>CM059831.1:24788926-27188926 GCA_030444775.1 Atalantia buxifolia
GTTCAATTATCTTTTTTAAAATCTCATCATTATGCGCAAACCAATTTTGAGTTAATAATCATTTCTCAAATTAGTTTACATTCAACCAGCGTTTTGTATAACATTTTCATACTGCGTCAATAAATATCTTAAAATGTAGATAAGAACTTAGCAATCAACCCAAAAATTAAAATTCATAGTTGGCAACAAATCAAATCCAATGATGGTGTGTTAATCAATTAATAATTAAAATGAGTTAGAATTGAAATGGGTAGAATTCAGAATGTGTTAGAACGGGAAAGAAGAATGAAAATTAGAATAAGTTGTTTATTTGAATTATAAAAATCATAATGAGCAAGTTTTCTCACTGATATGTTTATCTAAGAATCAGAATTAATTATTTAAATTATTAAAATACTCTTAGTTAATTATTTTTATTATTGTTATTATTATTTATTATAATAATTGCGAGCATTATTATTTAAAAAATATTGTTAATAGTAATAGTAATATAATAATAATAATGATTATTTTATTAATATTGTATTCATTGTTATTACTATTAATATTATTATCGATATTATTATTATTATTATTATTATTATTATTGACAACAATAGCAATAACGCGAATAATAGCAATAAAATAAAAATATAATAATTCTTAATGAGAATAAAATTGTAATTTTTTAATTTAAATAAGGTAAAATGACAATTAGTGGGAACTAATTCTCAACCCCTATGAAAATCAAGCTTCAATTTCTTAATCTTAAAAAATATTTCATTTTCATTTTCCTTTCTATTTTAACAAGTAAACACTATCAGCTATTTCTATTTCGAATTCTAACTCTCCAATCCACAAGTAAATATGCTATTAAAAAAAAAAAAAGAAGTTGCGCTTGCAATAAATTTTTAACATCTTTAATTTTCTCTAAATACAGGGTCCCTTTATGAAGCTGTTTAAAAATCCCAATATCCATGGTGCATTAATGTAGACCATTGGATGACCTCTACTGTGTACAATAATTAAATAAGATTAAATAAAAAAATTAGAGTGTCTATCGTGTAGGTAACTCTTTACTAGTTAAATAATTTAAATTCGATAAAAAATAAGAAATCATACCATCTAAATAGGGGAGAGAGAGAGAGAGATTTACTACTTGGAAAGAAGAAGAAACTAATACAAACACTACAATTAAAGGCCACAAAAATCTGATTATTTAACACTTTATACTTACAAAAAATAATTAATTATACTATTTATTATAAATGGTATAAAAATTACATTATATAAATTCTTTCTTATGAGTCACTTGTTAAAAATTTTTGATTACTCATAGACAAATTGTATTTTTATCTTATATAGAGGAAAAGTTAAACAATCTTCATATATAATGATTTATCTTATAATTGATGAACAACATAAAACTCATGAGATTCATTTTAGTAACCACAAATGCTCGATTTCTATAATGAATGAATTCTTTCAAAAAATAGATCAAAAAATATGGAAATGAGACAATTGATATGGTATTTTGGAATTTGATCGGTTAACAAAAATTGAAGCTATCTTTAACAGTCAATCTTTGTATTGACTAATAAAGAAAACGTGAATAAATCATTTTATTTTCAGTAGTATTTTATTCTTATGAAATCTCCGTAATGATTTTTATTTTTTCAATTTTTAATGGATGATTAGATAATTTTTTGAAACATATTTATCCCTAATTTTCATTGTGTATGATTTTATAATCTTCATCATATTTTAATATTTTATGTTAAATCATTCACCATAGGTCCATATATTACGTGTAACATTATCAAAATAACTAACAATCAAAACCATCTATTTGTGAACTACTTTGAGAACTGCATTGTGGCCAAACCTCCTCCTCACAAATGTGAGGGAAGGGTTCAGCCCATGAGCACGCATTGCGGGGTTTAATTTAAAAATTCCTTCCTGTTCCCCGGCTCTGAGAGCTGGTGAAGGCGATGCTTTTCTCCTGGGAGGAGTTGGCGTCCTCGAATATTTGAGAGGGTTAAAAATCCGAATCTCACTATCAGAATTGATGTAAACGGGTCTCAGTATATGTATGATTGTAAATATCATGAGCAATAGTCTCTTCAAAAAAAAAAAAAAACCATCTATTTGTGGGCAGTATTACAACCTTGTGACCTAATTCACAGACCATTTATTATTAGTTGATGAGATTTTTTTAAAGTGCATTCATATAAAATTTACATATTAGTATTTGACATTTCAAGATTGGCATCGTAAACAACAAAATGAAACGGTACATTTGTATAATATATATAAAATGCATCTAATTTAAAGTGTTTTTTTTTTTCAAAAAAATATCTAATTTCAAGTCTCATGGAATAATTTTATAATGATTTTGTTTACCATATATCCTTTGTTAAAAAAAAATCCATTGTATTTTTATTTTTTTATATTTTACAGTAAATCAGTGACTAAAAATAATAATCTATTACTTATATAAAAATAAATTATTTGTAATAATATGATATAAGTTAGATCTAAATTAAATTAAAATTTAAAGGATTATCTATAATTCAAGTAACTGATAAGATGTTTCATTTTAAATTAAATGGTTCACAATAATCCCACTATTGATGCTATAAGTTTAGAGAAATCCCTAGATAAGATGTTAAAATAATCAAAATCCAATTAAGGATAGATTAACCACAAACCAGATATACCAACTATCCCGCTTTAGGGATAAAACAAACCAACTGGATATAACTAAAAGGCTCAAATATTTCGAGTAAATTCAGTCAGTACTTGTGGCATCGGATAGATCATGCCATTTTACCCTATTAATATTTGCTCATAAACAACAGAATACCCACAAAACATTTCATAACTACCTTAAAGCTGGGGCTAAATTGCAAAATGTCAGTATTCTCAAACTTGTTCAAAAGAAAATACAATTGCCAGAAATCTTAGCTCAAACTTAAAAGTGAAAAATCCAAGTGTATGATAAAAAATGGAATAAAGATAACATAAGCATTGCAACAAGTACTTGACACAGTACTAAATGCCTACAATTGGAAAATTCTCTCAAAAAGTTGTGCTCAGGTGACAAATCCTAAGCTGTGGCATGTAAGAAAGCTCTTCCTGGTTGGCGACTCGCCAAGGGTCCATGACATCCAAGAAGCTGCAATAACCAATGCTAGAATCAATAAGTTCAATCCTCTTGTGACAGCACAAGTGACGGAAAAATAAAGGACCAAAACTAACACACCTACAATCTACCATGAAGGTACAGTTCATATGCAATACCACAATAATTACTAAATTAAAATTGGCACTACAGCACAGACCAACAAAGTGAAAGACAAACCTTTGCATTAACACCATCGGGCACAATACGGTTCTCTGACTTGAACCTCAAATAATCACTGCGGCTAAACTTGGTGAAACCCCTGTAATTGAATGAAAACAATGGCATGCGAAAACTGATTAAAAGGACAGCCATAGGTCAAAGTATTTTGAACTAATTACTAAAAAAGGATGCAAATTTGTAACATCACAAGGTGGGCTGAGATAAATAAGATCTATAAGTACTGAGATCTATGACAAAATGGAATTCAAGGTAGATTGAACATAAAGGAAAGAAAAATGGATGAGGTGTGGAAACCACAAACTAAATATAGTGAGAGATGTGGTAAAACAATACTACAAGATAGATTGCCTTGATTAGTTAAAAGCTGAACATAATAAACTACCAATTAAAAACAAATCTACAGGAACCTAAAAAATAAGATTAGTCCACATACCACTTTCTGCTGACAATGATCTTTTGGCGACCAGGAAACTTGAACTTTGCACGACGAAGAGCCTCTTGAGCATGAAGACTATTGCTATCCTTGCAGCGAACTGACAGGAGGACCTGTCCAATGGCAACTCTAGCACAAGTGCCCTGTGGTTTACCGAAAGCACCCCTCATACCAGTTTGAAGCCTATCAGCTCCAGCACATGAAAGCATTTTGTTGATACGCAAGACATGGAATGGGTGAACACGGACTCGCAAATGGAAAGCATCTTTCCCGGCAAACTTGGCCATATATTTGTTGCAAGCAATTCGAGCAGCCTCAAGAGCTTCACTAGATACATTCTCCTTTTCCCAAGACACCAAGTGCACACAGAAAGGGAATTCATCAACCCCTTTCTTCTTCATTCCAACATCATAGATCCTGATCTTGGGATCAGGCACACCACGACAAAAACGTGATTTCGGGTACGGCTTATTTTTTATCTGGCGATAACACCTTGCAGGTCCTGTAATGACAAAAAATCATTGTCCCTTTAAACATTGAAACTAGTGAATCTCCCACAAAACTCAAAAAACAACCTAAATCCCCGTTTTGATACGCAACAATAACATGACATATAGATATTGATACCCAAATGAGTTTTATTTAAGAACCAACACCTGCCTCTAGTCATGATATCCCAAAATTAAATACCAAAAAGAAAAAAAAACAATCTCAAAAAATACAAATAAATTTTTTAAGGTTTATAGCCATAGCAATCAATCAAAAGTATTAATAAGAAGACATTTCAGATTAATAAAACAAACATATAACATACGGAATCCGTCAATTAGTGTTCATTGAATATCCATGAAAAGGATACAAGAAATAGGAAAGAGATGGAAGGGGTACTTACTTCTTCCCATGACTGAAGCTCTGGTACGTATGCAGCAACTATACCAGAAACGCAAGAAAACTGGGAGAAAAAAGAAATGGCTTTGGTATATATACGGGTGTGTTTCCCAAACCCTAACACGTCCGTGCTTCCGTCATGTTTCGTGGTTTTGGTGATTTGGTCCAAGTTCAAATCTTAGCCCATAAGAAATATTTGGCTCTGTACGACTTAATGTTTAATTAAATTAACGTACGTTAATCAACTAAAAATTTATTAAATTTTACCAATCTAATCAATTAAATATAAATTAATTCACTAATATATATTAAATTAATAAAAATAAATTCAAATTATTATAATTTGAGAATGTAACTCCAAAACTTTGAATCCAATAAAAAAATAGAAATAAGATCTAATTGTATTTAAATTTCAAGAAAAAAGCAACAGTAGAGTTATAATTTATTTAATAAAATATCATTAAACTATATTTATAATTTTTTAAATAATTAATTTATAATGTGAATGAGACCATTTAGTTATCAAGGGCCTTAGAATAGTATTATTTTATTAATTTATTAAAATTGTTAACTGTGGACGGCTTCCGATCGAGTAGGGCACGACCATTGAGCCATGCAACGACGTATTGGATTAAAGCGGCAGCTATGAAAAAAGAAGCAAAAAAAATTGGGGTTTTTGGTGATTTAGGGCTGGTTTAGGATCCGGTTCGAGTTAACACAAACGTTCAGCCCCCACCTGGTCAATTTGTTGATCGTTGACTTTGACTGTTGACCATTGATCAAACTTTGACTCAATTTTTTATTTTTTGTATAATTTAAAATTCAGATATTAGTATTCTAATATATATTTTAAGATGAATTAATTGAAACAACATGTCGCTAAAGTAACTTCTCTTGTGGAAATAAATTTATTTTGGAATATAAACAGTTGTGTGTATGTAATTTTTGTGAACATCAATTGGCCCAAAGGAAGGTCCATATTTGATAGAATTGCATATGCACCTATGGTAATAAACACGTGATGATTATTCGGATTTATATGTAAATAATAAATCAGCTCAAAAGAAGATTATTGTTTGACATGTTATTATCAGTGTTTGATTACTACACCAAGATATCATTTACAACTTAATATTTTGTTCAAAGATAGAATATTAAGGGAGTGTTCGGTATCTTGAGATGCGGTTTAAAATTATTTGAATTTATTTTCATTTTAAGACTTATATGAACTTGTTTTGGTTTTTTGTTGTTCTCTGTTCAGTTATGTTGTTGCTAATATCACTACCAACATCAATCCTATTCCTATGTTAAATAGCTCTAACTTCAAGTTATGGCAAGAGAACCTTTAAATCATTTTCGCAGTCATAGTCTCGATCTTGCGTTAAGGGTTGATTCCCCCTACCTCTTATGAACGAGAATAAGCTTGATGATAAAAAGGAAATAGAAAGGGGGAAGAGATCAAATTGCATGTGTATCACGATCATGAAGAAGGCTATTCCATAAGCATTTAGGAGCTCAATATTTGAAAAGACAATTATGGCTAAGGAGCTCTTTATAAAAATTAAACAGGGGTTTGTAAAAAACGAAAAGGTTAAAATTGCTACGCTCTTGATAAGTCTAATTTCAATAAAGTATAACGGCAAGGACAAGGGCAAGAAAAGGAAGAAGGAAAAAAAAGTTGTAGATACAACACCTCAAAAGAAACAACAAAAAAAAAATTGAATGATCCAGAAGGCATTGATTGTTTCTTTTGCAAAGTTAAAGGGCATAGTTTAGTTTGTTCGGAGGTTAATTTAACTTCGGTACCTAGACATGTGGTAGATAGATTTTGGTGCAGCAACTCACATTAATGAATCTATGCAGGGTTGTTTGAATTGATGAAAGCCAATGATGGTGAAATATACATCTATGTGGATGATGACAAGAAGATTGAAGTTGAGCCAATTAGAAAATTTAGATTATTGTTAAAGACTGAATTTTATTTAGATCTTAATGAAACATTTATTGTTTTGTCCTTTTAACAGAATTTGATTTCCATTTCTACTTTGGACAAATCTAGTTTTTCTTGTTCATTTAGGAATGAAAAATTTAGTTTGTTTCATGATTCAAAATTGGTTGGTTTCAATTTTTTGTCAGACGATGATAATTTTTATATGTTTGATACAATTGATTCATTTAATGAATCCCTGCAATTAAGTACAAGATTTTAAAGAGAAAATTAATCAATCAAAATTGGCTGTGTTATGTATAGAAGATTAGGTCATATTTCTAAATGAAGAATATAGAGACTTTTGTTGGACGAATTTTTGACCCTTTAAATTTCACAAATTTTAATATTTGTATTAACCGTATTCAGAGGAAACAAACCAATAAAAGGAGATTTGAAACCAATAAGACTTTGAATGTTTTAGAACTCATACATACAGATATTTCTAGGCCATTTCCTATGATTGCTTGGAATGGTCAATAATATTTTATGACGTTCATAGATGATTTTTTAGATATTACTACATATATTTCCTTTATAAAAAGTCACAGTCTTTGGATATACTAAAAAATTTTAAGGCTGAAGTTAAGACTAACTCGGCAAGAGTATCAAAAGTGTTAGATTTGGCCGTGATGGTGAGTATTATGGTAGATATGATAGTTCATGTAAACAACATCTAGGACTGCTTGCTAAATTCCTAGAGGAATGCGATATTGTTTCATAGTATACTATGCCAAGTTCGTCCACGATGAATGGTGCTGCTGAAAGATGAAACATGATGCTTAAGGACATGGTAAGGAATATGATTTGTCATTTTACCTTACTAGAATCACTCAGGAGAAAACGCTTAAGATTGCATCTATTAAGGTGTAGGCCTTTAATGTAAGAGTTATTTTTATTTCTATGATGAGCTGAAATAAGAACACCTAAAGACAACTGGAAAAGTTGTCTATATAAGAGGTTATGGCCCCCAGGTCAAATGTATTTTTCTATTCTTTCTGACATCCCATCATCAGAGAGAGAGAGAGCACATAGAAAACTAAATAATTATCTAAGAGAACGTGTCGATCTAGAAGGCCAACTGCACGACTTTAGAGAGTAATTCAGCAATATGGATTCAGGTACGCTTCCGCATAACTTGTTGTTGATTCTTAGTGATACAACATGAATGTTTTTGGATTATGAGCGATGTTTTTCACCAAAAGTTTTATTGTTTTAACATTACCTAGTCGTTGCATGACTTGGGTTGTTCATTTCATCATATTACCACCATGATTTTGTTAGCAATGATTTAAATACAGTTCCATGCTTCCTTGGATTCTAAACATTAATTACTTTAGACATTGTTCTTCCTTTGTGAGCATTGCAACATCTTTAAACAAAACTCTGGCATGATTTAAAGTTGTCGATGATTCGACATCTATTTTACCAACTTTAAAAATCCTATTATTTGAATTTCTTAGGTTTTCTTAGAATACACAATTATTCTAACTGTAAACAAGGTTGGATTTTGTACAATCCTCTAATCTTTTAGATCCAAAATTCTTATGTCACAAATTTAGATATTTTCAAATTTGTCTTAACATTACATGTTAACATACAATGTTCAAACCAATAAAATAAAGTTTTATTAATATTTGATTTGACATTGAACAATTTGAGATTAAATAAATGTTTATTTCTTACATTTTATCAACAAATTATATTCATACTCTTTAATCTAGAGTTCAGTACTAGGGGTAGGCAAAATACTCAACCGACCCGACCCGATCCGACCCAAACCGATCGAAAAAATTTTGGGTTCGGATCGGATCGGGTTGTAAAGCAAACCCGATCGGATCGAATGAAAATAGTGAAACTCCATCGAATTGTGATCGGATCGGGTAACCTGATTGGGTGTTTAAAAAAAAAAAACTAAACTTGTGCACGCACGCCACACATAAATCACAGATCCACATTTCACAATACATACACAAACACAATTCAGGCACACACACACACACAAACGATTACAAACAAACATAATAACACATTAACAACAGCACACGCAGTAGCACCAGCCTACTGCCGACGACCGGTGACGTGCGGCCACTCTTCGACCCACAACCTCTCTCACTTACAAGTCACTACCGACAGCCAACCCCCATCCTTCCCCAAACAAATGAAACAAACACACAAACAACCGAAGCTGATGTCAACCGAAGCCGAGAACCAACGCTAGACACAGCAACAGCTGAGAGCATACGCCAATCGACGCTGCTTCGCGAGGATCTTAACCCGATCTGCTGATCTATTATTGCGCAGTACCAGACCTGTTACACCACCTCCACACCTCTAATCCTCCATCATCACCCAATCCGATCCAAGGTCCATTTGAACCCAGCAACACCCATTCAAACCCGGCAAGCGACAACCTGAATTTTGGCTATTGACTTTGGATTTTCGAAGCTTTGAGCCTTTGATAGTGCTGCTATAGATGTATATTTTATATTATGTGTGAAAGATTAATGTTTAATTGGTATTTGTTGGTTGTTAATAATAGGTAATTATGAGTTGTTGAATTTCACCCGACTCGAATTTATTCGAATAACCCAAATCTAATCGAACGACATCTAATCCATATCCGATCTGATTCAAATTCTACCTGATTTTTTGATTCGATCCGAATTATATTTGGATTAGATTGGATCGGGTTATAGATTCGGGTTGAGTTTGGATGAATTTTCATCCAACCTGATCAACCCGAGACCCGATCGGGTTGATCTGAACCCGATTCAAATTCGATTTTGCCCAGCCCTATTCAGTACCATAGCTTGTGACATTTACTCATTTAATATTTTCCCCCAGTTCCATTGAAGGGTTTTGCTCACTGGAGACTTTAGTGCACAATGCATTGCTTGGTTGATACAATGAAAGTTTAATGTTCTAATTTTTTGTTGATTCTAGAAAATACTAGAATAAAGGAACAATGTAAATTCATGTTGATTCGAAAAGAATACCGTGAACCTAGGGGGTTAAGACTCCTTGATTCCATAGAATGGCAAGAATTAACTAAACAAAAAAACTCACATAGGGCTTTGAAAATTGAAAATATTATTGAATTCAAATGCAGAGTTTATTCCAAGAAATAAAATAATAACAAATAATCAAGACCGAGTTATAAAAGCTATAAAAGATACTTATTTATACTAACTACGGCTTATCCTAATTAGATTAAAAAACTTATTTTAATAAGATTCATATCAAAATTAAGAATACAACTCAAATAAGTAATGCCTAAACAATAAAACTCTAAATAGACTATCAAATTAAACTAGAATATAAATTAATTAAAATATTCCTAATTATTATAACATTTTTAATCTAATTAAGATTTCTTTAATTTCTTACTTTGCATCATTCCTACCAGGATTATAAAAATTCATTCCCAAACTTTGCTAGTTGTAGTCCTTAAGAAAATCATCATTTGACTTAACTTTTTAAACTTAATGACGACACCCATCCAGTCTGCCCAATAGCATGAGATAAAATCTTCAATCAACAATTTTTCTAATAATTCCTTGTCGAAGCATCTTTTAAGCTCGCAGAACAACTAATAACAAAAGAGTTCTTAAAATCTTTCACTTGTTGAAAAATCTTATGATACCTCTCTCCATTTGAATCGAGTGAATAATATGAAATCATATCAATTGCTACTTCATCTTGTTCCACAAGATCAAGAGATGTATCAATAGTTACCTCTATTTGTTTGACAATATTAAAATATTTAAAGTACGACTTTTATGTTGATGATTAACCCTGAACGTTCCAACCTTGGTGACGGCATTCATCTAGTCTGTTCAATAGCTCGAGATAAAATCTTCATTCAACAATTTTTTTAATAACACCTTGTCGTAGCATCCTTTCAAACTCACAAAAAAACTAATAAAAAAAAGTTTTATTGGCTTGACAACATTAAAATATTTAAAATGCAACTTCGATGTTGATTATTAACCTTATGATTGATATTTAAAAGTCCACTTTGATTTTGATGATTAACCAAGAACTTTCCAGCTTTGCTGACGATATCTATCCAGTCTTTCCAATAGCATGAGATAAAATCTTAAATCAACAATTTTTCTAATAATGTCATGTCATAGCATGCTTTTAAGCTTGTAGAACAACTAATAACAAAAGAGTTCTTCTTAAAATATTTCATTTGTTAAAATTTTTATAATACCCCCCTTCATTTGAATCGAGTGAATAATATGAGATCGTATCAAACCACTATCTCATCTTGTTCCACAAGATCAAGAGATGTATAAATAGTTACCTCTATTTACTTGAGAATATTAAAATAATCATCAAATTTCGGAGGCTAAGTTAAATTAACGAGTGGAATTTGAAAAGTTTCTATTGACGTGAATGACCAATCTATATTTTCCTTAGATATACCCATGTGTCATTGGTTTCCTCAATAATGTTACTTTCATAATATGCATTATCACGAGCAACTTCATCGAACTCATATTTTTTTTCTTTATATGTAATAATACCATATTTTAAAGTTTTCTGAAGTCTCGAATAATCGAATACAAAGTCCTCAACATTCTAACCAAAACATCTTCTTTGTGTCAAGGTTTAGTGACTCAAAATTTTTTTCTTTTTTTAATCACTTACTTTTTTTTTAAATTCTTTCTTTTCCTTTTCTATTCTCTCTCTCTCTCTCTCTCTTCCTTATTTTGGTGTTTGTTTGAGTTTTTTGATAAGATCAAAAAATTAAAGGATAATATTGTAAGTAAAAAAAAAAAGTACTGGACCAAAACTACAAATAAGCAAAACATACAGTTATGCAACGGTGATTGAAAATTTGGACAATGATGGGTAGATCTAGAAAATTTGGACAATGATGGGTAGATCTAGAATATTTGAGGTTGTGAGTGTGATGGTGGTAACAACTGGACTTGAATCGTTGTGAATTGATTGAAAAATGGAATTGAAATCTTGACAGTGGAAGTCTTGATTTTGGTTTTCAGTGAATTGAATAGCAACTAGAAGTGCGTTTTAGACTAGAAAGAGAGAGAGCTAATGATGGGGAATAATTTACTAGTGTTGAAGGTTAGTGAAGACCGAGGGCAGTGAATCAAGCGACAGTTGGCATGGTAGTTTATAGTTGTTTTGGTGTGTTTATGGTGGTAGATTAATAGTGTTGATGGCTGGGGTTAAGGGTGTTCAGAATGTAATCCGATCCGCTAAATCCGTTTAATCTATAAAATCCAATCCATAAAAATCCGATCTGTGGATTGATGGATTGGATTGAAGATTTGAAAATCCACAATTGATGGATTTTACTTTTGTAAATCTGCAAAAATCCACGAATCCACAAAAATAAAATAAAATTTATAAATCTGACATTACTACTTACTAATGAATAAATAAGTTAAAATATAGTTACATTAACATCATATTATATTTTATCCAATAATAAATATAAAATAAAAATAATCAAATAATTGAATATTTAAATAAACAAATATAGCTTCCTAAATAGTTAATTTTCATAATTTTAGTTAATTTTCATGTATTGATCGAAACAAATGTGATCTTTTCTTTACGGTTTGTTATATTTTGAAATTTTGAATGTATTATTCTCGTTTTTTTAAACGATTAATTTATTTAAAATCTTATTAAATTGATTAATAATTAAATTATTTTTATATTTGATTTTTTTATTTAATTAGTTCATGGATTGGACATAATTAAAAAATTTTAATTCGCAAAACAATCCGCAAAATGGTGGATTGGATATGGACTGGGTTAAATCCACATCCGATCTACAAATTTATGAATTGAATTTGGATTAAATTTCACCGATCTGTGAATTGGATTTGATTGAAAATTTATAATCCTTAAAATCGTGGATCGGATATGGATTCATATCCAATTCGTAAAATCTGATCCACGAACACCCCTAGCTTGGATATGCTCGGCAGTGTGTGGGTGTTTGGATGGTAGAGACAATTGACATAAAATGGCGAGGTTCAGATGTGCACGACAACTATGATGGTGGCCTCAGGTTTTGCTGTTTTTTTTTTTTTGAACTTTTCACAAAGAAAGAAAAATGAAAAAAATTAAAAAGGATAAAAGGGTCATATCTAGAATTTGTGGAAGTTGGTGGTGACAGAACTAGCAAAATTTTCAACCAAGCTTTCAACTATGGTTCCAAACTAATACAGCAAAAGTTTAATATTCTAATATTCCATTGATTCTAGAGAATAATGGAATAAATGAATAATCTAAATTCACGTTAATTCGAAAGAATACCATGAATTTAGAGGATTAAGACTCATTGATTCTGTAGAATGCCCAAAATTAACTAAATAAAAAAACTCACAAAAAGCTTTGAAAATTGAAAACATTGCGTAAATTAAGAATACAACTCAAATAAGTAGTGCCTAAATAATAAAACTCTAAGTAGCTAACCAAATTAAACTAGAATATAAATTTGCTAAAATATTCTTAAATATTATAACATTCAATATAAATATGATTTCTTCAATTTCTTACCCTACCTCATTGGCATATGAAGCATAGGTCTTATTAAAATAAGTTTTTTAGTCGAATTAAGATAAGTCATAATTAGTATAAATAAGGGTCTTTTGTAGCTCTTACAAGCAAGTTTTAATTATTTGTTATTGATTTATTTCTTGGAACAAACTTTAGATTTGAGTCCTTGCTCTCTAAAATGTTCATTTGTATAATTCGTACAATTTATTCAACTTAAAAAAGTTAGGCATTTATTGCCTCAATAGTTACCTTGACACACAATACAGTGAACCAATCACCTTATACAAATTTAATTTGGTTTGAATGGCATTAAGCTCTGCGAAAGCTTCTATGAGCTCATGGACTTCTTGGCATAGTTTTGTGAAACTTTCAAATAACTAGATGAACTACTGTGATCATCAGCCTTCAATCAACCATATTGTCTACTAGCAGTTCTATGTTAGCTTGATTCAACCTAATCTGAGTTAGTCATTTCAGAATCTCAAATTTATTTTAAGATTATTAAAGAAAATACACATAATACAATATAGCAGGTATAGATTCTAAATTACAAATCATAAATTAGAACTTTACAAGATAACACACATTACTATTGAGAAAACAATAGTGATATAAGACAACCTATGTTGTATGCAAAAATACACTAGTTAAGTATTTAGGAAAAATTAGAAGTGTCGTAAAACTTAGATTCGTTAGACAATATATAATCTTTGTGAGAAAACCTTCTTAGAGTACTTAATGTCACGGGATGAGTGTTTTGCGCAACGAACCCGTGCGGCACTTAGACAACTTTTGCGGAATGTTGCTAAGTAAGCCTTCGAGCTTCTCGACTAGCTAAGCCTAGGAGGTTTTCAAAGAGCTAGAGAGAAGAGAGCAATGGAGCCGAATAAGAGAAATTGTATTACTTGAAAGAAAAATTACAAGAGAGAGTTTACAATGCTTGAGTTGCTTGCTCTAAGCTTGTTGTTCAAATGCTAAGTGCCATGCCCTTTTTATAGGGGAGGCTTGCAAGTTCTAGAGATTCTAGAGAATTCTATACATGTGCTTGCCAACTATACATGTGCTGGAAAGTTATAGAGTATTCTAGATTATTTACAAGCTCACATGTGCTAGAGTTACCTAGAAGCTTCCGGAATTGGGCCAAGCTAGCACTCATGGTCTTATCTTGGCTCTCTAGCCCGAAATGGTGGGCAATTGGGCTAGTAACTTGGGCGGTCCGCAACATTAAACTTACTAATAGCCACCTATGCACTAGTCACAATTTTATAATAATAAAGTTGAAATAACAACAAATTATTATAAACAAAAGAATGGAATGAAATCCAAGGACTGTGAGACATCATAGTTTCATTAAAACATATTCGCATCCTATTCTTGGGTGCTTTAAGATTCGACATCTTTTGTCTAGGATATAACGATGATGAATAGCTCTGGCGCACCACTAGGCTATTAAACAACGAACTTCCATTGCGTTTGAACTCCATAAAAATAAATGTACAACAAAAGAAGAATTGAAAATAAACTAATTTCATTCTTCCATCTATCACTACTTTCTAGACGTTCTATGTATCTCTTGCTCTCTATGTCCTCTAAAATGAAAAGGAATGTCAATTTATAGAATTCTGTGAGGGGCATTTTTATCCAAAAATTTATGAATTTAACTACATAAATTTTGTAACTGCTGCGGTTAGTTTTTTATTGAACGTACTTGTAACCGCTACTTTTAAGAGCTAATTTAAAGCCCTATTAAACTTTTGATTTAATTCTTGAATTAAATTCAAAGTTTAACCACAACCCATTAATCCCATTTAATCTCATATTAAAATGTGAATTTAATTGACCGTTATAATCCTCATAATAAATTCTGAATTTAATTAGTAATTATAAATAAATTTTGGAATTAATCAGGTTATTAATTCCGAATTTAACTAGCCATCACAATCTTTAGCTCTTATACAATGCAATCATTGAGTGTATTTTGAGTGTTAATTTTTCATTCACCCATATGTCATTTTGAGTGTAAAAATAAATGGTGTTGATAGATTCTCGAAGGAGTATCTGAATCACTTAACGTATTTGCACAAAGTATATCCATTCAAAATAAATGCTTTAAAATACCAACTCAATATTCTATTTTCCCAACATATTGATACTTCTACAGTAGAAGCCATGTGGCGCAAAGAAGCTCTAAGCGATAATGACATTGGATAGTTTTTTGTTGTAAAACGACGATACAATTGGAATTTCTTTTCCCAACAACATGTTAGGGATGAAATCCAAGCGGAAATCAATTTCAAAAAGAAGAAATCAACATTAAAAATGTACTTCACAAAAGCCACATAGACATCATTTGGATTTGGTTTCAAAATAGATAATTATTAATTATATAGTAAGGGGATCCCGTATAGACATAAGAATTTTTTTTTTAAATCAATATCTTATAAATTTATATAATTGCAAATTTGTTACGTTGACCCTAAGTCGGATTAACACAACCTATTATTTAATCAAGGTTATAAGCTTATTAGATACTAATTTACCGATAATTTATTGTATTTATTGTTCATTAACTTGTAAAATTAATATTTAATAAAGGAATAATCTAAATTCACGTTAATTCGAAAGAATACCATGAATTTAGAGGATTAAGACTCATTGATTCTGTAGAATGCCCAAAATTAACTAAATAAAAAAACTCACAAAAAGCTTTGAAAATTGAAAACATTGCGTAAATTAAGAATACAACTCAAATAAGTAGTGCCTAAATAATAAAACTCTAAGTAGCTAACCAAATTAAACTAGAATATAAATTTGCTAAAATATTCTTAAATATTATAACATTCAATATAAATATGATTTCTTCAATTTCTTACCCTACCTCATTGGCATATGAAGCATAGGTCTTATTAAAATAAGTTTTTTAGTCGAATTAAGATAAGTCATAATTAGTATAAATAAGGGTCTTTTGTAGCTCTTACAAGCAAGTTTTAATTATTTGTTATTGATTTATTTCTTGGAACAAACTTTAGATTTGAGTCCTTGCTCTCTAAAATGTTCATTTGTATAATTCGTACAATTTATTCAACTTAAAAAAGTTAGGCATTTATTGCCTCAATAGTTACCTTGACACACAATACAGTGAACCAATCACCTTATACAAATTTAATTTGGTTTGAATGGCATTAAGCTCTGCAAAGCTTCTATGAGCTCATGGACTTCTTGGCATAGTTTTGTGAAACTTTCAAATAACTAGATGAACTACTGTGATCATCAGCCTTCAATCAACCATATTGTCTACTAGCAGTTCTATGTTAGCTTGATTCAACCTAATCTGAGTTAGTCATTTCAGAATCTCAAATTTATTTTAAGATTATTAAAGAAAATACACATAATACAATATAGCAGGTATAGATTCTAAATTACAAATCATAAATTAGAACTTTACAAGATAACACACATTACTATTGAGAAAACAATAGTGATATAAGACAACCTATGTTGTATGCAAAAATACACTAGTTAAGTATTTAGGAAAAATTAGAAGTGTCGTAAAACTTAGATTCGTTAGACAATATATAATCTTTGTGAGAAAACCTTCTTAGAGTACTTAATGTCACGGGATGAGTGTTTTGCGCAACGAACCCGTGCGGCACTTAGACAACTTTTGCGGAATGTTGCTAAGTAAGCCTTCGAGCTTCTCGACTAGCTAAGCCTAGGAGGTTTTCAAAGAGCTAGAGAGAAGAGAGCAATGGAGCCGAATAAGAGAAATTGTATTACTTGAAAGAAAAATTACAAGAGAGAGTTTACAATGCTTGAGTTGCTTGCTCTAAGCTTGTTGTTCAAATGCTAAGTGCCATGCCCTTTTTATAGGGGAGGCTTGCAAGTTCTAGAGATTCTAGAGAATTCTATACATGTGCTTGCCAACTATACATGTGCTGGAAAGTTATAGAGTATTCTAGATTATTTACAAGCTCACATGTGCTAGAGTTACCTAGAAGCTTCCGGAATTGGGCCAAGCTAGCACTCATGGTCTTATCTTGGCTCTCTAGCCCGAAATGGTGGGCAATTGGGCTAGTAACTTGGGCGGTCATGCAACATTAAACTTACTAATAGCCACCTATGCACTAGTCACAATTTTATAATAATAAAGTTGAAATAACAACAAATTATTATAAACAAAAGAATGGAATGAAATCCAAGGACTGTGAGACATCATAGTTTCATTAAAACATATTCGCATCCTATTCTTGGGTGCTTTAAGATTCGACATCTTTTGTCTAGGATATAACGATGATGAATAGCTCTGGCGCACCACTAGGCTATTAAACAACGAACTTCCATTGCGTTTGAACTCCATAAAAATAAATGTACAACAAAAGAAGAATTGAAAATAAACTAATTTCATTCTTCCATCTATCACTACTTTCTAGACGTTCTATGTATCTCTTGCTCTCTATGTCCTCTAAAATGAAAAGGAATGTCAATTTATAGAATTCTGTGAGGGGCATTTTTATCCAAAAATTTATGAATTTAACTACATAAATTTTGTAACTATGCATTATTAGTTTTTATTGAACGTTTTGTAACCGCTACTTTTAAGAGCTAATTTAAAGCCCTATTAAACTTTTGATTTAATTCTTGAATTAAATTCAAAGTTTAACCACAACCCATTAATCCCATTTAATCTCATATTAAAATGTGAATTTAATTGACCGTTATAATCCTCATAATAAATTCTGAATTTAATTAGTAATTATAAATAAATTTTGGAATTAATCAGGTTATTAATTCCGAATTTAACTAGCCATCACAATCTTTAGCTCTTATACAATGCAATCATTGAGTGTATTTTGAGTGTTAATTTTTCATTCACCCATATGTCATTTTGAGTGTAAAAATAAATGGTGTTGATAGATTCTCGAAGGAGTATCCAATCACTTAACGTATTTGCACAAAGTATATCCATTCAAAATAAATGCTTTAAAATACCAACTCAATATTCTATTTTCCCAACATATTGATACTTCTACAGTAGAAGCCATGTGGCGCAAAGAAGCTCTAAGCGATAATGACATTGGATAGTTTTTTGTTGTAAAACGACGATACAATTGGAATTTCTTTTCCCAACAACATGTTAGGGATGAAATCCAAGCGGAAATCAATTTCAAAAAGAAGAAATCAACATTAAAAATGTACTTCACAAAAGCCACATAGACATCATTTGGATTTGGTTTCAAAATAGATAATTATTAATTATATAGTAAGGGGATCCCGTATAGACATAAGAATTTTTTTTTTAAATCAATATCTTATAAATTTATATAATTGCAAATTTGTTACGTTGACCCTAAGTCAGGATTAACACAACCTATTATTTAATCAAGGTTATAAGCTTATTAGATACTAATTTACCGATAATTTATTGTATTTATTGTTCATTAACTTGTAAAATTAATATTTACCATAGCATAGATGAAATAGTTGGGACTTGTACCCAAATCATATCATTAATCTTTATTGGTTTAGCATTCAAAATCTTGTTGAGATTGAATTTTTATTTTAACATTTATTTCACTAAATTTAATCCCACATTCATATATTTAACACATCTAATAATTCTAGGGATCTCAATTATAATCCCAGAACATCAATTATTTATTATTATTTATTGTGAATTATAATCCAATAAAAGTTAATAAATAATAGTGATTAATATGAGGTAAGTAGTTATAGATAAGTTTTTTTTTTTGAATTAGAAATTATAGATAAGTTAGTACCGTAAATCTCTCTATAATGATATTTTATGTAGGAATAACCTCTATATAGTCACAAAAGCATTTTGCTCAAAATTTAAGCCGGTTGCAAAAAAGTATAAACTCTATATTATATTAAGTTATATTTTTTCTAGATCATACTTTAAGAAACTCATCTCTATATAATAATAATTATGTGTATATTGTGAAAAATATGTGCTATAATACACTAAAGGTTAAAGATGGAATAAAATATTTTTTTAAAGTTATTTGGGATAATGATTTATTCTATCAAAGTATTATATAATATTTATAGAAATTACATTGATAGAAAAACATTAAAAAGAACGCAAATGTTTAAACTTTTAAGATGACTTTTCATATTCTCTATTGCATAAGATTAATATAGTGCATATTTTACTTCTATATCACTTGGATTAAGGATAATTAAGTCAAATTAATAATTTTTCTAATCACACCTCTATTAAGTTATAACCTCCTTATTGTTATAAAAATAGTTAGTTCCAACTTATGAACTACAAAAAGGTTTTACTATAATAAATTAAGACCTAAATGTCGAGATAATTGTTAAGATTCCTCATGTTATTGTTAATCTCATTCTAGATTTTATTGATAGATATAGTAAAATTTCTCTATGGTGATACTTTATATAAGACTAACCTCCACATAATAATAAAAAATTCGAATCCCAATTTGGGTTAGTTATAAAGAAGAATAGATCTCACATTATAATAAATTATAATTTTTCTAGATTTCATCTTAAGAAACTTGCCTCTGTAAAGTAATAATTATATGTATATTGAAGAATATATATGTTTTGTTACATTTAAGGCTTAGAATGGAAAAAATATTTTTCTGAAGTTGTATGGAAAAATGGTTTATTCTTTAGAATTATTACCAAATCATTATATAGTATTTATAGAATTTACACCGTGAGAAAAGCATTAGAGAAAATACAAAGGTTTAGACTTTTAAGATGACTTGCATTTTCCCAACAATGATTTTGTAACTACACTTCTATTGAGTTATAATCTCCTAATAGTATAATTAGTTAGTTCCTTTCAATTTCAATTTATTGAAATTAATAAATCTATCAATTTTATGGCTCAATTTTTTGTTTGTTTAATTATTTTGTATCCGTTCAATTTCCCCTTTTAATTTCAATTTATTCGAATGAATAAATCTATTAATATTTTGAATAAATTATTATTTTTTATTTTATAGGATAAAATCATCTTTTATGCACTTAAACAATTCCACAGGTAAAATAGTCTTTTTTCATAGATTGTGTTAAAGATACTGTTGATAAAAATTGAAAAATCAGTTGCTTGTGAGCTATTGTCAGAATCCCTTACGGCCTTACGGGTGAGTTGAACTTTCAACAAAAGTTTAAGGGAAATTAATAAGTGTGGTGATATATTTCTACCCCTCAAATTATGTAAACTCACACCACCATAAAAAAATTAATATTATTTTTAACAATGATAAATAAAGAAGAAATTTGAAAATTAACTAAATAAATCCTCATTAATTATTTAAACTTATGGCACAAAAGAACATGTTATGGACAATTTAGCTTTTTAATTTTTATACTTATTATGAATATAGTCAAATTAAAATTATGTTAAAACAACATTGATGATCAACAATAGTCAAGAGACTCATGTAAATGAAAGGATTTAATTAATTAATATTTAAAATTTTCTTTATTTTAATATTTCAAAAATAATGTGAATTATTGTAAATAATTTTCTTAATATAATTAATAATTTCCCATAATTAAATTAAGGGAATGAAATTATTATTCTATTCATGTAACAGTTTGTGAATGAGCAGTAATGTCATGAGTTTTGGGTCCTTATGTAATTTATTTTATCCTTAAATTTTTGGGGGCACAATCATCAAATAAAAATTATAATCTTAACAATAATTAGGAGTAAGGGTCTTTTGGAATTAAGTTTAGACAGCTGCGACATTTAAGCTATAATACTAAAATTTTTGTTAAACATTAACTGCTATATGTTAGAAGATAAATTGATTTAATTTTATACTTGTATGATAAAAAAATATATTTTTATTAATTTTATTAAAATTATTATTTAAAAATTATATTTACTACATAACATTAACTTTTATTCTATAATTATAACTTTTTTTTCATAACAATTATAGTTAAAAAATTATGGTATATCAATACCAAAAAGGATATAAATTGAAGTTTACTTAAGAATAAAGACAGTCAACTTCTTTAAGAGATAAATTGAAATTAACATTGCTTTTGCAGGATTGCAAATTTTCACTTCCAATGCACTTTTTCGAGGGCTGTTCTGGTGCACACAGTTGCGCACTCTTATGTTGCACGACTGCACTTGTGTCTGCTCCCCATTAGAGATGTAGGCCCTGCAGCTCAATTCTCCCAGTAGGAAGCTGACACGCACGCGATGTGCGCACTACATCATCATTCAGGCTTACATTGCACAATTATTTCCACCAAATATGAATGGTTATGTTTCCAGTAGTTTTAGCATTATAACATCATGACATTGTTGTCTAATCAAACTATTTTCACAAAACAAAACAAAATAAGAAAGGCTATACAGAAATTAAAAACCAAAAGAGTCACTAACAAGTCCTATTGTAAATTTTTCTTGGATCATTGCCTGCTCAAAACTAGTAATAAAATTTTTTCTCAGTTCGGATTTTATCTAGGTGTAATGGTAGGGATGACTCCACTAACTAGATTGCTACCAGAGACATCTGATGAAACATATGGGTGCTTCAGCATTGAGGATGAAGACGGTGGAGTTTCTTCCTTTGATGTGTGTTCAATATTTATGAATTCAGTAGTTTTTGTATCAGATTCCGGCATCATATTCCATATGCTCTCGAGTTCTCTCATCACCTCCGACATTGAAGGTCTTGCATCTGTCTCATCTTGACAACATGTCAAGGCCAATTTAATGAATTTCTCCACACATTCCGAAGGATAAGAACCCATATTCCCATCAATCACTGAGAAGATCATACTGGATTGATAGGCAATATTTACCTGATTTTAATTAAATCATGCAAGACTATTATTGATTATCATTTTATGCGTTCAATCATAATTTTTTGAAGCAGTAAATTATACTGAACTTAAAAATACAAGGAATGATTAGTAAGGTAATACCTCTCGAACAATGTTTTTGCCATGTGAGATTGGCTGCATACCAGTCAAGAGTTCCAAAAATACCACTCCAAGGCTATACACATCACTCTTGTCGGTCAATTTATGAGTTAAGAAGTACTCTGGGTCAAGGTAACCCTGGAAAGATTATACAAGAGTTAACGTATTATTATCAATTAGCCAAACCATTTCTCTATTTGATGTATTGTTTAATTGACAATGAATTTCAACTTCACTTTGAAGAAAGATTAACTGATGTGTCAACTAATTATTTGTAAAAAGTGGCTATTCAGCAGCTTCTTCTCAGCAGTCCATCAAGAAGATGTATGTTAAAGCATTTGTTATTGTGTTTGACCAAATAACTTTGGAACCACAAACTCATTACCCATTGCTAATAATTATTCTAGAATTAATCATGTGCGCGTGACAAAATTTCTAAAGGTTGACTTGTAGATCATATATATGTGGATACTGCTAATTGGGAGCAGAGATATGAATAAAATCAAATTATAATCCCTCATTAAGCTAACAACAAGCCTTACCGGAGTCCCCTTGACAACTGTGGATACATGAGCTGGTACAATTCCTTCAATATCAGGAACCGGTGCAAGTCGCGAAAGTCCAAAATCAGCAACCTTGGCTGTGAACTTATGGTCCAATAATATGTTGCTGGCCTTAATATCTCGGTGGAATACTGGAGGATCAGCTTCTGTATGCAGGTAGAGAATACCCCTGGATGAACCCAGGGCAATCGACAGTCTCATTGCAAATCCCAAAGGCTCTTTAGACTTAGCTGTCATATCATTTGCATCAACCAGTTACTAGAGCTTACTATACTGGCATATTGAGTTACAAAAACATGAATATGTATGTCCTATTTAGTTCAGAATAGGCAGCAAAAACGTTACAAGAAAAATTATATCTACTGTAGCAATTTTTTTAATTGCAATTTTAACTCCCAATATAAGAAAAAGAAAATGCCACTGTGGAGTATAACTAAAAAGATACCAGAAAGCTGATCCCTCAGAGTGCCATTTGACATAAACTCATACACCAACATCTGCATGCATAGCAACAAGAAACATGAAGTTTTTTGAAATAAAATTTTCTAACACATTCATTAACAGAGAAAATGAAAATGAACAAATTTCCGCATATCTGTGACATTTTACTAATATGGTACTGCTACTACGAATGTAAAATGAAAGATAATTATTTGGCACTAATGAAAAGTATTTCATGAATTATGGTTCAATACATCCTGTTTAGGTTTCATCTAAGTTCACCATGAAAGGATAGATATTATTAAAAAAATTTGTTGTACATACGTATGAACCAAAATTTTAATCTCTACATTCCAGCAAGATAAATATTACTCCCAACTCAATTAAATTTTATTTAGTGCTCCACTATCCGAAGTAAATACTTTACATCTTTAATATTTACTATCTAATACTTTTAAAATTTTGGTCAGATGCATCAAATTCCTAAGTGGACACAAATTTATATCTTACCTTCATTTATTTAGCACAAAATTAGTCAAGCAAGGCAATGGCAAAAATCAATTTGATGGAAAATTGAAAAATAAATAAATAAATAAATGTACAATTTGAGAGGAAGTACCTGTTCCCCTTCTTCATCACAGTATCCAACCAAAGATACAAGGTTCCGATGGTGTAATCTTGACAAAAATTGTATTTCTGTTAAGAACTCCTTCTCTCCCTGCAAAGATCCCTCTTGGGCACGCTTCACAGCAACAACCGTGCCATCAGGAAGAATGCCTTTATAAACCTTTCCATACCCACCTTGGCCAATTTGAGTGGAGCTATTAAAATTGTTTGTAGCTAAGGCCATTTCCCCATAAGTGAAACTTCTCACACCATCAATTTTAATGGAGGTCTTAGATGCTGTACATGGTTAAAATACTAATGTTAAGATTTTAACATTTGACCAGCAAACTGCATGCATAAAGAATTTCTAACAGTTTATCATAAACAATGTTCTGGTTTATAAGTTCCAAAATGAAATTCTTCAGTATGAAACTTGGAAAAAGGAAACAAAAGACCTTTTGGAAATAGCATCCAGTTGAGACCAAATTTAATTTTGATCACAAGTTGTAGAAAACAGTTAAAATGAAAATAATGGAAGACCTTAACTTTAGTGCCGAAGGAGATAAATTAGAAACCAATGATTGAAATAAAATGGTTAACATATAAAGTAAGATCAGACTTTGTGGACACATAAAAGTTGAGAGTTAGAACACGGGAGGGATGCAAGATACTCACAGTGACGTCTTCTTGAAATTGCGTGATAATTCTTCATATGTGCCCTGACGATAAGAAGTGAAACAATTGCTGATATGGTAACTGCACCTGCAATCGCCCCGAGAATTATGCCAGCCAGTGCAGCCTTGCTTATGCCAGAATTGCGAGATGGAGGAAACACTGTCACCAGCACAAACAAGTCATGCAACCATATTCATCATATATGTGGATACATTCAAAGAGTGATACGCCTGACCCAAACTTAATCTATTCCCGACGACAATATGAATTTGGAACTGCCATTTTGGATATAACATGGCTCATGACACAATCTCCCATGAACCAAAAATCATCTAGAACTATGCACAACCAATAGTTTGTTACTATGATAGCCCGCATAGCATTCCCACAATAAGTGCACCAAAGTGCTTTCTAAAAAGGTCATCAAGGCGAGGGAGCAGCCAAGGAAGGACAGACCCACACTCTGACATGCACACATTACTGAACAATGACAACTATATATATGCTTTAAAAATGTTCTTGAAAAAGGTAGGTTATTGTCTTGCAATTTTAGTAAAGAGGGCTTTTCATATCAATACTAATTGCATGGAAACGCAAAACAATCAGCTCAAACCTTAGAGTTGGGTATGTTTGCTACCCAGATAACCCCCGTCATTAGCCACTTAATAAATTGTGAAAAATTAATTAATAAGTTCAGGTAAGACATATTAGATGAAGTTTCTGAGACAGACCATCTCTGTAAGGGCCCTGTAGAGTGAAGTTGATTAGTTCATAAGGGCCAAATATGTCACTATCAGGAATATTCCATCCTGTGAACATGCTTCTGATTCGTTGAACCTCACTAGCATTGAAAACATAAGAATTTCCACTGCTATTATCATATACAGGAAAAAGCTTCAAGTACATTTTAAGTCGAGGTCCCTTTTCCCAGCGAAATGAATCAATATCCAGTTGGTAAAGATTCAACTTGAGACCAGACGTCAGATACTCCTCAAACAAATTCTTATATGCAGGAAAGTATGACAATCCAGGACTTTTTAGCCGGTATCCGACCAGCAGAGGGGCAGCGCAGAAACAACGTATGGGGGAAGTTGGTGAATATTCATAATCAGTTGGGCATGATTGAGCACGACAGTCAAGAGTGGAGTTTGTTGATCTATCAATTTCATTGTCATCATCACTGTGAGATCCACAAAATTGCTCCGCGTTGGTGTTCAAACAAAAGGGATTTCCTTGTAGCCTGTGCATTATTAAAAGCATGTAGTCTGTTAGACCTTCAAGCTGTAAAACCAAACAAAAAAGTTTCTCACTATCATCATCAATATCATTAGCTGCATTCATTATTATAGGCTCGTCTTTCTTAAGGAGTTACATATGTGAAATTAAATTTCATAGCATACAAAGATGTGTTGTGTATCAAAGTAGATCCATATTGAACTTTAAGAGTATAAAATAGGAAGCAGAGGCAAAGGCAAACCGGACAGTGACATTGGGAGGGATGTTAAAACTGCCTGAAATATTTGAAAGATTATTGTTCTCAAAATCCCTGCAAGAGAAGACAGCGCAGATAAGATAATTTAGCCAAATCAAGAACAGGATGCTGAAGTATGGAATATTAACCAGAAAGCTGTTGCTCTTTCGAGCTCAAATGTGTTGAAATTAGAAAAGGAAATCAACTTTTTCCCCCTAACATGATGCTTTTTCACCATTACATGAGAACACAAGCATGTAGACAAGCCACCACACACGCGCACACACAAAATTAGCCAGAGAAATGTGTAATTTCACCACTGTAGGTCTTACAAGATAAATGTCTCAGTTGCATTTAAAGTCCTGTTCTGCCAAATGGAGGATGGAATGGAGCCACTAAGTGAATTATTTGCTATCAACCTGCCATAAGAAAAAGCTATTAACTTTGTTACAATATTTCAATTGAATCGCCATTGGTCACATTCTAGCAACTTCAGATACTTGTGTTCATATACTGAGACCAGGGAAGTCAATATGCTAATTTAAAATAATATTTCACAAACCACAACAGAATGAATGCAAGAAAAAGCACTTAGGCGAATGCTCACAATCTCTGCAGACGAGGAAGACCCGAAAAGTTGGACGGAATTGTTCCTGTGAGCTTGTTGTTGGATAGCATGCTGCAGATATAGATCGGATATAGTATTGAAACGTACTTTAGTCATCAGCAATAGTATACAGAATTTTCTACAACTTAAAATTGATTATTAATAAAAAATCTAAAATTTATCCTACAGAAAAATGCCAACAACACAAGATTGTATATTATTTGTGAGATGGAGAATCTTACATGGTCGTGATATTCAAAGAGAGCTTGCCTGGAGGTATAGATCCATTTAGTTTGTTTGAACTTAAGTCTCTGACATTGATCAAGTATAAAGAAAGAATAAAATACCAATGCAGTTGCACATTTATAATTGGAAAGCCCATGCTTCACCATGGAGAAAATGACTAAGGAACACCATACTTACAGATAACCGAGGTTTGGTATCCGGCTCAGATCAGGCATTGGCCCTTGCAAGCTGCAATTTCTGAGACTCCTGACAAATCCAACAGAGAAATAGCCAATTTTTTTAATAGAAAATTTATCTATTACAATCCAGAGCATGCTTCTTAATTGTCATCAATCCTATAGAGATTCGAAGACCGTGGATTGTCAATTCTGCAAATTAAAGAATTTACAACTCCATTCAGGCTGACTCTTTACTTCAAAATAAAGCATTTAGACAACAATGGATTAACAATTGTGAATCTAATTCTTCAAGATTTACTTAGCAGACTCCATGTCTGGAAATTGCAACAAGATGCAGTAATGCCACTATCTACGATTAAGCTACTGAATGCCTGAGTTGTAAGAACATTTCCAATTGTAGTCCACAGATAATGAACGAAGCATTAGAAATTTGTTTCAAAGAATATGCATACATTGTGTCCATTTTTCATTGTAATTATTTTGACCAACTTTTCCTATTTAGTTTCATTTTGCATCTTAAAGATTGTGAGGTCATAATACTTTCAGCCTTACACCTCAACACTTGCATCTTAAACCTAAGTGAAACAGAGAGGTCTGGATGTTGGTTAAGCTCAATGCTCTTGATCTACTTGCAAATAAGAGAAAAGATTTAGCATTTACAATTTCAACAATTTGGACATGTTGCTGTAAGAAGCTGGTATTGTAGTCCCTTCAAAGTTGTTGTTATCAAGTTGTCTGCAAAAGAAACAAAGATAACAACGTTAAGAAACCCGTCAAAATTTTGCACATATAATGAATAAAAGATATATATATATATGCAAAACCTTTGAATACATCTAAATTTTCAGCTTAACTTTCTACGATCTCCTCCCTTTAAACCTCTCCCACCACTTCTTCATTTACAAAATGAGTAGCAGCCCAAGTCATTTCCTTCAATTTTGGAGATATCACTCCTTTTCACAACCACCCTCTTGGATTCAAGAATCAACTGAAGGCCACAACTGGCTATATATTCTAGGAACAAAGTGAACATTTATAGATTTATAACCATTGTATTCATCATCTACAGTTATTAAGTCCTTCGTTTTTTCCTTCCAAGTATGACTCTTCAAGTGCTCCATTCTCTTATAGTAGTTTTTAATTTATTTATCCATTTTTTGTTTTTAGAAATGCTAGGTCCATTATTTCATATTAAGCATTTCTACTTTTAATTGATAACTCTTTTCATCCTGCGATTAATGCATAAGTACTGTTATTATTGGAACGAGTTGAGTTACAATTTTGATTGGTGAAAGAGAAAGGCCATCATTTAATTCAAGAAATTTATCAATTGCAGTAAATTTCAAAATACTTAGGCTACAGAGTTCACATTTGTACGCTAAAAGCATAAATCAAGACATCTGAACATTCTAGGAAACTTTTGTAATAATAAGTTTAATTCAAGATGAAAACAAAACAAACAAAACAAATCCACAAACACAAAGAGCTAAATAAGGTAAATTTTACATTTTAAAGGATATAAAAATGCTACTACTTCCAGGGAAGTAAGAGAACATACAGGATCAGTAAATTTGGCAATTTGGAGAGCTCTGGTGGAAGATACCCTGTTAAGTTGTTATTGTCAAGAAGCCTGCAAAGGTTCACTTCGTCAACAAGGAATAGACATGAAATACAATGAAACAAAAGTTAAAGACTCTTGAAAATCTCAATTATATTAAAAATAAATGACACTGAAAATAGTAGAAAGTTATCAACAATCAACTTACATATGAACAAGACTTGGCAATCTGGAGAGTTCAGGTGGGATATGCCCACTAATTGAATTGTTGTTCATGTGGCTATTCAAGAAGAAGAAAATAAAAAGGAATAAGAACCACCCAAAAAAAAAAAAAGAGATGGTAAAACAGCTAGACAAGCAAGCAGCGGTTTTTGGATATGCAGCATCAGAAAACTCTCACAAATGCTTCGTTTTGTTCAAGTATGCAAATGATTTAGGAAGTGGTCCAGATATGTGATTCTGGTCAATTTGTATTCTGTCCAAATTTGGAAGATATCCCAGCTCTTCAGGCAAGGATCCAGTTAATTCGTTTCCATTCAGGAGTCTGGAAACAAAGAATATCAAATTAGATAGTGTCTGAGATGTCAAAATATGACCAAAATACAAAAGCAACAACTCCACACAAAATTAGTCCAGATATTAATATAGATAACACATGCAGTTCAGAAAAAAGTTGAACTCCTATGAAATACATAACAATGAAAATATAGATGTATCTTAATAGCATCAAAATAGACAAATAAAACAATATTTCAAAAATCAAATGGAGCCTCAAGCCAGGCCAGGAAAAAGCAACCAAACTTACAAGAGTTCCAAAGATTTGATGTTTCCTATTTCCTTTGGTATACTGCCACTTATTTTGTTCCACATGAAGTCCCTTTAACATGGATAGAGCAAACTATATCAGAAGGAAATGAAATTATTTAAAACAGATAGAGGGTTCGTTTTAGCATAATGTTAATGTTCATAATAAATTGAGCCTCACAATATTCTCAAATAAGATAAGCGTCCAATCTCTGGTGATAAGTTTCCCGTCAGATTCAAGTTCAAAAGTTGCCTGCAAAGAACACAACATTAATTAAGCTCTATGAAAAAAAAAATCTAAAGAGCTATCAGTAGGTAAGTTTAGTAGATTATTCATTAGGCATCCAATAGTTAATGAATTAATCTCTGAATATGTTGGTGAAGATTCTTTGCAAAAAATGAGCCTCTTGCTGTTTCTATGTTCAATATCCTAACTGAATGTGTGACCCACTTTTGCTTTAATATTAAGAGAGCAGCAACAAGAATTATTACACGAAAGTTGTGTCATGTGTGCAAGTGACAGACAATACATCAAACAGCCATGTTATCAAAAATTAGAAAAAGGCTGAAATTGTACAATTCTCGAACATGTAGATAGCCATCATCCATTGTTGTATTGAAGCACAAAACTCCAGTCCAATTTGATGTACATGGGTCTCCTCGATTCCAGTTACTCAATTTGTTATATTTATCAACCAAACTTTTCTTGATGCTACGCAATGCGCTCACTGCAAATTGATGCAAGTGTTAATCAACAACAACCCCCCTCCAAAAAACAAAATCAAAAATTTCATTGCTACTGATTAAAAACTGCTTCCATCATCAATAGACCAACTACTAGAGAGCAACACAAGCAATGAATAAACCTTATAACATAAAAAGTAGAATTGGGCAAAAGCAAAATTAATCACCTTCAATGGGGTCGATTATGGAATCATTATCTGCAGCTACAACAATTTTTGAAGAAGACCAACACAAGCACAAGAACAAGAACAGAGCAGCTCCTCTCGACGAAAACATCTTTGTCTTTGAAGTATCTGGTCGAATTCAGTGTCTGAAAACAAGGAAAAACGAGTAACAGAATAATTCAAAGGCCAGACCCATATAAACAAAACAAATAGCTCCAAGCACTTACAAACAAGTAAAAAAAGACAAAGAGAATTATACTTTGCAGTTCTATAAAGATTTCGTAAAAAGGTTAAACTAGAGACAGATTAAGTGTTACCCGAAAAAAAAAAGAAAAGAAACAAGAGACAGATTAAGTGAATTCTTGAGCTATAAGCTTGTGCATGAAGATATAGGAAAGCAGAGCTGATGTGGGTGTTGTTTTTAGTACAATTCTGACCCAGTCGCCATGACGAATGCTGCAATTAATATAGATGCAGATCATAAAATCATAATTTGTAATTGATAGAATGATTGATGGCCACCTTTTTCTTTTTTTCTTTCAGTTAATTATTTTCATAGCGCAAATTTACGGGAAATGGAATATTAAATTATACGAAGCTTTTAAATCTTAATCGATGGGTATTGGTCTTGACTTTCTGGGCGGTTTGATTTTTGATTTCGACAGAGAAATATTTATTTATTATTTATTACTTTCATTTTTTAAAAAATGAAAAGACCCAACCTCAACCACCCCAAGGCCGATGGCCATGAGTGCGACTGCGAGGGAGATTTCAAAAAGCAAATTGTGAGTAAATGATGACGAAAGTGAAACGCAGGATATATAACGGAGGCTTTTGAGCGAATACTTCAATGTGTACTTTTCTTGGGGGTTAAAATCGGTGGTACCCTTGTTGTTTTACTTTATTGCAAAAAAAAAAAATCATATTATTTTATTTTTTAGAAAGCTTAAAAAATATCTCCGCCGGGCCAACAAAGTTGATTGCCATTTTAACCTTGACAATAGAGGAGACAATTAACCCTTTAGGGTCGATTTTACCCAAAAATTGAATCAAATAAATGCGATAGGTTCAAGAGATTATAAACCAAATGAGAACCAAATTTAGGAACTCGGTTGGATATAGAGAATTAATATTTTTTTTATATTAGCCAAAAAAATTTCACCTAAATTTGATCTTTTTTTTAATCCAACTTACTTGTAATCCGTAGTCATTTATATTTTATGCAAAAATACTAATATAAAATAATTTTATTACCATAAATTATTATTATTATTATATAAATATTTTTTTCTTTTTAAATTTAACATTGAACCGATCGAATTTTCAATTTAGTTTGGTTCGATTCAAACTAAACTGAATGCCTATCATTCCTTGAAATACCTTCACAGGAGCATAAAGAGATCTAAAAAATTATATATATATATATATATATATAAAGATGTATTTAATCACTGAATTTTCATTGAGATATCATCACAATTAATATACTTGACCAGTCTATGTGTGACAAGTTGTCAATAATAAAATCTGTGAGGCAGTCAAGATGACAAAAATACCTATGGTTTCAATTTTACTCACATGAATAGTAAGAAAATTTGTAGTCAAGTTATGTTTTTGTTAGTTACTTATTGGCTTAGAAAGTGGTTAACCAGTAACCACTGACAAAACGTTTAAATTTTCTCATGTGATTATAAATTCAGAGTAAGCTTTTCATCTTTTATTGGAGTAGATTTTTAGAACTAAACTTCATATAAATTACATATGTTGAGTCAGGCCTCAACAAATTTCTGATCATAATACCGTGAAAGTAAAATTGTGTAGTAATATATTTTAAAAAATTTTAAAAAATAAAAGACCTCGTCATCTGTTGGTGACACTACCTTCATCCTAACAAGAGGTATAAACAGAGACTTTTTCAGAATATTATTAATGGATAACATTTCGGTTCATTTGTTACTTTTGGACGAAACTTAATATTTTACAAGATACGCGTGTGAAATTTGCATTAGGTGACCTAAACCAAGCAAATTTTGTAAAGACAAGCAACTGAGGAGGATTAATTAGTTTACTAATTCAGGCGTCAATATTAGTGGTTTGATTTGCATGGACGTCAAACTTCTCCACTTGATTTTATTCTATTACCATAAACACAAATTATCTTATTGATTAATTATTAAATTCTAATTGATTGCGTAATTAGCTTGTAAGACCTGTTCTATAAATGTTGATGATTGTTTTCCTTCAACGCACGCGTGGATTAGAAGTCAACATTATCCAATGATCGATAGTTTTAGTTAGTCACACCGTCACGGATAACTTGAAATCTGAGCACGTCAAGAAAGCTGCTTAAAAACTATTTGCTCAAGTCCCAGGGCAAATTTTGAGAAATAAACACATGTATTTTAATTTAACTTTTTGTCGTGTTATGCAAATATTGTTATTTATTATGACTTCTTTTATTTACAAATGTTATTAAAAATGTCAACAGAGAAGGGTGTAAAATGTAATATCACCATGTAAAAATGACAAGTAATTGGATGACATTTTTATCCCACTATTTTTGTAAATCCATTTCATATCTAGGGACCCATCTAAAAGTTTAATTCACTAGGACAAAGTCATAACAAAAATTAATAATTTGTAAGATTGACTGCAATATCAAAATTTCTTCATAAATTTACCCCACCCAAACAAAGTTTTCTTAAAAATTAATATCAAATAAGGGAATTTTTTTGTTGATAGGATCAATTGTCCATTCTAGGATTCGATCCACCCCAGCACATGTCAAGAAAATATTTACGATAAGTTCACATTATTTTCTGAAAATTCAAATGAAGAAGAAGTTTAAAAAATTAATTATTTAAATCCATTATATGTTTTTTTGTGACTAAGAATTTTTTCTTATATTTGACTTCAAAGATTACTTTAACATAAGTTTAAATTAATCTTATATAATCAGAGATTATTAAAAGACCTTAACAAAAAAATTATAAAAAGGATTTGATTAATTAATTGTTTAAACTACTTGTTGATTTGTTTTTTTCTTTAATAAAATATGGAGTGCTGTAATTTTTTTTTTTAGAATTGAGGTGGGTTAACAAATTAAAAGTAATAGGATGTAAATATCCGCATCCCAAGAATTAACAAGTTCAAGTTTACTTTTTTTTATCTATGATGTTTCCTTTTATGTCTTATTAATCTTGTCATGTTTTCATTCAATTTCTTTCTTTTGACGAAAAGTTATATAAGGGGTTTTAAAAATCATTTTCTTTTTTTCTTCTTTTGTACAATATAGTGTGTTTGATGTATCACACTAACCCATATGAAGTTAAATGGATTGGAGTGGATTCTAGCTGGAGTTTGCTCCACTGATAAATTTTTTAGATTGTATAAAAAGTTTGAAGTGTAAACCTACTTATATAGGTGAGGAGAGAATTTAAATTTTGCTTATTCAATATATTTTTAAAATAGACTTAATGTTTATTTGAGATTGAGCTTGGACAGCTGTAACTTAAAAGTTACAGCATTAAAGTTTTGATAAACACTAACTGTCGTAACTTAAAAATTATGTTGATATAATTTTTTATCTGTATCATGAAAAATCTAATATATCTTTAATATTGTTGTCAAAATTATTATTTAAAATTTATATTTACTATTAATTATTAAATTTTATTTCATAATTATAACTTTTTTTTTACAACAACTGTAGTTTAAAAGTTATACCACTTTAATTTCAAACAAAACTTATGATGCATTTTATGGCAGTATATTGAATTTAAGGAATTTGTATCAATTTTGAATCTACTCTTTTAATTAGGATTGATTAATGATACGTAGTAGACACCCGCTTTTGCGGCGCCGGAGATGGGTGTGTGGGGGCGTTTTATACAAATTTAGCCAATGCCTAGAGGCAAGTATAAAGAAACTTGGACTGCTTTGGAAAAAAATCGAAACCAATTGGAATATTTGAACTAAAGGATCTAACTATTTTGTAACTAGTGTTTGGCACTTCTATTTTGTCATTTAGCGATTTAACCATTAGATCTAACCGGAGTTGCATAACGGCCTAGATGATTATGGAATTTGTCATCCCTGTTGTTTGCTAAAAATTCAGAAAAGGCAGAGGTTTCTAAATGTTGATATACGCGTCCGAATTGTTTCAAATTTTTTCACTTTAAATCCATTGGCCTAGTTCGACTTTAGAATGAGTGCCGCTACATGGACAACAAAGTAAAAATTCCAAAAAGCATGAAAAATTAACACGTGTTAATAAACACATTTTATAACATAATATCTATTTAATATACAATAAATTATTCGAATATGTGAGTTAAAAAGGAATACTTAACAAAAATTTATTAATTTTTCATTAATAATAATAATATATGACCAAAATAAACATGTGCATGCTTAAATTAAATGTTTCCAATAATATTATTAAGAGAAATTATTATTGTACCATATTTCTTTTGCCTTATATTCATTCAACCATCACAAAATTCTGACATATTCTCTGCACTACCGTTCTTTTTAAATTTGTATCAATTAGCCACTTTCACAGTAACACCGTTAAATAATTTAAATGAAATGACAATTTTACCCTTAAATAAATTAAAAGACCATTTATCTTATAAAAACTTTGAAAATAAAAAAATTATAATTATAAAAATATCCCTAAATTTAAAAAATAAATCCAAACTAGAGGTGCTTAGTTGATTTTTATTAAATTTAGATTTTACAAAATTTTAATAATTATTTTTATTAAAAATTTATAATTTTGAAAAATTTTATTAAAATAACTAAATTTATTTATTGAAAAACAAGTCCCAGAATTTTAATAATTTAGGGGATTTTTATTATATTCTAAAATTTTGTAATTATTTTTATAATTATAATTTTTATTAAAATAATTTTTATTAAAAATAAAATTTCTAATTTTTGGATTTATTTCTTTATTAAATGTAGGGGTATTTTTATAATTATAATATTTTATTTTCAAAGCTTTTACAAGATAAAATGATCTTTTAATTTTATTTAGGGGTAAAATTATTATTTCGTTTAAATTATTTAACGGTGTTAGTGTAAAAGTGGCTAATTGATACAAATTTCAAAAAAAAAGTGGTGCAAAGAACATGTTAGAGTTTTGTAGTTGTTGGATAAACATAAGACAAAAAAAAAGTGGTGCAATGATAATTTCCCTATTATTAATGAAAATGTCTCATAATTCTTAAATTGTATTTAATTAAATATTTTTTATTCTAGTATTATATCTTCATCTATAAAGTAACTTAACTTCATCACACTTCTTTCTTTATTCCTAATTAGCAGTTTAGCACCTGCAAACTTCATCCTCCATCTTTATTTCTTCTTTTCATGAACTCGAACTTAGTAAAATAACTTTAATTATAACCATTGTATTTTAGAATATATTTTTTATTCATCAACAATAGTCTAACCATTGATTCTTCGATCTACATAGTGATATGATTTAAAAATATTATTATTGATTAACAAAAGAAAGTTACATTTAATAAAAATAAAAATTATTATTTTTTCACTTATAATTTTGATTAATGAATTTATAACTCATAAATTATCCTGATACTTCCCTAATATAATTTTATGTTAAATTAAATTGTACTATGTTAATTTTATCTTAATTTTATATTGTAAATATGCTTTAGGAAAAAAGAAGAAATCGGAGTCAAAAGTGGGAGACAAAGAACATGAACTGATTTTTTTTTCAAAAAAAAAAAGAGAGAGAAAAGAGATGGTGTTAGAATTGGAATGTATTATTGAGAAATAATAGAGCGACAGTCAAGTGGTAGCTGCTTCTTTTAACTGTCATTTCTTTTTTCTTTCTTTCGTTATAACTATAAAAATAATAATAAAATAAGAAGAGAAGAGGCCATTGGCTGCCTATAAAAAAAAATGGGAAAGGATGAACGAAAGACAAAAGTTTATAAAATAACCTCTTCTCTTTTGTATTTAGTTTTCTTATAATATATTTCATAAATTTGTTAAATAAAATGAGTGCTTTGTTTGTCGAAATGAGTAGCTAATTTTCGAAGCTAAAACGAAAGGTGAGCTCAAAAATTCAAATAATGGAATTAATTATTTTCTCAATTAAGTTTATAGTTTATTAATTTGATTTTATATTTACAAGTTATATTTTTCATCAGTTATTTTTAATTTATTTTAATCTACAAAACTAGGTTCACTTTGGATCCATATGATATTTTAACATAATGTTGACACATCTAAATGGCTATAGCACATTATGTATTTTATCTCCATATTTACCATAACTAGTTAATTAATAATTAAGTGTAACAATAATTAAATTTGTAAAAATATAATTAAGAGAGAATATTATGACCATAATTTGAATACCAAGAGTGGATCCTATAACCTTAACTCTTTTTAAATGAATAATTTCTTTTTTTGAAAATTAATTTTATTTAATAATTGACAACTTGATTTTTAGATTTTTTTTTAGGTCGATCCCCACTTACTAGGTTATATTATAACTAGACACTATTATACTTACGAGTAATCAACACTCTTATGTTTAGGAGTCATCAACACTTTTTAGCCGTGTAAAGTTTTTTAGCTCTATTGTTGGGGAAATTCCTAAATTTGGTGTCAATTTTATTTTTATTATTTTATTTCTCATTTATTATTTCTCCCTTCATCATCTCTTTGTTTAGATCTCATAATTTTATTTTATTTCATAAAATTTTTGTTAGCACCCTTCTTTCCTTGAAAATTTAGTAATACCTATAAACACGTAAAAAACTTTATTTTGACCTGCAAACTCTTGCAAATTAGTCTCCAAACTGAATTGGAAACTGAATCTTTGGATTATGATTTAATCTTTGGACTTTTGGACTTGAGGACCAAATGAACCTTAATATTTGGACTTTGTGAACATAATAAAGATGGACTTGAATTTTTAAAATTACCATTAAGGCCTAGAATTTAAATTAATTACCTAATTGGTCGGTAATTCTTAAAATTTAGAAAAAAAAAGTACCACATCTCGAGGTAAGTGTTTCTTTTTTTTTATGATTTTAGTTTTATTTATTTTTTTCTCTTTTTTATTTATTATTTTTGTTTCATGGTTATGCTTTATTATTGTGTTGTTAATTTATATGGCTGATGCTATAATACCACCTATTTTGTTAATATCTTAGTAATGTGTTATTATGCTTGGTTTAATTAATTTATTTATATGGTTGGTTTAACTGCCTCTTAAGTTATTTTCATTTCATTAGATTTATTTTGCATTTTTTTTAATTCTTTCACATCTATATTACTCGCTTATTTATTTCCAGTTTGTTTTAGTTGAGTAATTTTTATTTAGTTCATGCATTACTCATTTTTTTACATTATTTTCTTTAATTAATTTGACACACACACACACATCATTAGCGTTGTATGTGATGTTGGTCTGATACAGAAAGTGGAAGATTAACTAGGAAATCACCTTCACCATCTTAGACATGGCTGATATTGGAGCTAATAACTTTTCAGAGCATGGAGATACCCAAGTCCTACAAAATCTTTATGAATAGCTTAGGATATTTAGAGATTTTATGCATCCTACTAGAATAGAGGCACCATCATTCATAGCTTTTCCTCTTAATGCATCACATTTTTATTTCAAACCTAGCATCAACTCCTATAAACTTTTCATGATTTTGAGTCTGAAAATCTATTATTTGAGAGAATTTGAGAAAGTCTCAACACTTTCACTGATTAAAATTGTAGTATAAATATAATTAGACTTAAGTTTTTCCATTTCTCGCTAGAGAAAAAAGCTTAAATATGGCTACAAAATCTTATGTCAGGATCTATCATAACTTGGGATGAAATGCAAGTACATTTTTTGAAAAAAATTCTTTCAACCTTACAGAATAAATTCTTTCAAAAGATAAATCATTACTTTCACTCAAAAGTCAGGAGAGACTCTTTACCAGTGTTAGGAAAGGTAGATGAAATTATTAACAATTGCCCACATCATGATTTTGAAACATGGAGGTTAGTGTCTTATTTCTATGAGGAATTAACATCCCAAGTATATAGGTAGTTGAAATGATGTGTAACAATTGCCTTCATCATAGTTTTGAAACATGGAGGTGAGTTTAAAGATAAAAGTTCTGAAGTTGCATTAGATTATCTTTGACTATATAGCAGAGAATGCACAACACTAGTAAATAGTTGGCTCTTATGAGTCATCTTTATTTGGTAGAGGCATGTACAATCTTAGGGAAGACCATGAGTTTCAAGCCAAATTTACATCTTTAGTTAGAAAAGTCGAAGCATTAGAGTCGAAAAAAGTGATCATGTTAAATCTGTTTAAGATTTTTAATATTATTATTTACAGTTTCATTGACCATTTACATAGGATTATTTGACTTTATGAGCTCTGAAAGAAAGTTTGCACAAACAAGCTTGTTCTTGGGATTTTTTTTTGAATTTATATGAATAACTATTTTTATGTTAAACAAAAGATAATATAGATAGAGAATAAATAATTATAAATTACAGAGTTTTATCACTTGCCCTTAATAGTAATTTAATGAATCTATTTTTTTTTTGTTCTAGTAATATCCTTACACTTTAATTGTTTTTTTGTAAAAAATGACAATTCTACATTTTATTAAAATTTTCTTAATGGTCAACTATAGTAAATGATAATTGATATAAGAATAAAAATTAAAATGAATAGGACTTGAGTGCTAAAATTTAGAAATACTATTTAGTTATTTTATTTTTAACAAACAATATGGACTGTAGTGCAATTAAATTAGAAAAAGACAAAACTAAGATGTTACTGAAGGGATACTTACCCCATTCGTAAAGGTTTCTTGCGTCGAACTTCTACGCCCACATAAAAACAACGAGAAATCATGAATGAAACATTCAATTCTCTGATTTCTTTTTGGCAAAACTGCTAATAAATATACAAGAGATCATCTTCAATTATCTTTATTAGAAGATTTTTTTTGTTAAGGCATACAGTTTTGAGATTTGTGCTAGGTGAGATACGAAGGTCGATCTCCTGCCAGCATATTTATAAGTATGATAATTTCATATTATTCTTGTTTTTCTTAATTAAGTATCCCTTCAGTAACTAAGATGTTACTGAAGGGATACTTACCCCATTCGTAAAGGTTTCTTGCGTTGAACTTCTACGCCCACATATAGTTCAACGCCCACATAAAACAACGAAAAATCATGAAATGAAACATTCAATTCTCTAATTTTTTTTCTGCAAAAACTGTTAATAAATATATAAGAGATCATCTTTAATTATCTTTATTAGAAGATTTTTTTGTTAAGGCATACAATTTTGAAATTTGTGCCAGATGAGATACGGAGGTCAATCTCCTGCCAGCTTATTTATAAGTATAATAATTTCATATTATTCTTGTTTTTCTTAATTAAATGTAATGCATGGGTCATCATCATCTACTTCTACAGCAATCAATCATGAAACGTTTAGTTCGTTGGTACCTATCTTATAATTTAGTGACATTAATCAATTGGCCATAAATAGTGGTGGGTGGGAGGGAACTGGAAGGATAATTATCGAACCGAAATTTTCGGATTCGAATTGGTGAGCTAAGTTAAAAATCAATTTGACTCATTAAAAGAGGAAACCAAATTTCGATTTCTCACTAACGCTAAGGAACATCAAATAGCACTAAAATTTAAAACGCCAAGCAGCTTAGAGCCCACAACTCACAGCCCACGGCTCAGGGCCGCCATTCAACAGACCAGCCGTACATCCTTGCCCAGCCCTATTGTTTGATTGTTAATTGCTAGCACTTAAGTGATTTGGCAGTTATAATAGCACCAAAAAGTTGTCGTGTTCCATTTTTTCAAGATGGAAGAAACATGGAATCAATCGATCTATAATATGTATGTAGAAAAGTTAAAAATTAAATATATTGCTGTTATTTATCAATCCTAACAAATCTGGCCGAATTCGATTCAGAGTCGATCGAAATATTCAATCGCATGATTTTTTTTTTCCTTATCCAAAAATCATGCGGGTTTGATTATACCCACTTCTAACTCTAGCTGTTAGCTATAAATATAATGATATACTGAATGCTGCAGAGAATGTCGCATTTGCTATCCTTGTTTTGAGAATATTATGATCTTTCTTGCACAGGCTTTTCATGACTCAATTATTGCTCGAGTGTTTACATGTAAAATTAGGAAGCAAATGGAGAGCATCCACGCGTCGCAGGAGAGAGAAAAAGTTGTTGGAATTTAGCTGGTTCAAGGCCAATTTGCACCGAGCTGTTACATACAGAATCTGTAACGTAGCTTGTCCGTAAAATTATAATTAGTCTTGGGGAGTGACGAGGAAAGTTTCACTTTTTTAATTTTATACCAACCTGTTTTGGCAGGTTGCTATTAACTCACGTGTACTCTATTTTCTTTTTCAAATTAAACAATATGATTTTTTTTTAAATCTTATATTGAAACAGTTAATGCTCCACAAAAGCGGTTAATAATCCTAATCAAATGAATAGCTAGGCCAATTTGTCAATACTTGTCTTGGATGGAACCATGGCTTCCGCAGGAATGAAATACAGCATCCTACGTGCCTGATTCCTTAACTCTAAAATTAGGGTAAAACTAATTATTCTCTAAAGTTTATTTTAACTATTTATATTTTATTAAAGTTCTGTATCAATAAAAAAACTTTAATATAATTTAGTATTAAAGATAATTTAATATAACTTAATCAAATAATTATTACTCTTTTCACTAGTCATCTTGTCTTCAACCGTTTTATTTATCCTTTATTTTTATAATCTTCAACATCAAAATCTAATCTATCGCACAAATAATTGTTTTCGATTATCAAAATAATTGTTTTTGATTATCAACAAATGTGGCACCTATGAAAAATTAAATCAATATTCGTGAACATTATTTGGGACTAATTAGAGAAAGGACAGTGGCCTAAATTTTTCTCAATTCTTTCTGGTTTATGGAATTGATTGCAAAGTCATTGTCATGGTTTGATTTTGGTTCAACCAAAAACATTATGAGCTAACTTTTGTGGGGTGATTTGTGAATAGTAAGGTTGATCCACCTAAGAATAGCTTTCTTTAGATGCATAGAATTGAGAAAGTAATGAGAATAAGAGAAAATATATGTTGAGGCAACGCAAGTAAGTGTTGGAGAGGATGATGAGTTTCAAAGAAATCCTAAAACAAGTTAAAAATTGAGAGCTATAAGGGAAGGATCTGAACTTGTTTTGCTGAGGCTGACTTGAAGTTATATAGGAAGTGTCTTTGAGAGCATCTTAGTTTCTTTTTGGACGCATGAGAGGTTGTAATAACCATTACCCTTCTTAGATAGGGTTTTTTAGTAATTTGAGTATTCGACTTGAATGCTCAGCTCCTTTAGGATTGGACAGTTGTGAGCTGTGAGACTATTTTCAATGATAGCATATCTTAATGTTTGATTGGCTTATTTCAAATGAGTCAATTGGGCTGTGGAGCTTTGACTCCACTGTTGGTGGCTCAAATAATAGTTGACTTGGTTCTTTCTCCTACTCTTGATGTATGAGATTATTGGGGAGATATTTTGAAATGATACTTGTGGGGACCATATCATGTTGGCGTGCATCAATTTTGGTGAAGGGGTTGTCATTGTTACAGTAGTCTTTCATTAACATGTGGCAATTCTAAGATATTTTTGGAAGCTATTTTCTGCACTTTTTAGGTTAATAATGTGGTTTATGCTCTTTTCTTGAGATCTTTCTATTTTATCCTTACCTTTTTAAATTCATCTTCATATTTTTTAAGGGCATATTGGACATGAGGCCATTCTATATGTGTCACACTCTAATTGAGCGATGTATATGAGTTAAGCAAATATGCCTCTAGGATACAATGAAGCACTTGTTTATTTGCTTGCATTGTGCATTGACGAAAGCAAACCCAAATACTCTTGAATGTTGTAAGTCTACCATATTGCTCTTTTAGTAAACTGTATATGAGATATTTGATCCATAAAATATAAATGTTATATGATGAAATTCATTTTAGGAAAAAAGTTGAGAAAAGAAAGGTGTAGTAAATAGTATTTTCATGTTTAAATGACTTAAACATAGGAAATATTTATAGATCTACTTGTATTTCTCTATTTGGGTTGTCATCTTTCATGATATCCTTTCATTCATAGCCATTGGAATAAGATTTAATTTTAATCAATAGTCCAAATTGAGCCATCATTATTTCAAATAAAATGGCACCATGAGAGAATGCATCATTAAGTGAAAATGTAAATTTTTTATATGACACAATTAATTGGACATGTCTTTACAATAAGACATTATGTATTTAGAAAATATTCCAACAATCACCCACCATCTTCAAAATAAGTGAATTTTGAAAAATTATCTCCCATATGCTTAGAAAGCTTATGCATAAATATAGGTATATTTTAGAACTGAACCTTCACTTAGTGACAACAAATCAAGGTGCCATGGTAGACAAGCTTTGAACCAGTGACCTTATTCGAATAATTGAATGTATCTCACATAGAAATTTTCAAGTTCTCAAGTATTATTTAGTTGGGATATGGATTGGCCTTATGTCTGAATCTTATTTTCATAAGCGCCTTAGTAACTAGCCAAGTTACATAAGAAGTGGCACCACCTCCTATACTCACTTAGGTAGACTTATCTAAAATGCGCCTGTAGTTAAATATTTATAACCTATTAAAAGTTAACTTATCCTTTCCTATATGTTACTAGTGTCAAGCATGCATCTTTAGGATGCATTTTAAAATATCGTAGTGCTTACTATCACTATGTACGATGTACTTTTGCTCATTTAACCTAAGATCTTGATATTTCAAATGTTGCATTGAGTTTCCATCATTTGTGACAAAATGGTGCTGGCTTTAGTCCCGTCCCCTTAGAAGTTTTTGATACAATATCCGTCGTAAGGACTTTAGTTAAAGGGTCCACCAAATTTTAGCATGATCTCACAAAGTCAATTGTGGTTACTCTATCTGTAAGCATTTGTCTCACATAGTTATGTCTTAAACCAATATGCCTAGACTTTCCATTATAGATTTGGCTGTGTGTCTAGATAGATTTGCCTCACTATTATAGTGAATGGATACAAGAGGCATTGGTTTAGACCGAATAAGAATTTCTACAAGCATATTACTTAACCATTCAGCTTTCTTGCTATATGAAGCCAAAGCTACAAATTTCGTAGCCATGGTGGAGTCTGCTATACAAGTTTGCTTCTTTAACCCCATGAAATAATTACTCTACCAAGGTCAAATATCTAACCATTTGTGGATGTATGGCCATCTTATTTAATAATCCAACCACTTATGGATGTATGATTATCTTGGTTGGTAATCCAACCAGGATCTAGGAATCCTTCCAAAACTAAAGGATCTCAATTGCAATATATACTATAATATATTTTTTATTTTAAATTTTTTAAAATTCTATAAATTGCTTGCCAGTGTGCTTGGCTTATATTACTAGTATATCTACTCAACTTTTTAACAACAAAAGTAATGTCAGGCCTAATATTAATAGCATAATAAGACACCTAATAATACAAGCATATTTTAATTAGGATATTGTCTTCTAGTGTTAGGGTACAACCTTATGTTTGAATCAAAAGGTGTTGACACATGCTTACAATCATAATAATTAAAATTTCTTTAACATTTTCTCAATATAATGTGATTAGGTCAACATTAGGCGATTGCCATTTTTTACTATTTTAATCCTCAAAATCAAGCAAGCCTCATGTCTTTCATATCTAGGGATGGCAATGGGGAGGGGAGGGGAGGGGACCAATCTCTCCGTACCCATCCTCGATATTTTACGTAAGTCCCCGTCCCCACCCCGAATAATAACAGGGGATCCCCGAGGGTCCCCGATCCCCGAATAACTAATATATTTTTTTTGTTTTCGATTTTGAGTTAATCATATTAAAATAAAAAATTTAAATAAAAGTAAAGTTCGAAATATATATTACATTAATATCCATTACAAAAGTCACATACATTAAATTAGTAAGTAACGCAGCATGCAAGGGATACAAACTTCTTTTACAAACTATCATGAACAAATTAATAGTCTAATACAAAATTGTTACAAATAAAATCGAATTTAGATTCAAAATTAACTTTTTCAATGGTGGCGTGGGCACTTTATAAATGTGGACTATTCTCTTTACAGCACAATAGTTAAGTCGGAGTAAATCAAGAGCAAATATTAAATTAGATTAGATTAGATATTAAAATTGTGATTCGCTGTGGGCAATTATAACATCTAAAAATAAATAAAAAATAGATTTAAGTTTAAAATATTTAATAAATATTAAAATTAAAATAAAATTTTTGGGTTAATAGAATCTATCCAGTCTTTTTAATGCCCTAAATAAAAATTTAGGACTTTAATTATTTAATTAGGCCTAAAGTTTAATGATATAAATATTTTGATGTTTGTTATTTTTACCAATATTTATTATTTTATAATTCAAAATTTATAATTTATTTACTAGTAATTTTTAAAAAATAAAAATAAAAAAAAATTAAAATGGGGAAATAGGTAGGGGGTGGGGATTTCACCTCATCCCCGTCCCCTCCCCGAATAAGAAATTGGGTAAAAAATTTTTCCCGTCCCTTCCCCGAATAAGAAATTGGGTATGAAATTATCCCCATACCCTCCCCGAATGGGGAAAATCCCAGAGGGTACCCGTCCCCGAGGGTACCCGTCCCTGTGGGGATTTTTGCCATCCCTATTCATATCAAAATTAGATGACAATAATTATATAGTGAGTTTAATACGTTCACTATCAGTTCTAAAAATTAACTTGTCGTTTACATATAAACAAATAATCATACTCTTATTTCTATATACACATTTATCATATTTATGAATTTTAAATCCATTAGAAATAATCACTTTATCAAACTTTTCATGCCGCTGCTTCATAAATATTTGACTAGTTTATAACTTTGTGCTCTTGTCTTGGTACAACAATCCCTTTTTGTTGTTCATGTAAATTTTTTCATTTAATTCTCCATTTAGGAAAGCTATTTTTTAATCCATTTGATGGATTTCAAAATGATAAATTGAAGGCAAAGCAATCAAGACCCTAATAGTTATATCCAAAACTAAAAGATCAAAATGCAATTCTTAGATCTTCAACATACAGATTTGTCTCTCACTTGTAAGTAGTTATATTAATTTTTTATCCCATGCACATATAAGATAACTACTAACCAGATGTTATATAGTTGCAACAATGAAGAAGTTGAGCTTTTGAGATGTCATAATTCTAATATATCTACCATTATTGGGGCCACTATATGTGTAGATATATATATATTTTAATTAGTATGTTCATTAGATTTGTTATGTAAATTTTTTTAAAACTTTGTTACATTTGTAATAGTTAGAAACATTCTGAGAAAACAATAAAAAACTTCTAGTAGAACATAAGGCAAGATATAAAAAGTAACGTGAAAAGATTGGTTGTGTAGTGTATATTTTGATAACAATGAATCAAAGACTCTTAAGGCAGATAAGTTTACCTTGGAACCTAGGTGCTCACCTAATTGATTTTGTTTGCAACTTATTGGCAGACAAGAAATGCAATTACTGAACTAGGATTTGGAACCTTACTTGAAATCCAATGTGGTTAACTAAGGAAGCAATTATTTCATTGGTCGATTGACCAAGTGAAAATACTATTGAAATGCGAGATATTTTTCTATCAACAATTAGAGGGATCAATATCAAAATGCTTGAGGACATTATAAAGCAATTAGATGAAACCTTGGATTTTCAAAATTTGTAATAAAGTCAATTTTGGCATATTGATACATTGACTTATTATTGTATTAAGTCATGAATTTTTGTTATATTTCATTTAAAATTGTATTCATATTTTTACATCGTCTCTATTTTTCTATAATATTTGCAAGTGTAAAACATTTGAGGCTACTGTGAAATATGAGCTCACATTAGCTGATAGCCATTTATTGAATTCATTTATGAACTTTCATTTTGCAAATAGTAGTTTTGAAATGATATTCATATTCTTACCTAGAGTTATGATTAGTTTGCCTTTACCGTGTTTGTACTAGCTATGCTGTTGTGCCTAATAAATGGTTATAATATCGCATTTGTTCCTGGATCCATGCAAGGATGTTCACAAGGTTAAATAACTTAATTAGGCTTCGTATTGTTAAAAATGGTTGGTATAGACCATTGAAAAAAAAAAGAATCATGAAATATATATGTAAGCGGCTATTTTGTTTTCTTACAGGAAAGATGATTTTCATAACTAAATTTGAGCATTTTTCTAACCATGAATGGTATTAGTTATAGTATTTTCTTAATTATAATGTTGCTTATATAAACCTTTTACTTCTATAATGTTGCATACAATTGCATTCAACCTGACAGGACAATAACTCCTGTTGCATTTTGGAATGAATCAGTAGCAAAAAGGTTGATGAAGTGGTTCTGATCTCAATAAGGGATTGTCAGTAATAAGGTAAACTTTATTTTAAGCTCTTAACATTATAATTAGCATAGTAGTATGTGACAAATTGACATTGTCCTTATTTCTTGATATCATTTATTTACTCAATTAAACAAATTTGGATATATACTATTGACACTAGTGGACCTTCTCAATCAAAAGTTGTTAGACATCCCAACTTTAAAGAAATAATTAAGAAATAAGTAATAAAAATATTGACCATTAAGTTTGATTACCTACCTGATGTAATATCTGACCAAACTAAAATGCTACATCAAAAGCAAAATACAGTTCATGTTGTCTCTTATGTCCATCATCCTCCCTTAGATTACATTAAAACTCCATCCCATGAACTTGTGTTTGCTCAAGAAAATAATGTTGGGGGTAAGTTTATTGAAATCTCATCAAATAAAGGTTCAATCCTAGGTTATGACAAGGTAAATAGTCGTACAATGGCTCCAGCTTAGACATAAAAGAAAACTGATAACATGAAATATGAAATATAATGGCCATGGACTGTGGAAGGACACATGCATTTCCATTAAAAAAAAAATGCCCAAGGGAATTAGAAATGATTCTAAAAAAATCTAAGGTATTGAAGCGTATTTATTATGTTGCTTTTATATTTACCATAACTGTACAACATGACATTACCTTAGAATATATGAGTTGTATTGTTTTCATTTGTAGAAAGGTCTTGTGATAAAATAATTAACTACAAAAGGTGGGCATATTCAAAATTCTAAAGAAAAGAATGTGAATCTTAAATCAGCCGTACCTCAATTCTCGATTGGTCCATTCTTAGTTCCTGCTCCAGTTATTGAGGATAAAATGAAGCCTATTCTTTAGCTTTTTTATAACAAGCCAGGTGAAATGTATGGTCTAATAATAATGAAATGCATTTATGACTAATTTATTTCTAGGATAGTTAGAAATCTCTTAATCTTTCCTTTATTTATTGTGATAACACTTTTCTTTCATAGTGAAGGGATGCTATCATCCGCAAAGAATATAACAATGTAACATGAACCAATGTGCGTTCCCTCCTACTGAGAGCACAGATTGATAGTAATGTAATACTCTAAGCCTCTAGGTAATATTTAGGACTAATTCATTAGCAATGATGTCATTATATTCAATTGGTATATATAAATATATCTATTAACTAATGTATGCACTTTGATTGCCATTGTTAAAAAAGATTATATTATTACTATGTACGTAGAGTACATGACTATTCAAGAGGTCAAAAGATTCTAATTCAAACATTATTCTTCAAATTAAAAGAAAATAACATTGTGCAAGAATTAGGAAAAGAGCTTCTGTATTTTCTTTTCTTGAATGATATTTAAAAGTGCAAAGTATTACATTATATATACCCCAAAAGTAATGATAACAAAGGAAAAATAAAGAAAGAATAATTATTGGAGAAATCAATCATAATTAATAGACATAAATTAAAAGATTTGGTTGTAATTAAATCGTCAATGACTTTGTGTTAATCTTATGCTAATCTTGAGCTGTCTCAACATGGTTTTAAATGTGACTCTTGTTATTCAATTCTTGAGCTATATTGATTGATTTCAATAGTACTTATGGCCTTCCTTTTGCAAGTGTCATGCAAGTCAAGTGAGGATCTTGTTCGTATGGTTATCTTTGGTAACTTATTAGCCTCCCTCAATTAGGCTGTGCTAGAGAATGGACGCTAGCTAGCTTGTCATGAAAATATAGGAACAATGCTTTGCTTAAAGGCTTTTTGAAGATGTTCACAATCTGCGATTACATTAGAATGTATCGCATGATAAGAGAGCCTGCTAAGACCTTTTTCTGTTTAAAATGATGATCAATTTCAATGTGTTTTGTTTAGGTATGAAACACAGCATTCTTTGTCTGGTAAATTGCAGTCATGTTGCTACATAAAATTTTAGGTGGTGTAAATGTGTGAATACCAATGTCTTTGAGAAAGAAAGTGATCTGAGTGAGTTAAGTGGTGCAAGTGATCTTAGATTGATATTCAGCTCCTATACTGAATCAAGCAATGGTTATTTATTTCTTGGAGTTACAAGAAATAAATATTTGCACCAAGGTAATGCAATAGGTGGTGGTGCTTTTCGTTTATTAGGATAATTTGAATCAGAAAATTAAAAAATAGTTAAAGACCGTTAAGAGTTAAGAGAGAAAATGAATACCAAAAGCCATTGTTCCCTTTAAATATTGAAGTATCCATTTAATAGCTTTTATATCTCTTTTTGTTGTGTTTTGAAATTTTTAATAAACTTTATTAATAGTGTGAGTGATGTTTGGTCTTGTGAATATGAGGTACTATAAGTTGCCGAAAATTCCACGATATTCTATTGGATTTATAGGTTCATCATCATTTGAAGAGAGAGCTTTTTTTAATAGCCATTGGGCACTTGGGGAACACTGATGCATGTGTATTGGGGCGAACAAATCTCTTCTGTTAAGTCCATTATTTATAGAGTTGGCATTTTATGGCAAGTCTAGTTAAATTGGAAATTTATTTATTGCATATCTTGTAATAGGGATTAATTTATTAATTCCCTAATTTAGTGAGATTCCAATTTATTACGAATATTTGTTTCTTAGTTTAATTAGATGTCTCGTTAAGCAAGTCAATTAATGATGGGATTCTATAATTGACGCATGATATCTATTTAGAGCAAGAAGTTGGTTCAAACAGGAAGTCATTAAATGCTCTAGATATTTCTTAGCAGACAAGCAAGATAAGAAGATTAGATTTATTCCTATTCAGATTCATGTGAATTATAAGAGGAAAGAAACTCTTATTTGGAAAGAATCCAAATCTTTTAAGACTTGCTATTTTGGTGAAATCCTAGTGCCTATATAAAGAGAGGTATTTCACAATTGAAGTTTGGATGCACAACATAAGAGCATAAAGCAGAGAAGCAAAATTCGGCCTCCTCCCCAAAGAATCCGAATTTGGCGCATTATGTTGTGTTGATTTGTTTTCTTATTTTTCTGTTCATCTCTACGGAGAGTCTATGTGGATCTTAGATTACTAGACATTGAAGAATTGAAGAATTGCTATTGATCACTTTGCGAAGTGCCTTGAGGATCGTGGATCAAGAGGGGTAGCAATTATTCAAGAGAAGCAGATTCAGTCTAAGGTTGAGTAAACTGTATGGTGATAAACTGTAAGTGAGAGTCTTAAGTTTGGTAAATCCATAGGTTGTAACATCTCAACTAGGGATGGCAAAATAATTCGGGTCCGGCCCGAATTCGCAAAGATCCGAAAAATCTGGATTCAGAAAAATCTGGATCCGTATATTAAAAAATGCGGATCCGGAGTCTAAGAATGAAAATCGGCACGGATCCGGATCCGAATTCGGATCCGAGTGCATCCAAAAAACTAGATATCCGGATCTGATTTAATTAATTATATTATTAATTAAATTAATTTTTATTGAAAAATAATTAAAATATATAAGCTAAAACGCTAAAAAAGAAATTGCCAAATTCAGTAACCCTAAAAACATACGGCTGCTCCCATGCCTTACTCTCGCCTCTCTTCTACGCAGCTACTCCTTTGCTTCCATGCGCGGCAGTCGCGGTTACTCCTTTGCTCGCCCTCAGCCTCACGCCGGTAATAGAACACACATGGCTGCTCCCATGGCCTTGCTCTTACCTCACCTCGCCTCACCACTTGCTCCCTCGAGCGGTTGGTCTCTTGCTCGCCCTTAGCCTCACGCCGACGGTGGACAGTCAATTGACGCCTCCATTGTTCAGCTGCTCTTAACCACCCATAAGCCACGAGCGGTCGAACCTCACCACCCACAGGCCATAGCCACAAGCAACTGAAATCAGCTCTTGCTCAGCTGCTTCCCACTGCTCACAAACAGCTGAAATCAACCCTTTCTCCCCACCACTCATAAACGGCCGAAATCAGAGACACAAAAGGTGAGCCAACTGCCAAGCCCACGCGAATTACTTTCCAACAAATCAATATTCATAGTTTTAGTGAATTAATATGTAAAAGCATAAATTTAGTGAAAAATCATGCCTGGACCTTTGCAAATTAGTTTAATTTCATATTTGCTTTAATTATTTTAATTAGGTTTTGATTTAATTACTTTAATTTTCAAATTATTAAATCTTAATTTTGCGGATCCGGATATCCGGAATATCCGCCCGCATCCGTTATGAATATCACCAACATCCGGATCCGTATATTTTTTTTCGGATCCGAATGCGAATCCGGATATAAAAATATAAATACGGATCCGGATGCACCTACATCCGGATCCAGATCCAGATCTGTATTTTTCCATCCCTAATCTCAATTTAGTGAATTGCTTTTCATCTGGGCGTGGCCTCGTGGATGTAGGATTGATTAATCCGAACCACGTAAAAATCTTCATGTTATTTGTTTTCTGCATTTTATTATATTTTTGGAAAATTAATGTTTTTACGCGGATGAACAGTATTCGTAAATAGTAACTGTGAACAATCGTGGTGAACGATGAACGTGAACAAACGATGATTGTGAACAAAGAATCAGAACAAGATTTTCGGAAAAAAATTAAGTTGTTAATTTTTTTTGTTTTTAATTACCTACGTCTATTTTTAATAGATCAAATTCCTAACACCTTCTATATCGGACTTGTATCAAATAAACCTAATGGTTAAAATTTTTCACCTCAATGCCTAAAAATAGTTGAGTTAACATAAGTCTTTTAGAGAAAGATGATAGCTTAGATTTCTTGTAACAAATTCAATGTTCTCCTGATTTTTTCCTTGTAATGATCACATCATCAACAAATTAAAATTAGCATTAGCATAGAGCTAGAGTGCAACATAAATAAAGAGGAATCAGCTATATTGATTGATTTCAACAGTGCTTCTAGCTTTCTATTTGCAAGTGCCAAACCTGTCATGTAAGGATCTTGTTTTTGTAGTTATCTTTGATAACTTATCACAAATGAGATCATGTAGATTGTCAACTAATAGTATGTTTTTATTCTTCTAATTTTTTCACTTTAATTTAAAGGAAGTTGTATTGAGTGACTAGGTGATCTCAACCCATATTGTCGAGTTTCTAGGTTCCAAGAGCGATACATGCTCCAGTTGGATACTTTTCAACAGGTTTAGCTTAGAACACAAAATTTTTTTCATGAACTTTCTATGGTTTATGTTTTTACATAGTTTCTTGATTTCCTTTTCATTTTGCTAGCTTGATAACAACACATTTTGCCACTAATTGATGTTTTACTCTCCTGCAATTGTAGATTTATTAACGTTCTCCATCAAATTGTTGATATTTAGAATTTATTTGAATATCTCAGTTGAAAAGAAAAAAAATGATTAATTAGTCATTGGAAATTGTATATTCTTAAGAGGATTACCTACATTTGTGAATTACTTTAAATTTCATTAGATAACATTGTAAATTTTTTCAGCATTTAATATTGTTGGGTCCATCTCATTTGGGGGCCCAAAAGCCCATAGTCCAAAAGGCTTGCTTGATGTGTAATTATTATTAGGCTTTGTACTTGAATGAAATTAGCTAAAAGAATATCTATATAAAAGTAAGTGAAAGCGGCAGCCCTAGATAATACATTCATGAAAATATGAGAGAGAGAGGGAAAGACAGTGGCGTGAAATTGTTCTTGGGGCAAGGATTTCAATATTTGAATGGACAATCGGAAGAAGATTTTAACTTCGCTTTCTCCTAAATTTCGAGGATAAGTTTTTGGCATCGCCCTCTGCAATTCTACTTGTCCTGATTTTTATTTTATCCTCTCATTAACTATTATTTACGGTACCTAATTGTTAGAGAAATAGATATTAGGTTGTTGCTAAGTTAAGATTATTGAGATTCTTGATGTTGTTAGCCTCTAGTGTTATCTAGAGAATAATTTATGTTGTAATCCTATTAATATAGTGAAAGATTATATCAGACTACGGTCCCATGGTTTTTCCTATTTTGGGTTTTTAAAGTAAAAATTTATGTCTCTTTTCGTTGCTATATTGCTTTGGATTGTGTTTGTTTATTTTTTGTCTATTTATTTATGATACACATTCCGTTTTAATTACACAAAGAGGGAAATTTTTGTTTGTGCTTAATTTGCAGCTGCTTGTGCGAGTTCTTTTTGCAATAGAGTGGTATCAAAACATCAAGTTGTGTGTTTCTATTACTTGTGTGGTTGAGATGGAGTTTTTGGCATGCATGATTAAATTACAATCATGGATTTATGGTATTTAAAAGTCTAGATTGGAAGATTCGCTATACATGAAAGACTTACATGAACTTGTTGAAGGCGAAGAGGCTAAACCTGCCAATTTAGATGATAAAAAATGGGCTTAATTAAACTAGAAGGCTATGGGTATTATTAGGTCATGGATTGATTAAAGTGTGTCCTACCATCTCGTGAAGGAATCTAAGGGCGATGTCCTTTGGAGAAAATTAAAAACAACTTATGAGTAGTCGACAACACAAAATAAAGCTAATTTAATGAAAATGCTTGTTAACTTGAAATATGAAGAGAGGCGCAGTATAATTGATCACACTAGTGAGTTTCAAGGGTTGGTTGATCAGCTAACTACTATGAAGATTATTTTAGATGATGAGTTGCAAGCATTATTAAAGCTTAGTCCTTTGCCTGATAGTTGGAGACATTAGTGGTGTCATGAATAATTTAGCACCGAATGAGAAATTAACCTTGGATATAATTACAGATAGGTTGTGAAATGAAGAATCTTAAAGAAAGAGTGTTGAAGTTATTCCCTTTGAGTTAGATGCCCTTGTTTCAGAAAAGCAAGAAAGGTAGGGGAGAAGTCAAAGCAAAAATTCTTGCCAATAGAACAATGATAGCTCCGGAAGAAGATCTAAGTCCCAAAAGAGAAACGTCAAGTGTATTCATTATTAGAAAATGGGTCATGTAAAAAGGGAGTTGACACGACTTAAAAGTGTTTAATTTACTCCTAAGTATAAGAGTGCCTAAGTGCCTAATTATAGTATAGATCGGTGAGTCTGTGGTCGATTCACAGAGATGATTTAATTTGTTTATCTAAGAAAATGAAAACAAAATTTAAATATATGCAATTTAATTTGACAAAAAACTATGAAATTAAATTAGTTATGGTTATGGATCCACTCTTAGTAATAAATACAATTTAATAAATTCTTTTTATTTGTATTTTATTTCCCAAAAGATTAATTGTATAAATTATAATTATTTTTTATTTAATTTTATTATAGATTAAAAACTTAATGTGTCAAAACTTAACTTGTCTACAATAAGTCAAAATAATATTTTACTATATTTTATACTAAGATATTAAGAATTCATTGCGCTAAACTCCCATGTTTTTCTACAATAAATCAAAATTTTAAAATATAAAATATGGATAAAATTAAATAGAAAATAATTTAATTTATATAATTAAAAATAAAATTTGATTAAAATATTTTTTTACTAAGAGTTTCACCTTCCCCTAACTATTAGTATTTAGCTGAACATAATTGAAATAAAGGGAATTATTAAAAAAAATAATTAAAAAATTATTTGAAAATTGAAAATAAAATTAATTAATTTTATTGAAAATATATTACGAAGAGAGATGAGAAGATGAATTTGAGGGGAAAGAAGAGGAGAAAAGGTGTGGAGAGGTGTGTTTCCGCCCCCCTCTTTCTATTTATACTAATATATGATTAATCCACACTACTCAAATAAATAAAGCTAATTGCATCTTAGCCATACATTTGTCCCACTAACAAAATAGAAACACAACTTAATCCACTCAAGTACATCTAACACATTCTACTAACAATTAACACACCTAATATAGTAAAAATTTATAATTTTACAATTATCACATTTACCGTGGTAAAAACTTATAAATTTACAAAAAAGTCACGAATCCTCCTCCACAATGACCTAATTTCTCAGACTTTCAGAATCTAAATTTGACATCCGTACATTTTTTTGGAGCCTTAAATTGCATGAAATTATTATTTTTACCTAATAAACACACAAAAATACACAAAATCAAATATTTAGAAAAATAATTAGAAATTCATAATATGTTACACAATTACAAATGTAAATTATATTATAAGCACAAAATAATATTTTTACTCCTTAATAAACATACAATTTTTTAACACTAATCACACTCCCCGACCAGCATATTGCTAGCCCCTAGCAATTAAAGCGTTATATTAAATTAAGATTTATAAAATTCACATGCAACTTAATAGTTGTTCATCTATCCTTTAAACTACCAAATAAATAAACTCTCCTAAAATTTTCTAACTCTTTGTCGTTCACTCATTATCCAAAATATCATAAACCTTATTTTGTGCTCAAGTAATTAACACAATACTTATGGGGCTTCATTAAAAGAAAACAACATTTTCGTTCTAAAACTCATTAGAAATTCTATCTCTAGGCAGTAGATTATTCAAACTTTTTTTAAATATTACATTTTTAACCTATGTAGTAAGCTTGAGCCTAGCGACTTCTAGACCAGTTGGCCTTAGGGCAATAGGTGTTGAGACACCCCTACAGACTTAATTACTCGGGTCTTTAATAAATAAGTAAACAATATATCTAAAAACCATGTAGAGAGCTTTGGGCCAATGACTCCCAGACCAGTTGGCCTTAGGGCATTAGGTGTTGAAACACCCCTACGGACTTAATTACTCAGTTTCTACATATAACAAAATTAAACACATTCAGTTTTTTTCAATATACACTTTCTACTACCTTAGATATTATCCCTAATAAATCAAAAGAATTAAATGCTGCAAAAATTTTAACTTACAACCCTCTAGTATATATCATAGTGTGTGTGTGAAGAATGATGTAATAACACCTATTAAATAAGTAAACAATAAAATGACTTAATAACCAAATGGAAAGTTCAAAAATTTGAGTATTTTAAAGAAAAGATAACAAAAATAACCTACTATGAATTTTAAAATCAAAATATAATACAACAAGATTATTAGAATACGTCTCAAAAGTCGTGACTCTTTACACAATCATCCTAGATAAGAAAATTTTTGTTGTTTTTGGTTTTTTAGGTTACTTTTTAAAAATAAATAAATAAACACACCTATTTACAATTTACGTCAACTATCCCCTCCCCCAACCTAATCTAAACATTATTCACGATTTAAAGGCATGCATGCAAAAAGGCGAAAAAGATAAAGAAAACATAAATAGTAAAAGAAGAAATAATTTAACACACCTGAACAGGCCATAGAATATGCGTTTCTAGAGTCACTACACCTTATAGTCAACCATCTTCGACATAAACATTGCTAGGATTTGAGATATTCCACAACTGTCAACTATTTCCTCCCCCTAACTATAATAAGACATTATCCTCAATGGCTTAAAGGAAAGAAATAGAGTTTAGAAGACATTACCTAATCGCTCCAAAAAGATAGTTACAATCGAAGAGTTAAATCCAACTTGTATTACTTACTAGGGCTAGGGTTAGCATCATTAGTCAACCATTCTAGTGCTAAGGTCTTAGGATCTGACTCTAGTTTATAAACTTGTAAAAGATCAAATAACTCATTAGCAGTAGAAACACAAATAAAGAGTTTTTTTTTCGGAGATTGGAATAAAATGATTTTTAATCGCATGGTTAAAGAATGTGAGCAAGCCATCATAAAAGTTATTAACATTTGGCAAACTGATGAGTTTTTTATAGATTTTCAAATGGGTCTAAGATGTAAATGTAATCAGTGCTTCTAAAGTTACAATATATCCTTACAAGAAAATGAAAGCGTTAGCATGATTTAACATCTCAGATATTCGCTCTTGCATACTTGAGACAACTGACTCTTCTTCAATTGGTGGGTCAGACAAACATCCTAGAGGTTTTAAGGCTTGTGGAATGATACTTAGCACCCGGTTTCCTCTAATAAACCCAGCTTCTGAGACAAGTTTTGATAACCCGCGATCACCTTCTCCATATACAAGGTGTATTTTCCTCTCAGATACAGCACGACCAAGATCTACAGCTGCCTGAATGAACTCCTTGTATTTTCTACAATGAAATCCAGAGAACACACAAATATTTTTAAATTATCTACTTGAAAATACTGCCATTGGAATAATCTTCAAAAACAAGTTGTGAGTGGTTGAAAAAGAGCTCATATTTAAAGTCTTAGTAGTAGAAAAAATGAGAAACAACTATAAATGGGCTGGCGTATCTGTCAAATGACTCGTAAAGCTCATGGCTCAATAATTCAAAAGCAAACATTAAAAAAAAAAGTAAACAATGATTAGAAAAAGTAAACAGTAAAAGATAACAAAAATGATTAAATACAAAATCACACCACTAAATGCAATAATACAAATGATAAAAGAACAACAAAATAAAAGGATATTTATTGGTAGTTATGATTGTGACTCATATCTTCCTCTAGTTTTACATCTAGTAACGGCTTGAACACCTTTTATGGGTCAAGGATAGACTTTCCATTTAGTTTTCTTATAAACTGGCAAACGTGGTCTTTTTGAGTCAAATTCCTAAGACTAAACTGTGTGCTTTCTTTTTGGAATAATCCCTACAACCTATAAATCTCATATTGCACATGTCTGTTTCGATGCGTCATAAGAGATCGTAAGATATCATCCAACGATTATTTACTCAAGCCATCTTTAACAAATTTAATTTTATCTTTTCAATTATCAAAAACCATTCCTAAAGATTTACATATTTATCGTTTGCAACTAAGTCTTACACAGTTATGACATTCAGAGCCAAGTCTTTTAGCTCTCATTTTTTTAGCAAATGTGCTTTTAACAAAACCAGGCATGTAAGAAATAAATGGATCAAGAAACTCACTAGCCAATCGGACATTTTTTTCAATTAGCCAACGAATATCAACAGAAATTCCATTGATCATTAACAAACGCAATCGTTCATAACGAGCTTTGTAAATTTTTTTTGAAGGCATTTTGAGGGAGAGAAGGAAAATGCTTAAGCAATTTATGTTGTACTTCTTCCATGCTTGATTTTGGGACCTCAGTTATTATGAGAAACTAAGAATATTGATGTAAAAAGTCACGAAGTACCGTTATCCACCATTTATACAGGAAAATAAATCAAAACACGCCAAAATGAAGAAAATCAAATCTACAAATCAAATCAAACGTAAAAGCGAACAACAAAAAGAAACACACAATGTAACAAGGAAAATGAACTCACATTTGCCCTCTTATTAAGTTAACCTAAAGCTGCAATTGAAATTCATATATACCGCTCTTTATTTTTCTGAGTTATCTTTCTAAATCCTCAACGTAGGACACTAATATTGGTGGTTATAGTTTTCGAATTGGTTATGATTTACAACTTTGTATCAGGCCTCTCATGTGAAATTTCACTCGCAAAAGGTTTTTAAGATATGTGAAGATAATCTTCCTTATAGAGGTGCCCCTGATATATAATGATAAAAAAAAGCACAATTATTAAACACACTTAAGTAAGAAACATCATAACGCGTATCATTCAAGACAGTCAAACAATTCAAAAGGTAAAGTAATATTGAAAAGTAAAATCACTCATTAAAAACTAAATCAATTTTTGGTGGGTCACTCAAATTTATTTCGGTGCTTTCTTCATGTGGTTAGTATTCCATATATGGTTTTAATATTTGTCCATTAACTTTAAATATGACACTGTTCTTTAGATTCTCAATTTCTACGGCCCTATATGGATATACATTTTTTACAACAAATGGGCCACTTCACTTTGACTTTAACTTTTCCGAAAACAAATGAAGACGAGAATTGTAAAGCAACACTTTTTTACCAATCTCAAATGTTTTCCAGAAAATTCTTTTATCATGAAAAGCTTTTGTTCTTACCTTAATAATTCTTGAATTTTCATATGCATCATTCCTTAATTCCTCAAGTTCATTCAATTGCAATTTTCGCACATTACCAGCATTATCCAAATTTGAATTAAAAGCTTTAATAGCCCAAGATAATTTATGCTCAAATTCAACATGTAAGTGACAAGTTTTACCATAAACTAGCCAATAGGGTGACATTCCTAAAGATGTATTCAATGCAGTACAGTAGGCCCAGAGTGCATTAGTTAGTCAAAGTGACCAATCTTTGCGGTTTGGGTTAACTGTCTTTTCTAAAATTTATTTTATATCCCTATTTGCTAATTCAACTTGACCATTTATTTGAGGATGATAAGGGACAACAATTTTATGTGTAATTCCATATTTTTTCATTAAAAAATCAAATGACTTATTACAAAAATGCTTACCTTCATCACTGATAATGGCTCGAGGGATTCTAAATAGATTTAAAATTTTTTCTCTTAAAAATTTAACCACAGTTTTGCTATTATTATTTCGACAAGAAATTGCTTCAATCCATTTTGAGACATAATCAACTACAACTAATATGTACACATATCCAAGAGATTGTGGAAATGGACCCATGAAATCAATTCCTCAACAGTCAAATATTTCAATGTCAAGTATGAGATTTAAGGGCATTATGTTTCTTTAAGTAATGAATCCTAATTTTTAACGGTTTTCATAAGTTTTGCAAAATTCATATGTGTCTTTGAATATGGTAAGCCAATAAAATCCACATTGTAAAATTTTAGCTGTAGTTTTTTTTGAAGAAAAGTGTCCATCATATGCTTCAGAATGACAAAAATTAAAGATGTTACTTACCTTATTATCAGGAATGCATTGCTGAAAAATCTGATCAGGGCAATATTTGAACATGTAAGGATCATCCCAATAAAATTTCTTTACTTCAACCAAAACTTTCTTCTTCTCTTAAGTATTCCATTACAAAGGCATTTGACCTGTAACAAGGAAATTAATAATGTTAGCATACCATGGCATTGAAGTAACAGAAAATAAAAATTCATCCGGGAAGGAGTCATTGATAGGTGCTATGTAAGTGCAGAATTCAGATTCGAATCTTGATAAATAATCAGTAAAGACATTTTCGGCACCCTTTTTATCTTTAATGGTGAAGTCAAATTCTTGAAGTAACAAAATTGAACGAATTAGTCTTGGTTTGACTCCTATTTAGTCATCAAATATCTCATAGCAATGTGGTCAGTAAAAGCAACAATTTTAAAACCAAGCAAATATGAATGAAATTTGTTTAATGCAAACATCGCAGCAAGTAATTTTTTTTCAGTTGTTGAATAATTCATTTGAGTACTATCCAAAGTCTTACTCGTATAATAAATCAAAAACGGCTTACCATCCTTTCTTTGTCTTAAAACAGCACTAACAACAAAAGCACTTACATCTCACATTAATTCAAAAGGCAAAGACCAATCATGAGACTATATAACAGGTGCAGATTTCAAAAGACAAATTATTTTCTCAAAATTTTTTGACAATCATCAGTTCATTCAAATAGTAATCTTTTAATAAGAGGTTACAAAGTAGTTTAGATATGACACTAAAGTTTTTTATAAACCTCCTATAAAATCCTGCATGTCCTAAAAATAATCGCACATCTCTTACTGTTTTTGGTTTGGCAATTTAGATATGACTTCAATTTTTGCTTTGTCGACTTTAAAAGATACAACATGACCCAAAATAATTCCAGAAGTAACTATATAATGGCATGATTTAATCTTCTTTGAGGTTGTTGACATGTTTTAGGATTTTCTTCCAAATTGATTCTATGTGTGCAAATTTAAGGATTAATACCTTTAATATCATTTAAAGTTCATCCAATAGCATTTTTATGCTTTTTAAGATCAAATAGTAACTTACCTTCTTGGTCAATTGATAGAGTAGAAGAAATCACAACAGGATGAGTTTGTTCTTCTCCAAGATAAGCATACTGCAATCCCTTCGGTAAAGGTTTCAATTCCAATTTAGGTGCTTCTTATTGTTCAATCTTTTCAATGATTCCAAGCTCATCAAATTTTAGTTTCCCATCATTATTTTGTAAAGTTTGATAAGAACCAAACAACAAATTTATATTAGAAGTATCATGTTCAAGTTACTTATTTAATTCAATTGAATTAAACAAACAAATATCACTAAGTTAAGAAAAATTCTTTTTTTTTGAATATTTTCCTCTATACAAGATTCAAGCAATTCCTTTTGTTCATCAATTTCATTTTCATTATCATTTTCTTTATTAGGTTACCTACACATGTTAAAAATATTCAATTCCAGAGTCATATTTCCAAACAAAAAATTCATTAAACTATTCCTATAATTAATCAAAGTATTAGCAGTTGCTAAAAATGGTCAACCCAAAATTACAAGAATTAGTTTATAATAAGTTCAGTTTTTAAGACAATAAAATCCACAGGATATATAAATTTATCAACTTGTACTAAAAAATCTTCTACTATTCATTTTAGTACTTTAACTGATCTATCGACAAGAAGCAGTGTAGTTGAAGTTGATTTTAACTCACCGAGATTAAGTTGAAGATAAACTAAATATGCAAGAAAATTAATACTAGCAAAGCATGCTTCATTATGATCTCCAATAATACAAGAAATAGTAGGACAACCAGGATCATTATATTTCAAATTATCATTAGTAGACAAAATGGTACTTACCTGTTCAGCCATGATATCACTCTTTCTTACCTTCAATTTCCTCTAGACAGTGCATAAGTCCTTTAAAAATTTGGCATATGAAGGTAATTGCTAAATTGCATCAAACAGAGGAATGTTAACTTTCACTTGCTTAAAGATTTCATAAATTTCAGAAGAGTGGTTTGATTTCCTTGGTTTATTCAATGCATGCGGAAATAGTGGTTCAGATGGAACAATAGTTATTTTTTCACTAGGTGTAAGTTTATTTAGTCTTTCTTTACCATTTGAATTTTCATTGTCTTTATCTTCACAAGGTTCAGGAATAGATCTATCAATAACCTTACCACTACAAAGAGTTATAACTGACTTGACTTGATCTATGGGTGAATTTTGTTAAATCTTAGGATTTGGTTGTGGTTGAGTTGGAAATTTTATTTTTTCTTGAATTATGAGTGCAGAAGCAATTTTAGTAAGAGTATCTTTTAAATTAGAAAAGATTTGTGCATTTTGATTGTTAACAACATTTTGCCTTCTAATGAATGAATGCATTGTCTCTTCCAAAATTTTCCATGGTGGTGGAACATAAGGTGCATAAGGCTGAGTATTTTGAAAATTTTGTGGAGGTGGTGTTTTATGAAGATTGTACATTAATATTATTCCTCCACCTAAAATTTGGATGATTTCTCCACCAGGATTATGAGTTTGTGAATATGGATTTGGCTTGTTAAAAGTGTTAATGGCATTAGCTTGATCATGTAAACATTCTTTAAGTGCAGGCAGAGTGGGTCAATCTTGAGTGAAATGAACATTAGAACTACAAACATCACATGCAATTTATTGAACAAATTTTACTTGATCACTCTTTTTATTCTCCAAAGCTTCAACCTTTCCAATTAGGGATGAAAATTTTGCTTGTAAATCATGATCTTCCCTAAGGTTATAGATTCCTCCACTGGATGAAGATAGTTGTGGTTTATTTATTAATTTAAAAGTTCCAATAGTATCTCAATGTTGTGTATTTTTAGCTAATTGGTTGAGGTAATCTAGTGCATCTTCAGGATTTTTATCTCTAAATTCACCATTACTTATTACTTCTACATTTGTTTACTTTGTGGTGTTAAGCCCTCGTAGAAATAAGTGACGAATCGCCAAGTTTCAAAATCTTGGTGTGGACATATGTTAAGCAATTCTTTAAATCTATCCCAACATTGGTAAATTGTTTTTCTATTTTTTTAAGTGAGAATTGATTTGTCTTTTAAAAGAATTGGTTCTATGAGGCGGAAATAATTTTTTCAAAAAATGGTCTTGCATGTTATTCCAAGTTCTTATTGATCCAGATCTAAGGTTTTGTAGCCAAGTTTTAGCTTTATCTTTTGATGAAAAAAGAAAAAGCTTTAATCTAATTATGTTCATGCTACAATTTTGGTCGTGTATGTATTGCAAACTTACTCAAAATCTCTTAGATGCAAGTATGGATTCTTAGATTCTAAACCATGAAATGTTAGTAAAAGTTAGATAATACCTAGTTTGAAGTTGAATCGAGATGCTTCTGGAGGAAATACTATATACGACGGTGCTTTGGTTCTCGTTGGATTCATGTAATCTCTCAAAGTTCTTGGTTGATTTTGATAATGTTGAGATTGGTTGTCTCCCTTATCAATTGGAGGATTAAGTTGGCTTAAAATGTTTTCGTCTCAGATCTTGTCCATGATTAGCAATGGTGTTTGAGATATAAGAATTAACAAGTCACTTGAAGTTCGAGACTAACTTCTCATGCTATGATGATGATGATGATGATGATGATGTGTGTGTGTGTGTGTGAAATTAAAGATTAAAATGCATTGATAACAATTAAATTCTATTATTTGTATAGAAAATCTAATAAATAATGTACCTTTTGCTTTTACACCAAAATAAATAAATAAGAAAGATAATAAAATATCCATCAAAAGTAATTACTGATAAGTGCATATTTTCCATATATGTTGCTATTAATTTCTTCATCTCTTTCTCGTTTTGGTCTTAAATATTCTAGTTATTTTAGTTAATTTTTAATTTAGTAATTATATTTATTTTGTTAATTTTTATCTTAGTTTTTTTAAATTTTTTAGGTATATTCTGGGATTAAAAGGAAATTAAATAAGAGCATTTAAGAAGCAATCTGCCTGAAGGAATTAGAAAGGGAAATAATTGAAGATTTTTGGAAGCCAATTAATTAATTGATGCACATTCGGAAGCATATGGAATTTCATGGAGATTAATAAAGACTTTGGGAAAAGCATGTACAAAATGGAAACTTATTTAATGTTCATGGCTTTATAAGTGCATGCAAGATTCACTTGACCAATTCAAAAAGATTGCATGTATGTCAAAGCTAAAACTCACGTGCATGGCATTGAATTATGGAAAGCAAAGTGAAAAAAAGAAAATGGCCATATTCAAATATGCACGTGAATTGCCAAAGAAAAGGGCCGGTGGCTTAAGCATTATAAAAGCCAAACCCTTGGCTTTTGACAAACACAATCGGCAGCCATACAAACACAATTGAAGAGAGAGCAACGACAAGAAAAGAAGAAAAAAAAAATAGATGAGGCAACTGCTTGAATTAATCTCTATGTCTGATGTTATCAACTCTTTTATTCCCAATTCAATTATATAAGGCTAGATTTTCTATTTGGTTGAGGGTGGATTCAAAACCTCAAACATGCCATATAATTAATGTTCAATTTCTATCATTTAATTTATTTAATTGAGATTATTTATGTTCTTCTATAATTAATGTTTATGATTTTATTCTTGTCTTATTTAATTGGCCAATTAGATAGGAATTGAATAAATTCTATTACTATATTAAAATTCTTGATCTGTAATTATCTTGATATTTTAATCATTAGTAGTAGGTTGGAATCAGTGATTTCAATTAGAGAACATAACCTAAGTTAAATAATCCGAGCTTGTGTGTTTATTGTTTAGATAAACCTAATATCTTTCTCTACTTAATGCTTCCATTATCTTAAATTTAAAGAGCTTGTTTTAAATTATTTAATGGTTAGAAATTAGGTGAAGAACCTGTTTTGCCTAACGACACACTAAGAAAAGATTAAGACTAACAGAACTTATTGTTGTCTACGGTTGATAGTTTCAATAGAAATTGATGATAGAATTGATATATTTTGTGCACGTTTGGTGGTGGCGAATAATCCTTTAACCAAAGTTTTCGTCATTATTATTTCTTTCTCCTTTAATTCGAGTTTTTATTAAATTATTGTTTTCGAAGTTTTAATTTCTTTATTTCTTACTATTTAGTTAAAAATTCATAAACTCCCCTTTTTATTTTTAGCTGGTATTTTCTTTAGTTAGATTAATTTATATTATTATTTTATTTTAAGTCATGCTTTAGAGTTGGTAATAAATATAATTAACATAGTCTTCATGGGATCGATCCTTACTCGCTCTGTACTAGTTATTTATATTAGTAGTAAGGTTTTAAGTTTGGTGCACCCTAACGACACTACCAATTATTGGAATAAGATCAATGTAATATTCTAATGTCGTCTTTACCAACTTGATATACACGGCACACCATCATTATTCCTATAACATTAAAAAATGAAATATAAGTTAAATATAATTTATTATATTCAATGCTTTATTATTTTTATTTTGACCATATTTAATTAAATATATGAACAACATAATTATTTTTTAGTTTGATAGTCACTACTGATTAGTGATTACATAACATGAATAAGATTATGAGAAAATGATAAAAAAAATATTTTAGTCTAGAGATTTGCCTAGCAATTAAAGGACTCATCCAATCATTTAAATGAAGTGAAGATGCGAGCGTACACTAAAGAGAAAGAAAGAAGCTAAATTGAAGAGTAAAAAAACTTAAAAAAATTATGGCCGGTTGCCTTAATTTTCTTTTACACTTAATTAGTGTTTGTCTTATTATCATCTAAATACCTTTAAGTTTTAAAAAATTTTTTAAAATAAAATTAAATGATGAGTGAATATGAATATGGATATGGATCTGGATATTAAGATAAATCAAGACTTGCTCTAGATCCATCTTAGATCCGCACATCGATATCCAAATCCAATCAAATTTATTTAAGATCGACCCAAATCTGATTTGATTGGATTTGGATCACGTGGATCTTAGGTCAAATTCGATTCATTGCCACCCTTAGCAAACAACCTAGACTACAAAAGCGAAAGAATATGAAGATTTCCACTGTTAATAGGAGTGACTGACCTTAACTACCCCTGATGAAGAAACAATTACTCTAGTTGCCACCAAAGATCAGAAAGTTTGTTATAGGTTTTTTCTTTTTGGTCCCAGCCTGTATCTTTTGTGCTATTTTTTAGCTGATATAGGTGTTTTATCTCATCAATTGTGGGTTTCTTATACTCATACCCATTCGATAAAATGAGTAGACTAGTGAGCACTCTCCACCCATTTGGGTGCAACTGACCAAGAGCTATGTTCATGTTACCTAGCAATTGAATAAAGTAAGGCTATAGCGGGAGCCTAACATCCATCCTAAAGCACTCTAAGTACAAGGTGACATATCCTTTAAGAGGATAGCTGAGAGTATCCTTGAGACAAGGCACTCTAAGGTTTATATCACCATGAATATTGTAAATATTCCTAAGCTTAGCTAGATCACTCTCCCTAGTGCTACAACTTAATTTTCTTTTTTTTGCTAGTCAAACTTCCTCTGGTGTTGTCTTCTAGACACTCTCTTCTTCACCAAAACTCTGTCCTTGGTTTGTATTAAGAGTATGTTCAAAACCCAAATCCTCATCAATATTCTCAACATTCTACCTATTTCCCTTCAGATGAGGTGGAAACCTCTGGGGACATTCTTTTTGCTCTATTGTTAATACTAATATCACCTAAAATTTCTAAAGGGATGTTGATGTCAAAAGCAGACCCTTTAAGTATATTGGGCAGACGACTCCGTTCATTGTCATTACCAACCTTAATCACTTTCTTTTTACCAATTGATATTTATCTTTAAACCTAGAATCGAAGTCTAAAGAATGGACATAGCAACACTCGTAAAAGAGCTGAATGAATCCAAGCAAAAATAACAAGCAACTAGTGATGAGTTTTTCAAGTAGTATTTGGAACCAAGAGCAAATAACGAAAAATGAAAGAAAGTTAAAGTGCTTTTCGTAATAGACACATCACTTAAAGGGACACATCTTAGAATGCAAAGCACCATTTTAAAATTCAAACACTTGGGCCAGTGCGTACTACATTGCTCGTATTAAAAATGAAGCCCATTATTCGAGTAAATGAGGCCTTGTTAAATAAGAGAAACTTTAAAACCAACCAGACTCTACAATATTGAATTTTACGAATAGTATTATGGTCGAGCATGGATAAGAGGTCAATATGGTCACATTGGCTAAGAACATTAAGTTCGAAGTTTATATTCATTTTCATTTTCAACATTAGAAACTGAGGGACTAGTATTTGGTGGATAAAAAATAATAAGCATGATTAGATATTCTTCATACGCATCATGCTTTCTTCAATGAAAAATTTTGTGAACATCAAAAAGCTTACTGGCATAGGTTCAGCTGGTGCTCGTAAATGACTTACTCGAATTTTGAATGTGCAAGCAGATTTCTTTATAAGTGTGGTCGTACCAGGCTCCTGTGAGGAGCGACTTAAACCAAGTCAACCTAAAGACTCGAACAAAGAGTTAACTCATTAGTCTCTTCTAAAGAATCATGGCACAAACCTAATCCACTAACAGCTTTTCCCTCAATTAAATAGTCGTGGGTCTCGAACCTTTATAAAAACCTCTAAAAATTCAAACTAGATAAGTTCTATCTCTTCTCTCTCTACCTAAAAACTTCTATAAAAAAAATAACTTGGGGAGTTAATTTCTTACTTTTCTTCGTCTCTCTATTGACGCTTTTTTGTTGAATTATTTTCTTTTTTGTAACTACAGATGCTTTTATTAGGTGTGCTCGACTTCACTTGTATCTACTTAAGTGAGAAGCTACAAGTGAAAGCCGTCTCCCTAACAACGAATTTAAGTGTTGGAGTGGGTATTTGTTTAACAGAAATTTTGACTAGATTTCTGTATAAACAAATACATTATTGAGAATTTTTACAGATTATTCGACTTTCATAACATATGTCGATATGAGATACCAATAGGATCTATCATTTGCAAAGAGCAATCAATTTTATTTTTCTTGTTTATTATAAACCACTATCCACTTTAAGCCTACATTCTTAAATGGTGTATAATAGTAAGTAATAGTGCAATTCTCGCCTTTAAATTGAATTAAAGTAGCTTCTTGGCAAATTTCTTCCCCAACCCAATGGAATAGACGGATTGGAAAAATATTTATAGCATGCTTCTCTAGGCTATATAAGTGTATGGTTAACACAGAAGTACTACATTTAGTTTTGAACTCATCATCTATTTTTGTGGCACGAATGTTGCAAAGTACATAATTAATTCATAGCATGAATTAATATAATTTCATCCTATATTAGAGAAAATGATTGAGATAAGAATTCATACTCTTACACCGTTGAGTGTTTCGCATCAGCAAAAAATATTCCTCTAAGATAACTTCAATCTATTAAGCCAAATATTTTTTGTGTAGCTTGAACTCATTAATTAAAGCAAACCACTATTGGTGAAATTCATCTTTACTCATGCCTATTAATATAAGATAATGAAATTTATGAGTGAAAACATAAAAAAGAAAACTATTTTCAATTTCATTATTTACTTGTGCATTCCAACAATAAAGATGGTGAGTACATAAAAAAAGAAAACTATTTTAATTGCCCTTGACATTGCCTTGTCACCATCAGTAGTTTTGGGCTTTGGCTTCTGGTTACCGATGGCAGATATAAAAGTTTAGAGTAGCCATGTGTATGATTCAACTGTTTTATCTGTGAGTAGTGAAAATCCAAACACTATAGTCCTATGGTGATGGTTAGTGCCAACAAGGGTTATAATGATTTCTAATATGCATTAGTTTTGTATGTCACATCTGTTAGCCTATATGGCTATAAATATTGATTTTGATGATAACAAACCACATGTGTAAATGAAAGAAAATTGAGAGTAATTAAAAATAAAGTTTTATATATTGTGTTTTTAAAACAAGAAAATGATTTTATGGAGTTAAGTTATTCTTCAAAGTTGTGAACTAAAGTGAAAGAATTTTACAAATCTTTATGCTTAATAAATATTATTTTTGAATTTCGGATTTGGACTTATTTGAAAATATTTACATATTATGGGCCATTCTAAAAATTCACAAAGTTTGGGCTTGTTCATAATTTCAGAAAGTTTTGGGATTCACATAGTATTATTAAGAAATTCTGAAATTGGACTTAATTGTAACTTTTTATAACTTTTTGGGCCATAGTGCAGTTATGGAAAGTTTTGGGGTCAAAATGTAATTTTCGCAAACAGTGCACTGTACCGTTACTGTAGCAAGCGGCAATCCGGTTATGCTAAACGGCAATCCGGTTATGGGGCAGAAACTCTCCGGACGAAAAGCGGCAATCCGGTTGCGGCTGTAGCGAAATCCTTCTGAGGCGAAAAGGTTACGAGCATAAACGGCAATCCGGATATCACAAGCGGCATTCCGGATACTCAAAAATTCAAATTTTTGCCTTAACGGTAACATGCAAGCGGAATTCCGGATACCATAAACGGTAATCCGGTTATGAGTAAAAAGTGAATAACGGCTAGTTTTTTAGCTCCAACTATAAAAACTCAAAGCCAATTCATTTTCAAGCTCTCTAGCAAGCAAAAACAAAAGGCATACAACATATCTTGAGCTCTCAATTCGCAAATCATTATTATTTTGAATCATCCTTGTTCTTAAATTTGTTCATCCACTCTTAAAGAGAGTTTTGTTGTAATCTTTATTTTTCTCATCAAATTTGTGAGTGTATAAGTGTGGGAAACACTTGAGTGAAGAGATTGAGATATAATCTCATTGTTGTAAAGGTTCATTGACACCTTGAAGTCAATTATAAGCATTTTAAGCCTTGGAAGGCTTGGATAGTGAAAACCTCAAGCTTGGATCGCTTGGAGGCGTGGACGTAGGCGGGGATTGCCGAACCACGTAAAATTTCGTGTGTTTGTTTCTCTTCTCTCTTACTTATTTACTATTGTGCTTTGATTGAACTTATTGCTTTTAAATTTATTAAGGCTTTAGATTGGATTGTTGTGTGGTTTTGTTAGGATAAGTTTTAAAATTCCAATTCACCCCCCCTCTTGGGTTGCACACTTGTATTTCATTTGGTATCGAGCAAGGTGCTCTTATTTAGATTTAACCATCTAGAGCTAAAGATCAATGGCAACTCATAATGATTCTACATTTAGGGAAGGACAATCCACCACTAGACCACCATATTTTGATGGAAACGATTATCCGTATTGGAAAACTAGGATGAGAATTTACTTGCAAGCTTTAGATTACGAAATTTGGGAAATCGTTAATGATGGTCCTTTCATGCTTTTGACTAAAAACGAAGTAGGGGAAGATATTCCAAAACCTTCACGGAATGGAATGAATTGGAAAAGAGAAAAGCTTCTCTAAATTCCAAAGCAATGAATGCCTTATTTTGTGCACTTGATAAGAAAGAGTTTCATAGAGTGTCTAGTTGTGAGAGTGCTAATGAAATTTGGCACAAACTTGAAGTCGTGTATGAAGGCACGAATCAAGTAAAAGAGTCTAAAATTAGTAGGTACACTCGACAATATGAATTGTTCCAAATGGAACAAAATGAGAGTGTATATTCTATGTATACTAGATTCACGGACATAGTGAACACTTTAGAGCCCTAGGAAAAACTTTTTCTAATAGCGAGAAAGTTAAGAAAATCATTAGATCGCTCACCAAGGAATGGAGACCAAAAAGGACTGCCATTGAGGAAGCTAAAGATTTAAATGTTTTACCTATTGATGATTTAATTGGCTCTCTCATTTCATATGAAGAGGATTTGGCAGAGAAAAGGGCATGAGGAAAAGAAGAAAAACATTGCTCTCAAGGCGTCAAAACGTGAGAGTGATGAGGAAAGCGAGATGGATGATGAGGAGTTGGCAATGTTGGCTAGAAGATTCAGAAAATTTTACAAGAAAAATAATGAGCAGCGAGAAAGTTCGAGGTTACAAAAATAAAAAGGAGAAGAAAGAACCAATCACTTGCTATGAATGCAAGAAGCACGACACATACGGCCGGAATGTCCTCTCCTAAACAAACTCAAGAAGAAAGCTATGGTGGCCACATGGGATGATAGCGATAAGGAAACAAGTGATGAGGAAGAGCAACAAGAAATGACAAACTTAGCTCTCATGGCCTTTGGAGAAGAATCATGTGATGAACTTGATGAGGTAAGTGATCTTCCTACATATGATGAATTACATAATGCCTTTAAAGAATTGCATGATGAATTGATGAAAATGGGTAAAAAGAATGTTTGCCTTAAAAAGAAAATGGTAGAGCTTAAAAATGAAAATGAATCATTTAGTGCAAAGATTACTTGCCTAGAATTAGAGAATAAAACATTGCATGATAAAGTTGCCTATTTGAGAATTCTAGCACATCACATGAGCATTTAGAATCACATGTGAATGACTTGAAAAATGAAAATGAATTGCTTAGAAAGAAGAGCAATGATCTAAATGAGATTGTGCTAAAATTTACAAATGGGCAAAAGATGTTGGATAACTTGCTTAATTCACAAAAGTGTGTGTTTGACAAAGGAGGGATTGGTTACAAACCAAATTTGAAACAAAAATATTACAAGAACTACTTTGTAAGGAATACATCTATTAAAAATCAAATTGTATGTCATTATTGTAATCAAGATGGTCATATGAAAGATAGATGTCCAGTAAAGAGAAATGCACATTATGGTGTGAAATGTGTTTGGGTTCCAAAAGGAACCATTGCTAACTCTCAAGGACCCAAAAAGGTTTGGGTACCTAAAACTTGAGACTTTTTCTGCAGGGCTTGAAGAAGAAGAAGAATAAGTGGTACTTGGACAGCGGTTGTTCAAGACACATGACAGAATTATTCTTGGTTTTCAAGTTTTACCAAAATCGAAAATGGTGGAGAGGTATCATTTGGAGATAATTCAAAAGGAAAAATCATTGGCATTGGCAATGTCGGTAATGTATCCTCTACTCTTATTGAAAATGTATGTTTGGTTGAAAACTTGAAACACAATCTTCTTAGCATTAGTCAATTATGTGATAAAGGATATAGAGTTATCTTTGATGAATCAAAATGTCTTATTGAAAATGCATGTGATGGCAAGATTTTGTTTGTAGGAAATAGATGTGTTAATGTTTATACTATCAATATAGATTGTGCATTCTCAAATGATAAATGTTTCTCCGCATTGCATGATGATGGTTGGTTGTGGCATAGAAGATTAGGTCATGCTAGTATGGATTTGATTTCAAAAATTGTGAAAAATGATTTGGTTAAAGGTCTTCCTAAATCAATTTTCAAAAAGATAGAATTTGTGAAGCTTGCCAATTTGGAAAACAAATCAAAACTTCTTTCAAAAGCAAGAAAAATATTTCTACTTCAAAACCTCTCCAATTACTTCACATAGATTTATTTGGTCCTTCTAGATATGCTAGTTTAAGTGGCAAATATTATGCTTTTGTAATTGTGGATGATTTCTCTAGATTCACATGGGTATTGTTCTTAACTAATAAGGATGATGCTTTTGATGCATTTAGAATTTTCTGTAAAAAGGTTCAAAATGAAAAAGGATATTCAATTACTTGTATTAGAAGTGACCATGGTGGAGAATTTGAAAATCATGCATTTGAGAAGTTTTGTAATGAGCTTGACATTGAGCATCAATTTTCATCACCTAGAACTCCTCAATAAAATGGAGTTGTAGAGAGAAAGAATAGGTCTATTCAAGAAATGGCTAGGACCATGCTAAATGAAAACTCTTTACCAAAATATTTTTTGGCCGAAGCCGTCAACACCGCATGTTATGTTTTGAATCGTGTGTTGATTAGACCTAATCTTAATAAAACTCCATATGAGCTTTGGAAAGATAGAAAACCCAACATTGGCTATTTCAAAGTTTTCGGATGCAAATGTTTTATTTTGAACACAAAAGATAATCTAGGTAAATTTGATTCAAAATCCGATGTTGGTATTTTTCTTGGTTATTCAAACTCAAGCAAAGCTTATAGAGTGTATAATAAAAGAACTTTGGTTGTGGAAGAATCTATGCATGTCACATTTGATGAGTCTAATCCCTCCTCTGCATGAAAAGGAATTGTTGATGATAATGCGAAGAAGAACATCAAGAAGAATCATCAAATGACAACCAAAAGGATGCACCTCATGGAATTCAAGAAGAGCATCATGAAGAAACAAGTGCAGAGCAAAATGAAGGTAAATCTCAAACACTCCCCAAGGAGTTGAGGTATGTCTCTTCTCACCCTACGGATGTAATTTTAGGAGATCCCTCACGAGGTGTTACAACTAGATCATCACTTAGGAACACTTGTGAACATGCTGCATTTATATCTCAAATTGAACCAAAATCCTTTGCGGATGCGGAAAATGATGAGTCTTGGATTATGGCAATGCAAGAGGAGTTGAATCAATTTGAGAGAAACAATGTATGGGAATTAGTCCCTAATCCGAACATCAATCCGTTATAGGTACTAAATGGGTATTTAGAAACAAAATGGATGAATCCGGTGTGGTTGTAAGAAACAAAGCTAGATTAGTGGCTCAAGGTTACAACCAAGAAGAAGGAATTGATTTTGATGAAACATTTGCACCTGTAGCTAGATTAGAATCCATTAGGATGCTGTTAGCTTATGCATGTCATAAGGATTTCATTTTATATCAAATGGATGTCAAGAGTGCTTTCTTAAACGGTTATATTATAGAGGAAGTATATGTGAAACAACCTCCTGGTTTTGAAAATGAAAAATTTCCAGACCATGTGTATAAGTTATCTAAGGCTTTGTATGGTCTTAAACAAGCACCTAGAGCATGGTATGATAGGCTTAAAAACTTCTTGTTAGATAATGATTTTTCGATGGGAAAAGTGGACACAACTTTATTTGTTAAGCATAAAAGCCAAGATATACTTATTGTTCAAATTTATGTTGATGATATTATTTTTGGTTCTACTAATGAGTTGTTATGTAAAGAATTTTCATCTTGTATGAGCAAAGAATTTGAGATGAGTATGATGGGAGAGTTGAAGTACTTCCTTGGACTCCAAATCAAACAAAACGAGGAAGGAATTTTCATAAATCAAGCCAAGTACGTGAAAGATCTACTCAAAAGATTCGGCTATGAAAATGGAACGGCAAAAAGCACTCCAATGAGTACTACAATCAAGCTGGACAAAGATGAGAAAGGTAAGGAAGTTGATATCAAGACATATCGAGGTATGATTGGATCCTTACTCTATTTAACTGCTAGTAGGCCTGACATTATGTTTAGTGTATGCTTGTGTGCTAGATTTCAATCTTGTCCTAAAGAGTCACACTTGTTTGCCGTTAAACGAATTTTTCGTTATTTGATTGGCACCATTAATCTTGGTCTTTGGTATCCTTGGGGAAACACATATTGATTTAACTTGTTACTCGGATGCCGATTTTGCTGGTTATAAGGTTGATAGAAAAAGTACTAGTGGAACATGTCACTTCCTAGGTCATTCACTTGTCTCTTGGTTTAGTAAGAAACAAAACTCGTTGCGCTTTCAACCACCGAGGCCGAATATATAGCCGCAGTGGTAGTTGTTGTGCACAAATTCTTTGGATGAAACAAACCCTTAGAGACTATGGCATTAAACTCGATCAAATACCTATCTTGTGTGACAATACTAGTGCTATTAATCTATCCAAGAACCCAATTCAACATTCTAGAACAAAGCATATAGAAATTAGGCATCACTTTCTTAGAGATCATGTTCAAAAAGGAGATGTTGTAATTAAATTTGTTTCGACTGAAAATCAACTTGCGGATATCTTTACAAAACCTCTTAGTGAAGAGATTTTTATAAAGATAAGACATGAGCTTGGAATGTTGAATGTTGCATCTTGAGTTACGAATTATTGCTATGTTTGTTATTGTATGGATTTATACTTCATGTATTTGATATGTTTATTATTTTATGTTTCATGAATTAAATAGCTTATTGAAAAATTTTGAATCTCAAAATGATTTAAAATTGATCAAATTTTAAGCCAAAAATAAAATGGTGTGTATAATACAAGTATAAGAGCTTGCCAATTTTCAATATGTGGTAAAAATTTTCTAAGTCCAAACCGATACCGCTTTCTATTCAACCGAAATCCGTTTTCTTCTTGGTGCTCTCGTCAATATTCGCTAACCGGGATTTACCAAACCGAAACCGGATTTGAAAAATCACTCTGCCTCACATCCGGAAATCCGGTTCATCAAACCGGTAAACCGAATTGGTTCTGAAATTTTTCTGGGAATTATCCGGACAACCGGATAAGGAAATCCGGAAATCCGGATATGTTTATGTAGTTCTTGGATCAGAACCGGATAACCGGTTACAACATTCGGAAAACCGGATTTCATAGCTCACATTCTGGACACCTTTCGGGCAACCGGATACGTAAACCGGTAAACCGAATGCACTAGGGAGTTTTCTGGAAATGATTCGGATAACCGGTTATCAAAATTCGGAATTCCGAATTCACATTACTAGATTCTGGAATGTAACCGGATAGCCGGTTACAAACATCCGGTAACCCGGATTCGCGAGGATGCTTTCTGGATGCAACCGGATAACCGGTTCTGTCATCCGGAAATCCGGATTCGCGAGTACACATTCTGGAATGCAACCGGAAGTCCGGTTATGCACATCCGGTCAACCGGATTCGCGAAGATACATTCTGGAACGCAACCGGATGTCCGGTTGTTCCCATCCGGAATACCGGATTCGCCAGTTTTTGTCTCTGTTCTTCATCTTCCTCTCATTCGGCAAACCGGTTCTCATTCTCTCTCTAAAGCCGCTTCTCCCTCTCTCATTTTCTCTTCAAAATCCATCATGTTTCATGCGTTTTTGATGCAAATTGATCCAAACAAATTGTTCCCCATCCGTTCTTGTGTCCAAAATCATCTTTAAAATTCATTTTCAACCTCAAAAACATCAAAATCCGAAATCAACCTAGGGTTTTTCGAAATCTTTTCTCTCTCTAAATTTCTTCCTATCAAGTTGTTTTTGAGCCAAATTGCTTCTCAAAATTGTTTCCAATCCTCATTATCTTTATTTTCCGTAACTCTTTTCACCTCAAATCACTCAACTTCACCATGTCAAGCTCACGGCCGGTTCGAAGAAAAGGCAAAGAACCGGTTCAACCCCCCAAGCGGTCACGGCAAGCCGGCGACACCACCACTCAATCCACCTTTGAGTCCTCACACCTTCGGAACAAGCATTTGATCAACCGGTTTCATCAAAATTTCCGGACTCGAGAGGTACTCAATACGTTTTATATTTCCGAACCCAATTGGCTTCATAGTCTTCATATTAGTCATAGAAATTTATTTCAATTGCTTGGTGATGTTGGTTGGAATGGTGCTCTTATGATTGACGAACATGTTTATCCCGACTTGGTGAAAGTGTTTTACTCGAATATGGACGTTTCCGAGGAGAAAAGAACTCGAGTAATCACCAATGTTGGAGGAGTTATGATTGATTTTGATGTTTCATTGTTGAACTCTATCCTAGGATCATCCGATTTTGGTCTAGAAATTTTTTTCGCCTAGAAATCTCCCAAAATTGATAGATATGTTCATATTGACGCCGTTCAAATATTTGTCGGCGTAGAGATCTTCTTGTTGAAGATTGTACCATTCATTTCCGTACTCATTTGTCTTTGTCTTCAAACTCGTATTTTACTTCGCTTTATTCAGTCCATTGTTCTTCCTAGATCGGGGCATTTGGATGAGGTTTCTCATATGGACGTTGCTTTGATTGATTTGTATTCTTCAACGCCGTTCGGTTAACTTAGGTTATCTCATCATCCGAAATATGTTGACCATACCCGCCTTGATTTCTCGCTCCTTCCATATGGTCAATTTATTACCCGAATCCTTAAACACTTTGAAGTTCCGATTAATGAACCATCGTTTAGGCCTTCTAAGGGTATAGGGGATGATTCTGTTATTAGCTTAGGTTTTGAGTGGCGTGATCGCACTTGGGTCAAAGTCACTGAGAACAATTACACTTTCCTCGCTCCCGAGTGATGATCGGCAACTCAATGATGTGATTCCTGCTGATCAACTTCCTGATTTCTCGCTTCCGTTTCGAGGCCAGCGTCGTCGTCGAGAGTCTCCGGTATCTACCTCTGCTCTTCTGCCTCTGCACTGCATTACCACCTCCCGAGCATCCTATTTCCGATGAGGTTACACTTCAAAGAGATTATGGATGAGGTGAGGATGCTCTCGATGCGCGGGGCGAGTTTCAAAGAAGAAAGCGGCAGTAGCTCATTCACGGCCAGCGCCTCCTCTTTGAGCACTTCGGTATTCCATATCCGTATCCACCTCCATCACCACCATCCTCACCACCTCAGTAGTCTCTTATGCTTGTATCAGACACACCTACATGTTATTTACTGCTTTACGTATTTTTCGTTTTCGATTATATGGATGGTTGTTAAAACTATGGATTATGTATTTGATTTGGATTATATGCATTTGCTTTGCATATGTATTATGTTCTTTAATTTGGTTTTGGATGCTATGGATTTGTTTTATTATGATATCTTTTCATGCTTTGGATATTTTTGAATTAACGTGCTTGTATTGAGATTTTGATGATTGATAGGGGGAGCTCTTGTTCTTTTTGATGATGAAGGGGGAGATATAATATGAAAATTGATATGCATATATGCAGGGGGAGCTTTTAAATCATTTTGAAATTATTTCTTAACCTTGCATTGATTAAGGGGAAGCATTTCATAACTAAATCAATTTTTTTTTAATGTGCTTTGTCATCATCAAAAAGGGGGAGATTGTTAGCCTATATGGCTATAAATATTGATTTTGATGATAACAAACCACATGTGTAAATAAAAGAAAATTGAGAGTAATTAAAAATAAAGTTTTATATATTGTGTTTTTAAAACAAGAAAATGATTTTATGGAGTTAAGTTATTCTTCAAAGTTGTGAACTAAAGTGAAAGAATTTTACAAATCTTTATGCTTAATAAATATTATTTTTGAATTTCGGATTTGGACTTATTTGAAAATATTTACATATTATGGGCCATTCTAAAAATTCACAAAGTTTGGGCTTGTTCATAATTTCAGAAAGTTTTGGGATTCACATAGTATTATTAAGAAATTCTGAAATTGGACTTAATTGTAACTTTTTATAACTTTTTGGGCCATAGTGCAGTTATGGAAAGTTTTGGGGTCAAAATGTAATTTTCGCAAACAGTGCACTGTACCGTTACTGTAGCAAGCGGCAATCCGGTTATGCTAAACGGCAATCCGGTTATGGGGCAGAAACTCTCCGGACGAAAAGCGGCAATCCGGTTGCGCTAAGCGGAAATCCGGTTCTAAGGCGAAAAAGGTTACTCGAGCATAAACGGCAATCCGGATATCACAAGCGGCATTCCGGATACTCAAAAATTCAAATTTTTGCCTTAACGGTAACATGCAAGCGGAATTCCGGATACCATAAACGGTAATCCGGTTATGAGTAAAAAGTGAATAACGGCTAGTTTTTTAGCTCCAACTATAAAAACTCAAAGCCAATTCATTTTCAAGCTCTCTAGCAAGCAAAAACAAAAGGCATACAACATATCTTGAGCTCTCAATTCGCAAATCATTATTATTTTGAATCATCCTTGTTCTTAAATTTGTTCATCCACTCTTAAAGAGAGTTTTGTTGTAATCTTTATTTTTCTCATCAAATTTGTGAGTGTATAAGTGTGGGAAACACTTGAGTGAAGAGATTGAGATATAATCTCATTGTTGTAAAGGTTCATTGACACCTTGAAGTCAATTATAAGCATTTTAAGCCTTGGAAGGCTTGGATAGTGAAAACCTCAAGCTTGGATCGCTTGGAGGCGTGGACGTAGGCGGGGATTGCCGAACCACGTAAAATTTCGTGTGTTTGTTTCTCTTCTCTCTTACTTATTTACTATTGTGCTTTGATTGAACTTATTGCTTTTAAATTTATTAAGGCTTTAGATTGGATTGTTGTGTGGTTTTGTTAGGATAAGTTTTAAAATTCCAATTCACCCCCCCTCTTGGGTTGCACACTTGTATTTCAACATCAAATGTCAAAACATCATCGAAGTATTTATAGTCATATCAAGCCATATAGTCAGTCCAAAATGAGTTCCTTAGCCTATTTTCATCATCTATGAGTACTTATGATGTAGATCAAGGTCATTATTAGATTTTTCCAAAAAAAAATATACTATAGTTATCGCAGTATCAATATCAACAAATTCAACATGTTTATCTGCATTTAATTTATTTTGTAAATCCTTGCTTTTGAGCTTGAGATTTTGCAAACCTCCAACTTGATTACCATTGTAATCTACAACTTGGCAAGTCTTCACACCAACATGCCATAATGCCTTAACCTAAGCAAGATTTCCTTCACAAACATGCCGATATGAATGAAGGAGATGTACTTCGATTAGAGAAGTCAATGGATGGTTGTGCTCAACTATAAATATTATCACAATATAGTTATCAATGGAATTGTCATTATTCACTTGAAATGATGCTTTACAACCCATACAAGTTGTATTATAAGTATTTATAAAGAGACAATGACATTAATTCAAAAATAGTGAGTGAATTATAAAAACAATAATAAATGTAGTGTTAGAACTGATGAAATAATTTTTTTTAATTATGAGAAGTATCATTAGTACATGAAACAAATAACATCAAATGTTCAAACATGAGTACCATGATTTAAGACACAGAATCTTGTATATACAACATTAACCTCGAACATAAAACATCAAAATGAAAATGTGTTAAAAAAAAAATCTTTTGGAGGGCATTTAGAACATTCAAATCTTAACAACATATCTAAAACATACAATGTTAAACATGGAACTATGAGCATCAATCATGCAACCATCAAATGTGATATTAAGCATGAAAACTACTAAAAATGAAACATTCAACATGATAAATGAAAGATTGAAAATTATACATGCAACATAAACGTAAAATATGAAATATAAAAAAATTACAAGGGTATGCAAAACTTGAAACATAAAAATAAAAATTAGGTTATTTAGATTATAACTATATGAAACATAGAACAACAAATATAAAACATTTTAGTAAAATATGCAACAGTGAATTTAAAATATGAGTATTTGGAAAATTAAACATAAAACACTACACATGAAACTCTAAATCGTGATATGAACTTGAGCATAAACATGGAAAAAATAAATCGTGATATGAACTTGAACATAAACATGAAAAAAAGAAAAATTTGGAGTTATTTGGATAATAACTACATGAAACATAGAATAATAAATCTGAAACATTTTACTTAATTTGCAACAATGAACATAAAACATAAGTAAGTTGTGAAATGAAACAAAGAATGCTAAATATGAACCTCTCAATGTATGATAAAAAACCTGAACATCAACATAAAACAGTGGGAAAAAGAAAAACTTGATGGGTATTCGAATTGACTACATGAAACATAAGATGATAAACCTGAAACATTTTAATTAGTATACAACAATTAACATAAAATATAAGCATATTATAACATGAAACAAAGAACACTAAAAGATGAAACACTCAATGTATGATATAAACTTGAACGTAAACATGAAACAAGAAAAAAAAATTGAGGGTATTTAGATTATAACTACATGAAACATAGAATAATAAACATGAAATATTTTACTTAATATGCGACAATGTACATAACACATGAGTATCTTGTGCCATGAAACATAGAACACCAAAAATAGACTCTAAACATGTATTACGAAACTTGAACATAAACATGAAACAAGTGGAAAAAGAAAATTTAGGTATATTTTTATTATAACTACATGAAACATGTAACAACAAATATGGAACATTCAACAAATATGGAACATTTTACTTACAACATATAATAATGAGTATAAAATATGAGTAGTTTGCAACATGAAACATAGAATTCTGACACAACTTAAAAGTAATTTTTAACTCCCAAGTATAAAAGTGTCTTATTGTATTATAGCTCGGTAAATCTGAGATCGATTCACAAAGAAAATATTTAATTTTTTTATTTTATTTTATCTAAAAATTGAAATAAAAACTTGAATATAAATAAGTTAATTTAAATGAAACTATGAAATTGAACTACTTAGGGTTGTGGATCCACTCTTAGTAATAAATAAAACTTAATAAATTATTTTTGTCCTTTTTTAGATTTATTGCCCAAAAGATTAATTATATAAATTATTATTATTTTCTCTTTAATTTTATGATGAATTAAGTATTTATTGTGCCAAAATTCATTTGTTTGTCCACAGTAAATAAAAAATTTAAAATATAAATATGTATAAAATTAAATAGAAAATAATTTAATTTATAAAATTAAAAATAGAATTTGATGAAATTATATTTATTTCCTAAGAGTTTCACCTTACCCTAACTAATATTATTTAGTTAAGCATAATTGAAATAAAAAGAGTTATTAAAATTAAATTACTTATAATTAAAAGTAATAAAAACAACTAAATTGAAAATAAAACCAAATTTATTTATAAAAATAATTATACAAAATATTAAAAACACACATGAAAATCAAGATTACAAGGAGATTGAGAGAATTTGAGAAGACGAGAGATGTAGAGAGATGATTAAAAATATAAAAATGAGGCTCTATTTATAGAAAAAAAATTGATAATCCAGTGTTTTGCGGTTCATCATAAGCTTCATGCATGTGCTCCTCACAACCTTTAGATCAAGATCCAATGGTTGGTCAAACTTCAAAAGTCAACATCACACGTGGCATCATTTGACTCGTCTGATTTAGCCAAAAAACGGTTGAGATTTGGCGGCTTAATGGGTGGATCGGGTCAACCCGAATACAAAGATTTGGATCCTACAATTTGCTTCACCAACTATTGCCACGTGGCACAATTATGGTCATTAAATTATGAACAGTTGAGATTTAGTCAAAATTGCCAGCTATCTCATGCACTCAAATCTATTGTAAGCTCATTTTATTATCCAATTAGTGTTCGGTCAACAGGAAAAGTCAACACTTTTTACACAAACTCAATTTTAAGCCAATCTTGATTGATCATAAGGTTTTCGGACCTCTGGAATCCAAATTTAACCTCCGTTTATCTGTTTGGAGCCTCGAATTACGTGAAATTAATTTTTTACCTAATAAACACACAAAAATACATAAAATTAGGTATACTTAAAAAATAATTAATAATTCCTAATATATTGCATAAACACAAATATAAATTATAACATAAGCACAAAATAACATTATTATCGCTTGATAATTAAAAATTTTTTAATACCAATCTAATATTAAACATGAAACTCTAAAGGTGTGATATGAAACCTGAATGCAAACATGAAACTGGGGGAAAAAAAATTTTTTAGGTATAGTTAGAATTTGCTACGTGAAACATAGAACAAAACACATGAAATTTTAAACATTAAATATGAGACAAAATTTATAAAACATGAATTAAGCTTTTGTCTTTTTGTGGACACTCATTATATTTTATTTTTCATAATATTTATAATAAAAAAATATTTGTTTAATTTTTATTTTATTTCTCTTTTTTTATTATTACTATTTTAAAAATTTTATTTGCCTTATACAATTTTTATTTTAATTTAATCAAAATAAAAATGCAAGTAAATTAAGCAATCGATATGTTGTTTGGTTGCCAGATAATAGCAAACAACAAGAGGGTCTAGAAATTGAGCCCCTCTATAATATATGGACTTTAAGTCCCGTATCATAGTCACCCTTAGGAAGATGAGATATGAGTTTATCTGGTCACTAGTTGATTTTTAATTCATTATAGATGCCATTACTTAGGTTGTTCGATTAAGAAGATCGTACAAAAAGAGAAAGCAGTTTAAATAAATGCCTCTTTACTAGTGGGAGCCAATGTATGTCATCTACATTAAGGTGATGGAAGTGTAGAAAAGATGGGGTAATTTTCAAAAACCTCTCTTGATGTTTAAGGTAGTTGCAAGTAGATGGCGAAGATCAGTTTATTCTTAAACAACTTTATGCAATTAGTTAAAATTTTCATTGACTATTAGTTGACTTTAAAAATACAAAATTTCCCTAGTGATTTTTGTAGACCTAACATAACTACAAAAGAAGATAAGATTCTTGGCACAGAAATCACTTCATTTTTTAATATTTTTGCCCCTATCAATTCCAAAGTTTTACAATGCCATAAAGTATGTAAAATTACTATTTTATTTTCTTGAAAATATTAATATTACCCTAAAATTGTCATAAAAGAGAAAATTATAATATTTAAAAAAATTTACATGATTTGCAATATGATTTTTAGCTCTATAAAGCCTGTACACACTACATTCAATCTCATATTTCTTAAACATATGACCTGCAATTATTATAACACTAATATCAGGAGTTTACTTGAATAGATGTAAGTACTACGCCGCAATCTACGCAGCAAAATTTTCATGATTACCAACATCATCTCTTGCACATGTATGCTTATTGTCCAAAGCAGGTTTCAAGATTCAGGTTCACATGAAACTGAAATAAAAGAGTGCAAAACTCTCTAGATGCATCAATGTTGCTGGTTTGATTTTTAGGTCGTCCAGTTGGTTCTAGAACAATGGAAGTATTAACTTTACATCTTTAATTGCAAACTTTAGTTTAGTTCAAGTATAGAGCAGCTTTTAACAGCTTTCATATGCATAACAAATCAAACCTTAGCACTTTTGTATATTTGAGTGCATAGAAGATCTAGTTATTTTCACCAATAAAATTTAACTGCATGAGATTCTATTAATGCACATATTAACAATATCAATCATAGTAAAATTTTTAGCACTTTTTATGTCAATATACTTACAAAAATTTGTCTTAGATAGATATATGTTTCATCTACCTTTTTTTTAAAGCTTCATATATTACAACCCAAGCAAGCATAGACACAATAAATGATAGATATAGCTAAACTTAAATGACTATTTTACATGCATCTCAATGACATCAGCTGTCAAAAGGTCATAGGCAACAAAATTGAATCTTTTACTACCACTCTACATGACTACCCATTTGAAATTCATTAGGTCCATCTAATAGTAAATTTGCATATATAATGCTCTCAACAACTTAAACATGTAGCAAATCAGATTCATCGATCAACAAAATAATGATTTTTTTTTTACTGCCACTACTGTTAATAAATATGTTTTCATAATTTTGATTTTGATGATAACAAACAAGATTAAGAATGATTAATCTTTTAAGCTCAAATTGTAAGAGGAGCTTACATTTAAGAGGAGCAATTTGTGCAATCATTATTTAAATACATGAAAAATTTATCATCATCAAAAAGGGAGAGATTGTTAATATTTATGTATCCAAAATGTTGATTTTGATGATAACAAACAAAATTAAGAATGATTAAGTTTTTAAAAGCTCAAATTATTTTTTATACATTTTAAATAAATCATTGTTTTCACATTATAAAGGTTTTATATTTAAATGAAAAATGATTTTATGAAATTAGTTGTTTTTCAAGGTTATGGTCTAATTGAAAGAGTTTTGAGAACTTTGAAATCAACAAGTATTGCTTAGAATTCTAGAGAAGGACTTACGTGAAAATTTTCATATATTTTTGGGCCACAATATAATTTTATATAGTTTTAGGGCAAAACTATAATTATGAAAAATAATTCATCAGAAAGGTGAATCTTTAATGAAAACTGTAGCCTCTGGACAGAAATAACAATAATTCCAACAATTATCATTGAGCAAAATATTGAGCATATAACTTTCATTGAGCTTTAAATTTTTGTATTCATCTCATTTATTCACACATTGAGTTTTTATTTGTGATCAAACTCATTGTGTGAGAGAAATTCATTTGTAATCCTTTTTATAAAATCAAGTTAAGATATTGTAAGTATTGGGATTCACTTGAGTTAAGAGATTGGGGATAATCTCTTGTTGTGAAGGTCCATTCACACCTTGGAAGTCAATTGTAAGCATTTGAAGCCTTGGAGGCTTGTTTAGTGAAATCCTCAAGCCTGGTGAACTTGGAAGCATGGACGTAGGCGGGGATTGCCGAATCACGTAAAAATCATTGTGTTTGTTCTCTCTTTCCTTACTCCATTATTATTGTGCTTTATTAAATTTATTATTTTTTATTTCATTAAGGCAATAGATTGAATTGTTGTGTGAATTGTTTAGCTTAAGTTTTAAAATCCCAATTCACCTCCCTTTTAGATTGTCTAGTTAGTATTGCAACTACATAGTATTAAACAACGGTTTTTAAGTATGTGAAATGTCTTTCCAGAAAATATGAGTAGCAACGAAATCAACTTTGATTAACTTTATACTAAGCTGTCAAACAAGTTTCAAAGAGAGAGGAGCTGAGATCATTAGAGAAAAAAAAATTCAGGGACTTTTTTTTTTTTTTGCAAAGGAATTTCAAAGACTTTTGAAAACCTTACAAGTTTGGATCTTATAGCACAGTGATTGAAAAGGCAAGTCATTACACTCGAGGCAACAAATATTGTAAAATTTTGGTATTCTCGTGAACTATCATAAGTGCCCACAACTATCTAAATGATGATTAAACGGAGTAAAAGCAAAAGAGGCTTTTTACAAATAAACCTATTTTTGCCATCTATTTACAACTTCCTCAAACCTCAAGAGAGGTTTTTAAAAATTACCTAAAAAATATAGAAATTCGTTAATGTTACAAACTAAAAAGAATGCAATAATTACATCTAATTAAGTATCCATTGTGTAAGAGATTGAAATTGCATTAATTTAATACAACAAAACTCAATCAAAATACCTCACTCTTATAACAAGAATTCAAACCATTTTCATTCTACTCTACTACTAGTAGTCATTGGAACCAAAGCAAATCATCACAAAGAACATATAACCCATGACCAAGCAAAGCTTGGGTGGTCGGAGAAGACTTTCAATCAGCGAATATCGACGGCAACCTGGGTCTGCTGCTAGTATTAGAGCTCGAAAGACATCAGTTACTTTATCAAAGTGTAAAATTTATTATTTAGCTTTGATTTTTCTTGTTTTTGGAGGTAGAAATTTTAGAAATTGGTGTTAATTGCCTTTGATCTACTATTATGAAGTTGGTGGCAGAAAAATTGATTAAAAGGAGAATGGGTTCAGACATTTGTCTACATGAGTTGAAAAAAATTATTAGTGACTGTGTTTTGTTTGTGATTTATGCTATTCATAGTGTAACAAGGTATATAAACCCAATAATTTGTGATTTTTATACAAATGAGTATGTAAAATAGACATAGTCACAACTGTCTTTTTTATTTTTTAGGCCAAATTTTTCTGAGTTTGAACTATTGTTATAAAGTTGGTGGTGGAAAAATTGATTAAAAGGAGAATGAGTTTGGACATATGTCGCATTAGTTGATGAATATTGTAATATGTTGTATTCTTTTGTGCTTTATAATATTCATAGTTTAGGAAGGCATATACGGCCATTAATTTGTGATTTTTATGCGAATGGTATGTAAAATAGAAGTGATCAAAATTGTCTTTTTGATTTTTTTTGGCCAAATTTTGCTGAGTTTGAATAGTTGTTATAAAGTTGTTGTGTTTTTGTGCGATAGGCAAAACACAACAATGTATATATGTGTTTACTATTTTTATTTGAATTATGAATGTGATTATTATTATTTTAACTATTATTATTATTATTAAAATTTCTTAATGTTATTATTATTATTATTATTATTATTGATGTTGTTATTGTTGTTGTTTATTAATGTCATTATTATTATTATTACTATTGTTATTTATTTATTTGTACTATCATTGTTGTTGTTGTTGTTGTTGTTACTAATACTACTAATACTACCCACCACCACCACCACCACCACCACCAAATGAAAATAATTAACAATGATGTTGTGCTTTCACTTATAATTATGCCATTTTTTTCTAAGATTTTGATTTTAAAGAAGTACACTTGGGAACGTTCATCATCAAGACAAAGTTAGATGACCTGATAAGAGACTGACACCACTCAACTTTCCCTACAGACATTTGCTAAAGAAGTACACTTGGAAATGAAGAACATTTGCCTTATGCTACCAATGAATGGGATTTTTTTCGGTTTGACAATGCTGAGCTTGGTAATGGTTTGGATGACCACCAGTTTGATGATGATATTTGTACTGATTCAGATGAGAATGATGATGAGGCTACTCAAAATGCTTGTTGCAAATACGAGACAAACTTTGGTGATTTTGAGTTTGCAATTGATAGTGAAAATCTTGTACTTAAACCTGGTTAGTTGTTCAAGGATGTACATGAATTCAAAAAGGTTGCAAAGGTTTATGCAATAAAAATTGCCTTTAGATTGGACAGAGTGAAGAATGAAAAGTCAAGAATGGCACTTAGTGTGTGCATCATGATGTATTTTGAGGGTAAATACTAGTCCAAACTGGAATAAGAGGCAATTTCAGATTAAGACACAGTGTTCAGAGTATACTTCTACAAAAACCAATGAGAACTATGAAGCAACATCAACGTCGATAGTTATTACATTTCTTCACCTCATCAAATCTAATACTGAACTGCCAATTGGTATCATTGCATTAGAACTATTCAGAAGATATGAGATAACTTGCTGCAATCAGAAGCTATATCAAGCAAGACATGTGACCTTAAAACTCTTGGAATAACACCATAAAGTAAGCTGCAACAAACTGTTCAAGTATATATTTTCTATACTTGCTTTTAATCTTAGTTATTCAATATCATTAGATAGGGATTGGTTAGGGGTAAAGTTACTTTTTATTTTAAGAGATTTTTTATGTTCTTTGATGCAATAGAAGAGGATTCTTTAGAGGCTCTAAACAATTTATGTGCATTGATGCTCGTTTTCCTAAAGGTCTTTATAAGGGAGTGTTATTGTTTACAATTAGTATAAATTTATTTATGGCATTTATCTATTCGCAGTATGTGTAGTAAAAAATGAAAACACAAAATCTTGGGTGTACTTTACGGAGAAATTGTATGAATATATTAACTACAATGTTGAGAGGACTTTTATTTCATGAGTGACCGACTGCTAAGGAAACCATTTTGATAAGCATATAGAAGTGCAAACATTAGTGATTACAAGACACACAAAGTTGAACTGAATAAAATCAGTTCGCTAGACCTGACTAATTAATGCAAATACCAATGGTCTGTTAGGCCAAACATTGTCTCCCTACCTACAATAGAAGTAACCATGTCACTAACAACATGACTAAGTCTTTCAATAGTTGGACCTAAAATTTTAGAAGGATGCTAATCCTTATAATACTTGAAAAAATAACGAGGAAAATGATGAAATTGAATTATATGAGATAGCAACAAGTTCTTATTTGACAAGATGAGTTGCCTTAGGTTGTGAGGAGAAGGGTGATGAAGGCAAGGAAGACGTCTAGATCATTGACAATGATATTTGGTCATAACGAAACATTTGAGGTGATGGAAGCTGCATTTATGAGGATTATTGTTAATTTGTTGATAAAATATTACGACTATAATGAGTGAAATATATTAAGGCTGCCTTGCAAGTATACAACCTATTGCATTAGTACCATTGGGTACAATGTAATGACTATGTTCACTCATTGTTAAGGAAACTACATTTAAGAATACCTAATGCCACCAATTATATCAAATGGCTGATCAAAGCAAATGGCATCCACTTAGCATGACAATCTTCAACCAACACTTATCATAAGACCTGCTAGCATACCTAAAACCAAAAGAAAGAAAGAATTTCATTATTCAAAGTCCTTTAAAAAGAGTTCCAATGTGAAATGCTCAAGATGTGATCAATAGGGCCACTATGTAAAGCATCTATACAATGTTTAAAGGTCAAGAAAGTAGGATTGAAGCGAATTTCTTCAAAGGTCAGTGATCATGGTTTTGTAATTTACTTTCATGCATGACTATTCTCAAAGTAACATATAAAGCACTAATACATATGTATGTGTGTGTAGGGAAAAAAATGAATGCTCCGATTGAAAATATAGTGATGGTGGCATTGCCTCAAGGGCTGCATTGGCTAGAAATATGGTGTCAACTCAGTCCAGTGTCATTGGACATGGTACTATCTTAACTATCTCATCTATATTTTGTTTATATTACCAAATAAAGAGTACATAAAAAATAAATAAGGTTCTAATTAGGTCTATTTACTAATGAAAGACAAGTAACTCAAGAGTAACAAATTTGAAGTTATTGCATTCAACATGTTAATAGCACAATTGTCTATATTATTGTAAAGGCGGCAGTACCAAGCTAATCCCATATAGTACATTCTTTTAAGGGATCTGATGATATATCAACCTTTTTTATGTGTAAGCATTGCAATTAAGATATTGTATCATCTTTTAGTACTTAGTTATAGACATAGGATTGAGTTTTGTATATTTTGTATAAATGTGATATTAACAAACTCACATTATGATGACAATACCATGTGTGAATTACAACTTGTTTATCATGGCAAACTATTGGTATAGTTTTTTTTTGGGGTAAATATGGGCTATTGCTGGTTATAAAGGTTGATGAAATTCACCCAATTATGATTGCCACCAAATGTAAGCTGCTAACATGCACATAAGAAATCATTATCTTTCAAATTACGATGCCATTGTGCTAAGTCTTATTGAAATCCAACTTTTTGAAGTACTCGTGGATAACTAACTTGGCTTTTGCTACTAGTTCATTGCTGAGTTATTTTACTGAGGTTACATGATTGTTGTTTTGGTTTTTAATTTTAGTATTAGTAAATCATGTTGCTGGCTTGGTGTTCAATTTCAAGGCTGGTTCTAAACATTGCTAGTTTGGTGATGTTCATTTATCCATTGCTATCTTTGCTTGCAAGTTTGGTGTTCAGTTATTTTTATTGTGCTTCTGTATCTTACTATTTTGGTTTTGTTGGTAGGTTGTGTTCAGTTTAGAGGTTGGCTCCGTATCTTACTGTTTTCATGGTGTTGATTTGAATTATTAGTACCTTTACTTGCTATTTTTGTGGTGTTGGGTTAGTAGTCTGGTTCTGTATGTTGTTGTCATTTTACTTGCTGGTTTGGTTTTCATGTGTACACTAGTTTTCAATTTAACTGCTATCACTTACAAGCATGCTCATGTAGTGTTAATTTTAAATGTTGCAATCTTTATCAAGATGGTTTGTTGCTTATATGGCATATTCTTTTGAACAAAACTGTTGTTACTTGTGCTTGCTGCAACTTGTTTGTGCAAGAAGGGTTGAAGACACTTATGTTCTAGATAGTAATTAAGCATAAACTTCTATGATTCCATTACTAATTCAGGATGCCTGTATTTTTTTCTTTTCTTAAAGTTTGGGACAAGAGTTACATATGCCTCTTAAGCATCATAACATTCACTGCCAACAACATTACATTGCAGTAGATTAATATCTTCATTGCACCTTCAAAATGTCCAAATTTCTGTAGCTTCTTAAAAATGCTCTTCACTTCCTTCACATTATTATTTAGGAAAATTATCCACCGACTACCTGTTTTTTCACCGTTTTTCAAAAATACACATTTTTTTTTTTGCAGCATTCCCCTTGAAGTTAACATTTTTTTCATTGGTCCACTCTTGATATAATACTGTTAGAACTTTGCTAACATCATAAGGGTAAAGTTGTCATTTCACAACGACACAGTGGTGGATAGGTACAAAACAATATAACTTCAATTGGAGTTTAGTAAAAAAAATAATTAAGAATTGTGTATTTTTAAAAAAATACAAAAAAAAAGTAGTCGGTGGATAATTTATCTTTTACATTTGAAGGTAAAAATGCCATTTATATAATATTCTGTTAGTTTTCTTAACGGTCTCTAAACAAAAGTGGACAAGTGAAAAGAAATGTAACTTCAAGTGGATTCCAGTAAAAAAAAAAAAAGAATTGTGTATTTTTGAAAAAGTTGGAAAAAAAAAGATGGACGGTGGATAATTTCCCTATTATCTATTATGCTAATGACATGAGAATCCACCATGCCAGCCATATTTCTTTAAACAATAGCTCCACTGTTGAAATCATCTCTTTCAGGAACCCGCCACTTAAAGTAGTTGCATTTAGGTTTGTTCATGCATGTATAATACAACATGTGAGGATTATCATCTGATTATAATATCTTTACTTCAACTCACATACAACATCGGCATATACGATTTGAGAACCTAATCAGCCTATCATTAACATAATTTCTTCACATTGGCTCATATTCTTACTGCATATATATATATATATAGTCCTTCTCTAGTGTGGGCACCCTCATTTTTTTTTAATTTGGACACACTTTAAAACTATACGGTTTTATAGTTCATTCAATAACTAACTCTTTTAAATCACATGGTTTAAAAATGTATCCGCATTAAAAAAAAAAAGCAGACGTCCGCACTTGAGAATACATATACACACACACACATACATACTTTCCCCTGTGCATATAGGCAACTCAAACCCATGGTGGCTTTATTGAGTAGAAGATCATCAAATTCCAAACACGTTAGAGCATGTATGGTCATTGGAAATGGGGACATGAACAATTTAATACCTAATTATTATTTTTTTTAAAAAAAATTAGTGACAATATTTAAATTTTGATATTGTATGGATGTAAATGAAAAAAAATATAATATTTTTAATAATTCAATTTTTTTGATGAGGTTTATGTCGATAATATGATTTTATTATGTTACTCTAATATGATTATATCAAGTTCAAAATAATAAAATTATCAATTATTTAGGAATTAGTCCTCGAAGACCTCTTTTTATTATTCAAGAATCCACATAGCCCCCCTCTAGTAATTAAGACAATAGTTGTGAGAATAGGAGGATGGGTGTGGTGATGTTGATTCCCTCCCTTCTCCGTACGTATGATTCACGAGTAAGGAAAAGTAAAATTATTGTTTAATGGATAAGGTTTTTCTGATCCATCCAATTTTTTTTTGGTCAAAAAAAAATCTTCATACAGGTGATTAGTCGTTTTAAGTATTATATATAAGTTTAATTATTTTCTGGTGCAAATGTTTGCACGTACTCAACATAACTAGACAGAGCTAACTAACCGCAATTAATACTAAATTATAACTAGTTATTATTTATTGTCTAACAAAAAGAACGCGTAAATGCAAAAGTAATGCGCTTTAAAGATATCGGGACATAGATAGGTAACAAATTTGAAAATTTTTGGCCAAGAGCGTACCAAATTGGCGTTGAGGCGACAATTCTTGAATGTGGATGTTGATATGTTATTTTATTTAAGCAAAGAAAGCAAGCAAGCAAGCACCTACCCATGAATTTGATGCACAATTTCTTTTCAAGTGGAAAAACACCACAGAGGTCAAATTTCATTTTTGGTATTGTGCAAGTATTCAAATTTCGATATTAGAGCTTGCAAACAACTCATCTGTCATTGGGGCTTATAACTCAATGATAGGTGGATATTCTCAACAATATTAAAAGTATTAATTTGAACCTTCAAATGAACATATTTCCTCTTACAATAAAAATATAAAATAAAGATAGATTTCTCTTCAACATTGTTAGTGAGGCTGCATTTTTAAACTAATCTTAGGGTGCGTTTGGGATTGAGGTTGGGTAGCTGTAGCTTAAAATCTACAGTACTATAATGTTTGATAAACACTAACTGCTGTAATTTGGAAGTTATGTTAATATAATTTTTTACTTGTATAATGGAAAATCTATTATATCTTTAATAATTTTATCAAAATTATTATTTAAAATTTACATTTACTATATATTATTAACTTTTGTTTCATAATTATAGCTTTTTTTTCACAGCAACTATAACTTAAAAGTTACAGCATCTCAATTTCAAACGCACCCTTAGTTGATGTATGAGTTGTACAATTGTATCTCTCTTTTACTAAAATTTATAATATAGTATTGAGTCTCTACGAGAACCCAAAAATTATTTTAGAGATATTATTGGCATTAATAGAATTAACTACTAGAATAGGTATATTCCTGAAAATGAATGCATTTAGATTATTGGATGGTTGAATTTTTGTTTTTTTCAATGGTCACAATCTACATATATGATTACAATTTGAGGTATACTAAGTAAGATTCCAGCTACATAAATTTATAATCAAACCATAAATTTAGTCTGGGCTTAGGAAAAGTCCGACCCCTTCCTGACCCTCGCTTGTTTGGGTTATGCGGGGAGGATCTGGGAGCCTGTATTTAATGTAAAAAATTATTCTTTTAAAAAAAAATTTAATAATTCCAAAAAAAATAAATTCTTTAGTATTTCTACTGGCATTTTGGATTGGGCCTTGAGATTTCAGTAATAAAGGAGTGTATTTAAAGAATAAAATGAAACTTGACATTCATAAATGGGCCTCGCTTGGTCCTTCCACCATCGGGCTGGCCCCAACTTTTTATTTCATTTTTATATCATTCATCCCAAGGAGTGGAGGTATAATTTTGATTAATTGTTTAATTGGAGGTGTATCAAATTGTGGTCAATTTAATCGCATCAAATTTTTAAATACCAGTGCGTATGAGGGTATCTGTCTGTACTTGCTGCCGCTGCACCTTCAATACGAGTGGAAGATATGATATTGAATTTCCAGGTGTATACATTTTATTGGGTGTACAGATGGCGGTGTGATTCCAGTGGGTGGCCACATTCGCTTTCGCTATTTTCTAACCTGGGTCCTGTCTGTCCGGTGCCATGCAGTTCCACGACAATTGATGTTGGCGTGGAAAAAGAGGCGGCTTGGATGACGTGGCGACATAGCAGCCCAAACTTTTTTGAAAGCATAGCTGGACAAAAATCCTGGCCACTCATTTGTTTGTGGTAGAGGCATCACTTTGCTCTCATAGACATGTACGTACATGCATCTCATTTCGTTTCATTCTTTGAATCACTTTCATTTGAATATGCTCATCATTATTGTTATTATTTTTTTCTGGACTACCCACCTTATCCTTGGAGCATTCTTTGAAACGAGGACGGGGAAAAGCTCCTCATTTCTCACCTCCATTGGATATTATAATAATAATTAATATTAATTATCCGCCAGGAAAGTCTATAATACAAATCTATACTTTTCCAAGCACACACGCGTTCCCACTTAACACCCGCTAATTTATATAATATTAACTAGTGTCTCTGTCGAACAATGTTGATGGCACCGGTTTGATGGAATTACTTTTCTTCATTATAAAAATACAGAATATATATATATAAAAACTTTTCTTTAAATATTATTAGTAGAACTAAATTTTTGAGTTGGTCTCAATAGATATTTAGCATATATATATATGATAAATATATATATATGCATATATATTTAGTCTCAGTAAACCCAAAATTGTAATTTAAAAATTTGCGATGTTGAACAAAAATCATGAGTTTTATCAAAATTTTATATAAAAAATAATTCAATTTAATTCCGAATTATTACATATAATTGTTCATTTAATTATCAAGAAATAGGAGTTGAGTTAATGGACTCCATATTCTAATTATACATTTTACATTCTAAAGCAATTTAAATAGCCAAAGAGTCATAATTGGAGAAGATCATGGCAAAATCATGCTGGCATGCTGCTTCCAATTTCCAAATAAGAAGGAACGAATTATGTGAGTCATAGGAGCTGATATGATCGAATTTAGATCCTAAATTCATTTTGTCTTTGATTTATTTTTTTTATATCCATTAATAGGTATTCGATAAAAAAAATTAATAATATATAACTCATCTAAATTACACATAATTATAAATGCAAATGAATGATAAAAGCAAGTAAATATAAAATATAAAACGAGGTCAAGATCAATTTCGTAGTCAATCAGCTTTATAAGATAAGCTAACATTAGTTAAGTGGCGTTGACATGCAACTAACAAGATAATGACATTGAAAATTCGAAGCTCTTTTGTCAGGAACTGAAAATGGGGTAGAATGGTCCAACCGCGTAAATGAAAAAAAGTATCTAAAGTTATTTTAATTGTTAGATAAAAAAAATAAAAAAATACATATATATTTTAATATTCCCTCGTCATGCTTTTCACAGGAAGATGAAAAGTCTCTCTTTATAGCACAAGAGAGATTTTGGTAATCTTATCCGGACATGATCTCTTGATTCTCTCATCATATCAGATCCCGCAAACCAGACAGCCATGGCTACCCCTCTAAACAACAGGTTCTCTAGTGTCATGGCAAGAACTGGCCAATGGTAATTTAGTAATTTGGTACAAAACTACTCCATTTCTAATTCACTTAAAATTTTATTCTAAATTTTTATTTATGTTTGGCAGGGTTTTTTCTCAGGAAATTCCAACTGATGTCGTGGTTGAAGTTGGTGAAGCAAATTTCCCTCTTCATAAGGTATGTGTGTGTTTGTGCGTGTGTGTAAATATATATAAAAAATTACCTTAAGTTACAATTACACAACTAAATAATTGTATTCGTTAATTATGCTTCCATGCATGATGGTGATGGTGATGATGTTGATGTTATGATGATGATCAGTTCATGCTAGTAGCAAAGAGCAATTACATAAGGAAACTGGTAATGGAATCAAAAGAAGCAGACCTGACAAGAATCAATCTATCTAACATTCCTGGAGGCCCTGAGATGTTCGAAAAGGCAGCGAAATTCTGTTATGGAGTGAACTTTGAAATCACAGTCCACAACGTTGCAGCTCTGCGTTGCGCAGCTGAGTTTCTCCAAATGACTGACAAGTATTGCGAGAACAACCTAGCTGGTCGCACTGAAGACTTCCTCTCTCAGGTCGCTTTGTCAAGTCTCTCTGGTGCAGTTGTTGTTCTTAAATCTTGCGAAGCTCTTCTTCCCCTCGCCGAGGACCTCTTAATTGTTCAACGATGCATCGATGTTGCCACTGCTAAGGTACATACACAATTACAATTATCAAGATTCTCTTTTGATGTTGAGCAAATAATTCAATTCAAGGGTTTTGTTGGTGGTTAATAAATAAAAAATATAAATATTTTATTTTATTTATATGTTACTATTAAAAAAGGCACATGAGATTCTTAAAAATTTAATACAACTCCGATGAAGGGAGGATTTTAATTGATAATCAATAAATAAAAAAAATTAAATATTTTATTTTATTTTATACACTGACAGAAAAAATATATATAGTGAGAGATCTTTAAAATTTTAGTAAAATTCAGATTAAAAAAAGATGTTATTTCAATTATTATACATTTTGGATCCTGTCAGTACGTGTTAATTAATGAAGAATTAATTAAATTTCAATTTTAATTAATTAAGCTTTGGTTTGCTTATGTTTGCGTATATATATAAATTTATATATAGGCTTGTTACGAAGCGAACTTCCCTTGTCGCACGCCAGCAAACTGGTGGACGGAGGAGCTATCGATCATTGACATTGAATTCTTCAGCAGAATCATTGCTGCCATGAAAAAACGAGGAGCAAAAGCCCTAACCATATCAAGTGCTTTGATAACATACACAGAGAGATCACTTAGAGATCTTGTTAGAGACCATTCTGCAGGCAATGGAACTAAGTCTTCGGATGCTCAATCTACCAATTCCCAGGTGAGATACCACCAACGTCAGCTTCTCGAATCCATTGTCTCTCTAATGCCCTCCGAAAAAGCTGCTTTCCCAATCAACTTCCTCTGTTGCCTTCTCCGATCCGCTATTTTCCTTAAAGCCTCCACTTCTTCCAAAAACGAGCTCGAGATAAGAGTTTCAGCTATTCTGGAGCACGTTACTGTTGGTGATCTTTTGGTTCTCTCTTTTACTTACGATGGGGAGACGCTATTTGATCTTGAAAGCGTGAGAAAGATCATTAGTGGGTTCGTTGAGAAAGAGAAAAGCATGGCTGTTTTTAGTGGTTCTGGTGATTTTAGAGAATCTTGTTCATGTTCCCCGGCCATGCACAGAGTTGCCAAAACTGTCGATACTTATCTGGGTGAGATAGCAACTTATGGCGAGCTAAGCATCTCCAAATTCAATGGAATTGCTAATCTTGTTCCCAAAGGTTCACGTAAAGTTGACGATGATCTCTACCGAGCCATTGATATCTATCTTAAGGTAATTCTGATACTGATTAGATTGTTTAATTTAATTTGATAGTGATTATTTTTTTAATTTAATTTTAACATTCCTTGATTAATTAAAAAAATTTGCCAATAGGTACAGGTGCGGCCATTTCTGGTTCACTTGTTTTTCGTATGTTCTCAATTTTGAGTCAATTTGAATCCCACCCGTTTATTCACGGTGTCAAAGAAACAATAAATTATCGCGTTATAATTATGTTACTGATCCAACATAATTTTTCTAATTTCTTAAAAATAAATCATGTTTGATATATTTTTACCATGCCTCTAGACATAATTTGTGGCCATGAATGCCCTTGATATGTTTTTTAAAATATCTGTAGTATTACTTTGTCAAAATATTGTTATGCTGACAATATTTTATTTTTAATTTTAGCTAATTAATTTTTTTACTCATAATTAATTTTTAAAATATGACATACACGACATATTAGATAAAGCATGTGACAATAAATATGATTAATCAAACTATTAATCATGTTACAAAATGGGTTATTGTGTTGAAATATATGATCATGAATTTAACATGATTATTAAACTCTAAACTCAAATTAGACCGACATTTAAATTCATTATTTCATTTTAAGTCCATGGATCATGTTATATATATATATATATATGTATATATAGACGCTTTTAATTTTTTTCATGTGGATATGTTATTAAATTATGTGATTTCATAGAGTCGGTTTTCAATTCACTAATAAATCATATTGTTTAATAACTAGTTAAAAGTTTAAAACTTAATAGTATGTCTGTCTACAAAAAATATAAAAGTGTATGCACAAAATGATTATATATATATATACACACACATACGTATTTTGAGCGTTGCTCATTTCAATTATTAATTTTGTGCATTTGATGGGGAAATTCAGGCTCATCCAAATCTTGACGAAATAGAGCGGGAGAAAATCTGCAGTTCAATGGACCCACTAAAACTATCTTACGAAGCTCGAGTACACGCATCACAGAACAAGCGATTGCCAGTACAGATTGTATTGCATGCCTTGTATTACGACCAGCTAAAGCTAAGAAGTGGACTGGACAACGGTCGCAGCACACCGGATGCCGCAGCAACAAGGAATCAATTGCAGGCAGACGCATCACTGGTTAAAGAAAACGAAGCATTGAGGTCGGAGCTGATCAGGATGAAGCTTTACATCTCGGATATGCAGAAAGGTAATAATCAATCAGGGACAGGTACCTCTAGTAAGAGTGGTACTAGTGGGCATAAAAAGCACACTTTTTTCTCATCAATGTCGAAGAAATTCGGCAAATTGAATCCCTTTAAGCATGGGTCTAAGGATACTTCTAATATTGATGATGACGTTGCTGCTACGGATCTTACCAAGCCCAGAAGGAGAAGGTTCTCCATCTCATAAGTAAGTGGTATAATAAGAGATGTTACTCTTTATACTTCTGGGGAACATGATCTACTTAATTGTTTTCTGATTTGTGTATTTTGATTAGTTTTTCTTTTTTCTTTTTGGTTTTGTTTAGGGGTCGATGAATTTGTGTAATTAAATGTTAAATTTATGATTGTACTGTATGTATGAGAAAATAAATCAAAACTCAACTTTTGTTAAATTTATTACCTCTTATTTTCGCCTTTCTCTTCCCTTTTTATTTGCTTGTTTCTTTGATCTTAATGATTTTTTACCCTTTCAGTTGTGAAGGTACTATTCCATCTGTAGAGTTGTGGTGGTTTTACTCGACATCATTTACTGATCTGTGAAAGCTTTCGTGGGTGTTGGGGGTGATTTGTATTTTCGCTGGAAAATTTTTCAATTTTGAAGCCTTTTGATTTCGAACTTAGAAATTTCTTGCACGTAGAAAGTCAGACTTGGTATTTATCGATCGGGAAAACTAACACAAGTGGCGGAGGGTCGTTTGAACGAGCTGAAGAGATATCTGCAACGGTTTTTTGAAAGTTTTGTGCACATAATTGTGACGGGAAATCCCAGTTGCACTGATTTCCTCTTGAACTTCAATAAACCTGGGTTTTTCCCGTTGATTTCTGTATCAAATTTTATGTATATTCATCTTGCTACTTTGTTATTAACTCCAGGGGGTTAGACTGGAGCTGATTTGAATTTTTGAAATTGTATTCTGTTGTTGCGTTCTGCTCTGTGCTTCTTAATGAAATTTCGTTTGTCTTTCCAAAAAAAAAGGCTACAGCCCCTACATGTTTCGACCATTTGCGCCGTGTACTCATAAATTTTGACCATGTGCGCCGCACACCCATTGCCGTTAAAATAACTGTTATCTGTTACAGTGTGGTTTGTGGTTTTGGAAAATGACAAAATTGCCCATATTTATTAGGATGACGTTTTTCCCTTAAATAACAATTTGATTACAGTACATATGTGGCATGAAGATAGTAAAGCATTTGCAGTTGTGCATTGTAACGGCTATATATATGCAGAACAAGTCATTCATTTGCAGTTCCTTTGCAACGGTAACATAACGGCATGCCACTTCCACTAGCTATAAATATTGCACATGACAATTCCTCATCTTCAGCATGCCTATCAAAACCCACCATATTTAAATTACTACAAACAACAGTCATTGTTGAACTTCAAGTCATTATTAAGCCAGACTAGAAGCATAACCAGAAGCATTACTAGAAGTATCACTTGAAGCACCCCAGCTATTGAAATTATAACCTAGTCAACACATACATTGGCAAAAGAATGTCTAGTTGCTCCAGGGGTGCTTCAAGTTCATCAAAATCAAAACCCGACTCAGAAAAGAATTTAATCAATGGAGGAATTTTCAAGCTCCACAACAAAGTTTGCTATTGTAGAGTCAGGGAAACCATTAAAATATCAGAACTAAGCCAAATCCCAACAGATTACACTATAGTTGTCCCAATGATCCTGCATGTGGTTTCTTTAGATGGTGGATGCCATCTAGAGAGGAGAGGAGATTGCAGAATTTACAAGATAAATGAACCCGTTTGAAGAGCAAGGTATTGACACCAGTGACAACAATATTATGAAATTTTACATGGGTGAACTTGATCACAGGATCATCAGAATTGAAATCCTTCTTTATCAACTAAAAAAGTATCAATTCATCACAATGGTTATTTTATTACTTCTTGCAATTATAATTTATTGTAACTTATGAGAAATGTATTCAAAATTGTTGCTTAGATTTAGAAAATGCAGAGAAATTAAGTGTAACATTTGCTCATATTCATTGTAGTTAATAATATAAAATATATGATGGAGTAATTTACATTGGCAACATCTGAAATGGTGTACTAATCACATGTACGGTTACACAGCAACGTATCCAACAAAAAACAAAAAACAATGTTGGTCTACCTATATGTAAGTCCTACATATATACTTTGCTAACAACTTTTATAATGCTACAAGCCCCTAACAACATAACCTAAGAATTAGTTTATATTTAAGCTCTATGTGCAAACTAACATTACACATCCAAAAAGGACCAAGTCCAAAATTTACTTGTTAACTGACCATTTCATTCTTCTTTCCAACAAAAAACAAAATCTTCAGCTGGTTCACTGTGCATTATGGAAGGTGTAAAAAAATGTTTATATACCTCCACTACTTGGTACTGCTACTGCTGCCAATGTCTCCAATGCATTCACCAATCACTGCATTATGATAAGTAATAGAATACAAAGTAAGTAACGTGATGATTTCATTACCTGATGATAATATTAATTACAAAATCTTAAAATTATAAAACAATGCCTAACCATATAAGATGGGAAGGCCGGTGTCTTCCCTTTGCCAATATTGTTCAGTCCACTCTTTTTTTTAGTAGTCTGGTTTTCCCTCAAACTGATTCCACCAACTGCCATTATCTTCTTGCCTTGTACACCCAACCACGGAGCATCAGCTTGAATATTTGTCATCTGATGAGGATTCATTTTCTTGATCCCTGATGGCCCTTCTTGATTCCCAAATGCATTTCTCTTTCTGGTGGCAGCTGCATCTCTCCAAGCTCGTGAACCTCAATTGTTATCCTCACATGCTCATATGCCTGCATATGAATAATAGTGGTGGACCCACTACCTAGTGCACTTAATAGTGGATCCACTAGCCTGTCTTGTAAACCTGGTATTTTTTTTTTTGGTCATTTGAAATATTGGCTAATGAGTTAACAATTGCATATTAACAATAGAAACATGAGCAGTTACAAAATCATACCTCAAGCTGTTGATCATGTCCTTGTCATGTACTGTTTTAGATTAGTTTGTGGGCAGGCACAAATGTACAAAGTAAGGTTCAACGTTACACAAAGACAGTTGTAAAAGTCACAGAAACTGCACTGACCTTATAATGTTTTGTACTTTTGTTTGCATTTAAAGGGTTAATAGGACAACCTCTCTTGTTGTGGCCAAACTGTTTGCAGCACTCACACTGCATCCTATATCACTTTTTCTCTGCAAGAACCTCATCAGCTTCATGTCTCCTGTTTATTTTTGGCCTCCCAGGAAGCCTTTTCACCAATTGAGGATAAATCTCATCACCTGGTGTAATTGGCCATGAAGATTTATCTGGAATTAGGTGGATCATTCGAGCATAAGTACTCAAAATAGCTCCCCTACTTCAATAATGGGCTAAGGAGTTGTCCTAACTCTTTTCTACTATGAAAGATACACGGCATTGCATGGATCATGGGATGCCACATACTTGCCAGTGACCATAGTCATATACATGTTGCTGTAGATCAACTATATAAATCCTGTGGTTGTGGTATACTTCATATAACCATTTACTAGCTCTAGCTATAGGGTTTGGACTTCCAATCTGCAAATTCTTCATCATCTTATCATAGATCCTTTTTAGAATCTCATACTCCCAGGCCTCGTGATAAGTGTATATTTTTCATATATTTTAATATTAATTTCTCCATCTTTTTCTTGTTTTGGTCTTAAATATTCTAATTATTTTAGTTAATTTTTAATTTAGTAAATTATATTTTATTGTGTTAATTTTTTTTCTTAGTTTATTTTATTTTATTTTATTTTGTTATTTTAGGTATATTCTAGGATTAAAGAGGAATTAAATCGGAACATTTAAGAAGAAATCTACTTGAAGAGATTAGAAAATGAAATAACTGAAGATTTTTGGAAGCCAATTAATTAATTGATTATATTTGGAAGCATATGGGATTTCATGGAGATTAATAAAGACTTTGGGAACAAGCATGCATAAAATGGAAATTTGTTTAATGTGCATGGATTCACTTGACCAATTTAAAAAGATTGCATGTATGTCTTGCCAAAACTAAGTTCACGTGCATGGCAATTAAAAGAAGGGAATCAATTGTCTTTAAATTGGAAAGAAAATCCAATAAGGATTCGGCATCTTGGGCATAATAAAAGCCAACTCTTGGCTTTTGGTGGGGGATTGATTGGCGGCCAAGAAGGAGAGGAGGAGATATTCGGCAGCCACACACACACAAAGAAAGAATTTACAGCCGAAAGGAATTGAAGAAAAATTGCAGCCGCTTGAACTAATCTCCATGATTGCTTTTATCAATTCTCTTATTCCCAATTTAATTATGTTAGGCTAGATTTTCTATTTGGTTGAGGGTGAATTCAAAACCCCAAACATGTCATATGATTAATTTTTAATTTCTATCATTCAATTTATTTAATTAGAATTATTTATGTTCTTCCATAATTAATGTTTATGATTTTATTCTTGTCTTGTTTGAGTGGCCAATTAAATAGAACTTGAATAATTCTATTGCTAGATTAAAATTCTTGATCTGTAATTGTCTTGATATTTTAATTATTAGTAGCATGTTGGAATCAGTGATTTCAATTGGAGAACATAACCTAGGTTAAATAATCCAAGCTTGTGTGTTTATTGCGTAGATCAACCTAATATCTTTCTCTGTTTAATGCTTCCATTATCTTAAATTTAAAGAGCTTGTTTTAAATTATTTAATGGTTAGAGATTAGGTGAAGAGCTTATTTTACCTAACGACACACTAAGGAAAGATTGAGACTAACAGAGCTTATTGTTGTCTACGGTTGATAGTTTCAATATAAATTGATGATATAATTAATATATTATGTGCATGTTTGGTGGTGGCGAATGATCCTTTGACCAAAGTTTTTCTCATTGTAATTTCTTTATCCTTTAATTAGAGTTTTTATTAAATTTTTGTTTTCATAGTTTTAATTTCTTTATTTCTTACAATCTAGTTAAAAATTCAAAAACTCCCATTTTATTTATAATTGGCATTTTCTTTAGTTAGATTAAATTATATTAATTATTTCTATTATTATTTTAATCCCTGTTTTAGAGTCGATAATAAATCCAGCTAGCATAGTCTCTGTGGGATCGATCCTTACTCACTCTTTACTAATTATTTATACTAGTAGTAAGGTTTTAAATTTGGCGCACTTAACGACACTACCACCTCGACTTTTTTTCTTCTATTCACCAGCCTCTTCATTAGCCTCTTCCTCATTCATTCAAGCATATTCAACATTGAGACCTTTCTTTGAACCCCAAGCCATGCATTAAAAGATTTTGTCATATTATTTATGCAGTGGTCAGTCTTGCAGTTGTTGTCAAAAGCATGTCTAGCCTAGAATTTTGATGGCAACCTTCTTAGTGTCTCATAAACACCCTCATCTATATTCTTCAAATTAGTCATTGCGTCATCAAAATCCCTTCTGTTACATGCCCTTGCAGCTGCCCAGAAAGCCTTGAAGTTTGTATGTGGATGCTTTGTCTTCAATTTTGCAAGAATGTGTCTCGCACAAAACCTGACATGAGCATTTGGGAACTCAAAGGCCAAAGCATTCTTGATACCTTTCTGCCTGTCACATATAAAGGTTAGCTGCCTTGTATCTTTAAAAAAGGTTTTTAAATGGTCTGGAAACCATGTCCAAGTGCTTGTGCTTTCAACACTACACACACATACAACAACTGAAAATATTCCAGTGTTAGCATCAAGTGCTACAGCTGACAACAGCACACTCTTATATGGACCCTTCAAGTGGCAGCCATCAATCCCAATGAATGGTCTACAACCAGCTTTGAAACCATCTTTAAGGGCTGGAAATGAGCGGACGAATCTATCAAAATGAGTTTGAGACTGCTCCCCTGGGAACCGAATTACACTAACTAAGGCCACAGTTTGTGGCATCTTATTTAGTATTATCTGAGCATAACTTCTGATAAGCCTGTAGCTTGACTCAAGATCTGCACCTGCTCTTTGCAATGATATTTTCTTTGCCCTCTACACCTTAAACTGTTAACCTTACAACCATATATTCTTTTGAGCTCATCGATAATGAAATCAACCTTTGTGTCTGGGTGATTTAGAAAGGTGTGTCCATACTTTACAGCTATAAACTCAGTAATACATTTAAGATTGTCCAACTCTCGTGAACATGCGTGCATATTATGAAGTCTCTTTAATAGGTAAACACCACCAAATCTGGTCCTGGCAACATGTAGAAACTAAAGACATTTGTAGTATGCACAACCAATAGTAATTCGAGCCCTTTCAAACTTATGCCTATACACCTTAAATTTGTTTTCAACAGCATGTTGCCTGATTGCCCATGCAAGCTCTCTAAAATTTCTAAAATACATCCCTATTCTAAAAGTCACAGGATCCCAACTTGGAATGTACATGTTTTCTCTAATAATAGCCTCCATTTTAGCCAAAACACCATCACCTTCATCATCAGAAACAAGGCCACAATCATCATCACCACTTTCATAATCAAATAGGATATAATCCTCATTACTATCATAAAAAACAACACAAGCCATTTTAGGCTCCAACACTGTCTTTGTAGGTGGCTTAATGACATTACGAGCACCCTATGGATGCTCTAGATCTTTATCATTGTCAAGCAAACTGAAAACATTGTCGTCTGAGTCATATTCAGCACCTACTGCTGCCTTGGAGTTGAGTATGTCAGCATTGTCAGATGAATTATTGAAAAGATTAGAAGCACAAATAGGCTGGGATTCAGGATTTTGAGTTTGCAGAAAGGAAACCATATCATTTTGGTCAATAGATGTAAAGGCGACTTCAGATGCTTTGTCTGTCTCTTCGTGAGAGGAAGGGCGATCGTTCAACAAAGGAGATAGGTTTGGAGATTGAGCAAAGTTTTGTGGGAGCTGCTGAGATGGACTTTCTGGAGTGTAACATGAAGTATTGTCACCATTATTATCACTGACTTCATGCGTATGCTCTGTGTCACTAGTTTGGGTTAGGGTCATTGCCTCGGTCTGTGTTTGAATTGTTGTTTTCTTTTGTGTAGGGGACCTGAAATATGTGTCGATGAAATCCTCAAATAGGTCAGAGTTTGCATCAAATTTGTTCTGAATCTTGGTAGGAAGAAGTGGTGATTTTTGTGAATTGGATTGAGATTGAATGGAATCGGGTACAACCAAAGATTTCATGATATTAGTGGTGGCAATTATTGGAATTGTAGCTTGTAATTCAGGCAAGAGTGTTTCATTTGAAAACTCAGTTGGATTTGTCGACACATGTGGGGGTAATGGAATTGGATCATTGAGATTCAAGGTTGCTGGACTGTTGGTGTGTGGATCTATAGATGAGTTTGGTTTAGAAGGTTCAAATAACACTCTCTTTGTTGTAGTGTCATGGTTTTGGGGTATTTTGTCAAGGTATAACTGCATGTAATAGATTAGATGATAGTTGTGCTCTTTTAGTTGTGAGATGAGGTATATATCAGTGTCAATCTGTGCTTCCTTACAGTCCCACAGCTACCAAATACTCATATTAAACCTCTCATCAAACAACATTTTCCTTCCATACACTCTCACCATTACTTTGTTGATCACAAAAACCCTACTGAATTTGTCTCGATCAACAATACCAAGCTTATGTGTCTTATCCTTGTAAGTTACAAACATAGTAGTATTATCATCTCCAACCATTATTCCTGTAATGACAATACCTACTTCATTATAATGTAGAGACTTTGGTTTCATGACATAAATATAAATCTCAATCAACATGAAAACTTAAAACTTATGGTACACACAATTCATTAAATCATAGCATTTACCCAGACTATTAAACAAATAAACCCTTGTTAATTTCACCGATTATACACATTGCCCTAAATAAGCTATAATCAATGACCAACAAACCAAATATCCAATAGCAAAATAACTGAGCCATAACTATCCATAATACGATCAAATCTATAATCATAACTCTATAGATTCAAATCACAAAACATAATTACTGGAATCGAAATGCATATCAATATAACTACCAAATATTAAATGAAGAAGTATTCTCACTCACTTAAGCTTCTTCAAGAACAGGTGATTGGTTCAGCTCTCAAACCTCTGTTTCCTCAGTGCATTTTTTTAATAACACAGTGTAATAACTTTATCTCCTTAATATATATGAGTGTTGTGGGTGACAATGGATGTTTTTCCTGCCATTTGCTATTCTTCATCTCCGATTTCCCTCCAATTTCCAATACTTGAGCATCTTGTATAAGCAAGCTCACTGACATGATGAAGGAACAGTGAAGTCACAGAGGTTGAAATGATAGCTTGTATTCGAATCTTAAAAGTAAAAGATTTTAAAAAATTTCTTCATTTGTTACTATTTTTACCCCTCCACCGTAACAGATAACAGTTATTTTAACGGCAATGGGTGCGCAGCGCACATGGTTGAAACGTATGGGTGCGCGGTGCAAATGGTCGAAACATGTGGGGGCTAACGCTAAATAACCCAATATATATATATATATATAGCTTTAATTGATCAGACGTCCATTTTATTGTTAGTGGGGAAAGTTAAACGGATAAATTAAATGGATTTTCTTTATTTATTAAACAAATATAATTAAAATTTAAATATGCGTGAGGGTATGATTATTAATTATTATCATTGTGGAGAAACAAAATTCTAATGATGTCAGGAATAAAAGAAAATTAATTTGTTTTCCTGTTATTGAAATTTAAAATAAAAAAATTTTTATTTGTATTCACTCAAAAATCCGCCCAGCTAAGAAATAAATTTGTTTTTCTGTTTTTTTTCTCTTGATAGAAATAAATTATTACTTCTATTGTTTATTTTCTATCTATAACATAACAACTGCACCTATAGGTCTTCTGGCTACTTTCTATAGCCTAAGAAAGCTTTTATTTCTTGTAGTAAGGTTACTAAAATAATATTGGTCTTTAGCGATGTAAAAAATTTCATAGTAATAAGTGCTTTTTAGCGAGAAAAGAAAATTTGGACCCCAGATTCATAATAAAAAAAATAATATTTCATTATTATTTTTAGCGACAAAGAATTCATCGCTAAAGAGAACATTTTGCTATAAAAAAATTTTCGCTCACCAAAAAATTTTAATGGAAAAAATATTAGCACCAAAACCTTTAGCGACCAAACTTTGATATATTCTGACGAATATTTTCGTCGCAAAAAGTACATATTCAACAACGATATTACACTATATAGCGAATGATTATTTTAATCGCTAAAGAGTTCTATAGCGACAAAATAACATTTGTTGTAAAAGCTGGTTTTAGCATCAAATCTCTTCATCGCAGATTGTAGATTGGAATTAAATTTTATAGCAATGAAAATATAAGATATGTTTCTCTGTGTGTGTGTGTGTAAAATATATATGGCAAAAGACCAAAACATACACAATCCTTAATTCCCCTTTCTTAGGTTTCTTGACTTCATCTTCTGAACCGTAAAAGAGAAAGAAAATGACATACACATTCACTCATTAACACACAAGCCCACGCTATAGCCATTGACGCCGCTAACAATCACCCACGCCCACATCCACGCCTGCTGCTATCATTGTCACTTTTGTTTGAGTGTGCCAACGTTGCAGCTTCTAGCCGTTTTTTATTTGCTTCCTCTTTCTAGCTGCGGTCACTACCTCTGGCTTTGTTTGCCATTGTCAGCAGCACAAGGTAAGGTTATACAACCGAAATTGATTTGTGATGAAATAGGCTTGCACATTAGGTTACTATTGTGTGATTCTTTTCACTCAACAAGTGTTATCTTGTTTCCATCTTTTATCTTTTTCTATATATAGTTGTGTTTCTGGATCTTGCTTTTGGATTGTTCTTTGGATGAAATGGGCGATCTAGGTTGTTCTTGATTTACATTTTGAAGATGGGATTTTGTTATTTTGGGAGAGTTGAGTTCCTGATGGAACGATGTAGAGAAAGTGAAATTGATAGGATAGATAATGCTAGATTTCATTCTGGCACTGAACCAAGCCAATACGATTAGATACGCTCTAATCAAAGTATGATTAGATCTTGTTCAAATTTAAGTGACTCAATGAGATTTTTTAATAACGCATTAAGTAAGATTAGATGATGCTCTATTCTAAATAACTTTACAAGAGATATTTTTTTATAGATAATTCCAAATGAAATTATAAAAGAGGGGTTTTATTAATTAATCAAAGGTTGAAGTTACAATAATAAAACTTCTCTATTTATAATAGAGAAAATTTACTTTCATAAGTTAGCTTAAAAAGAGAAAGTAAATCATAATTATAATAGAAATAAAAGACTAAGACACATACCATAATTGACTTTAATTAAAATAGAAAATCTTAAAATAATAAAAAATTTAAAATCCTAAATTAACATCATACATCAATTCTGCTAGGGTATTGATTAAGCTTTAGTTTTGTTTTGGTTACTTGTTTATCTAGAAATGCTTGATCTTAGCTTACTTCAAACAATATTTTGAGCAATTTATTTTTTGGTGGTGATACTATTTTCGTTCTTAATTAAACACTTTATATGGTTCAAGTGTTAGAACATAGTTGGATTATCTTCAATAGTGTTTACTAAGTATTTTCTTAGAGGATTTTATTGGATCATTAATCTAACATTGTTGGATCCTTAATCTAACATTAGGCTTATATGTAGATAATTATGTGTTGCATATTATCAAATAAATTTAATCCCAATGAAAAGTTATCTATTAAGGTTTTCGGTAATTTGAACCTTAATGTATTTGATAAGGTCTGGCCTTTAATGTATGCAGACTGAAATACAAGTGTGCAACCCAATAGGGGGGTGAATTGGTATTTTAAAAAATATCCTAACAAAACCACACAACAATCCAATCTAACACTTTAATAAATTTGAAAGCAATAAGTTCAATGAAAGCACAATAATAAATGAGTAAGAGAGAAGAGAAACAAACACACGAAATTTTACGTGGTTCGGCAATCCCCGCCTACGTCCATGCCTCTAAGCGACCCAAGCTTGAGGTTTTCACTATCCAATCCTTCCAAGGCTTAAAATGCTCACAATTGACTTCAAGATGTTAATGAACCTTTACAACAAAGAGATTATCTCTCAATCTGTTCACTCAAGCGTCTCACACACTCAACCACTCACAATTTAGATGACGAAATAAAAATTACAACAAAAACTCTCTTAAAGAGTAGATGAACAAATTGAAGAACAAAGATGATTCAAAGAATAATGATTTGTGAATTGAGAGCTCAAGATATGTTGTGTGCTTTTTGTTTATACTTTATAGAGAGCTTGAAAATGAATTGGATTTGAGTTTATATAGTTTGAGCTAAAAAACTAGCTGTTATTCACTTTTTAATCATAATCGGCTTACCGTTTATGGAATCCAGTTAGTCGCTTTTATATTACTGTTAAGGCAAAATTTTGAATTTTAGAACATCCGACATGCCGCTTACGATATCTGGATAGCCGTTTATACTCTAGAAACTTGCTGCCCAACAACCGGATTACCGCTTATGAAATCAGGATAACCGTTTTTCATCCAGAGAGTTTCTGCCCAATATCCGGCTAGCCGCTTAGCACATCCGGTTAGCCGCTTGCTACAATAATGGTACAGTGAACTATTTTCTAAAATTATAGTTTGACCCTAAAATTTTATATAACTATATTATGGCCCAAAACATTATAAATTTTACAATTAAGTCTAATTTCAGAATTTCTAAATAATATTTTGTGAATCCTAAAACTTTCTAAAATTATAATATCTCCCAAACTATATAAAATTATAGAATGACCTAAAATATTTAAATATTTCTAAATAGATCCAAATCCGAAATTCAAAACAATATTGATTAAAATCAAAGATTGTAAAATTCTTTTATTTTGGCTCACAATTTTGAAAAATAACTTAAGTCCATAAAATCATTTTCTTATTTTAAAAGCATAATATATAAATCTTTATTTTAACTACTCTCAATTTTCTTTAACCAACACATGTAGTTTGTTATCATCAAAATTAATATTTATAGCCATATAGGCTAACACAAACTTAATGGTAATTTCTATTTCAATGATTGGTTGAAATAGAAGTACCTAAAGATGACAGTAAAAGTAATTTACATAAGTCATTATAGTCCCTAGGTCACACATATCTTTTTATTCTCTACTGACATCCCATCATCAATGAGAGTACAGGGAGAAGTTTAAAGGATTTTTTAAGAGAAAATGTTGATCTAGAAGATAAATCACATAATTTTAGAGAACAATTAAGCATTAGAGATTTAAGTACGGTTCTGCATATTTGTTTATTGATTTTCGGTGATACAATATGAATGTTCTTGGAATTTATGTGATGATTTTTACCAAAGAGTTTATTGTTCCAACAAGTGGTATCATACCTTCTTTATATTGAATCATTGAGAATCAAATTTATTTTTGATTAATGATTAAATATTTAGTATTTTTGAATTTAATTATTCTAGTATTATTAAGTGTGAGAACAATTGTGGTTGTTTTAAGAAGAAAAAAATATTTAGAAATTTTGAATTAGAAATATAAATATAAATATAAATATAAATATATATATATATATATATATATATATATATATGGGAAATTTGGTTTTTAAAAATTTTGAATCTAGGTCAGCAGCAGCCTCTGCCATCGTCAGTGTCAGCATCACCGACCTAGGTTGTCCATCTAGTGCCTCACAATTTTAGCTGTGATAGCTTGAGGAAAGGATGGCAGCCATGGCCGCTGTACAAGGAAAAGGAAAAAAAAAGGAAAGTGGTTGAATGGCCAGCCAAGGTTCGACTGAACAAATGAAAGTCGCAGCCACCAGACCATGGAAGATTGGTACAAGCAGCGACCATGGCCACTACATAAGGAAACAGTATTAAAAAAAAAAAAGGGTTTGAAAAAGAAAAGGGCTGGTTTAAGATCCGAATAGGTTTGACTCGACCCGATTTAGGCACCTTGTCAATAATTGATCATTGACTTTGACTTTGACCTAAATTTTTTTAGGGTAATTTTAGTAGAATTTTAAATTCAAGTATTGGTATGTTTGGCAAAATTCGCTTCAATTAATTTATCTCAAAATATACAATTTGTGTAAGGCGCAGTTGGTTCTTATATATATATATATATATTAATTGAACTGATATTTCGCCAAAGTGAACTCTCTTATGGAAATTGATTTGTTTTTAAATATAAACAGTTATGTGTATATAATTTCTATGAATATTGATCAACCCCAAAGGAAGGTCCACATTTGATAGAGTTGTATATGCACTTGTGATAGTAAAAATGTGATGATATTTGATTATAAATCAACCCAAAGGAAGATTTATTATGTGAGATGTTCTTATTATCAATGTTTAATTACTACACCAAGATATCACTTACAAGTTAATATTTTGTCCAAAGATGAAATATTAATAGAGTTTCTCGTATCTTGAGATAGGGTATACCTTTATTTGAATTTATTTTTGTTTCGAGACTTGCATGAGCTTGTTTTGTTTGTTTGTTGTTCTTTGTTCTATTATAGCTCCTGTTAATATTGTTGCCACCTGAAATACAAGTGTGCAACCCAAGAGGGGGGGTGAATTGGGATTTAAAAACTTATCTTAAGCAAACCACACAACAATTAAATCTAATGCCTTAATGGAATCCAAAACAATAAATTCAATCAAGCACAATATTAAAAGAGTAAGAGAAAATAAAGCAAACGCAGGAATTTTTACGTGGTTCGGCTATCCCCGCCTACGTCCACGCCTCCAAGCTCACCCGGCTTGAGGATTTCACTATCCAAGCCTCCCAAGGCTTCAAATGTTTACAATTGACTTCCAAGGTGTCAATGGACCTTCACAACAAGAGATTATCTCCCCAATCTCTTCACCCCAAGTGTTTCCCACACTTGTACACTCACAATTTGATGAGAAATGAAAATCACAACAATAAAACTCTCTTTAAGAGTGGATAACAAATTATAGCTCAATAATGATTCAATAAATGATGATTTGCGAAATAGAAGCTCAATATATGTTGTATGATCTTATTTATACTTGGATTAGTCCTTAAAATGAAGTTGGGATTGAGTTTTTATAGTTAAAGCCCGAAAGGTAGCCGTTATAGACAAATTCCAGCAACCAAACGGTTAGCCGCTTGATTTATCCGGCTAGCCGCTTGTAACAGTGATATCACCGTTATTTTTGAATTTTGCTACAGTAACACTGTTCACCAAAATTACACTTTAACCCAAAACTTTCTATAATTATACTATGGCCCTAAACGTCATAAAACTTTACAAATAAGTCCTTTTCAAAATTTAACATAATACCCATAATTTTCAAAGTTTTCAAAAGCTTTCACTTTAGTCCAAAATTTGAAAATATAAGTTTTTCCTCAGGCGGCTAGCCGCTAGCCTCAGGCGGTTAGCCGCTTCCTCTCTGTCCAATTTTGGATTTCATGTGATTGAATTTCATTCGGTCCTCAAACTTTCATAAATTATAGTATGACCCAAAACGTTTCAAAACTTTGCAAATAAGTCCAAATCCGAAATTCAAAATAATATTTATCAAACTCAAAGATTGCAAAACTTTTCATTTAAGTCCAAATTTCTCAAATCCACAAAATACTTTATCTTATAAATATAAAACCTTTTAGTTTATGAAAAATAATTATTGAATTAATCTTTTGAGCTTCACAAATGCTAAATCATGCATTAATTAAATCATACCGGCTTTACAAGAATTTATCGCAATAATTCGTCCGTTGAGCTCTAAACTTCATTCTTGATTTCGCCGTTGTCCGTGGAGTGTCTTGAACTTGATTTCACTTGATTCACTTGCATAAATATTATCCTTCAAAAACTAGTGAAAATGTGAAATACAATATTTATTATTATTACTAAAGACACATGTTTGTTATCATCAAAATTACATTATGTGTAGCCCTTTAGGCTAACAATCTCCCCCTTTTTGATGATGACAAACATCTCATGTATTTTGACATATATACTCCCCCTTAATACATGACATATATAATTTGTATGCTCTCCCTTAATATTTGACATACATGACTTCAACATATAAATCAAATTTAAAAACAAACTCCCCCTAAATATATGATCTAAAACAATTTGTAAGCTCCCCCTTAATATTTCATAATCATGCACAAATACTTCAAGATCAAAATACATATTATATGTCTCCGTATTCAAAATACATGATCTCTCCCCCTTCATCATCAAAATTACTAGAAATTCATGCTAAGACCAATAATATGTTAATGGTTCATCAAGAAATATGTAATAACCAAACATCCAATTAACAATAAAATGATCATAAACCATTATTCCATCAATTACCAAATTAACAACTCATAATATAAAATCATCATATAAAAAAAACATGTAATCAAATCATCATTATATCTCAAAATCATTACCATGATCATATATCAACCATAAAAAATGCTCAAAATGCATGTTACTTCTCTCAATTTACATCATCAAAATACTTTGTCTCCCCCTTTGGATAACAAAAATGTTCAAAATGCATATTATCTAAAATTATATTGAATGCTCCCCCTAAATATATGGCCAATTTAAAATTTAACCAAAAATGATTTTATCCAAAAACAATATCATATTTGTCTCCCCCTTAATCATATAAAAAATAGATAGATGCAATTTGAAACAAGACATCAAAAATAATTCGATGAAGATATTACCCATTTTGTGCGAGCAAAAATTTCGGCAGAGTCTCCCCTTAAAAATGAACAAATCCTTAAATACACAACATGGTTAAAACACTTCCATATAAGGTTAAACAATTATTACAAACCAACAACTCCATCAATTTATCAAGCAATACATATATAACCATCAATTATGAAAATCATCATGAATTCCCCCAACACTTGTAATAATTCGATCTGAGGATCGCATAAACATATTCGAATAAAACACCTTAACTAAATTTTCATAGTATTGCTCCTTAATAACTAAAACACTTTTCCAAAATATTTTTCCAGCCCATAGCAATGAGAAAATAACTAAGAAATTTGTCACAAATTTATAAATTCTTCAAATTACGAAGATTAACAAAATAAAGAGCGATAACCGACCTCGACATAAAATTGTCGTGAAACCGTTTCCGAAGACGTAGATGCTGCAAGTGGGTTGATATGAACTCCGTATTATCTCCATAATCGTCCTTGCGTCTCTTGGCCACTTGTTTGCTCTTGGATTTTTCACCACCCACCATTGTTGGAACAAAAACAAGCTTAAAAGTCTAATTTCGGGTTTACAAAAAATTGAGTGAAATGGATTTGTTTGAGTCAAGAAAGTTGATCCTAGAGATGATTGAAGACTGCAAATGATGTTGATTGGATCAAAAATGGGCTAAAGGAAGCTTGAAAATGAAGAGAGAGAAACGAGTAGAGTTAGGTTTTTTATTTCGGTTTTATGTGGAGAGTTGATGAAATGAAGTTTTGAGAATGAAAATTGAAGGAGTAATGAATGAATAATGATTTGGATGATTGATTTTAACAAGAAAATGAGTGAAAGATGAAGAGATTTGAAAAGGAAATGAAGAAGCACTATTCACGCGTGAGAGAGAAAGATGAACAAGTGAAGAATAAGTGAAGAATAAGTGAAGAAATGATGAATGGGAAGTGTCTAATGAAAGTGAAATGCATGGGTGTTGATTTGAATCATTGATTTTGGCAGAAAAATGGTTGCAAAATGAAGAGAAATTGAATGAAAATGGAGGGACATGTTCGGCTTTGAGAGAGAGTGGAGAGAGGTTGAAGAACACATGAAAAAGGGGGAAAAAACTCTCTTGAACCCGTGACCAAGCGGCTAGCCGCTTGCTCTCGGGTCCAAGGACAGTTTCCAAGCGGCTAGGCGGCTAGCCGCCTGGTTGCTGTCCATCTGCACTCGAGTTGCTTTCCGGTCAATTTTGATCAATCCGGTGATCATTTCGTGATCCCGAAACATCTCAAGAGCCAATTTAATGCATGAACCATGAATTTAAACATTTAAAACATGATTAATTCAAGCAAATGATTCATCCAACAAGCATATATCATTAAGCACATGAGCCAAAAAAAAAATTGATAAATAAAACACCTCACATATCTATCATGCTCAAACACTTCATAAACATCAACAATCACCAAAATCAAACAAATCCATCATGTTGAGTTGATAAATTATGATCATATATATATATATAACCATGCATCATGATAAAGCACTCAATGTTAAACATAATGATAATTCAATCATATAAACATACAAGCATACTTTCACAAATTCAAGCTACTATCCCTTTTTTTTTATTATTTTTTATTTATTTTTTTTTTTTTTATAATCCACTCTACATGATAAATAGACAAGATAAATTTATCCACTTCATGTTAATGCATTCAATGTTATGATACCAAATGAAATGTTAAATACTTACTAAAATTAAAATATCATCACTTATAATCAACAAGGCAATAATTGTTACCAAAACAATTAAATCATCTTGCCTTATTATTTTTGCTTAGACCATGATCAAGTGATTATCTTCACAAACTTCATCAAGAAACTCTCAACCATTCCTTGTTTGTGGTACCTACAAAAAATTATTCAAGTTGTGTATTTTGGTACCCAAATATTCTTAGGTCCTTGAATGTTAGCAATGGTTCTTTTTGGAACCCAAATACATTTTGCTCCATAATATGCATTTCTTTTAACAGGACATCTATTCTTCATGTGACCATTTTGATTGCAATAATGACATACAATTTGATCATTAATGGAGGTAGTTTTAACAAAATAACTCTTATAATATTTTTGCTTCAAATTTGGCTTATAACCAATACCTCCTTTGTCAAACACACATTTTTGTGAATTAAGCAAGTTATCCAACATCTTTTGCCCATTTGTGAATTTTAACACAATTTGATTTAGTTCAATACTCTTCTTCTTAAGCATTTCATTTTCTTTCATTAATTCATCAACATGTGATTTCTCATGCTCATATGAAGTACTTTGTTTGCATTTAAATGATGCAATCTTATTATGTAACATTTTATTATCTAATTCCAATTCTTTGATCTTTTCATTTAATGAAACATTGCATTTTTGTAAGTCATCTTTTTCATTTTTCAAGTCATCTACATGTGATTCTAGATGCTCGTGCGAAGTGCAACATTTCTCATTTGATAATGCAACTTTATCATGCAATGTTTTGTTCTCTAATTCTAGGCATATAATCTTTGTACTTAGTGAATCATTTTCATTTGTGAGCTCTAACATTTTCTTTTTAAGACATGCATTCTTTTTACCAATTTTCATCCACTCATTATACAATTCTTTAAACGCATCATGTAATTCATCATAAGTAGAAAGATCATTTACCTCTTCAAGTTCATCATTTGATTCATCTCCAATTGCCATGAGAGCTAGATTTGTCATTTCTTGATGCTCTTCATCATCACTTGTTTCCTCGTCGCTATCATCCCATGTGGCTACCATTGCTTTCTTCTTGAGCTTGTTGAGAAGAGGACATTCCGGTCTTATATGGCCAGGCTTCTTGCACTCATAACATTTGATTACTTCCTTCTTCTCTTTTTGGTTCTTGAGGTCTCTAAATTTTCTTCGCTCACTGGATTTCTTAAAAAATTTTTTGAACCTCTTAGCCAACATATCTATCTCCTCCTCATCCAGCTCGCTTTCCACATCACTCTCATGTTTCGAAGCTTTGAGAGCAATGCTTTTCTTCTTCTCCTCATTGCCTCTTTCGGCTGCTAAGTCTTCCTCATAAGAAATAAGAGAACCAATTAAATCATCAATAAGCAAGATATTTAAATCTTTGGCTTCCTCAATGGCAGTCCTTTTTGGTCTCCATTTTTTAGGTAGCGATCTAATGATTTTCTTAACCTTTTCGCTATTTGAAAAAGTCTTTCCTAGGGCTCCTAGAGTGTTCACTATGTCCGTAAATCTAGTGTACATAGAATACACACTCTCATTTTGTTCCATTTGGAACAACTCATATTGTCGAGTGTACCTACTAATTTTAGACTCTTTCACTTGATTTGTGCCTTCATAAACAACTTCAAGTTTGTGCCAAATTTCATTAGCACTTTCGCAACTAGATACTCTATGAAACTCTTTCTTATCTAGTGCACAAAACAAGGCATTCATAGCTTTGGAATTTAGAGAAACTTTTCTCTTTTCCAATTCATTCCATTCCCGTGAAGGTTTTGGAATATCTTCCCCGACTTCATTTTTAGTCAACGGAATAAATGGACCATCACAAACAACTTCCCAAATTTCATAATCTAGTGCTTGTAAATAAATTCTCATCCTAGTTTTCCAATATGGGTAGTCATTACCGTCAAAGAACGATGGTCTAATTGTGGACTGTCCCTCCCTAAAAGTTGAGTCATTATGGGTTGCCATGGATCTTTAACTCTAGACGGTTAAGTCTACACAAGAGCACCTTACTCTGATACCAAATGAAATAAAAGTGTGCAACCCAAGAGGGGGGGTGAATTGGGATTTAAAAACTTATCTTAAGCAAACCACACAACAATTAAATCTAATGCCTTAATGGAATCCAAAACAATAAATTCAATCAAGCACAATATTAAAAGAGTAAGAGAAGAGAAAGCAAACACAGGAATTTTTACGTGGTTCGGCTATCCCCGCCTACGTCCACGCCTCCAAGCTCACCCGGCTTGAGGATTTCACTATCCAAGCCTCCCAAGGCTTCAAATGTTTACAATTGACTTCCAAGGTGTCAATGGACCTTTACAACAAGAGATTATCTCCCCAATCTCTTCACCCCAAGTGTTTCCCACACTTGTACACTCACAATTTGATGAGAAATGAAAATCACAACAATAAAACTCTCTTTAAGAGTGGATAACAAATTATAGCTCAATAATGATTCAATAAATGATGATTTGCGAAATGGAAGCTCAATATATGTTGTATGATCTTATTTATGCTTGGATTAGTCCTTAAAATGAAGTTGGGATTGAGTTTTTATAGTTAAAACCCGAAAACTAGCAGTTATAGACAAATTCCAGCAACCAAGCGGTTAGCCGCTTGATTTATCCGGCTAGCCGCTTGTAACAGTGATATCACCGTTATTTTTGAATTTTGCTACAGTAACACTGTTCACCAAAATTACACTTTAACCCAAAACTTTCTATAATTATACTATGGCCCTAAACGTCATAAAACTTTACAAATAAGTCCTTTTCAAAATTTAATATAATACCCATAATTTTCAAAGTTTTCAAAAGCTTTCACTTTAGTCCAAAATTTGAAAATATAAGTTTTTCCTCAGGCGGCTAGCCGCTAGCCTCAGGCGGTTAACCGCTTTCTCTCTGTCCAATTTTGGATTTCATGTGATTGAATTTCATTCGGTCCTCAAACTTTCATAAATTATAGTATGACCCAAAACGTTTCAAAACTTTACAAATAAGTCCAAATCCGAAATTCAAAATAATATTTATCAAACTCAAAGATTGCAAAACTTTTCATTTAAGTCCAAATTTCTCAAATCCACAAAATACTTTATCTTATAAATATAAAACCTTTTAGTTTATGAAAAATAATTATTGAATTAATCTTTTGAGCTTCACAAATGCTAAATCATGCATTAATTAAATCATACCGGCTTTACAAGAATTTATCGCAATAATTCGTCCGTTGAGCTCTAAACTTCATTCTTGATTTCGCCGTTGTCCGTGGAGTGTCTTGAACTTGATTTCACTTGATTCACTTGCATAAATATTATCCTTCAAAAACTAGTGAAAATGTGAAATACAATATTTATTATTATTACTAAAGACACATGTTTGTTATCATCAAAATTACATTATGTGTAGCCCTTTATGAAATGCAAGTGTGCAACCCAAGAGGGGGGGTGAATTGAGATTTTAAAACTTAAGCTAAGCAAACCACAAAACAATTCAATCTAATGCCTTAATGGAATCAAAAATAATAAATTCAATAAATTGCAATAATAAAAGAATAAGGGAAGAGAAAACAAACACAAGGATTTTTACGTGGTTCGGCAATCCCCGCCTACGTCCACGCCTCCAAGCTCACCGGGCTTGAGGATTTCACTAAGCAAGCCTCCAAGGCTTCAAATGCTTACAATTGACTTCCAAGGTGTCAATAGACCTTCACAACAAGAGATTATCCCCAATCTCTTAACCCAAGTGTATCCCAACACTTACAATCTCTCAACTTGATTTTACAAAAAGGATTACAAATGAATTTCTCTCACACAATGTGTTTGATCACAAATGAAAGCTCAATGTGTGAATGAATAAGATGAATACAAGAATTTAAAGCTCAATGAAAGTTGTATGCTCAATATTTAGCTCAATGATGATCGTTGGGATTCTCTTTGTTTGAATTGGATTGAGCTTATTTATAGTTGGAGCTGAAAACTAGCCGTTATTGACTTTCTGCTCACTGTCGGATCGCCGTTAACTAGATGTCGGATCACCGTTTGACTGGTCAATATGGCCGTTGGGCTGAATTTTCAAATTGTCGGATCGCCGTTATCTTAGATGTCGGATCGCCGTTAGTGTCCAGAGGCTAATCCTCACCGCCACCGGATCGCCGTTATCTTAGATGTCGGATCGCCGTTAGTGTCCAGAGGCTAATCCTCAATTCTGCTCACTGTCGGATCGCCGTTATCTTAGATGTCGGATCGCCGTTTGCTACAGTAAACTATTTTGCAAAATGACAGTTTGACCCCAAAACTTTATATAACTGTACTATGGCTCAAAAAGTTATGAAACTTTACAAACAGGTCCAATTTCAGAATTTCTAAGTAATACACTGTGAATCCCAAAACTTTCTGAAATTATAATATGACCCAAAATACTATGAAACATTTCAAATAAGTCCTTCTCTAAATTTTCAAGCAATACTTGTTGATTTCAAATATTTCAAAATTCTTTCAATTAAACCATAAACTTGAAAAAACAACCAATTTCATAAAATTATTTTTCCATTAGAAATAAAACCTTTATAATGTGAAAATAATATTTTATTTAAAATGTATGAAAAATAATTTAAGCTTTCAAAAACTTAATCATTCTTAATTTTGTTTGTTATCATCAAAATCAACATTATGTTAACATAAATGTTAACACTTTAGGCTAACACCACCAACAATTCTATTCATATATTAAGAGCATGTATATTTTTTTGTATATACCATAAGTTTAGTAGGAGTACGTATATTTTTTTGGTTTTATATGTCGATGAAATTTTTCTTGCCAACAATAATATAGGCTTACTGCATGAAATCAAGATATTTTCAGCTAAGAATTTTAAGATGGAAGACCTTAGTGATGCCTCTTTTGTATTGCGGATACAGATATATTAGGATCACTCTCAAGGTATTCCTAGATTACTAGAAAGTAGTTGTATCAAAAAGTTCTTAAGAGATATGGCATGTAAGATTGCAAACAAAGTGATACCACTATGGCTAAAGAAGACAAGTTTAGTCTCAATCATTTCCTAAGAATGATTTTGAGGAAAAAGAAATGCAGAAAATTCCTCAAGAGTCAGCAATAAGAAGTTTAATATATGTTTAGGTTTGTACGCTACCGGATATTGCATATGTTACTGGGATATTGAATAGATATTTGAGTAATCCAAAAGTAAACCATTAGAAAGCAGTCAAACGAGGTCTTATGGTACTTACAGAGAATAAAAGACTAAATGCTTATATATTAGAGGTCTGATCAGCTTGAGATTGTTGGGTATACTGACTCCGATTTTGTTGGATTTCAAGATAGTATGAAATCCACTTAAGGTTAGTGCTAAACATTCTCTTACAGCCTCTTTTACGATGGCATCGAAGTTCATAACATGTTATGAGACATCTAATCATGGGATATGGCTATAAAATTTTGTCGCGAGACTGTGTATAGTAGATGGTATTGATAGACCACTGAAGTTATTTTTTGACAATAAAGTATCAATGCTATATTCCAACAACAATAGGATCTTGACAAAGTCAAAGTATATTGACGTCAAGTTACTAGTAGTTAACGAAATAGTTTAGAGTGAATATTTCGAGTTATTTTTGGGTATTTTTTGTAAAAATACCTACCTCTAAGTTGTCTAAAGAGCACATCGGCATAAACTCCATGATCGCCACCAAAATGTTTCATGAGCACACTGCTCGTATGTGTGTTGTGCCATTAAAGAAAATTCAATTTTAGTAGGAGTTTATGATCTGGGATGCTTTTATTATACAGACATTTTTCAGTTATTTCAATTTATGGATATATCGAGTTATTTTCTACAGAAATAAAGTTTTGTTTTATTCACACTTTGATTTTGATATAGTTTGATCTCACTAAGGTTTAAGGTGAACTAATTAAATATAGACATGTTAAGATCAAATTGATGAAACTTCTATGCTACGCATCTACATTGTGATTTATGTCATTCAATTATATTATCATAGTGATCATTGATAGGATGAGTTACAACAGTTGTAACAAAAGCCGCTTTGATCTTATGTTAATATGTTTAATGGACCGGATTAGTTATATATACATTTTGGTAATGACATTAAGGTTGAGCTCATATGGTTATCTTTTGTAAAGTATAATTATAAGGTTACAAATATAGCTGAAGTAGGAGACCGTTAAATCCTTAATCCAACGTTTGACTTAAATGTCAATAACTATGTATTACAAATTGTCATATAAGGTTAAATCTAATTAAAAGTGGTCTATTAAGGTTTTCAATAATCTGGGCTTTAATGTATCTGATAGGGTAGGGGCCTCTAATGTGTAAAGACTTAGTGATAATTTCTATTTCTACGATAGATTGGAATATGAATACCTAATGATAATAGGAAAAATTATCTATATAAGTAGTTATGGTCCCTAATCATACATATCGTTTTGTTCTCTACTGACATCCTATCATCAGTGAGAGTGTAGAGAGAAGTTTAAAGGATTCTTTAGCAGAAGGTGCGATCTGAAAGACAAACCACATGATTTTAAAGAACAATTAAGTATTATGGATTCAAGTATGCTTTCGTATATTTATTTATTGATTCTTGGTGATACAACATGAATATTCCTGAAATTTAGGTGATGGTTTTCACCAAAGGATTTATTGTTCTAATAGATTTAGATACTCAGATGTACCATTAAAGTTCATATACGCTTCGGGAATTTCAGAGATTTAGAATAAAAAATTTTAGATAGTGTACAAAACACACGAAAGGGTATCATATCATCTAAATATGGGATTTTTGCTCACTCTTTTATTTTTTGTGCAAAATTTACTCATTGAGACATATCATTTCAAGGTTTTTGTTTAATGCAAACATTATTCCCATATCCCACTCTTTACCAAAATGTTATTGCGAACAAGCCAATAGATACAATATAAGGAAAGTTATTTAATTATGTAAGTGGAATTTGTTGTGGCAATTGGGACTTAGCACTATAGGCTTGCACATTAGGTTTGTTCGAATAGATAATTTTCCCATAATAGGACGAAATGATTGTTTTTGACATCTGTATAGTGACAACCCTTGCAATATCGATCTAAATATTAGGTTCTTTCTTAACCATGGCATATTGGCATTGCTAGTGGTAAATAGGATTTGTAGCTGCTTTTCACCATAGCGTATTAGCCTATGTTTTTATTTTTTTGTATTTCTATCACTTTAAGCTGTAATTTTTGTTGTTGTTTTTGCCCTTTTTGCCAATTTTTGCTATTACTTGAAAGAAAAACAAGAATTTTGTCAATTCCTAAAATTAGTTAAGTTTCCAAATGGCTATGCATCAAACATTAATAGATGTGTAAATGTTAATAATGGTAAGTTGCCTGGTTTAAAAAGCCATGGTCATCATATCTTGTTGAGTAACTACTTCCAATTGGATATACCCATTTGAAAAAGGAAGTGTGTGAGGTCACCATGGAGTTAAGTAATTTTTTATGCAATTATGTGTGAAAACAATTATTGAAGAAACTATTGCTAAGTGAGAAAAAGGAATCATCTTGATACTTTGCAAGTTCAAGCCTATTTCCCCAGTATTTTTTGACATAATGGTACACTGAACTGTACGTTTAACTGGAGAAGCAAAATATGGTGGTCTAGTTATCTTTAGATGGATGTATCCAATTGAAAGGTATTTATTCTATTATAATTTTCATTTTCACATATGTCATTATAGTATCTAACCAATATAAATTTGAATATTAACAGAGCTTTGGGTAAATATAAGAAATATGTCAAAAACAAAACTTGTACGAATGGGTCAATTACAGAAGCCAATATTGTTAATAAGGCATTGACTTTTGTTTAATGTATCTCAATGAAATTGAAACAAAATTTGCCCCACCTCAGTGAAATCCTAATGGTGGGGATTAAGGGTTGGATTTTCAATTTTATCACAAAAAGCTTGACCATTTCGGCCAATTAAATTTAAAGAAATATCACAAGATGATAATGATAAAACTCATTCATTTCTGCTAAACAATTGTGATAAAGTATAACCATACTTAAAGCGAAGTACTCTCTTTAGCATTTATGCTTACTAATAGAATTTAGTTTAAGTATAGTAATAATCATTAGTTACTGTAATGAACATTTAAGACTAATGGAAATGGAAGGGGAAACAAATTTGTTTGAAATTCAACAAAAACTATTTCTAAAATGGTTTGTGTCACATGTAAGTGTTTTCTTTAATATAAAATATTATTTATTTACTATAAAGTATTGGTTCTTTACTATAAAATATTAATTAATATTAGTGTGATCAAGCTTTGATCCATGTGCTTTTTTACTTGGGTGAGAGAAGTGCATCTTCAAGGATTCTTGGATGGTGAACACCTATGGTGTTCACTAGCATTTGCGCCAGATGTCAAAATATATAACTATTCAGATTAAAATGTAAATTGTGTAAGTTTTCTTATAAATGAAAGTGATGATCATCGTACAAGCCAAAATAGTAAAGTACTTGTTTCTGGTTCACACAATGATGATGTTATTAATTTCTTTGGAGTTTTAATGATGCCATTGAGTTAGTATATTTGTCATGGTGTCGGGTTGTAAAGATTATCATCTGAAGAAGAAAAGAGTTCATAAAGATTATCATCTTACATCAATCAATGTTACTCAAACATGGTATGACGAAGGTAGAGTGGAATGCAGTGGAAAAAATAAATTAAAGAGTTGTGTAGGATATCCAAGAGAAAAATGAAGGGAATGATGACAATATTAATCATGATGTATATGAATTGGATAAGGATCAATCTCTTAACTCAGATGGTTATATTGTTTCGATGCAACCGGATGGTTTTGGTGAAAAATCATTCAGTAGGTATGATGTTGCTGCAGATTTAATTGATGCCCAACTTGTGCAAAAATATCTATATGATGATGAATTTGTTGAAGTCATTTTGGCTGATGGTGATTAAATTATTGCAAATTGCGAACTTGTATAAGATGTGGATGAATTTTATTTGTTCAAACCTAAAGTATATAAGGTATATAATTTCATACTTATTTTTATTGTTGAATTAATCAAATGTGGTTAATTACTAATTTTCTTATGGCCTTTTTTATTTTTTTAATTTATTACAATCTAATTTATTTTTAAATGATATATTCTATCTTTCAAATGGCTCCAATTTATGTAACTTCTTATGCACAAAGTACTCCAACTTTAAGTGATAACACAATTCCTCACACTATAGAAGAATTGCAAGATATTTGAAGTAATGTAGGTAACAAATTATAAACTTGAACTATATGTTGTCTAACTTATTCTATTGATTAATTGATGATTTTTTTATATTGGTTTAAGAGAGCAACTTTTAGATTATTGATATTGAAATCTATTGTAATTGATTAATTTTCTACTTGCAATTCGAAATCAGCTCACATTCCAATTAATACTTCCTTAACTATTTTCTTTGTATGATTAGTGTTCTGTCTTATTATGTGATTTCTTCTTTTACACATGTTCAAATCTAAAGGTGCAAAGTTCTAAAGGCCCCACATGATATAATGGCTATGGTGAGGTTAAAGGGTCGAATAGTTATCATCATCTCACCAATTACAAATGAACAAGAAGGAAATATTATAAAGAATTGATTAACAACTGTGGTACAATCGTTTACACTCGTGCTCTAGTTGGTGTAGTGTCATGGTCGAAGATTCCTTGGGATGGAAAAGTGGATTTATTCAAATATTTACATGTATACAAACTTTCTTAACAATAATATTACAATTGACATGTTTGTTACAATCACATATTAATAATCTTTGGCTTGTTTTTCTTCACTGAAGCAAGAGTAGTTTAATTTAGACATTGATCAAACGCATGTTTTGTGCTATTTGAACAAAATAATGGGCAAACGATATGTTGATTATCGATACAAGACATTGAGTAGGCATCTAAGTGAGGCACTACACATCTACCAAAAGCTGTCAAACAAGAGGATTGGGACAAATTATATGATCTTTTAGGGAATAAGACTCATGACGTATGTAATAAGTAAAAGCTATTTATCATATGCTTTTAGAACTTTTAAATTGCATTTTTTTAAAAAAAGCAAAGGAATACTATTTGATGGTAGGAAACTTTTAAAATTTTGTGTTTTGGAGAAAGTTGAAGAATTATTATTTTGTTGAAGAAAAAGTATAATGAAAAAATACTTTCATGTTGGTTTTATTGTAGAAGAGAAAAACCATAGATATGTTACTTCTTCTAACATCCTTAGTCTTTTTAACTAGAAGTTATGTTATTCTCTCTCTCTCTCTTTTCTTAATCAAATTTGTTCCCCTTATTGTTTTAACAACAATTGCTACTAACCCTTACCATTTTAGATAAAGCTTGTGTTACAAGTTACTGACAAGTTAATTAAGTGATTTTTTATAGTAACTGAGTGAAACTTAATTTGAATAGTGAAAGGATGAAAGGATAAAAGGGTGCTTGAGGCCCCAAATATGATTTTTTAAATTAAGCTGAAACAGTTGATTCGAAAAAATTTTATTTGAAGTGCAGAAAGTGTGTACTATATTTTGTTAGACTTTGAAGTGCAGAAAGTGTGTACTATATTTTGTTAGACTTTGATAAATTAGAACTTCTTATATTTCAGGGGAGATCATGCCAAAATTTTTCTAGAAATTTATGACATATTGCATATTAACTACTTTAACTCATTTATTAGCGAATTTTGATCTAACATATTTTTGTGGTTGTATGTGATCCAGTTGTTGATATATAGAGATTGAATATATCTAGCGAAATAGGGGATATTCAGTTGAAATTTTATAAAGATACTTTTTAGATTTTAATTTTCATTTATTTAACATTAAAAATGTTATTTTGTACAATTATTTTTACAAAAAAGAGCAAAATAAATGCAAAAAAAAAGAGTGCTTCCTTCGGATCATCGTGGGGATCAAGATCATTTGAGGTTCATCATGAGAGGATGTAATGGCTTTTACTTTTGTTGCTAGATAACTTTTAAGTGTTAACATTCTAATGTTAACATTTTTGTTCACAATCTTCTGACTCAAGTGAAGTGCAAAGTTTCACGGATTTTTTTTTTCTTTCTACTCATGGTAATGAAAAAACCAATGGATCAACACAATTTGCACAGATAGATTTTTTCTTATTGAATTCAAGATTATTTACATCATTTACTTTATTTTGAAGTGATTATTTTTCTTTATAGAAAAAAATGGTCAAGCTACATCAATTGCCTGAAACTGAAGGATCTCAACTAATTATTGATGAAGAGATGTCTCAGTAAGTATTTAGAAACAGATCAAACTATTACAAGGGATGTGCCAAACAAAGGAGGGCTCATCATAATTCTCAAGTTCCATCATCCAATGAGAAGGCATTGCATGATGCACTAGAAACCACTCATTCTGACTTACAGAGAACTCAAGCTTAGTTGCAAACAACTCAAGATTAGTTATAGGCAACTGAGTAAGAGTTGCAGGATACAAAAGATTAGTACAAGCACAGCAGTTCAAGATTGATGACTTGCCTAAAAAGCTTTAAAATGTTGCAATGTTTTTAACAACATTGGCACCAAATCAATTTGGCTCCTCATCATAGTTTTTTGTGAGGTACCTTTGTGACTTTAACATACAATTTGTACCTATGTTTATGAAAGTTAAAAAAAATTAACATTATTTTTTTAATTATTTATTTTATTAATAATCTTGTATTTTAAAATTTTAATATATTTGGTTAATAGTGAAATATAAAAAATTATATAAAATATAAAAACAACATAGATAATAATATATATAAAAATTACTTTCAAGCACATTTGACGTCTAAAATCATATTCTCCAATAAAGTAAAAGATTTTAATGATGAAAATAGCATCCGTTGCTAAAAAAAAGATTTGGGCTGATAGTGACAAAATCAATCCAGTCATAAAAAATGTTTCCACAATTAAAGAGAATTCGTCGCCAAAACTAAATTTGGCAACAAAACAAGTTTCGTTACAAAAAATCTATTTTCGGTGAAGGAACATGGGTCATCGCAAAAACAAAAAATTCATCTGAAAAAATATGTTTTGTAATAAAACATTTTCGTCCCAAAAATATCATTTTGCAACCAAAAACTATTTTGTGAAAAAAAAATTATCGCAAAAAGAAGAGTTTCACCTTAGGCATTTTTGACAATGAAAGATCTACTGCAATAATCATCATCTTATGACGACCTGAATTAATTGCAAAAAAAAAAAATTAGCAACGAGGACTTTCGTCGCTAAAGATATATTTTTAGTGACGAAATCTTCTTTTTGCAACAAAGTGAGTGACAAATTTTGCCATCACCTTTGACCATTTTAGCGACAAATTTTGTTTTGATGCTAAAAATTTCGATGATGAATTGAGTTAGTCGTAACTTAATACTTAGCATGACATTCCTATTGCGATGAAATGGTGACAATTTATTTTTTTTTATTGCTATAATTGTTGACGATGAAAATTTGTAGTTTTAGCAACGAAATATTTCATCACTAAATCTTTTTTTTTTCTTGTAGTGAAGGTTCATCACATCATTTCTCTAAGGTAGATTCAAGTTATTGCTCCTCCGATCCACCCACCACTTCTCTATAAAATGACATCAACTTTCTCTTCAATTCTCTTTGAACTTTCTCTTCCTTTTGTAAAGGGACAAAACTCAAATTCTTTTAAGGGTATGTAGTGAAGTTTGCCCTTTTTATCACTTCACCAATAACCAATTTCATTATAAATTAATGATCTATTTATTGATCATAAGGATATGAGGAAGAAAATAAGAATATGTGTGTGTGTGTGTGTGTGTGTGTGTGTGTGTGTGTGTGTGTGTGTGTATTGCTTTTCTAATCAGACATCCAAAAAACATATCTTATCCACACATCTTCAATATTTGACTCTTGGATATAATATTATCTTCTTCAGCATATTAATGTGGGGTTGTGATTCATTTAACTTTATTTTATTCTTTTCAAATGCAGTAGGGATGGGTGTTTCAGTTTTCAATGCCGTTTTTTGCAATTTTCAGTTCGGGTTGTAACTCATTCAGGTTTGAGAATTCAACCCAAATAATTTGAAAAATTATTTCGGTTCAGTGCGATTCGGTTTCACATTCAGTTCAGTTTGATTCGGTTTCAAATTTCAGATTCAATTACAGTTTGTGATTGTAATTTTGGGTAAAAAAATTCATAACTTAAATCAATTGGTAAAATCTGCTTCTATTTATAGTGAATTAAGCATTAGCACTATCAAACCATAATTTGTTACAACTACTAAAAACAAAACTTTTTTAACGGGGCAACAACACAAATTATAGACAAAACAGGAAACCCCAACAAATAAACCCAAAATTGTCTAAACTACAAAGCATAAAAGATTAATTAATTTATACGCGAAAATTTGATTACAAAAATTAATTAATTTATACATGGAAATTTGATCATATTCCACTAAAATTTATTCTTTTTTTTGTCCGTCTTTCATCTTTTTATTTGGTAGCTAGCTTGCTTCAAAATATACAAGTGTGCTCTACCGACGACATCACTCTCATAATTAGCTCCACTACTCCAAGTTGCAATTAGACATATATTTTCTTTAAAATTAATCTTGTAATAAAGCTATTTTATTGATCTGGTGAAACAAAGAAAAAAAGCAGAACATGTTTACAGATTTCCATCAATATCATGTAGAAAGCTGAGAGCCTACAACATCAAAGATTAACTTTTGGGTGTTGCAGTACCAATGGCCGAGGAGATGAAAGCCGCAAAATCCAACAGCATTTACTAGTGGGACTCGAAATCAAGCGATGTTTGCTAGGGGAACATGAAATTGACTACTACTAGAGCGCGATGGAGTTGACAGATGATTGTTGACGATTGGTGGCAAGCTAGTTGCACGTTGTGGCAAAGGGCTAGCGGTGGGGCACGGCGAGGACTGGGGAAAGTTGTGAGAGTTGAGAGAGGTTAGGGATTTGTGAGTAGTGGAGGAGAATTGGGCATTTGGGGATTCGGGGGGTATTTATATATTTTTATTTTTTATTTTTTTAATACAAAACCATTCAATTTCACTCTCACAATCCGTTCAGGGTTTTAGGTTCAAACTAAACCGAACCGAAACCTTAAATAAATTTCAAGTTCGATTCAATTCAACCTAACTCAAATGCCCACCTCTAAATTTTATCCACTTGATACAGGTAGTCACACTCTTATTTTAACAATTTAAATAATACTATTCTATTATTAACAGAATGCAACTTCTTGTTCGATTTTATCGCTTCCAATTACCCCACTTTCTTTTTTCTTGTGTTTGTTATTTTTTTTCTTTTGCAGGTATCCTTAAAAATTAAAAATAGTACTTTAAAGCAAACAAAAAATAGGTTATGGGATTTTTTCCCAAAAAGATATATACATTGTTATTATCATATATAAGAAGTAAATGGAATAATTTTTTTTTTTTGGGGTGCATGTGTAAATTGCATCGATAAGCCATAAAAAAGCAAAATAAAAATTCAATAATTTTCTTGTCACTATATTGATACCTTTTTCCTTTCTAATACTGATATACAAATTATTAACCGGTAGCATTTACAAGATTATAACTGGTTTTATTTACAATTTGGTAAACTATACCCACTCAATTATGAAATAATTGAGTAAGGACTACAACTAACAAATATGATACTTTTATGGAGGCTCAAATCCTTACTCTCACACATCGTGCGTGCAAGGGTTCTCCCATTAGACTAAAGACCCATTGATATCACTATATTCATACCTAATTTGCAATATTGAAAGAAAATTTACAATACTGCAAGTTTATAACACTTTACAAATTTATTTATTGAATTCATAAAGCAACTTTCATACTGATGCAATTTGATATATATGAAATTAAAGACACATAGAAGCATATAAAATATTTGCAATAGGCTTTTTTCAAAATAGAGTATAAAACATAAACTTTGCTGTTGACTCTTATTACCTTTTTCATGAAATTCCTCCATCAATAATCATCATTGGCTTGATAATTTTGAAGTACTTTTTCCGAACCATCTTCAAAGAATTCAGTTGTCTCAGCAATTCCCACAACTTTATCAATTACATCTGAAGCTAATTGAAAGAGTCTAGTTCGCCTCATGAACAAAGAACGGTCAGAAAATTTTTTACTTGAGAACCGATATCATCTAATACTCTTTCACATTTTGCTGATTTGATCCATCTCTACAAAATATAAGTTAATTTTATAAAACTACTATTAACAATTAATTAAACAAATAAAAATCCAACTTTATTAAGCAATCATTAGGTTCAGGTCATTAAAACAAAATAAAAAGAATTAATCAAATTAAAGTAAAATATTAATAATATTAAACTTGAAAGTTATAAAATTTCTACTTATTAAAAACTTATTACATCTATATTTATCAGTTAGGTTTAGGAATTATTAAGAATTACGAACTTTGACTTACATATATTAATAATTAAGTTTTTTAGTGTAATTTTTATCATCAAAATAAAAAAAATTAAAATAAAGAATGTAGGTCCGCGCTAGTACCTAGCGAATTTTTTTGTCAATGCCAAAGTCATTTGCAACCTGGAGCGGGTTAAGTTTGAAATAACAAAGCCGCTCGTAGCCCGCTCGCAACTTACAAAACTACTCCTAGTGGACAAGGTTTGCAGGTAATGTTGTCATCTCTAATCCCTTTCTCACTTCCATTGTTTTAATTTATATCACATATTTAAAAAAAAAAATATTGTCGAAACATTTAAAATTTTAATATTTGTATGAATGTAATTAGAAAAAAAAAGTTTCAAATGTTTTTAAATAACTTCAATTTATTTTGTTATTTTTGTGTTTTTAATATGGTTTTATACTTTTTACTACAATATAATTTAAGTTTAAAAAATAAAATTATTATTTATCCGATTGCCTCCTTTAATTAATTGTGATGGGGAGCAGCCCCTCTCTTCCATTTCCCATAGCCATCCCTAGAAAAATGTCTCTATCACTCTTGTTAAGTAAATTATCAAAATATCAACAATAATGTTGTATGTAACTTAGAGATTCTATTGTTGTTACGCTAAATGGGGAAAAAAAAAAGGAAAGAAAAAATGTTGTTTGTGTTATAACGTATCCCACATCCCTTGGGAGTAATGTTCTCATTCCAACTTCTCACTATGAACGTAGAGAAACTCTTGGAACTAAAGCGATTTGTTTCTAGTTTAAATATTTGTCTTCTTTTCTAGTTTAATAATAATAATATTAGCATTATTAGGGATCCGCAACTTATTACCCCAACGGCCCAACCACAAATTGGACCCGAATTCAAGTCACAGCCGAAAGGCCCAACCCCAAATTGGATCAAATTCAAGTCGGTTTTCCCTTCAATAGAGTATTCGAATATTAAGTAATCTATATTTAACGACGTCATATATAAAAGAGACTGGGCTCCTTTATTAAAAAAAAAAAAATTTGACAATCAACAACCGACCAATACCTCGTTACAATTTCTTCCTGGTCACTCCAAATACCTCTCAACAAAACAATGGCAGCCTCAGCGATGGTTCTAGACCCGAAGCCAGTATCGGAGCCACCACCGTCAACAAGATCCGATCTGACGGAGCAATGGTCGGACGAAGACGACCTCTACAGCCGACTTAAATCCCTGCAACGGCAGCTCGAGTTCATCGACATCCAAGAAGAGTACGTCAAAGACGAGCAAAAGAACTTGAAGCGTGAACTGCTACGCGCCCAGGAGGAGGTGAAGCGGATCCAGTCGGTGCCGTTGGTAATCGGACAGTTCATGGAGATGGTGGACCAGAATAACGGCATCGTGGGGTCCACCACCGGCTCTAATTACTACGTCAGGATTCTTAGCACTATTAATCGGGAGTTGTTGAAACCGTCCGCTTCCGTCGCTCTCCACCGTCACTCTAACGCCCTTGTTGACGTTCTTCCGCCGGAAGCCGATTCCAGTATTTCTCTTCTCAGCCAGTCCGAGAAGCCCGACGTTACTTATAATGTTAGTTATATAAATCCTTTTGTTTTATTTAAAACTTCAATTTTTTTCCTTTTTCTTGCTTCTTCGGCTAGGGTTTGGTTTTTAGTACTGGGGCTAGGCTTAATTGTGTATGTTTAGTTAGTTTCGAAGTAACTGAACAAAATTAGGGCAACAGTGTCTTAAATATTTCTTGCTTGAACTAAAATTGCAATTGCTACGGTCTGGGCTAATTCTGCAAGGTTATTTGGGTTTAAGTAATTGAAGAGAAAATTACTTGTGTTTTTTATGTTTGGATTGGATTTTCCTGAATTATTGCTTGTTTTCATTGTAGTTAAATGTATACTTGAATTTTTTTTTTTTTCCTGGTTTCTTCGGTTGGGTGAATTTGCTTAGTTTTCAAATAATTGAAGAAAAAAATTAGGGGCAAGAATAAACTTCAAGAGAAAAAATGGGTCTTGCTGAATTTCTCTTTTTTTGGGGATTCAATTCTTGTAGCTAATGTTTGGACTGAACTTTATTGTGCTAGGATATTGGAGGATGTGATATTCAAAAGCAGGAAATTCGTGAGGCTGTGGAGTTACCGCTGACTCACCATGAGCTATACAAGCAAATTGGTATAGATCCTCCACGTGGTGTTTTACTTTATGGTCCTCCTGGAACTGGTAAAACTATGCTTGCGAAGGCTGTTGCCAATCATACAACTGCAGCATTCATTAGAGTTGTTGGCTCTGAGTTTGTTCAGAAGTACCTGGGTGAGGTATGGTTGAAACATAAGCAAATATTCTGGTTTCACATTATAATTTCTATTCATATACTATTGCTGGATAACTACATAAATGATGCTATTGATAGAAAGTAGTATTACTCCCTGGGGAAGGTGATCAGGAGAAGTATACGTATAGAGATATCTGAGCTGTCACTAATGCTTCACTATTTTGGCAATCTGACTGGAGAGTTTTATATCAGTTTAAGTGAACGTATTCATTTTGCTGGCTTTTTTTGTTGTCTGTTTCTAGAGAACGTGATGTCTATGCTCGAAATATGCAATTATTATAACTAATTTACTTCCTACAGTATTTCTAACCAAATTCCTTTTACAGTGTTTTTCCGCTACACCTGTTTTATGAGTAATACTCATTATACATTTTTTGCTAGTGATGCCATATGCTCATGCAAATAATCTGTTTATTTTTTTTTCAACTACAAGCTTTGTTGCCATACTCTATTTGAAGCACAATCATAGCTTGTTTTCTCTCATTTATGAGTCATAATTGATTAGGGGTGCTCATGGATCGGATTTTGCGAATTGGACATCAATCCATATCTAATCCATGATTTTGCGGATTGTAAATTTTCAATCCAATCCAATCCAATCCATAGATTGGCGAATTCAATCCAAATCCAATCCATATGTCTGCGGATTGGATGCGGATTTGACCCAATCCATATCCAATCCACCATTTTGTGGATTGGTTTGCTGATTAAAAATTTTAATTATGTTCATTCTACGAACTAATTAAATAAAAAATCTAATATAAAAGTAATTTTACTACCCATCAAATTGAAAATTGAATAAGATTTAATAAATTAAGTGTTTAAATAAAGTTAGAATAATACATTCAAAGCCTCAAAATATAACACAGTGAAAAGAAAAAATCTCATTTGTTTTAATCAATATGAAAATTAACTAAAATTATAAAAATCAACTAAAATTAACTGTTTAGAAAGGTATATTTGTTTATTTAATTATGTTTATTATATATTATTATCGTATAATATATTTATAGTTTTAATGTAACTACATTTTAACTTATTTATTTATTAGTAAATAGTAACACCAAATTTACAAGTTTTATTTTTTAATTAAATAAATATATATTTTTAATTTTTTTGTGGATTTGCGGATTTACAAAAGTAAATTTATATTTAATACACCGACTGTGGATCTTTAAATTTTCAATTCAATTCAATCCATTAATCGACAGATCGGATCAGACGGATTGCGTAGATCGGATTGGATTCTGAACACCCTTCACTTTTTCTGCACTGCTGGTTACCAGGATATAAGATGGGCATTTTTTTTTTTTTTATTTGTTTTGGTCTGTGTAAAGATTGCCGTGTAAAGATTGATCTGTCATTAAAGTTTCTGTATAGGGGCTAAATATTTGATATGAAGGCTGGGATGTCCTGCTATTGCGTCTCTATTATGACTTGATTATTGGGCCTGTAAAATGTGTGGATGCAAAATCTTAAAGCCTACTTTTAGTTGATGATTTGGGATCCATTTGGGGCAGCTTCTCTGCCAAGCAGGCCCTTTGTCTCTTTGGGAAGAATATCCAGTATTTAAACTGACTATAGGGTATTAAAAATTTTCTGATGATGTCATTCAATGAGTTCTTTGGGGTGGCCTTGAGTAATTGGAATATGATTCTGAAGTATTCTTTTCATGTTGCATTATTCTTATTGTAATCAGGAACCTCTGTTGAGTTGCTTTTGTAAGTATTAGAGTGATAGCCAATGGTCTTGATGTATCACATTTATGGTTTAAGCAACAAATAATCTGAAGGCCATCTTTCATGATTTGTCCTTGTGTTTGCATGTGCTTTATCTTTCCATTTTCTTTCTCTTTCATATATATTTTGTATATCTGGTAATTTGGAGTTTAAGTTGTGTGAATGTTTCAATCTGAATGGATTTTGTTAAACAGGAAGTTGGTTTTTGGTTAATAAAGTAAAATGTTACAATATGATTTTGTGATTTTTCTATTGTTTTATATCTGTTTGATCTGGCACTAATTGCCTAAAAATTTTTGTGTTAAGGGTCCACGAATGGTTCGGGATGTTTTTCGTCTTGCTAAAGAGAATGCCCCAGCTATTATTTTTATTGATGAGGTAGATGCTATAGCTACAGCTAGGTTTGATGCTCAAACTGGAGCTGATAGAGAAGTTCAACGAATCCTTATGGAGCTCCTCAATCAGGTATGGCTTACTATCTCCTGAAATTCAATCAACTAGTTTTGTTGATATTTTTGGATATTTATTTCTATAGAGATTATTATTTTAGGTTTGTAGTAAAGAAATCAGGAAATGCTATGAAACTTGTTTATCTTTCTAACTATGTTGTTTTGATTAAATGCAATTCTAGATGGATGGATTTGATCAGACAGTAAATGTTAAGGTCATCATGGCAACAAATCGGGCTGACACATTGGACCCTGCACTTCTCCGTCCTGGAAGGCTTGACCGAAAAATTGAATTTCCTTTGCCTGATAGACGACAAAAGAGGCTTGTTTTCCAGGTGGCTTTTGTATGCATTCCCATTTGTAATGTCTTTCTTTGTCATGAATGGCTCTCAGAAGTCTAATCCATTTTATGCTGTGGCCTGTTTTTGCCCAGGTTTGCACGGCAAAGATGAACTTAAGCGATGAGGTAGACTTGGAGGATTATGTTTCCCGCCCAGATAAAATCAGTGCTGCTGAGGTCAGTTGATTTTTTACTTCTTTGTACGTATTTGTTTCAAAAACTTAAGTTATTATAGTTGTCACATTGTGTCATAATGCCCTGGATCTTTGAGCATTTAACATGTTTCTTCTTTCAGCCATTCCTCTCTTGTCACGTAGATGTTCTGTTTTGAATCTATTGGGATGGAACCCTTGGTAGTAAAAGCTGTATAACCTCTTGAAAGTAAAATTTCAAGAATAGAATACAAATTTGAAAGAAGTATAAGCTAGTAGAAATGTAGAACATTGCCTTCAAAAGCTCTCTTTCCAGCCATTTGAAAGAGGTTGCTGACCGCACGAAAGCCTTTCATTTCGCTTTAGTTCATTTAGCAGGAAAAGCTCCTATGTCATTGAATCCTTGCATTAAAGTTTATTTGTTTTCCGACAAGAGGAAGTTGGTCAGGGATGCAGGGTAATTGACTTCCTTTTACCATGTATGTACTTCTTTAGCACCGCAGATGTTAGGAGGCTGAAGATTCTAAAGGATTATGATATTAAAACTAAAACAATTTTACAGCACATGTGATGTCGCTAATAAAAATTATGTAAAGTGGACTTCATGAATCTCATAGACTTGCATACAGATGATCTATGCTTCGAATTGGCTGGTGGGTTAACTTTTTACCCTTCTAATGAAGGAGAGAGCACAGGGGAAGGTGATTTTTGGTGTGTAGTATGGAATTGGTGTAAAATTTAGGTCATTTACGCTAATTTATGATTTAAAATTTGTTCACATCATAAATTATTCAATTTCTTTCCCTATATTTGAGATTGTTAGCTAATCTTCTTTCTTTGACTACAGATTGCAGCCATCTGCCAAGAGGCAGGTATGCATGCTGTGCGCAAGAACAGGTATGTCATACTCCCCAAGGACTTTGAAAAGGGTTATCGGACCAATGTGAAGAAGCCCGACACCGACTTCGAATTTTACAAGTGAAGAGGGCTAGAAGAGTTTATGAAGGTCACTTTGATAATGTTTGTCAAATTGTCTCGCTCACTATGAACATGGTCGCCATTGGTCATGCATAGCCACAACTTGTGATATGGCTTTATTAGACTTCAGTGAGCATTATATTCCAGCTTAAGGAAGAGTAGCGTTAAAGATCAGAAAAATCTGAATTAATGGTTTGATTTATGTCTGATTTTGCGCCATATTATGACTTTGAATTAATATTTTTACGAGGCATAGTGTGCACACATATGTTTGTATTTTTTAAATTTTGTTATTTTTTTTGGGCTTCATTATATGCATGTTCAATTTACCACATATAGCCGTCAAGTATTTCATTTTTGTATTATCAAATGGCAGCCTTCTAGTCTCCCCCACATTGGTTTTTGATCCTTGGATTCGTTCCAGGGCTACAAATGGCTGTCCAAACACGAACAAAAATTAAATGATGAGATTCATAAAAGTTTTGTGTACAAGTGCATGGTCAATTAGCTTATCCCCTTGTGGTCATGCAGGGAAATGGTTCATTTATTTTACATCATGTATATCATAGCCATCACAAATTTTTATGATTTTGTTACTATTTTGTTACGATGCCCAATTTTTTATTATCCTATGTGATTATTGCCCTTACAATACAAGTTGTACATGGAATGAAGCTTTTGGAACTGTAAAAAGAACTTGTGGACGGTACAACAAATTTGTAATGGTAGAGATTTTGATACAAGCTAGTGTCTCATTCAGTGGATGACGGTGACAAGAAGTGTAAGTGTCTGTGTCTGTGTGTCTGTGTGTGTGTCTCCATATATATAATGGAATAAATAACTTTTAGAAGAGAAAAAAAGGGTCAAAATTCGGTTGTTAGTAAGAGAAATTTTGGTATCGTTGTCAAGAAGAATAAGAGTTAGGATTAATGCATGCGTGATGTGATGCGATTGAAAGGTTCTGATGGCTTTCATGAACGACTTCTAAGTTGGACAAAGAATGTCTGTCAGGCAACAGCCTGCTATCTTTGTCGCTTGCCTTGTATTGTTCTTAATTCGTATTCGACGTTCTAATCTCTATTTTAATTCTGTAAGTGGCGAGTCCTTGTGCTTGATTAATTAAAATAATACTATATTCATCTTTATAAAAGGACAGTACTATATTCATCTGTATAAAAGGACGGGTGGCAGATAAATATGTTGAGTCTGAGAAGCCTCTTTCTCCATCAATAGCTTTTTCTTTAATTTTAGGAAAATTGAAATAATTATGTAAAATTAGTTGTGTTTTTTATTTACTATGATACCCTTTCAATCAATATTCTTATTCTTTGTCGAAATGGAGGTTTTTATATATGTGTTTAATATAAATTAAACATCACACTTGCCCTTTTTAATAAGATTCAGATTTGATTCCAAGAGCTAGGTTCTTCTGCTATCTCAACAAACCAAACTATTAATTTGAACCAAGAACTAGAAAATGTCAATTAACATTTACCAACGCAAATTTCACAATCAATGATGTATATATTATGCCCTTTTTCTATAATAATCTAAAAAAATGCAAAAGCAATTTTAATAATAAAATAAAGGTGGACGATTCATGAAGTTATCGGAAAATTTCTTAATATGTTGATAAAATTAGAGTGATGCTAATTAAAGCACCTCAATAATATCTTGATTATACCTTTTTTTCTGAATAATGCACAACTTATTCACCCATCCCATCCAGTGCATCTAGCATTCTAGCTTGCTTCATATAATTATCAAGCATGCATCTTCTCTAAATCACGTAATAAATAAATTAAGACACCATTTACTTTCTGGAAGTCACTTAGTTAGCTGGGTGTGTAATGTGTATATGTGGTTACGTAAATTCGAATAACAATAGAGGACAAGAGTTGCTGTTTGGTAGGTGAGATTTTGATTCATCCAAAACTTAAAAAATAAAAATTAATGCAGTATTCTTATTTTTTTCGAATTGAGTGGGACTGTTTAAATCTATTAAAATATTTTTTATATCGATTAATCCACTACACTGACTATGGAATTTTAAAATTTAGAAATTTTAATTTTTACTCTATTCACCTATTTAAATACTAAAAAATATCCTTCTAAACTAAAATCAAAGAAATTTGTGACCAAAAAATTATTTTTTCTCTTCTCTCTAGTTTTTGGACTTCCTCAGTTGTCAATCAAAAGTACACAATTAAAGGAAAACTTGGGCTTTGTTTTAAAAAACTAAGATCCCATCAATGTAAGACTAGCGATAAGTCACGATTCAGGCTTAGGAATTGAAATGTTAAACTAAGATCCCATCAATGTAAGACTAGCGATAAGTCACGATTCAAGCGTAGGAATTGAAATGTTATAACTCACGTTCGTTGATAAAATTAATAGTGCGTTTGGGACAGCTGCGCTGCCACCGCGCAGCTGCTCCCCATGCCTATTCTATGGGAATATTCTCTTAGAAAATGGCATGGGGAGCAGCTACGCCAAACGCGTCTTAAATTTAGTTCAATTGAATACTTGCTACTATGTAGACATGCTACTTGTAGCAAGAACATTTCCAGTTTATTAATGCGAAGAGAATAAAATGGAGAAATTGCTTCAGCAATCGACATCATCTATCTAACTTTTATTATTAGAATTCTAAGTTTAATGGCTAGAATCTGATAACGATGATTGAAATTGAATAAAATTAGGGTTTTAAGATTGAAAAATTATTAACTCTGAGTATGGATGAGTAATATTATTTACTCCGTAACTTAATATGTAGTCCTTTGTGATAAGGAGAGTGCTAGCATCAATCTCCCTTATAAGTGACCGACTTAGTCGCTGATTTCTTTTACTAACACGTTCTTATTTTTTGGTTTGTGTAATTTTAAATAATGTTAGGGCCTGTTTGGGTTAGTTTTTGCTTTTGCTTCTACTTAAAAGTAAAAGATAAGTACAAGTTCTAGCTTATTTTTGCTGTTTGAATGACCATAGTAAAAGATCTTTTTTTTAATGAGAAACTCTTTTTGAAGTGTTCGGATGACCATTTAAAAAAGATATTTTAATCATTATAAAATTATTAATACCCTTAAATATTTGATTATAACAAATATTTATCAAATTTAAAAATCAATAACAAACAAAATAATTATTTGATCAATCTAGTTAAACTTTTACAAATTAAAGTACCATTTTTCTTTATAAAAAATGAAGAACAAAAATAATTAGATTAAGTTTATCCAAGCATAAGTTCCCTAGCAATATTTTCACGAGCAACTCCCATTTCACTTGCTTCATTTTCATCAAAATTAATGTTAGTTGATGATTCTTCATCATCTGGAATATAATCTTCTTTTCCCTCATAAGACTGAAACTTCAAATCTGCAATAGCCGCTCTCCTTATAAAGTTGTGTAGAGTCATTGATGTGGCAACAACAGTTACTTGCTTGTCAAATTTGAAATTAGGCATATGTTGCAAAATTTTCTACCGTGCCTTCCATACTCCAACGGTTCCTATGTTGCTTTTGATTATAATTTTTATTGGTTGCCGCTGTGAAATTTTCTATAAGATTTTTCCAACCCTGTTTACTTAAATGTGTTCCACTTCTGTTACCAGCTCTCACTTGCTCCACAGCCAAATTAACTTAAATTTCATGTGATTTTGGATCCCAAATAGCGTTGGATTTACCTTGGGAGACACCATCAATTACCATTTAATTCTAGTTAAGGATAATAGATATTTATCAATAGACATATCAACAACACCAAATTAGAGTAAGAATAATAAAAAATGAATAAACACAAAAGAATACGAAATAATTCAGCAAAACAATTCAACAGTAACTGATGCCATAGCTACCAATATCTTCAAAATATTAAATATCAATTGTTGTAATTTTAATTTCAGTTACTTGTTATTGCACATGCATGTCATATAATATGCAGATCAAACAATATTCTTCATTCTGAACAATTCGAACTAAATGCAATTCTTCACTTTACATTCTGAACAATAACACTTCTATATGCCCACATGAATAAAAACTTGTGTGAAATAAACAAAAACTTTATAAATTAACAATACAAAATTAATTAAATTTAATTCGGCAACTTAACCTCTACTCCATATTCCACCAATTTCCAAAACATTATTCTTTGTTCTAAGTCAACTTTATATATTTACTTCAAAAAAAATTAAATAAAACATAACCGAATGGACAAAAAATCAAAGCATGAGATTTCCGTATAATTCCGTGTAATCAAAGCATGAGATTTCCATATATATATATGCACACACACATATTAAAAAATTAAAAATAAGATGCAAATCAAAGCATGAGATTACAAAAAAAATTCTTACTTGAAAGAAAATTGGTGTGGTGATTGTGTTCTTTTTATTGTTTTTTTTTTTTGGTTGAACAATGAAGAGGCAAAACAAGAAAAATACGTAAGAAATAGGGTTTAAGGGTTTGGATATGGATGTAATAATTTTTTGTTCTTTTATTAATTTAAGGTTAGTTTAGGAATAATGAAAAGTGAATAAATGAGAAAATAGCTTCTCAAAAGGTCTTTTGGAAAAATATAAAAATCATGATTTTTCCCATAAGATCTTTTGAATTAAAAAAAGAATTTTTAGTTTGACACCCAAAAAATCCCAAAAGATCTTTTTTAATTATAAAAACCAACAAAGAGCTTAATTAAGCTAATCTAAACAGAGAGTTAAAATATTAATAATTTTTAGTTTTATTTTTATTTTTTAAATGAATTTTTAGTTTTATTTTATTATTATTATCTTTATGTATAGTAAAGATACCACAATATCCTTATCCTCTCTCTCCGCCAAGTTTTCTCGGCTTCTTGTTCTCCTACCATTGTAACTTCCCTTTCTTCTTTTTCAATTTCTTTTCCTTTTTTTCTCCTTTAATGAAAGCTAAACAAAGAGAAAAAGGGGGGAAAAAAGTTTTAAAACAAAGTCTTCTTAAAAAAAAGTAAAATAAATATTTATTTTAGAAAATAAATAACAAAATATTCTTTTTGCTTGAAAGATTACCGCCTCTACACTTGTCCCACTACAGATTTGATATGATATTTTGTTTTGGGTGTGTAGTCGAATCTACATGATTTGAATAATTTTTGTTATTTATTTTTAAACTAAAATATTTTTTAAAATTTTGTTAAGAAAAGACTTTATTTTTAAAGTTTTTTCCTCTTTATCTTTTTGTTCTAAGCTTTTATTAAAGAAGAAAAGAAAAAAAACGAAATTGAAGAAGAAGAGAAGCAATTTGTATTGTCAAGAGGGCGAGAAGGAGAGAGAAAAAAAAAACTCGAAGAGAGAGAGGACGATGATATTGTGGTAAATTTACATACACAAAAATAATAATATCAAAATAAAATTAAAAGATATTAATATTTTAATATTAATTTAAAATTACAGAAAAAAAGACATGTGGCAGTAGAGTAAGCTAGCAACTGAGTCGGTCGCCCTTACAGTCGACTGTCGCTAGCACACCTCTTGCGATAAAGTACTTAGTGGGTTTTATGGTAATAAAAAAATTATTAATAAATAAGGTGTTTGAAGAAAGGAAAGGATATGAAATGAGTAGAATTAAAGGGAAGGAAAAAAAGAAGTGGAGGAGAGTAATGAAATTAAATTTTATTGTTTGGTTTGATAGAAAATTTGATAAGGAAAAGAATTACAATTTTTTTTAAGACAAATTCATCCGTTACTATAAATATCAAACTATTTATATTAGTAATGAAATCTAATTAATATATATATAATGAAATGGTAGTTCGGTGGCGGTCGGCGGCTGTCCGGTGATTTTCCGGCGATGCTCCAACAGAGTTCTTGAGACTTTCCGATGACATCCAATGGAGATTCAGCGACATCCGTGCGGATGTCCGTTGACTTTTCGGTAGAGGTCTGGTGACAATTTGTATTTTTATATTTTCATATTAAATAAATACGTTTATTTATTTTGTTAAGTTTCTTAAATCATTTATTAAATTTAATTAATATTAAATTATTTATAATATTAAATTATTAAAATAAAATTATAAATAATAATTATTAATGGCATTAAATAAGTGAAAAAGTTGGAGGTAATTAGTTTCCAACATAAGAGGAATTTAAATTCTTCGCTACTTGGTGTGGAATTCAAATTCTACATTATGATGGATATTAAATTCTAATAAAAATTTAATTCTTATATATTTTGTCCAACCAAAATAAAATTTAAATAGAATTAAATTCATTTCTTCTCCTCTATTCTCTCCTCCCAACCAAACACGACCCGAATGTAAAAGAATATTTTAGTGATTTAAAAAAATCCCACCCTTTTAAATTTTGGTCACTTAAAAATATAAAATCTGTGACTGCCGTACATTATCCATATGTATGGTAAAGATATTTGTTTTACTATTATTATCTTTATTTTTAATTCCACTATCAAATGTGTGGATCCATGGCCTTCGATGCCCTTGACCTAATTTAATTCAAAACTGTTGTTGTAAAAATTCTAGTAATCCTTTTCACACCCCTGTAATTTCCTTATAACACCCACTTCTATAATCCTAGTTTTATTATTACTGAAAATTACATAAAAGGACGAATACAAGTTTAATTAAACTAAAATGTCTATACTCCTAACTATTTTTTAATCCTAATATATAATATAATTAATTTTGTTGATAAATAATATCATAATAATTTTCAAACAATAAAGAAACAAATTACCTAGTAATAATAGCTGTTATAAAAATGTATATTTATAATTTGATTAGCTTATAGTAAATAATAGTAAAATTTAATGAAAATTATAATTATGTTATTTTTTGTAATTTCATAAAAGAAAAAGTTATAAATATAAAAAGGGGAGTTTGAAATTTCGCTCTTAGAATTTTTCTAGCCAAACTCACTGGCCCGCCCTACCAAGTGGCTTTGAGTTCCCCATTTACACACAAAATAATAAATAAAGGAGCTTTAAAAATAAAAGTAATTGCAATTACTAAACAAGCAAAAGTTAGAAGCAAATCATTGTGGAAATTTATGACTTCAAAATTCCAATATCAAATTTTAAAATTCTTCATTCATATTGTCATATAGTGGCCTTTCAATTTGAATTGTATCTAATTTTGCAAAACAATAAAAAAGAGTTTAATAATGTACAATGCTGCACATACACTGCTAGATAACACAAAACCTTTTTCCTTCGTTTTGAAATTCCTAATGATGATGTAAAACATTTTGTGTGAATCCGAAAATTGTTTTAAGAGATTTGAAAGAATCACACAATTAGGACAAATATTTTCTATACTTCTTCATTACAAATTAGTGGACATGAAAATCAGAATCTCTATAAATTTCTTTTTTTTTGTATTTTTCATTTTTTTAAAGGGTAAAGATAGCTAATGGGTAAATTAAATTGTTTTGGATGGAAATTAAAAAAAACATTTACTCACAAAACAGTGAAACACCAAGCCTTACCCCATATTATTATTGACTGTAGATGCAAACACACTCACAAAAATATTATTGACTGCTCTTTAAAATTTTTGCATATAGAGATAAAAAAAAATTAATTAAATTATCCACTACTTTCTAGAATTTCTTAATGACGTAGCACGTTATTAGAAAATTTTAGGATTTTAGTAGTATTAAAACTTTTTGATGTTTTCATTATGGTATTTGTTTAATCTTTTATTTCCAGTTTAATTCTAATTTAGTTTTTCTATTTCAATTAATTTGAAGAAGAAAAATTACCCTATTATAAATTTTTAAAAAATCTCGTTATTATTTTTGCAAGCTATTTTGATTAATAAAAATCTCTGTTTATTTTGTTTTCCTGGTGGGTTTACTATCTTTATCCATTGCTGAATGTTATTATAAAAATCTCACAATATTAATGGATTTACTCTCTTTGTCTGCTGTTGAGTTTTATTATAAAAATCTTACAATATTAAGTCGTTTAAATTATAATGTTATCTACTTATTTAATCCATCATAAGTTAGATTCTTTTGCCGGAGTGATTCACAACCTTCACATCAAACTTAGATTCATATACTTAATCTTTGTGTGGGGTGAGTGGATTTTATTTTAAAGTTATTCTACTTCCGTTACCACGCTGCCTCATCACTTACAGCTATTGCTGAGATAAATATGAACCCATCGCTCGCCCAAATTTGTTTATTCAATTTCACAACTAATATGATTTCGTGGGATGAAATGAAGTGTGCCAACTCAAGATCAAGAATTTCTAAATTTAACTTGTTTTCAAAGCATCCAAATCGAGGTTATTATTATATTCTCCGACAAACAAGGGCTATTTTATAGTAAATAATAATCAACATGGGCTCAAGTATAATAAAAACCACTTTGAAAGGTTAAATTAATAAATATGTAATGATAACCAATTCGGCACTATTTTTATTTATTAGATCTCCAAGCTCTTGACAACTCAATACAAACCTTTAATTACAGTCATCATAATTAATCAATAAAAAAAACTTTTTGACTTTTTGTCTTTTCAAAGTGTTAAAGAATTAAAAAAAATATCTTTTCAATATTTTTTTAAACATATACTAATATAAATTTTTGCTTATTTTGATTGCTAAAATTTACATTTAACATAAATCTTCCCCTCCCTAATGATTGGTAATTAATTAGTCAAAATTAGTGGTTGAGATATCACAGTTTATAAAGGTGGATCTGATCGATCATGAAAAAGTTTCAAGAGTTTGCTAATTAATTGAGCTTCATTTATTTAAAGATATCCTATAAACATCCATCATTATCATATATAAAATTGAACTTTCACTTATTATTCATTTGACCAGATTCAATACCAAAGATTATGACTTAATTAACATGTGCTTTGCAAAATTACAGATTAAGAAGTTAAACGTTAATAATATTTTTTAAAATTAAAACTTAATTAATTTCTTAATTACAAATATCATATCGATTTTTTTATTTAATATTCAGAATCAAATTAATCAGACCTATTTTGAGCTCTAATCGAATTGAACTAAATTTTCTTTTTGTTAATTATAAATATCATTAGATTTGAATGTAATAAATAAAATCACATATTGATACTATCCATGTACAAACAAACATATAGATGGAATTTGTTGAAACATTGATAATCTCTTCTAATAAATTATCAATCGTCAATCGTTATTAATAAAATTTATGAGAGCATTTAAACCACTATTTATTAATAAATTTATTCATATAAACATGATCGTCAATCGTTAGTGGAAGAATCCATATTGCATGGGTACAAGAAGAGCATAGAAATTAATTTGGTTGGAGTGGTTAGAGTAATGAAATACATAAAGAGGGAGTAGTTGGATCAACATTATCATCATCACAAGTACTCCTTAATTAATCAATTTAATCTTCACTTGCAGCTCCTCAATTTGTTTATTATTGTATAAATGCTTTCAATACTCTCTCAATTTAAAGCATAAATTCGAAATCAAACCCCCTCCCCCACCAAAAAAAAAAAAAAAGAAGATCAAGGACCACTCATTAAATGCTAATGGTTGGCTGTATAGTATACCAAAGTTGTTCATATATTTATTGAATTCACATAATCATGGACCCAATTCCACCGTCATCATGAATTTCTGCATCCACCATTTCAAATATGTACTCCTAAAATTATTGCATTTGTTACAACATTTATACTCATGTGAAATCTACAAATTTTAGTGCAAAAATATAGTGGAAATTTATGGAAATTAGCCGAAGTTTTGGCCATTTATAGATTTAGGCAGCTTCCCGTTTGCCTTTCTGCGTACGTATTTGTGGATATAAATATTTTAATTTCTTTAAAAAAGGTAGATGAGTGGATAAACAAGATCAACTTTTAAGCACTCTTTTTGTTTTTTTTTTTATGATTTGACTTGAACTAAGGTAACTAAATCAATAATCAGCTAAAAAATATTGTTTGATAACCGTTAAGTTCGATAAAAATGTCCTTAAAAAAATATACGTTCTAAATTTTTCCTCTCAAACCAAAGTCAATTGTATTAGTTTAGTTAATAATTTTTTTTCATTTTTTTGTCTTTTAATCAAGTGCCAATAAATGAACATTTTGACTTACAATGATTCTTTTGACTATAAAAATAAACGAGATGGTTAGGGGGCTAAAATTATATAAATAATTCTTAAATTTTGAATATTTTCATTCATTTTTCAAAATATATGTAGAAACACAACTCATAAAATCTAATAATAAATGAAGGACAATTACGTCAAAATTTAGAGAAATTTGAGGATTTTGTGTGTGTCTCTCTCTTTCTTTCTTTCTCTCTCTCTCTCTCTCTATATATATATATATATATATATATATATATATATATATATAATTGAATATTTTAAATGCCAACGACTTTCTCTCCTTGAATTGATCATCCATTATTGTGAATGAAAATGAGATCCGTGAACGCATTAAAATACAAGAAAAATAATAAAATTTCTGACAGTCATTAAATAAAATAATTCAGAAGCATTATTTAACACACAAAAATATATGTCATGTTTAAATATGTTATTATTTTATTCCGAAAATAAATCTGTGAACAAAATGAAAAAAAAAAAAAAGACAGCTCCCAAACATCATACATTTCAATGATGATCATTACTATTATTATGCAACATATATAATTAACAATACAAAGCAAAACGTGAATAGCAAGCGAAGTCGGTTAAAAGTTGGTTTAGCTTTTATATTTTAAGATTAAAGTCCGTTTATTCTATGTATTTTTAAAAACATGTCAAAATATTTTTGTCGTTAAACTATTAACAGATTTATTCATTTAGTTTACTTTTAAAATATTATCCTCTTACAATTATTTTTTTAACATTAATAAAGAAAAAAAATTAATTATCAATTTAACTCGAAAAAATAAATAAAATAAAAAGAATATATATTAGTTTTTGTGAAACATTCTACTAAAGAGTTAATATATTAATTTTTTATTATGTCTCAAAAATTAGTAATTTAATTTTTTTAACATTAATTCTTTTATAACATTAATTTTTTTGGACATATGTGAACTTTCATAAAAATTAATTTTTATTCTTTATATTTTTATTTTATTTTAGAGTTAAATTGATAATTTAATTTTTTTATTAATATTTAAAAATATTATTATAAGAAGATAATATTATAAAAATAAATAAAAAAGAACTAAATATAACTGCAAGGATGTGACGCTAATAATAATTATTTTTAAAAAACTATAATATTACCGACTGATGCTAAATTAATAATTAAAATAAAAGTGACGCTACTCGCCCAATTCCGGTGTGAGCCGTGGACAAAACGGCTTAAACGCCTGAACAGCGGTGAAGAAATACGCATATAAATAAATAAACACACACACAAACATATAAAATTAAAAAGTGTATAAATAAATACATTTTAATGCCAACACTAGTTAATTATTAAATTAAAAATAATAAAGAATTGTTGTCTGTTGAGCTTAAAGTTAAATAAAGATGGAGGAAGGACACTTCACTAATGAAAGGCTACAGTCCCCTGCTGCTCCGTTGTCCTTTCACTCTCACTCTCTCTCTCTCTCTCTCTCTCTCTCTCTCTGTCTCTCTCTCTTTCTCTCTCCATCTTCAGTCAAAGCCTCTTCTCCTTTAATTCTAATTTTATGATTAATTTCCCCCTTTTTATTTATTTCTTTTTGTTTTCAAAAAATAAAAATAAATAAATTCTCTTCCCCAACCTCTAGTCTACTCAAAAAGCTCAAAACAACTGCTTCTAACATGTTACACAACCAGGCCACGTCATTCGTTTGAGTTGAGTTTCTATCGAGCTACAGCTTCTATTCTAATCTAATGTCGGATCTGGAACCAACCAATGCCGTTACAAGAACAACAAGCAAATCTCATGTTTCAGCTCAACGGTAACTTCTCCACTGAGCTGAGCTGTCAACTGCCTCTTGGATGAGAGGTCTTGCTTCTTTCCCCCATGTTTCCAGGTTCACTTGTAATTTGCAGATCTGATTACTTCTCAACAATGTTATTTGTTTGTGGGTATTTCACTTTAACAAGTGTTGTTCTTTATAACAATCTTTTTCTCTTTTGCATTGAATCTTTTTTCAATTTTTTTTTGGCCTGCCTTAGTCTTTTAGCTATTAGATGTTTTTTTAAATTGATAAAGATGAGTGCATTTTCTAATGGGGCCTTTCAAATGTGGTTCATTTTTCCTTTATTCTCCATATCTACTCCCTTTGGATAATGCTTTGCTCCTTTTTTTTTTTTCGTATTGTATTTGTTACTCAACATAGAATTTAATGCAAAAAAAGTTTAAAAAAAAAAAGTTGGATGGTTTCCCTTTTGAATACGTTTCTTGATCCATATGTTTCAATCTCCAAAATTGTTGAATTAGCATTGGAATATGAAATATGGAAAACTGACCGTACTGCCCTTGTTTTTGGGTGCTCATCATTCTTAAAGAATTTCATATTTTTACATTTAATTATATGTTGTTTAACTTTAGTAGGTATGAACCTCTTTAAGCTCTGTGCTCTTAAAGATTGATGAGTGCTGTTAGGCTTAGATGTAGCTGGATTAAAGGCCATATTCTCATGAAATTTGCATTTGAGATGCTCGAAATTGTTTGTTGAATTTCCTTTTATGATTTGAAAATCTCTAGTAGCTTTTGACACACATCATGGTTTGAGGAGAGATGGGACTAATTGTCATGGTTTTGGAAGATGAGAGTCTGATGGTGGTCTTTTTCTTTGTGCTTCTATCAGTCTAATGTTGTTGGCTTTTGGCTTTATTCAGGAATATACAAACGCCTCTGGGGTTACATTTCTGTTACAGCAGTCACTTACTTATACCCTGTATTAAACAATTCCTCATGAAGTTCAGCTCCGCCGCCCCACTGTTTTTTTCCCTCTGTGTCATAGTCTCTCTGCTTCCCCTGGCTTTTGCTGACCTGAACTCAGATAGACAGGCCCTTCTTGACTTTGCTGGTGCTGCGCGCCATCTTCGGCAACTCAATTGGAGCTCCACTAATCCCATCTGCCAGTTTTGGGTGGGCATCAATTGCACTCATGATCATACTCGTGTGTTTTCTCTCCGGCTACCAGGAATTGGACTTGTGGGACCTATCCCAAACAACACTCTTGGTAAACTAGATGCCCTTGAGGTTCTCAGCCTTCGATCCAATGTACTAACTGGCAGTCTTCCTTCTGAAATAACCTCCCTTCCTTCTCTGCGCTACCTCTATCTCCAACATAATAACTTCTCTGGCAAAATTCCTACCTCCTTTTCCCCTCAACTTGTGGTATTGGATCTCTCATTTAACTCTTTCACAGGGAACATTCCACAAAGCATACAAAATTTGACACACCTCACTGGATTGAGCCTCCAGAGTAACAACCTTTCAGGATCAATCCCCAATTTTGACATCCCTAAGCTAAGGCATCTGAATCTAAGCTACAACGGTCTTAGAGGTTCAATCCCGTCATCCCTTCAAAAGTTTCCCAATTCCTCTTTTGTAGGTAACTCTCTCTTATGTGGTCCACCACTGAAAGCTTGCTTCCCTGTTGCACCTTCTCCATCACCTACTTATTCTCCACCCCCATTCATTCCTCGAAAGCAAAGCTCGAAACAGAAACTTGGATTGGGAGCTATCATTGCCATTGCAGTAGGAGGGTCTGCTGTGCTACTTCTTGTAGCTCTAGTTATCTTATGCTACTGTTTGAAGAAAAAAGATAATGGGAGCAATGGTGTATCCAAAGGGAAGGCTTCTAGTGGTGGCAGGAGTGAAAAGCCGAAAGAGGAGTTTGGAAGTGGGGTGCAAGAACCTGAGAAAAACAAGCTAGTTTTCTTTGAAGGTTGTTCATATAATTTTGATCTTGAAGATTTATTAAGGGCTTCAGCTGAAGTGCTGGGTAAGGGTAGTTATGGGACGGCATATAAAGCTGTCCTGGAGGAGTCAACAACAGTTGTGGTGAAAAGGCTGAAGGAGGTGGTGGTGGGGAAGAGGGACTTCGAGCAGCAGATGGAGATTCTGGGACGGGTTGGACAGCACCCAAATGTTGTGCCACTCCGTGCTTATTACTACTCGAAGGACGAAAAACTCTTGGTCTATGACTATTTTGCAAGTGGCAGCTTATCCACACTCTTACATGGTATGGTTTCTCCACGTCTATATTATTCTTTTTCTCATAGTTGAAAATAGTTAAAAGAGCAAAGAAGGGGTAACTTTTAACTTTGATTTTGTTTTACACGTATAATTTGAAAGCTGGTAAATACATCTTAGTTTTTCTTGTGAAAAATCTTATGGTCAGAAATGTGGTGACCTTTGAAATCTGATGCCTATGCTTTCTTATTAGAGCTTAAGAACACATAACTTTTTTACCTGAGCACCGTGGGACTCTAATCTGACAACCCTCTTTATGATGTGACCCATATATAAGTAGTCTATTGTATTATAACTTAATCAGTGCAGGACACTAAATTGAATTTTATGCCATGTCGTTGTATAAGGATTCTTTAAATTTGATGGTACTAGAGGTTTTGAATAATTCTGTTTTACTATTGGAAATTCAAAAATTTTACTGCTAATTCTGAAGAACTGAGCAATAATATTGCCGATAATATTGTCACCAAGAGCATGTGGGAAGTATGTAGTAATTTTACGTAAACACGTTAAATATGAGCATATGGTTGGGAAAAGAACTTGTATTATTAGGGGTGATCACTTCTAGTTTGTATGGACTCGGCGAATGTGTCCTATTTTGACATAAATTTTGATACTGGGTGAATGAAGTTGTTTGGTTGGTAAGACCAATACTTGAATCTTTCTTATTGACTTTACACTGGTCGCTGAGACTAATAAAATTCATAATTTGTTTACGAACAAGAATAAGTTTATTTTTTATATCCTTGTAAGTATCATGCCTTAATAGTTCAAATGACTTGATTTGAAGACATAATAGATTTATTGGAACGATGTTGCTGCGTATGAAATTGAAAATTGAACTCCAGGAATATAAACCGGTGAGACAAAGCACGTCCACCTTAAGTTAAAACAGATGAGTGGAGGCTCAATTACAATATATCTAGGCTTGAGGAGTCTTACTGATTTTCTTGCAGGACTATTAACATTGACTAGAACTGTAGGTCTATATGTGAAGAATTGCTCCGCATTGTATCCATAAGAAAAATGAACATTCAACTTGCACTTTTTGATTATTCTAGTCAAGAAGAAGTGCTTAAATATTCACCTGTCATAACTCAGACTGGAATATCTACAGGAGAGAGCCATCCATTTGCTCATTAGAAGTCATGTCTCTATAATCCGACACCCAATTTTTACTTGATGACAGGAAATAGGGGAGCTGGTAGAACTCCATTGGACTGGGAGACAAGAGTAAAGATATCGCTTGGGACAGCAAGGGGCATTGCCCACATTCATTCTATGGGTGGTCCAAAATTCACTCATGGAAATATTAAAGCCTCAAATGTCCTCATCAACCAAGATCTTGATGGATGCATCTCTGATTTCGGACTGACCCCTCTTATGAATGTCCCTGCCACACCATCTCGGAGTGCAGGCTACCGTGCTCCTGAGGTGATTGAAACCCGTAAGCACAGTCATAAATCAGACGTGTATAGTTTTGGTGTCCTTCTCCTTGAGATGCTGACTGGGAAGGCTCCACTCCAATCACCAACGCGTGACGATATGGTTGATCTCCCTAGGTGGGTTCAGTCTGTTGTTCGGGAAGAATGGACAGCTGAGGTTTTTGATGTCGAGTTGATGAGGTTCCAAAACATTGAAGAAGAAATGGTACAGATGCTGCAAATTGGCATGGCCTGTGTGGCAAAGGTGCCAGACATGAGGCCCAACATGGACGAAGTTGTTAGAATGATTGAAGAAGTCAGGCAATCTGACTCAGAAAACCGGCCATCTTCTGAAGAGAACAAATCCAAAGATTCAAATGTGCAGACACCTTGATTGCCAACAAAGTTGGTGCAGTTTGATTTCAAGTTTTAGTATTAAGATTGAACATTTTACATGCAAACATGCACAGAAAGGTTTTCTCGAGCATCATTCGAAATTTACATCCATTTGTGGCTTCTTATGGTGTGAATCTGTCCATTGGGCTATTTTTCTTAGGGACATAGTTTCTGATTTTTTTTTTCAATTATTATTGTCTTTAGGTGGGTTTTTCATTACATGATTTGTTGTAATAAATTTTATTCCAATGTTATGAATCGATTGATGAAGTTCAACTTATTTTTGACATCTCTCTGGGGGTGGGGGATTCTGGAGATCTCTCAAATAACCAGCAAGCCATCAATCTAAAAGCAGACCTGTGCTTTGGTAATGTGATCTTTTGCGTGAGGATAAATATATAGACATGCATATGTTGTTAATATTCGAATCGAATCATGGAATTGATGACAGTTCCCAAGGCTACTAGATTTTTCTGAAATTGTTACCATCCATATTATTAGGAGTCCGGAGGTAACATCGTTCATTCAATGTCTAATAAGTGATGTTATGCTTATTTAATTGCGATACTTAATTTGTATCTTCATCGGTATGTCACCAATAAAAATTTATTACTTAAATTTGAAATAATAAAAAAAATAATTATTTATTATTTAAATTAATTAAATAATTACATATTATTTATCACATCAGTTGGTACCGAATTTTTATCTCAACTAAACATGTATAGCATTAATGACGCCGAATATTATTACATGGAAATTTATTCCCACGAATATTCGGATCTATATTGCTAGATACATACATACAAGTCCGGTAAGGCTACTGGAAAGTCTAGAATATTTTAGCATGTCACGCCTTCTCTCAAAATAACAAGCCCGTGGATATATCCCGTCATTCATATGCCTGGTCGGATTAGATGGCTTCAATTCTTCAATCTCCACTAGAAGAACTAATTAACGGTGTTATAAATTATTTACTAGATGATTACATTATAATTAAACAACGATAGAGATTTTGGAATAACATTTTTTGGTAAATTTATTGGAATAACATTCGATGATAAATTTATCTATTACTCTATTGTATATACAATTAACCATTAGAATCATGACATAATGTATGATGTCTGTAATTGTTTTATAGGCGTTATGATTCAATCAGTTAGAGAAATTCTAAAATATACTAAAAATAATACAACCAAATAATGCATATATGATATGTGTATTTGGATTTAATATCACCGCTATTTATATGATGGTTTTCAAAATAAATATACATATGTCATAAAATAATTTACTTATTTTTATTTGGCTGACATACTACTTCTAATGTATTTTAGAATTTTTTGGTTGACCTGACTGTGCACACACTTGTGATATATAAAAGTTTTTCTCACATTTTGTGATATGCAGCATTAATTAATTAATACGTTTACCATACCATATGGTATTAACAATGTCCAAGCAACATCTGCTTGATTAAACAAATATGAAAGATGATCATAACAATAATTTTTTTCTTTTTGGTTATTTGTTTTAGATTTACCATGAATAGCTGGTGGTACTCAGCCGCTCTGGCCAACGAAAATAAATCTCCAACGTAGGAATCAATAATATGAAAGCTCAGATGAACTCATTTGTTTGACCATCAAGGTTATCAATTAGCTCAGAAATTCTCTGGGCAATGGCGGGGTTTGCAGGAGCATCATCAAGTCAGCAACAGCACCTCCAGAATCCAAACCCGCCATTGCCGCAGCATCAGCAGCAGCAGCAGCGGACGAAGCGCGTTGCCTTCTCTGAAATTCCTCGTAAACGAACAATGTACGAGGACATTCAGGACCCCAACTCCAAAGGGCAACGCTCTTGCCGCTGTTTCACGTGCTGTGCATGGATGTGCATAAGCGTCACCGCTTTCCTTGTAATCATCTTCGTGTTGGGCTTCGTTGCCGTAGGCTTCCTCCGTTCATCTCTGCCCCACATCAACGTCTTAAAAGTCCATTCTTCGAATATAAGCATCTCTGAATCTTCCCGACAGAAGTTTCTAACCATGGAGATCAGTGTTAAACTTGAGTTCGAGAACGAAAATGATAAAATGAGCTTGCACTACGAGGAACTGAGAGCCGAGATCAAAGCCGAAAATGTTAGGATTGGACACGCCGCCATTCCAGGGTTTTCCCAAAGGAGTGGAAATGAGACCAAAATAGATGTCAACACCACAACTACTAATACTCGAATTGATGATGCAAATGCCGAGATATTAAAATTGAGATACAGAGAGAAGGCCATGTTGGTTGATCTGTTCATCACTGGGGATGTTGGTTTTAGTTTCGGAGGGTTGAAGATTAAGGGCTTGCCTTTCGAGGTTAATTGCCAAAAAGTTAATGAAGCTTATATTAAATCTGATGATCCACCTAAGTGCTATACTAAGCTTCTTTCTTTCAGGGGATTGTGATATTTCATTAATTTCTGGTTAACCACTTTTTCCATGATTAATTGCAATAAGCATCTGTAAATTGATGGAGGAGATCGAAGCTGAGGCCACAACAATATGTACCCCGATCGATTATGAAGAGGAAAATTATTAATTTTTTTTTCCCTTGGTAATATATTTATATAGGAGGTTTTTATTGATTGTGTGACAATGGCAATGGCACTACTGGCAGCCATGTGATTTATTCTTTTTTTTTAAAAAAATTTTGTACTGATTAAATTATTTACCAAATACTAGCTTCTGTAATTAGTTTTGTATCGGGATCTTGCTTGTTTAATGAAGTAGAAAATTGTTTTAATTTATTACTTGTACTTAGTCTGCTTTGTAAGGAAATATTATGCTGGCGGATCCAAATCAGCCAGCTGAATATTACTCAGCATTACCATGAAGCTAATTTGCCAAGATTTGAGCAGCTTCATTACAAGATGGTATAAAATGAACACCAACGGAGTTCTTTTAAGCTATTAATTAGATATATACTTGAAGCGAAGTTCTTCGGTGTTTATTATAATTATTATTTGAAGTATATAACTATAATTCAAGATATTGGAATGGATACTTACACACACACACCAATGAGAGTTCTGGCACTTTAATAAAATACAAAAACACTATTTGCTATACTTTGTATTGGTGTAATATTGTAATAATATAATAGGTATTCGAGTTACACTATTATGTCATATCTATATAATATATATAGAGAGAGTACTGATCTTATTCAAAATCTTGAACTCTGTTGCAGTTCACCAAAGATATAGAGTTATATAGTTTAATAGAATAATAACATTATAATATATGAGCTGAGAGCAGAAGGATTATTAAGTATACACGTGAATCCAATGAAAGTTTGTAAACATTTATAGCCCAAACGCATGTGTACCTTGAATATAGCATTGATAATATTGCTTAATCATCCACACGAGTTTTTAGATAAAGACTATAGTTTAATCCCATGTTGGGGCCCAGTCACCACGGGTTTGGAGAAATAAGGCCCAAGTCCACGCCTCACATAAAGGCCTGGGCTTAAGCCTTCCGAGCCCTTTCGGACAAAGCCGGGGCTTGGGCTCTTAATCATTTTTTTCAAGGTTAGTGGATTTCAATTGGAGCCATTGGATTGAATCTAATGACTTAAAATCTACGAATGGCGAGTCCTGCCAAATGTAAATTTTAAAATTTTAAAAAATAAAGCCATTTTATTCAAATTCAATATATATGGAAAAAGTTATTTACATCCTTAAGGTTTGTTTAAAGAGTCACATAGGCTCCTCTGATTTTCTAAATAAGCACACAAACCATTTTCTCATTGTTATACCTTTGATTATTGTCAAAACATTTATAATAAATACAAATACAGTTCTAAGATAAAAATAATAAATAAAATAGCATATACTAACAAACAAAATAAAAAAATAAAATATTATCATATAGATGTCATGAAATTATTTTTAATATTAGGCTATTAGTAGCATGTCCTAACAGATTTTATTAATAACTAAATCCATTAATTCAAAAATTAATTTTAAAATTAATGCTAATATTAACATGGTATAAAAAATTATGAATAAAATGTATAACATAGGTTTTGCAAATTATTTTGAATGTTAAATACAATTATTTTAATATCATTAATCGGTGAAATATATTTTATTAACATTTAAAATTTCAATATACAAAATAATTTATAATTCATTTTGTAAAATTCATATTATTAAAATTATATTTACATTTGTTATAAAAGTTTATTTCAAGTTGATTTATAGGTTTTTATAATCGAAGGGTATAATATTACTGCTATAACCTTGCAATTGATGCTAGAAATGACAAACAATGTAAATGGTAAAAATTTGATTGTATTTACCGTTTACAGGCTGTGTGTTTTAATTTATTAGTTTTACTTACATATACAACCACTTCTATCGAGGATTCGGGTGTAATGGCTGTGAATTGAACACATGGAAGAATTTTAGTTGTATGTAAATCAATGAGACTAAGCAGGTGGCTTAAGACCAAGTTACAATGACATACTACGCAATTACGCATCAACAACTTAATGGGGGTGATTCAATTATTAATTTTAATTTGATCGACTTTAAGGGAAGTAGGTAATCGCTTGATTGACAAGGAATGAGGGGTTTCTTCGGTCTCCAACTTCAGTGCATAATTGTCTTCTCACATGCTTGCTCTATGAGGGGCCCGTTAACATGCCTTTGCTTCACCTTCAAGCCAAAAGAATAAACATATATAATATATTGTTATTACGTTTGTTCAACGTTTATTTTAAATTTTTTAAAATATTTTTCTATTATTGTTTGTATATGCTTTTAATAAACTATATGGTAAATACTAAATTACATTTAATATAAAATTGTAGAACCTGTAATTGGTGTGGCTCACATAAGTAGTGTAAGTTAATTGAATGTAACTTAAAAACTCTTGAACTATATATCTATTTTATATATACCTTTTTCACCTGAGATCTTTGTTTAATAAAATATTCTCAAAATCCGGCCTTCTCATAAACAGTCTTTAGAATAAAGACTTGTACACAATATATATGGAGAAGAAGCCATGATTGGAAAATTAAAAATTTAAGACATATAACATAGAATAAATAAAACATTCAAACACACACATATATATAGTAACTTTTTAATAAGGCATCCTTAAATATAAATTTTAATATATTATAAGACATAATATACCATATTAAAATATGTGTTCTCCATCTTTTTAACTTACACACAAATACACCGCAATTGAAGTCCCTTATTCGAACATGTATACACACAGTGATACAGACACTAAAGTCGTATAAATTTTTCTTTTTTTTTCAGATTCCCTTCAAACGTACAGACTTACACTGTTACACATCACTATTGACTAGTCTTTTCAACTTTTTGTACACTTGTGAAAGAGCCCGACAACAATGTTGATCTTTTGAATTTAAACCCAAAAACCAGCTCAAATGTCCAACCATATAACGGGTTCCAAAATTTTTATCTTTTGAATTTCCCTTTAAATACAGGGTAAAGTTGCATGGCATCACGATGTATGGACATACATTGAATTGATCATTAAATTTAACTTACAATTGTCATTAAACTAAATTTAATGGTTGGATCTAATCATGATCTTACAACCTGTAATACTATAATTAGACCCTTTAAATACAGACTTACACAACGTTTTTATTGACTAGTCTTTTCAATTTTTCATATACTTGTGACGGAGCCCGACAACATTTTTAATTTCTTAAATTTAGACAAAAAAAAAAAAACCCAGCTCCAAACACATAGCGCGGGTTTCAATATTTCAATTAACACTCTTTTTATTTGAATCTTTAATTTTTAATTATTTTTGCACTCTGAAAAATCTTCAGAAGTTGACGGCGAAAAAGAAAAAAAAATCCTTTGCACTCTTCTTGCCTCACCTTTCACATAAATAATAGGTGGGAGAGTTTTTAAAATTTTGTTATCTCTATTTTTCTCTCCAAACTTTCTCTCTTTAAAAAACTCAAAACACTAGATCCCAATATAATTAATCTGAAAAATAAAGAAAATGAAAAATAGATTATTTTAAAGTTTTATTAACTAATTGAATAGATGAGTCATAAATTAAAAAAAAATAGATTGATGATAAATCTGAAGAGTTTGCAACAACATGAGGAAAAATAAGGCAAAAGAGAAGAAAGAGAGAGAAAATATAAATGGGTTCATTATATCCGTATTTCTCCTTGCATATAATTTCCATGGAAAAGAGATTTTATCAATATATCGAAGGGGTGTTAAAAGCACCACTAAAAAAAAAATCTAACAATTCAGAAGTGTAGTGATGACATGCATAATTTTTGGATGCACGCTGTAATTTGTCAATTATTATGAGTGTTGAGGTGATTAACCCAAAAATAGCTGTTAAGTTTTAGGGATAGTTTGGAATTACGATGATTGATGAAATAAGTTGTTTCAATTGGGTGAATAAAATAAGTTGTTGATTGAAAAAATAGTTTAATATTTGATAAAATGTGTTGTTGCAATTGTTATGAATTTGAAAAGTGGAACAAAATGTTGGTTTATTATATAATAACTCAAACAAATATAGGTCTAAGTTGTGTTTTATTTATATATTAGGATTTATAGAAAAGTAAGACATAAATGTCTTCTTATTAAAATATAAATGTTATAATAAAAAATTTAAAAATACGTAGTGACTTATTTAATAAATCGCTTATAAAAAAATAAACGCTTAATACTTTCAAAAGGTACTGTGAAAATAAAGAAACTTATGAAATAAATAATTTTAAAAAAAATTTACCCAAATGCTATTTTGTTCAAATGTGCGAAATAAGCAGTTTAAAACATTTAAACTTTAATCCCAAATGAGCCATAGTTTCAAAAATATTTTTATCACTATTGTTAGTGATGTAATAAAATCAAACTTATTGAAAATTTTTTTTTAACTGATACAATCTATAGATATATTGGATCTATTGCAACTCTACTTCTATAGATTTCTTTATTGAATACAATCTATACATATTGGGAATCTAGATGCATACATTTTTTTTATTGATACAATCCATAGATACCGTATATATACGACAAAATTGGATATATTTATATCTTTAAAAATATATTATATATAGTTTAACTCGTAAATCTATCGAGACTTGTTTAAAAATCTACTTTCACTAATAATATTAAATAAAAAATAATTCTTATTGCACATATTTGTGAAAAGGAGAAAAGATCCTATAAATATTCTAATTAAAATGTTGAGAACACAACATGGAAGTAAATGTTCATTTTAACGCTAGCTAATATTGAAAACAATGACTATATCAATATCAGAACCAAATCTACTAAGTAGAAATATCCTTCAATCACCACAGTTAATGTTAAGGACAACAACTCTATCCGTCACCTAAAATTTATCATTATGAGAAAATAGTGATCCTCTAATATTAAAATATACATGTGATATATCAATCAGGATATGTGTAGGTGCCCAAATTTATATATTTTTAAATTATAAAAATACAAAAAAAAGGAAAAAAGAAAAGTAAATTCTCTAACCCTAAAAAAGAGTACACTTTTAAAAGAAAAGAGTCAAAAAAAAAAAAAGACGAAGGACTAATCCGACATTTCAGGACATAACGAATTTGGGGCAGCTTCACATATTGACATATCACATGAGCCAAACTCAGAAGCTTCCTCAAATTCCATGCACTAGCAAGCACTTCTTATGGAGTGTGAGTGCCGAATGGGAGAGTGGAGAAGACTTAGAAAATAAAAAAGAGCGACGACTTTGGGGTAGTTTAATACAATTAAAAAATAAAAAAAAATATACAGAGAAAGCGATTTACCATCCACCCACACATTTGATACGTCAATTGAGGCAGCTGGATTCATTGCCCCGCCCTTACCTTGACCCAATAACGCATCAGTCGTCACTGGTCACTACATGACCACGAGACAAGACCGAGACCAAAATTAAACTTCCATCTTTTTTTCTAAGTCCAATTAAACTTATTGGATGATGGCTAATTATTATTGTTGTTGTTGTTTATACATGTATATATAATTTTACTTTTACTTTTTTTCTTTTTTTTCTAAACGAGGACAATTTTTACTTTAATTAAATAAAAAATATAAATTTTAATATATTAAAAATATTTTTTTTATTTTATTACACTTCACTTTAATTAAAAAGAATTATATATATATAAATGCAAGTACTTTTTTTTGTATGGATACTTTATTAAATTATATAATTTAATTAAAAGTGTAAATATACTACTAAATTATATAATTTTATAATAAATTAAATTTTATTAAATTATAAAAAATAATAATAAAGGAGAAATATAATAAATGTCGGTGTGTTTGGTTTAAAGAAAGTTTAAAGTGAGGAGAAGAGGAACGGAGGGGAGGAGAAAAAAATAAAGATAAAAAAATTTTATTGAATAAAAATTAGATTGATCCTCTTTTTACTCAGTTTCTCTCTCTCACTTTCTTTTCCCCCAACCATTTTTTCCAACCATGAGCTAGGTGTACACCTCAAAAAAAGAATAATAATAAAGGCGCCGCACCTTATAATTTATAAATGCGCGCGCACACCCACACACACGGCGGCAATTTGTCTCCTCCCAATTTCAGTTTACAGTTCTCTCTAGCTCTTTAATTTCTATTCCTTTGATCACTTGCTCTCAAGTCTCTTTCCCGCCAAAATCTGCTGCGGTTTTGGCCTTGTTCATGTCTCCAAAATCCGACATGATCATCAAGTTCACTGAACACGTTGTCACTACTGATAAGCCCATAATCAGTACCCCAGCACCTCAAAAACTTGTTCGAATCATACTTACCGACGCTGACGCCACCGATTCTTCCAGCGACGATGAACAAGTAATTAACCACGTTCGAAGAGTCAAACGACACGTCAAACAAATCAACCTTAATAATCATCATCGACAACAACACCAACAGCAACAGCGACGACGACAGAGCAATAAGCTTCAGCATAATAAGAAGATAAAGAGACATGAGCACCCAACGCCGCCGCAAAGTGACGTCACTCAGATGAAAAAGTTCCGGGGAGTCCGCCAGAGACCATGGGGAAGATGGGCCGCCGAGATCCGAGACCCTAATCGGAGGAAACGCCTCTGGCTTGGCACTTTTGACACTCCGGAAGAAGCTGCCTCTGTTTATGATCAAGCCGCCGTCAAGCTTAAGGGCGCTAACGCCGTTACAAACTTCCCCAACCCCGTTTTAACGGGGGAGGAAGTCGTGCGCGGTCAACGTCAACGGACAGGCGTTGAGTCGTTTGACTCTTCTGACATTAGCTCTCTGTCGTCGCCAACCTCTGTCCTCCGTACCGACGAGTTCACGCCGTTTGATAGCTGTTTGTGTTACGGTGACGGCGATGGGGACGTTTTCGGTTTCGGGTTTGAAGTGCCGCTAAGTCTGCCAGATTTGATGCTGTCGGGAACATCATTGAGCGAGGAAGAGTTCGGCGAGTTTGACGTTAACGATTTTTTAGTGGAAGTCTAGTGGTTACATCGGGCGCACGTGTCGTGTTACACTCGCAAGGACAAGTTAGTGATTCAAGATTTTTATGGGGAATTGTTGGTAATTGAATATTCTCAGTTGAGTGTAATTATTGTGAGCAATAGATTTGGACAAGTATTAGGCAATTTTGATTGAATACGTAACGCTTTTTAGTAAACTTTTCATGGTTGTTGTAATATTAATGTAATTTTCATGTAGATGTAATTGTACCAATTATTATCATATGGATATAATTGTGCCAATTATTATTTTGAAGATATTGACAAGTAGAATGGGATTATGGAGTGTGTTTGAGGAATTCTTTAAACATCACGCTTAGGCTGAAAAGCAAACAGATTTATTATTATTATTATTATTATTATATGATCAATTCAATTCAATTCTAATAGTACTGATCCATTATTTTAGTTAAAGAATTTAATTTCTTTTATAGCCGAATCCAATAACGACTTATTATTTCTACATATAGTGGGAGTAAATAAAACAAAATATAATGGACTTTTAGATGTGGGATACTGCATAATAGTCGAGAGTAATAGTAGATAATAAATCATCTTTAAAAAAAAGAAAATATATTAATGATTTTATTAGAAATATATTTATTTTTATTAAAAAAATTACTGGTCGATTCTCGTTTTGTGGATCTTCGAATGAATCTTCGGCAGCATAGATGGAGCCCCTAAAAAACAGTAAACACGTGGTAGAAAGACTTCCCTTAATAAATCCATTCGTTTTATCGTTGCCAACGGGGCTGGCTTTTGTCGGATATTTTGGGCTCCACTCCTTTTCTATAAGATAGATCCACAGATATTTATATCATTTTATTATTATTATTATTATGGTCGTCGTCGTCATTATTATTATTTATAATTTTGATCTCAAATCATGATTTTGATTGAAAGTAAGCAAATATTTGTGTACCATAAGAGTCCTGAGTGTTTTTTTAGTTATTTTATGTCAAATAAAAACTATTGTATTCCATCAAACCAAAACTCAAAGGCAAGAATATAAATGTGAAGCAAAATATTTTATTCATACAATGAGAACAATATAAAGTAAATTTAGACATTGCAATTGCTACTTGATTTAAACTTACTTGGGACATGAATCTGAAAAACATACTTTGGTATGAGCAATCGTTGAACTTTATTAATAAGTCGGGGCGGCTCAACTAATTTTGAGGCCTTAGGCGAATTATTTTAACTATACCTTTTAAAAAATATGAGGTTAAATATATATATTAATTTATTAAAAAGTTATTTATTTAAAATCAATTTTTCTAACTTTCTGAGGTGCAAAATTATTGATCAAATTTTTATATTCTAATTTTGTTAATATATTTTTCTCAATATAGCTAAATCATTTACTTTTCCTTTGACTTAGTTGATCTTAAATAAGCTTTTATCAATTTTAATTTTAAAAAATTTCTTCAATTACTTCTTCACTCTAATTCACATCCTTTTTACTACTTTTGACAAACTTATCACGAGCTCATTTTTGAGATCACATTAACTTTTTTATTCTTCTCTTTTTCTTCCCCAAGTTTTTTGTATCTTGATGCACATTTTCTATTAGACATTTTTTCTTTTTTAGTGAAAAAAGAGTAAACAAGCAAATAATTATGCTAGATAATTAAAAGAAAACAACTATAATATTTAAAAATGAAACAACAACAATTGAATAACACAACTAATTAAGAAGAGAATAGGAAGAAAAAACATGGATATTTGAAACTTTAATTTTGATGAATTGAAATTTTAAACAGCAATGATCAATAGAAATAGTTTATTTTTTTTTCTTACGCAAAAGTTAAAGAAAGCCTTTTTTCCCCTTATGCATAAAAGCATTGAATGTGTCGTGCCTTTTTCTTTTAATTGATAAAAATAATAATAGATAACAAGTTACAAACGTGTGACTTTTACAGAGTTTTAAATGAAATAACATTAAATAGAGATTTTGTAGGAATTTTATAGTTTATTTGAGCAAAGATTATAATAGAATAATAATAATAATAAATATAAAATAATAATTTAATAACTATAATGTTGGAGAAAAATTTGGGGTCTTCATATATTGCGGGGCTCTAGGCAACTGCCTATGTTGCCTAGAGGAAGAGCCGCCCATGTTAATAAGCCAAAGAATAATGGTATGTTTAAAAAATTAGAATATAAATTTTTTATCTTAAATGATTTGTGTGAAATTATCTTATTAATAATATTATTAAAAGTCAACTATTATTAAACATATGACAATTATTGGTTGGTGACATATCATTTGAAATATAATTTTTATCGGACTTTGTAAAGCATATCATTACAATGCAATTTGATTATAAGTTGGTAGTTTTTTTTTTTTTGAGTGACAATCATCTTTTTCCTTACCTTATTTTTGATGTCGAGAGTATGACTATCCCATCTATAGTATGTAAATACATTTTTTTTTTGGGAAATAACTATATAGTAGAATTTTGATAAATTAATAGCCTTGGGACCATGAAAAATTGATTAATTTTAGTCAATATTAATATATAAATAAATTAATAATTTAAAAAAATAATATCACGTTCATAATATGTTTTTTTATGAAGTATAAAAGAAAGTATAATTAGAGAATTTAGTGATTTTATCGAGCTGTATGATACATTTTTTATTTAATTTTGGTTGAGTGAATCAGTCATTTGATATGCCTTTAATTAGATTATATGACTAGGATCACGATTATATGATAACTTCTCATCTAAAAGGTGTAAGGAAAATAATAATTAATAATTGATTAAATGCAAAAAACATAATGCCAGTATGTCAAAGAAAATCATAAACATATCATATTTATTTAGTTTCAAATTAATTAATTATTAATTTATGTATCAATTGCGTCCTATAAAAAAATGAACTTCTTTTTAAATACATTATCTAATAAATTTATTAAATTATTAATTTATTAGTGTTGGGCCCAAATCAAGATCAACAAAAATTATTTTTTGATTAAAGTTATCAAACTATTATTTAATTAAAATTATTAATTAATCAAACATTAATTTAACGAAGTTCCATTGTATCTTTACCTTTTAGTTGGTGTATCATGCTACACAAACTATTCTAGAGTAGTGATGAGTGAAGTTTCTATGCTACTATATATGCTAACTTATTATATATTAAACCAGAAATAATGTGTGGTGTACAGAATCTAAGTTGGTGAGGCTATTGGGGAGTGGGGGATCGAGATCAACAGGAGGCTGGCGGCTGCAAAGAGATGACAATAATGGAAGCCAAGTCCCTATGCTCTTTGCTGTTCGCATGCGTTCATAATGATGAATCAAATTTTGGCCTCAAAAACATTTTGAGGTAACTGTGATTCTGTGAACAGTGAACCGGCGGCTGCCAAAAAGCCGAACGATGAAAAGTCAAAGAGAATTAGGGGATTTAGTGGACCCCAAGGTTGGTAACCAAACAAATACGGCTACGATCATTTGCCATGCTCCACCACCGGCCTACAAACGACGCCCGCTCTCCACCATCACCATTTTCTATTCTTAATTCTTATCAATATGTATATTAAACTTACTTTACTAAAAAAATTTAAAGAAAATGATGTTGACCCATTCAGAAAATATAATTAACATAGAAATAATAATATTGCAGCATAAATGGAAATAATAGTATTATAGCATAAAAAATATTGTCATTTGTGTGCTACAGTGATACTGTACTACTGTAGTATGAATGATAGTTTTATTTTTGTCTTGATGGTATCTTCTTCCTATTTAAATATTAATGCTCAAATTTAAAGTTATAAGCTTTTAAAAACTATTTATAAGTTTAACATTAATTGATTAAGTATCAGGCAAGATGTAAGAGCAGGATGAGAACAAGATTATTTTAAAATTTGGATAGTATTATTACCTTAATTGGTAAAATTATTTGCTTTAAGGCTTTTTTTGATATTGTAATGTTGTAACTTTTAAAATATATATGTTGTAAAATAAAAACTCTGGTAGTGAAATAATAAAAAAAAGATTTTTTTAATAAATTTGACTTCAGATAATTTTGATAAAAATAATAAAACTATTAAAAATTTTCTCCTCAAGCAATTGTGAAATAAAATTATTTTACCTTCCAAACAACAACTACAAACATTTAATTACATGCTGTTGGGTGTTGCAGACTTGCAATGCAAGGAATCAAGGGGTGATGTCTATATATTTCCCTTGAAAATTTTAAAATACGATAGAAACTCTATAAAATAATATTGTTGGGACTAAGAAAAAAACTATTATCTTACCGAGTTATTTATTTATCAATAAATAAATAATTTATTGGTAAATGAATATTTAGGTTTGAGAATAAATTTATATTTTAATTAGTTATAGCATCTTAGTTTGTGTACTATTCTTTTTACCAAGATTCATGTATGAAATTTATCATATATGTGCTAAACAAAACTAGTAAATATTATGAACATATACAGAGAAGCCATAAACTTACGTTGTACATATTCATAAAATTGGTGTACATACTTTTCAATTTTAATACTTTAATAATACTTAGAAGATAAAGAGTTTCAAATGCTTAAACAAAATAGAACATAAACTTCATAAACATATCGATTATTAGCTTTATTTTTAGTCTCAAATCATTAAATGTATTTTATAATAGAATTGAGAAAATTGAAGTTGTCAAGAAAAGAAAATTTTTAATTTTATGAATTTTATATATTAGTTATCATTATTTTTTTGTATTTAACTAATTATTAATTTATATTTTCATTTGCCCAAATCAAAAAAAAATTATTATCTTATTTATTTAGCAAGATTATTAATTTATTACATTGTCCCAAATTGGGATAAAAAAAATTCTATTATTTAGTAAGAAAATTTCATTTGACCTTAAAAAAAAAAAAAATTATTATCTTATTTATTTAGCAAGATTATTAATTTATTACATTGTCCCAAATTGGGATAAAAAAAATTCTATTATTTAGTAAGATTATTAAATAATCGAAAATTCATTCATCAAAGTTTTACTGTATTGTGTTCAGAGGACTATTAATTGGGTTCATTTGATATTAAGGTCTTGTAATTTTTATATTCTTAAAAAAAATTTCTCTTTATTTCTTTATCCCTCAAGAGTCTCACCTAGCTTTAAGGGGGATGAGATGAGTGACAGAGACAAAGAGAACGATGAATATGATGAAGAGAATGTTAAGTCAGCGACGAAGCCACTTGATGTCTACGATGGGCAATAGCTAGCCAATCAAAAATTTGAGAAAAATTTTAAATAAATCCTTCTAAATAGATTTTTTTATAATGTTATTATTAATATTTTCAATATTGTTAATAATTTTTATATTTTCTTTACACTTTTTAATTTATTCATCTCAACTTCAACTTATTTCTCTCTATCTAAGCTTCTCTCACTCTTTACCCTCTAACCTTGATGATAAAAAAAACCAAAAAACAAATTATTAAACGTTTGAATTTTATTTTTCTTCCTACAATTAAAGATTTTGATCTACAGTATAATCATCTTAAGTTGAATTTTAATTTAATATTACGATTTTATTCAATATACCTTGATTCATATGAATATTATATGATTTTTTTTCATTCATGATTCTCGCAAAAGAGTGTTAAGAAAATTATAAGCCAACTCAGTTTTTTATTTTTAAATTTTTGAAATTTAGTTAAAGATAAATTCTTATTCACTCTTCTTTTATCTCTCATGAATCTTGAAAAACCTTTCAATAAAATACGCACATATTATATTTTTTTTAAAAGTAATTTTTATATAACCCACCCTAAAAAAATCTCTTAATCATCAATACGTTAACTAAAATCATATTATCCCCCTCCTAAAAAAACTTGGCTTCGCTCCTATGCTAAGTAACTAAAGATTAATTTATTTTACTAATAATATTTTTGACAATATGAATAAAAATTGATTGTTTGGTAAATATATTTTACTAATAATATTTTTAACAATATGAATAAAAGTGTTACCGATTTTTAATTTATCAAACAATTGCAGGATAAGATTGCAGCTCTACAACAATAGTACCCAACGCACTAATGGTAATGAGAAAATGAAGCCGAGTTAAGGACTTAAGGTGCATGCACGAACTATGCCGCTTCTTGATGCGTTCGTGGCGAATATAATGGATACAATTTTTGGCCCGTTGCTGTTTTATCTTTAAGAAGAATCAATATTTGATTGATTGAACAATAAACTTACGATAATTTTTCAAAAATAGTGGACACCGAACCACAACTATTATTTGAACAGTGGCAATGTTTATGACCGTTAGAAAAAAAAAAGGAGTAAAAAATTAAATAAAAACAAAAATACAAATGGCACAAGGTGATTATAAGGAAGTAGAGGGCACACACATGTGTGTGTGTATATATATATATATATATATATATACATATATATATATATATATATATATATATATATATTTTGCTGGTGCTTGAAATTTAATCTAAGAGGAGTTAAGTTCAAATTGTAATATCTTATATTCAGAAAAGTATTTAGAATTCAATCGATCTGGGGCACAATTAAAACATAATACAATTTTAAAAATTTAGTTATTGCATTATCTTGAAAGTAATGATATTTACCCATGCAGGGCTAAGAATGGCACTGGAAATACACTGTATAATGTCGTTTTTGCTAACGAAACAATCAAATAACTGAGCACAACTTCGCATTAAATAATCTAATAAAATGTATTAATAAGCAAAAAATTCTATCAAATTCCTTCGGATTAACACTATTTGGCAAATATCCATACCAAAAAAAAAAAAAAAAGAGTCTAAAATTTTGATTGAAATGACAAATTGACTAAACAATAAACAGAGTAAAAATGTACGTATGTGTGTGAAAGCTTAAAGAAATGGTAAAAGAGGATTGACTTGTATTAAGGAGTGATTTGGATTAATTAGAAATTTGAGAATCTTTTTGTTGTTTGAACGTGAAAAAGCCAAAACACATAAAGTCATAAAACATTAATATGTGATATTTTTAAAATTTAGAAGAGGGCTTTTCAGTGTTTCAAATCAATAATAGGCTAAATTTAAAGATGTATTTAAAATTTTTCGAAAGCCCAGCTAGTATTAACAATTAGAGACCACATGAATCCTAAATAATTTCTGTTATTGATACAAATGCGTAGAATTATCGGACGTGTCCAAAGAAACCCAATACGTAGACTTTTTTTTTTTTTCGATAGGTCCAAATACGTTGACTTAGAAACTGTTTTTCTAAATTGATAAATTTGATTCTTACAGTGTAATATATTTGATGCTAGCAAGTCCAAAAGTATTGACTGCTCGAAGAAGCTGAGGCAGTGGCGAAGCTATGAGTTGGCTAATCTGGGCTGTAGCCCAGGTTAGGTTTTTTTTTAAAAAAAATTAATTATAATTTATAAATTTATCTTTATTAATATTTATAAAAAAAATAAAAATAAATTTAATAGTCCACCTCAAAATATGTTGCTAGCTTCGCCACTGTGCTGAGGTGTCCTTCTTCCATCCGTAGGACTATTTGGATCAGACTGAGGCGGTGAGGCCCGTTTGATTAAGCTGTGTGGCAGTCTAGTTTTTATTTTTTGGCCCCTGTGTGAACTGTTTACACTTGATTAATATTAGGGAAGTCGGTTTGGGAGAATTTGTGTCTCTCGGTTTAGCGGGAACTTATAATTTGAGTTGTGGTATGAGTTTAAAGCACCTTCCACAACAAGCTCTTCTCGGATATCTCGTGGTTAAGACAAAAAAAAAAAAAAAAATTAGGGATCCTAAAATTTAATTTGCAATTACTTTACTCAAAGTCAATTATCTACTTTTTATAGTTTATATTTATTTATTTTTATGTTTAATAGTTATAAATTAATTAAATTTTTAATATTTAATGAATATTACTATTATCTACCAGTGATGTCGTTGCTATCAAAAGTTACTGATAACACATCTGATCACATTTGACTTTATTTCTTGTAACCTATCTGATGTTCCCATCATCGATATTGAAGGAGCAGTGGGAATGTCGTAATCACTGAAGTGATGCATGGCGTAAACTAAACATTACTCGGAAATACGCAATCAATATATGTGAAATGGATAAAACGTGTACCACAACAGATATGCAGATATCATGATTTGATCCAAATTGGATCCAGGTTCTAAGAATAACTTGTGATTTGGATCCAACGGGTAGATCCACTTGTAGATCGTCGCAACTAGATCACATTGGATCCATGTGAAATATACCCGAAACTTGTCAATAAATGTTCAAAAGGGAGAATGTCCCTCATAGCACTCAAAACTTATTTTCCCTATGACAAGGAAGAGTCTTTTATCAGTTATCATCTAGCTAACGGTGTGAGCTTTGGGTCAGACTTATAACTTGAAATGTTTTAATAGCTCAAATATGTTTTAAAGAAGGTGAAGTCCAGCTTTAACTGAGAGATTAATACTCCCTAATTGAATTGGTCAGCCGCCTGCTCACCTCATCTTTGAGGCTGAGGGTTCGAGAATTAACCATGTGAGTTGTGCATTTATTTATTTATTTCAAATTCTAAGCTAAATTTTAATATGTTGAGACAGGTGTCAATCTGTGTAGGTCCGAATTTCCGATCTCGAATTATTTGCGTCGTACTTTCTTATGTAATATCATTTTTGGTAAAAATAACTAGAGGAGTTCAAATACTCAAATTGCCCAGCATCGATCGACTGTATAATCATTATATCACATTAGGCATAGTAAAATATATTGTGGAACGAAAGAAATTAAAGCAAGACAGGAAAATTGAAAGAAGGTTCGTGGAAATGGAAGACATGGTGCTGTCAGATTTGAAAATGACTTTTTCTTTGCCAACAAAGAATCGAGTTCAATTTCTTTTTGACTAAACAAAGACTTGTCTCGGTATTTCAATTCTCCTCGGTGAGTTGTACCGCAGATGGAATGATTGTGAGGGCAATCTCAAAAAATGCCCAATAAGGGGTGGGCTTTCGGTTTGGGTTGGCCTGAACCGAATCGAACCCAGATTTTTATTCATTTTCAGTTTGATTTAAATTAATCTTAAAATCCAAACTAACTATTAGTGCGTTTGGGGCAACTGTACTGCCACCGCGCAACTGTTTCTCATACCTATTTTAGGAAAATATTCTCCTAGAAAATGGCATGGGGAGCAATGATTTTGATAGCGTAAGAATGCCCGAAACACGTCTTATATCTTCTAAACTGATCAGCCTCAAAATTCGGTTAGGGATTAAGAAATCGATCCGGTTAAAAGCTTAAAAAAAAAGAAAAAAATTCACAAAATAATTTCAAACAAAACTCCAAACTCGATCAGCCGATCCCTAAATCCAATTTCAAACTCTTAACAGCCATATCCTCTCACATCCGGTCATCCCTCTTACCAGCGGTTCCTCCACGCCACACCACGTCTCGCTATCGCAGCCTCCGACTTCAATCCCCAAATTCCCAATTTCGTAAAACAAAACAAATCCGAGAAGCCACTTCTCTCATCCGGTCATCCCTCTCAGTTCGAAGGTGCCTCCATGTCGTTCTATGTTAGCACAGCTCGTCGTCGCAACCAACGACTTCGGCTCACGACTCTCTCTCTCTCTCTCTCCCACACACACACAGAGTGTTTAGTTTTGACCCCAAGTCACGAAGTCGAGTAATCGTTAGAGCAACACCAAAACTCTAGCGGCATGTTAATTTTGTTTTTAATTTTTTCCTTTTATGGTGTGTTTAGTTGTGGATTTGGGGAATGAGAATGAAATTTATGCTTACTTGGCAAAATATAATTTGGGAAAGAGAATAAAATGTGTAGATCCCACATAATTTGGGAATAAGGAATGAGAATTCCATTCTCATGGGGGGTTGTGAATGAAAATATGGGAATGAGAATGAAACATATATTTACTTTTCTATCATTCTAATTTTTTTATATTTTCTAAATTACCCTTGTTCAAATCACAAATAATTTTATTATTTTAAATGTCATTAATAATAATAATAATTATTATTATTAAATTTTATTAGTTTAGTTATTATTAATTATTTTCATTATTTTTTATTAATATTATCATTATTAACATTTATCATTATTATTATTAATAAAAATAATAATAACAATAATAAATAAAAACTAAAATAATAAAGTTAATAAAATTTAAATTTAATAATAATAATAATAAAATAATAAAATTTAAATTTAATAATAATAATAATAAAAATGTTAATAATGATAATATTAATAAAAATAGTAATAACAATAATTAATAATAAATAAAATAATAAAGTTAATAATAATAATAATGTTAATAATGATAATATTAATAAAAATAATATTAACAATAATTAATAGTAACTAAAATAATAAAGTTAATAAAATAATAATAATAATAATAATTAATTTTATTTTTTAATTAATATCATTTTTATAATAATATTTATACATTTATCTAGTCAATGAAAATTACATTATTTAATACCATGGGTATTTTGGTAAATTAATTCTCATTCCCATTCCTTGCACCCATTTATTTTGCCAAGTAAACACATCAATGACAGTCCAGCACATTCCCATTCCCATTTATTTTTGCCAAGTAAACATTAGAATTTCATTCCCATTCCTAGCACATTTCCATTCCAGCTCATTCTCATTCTATGAAGTAAACGTACCATTAGTTAATTAGATTTTCAGCACAATATTTATTACTGGTCAATTTTTATAATTTTATGAGTAATTAGAGTTAATTGATGAGTATTTAGTTGTGGGCAATTTGACTAGGACTTGGAGAGATAAAGTCTATAATGGAAATTTAAAATTTAATTAGAAATGGTTGAAAATTGTTGAATTTGTTAATTATATGGGCACTTTTGTCACTCTGATAAGTGAAATTAATTTTTTTTGGGATGATAATTAAGGGCTGTGGATTGTTTAGTTATTCTGCTACTTTACAAACTTGCAGATTGCTTATTGTGCATTAAAAGGGCGAGTAATCTTTAACTGTAAACACTTAACAGTGGATTTGTAGCACATTGAATTGTTGGTACTTTCAAGAATAAGATGGTTCATTAGTAACTCAAATTATTAACCCAAATCATATTGCAACCCAAACTTTTTTTTTTTGACTGCGATATTGCAACCCAAAATTAATAATGAAATTAAAATCGAACTGAACCAAAATTGAAAGTAAATGAACCAAATTGAACCGTTTAGATTGAATTAGTGGTGGGCAAACCCAATCTGACCCAACCCAACCCAACCTAATCCAACCCAATTTAATTTTGACTGGTTGAGTGGATTATTATGAGTTAATTGGGTCAATTTTTTCGAACCCAATCAACAATTGGGTTGGGTAAATTATGATGAACGCATGTAACCCAACCCACATAAATAATAATAACAAGAAGAAGAATATAATTTTCAATTGCAAAATCCTAAAAATTGAAACTACTAATCTATATTTTTATCGTCTTTTTATTTTTTATAAAAGAGATTATTTTGTTTTTGTATCTACTGTTCTAGACTCTAATTCCAAAACTAAAATCACTCTTAAATCTCAATTCTCAATCAATTAAGGTACTTTTTTGTTTTGTTCATTCTATATTCTTTTAGTTTTCTTTATTAAATACTAGATAGTGAATAGAATTTTCATAATATAATATTTTTATATTTGATTTCAATAAGCTTTATTTCAACTTTCATATCTTTTTTTTAATTTTTTAATATTAATTTAACTTCAAATGTTTAACCCAATCAAACCAACCCAACTCGACCTAATAATTTAAGAATTAGATTGGATTAGGTTAGACATATTTATTTAATTGGGTTGGATTGAGTTTATCTCAATTAATTACATAATGGGTTGAGTTGGGTTTTTGTAAACCCTATCTAATCTAACCGATACCCACCCCTAGATTAAATTATTAAACCCAATTGGTTTGTAAACCCAACTGAAAACCGAAAAAACTGAAATGGCCACCCCTATGCTTAAAGGGCTAATCAACGCTTGCACCTAAATGTTTCAAGCAATGGCACCGCACACCCAATTTTTTCGAAGCCTTTTACCACGCACCCATATCGTTTGTTCTGCTGTTAGTTTTGACAATCGAAGGGCGAAAATTGGTAATTGTCGAGACAAATTAAAAAATACATATATACTAAATAAAGTGTCATCATTCACCATTTTTTCCACCCTTTCCTCTTCCTTTTTCTTCGTCTTTTTCTTTTTACAGTTCTTGAATGTGGTAGCGGCAGTTCCATTCACGCTCAAGAGCGATAATATTCATAGAAGGTCTTGGTAAATGAAAATAAATTTTCTATTTAATAGAATCAGCGGAAGCTAGTCTTTTACTACTATTATTATTATTATGTATACATGCATAGAGTTAAAATAATACTTCGATTTCATATAGAATATCTTAAGAAGACAACTGTAATTTTTTCCGTCGCTATTATTACGATCTGTATATTATGGCTGCAGTCTTCTCTATTATTCTCAATTGTCTTTCTCACGTGTGTGTGCAAGTGGTAAACCCTAATGGACATCCTATAATATTCTCTTTTCTTTTACAAAGAAAAAGCTCTATATTTTATGCATGTTCTAATTTCTTATCCTTTATATAGGTACTAAGTTTGATTAGGAACTGAGCAAATAGAGGGTGAGCAGACATGGGTTTCCTTGTTCCAACTTAACAATTAAGCCTCAATCATCTCATGACACGCTAATGCTATGTTTACTTACTAAAGTGGGAGTAAGAAGTGTGAATTCCTCCCACTTCAGTATTTATTTACATATTTTAAGAGAGATGTGTGAATCATACTCTGTGGGTTCCATCTATTTTTGGAGTGAGGAGTGAGATTCCCACTCCTATTGGATGATGTGGGAGTGAATTCTCACTCCCAACTCTTCATTTTCTACTCTTATTTTATTAAATTTAATATAATATATTGATATATTTCTTCTCTAATTACAAATTAAGTAGTCTCTTTTATTTGTATTTTTAGATAATTAAGTTATTTTGTTGAACAAGGTAATCAATTAAAATCTAGAGAGTAATTGTGAACAAAATAATTATTAATTAAAATGGAAGACAAATAAAAGAATTATCGCAAGAGTGGCTAAAACGCTAAAAGCCAAATTTACAATTGGTTGGGGGTGGGAGGAAGGGAATTTAATGGTTTCAAGGGCAAGGTTATTGCAAAATAAATCAAATGAGCTTGATGCTTGGATTTGCGCGGATTGATTAAATCTATCGTAAGGCTCGCACGTGAAAGAAGCGTAATTGTAAAGCGTGCACCTTCACATGATTTGACTTGAAGATCGGTGGCCAAACAACCTAATTCTACAAAGAATTTGACGTTCACTTGAAGTCGGCCAAAGTATTATGAAAACAAAACAATTGGGTTTTGAAAATAAGTCCAGAGACGGACACAAGATTTAGAGATGCCGCCGAGAGCAATTGAAGAGCAACAGTCAGGGGTTTGAGAGGAGAGATTTTTAGCCGTTTGGATTTATTATGTGATAAGGAGCTACGCAAGTCCAAACGAGCACCCAAACCCAATAGCAAGTACGAGGAATATGCATGGGCACATGCAAGTAACCATGCAAGCCATGCATGAGGTGGCCATCACGTGGAAGTATGTCCTGACTCCTTCAAGGACTCTTCAAGCATGCAACGGGAAGGCTTTACTACATCAAGCCCTTATTGATAGAGAGTTCATATTTAAACATGTTTCCTTTAAGATTTTTATTTGCTTCGAATTTATAGTTAAGTAGTTTATTTGATATTAACTACTTTATCTTATTAACTTTGTTCTATAAATAAACTCTAATATTTCAATAAAGGAGATCAAATTTTTATTCAATGCTATTATCAATTGCGGTAGTCCTCACCCTAAGAACAAATTATTTATTTGTTGTTTTCCGTTAATTCTGACTGGGACCTATCAATATGATTGGTTTTATTTATTCTTTTATTCTAAAATTCAATTATGTGTAACAAATTTTTTTTATTATGGTTAAGAATGAAGCATTATTCAATGAAAAATATTATTTTTTATTCAATTAATTTCTTAATTGTGTGCTTTAATATTTATGACTCTTGTTTCGCATGATTAGTTAGATGCAGTTTAATCTTTTCACTAATACTATCATGCATTATTGATTGTTAAGATTAACATTTGACCAAATCTACACTTGGATCTATAAAGTTTATATGTGATTAAATTTAATTATGTGTTTTTCATGAAATTATTTTCATTGAATGCTAATGAAAATTTTGGCTATTTATTATTAAATATGTTTATATTAGATGCTTAGATACCATAATTTTAAGCAAAACAAATATACAAGAATAATTTTAATTGGGCTTAATTGTTAAATCCATGGGTCGATATAGATTGATTTCGAGTTGTCACTTTAAAATTGAGAATTGATTGGTAATTAGATAATTGATTAACTGAATTCTTGTGTTATTTTACTATTTTAATTTTAACTGCATCTTTGGTATAAATCTTTTCAAACAAAATCTTTTCTTTTCTAAATAGGGTACAATTTTAATTAGTTTAATATTTTCTTTTCTAAATAGGGTACAATTTTAATTAGTTTAAATTAATTTAGCTTTCATAAAAATTGAAGGTCCCTCTTGGTTCAACCTTGTGATTCCTAGTCTTTACTTCAATAGACTTGTGTGCTTGTGAATACATTAAAACTATCTTTAGACAATTTATTTCTAGTCTATTGAGGATGCTATGATAGAATTGAGAAACGAGGTCATGGCCACCCAGAATTCTCAAGCACAACAAGCGTAGTTCGTGTCCAATTTTGAGAGGATGATAGGACAATTAGCTTTATCAATTTAGAATACAGTAGTGATCGTAGAAAAAGGAAAATTTCCTTGTGAACCAGTTCCTAATTCTAAAGGAGCACATGAAACTGGAGCTAGTTCAAGCCACCAACATGAGGAAGCATAATCCATTATGACCTTGAGAGGAAAATTGTTTGACAACAAGGTAGAAGTTCCAACAAGGAAGACATGCGAAAATGCTTTTTGATATCCAGTTTCATTAAAAAACTCATCACCAAATGATCTAGAAGAAAGTAGCACATTAACCCACATTTCTAAAGCCTCTTTTACTCAAAGGTTAGCAAAAGTAAAGAAAAGATTTCAATAGGTGAGATTATATAAATCTTCAGGTAATTAAGTATAAAGATCCTTTTACTCAATGCTACTAAGGAATTCCTTCCTACGCCAAATTTTTAGAGGATTTACGCACTAAAAGGAGAAATTTGCATTTTGCCAAGAAAGCATTTCTTACTCAACAACTAGTGATTTATTTCAATGTAAAACGTTACTAAAATTTAAAGATCTAGGTTCCCTACTATCTGATGTGCCATCAGGAATCAATTGTTCGATAAAGCTTTGTTGGATTTAGGAGTAGCGTTAATCTCTTACCATATTCTGTTTATAAGCAACTTGGGCTTAGCCAATTGCATTCAATTTTTGTTGTCTTATAACTTGCTGAAACATCTGTGAAAATACCTTATGGTATTATAAAGGATGTGTTGATGTGGATTAAGTTGTGTGATAGTCTATTTATATTTGATTTATGCTAGGGACGTTGACATTTAATTCCCAGTTAATTTATTCAAAGTCAATTATCTCCTTTTTATAGTTTATTTTATTTATTTTTATATTTAATAGCAATATTTAATTCTTAATATTTAACGAACAGTTACTATCGCTAGCCAATAGTGTCATTGGAAGAATCAAAAGTTACTGATGAGGAGCAATCTATGTTACGACTCTATTAGTAACAGCCTGTGAGTTGACAAGAGAATGTATGGGTGAGTGGCACGTGGACGGTGGATGGAAGGGGATATTATATATGGAACCTGCCATTCCGGTTCTCTTCCGGTGACAAAATGCTCTCCTCCCGGCTGCGCCAGGTTCATCTTCTTTGGCAGTATAAGGAAATTGCTTCAGATCCGATCCAACCATACTGTCATCATCAGCCTTAGATTCACAGATATATCTCTCATATTTCTTAGTCATATCTGCCCACGAACAACCCATCATTTGTAATTTCAGTTATACAATTTCGCCACTACAGTAACCAATTCGCCTCTACCACGTCCCATTCGCTGCTATCTTCATACTTCTAGATGTTTTTTTTTGCTGGTTATGGTTTTCCCAATATTTTTCATAGCCACCCTATTGATCTTTGTACTACTCCGACCAATTTTCACCGAAATTGACATTATCTTTACCGACATCAACCTAATTAAAATACAATTAGTTTCGTTAATTTCTCCAGCCATTTGTCCTTTTGTTACTTCTCATATCCGGTTGCGCATTAACCATTAAAGTCGGTTTCCTATGCTTTGGTGATTTTTCCCCTAATTTTTCTGACCATCCATCTTTCTCTCTCCATATCCAAAGATTGAGATTACAGGTCTGTTACTAACAGAGTCTGTAAGGTAGATTGGTCCTACTGATGAAACACATTTGACACCATTTGACTTTATTTTTTTTTTCTATCTGATGCTGCCATCATCAACGTCAAAGAAGCAGTGGGAACACCGTAATTTCTGAAGTAATGGATGGGGTATACTAGATATAACTCGAAAATACGCGATCAACATAAGTGAAATGTACTCGACACTTATAAATATATATTTACGAGGGAAATACCTGTCCCCTATAGTGAAACTCAATTTCTCTATGATAAGGAAGAGTCTTTATATTACCTAGCTAATGGTGTGGGATGTGGCTTGAACTTATAACTTGAAATGTTTTAATAGTTCGGATATTTCTTACAGAAGGTGAAGCCCAGATTAAACAAGGGATTAATAACTCTTTAATTGAATTGCTCATTTGTCTCCTCACTTTATTATTGTGGTCAAGGGTTCGAAATATATCCACGTGAGTTGTGTACTTATATAATACTTTGAGGCAGGTCCCAAAATGCATTGGGCTGCATTTTCGATCTCAACAGACTTATAGGGTTGTAATTATTTGTATTGTATTTTCTTTATGTAATATACTTTGGGAAAATTCTGTAATGTCATAATGAAATTTAGGCATCAATACCGTGATATTTAAAAACTTAACATTGTTTTTATAGATTTTTTGTGAAAAATATTTTATTCATTTACAAAAAATATTTTCTTTAATTAAACAAAGAAAAAATTACTCATTAATTAAACAAAAAAATTATACCAAAAAATGGAATAAGTTTTCTTGAATCCGTTTAACCATAAATTCTATATTTATTCTATGGCTTTTGTGTGTTTTTTTTCCCATTTTGTATAATAATATCTGTTTATTACACAAGGAAATTAAGCACAATTATTTATCTTGATATGGATTAAGCAAAAACAAAATAAAAAATATTCTTATATTACTAAACACATTTATGATGTATCAATAAAATTAGATCTTATTTTGAGTCTTATGCATACTTTATACAGTTTCAAAATTTTTACTTGTACTTAAAAACCATTTAGAATTGTTGTTGAGGAAGTGTAGAAAGATGTAAAATAACCTTATCTTACAACAACTGTGAAAGATATTAAAATAATATTTTTTAAATTCAAATTTGAGGATAAATTTCATCCTTAATAAAACATCACATGTATTTCATAAATACAAAACTAGCATTATTCAATTTAAATAAAAAAATTAATAAATATATAAAGTAATAAACATTATAATGAGTTTTTATTTTACAATTATGAAATTCCAACCGGCCAAAAAGATAATGTCAGCTTTGGGCTTAGAATATATTAAAATTCATGCTTGCCCATATGATTGTAAACTCTACAGAAAAGAGTATGAATGTCTTTTTGAATGTCCTACTTGTGGTTTATATAGATGGATGAAAAAAGATAATACTGTAGATCAATATAGGACAGGGGTTCCTGCAAAAGTTTTATGATATTTTTCTCCTATACCTAGGTTTAAGATCGTGTTTCAGTCATCAGAAACTGGTAGGGACTTGACTTGGCATGAAAATGAGAGGATGGTTGATGGTAAACTCCGACATCCGGCTGACTCATCATCTTGGAAGTTAGTAGATGAGGAATGACCGATCTTTGCATCAGATCCTAGAAACCTTCGCTTGGCTCTATCAGCTGATGGAATCAATTCACATAGCTCTCTTAGTGGTACATATAACTGCTGGCCAATAATTCTTATTACTTATAATCTTCCACCATGGTTGTGCATGAAACGAAAATTCATGATGTTGTCCCTCTTGATTTCTAGTCCTTAACAATCTGGTAATGACATTGATGTGTATTTGCAACCTCTTATTGAGGATTTGCAAACTTTATGAGATGTGGGGTGGAGGCATATGATGCCTACAAAAATGAGTACTTTAATTTACGGGTTGAATTACTATGGACTAATGACTTCTCGGCATATGAAAATTTAGCGGGATGTACTGTTAAACGATATTATGCCTGCCCATATTGTGGAGTAGAAACACCAAAATGTAGACTTAAACACAGTGGAAAAAAATCATACATTGGGCATCGGCTTTGGCTTCCTCATGGTCATGAATTTCGGTTCCAAGCAAATGCCTTCGATAAAGTGTGTGTGATGAAACCCCTCTGAAACTATTAAATGGGGAGGAAATTTTCCAACTGGTCGACTCTATTGATAATAGATGGGGGAAAAGCAATAGTAAAAAGCGCAAAAGTGAGAACAATGATGATCTCGTGTGATGAAAGAAGAAATCCATATTTTATAATTTAAAGTATTGAAAGCACTTGCTTGTGTGACATCAATTACATGTTATGCGCATTGAAAAGAATGTGTGTGAGAACATCTACGATACACTGCTGCATACTCCTGGAAAGTCCAAAGATGGATTGAAGTCGAGGATGGATCTTTTGAAAACGAAAAATTAGGCCCAAATTAGCACCATAAGTTAAAGTAAACAACAATCGTACATGGCTTCCTCCTACTTGTCACACCTTAACTAAGGAGGAAAAAGCAAGATTCTGCGTAGCTTTGAAAAGTATCAAGATTCCTACTGGATACTCTTTAAATATTATGAATCTTATGTCAAAAAAGGATTTTAAACTCCAGGGTCTTAAGTCTCATGACTGTCATGTTCTTATGCAATAACTTTTGCCAATTGTCATAAGGTGTGTGCTTACACGTCTTAAAAGTGATTTATAACTCCTAAGTATAAAAGTGTCTTGTTATATTATAACTCGGTGAGTTTGAAGTCGATCCATAGAGAAATGATTTAATATTTTTATTTAAGTTTATCAAAAAATAAAAATAAAAATAAAATTTAAAAATATGTAATTTAACTTAAGAAAAACTATAAAATTGAATTAGTTAGGGTTATGGATCCACTCCTAGTAATAAATACAATTTAACAAATTCTTTTTATTTTTATTTTATTTCCCAAAAGATTAATTGTATAAATTAAAATAATTTTCCCATTAATTTTGTTATGGATTAAGAACTTAATGTGCTAAAACTTGTCTACAATAATAGTATATTTACTTGAGGGTTTAGGGAATGAGAATAAAAGAATGAGAATGAAACACATGTTTACTTGGCAAAATATAATTTGGGAGTGGGAAAATTTATGGGTCTCATACAATTTAAGAATAAGGAATGGAAATCCCATTCCCATGGGGAGTTGGGAATGGAGATTTCCATTTCCTTAACTGACTTTTGTATCCCTCTAATTTTTTTTATATTTTCTAAATTACCCTCGTTCAAATCACAATTAATTTTATTATTTTAAATGTTATTACTATTATTATTAAATTTTATTAACTTTATTATTTTATTTATTATTTATTATTGTTATTATTATTGTTATTAATATTATCATTATTAACATTTATTATTATTAAATTTTTTAATTTATATTATTTTTATAATAATATTTATACATGTATCTAGTTAATGAAAATTACATTATTTAATACTATGGGTATTTTGGTAAATTAATTTTCATTCCCATTTATTTTTCTGATTAAACACATTAATGGCATTCCAGCACATTCTTATTTCCATTTATTTTTGCCAAGTAAACATTGGAATCTAATTTCTATTCCTCATTCCCATTTCAGCCTATTTCCATTCCATGAAGTAAACACACCATAAGTCAAAACACCATTTTACCATACTTTATACTAAGATATGAAGAATTCATTATGCCAAACTCTCATATTTGTCTACAATAAATCAAAATTTCAAAATATAAAATACGAATAAAATTAAATAGAAAATAATTTAATTTATATAATTAAAAATAAAATTTGATTAAATCATATTTTTTTACTCAGAGTTTCACCTTCTCTTAACTATTAATATTTAGCTAAACATATTTGAAATAAAGGAAATTATTAAAATTGAAAAAACACAAAATTAAAAAATGGTATTTGAAAATTGAAATAAAACTAATTTTATTTATTAAAAATATATTACAAAGAGAGATGAGAAGAAGAATTTGAGGGGAAAAGAAGAGAAAAAAAGGTGTGGAGAGGTGTGTTTACACAAATACATGGTTATACTAATACATGGTTAATCCATTTATACTAATACATAGTTAATACATGGTTCCCTATTTATACTAATACTTGGTTAATCCATACCACACAAATAAATAAAACTAATTACGTCTTAGCCTTACATTTGTCCCACTAATAAAACATAAACCTAACTTAATCCACTTAAGCATATTCAACACATTCTACTTACAATTACCATACTTAACATGATAAAAATTTATAATTTCACAATTACCACATTTACTGTGGTAAAAACTTAAAAACTTACAACAAAAGTCTTGAATCCTTCTCGACAATGACATAATTTCTTGGACTTCCGGAATCTAAATTTGACATCCGTGCATTTGTTTGAAGCCTCAAATTGTATGAAATTATTATTTTTACCTAATAAACACACAAAAATACAAAAAATCAAATACTTAGAAAAATAATTAGAAATTCATAATATGTTACACAATTACAAACATAAATTACATTAATAGCGCAAAATAACAACATTTTCGTTCTAAAACTCATTAGAAATTCTATTTTTAGACAGTAGATTATTCATATTTTTTTTAAATATTACATTTTTAACCCATGTAGCGAGCTTTAGGCTAGTGACTTCCAGGCTAGTTGGCCTTAGGATACTAGGTGTTGAAATACTCCTACGGACTTAAGTACTCGAGTTTTTAATAAATAAGCAAACAATATATCTATAACCCATGTAACGAGCTTTAGGTCAGTGACTCTCAGACCAGTTGACCTTAGGGCACTAGGTGTTGGAACATCCCTACGGACCTAATTACTTGGGTTCTAGATATAATAAAATTAAACACATTCAATTTTTTCTTTTTTTGTTTTTTATATACACTTTCTACTATCTTAGATATTATCCCTAATAAATCAAAAGAATTAAATGCTGCAAGAATTTTAACTTACAACCCACTTGTATGTGTCATGGTGTGTGTGTGAAGAATGATTTAATAATACATGTTAAATGAATAAACAACAAAATAACTTAATAACCAAATGGAGAGTTCATAAATTTGAGTAATTTAAAGAAAAAAGGAACAAAAACAACTTACTATGAGTTTTAAAATTAAAATATAATACAATAAGACTATTAGGATGCATCTCAAAAGTTGTGACTCTTTACACAACCATCCTAGAGAAGAAAATTTTCGTTGTTTTTGGTTATTTGGGGTTTTTTTTAAAATAAAATAAAATAAACACACCTATTTACAATTTACGTCAACTATCCATTCCCTTTAACCTAATCTAAACATTATTCATAATTTAAAAATAAGCATGCAAAAAGGTGAGGAAAAATAAAAAAACATAAATAATAAAAGAAGAAATAGGAAAGATCACACCTGAATAGGCTGCTGAAGATGCATTTCTAAAGTCGTTACACCCCATATTCAGCCATCTTCGACATAAACATTACTAAGATTTGCCATATTCCACAGCTGTCAACTATTCCCTCCCACCAACCTGAACAAGACATTGTCCTCAATGGCTTAAAGGAAAGAAATAGACATTCCCTCATCACTCCAGGAAGATAGTTACAACCGAAGAGTTAAGTTCAACTTGTACTTTTTACTAGGGCTAGGGTTACCATCATTAGTCAACCATTCTAATGCCAAGGTCCTAGGATCTGGCTCTGGTTTGTAAGTTTGTAAAAGATCAAGTCACTCATTAGCAGTAGAAGCACAAACAAAGAGATTTTTTTGCAGAGATTGGGATGAAATGATTCTTAATTGCATGGTTAATGAATGTGAGCAACCCATAAAAAATTATTAACATTTAGTAAACCGATGAGTTTCTAATGAATGTTTAAATGGGCCCAAGATACAAATATAATCAGTGTCTCTAAAGTTTCAAGATCTCCTTGCAAGAAAATGAAAGCATCAGTATGATTTAACATCTTAGATATTCGCTCTTGCATACTTGAGACAACTAACTCTTCTCCAATTGGTATGTCAGACATGCATCCCAGAGGTTTTAAGGCTTGTGGAATGATACCTAGTACCTGATTTCCTCTAATAAAAATAGCTTCTGAGACAAGTTTTGATAACCCGTGATCACCTCCTCTATATACAAGGTGTAGTTTCCTCTTAATTATAACACGATCAAGATCTACAGTTGCCTGAGCGAACTCCTTGTATTTTCTATAATGAAATCCAGAGAGCACACAAATATTTTTGAATTGTCTATTCGAAGATGCTGCAATTATAATAATCTTAAAAAACAAGTTGTGAATGGTTGGAAAAAGAGCTCATATTTAAAGATCTTAGTGACAAACAATGAGAAACAACTATAAATAAGTTGGTGTATTTGTTAGATGACGAGTAAAGCTCATGCCTCAATAATTCAAAAGCAAACAGTAAAAAGAAAAACAACTAGTGAAAAGAAAGAAAAAATAATGATTAAATATAAAATCACACCACTAAATACAATAATGCAATTGATAAAATAACAGCAAAAGAAAAGGATATTTACTGGTAGTTGTGATTGTGGCTTACATCTTCCTTTGATTTTATGTCCAGTAACGACTTGAATGCTCTCTATGGATCTAGGATAGGCTTCCCATCCAGTTTTCTTATAAACTGGCAAACATAGTCTTTTTAAGTCAGACTTCCAAGACTAAACTGTGCACTTTCTTTTTGGAATAGTCTCTATAACCTATATATCTCATATTGCATATGTCCGCTTCGATGGGTCTTAAGAGATCGTAAGATATCATCCAACGATTCTTTACTCAGGCCATCTTTAACAAATTTAATTTTATCTTTTCGATTATCAGAAACCATTCCTAAAGATTTACAAAGTTCTTGTTGGCAACTAAGTTGTACACAGTTATGATATTCTGAGCCAAGTCTTTTAGCTCTCCAGTTTTTAACAAATGTGTTTTTACTAAAACCAGGCATGTAAGAAATAAATGGATCAGGAAACTCACGAGCTAATCAGAAATTTGCTTCAATTAACCAACGAATATCAAGAGGAATTCCATTGAGCATTAACAAACACAATCTTTCACAACGAGCTTTGTAAATTTTTTTGAGTGCGTTTTAAGGGAGAAAAGGAAAACGCTTACGCAATTTATGTTTTATTTCTTCCATGCTTGATTTGGGATTTCCATTATTGTGGGAAACTGAGGATACTGACTTAAAAAGTCATGGAGTACCATTATCCGCTATTTATACGAGAAAATAAATCAAAACACACCAAAATCAAATCTGAAAAATCAAATCAAACTTGAAAGCGAACAAAAAAAAACACAAAAAAAAAAACACACACACAATGTAAAAAAGAAAATAAACTTACATTCGTCCTCTTATTGAGTTAACCTTAAGCTCCAGTTGAAATTCATATATACCACGCTTTATTTCTATGAGTTGCCTTTCGAGATCCTCAATGTAGGCCACTAATGTTGGTGGTTGTCATTCCCAAATTAGATGTGATTTACTGCTTTGTATATGACCTCTCAAGTGAAACTTTATTCGTAAAAGGTTTTTAAGATGTCTGAATATAATCTTCCTTATTGAGGTGCTCATGATGTATAATGATTAAAAAAACATAATTATTAAACACACTTTAAGCAAGAAACATAACAACGTGTATCATTCAAGACAATCAAACAATTCAATCGGTAAAGCAACAGTGAAAAGTTAAAACACTCATAAAAAACTTAATCAAGATTTAGTGGGTCACTTAAATTTATTTCGTGCTTGCTTCACGTGGTTGGTATTCCAGATAGGACTTTATTTTTTGTCTGTTAGCTTTAAATGTGACATTTTTTTTTGGATTCTCAATTTCTACAATTGCATGCGGATATACATTTTTTACAATAAATGGGTTACTCCACTCTGACTTTAACTTTCCTGGAAAAAAATGAAGACGAGAACTATAAAGCAACACTTTTTGACCAATCTCAAATGTTTTCCAAAAAATTCTTTTATCATGAAAAGCTTTTGTTCTTACCTTAAAAATTCTTGAATTTCCGTATGCATCATTCCTTAATTCCTCAAGTTCATTCAATTGCAATTTTCGCGCATTATCAGGATCATCAAAATGACTTATGCTCAAGTTCAACAGGTAAATGACAAGGTTTACCCTAAACTAGCCGATATGATGACATTCCTAAAGACATTTTAAATGCAATACGGTAGGCGCAAAGTGCATCAGTCAGTCGAAGAGACCAATCTTTTTGGTTTGGATTAACTATTTTTTCTAAAATTGGTTTTCTCTCCCTATTTACTAATTCAACTTGATCATTTGTTTGAGGATGATAAGGGGTAGCAATTTTATATGTAATTCCATATTTTTTTCATTAAAGACTCAAATGACTTGTAACAAAAATGCTTAAGGCTGAGTATTTTGAAAATTTTGTGGAGGTAGTGCTGTAACACTCCACTAAAATATTTATTTTAAAAAAATGTTTAAAACGTTGTACTTTTTATATAAATATGAATTCTAAAAGTTTAACACAATCAAACAAAACTTTCTTACAGAAAAGTAAAAGTCATACAGAAACTTCTTAGTATAAAAACTTTACATACACTCAGATGCTTATTTCTTTACTGAAACAAAGTTGAGTCCATCATAAAAACCCAAGAGTTGTTATGCCCATATGCACTTTGTCACTTCTAATATCATATGCTATGGAGTGATTAGAGAGATTTGGGATCTAGGATATGTTAACTTTAGAATTCCAATAATGAAGTGTGACTGGATACATACCAGAGGTAGAGTTATGAAGGATAGACTCGAATTTACTTTGGTAAACTTGCAACAGGTGGGTCATACATCTGATCCACTTATTTTAGCTTCTCAAGCCAACCAAGCTTTTTATGTACCTGATTAGCTTGATAAGAAGTGATCAGTTGTATGCCAAATGCCTAGACGAGATAAACCCACACAAAGAAATGAAGATGCAGTGGAATACCCTTCGTTGACCACTGAATTTCCAAGTGCTGATAACATAAACTCTACTGACGATGATACTACAATGTACGCACGAGACAGTAATGAGGGAATTTGAATTGGACCTTGAATATCGTTTCTGTGTTTGTTTGAGTGCGCAATCAGTTGAGTGGGAGAAACGATATATGTTAAGGTTAATACAAGAAGTATTTTATGCTATTTGTTATTATTTTATTTTTAATTTTTGGCAGTTTTTATATGTTAATATATTCTCATTATTTGATTTTATTATGCAATTGTAATATTCATCATGGATAAAGGAAAAAAATGTCCCTGAGATTTCTTTGCCCTAGCAATCTGATGCCCATTTCGATTTGTTTTTAGATGAACAAAATGATAGATATGTTGGTAAGGAATCAGAGTACCATGAGGCACTTATCCACGAAGGATATGATCCTGGAATGCCCCTGGCCGATCATGTCCCTTATCTTGATGAGTTTGGAGATGGTAATGAGTATGAACCTGAGAGCAGTGAGCGAACTAGGGGTGGCATTGTTGGGTAAAAAAAAAAACAAGAAGAGGAAAGTTTATGGTCAAATACAACAGCCTTGTTGTTCCAGTTGGTGAAGAAGCCATTGAGTTGGCTACGTATATTGGTGTTTTGACTGGTACATCAATTCCAATCCTCTACAACGATTGGCGTAGGGTTCCAGATGATACGAAGGAGCATCTATGAGAGTCTATTAAGGTATAAAATAAGAAATTAGAAGGATATATTTAGTTTTATTGTTGCTGGAAAAATCTGAAATTAAAAGTAAGCTTTATTTCATGATTGTAAATATCCTCATTTTCACATTTTTATTTTGAAACTTGATGGTGTACTTTATTGTTCGTCCTCGAAGTAGAAAGCAGGTACTACAAGCCATCAGAGCTGCATTTCGGAACTTTAAATACACTATAATAAGGAACTATATTTTACCATTTGTTAATGACCGTAAAAGGCTTTTCAAGCCATTAGCATAGTATAGCACTTGAATAATATATTATTCAAGTGAGTGTGTCTAATTCAAGTATTAATAATATATCAACTCTTATGACATTTTTCCTTATATGTTTATCCATTGTCTGTTTGGTTGTCTTAAACAGAAAGTTAGTAGTGTGAATAAACTTAGGCGGGCACAAAACAAGTTTAATCATCGCCAAAGTAGAAAAGGTTACGTTGGGTTAATGGAAGAAGTGGTATGTACAGTGAGTTAGTTGCTTACATTTTATTGTTTTTTATTAAAATTGTTTGGTTAATGCAAATAATGATTATCACTAACATTTTATCTTGTGATTCACATTTTTACAGTGCTCAGAAATAGGCCTTACTAAAGAAGAAGTGGACAGGAGTGTTTTTTTATAAGAGTGCTCGGCAAATGAAAAATGGAGGATACCACCTTAATGTTGAGCTGGTTATTAAAAAAATCGTAAGAAATTTTTTTGCTTACTATTGTAATTCTATTTGTTGTGATTACTTATACTTTGATAACATTAGCTTACTTAATTCGTTTATGTGGTAGGATAAACTGGAGATAGAAGCTAAGAAAGGGAATATGCGATCATCTAGAAAAAAATGATATTTTCACACAATCTTTGGGAAAAACTTTAAGATGTGGTCATATGTAAGGAATGGGCAAGTTTGTAACCCCGTCTATGTATTTTTAAACTTTCCAGAGGCCTGCTGATAGAGAAAGGGAAAGAGAGGACCGTCTATGAAGGGAATCAATTAACCGCCAGTTGGAAGAAATAAGAAATGAACTGAGAAAAACACCTCGCCATTCAGATATAGCAAGTTCCAGCTACCCTCGCGTACCTATTGAAAACAATAATGCTGTTGGAGATGATAGTATAGACTTCTTTAAAGCTGAAGCAGCTGCTGAAACACAAAAGGTCAGTTTGTTTACTATTTTTACTTACTATTTCTGGATTTAGTTTATTGTAATTTTACTTATTCTACTTAACTGTATATACTTGTTGTTGCTGGATAAGGGTTGCTATAGTTTAACTGCTCTTACCTATTATTTGTGGATTTAGTTTGCTGTAAGTTTACTATTTATACATATGTTGTTTCTGAATTTTCTTTGATATTGTTCACTACTTTATAAGATAAATTTAGAGTATTTAAGAACTATTTATGCTAATCACATAGAACAATTATGTTCGTAGCAGCCTGATCATTTGAAAAAAAGGAAGAAACAAGGGATACCTAAAAACACAGCAGGTAGCATCCTCCTAATACTAAACTGTAAGAAAGAGACAGACATAGCAAACAAAAACAAAGATACACCTGCCAAAAGACTCTATGTCATTCTAAGAAAGAGTCCAAGATTGAACCGAACTGAAATCCCAGTGGAGATGCCTGCTGATTTGTTACAAGGAAAAAAATGGCAGCCCCAAACATCAAGGCACAAAAAAACATTTGAATTTTAAATCAGTAGAACAACATAATGATATAATAAAGATAGGACATACAGAAGCTGTAAAACAAACCAAGGATGAGGGTAAAAGTTGCAGTGAAGCCTTTGCCAACAAAGAGGAACACAAGGCATGCAGGAGGGGTATAACGGAACAGGATTTCGTTGCTGCAAATTTCTGGCACCATGTGTGATGCTAAGATGTTAGACCAAGAATGGATTCCATATCTAATGGATGATGGTGTTTTCCAAATGGAAAGAATAAGAGCTCATATTGGGCGGCGTGACTGCATTGCGGTTCTGTCAATAGATGCTATAGGAGTAAACACAATCAAAGTCTATATTGCGTAAGTGATTTATAATCATTCTACTTTTATATGTACTTTTTATGGAAGTTCCAATTAATGGACTTTAACATTGTTTGTCTATTTTTTATCAGGATGTTGTATGCTTCCATTCTCCCTAGGAAAAGAGGAGTCAAACCATTTGGATTCGTTCGTCCGGGGTTTGGTTTCACTAGGCGAAGAACATAATCCTACTGCATCATTTAACCTTAGGGCACGTGGACTTTGTGATCGATTACAAAAAGCGAAGAAAGGATAATTCATCTTTATGCCTTATAATCCTTAGTATGCGCCTTTAATACTTTTCAACTTAAATTAATTTCCTTTCTTGCTTTAATTTACTGAAATTGCTACCTTAATGTTATTTCTTTTATTATAGTTTTCATTGGGTGCTTGTCATCTTTGATGTGTTGAAAAAGGAAGTTTATTATCTCGATTCTTATGGGGGAGATCCTGATGATGATTTAAAAGACCTCATTAAAGTGATGTTCATTTTCTTTGATTACCATTGTCAATGTAAAATTACTTTTACATAGTTTATAGATACTTTGTATATAGCTCTATGACAATGTTTATAGCACAAGAGGGTAAGGAGAAATAGAATTATAATAAGATGGTCAGATCTGTAAAGGTATGAACTATTACCTTATTTATAATCATTTATTACAATGCTTAATTGTTATTATAATGAACTGTGCAATTGTTGACTGTGAATAGGTCCCACAATAACCAGCAAGTTCAGTTGTGGGTGGATGTTACGTCATGAGATTTATGAAAGACTTGATTAATGACTACTCTTTACTAATGAACAATGTGAGTTCCTTGATCATAATTTGCTTCATAAAAAAGAACATGTCCTGTGTCAAAGTTTCACTACATAATTTTTATTTTTCGTAAGCAATTCAACGGAAAGACAGCATATTCTGATGCTGAATTAGATGAACTCCGTATTGGGCAAACCATTTTTTTGGAGTACTTGCTGTTATGTGAGGTAACCCTTACCTATTATGTTGTTATTGGTGAGTTCATTGATGAAACAAATTAATTTACTAGCTATTATTCGATTGCCTAATATTCTAAAATATATATTGTCATGGACTTTGAATTTGATAAAAGGTATATTTTACTTGTGCAGTTATCTAGCTTATTATACTTTTATGTTGGAATATGATGAAGATGGTGGGTATTGCTAGAGTTGGCTAGTTTTTTTTCTTTTTTTGGAAAATAGGTCCTGGATATTGACTCAATTTTACACATTTCGGTTCTATTTAGGTTGGATTTTCACATTTGGGTACTGCTGGAGTTGTTTGATCAGTGTTGTTGGCTTCCTCTTGTGTTGCTGGAAATGAACTATGTTGTTGGCTTTTTCATGTTGGTAGAAATGACTCTGTTGTTGGCTTCCTTATGCTACTGGAATTGAACTGATCATGGTTCATTGGTGTTGTACATGTTGCTGGAATTTAGTTTTTATGTTGTTACAATACTCTTATATTTATGTTGGACTTGTCACTCATATTTGATTAAAGGGAAATTATTCACAATCACTGTTTTTTCACTGTTTTTCAAAAATACACAATTTTTTTTTTGCAGCGCTCCACCTGAAGTTAATATTTTTTTATTGGTCCACTCTCGTTATAACACCGTTAGAACTTTGCTGACATCATAAAGGTAAAATTGTCATTTCACAATGACATAGTGGTGTACAGGTGTGAAACAATATAACTTCAAATGGAGTTCAGCAAAAAAGAAATTAAGAATGTGTATTTTTTAAAAAATTAAAAAAAAAGGTGGTCAGTGGATAATTTGTCTTTTAAATTTGAGGGTAAAAAAGTCATTTATATAATATTCTGTTAATTCTCTTAGCAATTTGAAGACGGAAGTGGATTTGTGCAAAATAATATAACTTTAGGTGGAATTCGGGAAAAAAAAGAATTGTGTATTTTTAAAAAACGGTGAAAAAACAGGTGGTCGGTGGATAATTTCTCTTGATTAAATTATGTTTGCTGACAATTATCAATAATTAGTCAATGTTATCCATTTCATTTTCTTTGTCAGTGAGTTTTTAATTGCAATATTAATTTTAATAATCTAATTAATTAACTAATTTATGAAATATTAATTTCTAATAAATCAATTGCAGGCTTTTTATTAAAATGATAATAATTTCATGGTGCCAACAAAATACCCATTTTTTATTCATTATAATTTCAAAATTTTAATTAATGGAAAAAAATCATTTAATTATAATTTTCATTTCGCGCCAAATTTAATTTTCCTGCCAAAAAATCAAAATATAGCGTGCAAAATTTTAAAAAAAAGAGCCAAATTCAAAATTATTACATTTCTATCTAAATCAAGTTATGATAGTTATGTGACTGGTAATTTCTATCATAGATTATAACTGATATTGTTTTGTCATCAATTCTTGATGCTGGATACAATAACAGTATGAACAATCGTCATCCATCCTCTACTATGACAGGTTTTGCTTGTCATAGTAAGCATTTTTTCTTGTAGTGTAACCATTACTTTATAATTTTAGTGCATGCCCCAATAAAGCCATGTACTGCATTTCACTGTTGAAACTTTATTTTTTTGTTGAATTAAAATAGATATGCAACTAAACTAGTTCAACCCAAGTCATGTGAATACCACGATAAAAACCCAAAAAAATTCAAAAACCCTTTTAATAGAATACTGCCTATATGCACTTCAAACAGTCTTCAACATACTTTCATCTATTGCAAAAAATTAGAAGAAACGACTAAAAATCTCAAAAATTTTCAAGAACTATTTTTCAGTCAATCATGAGGCTACAGAGATGTTTAGCTCTATATTCAACATACTTTTGCAATTCTCATATAACTACAACTAACACTAAATGATGAACAAAATCATAAGCAACACGAACGATCTTAAAAAATTTTCAAGACCAATTTGTTAATTTTTCACCAAGACTACAAATTTTAGCTAATAAAACTAACATGCATTGAAAGAATCTAATTCATACTTTATTCATGGCTTGAAAACAGTGGGATGATTGGCTGGTTACTAGCAAAACTTGCTTGCGGTCGTGAATCATTTGTAGTTCGATATTAAAGTTGGCTTCATCGTCATGGTCTTTAATTTATGGCCAAAAGTACTTGATAAAAACATTAGAAAACAAAATGGGTTTTGAATCTAGTTGCTTTGGATTTGTAAAGAGACGAGCATTTTTTTATTGTATTAACGTTTGTTGGGTAAAAACGTGCTTTAATTTATTCTCCACTGGATATTAACAATGTTCAAATCATTTCCAAAGCCTAATGCGAAAATATTGGATCCCCTAAGTTACAATTAACGTAACTTATAGCTGCTTTTGTCTTTTCTGAATTATTACTGTAAAATATTGTTGAGCTATTGTACTTTATATTATTTACAATTTATTAATAAGTATTATGAAACTTTTTACATTGTAAAATTTTGTTTAATCCCTTATACTCTATTTTATTTCATTGATATGAAATTCATCACCTATAATTTTTAAGTTCCCAAAATACCCTCCATTTAAATAAAACATAATTATTATTAAATGGATTATAAATATAATTATAATTTTTAAATGGATTATTATAATTATTATTAATAACAATAATAAAAATTATTATAATTAATTAATCTATTAACAATAATTAATAATAATTTTTAGTTAAATTGTTAATAATAACAATTAACAATAATTATTATTAATAATTAATTTTTTAATATAATAACACAATAATTAAAATAAAAAATAATAATTATGATAAAATTTAATTAAGGTTTTTATAGTAATTTGTTACAATTTAACTTATTTCAATTTTGATTCTAAGACAAAGTAAACACATAAATGATAATACAGCTCATTATAATTACGATTCCTGCAATTCAAGTAAATAAATTATTCTGATTCCAATTCCTCATTTCGATTTTAGCTATTTCGATTCTAACTTATTAAGTTTTCAGTTAATTTTGATTCCTACTTAGCGAATGCACTATAAAGTTGTAGACACTTTTTTCCCCATTTCTTCTTTCCCTCTCTCGCTCTCTTTCTCTGTGATAAGTCTAATGGTGGCTTCAATTATCGATGAAGGTTACTGATTAAAAGAAGTTAACACTGGAGAGGGATGGATTCCAAGGAAATTTGCTTTTTATTTTGTTAATCCTTTTATCATGAAAGTATTAATTATTATGAGATGATATTATAAAGAAGATGAATGGTAATATCCTTGAAAATTTTGTTGATGATTAATATCCTTGAAGATTACTATAAAATCCTTAATTAATTTTTATCATAATTAGTATTTTGTATTTTAATTATTGTGATTATTATTGTTATTCCAAAATCAATTATTAATAATAATTATTGTTAATGATTATTATTACCAATTTAACTAAAAAATTATTAATAATTACTGTTAATGGATTAATTAATTATAATACTTTTTATTATTGTTATTAATAATTATTGTTAATAGGGATGCGACTGACAGAGGATAGGATGCATTGTGGAACGGAAGATGAAAGCCCCGAAAAATAAATTAATATAATGTTTAACACTTAATTCCTTCCATGTCTATTGCTTTGTTGCTTTCCTTTGATTTTTCTTTTTCTTTTCTTTAATTCTTCTTTCTTAGATTCGGATATGTTTTTGGCTCCTGGGAAAGTCACATGATCAGGCCTCATATTTCGGTTTTCGTGGTTCAACGAATTATTGTCTACTCTTTTGTTGCAGCTTTCACTCCTTTCTTGCTAATAATATTTTGAATTTATTTGTGACCGGATTGCTTTTTCTGTATAATTTTGCTTTTATTTTTCCTAACTTGCATTGCATGATGATCTGAAATTACTCAATTTCGTAACCACCAGTAAAATTCACACCAAAGTTGGACAAATAGTAGAATTAGGCAACTGTAAGATGTTGCTGTTTCACCTCATAATTTAATTGGTAATTGAAGTTTATTTTACAGTAAATTTTGAATTTTTAGATAATTGAAGAATATATAGCTTGTTATTCAGCATAAATGATTAATAACACCAAAGACTAATTGATTTGTAGCACATGAGCTGCAGTCACGCACAAGAGCTCTTGATTAACCCCCAATGAAATTTGATGTTAGAGTTTAAACCCTTTCAATCACAAAAGGAAACAATAACATCCACTTAATTTGATGTTTGCTTTCGTTTCAGTTTCTTGCTTAAAACATTGGAGTCTGTTTTCTGATTCTTGGAAAATAAATATATCACATGAGATTTGATTTTTCTGTTACCATGTTTTGTGTCTGTATTTTGTTGCTTTCAATTCTAGAACTCTTAATAAGAAATAGTTCAGTTTCTTTCCTGGATTGTCATATGTTCGATTCTGCTGAGTTTGCTGCACGCTGGCCTGGAATCATTCTATACTTCAAATGCTACTTCATTTCCACTCACTCTTGCATCTTTACACTGAAAAAGGTAATATGTATGTACACACACACATGTATTGTGTGAAATGCTGACCCACAAGCATCAATAAAGTTGAGCTCCTTCTATCCGAATAGCATGCGGTGGCAGTATTTCTGGACTTTCAACAACTAAGCGAATTTCAACTACAGAGAAAGGGATAATGTGGGTTAATGATCATAATTCATATTAATGTGGACATCATGAATCTGTACCTAATTGAAAAACTTGATGACATAGTATATACTATTCTCCTAATAAACTGGAGTATGAAATAATTAGAATATGTTAGATATGAAGGGCTATCCTCTTTGTAAAAAATTGTGCCGAAAGATTACACAAAGATACATTAATTGTTCCAGAATGACTTTATTAATTAGCCCATGTGAGTTTGTTTAAAAAAAAAAAATTAAACAGATAGCTATAAATAAGGTTTATTGTTTGGGGCGGAGCTCAAGGAAAAATTATACAGGGGCCAAAATTATAATTGATTGTTTATAATTATTAATATATATATATATATATATATATATAGTGGCCTAACATCAATTGTGCAGGGGACAATATAAATATTTTACACTAATTATTCACATTTTATTTAGAAACCCTAAAATTTTTTAAAATCTTAGAGGGGCCATGGCACCATCTAGCCTTATATAGCCTCCGCCCTGATTGTCAAGAAAGAAATCATTATTCCAGTAGTACACATGAGTATTCAATGGTGCATACAATTTCTGTTGATTACTTAAAAGCATAAAAGTTGCTAACGCCAGCTTAATTTAGTCCACAAAGGTTCAATTAAACAGGGTTAATGTCTTTATCAAAAGCTTAGCTGTTTCTTTTATCTCTATACTAATATTCTTTTGTCATTCTGAAAGCAAATTCCACTTGACCGCTTCTCAAAAGGGATGCATGTAGTTCAATTAAGTGGTCCCTTAAAATGCATCTGTTAAAATACATCCGAAATCTAACCACCATTTATATTCTATTGGTTTCTTCACTAACAAAACAAGCCAATATTTGGATATTGCGCTATCCGAAGCTCCAAATTTCTCGCATTCAAGAACTAACAGGATCGAACTAAATCAATCCTCAACCATGGCCAAAATGGACCGGTCAAGATTGCTTCCAAAGTTCCAATCATCATGTGCTCCCTCTCCAATTGACACTGAATGCCGGTTTGTTGAAGTCATCTTTCAAGACTCAGTTTAAGAAGAAAATTTGATAATTTTTGCCCGCAAAATTTTCATAAAGTAAATTGGAATGGATATTAGGCATTTCAGAATTTTAGTTAATGACTTACAGTCATTTACTTGTAGGCTGAACTTAAACCAAAAAAAAAAAAGAAAAAGAAAAAGAAAAGCAAACTATTTTTTTTTGATATTTTTAAATTGGAAGAGACCATAAACTTAAAAACTAACAAAACTTAATGAGTAATCCAAATAAAAACTTTACATGGAATACATAGTTCAATTGAAGGAGACAAAAAAAATTGAAAGTAAAAGGACAAAATTTTTTCATAAAGTATATTGGAAAGGGGATTGAGCTTGGCTTATAAAATTTGTCTTTGAAATCTCCGCTTAGGACAAAAATTAGCATTTGAGATTTGTAGTTAATGACTTCATTAACTTGTAGGATGGATTGAAAAAAAAAAAAAAAGGCTATTATTCTTTTCTCCTAGTATGTTGACATGCTCTTGTTGCATAATACCAAGTTTTAAACTCTTAATTTTGGGCAACTACTGAAGCAAATTTAAGATGCTGATTTTGTATATACTTGCTTTTATTTAAGTCATTCCAAAAAAGCCTTAACATGTATATACTTGCTTTTATTGCTAAATATGGGTTCAACATGGAATATCAAAAGCAGATATTTTTTCCCAAATATTGAAAGAGACTAGAAAATTAAAAACTAAAAAAAAAGGGTAATCCAAATAAAAACTTTACATCTAATATAAAATTCAATTGAAGGGGACAAAAAAATTAAAAGTGACAAAATACAAATTATGTCCAATACCAAATCTATTAAACCTCCACTAGGTAGATCAATTGGATTTTCTGGCTGGTTTCTTCAAATGTTTTCCAATATCAATTATGGTTCTAACTTTATTAATTGAAAGATTTTTTTTTTCTGAGAACCAACTTTAGTTCTAACTTTATTAGTTACAATAGCATTTGTCTTAGGATTACGGAATGATAGTGCTTTTTGTACAACACTATCTCTTACTTCATTTACATCACCATTTACAAGGAGTGGCGCAAGACGAAATCTTTTTTCATCCGATTCATACTGCATATAATAGAATTAATAACACAATTTAGTATTGATTAAAGTATTTTACAAACTAAGAAATATAAATTATACGATTAATTTACCTTATAAGTTGGGAATAACTTCTCACATGGAGTCTCCATGAACTTCATCACATACAAGCCACAATCATTTCCATTTGGTTGAATTGGTACATTATTTGGATAGAAAATGTCAAAGTCAGCGAAATACCAGTCAGAAGGAAAGTTAAAAGCTATATCGCGAAACAACACCAGGTCCAATGCATGTAACTGCAATAATAATAATGATAGTTATTATATACTGCATCTAGTAATTTCATAAACAAATCACAAATTTGAACATACATTTTTTTTAACCATTTTCTACTGATGATTTGGTTCTATTTGAGAAGTAGGCAAAGAATCTCAAATCTCAGCAGTCTCATCTTTTATATTAATTATCGCAAGATACCAATGTTTTGCAAGCCCATCATACAGAGGAACAAATATCTATGGAAAAATACACAAATTTTGTACTAATCATTACACACCTCAAATTATAATAATAAAACATCAGATATTTAAGTAAATAACCTTTTCCTTTTTGAACATATAACAATATTTTTGGCCTTTTCACATCTTTTGAGTACACCCATGTAAAATTTACAAATGTTATGTTTACGAACCGAAATTTCAATCTCTGATCCATCGATGGTTGAGATACTTGACACATTTGCCACTATTTGCTGGAAAATTCATAAATTAATAATTATATGAAGATGGTGAGATAAATTTTTTTAAAAAATCCAAATTTTGAAAAATATACAGTAAAATATACCATTCTTCCTCCGAAAAAGAAGCTCTATGCTTGGATAAACCAAACTCCTTGTTGCAGTAGCCTCTTGTTTTAGTGAAATTTTCGTAAGGAGATTTTTTGTAACAACTGGGCTTTCAAGGACACACCTTTTTACCCTCAACTGTATTTGCTTCGACCAATGATACCAAATCCACAAAATCAAACCCATCCATGGCTTTATCCTACATACATAAAAACATGAATTTTATTAATTTTTTTGTTTAATGAATGTGCTACTACAAATAATTTTTGAAAAAAATGTAGAATAATATTTGATTATCATACCTTTTTAACAACATTATGGAAGATTTGGTTTTGATTCAGTTTCCTATATGAAAATAAGTTTTTCAATGAAAAATTTTCATCACATGCATTTTCAATCTTCTCCGTAGTCTTTGCGATCTTCACCCCAAACTCATCTCCCTTTCCCATGAAATTTTGACCACTTGATTCATTTTTGCTATTTTGAACATCTCTACCAAAAGAGTTCATCTTTTCCTTCCATGGGTGTGATTGCATATGAGTTATACTATGTTCAAGTGCTTCAACCGCACTATACATTTTTTGTACCAATGCATAGGTATCTAAATTGTTCCTCTTCAATTCACCAAGTTCATACCTGACAGCAGCAAGATTAAATGTCATCCTATCAATTATTTCATTAAGCTTTGTCAATTCCTTCTCATGGTTGCAATTTCGAAAGTTTGCTTCACCCTCCCCATTTGTTTTGATCCTTTTATGGAGCTCTGCATTATTTTTTCTTTCCATCTGCATTTTTATGTTAATATTTGGTCAATCATGTAACATCAAGTGTATTTATAAAATTATGATATTAACAAATAAAATATCAATAAACAAAACTAAAGATTTTAACTTCTATAAATTGGGCTTGTCTTTAATTTTTAGAATTTAGAGACCAACATTAAAAATTCAATTGTTAGATATTAACAGTTAGCTGAATTCCCTCCTCAAAATAGTATAAATTTGTAAAGTGTAATGGAAAAATCTCTTGGCGATGTAACACTTCAGCAGATGCAAGGTAGACAACTAGACTGACCAAATTTTAAATGTTGAGACTTTGAAAGATTGAATTTTCTCCTGTTGCCATCATTGAGAAAATGACAGAGAATTAAAAGAGAGAAAAGCTCATTTCCACTGCATAAATCCTAAGAGAGACAAAATTATTAGTCTGACTATGGAATCTTCAAGTCTTCACAAAAGAACAGATAACAAACTTGAAAAAAAAAATTTGCCCCTTCAAATCCAAAAAGTACTGTGCTTCTAATCTTGTTTTGCATGCTTCAACTATAGTAATTAGTTCCTTTCCATGTCATCAATAGAACCCCAAAAAAATGACACTAGAAATTGCGGTTTTGATCATATGTCATGAAGTGAATTGAACTTCCCTAGAAGGGCTTCAATTTAAAAAGCACAACCATTGTTTGTGATTAATTAATTAAAACTTAATTACTTAATTATTTCTCTCGCATATGTAATTAGTTGACTTTATTCTGGTTGTAATAAATACCATGAGTTGTAAGAATCATTAACTTTATTATACGCCCCATAGATGATCGTAAAGATAATGCTAATAAACTTTCTTCAAATTAAGTTCATTAATTTCATATTTGTGCCCTATATTTATGCTTCCAAATGGATAATTTCCTTGAGAATTTTTAATATTCTTAGTTATTTCTTTTCTAGTATTATTCTAATAACTAAGAAGAATAAGAAAATCTTTTAAATAAGACAAATGAATTTGTCAAAACCAATCTATCATCAAACAGATTCACATCCACTTGCCTAGTTGCCTTGCGGACTAATTAATCCTGCATGCTTTTTAACACTGTAAGTGTAATCACATAATCTACCACCAAATATAATATTTATGCTTAAAATTAATGTCTATTATCATCAAGATTATTATGATCTCTCTCTGGTGACAATAAAACAACAAAAATGCAAATGTCGTTATATATCTAAACACAGACTATATATATATATATCTACATATAACAATAAGCCAACAGTTAAATTATTAAAGGGATTTGCAGCTGGCATAAAAATAGAACTCTAAATATTTTGTTTATCTATAGATCATGAAACTTGAAAAAAAATCCAAACTAAAGCAAAATTTCAACACGGCCGACCAACTAATTTTTCATTGTCGAGAAAACATCATGAAAGAGTTTGCAAAGCCTCACACCTCAGTAAGATTTGGTACCTTACCTTAAGTGCACCTTGCCTTCTGGTTGCTCTCCCCTTTGACTTTCTTCCGTATGGCTGACAATCTCTGTGAACCACACAAGCCTCTAAGCCGCCTGGTGCCTTTAGGCACATTAAAGAATGATTTTAGGCAGCGGAGGATAGACCTTAGACCATGGCTGCAAATACTCAAGGCAATAAACTCGCAATGCAATAAAAATACGACTGTTACATTATTAAAAAAAAATCCAGTTTGAAAATATGACCAAAATGATAGAATCAATCCAAGAACAACTTATCGCTATATTTGTTAAGAATAGCTTATCAAATCTCTTTCATCTAATTATTAGGAAACAAAAATAGTCTTAAAGAATCCAATTATAAATACATGGAGAGATAAAGAAAGAGATTGTATTTTACTATATCTCTATTTCTTTTTAATTTTAAATTTAAAATTACCTATTTAACAGGTTTGTTAACCGGTTAACATAATTTTAAAATAATTCAAATATTTCATTAATAAAAATAATATGTACCATTGATTAGATCTAACGGTATATATTTCTCACACTATTGATCCCATAAAAAAATTACACCATCATAAAGGGACCCTAAATTTCAAAAATTACTAAAACTATGGTATCATGCTTTTATTGATACCATAGTAAAAGAAATTAACGATAATTAATATGTTTAAAAAATTATTAACACTATTGTGATACTATAGTCATAATACATTATAATATCATAAATTTTGTGATACTATAGTCATAATAATTACTGGCACCTAATTTGTGACACTAAAAACTAGTGTCAGTGGGTTCTGATTGGTAGATCAATGGCAAAATTAATAAGTGTCACTGAAAGTACTTAATGACACGATTTCTATGTCACTGAAGACCGTTTTTCTTGTGGTGTTGATCACTCCTTGACGTTAGGAAAGTCTAGAGTTGACACAATGTTTGATAAAACTCCCCATCTATAGTAAAACTTCTAGATGAGCCTCGAGGTCACGCTTCGACACATTCTTCTCTAGTCCCACGCAAGGTAAGTATAAAAGGTTTGTTCCTAGTTATCATTTTTGTAATGCTAGAGGACATTGTCAACCCAATTGTTTTAAATTTATGAATTATATAAAGGTCATATTTTCTAATTTTTCTGCATACGGGAAATCAAGAAAGACCACTAAACCTAGAGTTTATTTGAATAATAACAAACCTTGACAAGCTTGGGTTAAGAAGTCAAACTTGAAAGCCATTGGTGCTACTACTTGTTGAATGGTCGTTCTACTAAAATTCTGGATATTTGTTAATGGTAATTATGGCGAAGTCCTTAGAAAAAGAGTCTCCAATGTCAATGGACCTTATCATGCTGCAACTAATGCTGCTTTTATTGCAACAAATGATTAAGAATAAATTAGGTTTGTTATCTTTACCTAAGCTCTGGATTTTATTCTTATTTCTTTATGAATTGAGTTTTTGGTGTATCATTCATGTATTTATTATTGAGTTTTGCATTATGCTTTCATTGGATTTTTGTTATTTGCATTTGTATGTTTTTTTTTCGTGTCTTTTGCATGCTATGGTTCTTCATGGTCGTTACATGATGTGTTTATTATTTTTCCCTTCAATTGGCAATTTTTTATTAAATGAACTACAAGGAGGGTGAGAAAAGCTTTAGATTCATATCTACATTTGTTGATTTAAGAAAGGCCTTAGTTAATTATTTGTTCCCTGTAGTCGTGTCTTCGCACTGCATTTTGCATATGTCATGTTAGATTGCATCTTAGGACATATTTATTGCATCATTTGCATGTGTTTGCATGATGCGTTTATAGTTCAAGTTACAATGTGCAAAAATCTTGATTTAAGGATTTGAGAGCTTGAAACAATTGTTAGTTTAATTTAAACTAGTTTTTTGCACACATATGTCTTCGACTTCTTGAATCTATCTTGATTAATTTTCGGTACTGATACTTCTAAATTTGAGATTAATGGATTGTATATTGACTGTTTACCTTTAATTCTTATTAAGATGTATATGCCCCATTATCATATATAGCTAGCTATAATTCTTAATAGTGAAATTATCTTTGAATAATTTGAGTCTGGGTATGACAATGTACAGAGGACAATCCATGAGATGAAGGCTATTTTAAGAGAGAGTGAAAGTACTAACTATGGGCTTAAGAATTGAAAAAAAAAAGTGTTACAAGAATTGAAAAAGAAAAAAGGAAATCACGAAAAAGTACATATTTACTCCAAAAAAAAAATATTGCAATGCGTTGAGTTTTTTAAAAATGTTTCAATTGGAGATCAATATGATGAGGTTAGTTTAATTTCTTCATTCTATTTTTAATATAAAAGTTATTGGTATTTAGAAACTGGCAAAGAATCTTGAATGCTTTACTTTTCGCATATGCACAAAAGTTTAAATTTCTTTAATCTTTTATTGATTTGAATGATTCAAGTTCAATTGTCTTGATTTTATGTGCGTTGTAATGGGAATATGTTAACGAAAATTGTCATTAATGTTTATCATTATTTGCATACAAATTTCAATTTAGGCATTTCATGTACAAAAAAGTTTGTTTGCATATTCTTGCATGAGGATCATTATTGAGTCCTAGTTTTGGTCTTACGTACCTATTCACTACCCGTTACGTATTATATTACCTTCTTTAATTGTTCTTTGGATTCTTTTGACAAAAAAGGGGAGTGATATTTAGTTAGAGGGAGTTATATTCGTTCAAGAGTAACCATAATAATTATAATAATTATTTTTTATTGTAATTATTATAACAACAACAACAACAACAATAATTGGTTATTAATATTATATAATTATTTTTATAATATTATAATATTATATTTTTTTATAATGATAGTGACAACGACGACAACGAGTAACTAAAAAAATCATGGCATTACACTCGATGTTATAATAAACATGGACATATTTTCTTAAAAATGTTTGTTTATTTATTTTGTTAGTGAAAAATACATAAGTTTAAACCAAGGGTATTTTTAGAACTTGTAAAAATTAATTTTGACTGTAAGATAACGTAAACACATCAATGAGATTCCAATTATGATTTTGGCAACTTAAGTAAACAACTTACTCCAATTTTTAATCCTTGTTTCAATTCCGGCTCATACAATTTTAAAATTCCATGTTATTAAATGCAACATTATTGTCCATGATATTGGGAGATAAGAGTTGGGAGAAAAGAATAATAATAATGATGAATATGTTTGTAGATTGTTTTCTTCATTAGTAAAAAAATAATACGCAAATAATGGGCTCTTTGTAATTCCATTTGCAGGTAATGTTAACAACGATATTTATCTTTCTCTATATATCTTTATGTATAGGGATAGGGGTCTCACCTCTAATTGGTTTTAGCCGATCTCAAAGCTGAATAATAAAGGTATTTAGATTAATTCGTTGTATGGTAATAAATCTGTCGATTGTAACAATTGAAAATAAAAATAATATTATTCAAAACTAAACTAGAATTTTTTTTTGAGAAAAATAGAATATTTAATACTTATTTAAAAGTCCTTTCTAGAAAGTACATCATATATTATAACCATTTTTCTTTATATTTTACCACAGCTGGTAGCCGTCCAACTGTCTGTAACTCAGATATTGAAGACCACTACGAACAAAACTGTTGATAAAGCCAACATTAATGACTTTGAAACGCTCTGGTACATCTTTATTGCATTGCTGCTCGGGTAATCAGTAGTATTGATTTCTGCAATTGCACCAACCACATGTAAAATCTTAGACAAAGGAATATTGTTATATGTTTATAAGGTGAAAAATTGAACTTAATGAATTACCTGTAGAAGTGTTGCATCCAGTAGAAATGGCATCTTGAAGGAATTTAACAGGGGCCTTATTAGCAAACCAAAAGTCTCTTTTAACCTGATGAATACATTTAAGCACATTTTGGATGTGTTCTCCACAGCCTCCTTCCCTACAATAATCTTGCGTTTCTTCTACAGGCACATTGATTGCACCGTCCATTGTTAGCTTGTCCTTCGCTGAGCAGGGATTTGCCCCATAGAACAAGCACTCATAGGCACTTCTCCATGCTCGGAATGGTGACAAATTTACATTTCCTGTGGGGTATTTTTCTGAAAGGAATATAAACATTTGACTTTTGAGTGTGTACAGTTAGTGTTGGCTTTCAATATACTAAGGACATACACATATATATAAACTAACAAAATAGCCACTATCCTCTTGGTTTTAGAAATGGTCACATTGACCTTTTTTTGATTTACACAGATTTTGAATAAACCTCGACCATTGCCCATTTATGTGAAAAATTCTAAACTAAAAAAGAGGTTAGTACGACTATTTCTGAAATTAAAAGAGTTTATATGTACACTTGAGCAAACCTTGAGAGTCTTGATGAATGTTTCTAATAAACTAGCTTCTCTTGATTATCATCTTGTTTGCTTTTTATTACTTGAAGGGAAAAGGGAAGTGTCATTACCTTCACTTTTGGCAGAGGCAGAGGTAAGTAGAAGAAAAATCCCCATCGACAGACAAAGAATACGACCCAAAAGGCTGTAGGTCTCCATTTTCTCTGCTGTTAAAAACTTTGGTTTAGAGGATATATTTGCGTTTGATGAATTTAAATAACAGAAGATTGCAGTAATGATTTGTTTAGAAACCAAATAAGAACTTCAACTTAGTTGGTTTAAGTATATGCGGGGAATATATGAAGCATTTGTTGGAAACACCAAGAAATTTTGAATATAAGTTGAAGAGTTATTAGACAAAGTAAGCATATATTACTATTACTGTTTTTGAGAATGACAAAGTAAACATTATTAGTTTTGGACTAATGTGTCGAAAATTAAGAGGTGGAATAGCATCACCACTTAAATTAAGATGTGGGTACATTAAGAATTTTAAATTAATTTATCTTTAATTAATTTAATTATCGTATTGTAAGAGTCGTTAACTTTAAATTTCTACAAAGAATGCTAATCCCTTGCACCAGTAACATATACTTGCATCTTAAGGAGCGGCAGCTGGATATGAGCAACTTTTTTATTTTTATTTTTATTTTTATTTTGGTGTAAATTCTCTGTCAGTGACGAGTTAATATGCAGCTAAACTAATTGACACTCATATTCAAATGGTTAACTAAGCATGCATTCGGATAATATTAGACTAGATGGAGTAGGATATATGATTGGATTAGATTGGATGAAATAAAATAGATAGAATTGCATTGCATTGGACTAAATACCTCGAATTGTCCTGTGTTTGGTGTAATGGCTGATTGAATTGGATGGTATATAATTTAAATATTATATTAATATAAAAATAAAGTTAACTAAATGTTTAGATGTTAATTTGAATTGAACTTGTAAACTTTATAAATATTGTTTTCATATATTAAATTTATAAATTTATTTTAAAATTTTGTTATTATTTAATAAAACTAGAGCCACAAACACTTATACAATATTTTATACAAATTGATGTAGCATAGCATTTGGGATGACATAAATCTTTATGGGGATAGGGTTCTTTTGAGATTCTTCCACTCAAGAATGGAGAAGGGATAATTTAATATTTAATTTCTTATTCAGAGAAAGTATGAAGACAATTTAATATTATATTTCTTATTCGAGAATAGACGAGGATCCTATCTCTCTCCCAACATCCCCCTCCATTTCTCCTGTTTTTAATTGTTATCATATATTTTCTGAAATCTCTAGCGAAAGTATTTAAATTGAATTTTGTATGGATAAAAATAAAAAATCCTAATATTTACATAATCAGATAAATAAGAATAATATAAAAACTTAATGAAATCTGTCATTGCCTCAATTAAACGGACAAATAACACTTTCGTTATGGGATCCGAGGTGACGCAATTATGATGCACCTTCCAATCAAATACAAATTAAATCATAAATATAATCAACATCCAATATAATCTTCCACAAAGCATGATATCAACATGGCATGAAGTCAGACTGCCAAAGAGAATAAGCGGGTTCGAGTAGGGGTGGGCAAATTCCGTTTGGATCGGTTTGAGATATATTATCAAACCGATCCAAACGTATTGGCTTGAAATATTTCCAAACCGATATCAACTTAAAATTTTTTTAAACCGAATCGATCCAAACCGACTATAATAAGATATCCATAACAATTCAAAGATACATAATCCAAATTGATACTTCTTTTATATTATTTATATGTATTTTAATAACTACATAACAATTCAAAGATACATCCATACAAATTCACAACAAAATACATCTTAAAATTCAGCCCAACGGTCATATTGACCAGTCAAACGACGATCCGACATTGCATTAACGGCGATCCGATAATGAGCAGAAACTGCATAACGGCTAGTTTTCGGCTCCAACTATAAATATACTCATTCAAATTCAAACAAAGATTGATCACAATATCATCATTGAGCTTATACTCGAGAATACAATCTTCAAAGAGCTTGAAACACAATTCATTTTTTATCTATTTACACATTGGGCATTGATTTGAAATCTTAAACATTGTGTGAGAGAGAAACAATTTGTAATCTTCTATTTTGAGTGATTGTAAGTGTTGGCATACACTTGGGTTAAGAGATTGGGGATAATCTCTTGTTGTAAAGTCTTATTGACACCTTGGAAGTCAATTGTAAGCATTTAAAGTCTTGGAGGCTTGTTTAGTACAATCCTCAAGCCTGGAAAGCTTGGAGGCGTGGACTTAGGTAAGGTTGACCGAACCACGTAAAAATCCCCGTGTTTGAATCTCTCTTCCCTTATCTTTTTATATTGTGATTGATTTATTTGTTATTACTTTGAATTTGTTTTTAGATTGAAATTGAGTTTTGCTTTAGAATTGAATAATTTTTTTTAATCCCAATTCACCCCCCTTTTGGGTTGCATAACTAGAATTTCAAACTAGTACTAACTTCATGTACTTTTTGAGGATTAGGACTAGCTGGCTTGGGAATTTATCTTTCTCAATAGTCATTGCCAAGGTCTAAATTAAAAAAGTAAGTTGACTTACCATCTTTTTAAGGTTTGAGATTGATTGAGGTTGTAAATTTATGCTAACCCTCCTTTCATTCAGTAGCTCGTCAATGGTGCGATTTTGTTGTTCTATTACAGAATTGATCAAAATTTTGAATTCTAGGGTGCCTTGCCATGGTTTAGTTTGTTGGTAGTTTTGGTTTTGGTTGTACAGCTTGAATAGTGGCTGAGAAGAGTAAAGAGCTTGATAAACTGGTTGTATTGGTACTAGTGGCGTTGGAGTTGTTGTTTCGTTTTGTTAGAATTTGTGAGACCATGAAAAGTTGGGATAGTCTCTCTATCTAGGGTTGTAAATATTGGAGTAAGGTTTGTAGTTCAACTGCTTTCTTATGTGAAGTAATCACGATGTATAGTAACATGAAATGAAGCACCCGAATCAATCACCTAATCATTGGTATGGCAGGTGAGATTTATATAGCTCTCATCATAAACAAAGCTCATATCACTATCAACTATGACTGTATTGTTCTCTTTGTCATTGTTCTAAGCAACACTCTTTTCTTTCACCTATTTTTTTTTCACAATCTAGACTTCTTTTTAACATGCTGGTAATGAAACCACTTTATGTTTCTTCTCTGGGACTTAGATCTTCCTATGGGGCTATCATTGTTCTACTGGCAAGAATTTCTACTTTGGCTCTTCCCCCGCCTTTCATACTTTTCCGAAACAAGTGCATCTGACTCAGAGAGACTTGCTTCAATACTCTTTCTTCTAGATTTTTTATTCTGCAACATATCTGTAACTATATCCAAGGTTAATTTTTCATTCGGCGCTGAATTATTTACTGACACCACAAATGTCTACCAACTGTCAGATAAAGAACTAAACAACAACAATGATTATAACTCATTATCTAAAATAATTTTCATAGTAGTTAACTGATCAACTAAGCCCTAAAACTCACTAGTGTACTAAGTTATACTGTGCCCCTCCTTGTATTTCAAGTTAACAAGCCTTTTCATCAAATTGGATTTATTCTGTGTAGTTGGTTGCTCATAAATCGTTTTCAATTTTCTCCAAAGAACATCATCCTTAGATTCTTTCGCGACATAGTGGTACACACTTTGATCAATCCATGACCTAATAGTACCCACGGCCTTTTGGTTTAATTGAGCCCATCTGAGGGTCAAGCTTTTTTGCCTTCAATGAGTCCATGTAAGTTTTTAGCAAATCTTTAATCTTAAACTTCCAAATACCATAATCCTCCATCTCAAGCACACAAGTAATAAAAAAAAAACACAAAACCTGAAGCTCGGATATCACTCTATTAGGAAAGGGACTCACACAAGCAGCTGCAAATTAAGTGGAAACAAAATTCTTTCCCTCTTTGTGTGATTAAAATAGGATGTGTGCTACAAATAAATAGGAAGAAAATAATTTAACACAGTCTAAAGCAATAAACCAACCGTAAGAGATACAAATTTTTACGTGGAAGCCCAAAACGAGAAAAACCACGAGACTGCGGTCCGATAAAATCTTCTGCTATATTAATGGGATTACAGCACAAATGCTTCTCTAGATAACATTTCAGGCTAACAACTTCAAAAATCTCAATAATCTTGGTTTACAATAACAACCAAATAACTGTCTCTTTAATAGGTGAGTATCTCAAATAATAACCAATGATAGGATAAAATAAAAATCAAGACTAGTAAATTTGTACAGGGTGATGCCAAGAACTTACCCTGAAAATTTAGGAAAAAAAGGAGTTAATTTTGCCTTCTGATCGTCCAATAAAAAATTGAAATCACTATTCCTAAAAACCCAAAACAACGTCTCTATCTTTCCCTCTCGCCATTTATTCACTTTGTTAATTAGGTCAACCGCTTGCTTTATGCTGTTTATATAGCCATGTGATTCCAAAGCTAAATTTCATGGCAAATTTCAACCAAGCTTAAAGCTTAGCAATAATCGCAACCTAAGCAAACCTATTTCGACTTTGGGCATTTTAGTCCACTAAAATGAGATGGACCATACAACTTCCCCTCTCCAGCTCATTTGAGGGGCACCATCAAACCTGCTTTCTATATACAACTTTTCAGCTTTTCCTTACGCAATGACTTCATCATCATATCTGACCCCCTTTTTGTTATGTGAATCTTCTCAAACTGTAATTGTTTCTTCTCTAGTATGTATTGTATCTAATGATACCTTAAATCAATATGCTTGGATTTTGAATGGTATGTCGAATTCTTTGAGAAGTGAATAGTACTCTGATTATCGCAGTACACAATATAGTTGTCTTTCTTCATACCCAACTCTTGCAGGAAATTTTTTATACACAAGGTTTCTTTGTAACCTTAAGTAATTGCAATATACTCTATTTCTGTGATAAACAAAGAAACACACTGCTGAAGTCTAGATTGCCATGAGACTACTCCCTTTCAAAGGTGAGCAAATCTCTAACCGTATCTGCATATGTGTACACTTGTAACACAGGTTTGTTACCAACTAAAATATAAACATGCCTTGGAAGTGCCTCTTAGATATTTGAGAATCCATTTTACTGCTGTCTACACTGTTTGCCCGGATTTGAGAGAAATCGACTGACTACACCAACTGCATGAGCAATATCTGGACTCGTACATCAAACTGCTACTTGCTGAAGCATAATTTCTTGCTTTTCTTTCTCACTTGTAGAGCAGCGCTCAGAATTAAGTTTAAAATGGCCTGCAAGTGGAAAACAAACATATTTTGTCTTGCTCATGTTAAATCTTTCAAGAACCTTTTAACCATATACTTCTTGAGTAACCATAACTTTCCAGATTTTCTATCGCAGGACATCTTCATGCCAAGAATTTATTTTGCTACAAGGCAAGTCTTGTATCGTTAAACAAGCCCATCTGATCAAAATTGAATTTTATACATCCATTTATAGCCAATAGGCATCTTTACAAGAGGAAGCTGTGTAAGGGTCCAAGTCTTGTTCTTAGTTAGAGCTTAAATTTTAGCAACCATAGCTTTTCGCCATTTTAGGTGCCTAATTTCTTAAATATAAGATGTTGACTCAAATTTTTTAGAAATAACAACTGTAAAAGAAATTTTTTTTAAATATAATTTATTGTAAGATATAAAATTATGAAGAGGATAAGATACAACTTTAGACTTAGAAATGGTTGGGAAAAGACAATGAGGTAATAAGTTAGAGTGAGTGACTACCAAACAATGATAATCTTGAAGATATTAAGATGGTCGATGGGTCTGAGTGGAATAATGAAGTGTATCAATATCCAAATCAGATGCTGGTGGCTGATTTTCTTGATCAACTGTAGATAGTTACAAATTATCTTGATCACTTGGTGGTGGTTGATTTTGAGCATTTAGTGGTGGTTGATTATTAGACTTATTTGAAGTCTAATTGATAACTTGATTCATTGATATGGGCAAAACAATTGAGAGTTGATTCTGTTGAAGTTATTTATTCTGAAAAGGGAATTTCGATTCTTGAAAAGTGATGTCATGACTAGTGAATATGATATGCTTTTCAAGATCACAATAAAGATACCTTTAATTGCTCGAGGAGCAAATTTATGTTTCTTCGGAGATAAATTTTGAGCATAACATAAGCATACACAAATGGTCATAAGATGGCTTAGATTTAAGAAGAAGTTCATGAGGAGTCTTACCTGAAAGCAAGAGTATAGGTAAATGATTTATAAGATATGTTACTATTATAACACATTCACCCCAAAATTTGAAAGGTAAGAAAGTTTGAAAGCAAAGAGCACTTGCAACTTCTAAGATGTGACAATGCTTGCGTTCAGCAACACCATTTTGTTGTGGTGTGGCTGCACAAGTACGTTGATGCATAATGCCATGTTTATTAAAAAAATGAGACATAGATATAAATTCAAGTCCATTATCACTACACACTTTTATAATGGAACATTGAAATTGATTATTAATCATGGCAAAGAAAATCTTTAAATGAATTTGAGTTTCAGATTTATGTCTCATCAAATAAAGCCAAGTGCAACGTGAATAATCATCAACAGTATTTAAGAAAAAATGAGTATCAGATAAAAAAAGGAATTGAATAATCACCCCAAATGTCAACATGAATTAAATAAAAAAGTTCATTACACTGATTTTTTTAATTAAAAAAAGGTAAGCAAGTATGCTTAGATAAAGGGTACACATAGTAAAATAAATCATGATTAGAAGAAAAGTTATTAATACTCTTAGCCAAATAAGAAAGTCGAGATATAGATGGATGACCCAAGTGCCAATGCTATAGATCAAATGCAGGATGCTATTGAGTGAGCAAAACAATAGGAAAAATAGTTGGATAATAATAGAAATGTCAATTGTGTTCTTTACCCAAACTAATCATCTGTTTCAGCGCAAGGTCCTGAAAAAAACAGAAGTCAAGAAAGAAAATAATAGCACAATTTGAGGACTTAATAATTTGCCTGATAGATAAAAAGATTGAATGAAAAATCAGGTACATAAAGAACTTTGTTAAGCTTAAATTTTTTTTTGATAGATTGATATTCTCAATATGAGAGATTTCTGAAAAGCTACCACTAGGCAAGCGAACAGGTTTATGGGTAGTGATAGGTGTAACATGTGATAATGAATGTATGGATGAAGTAATATGATCAGATGCATTAGTATCAATAATCCAAGATGAAGATGTAGAATTGGAATGATAAACAGATTTACCTATGAGATTTGCTGTTGGTACAACAGAGTTTAGATTGAGAATAGATATTAACTATTGACATTGCTCTACTATGAGATAAGGAATTTCTACCTTATTTGTAGAAGAAAGAACTGTAGCCTTCTTTGTTGAAGGGGCATCGGTTGTGGTGGAAGCTGCATAAGCATTTTTTGGTGGATAACCATGGAGTTAATAGCATTTAGCTTTAACATGTGCACGCTTACTATAATATTCACACTTTGGTTGTCGTTTGCCTTTAGAATCACTATTTTGTGTACGATATTTGTCTTGATTGAATTCACCCTTAGCTACTGTAGATGCCATAACCTAAAGGCACCAAACTGCGCCAAGTGTCTAAATAAAAAAGAAAGAAAGAAACTATCCTAGATAAATAAATAAATAAATTATATTCAATCTATTCCGGAGAGAGTAGCACTGGGATGAAATCCCCTAGAAACTTCCAATAATAACTAAGAGCAAAAGCTCATTCTAATTCCAGGATCCCGAGGTCTGAGGGAAACACGACTAATTCTGGGATTCCAAGGTCTGAAAGAACCACGCCCAAGATCATAGGAATAAGAAAGCACATGGGCACATAATAAATGACATAGATTCGGAATAAATATATTTATTTCCTTACTGATACGAACCCCGTCAAGAACTGAAGCAACCCTAATCAATTTAGTCCCCAAGATCAAACTAAACCAAGAATTGAATGGAACCTCGACCTAATACTTAATGAAAGCACGAACCTTGGTATGTGAAGACGCTACAATCAGCTATGAATGGTCTGATTCATAAGTCAAAAGCTTGAACGCCACGAAAATCCGATAAGTTCAAAGAGTTTGTAAAGAACTAAAGAGAATTAACTCTTTCACCAATTGCATCATAAACTTCCCCCGATTTATTTAATACGAGTACATTATATATGGTTGATTACAAGAATTTTTGGAAATAAATCTTAAACCAAAAATCAAATCTGAATCTAAATCTTCCCTAATAGGAAAGAATCTAAATTAAATTAAAATCATCATCTAAGTAAATAGGAAAGAATTTAAACCAAATCAGAATCCTAGTCTGAGTAAATAGGAAATAATCTAAATCAAATCAGGATCTTAATTGGCTTAAATGTCTTTCATCAATTAAATGAAAACTAGGCGATTAAAATAAAAACAACGGATTTGTTTCCCAAATAGCCTCCTCAAGAAACGGGAAAGTATCTGAAAAAGGAAAATCCAACTCCCTATTTTGTAGAAGTGATTATTTGAAAACTTCAAGAGCTTGAATCATGCATTTATCATGTGCGATTCCTTCAACGGGCCTCCACGAATTTGATTGAGCCCAAGTTGCTTGAATCAATCAATTAAGCATTTTTTTGAATTTCTTTGCTCGAGCTCTTGTAACGGGCACGACAGGACTCTTGAATAGGATCTGAATATGCCTCATCCCGCGTGCTTGTAATAGTTTTATCCTTAATCTCATCACCTACGAATAAATTCATGTCCATGTGTGCAATAATATCGGGTGGCACGTGTCATCAAGGAAAGAGACCAAGGCAAAGCCCTAGACCCATGTCACCCATCAACTATAAATAGAGACCATCTCATTAAGAAAAAAAGGATCCTTCCTAAGCCAAAAATCCCTAACCTATCAATAGGAATACTCACCTGTCATCACATATTGTCTCTCAATAGGAATCTTCTCCCTAAGCTGTGCCTTCTTTTTATTAATCTTCCTTGGAATATAAAATTCCTTAGTCCCGTAGAGAGGAGACCTTGGGCTCGATATAGGCTCCTTGGCCCCTAAGACAATAAGAATCCCATCCGGAAGAGGAATGTTAGGATTCTCATCCTCACCAGCCACATTTAAGTCAAGTATTTTCTGCGCATCCTCATTTATTTCATCATTACAGAAAAGGCAGGCAAGTCCAAGGGGAAAAACAATGTAGCCTCTTCCCAAACACAAGTTATCAACATAACGAAGTTGTTAAATTGACCAACGCGTCTCAAATATGAATGCGAAATCAATTCTATAACACACGAAAAAGCCTTTCCCCAAAAATTCCTTTCCAGATAGGCCACTTGAGCACCCAATAAAGGAGGATCAATTATAGGCCCAGCTAAAAAAAAATGAGTAACGCAAATAACAAAGCAATAGGAATCCATATATAGCAAAACCAAAAGGAATACAAACTTACGGAACTTTTTCCTAAAAGCATAACCGAGAACATATGATTCTATATGCTCCCTCTTACACTAATAGCCAATAACTATTATAAGACAGTTGATTGACCACTCCCTAAATTGGTCCTTTTTAATCAAAGAGGGAATTTTGTAGAAAATGCCTTTATCCTGAAACCTCATAGTGGTGAACCATGAATCCCTTTCGTCCTTAGGATCGCTATAAAATTTAAATCTATAACATATTAAGAAATCATATAAGGAGAGGAAATGAGACCCTTTAAGGGCCAAATTGGTGGTGGCAAAGGCTTGTAATAGTATTAGAGCACATGAGTTAATCATCAAGGGCGAAATTCCACAACGGACAAAAAATTCCATAACTAGGGAAGGAATAGGGAATGATAATACCACAATTTGTTAGTAGTAAAGTAAAATTGACTCCTTATGAATTCCGGGGTCCATAATATCAACATTATCTGCAAGCTCTCTCAACTGAATATCAGGGCCGAGATCTACATATTGCACAAATCAGTCAAAGGAGAGCCTCTCTACTCTAGAGGCAACCATGTTCCTGTAAAAAAAAAATGAAATTGAGAAAAATTCAAAGCCGATTAAAAAAAAGAAGAAAAAAGAAAGAAAAAGAAAAGGCGAGCAGAAGAAACCAAAAAAAAACAAGATAAGAAGAAACAAGAAAAAAAATTGAAATTGAGAAAAATTCAAAGTCGATTAAAAAAAAGAGAACAAAGAAAGAAAAGACGAGCAGAAGAAAGCAGAAAAGGGATGAAAAGAAACAAAAAAAAAGAAGAGAGAAGGAAACAAAAAAAGACGAAAAAGAAGAACCAAGGGAAGAGAAACGAACAAAAAAAATGATGATGAAATGAAACAAAAATGAAGGAGGAAGCAAAAAGGAGATGAAAAAGAGGAATCAAGGGAAGATAAACAAACAAACAAAAAAAGAAGAAAGCAAAATCACAAGGCAAGGCAAGGCTCTGAAACTTACAGAGAGAGCAAAGAAGTTGTTGAGTGTTAGAAAGTGTATATTTATAAAGGAGAAAATCATCATTTTATACTTCAAGTTTTACTAACATTCCTACTTTTATGTATTTAAATTTTTGTGATTTAATTATGTATGTTTTATTTTAATTAAGTATTTTATGTATTTTAGGGGCATCGTGATCATTTTATAATGAAAACCTTAGGAGGAGCATAAAAGAAAAAATGTCACTGTTCACACATACGGTACTATTCACATGTACGGTACTGTTCACATGCACGGTACTGTTCACGACACTGTTCAAACTGCGTCACTGTTCAAACTGTGTGCAAACCGTGTTACTGTTCAAACTGCGTGGTCAAACCGCATACTGTTGACTGATGACGTGGCGCATTCCTAAGCGTCCGAATTGTTTTTAATTCGATGGCCATGATTTATTCAGTGTATTTATAAAAAGGACGCTCTCCCCCTATTTCGACACCCCTGAATCTATTTTTGAGCTTAGTTTTCTGTAATTCTTTCTCCATCTTGTATTTTCTACTTATTTTAATAAATTCTTATTTTACCCTTAGTTCAATTATGAGTAGCTAATTTTCTTTCAAGCTTGGGTTGAAGGTGAAGTCTCAACATGTGTCATGGGCTTTATTTGGTAAATTTACTTTCTCTTCCCCTCTAATTTCTGTGGAGGTTTTGACTTTTTGTCGATAAACAATAATAATCTTGTCTAGTTACCGCCTTGTTTTCACCGTCACCCTAGTGCAAGATTATTATTATTTGGCACGATAAACCCTTAGCACTATATTGATTAGAGTGTGGTTAACGAGATGGGGATTCCCCCCTCATGATTTAATTGGCATTAATAAGGAATATTTAACCTATGGTGCATGTTGATACGGATCCAGATACCCAAGTACTTTATTATAATAGTTTCCAGTTCAGTTTAATTCCGCCATTCCAATTTAAATTCTAGTATAGTTTAAATTAATTTCCCCACAAATCCAATCACCCACTTACAAAATTAATTCTACACCTAATTGATATCCACCTCCTCGTGGGATCGACACTCGACACCATTGATCTATTCTACAATAGATTCGTGCGCTTGCGAGTTCAACAAAATTTGCACAACAAGATTTTGGCGCCGTTGCCGGGGAGGTAAGTATTTTAATTTGTAGTTTAATTTTTTTTGTAAATAATTTATTATTTTTATTATGATTATTTTAGTTGTTTCCTTGTAATTTTTTTTGTTAAAAAAAGAAGTGAATTTACATTTTTAGGTAAGAATTTCGTTTTCTCTTCTTTAAATTTCTGCAATTTAATTTTTAAGTTATTTTTCTTTATAATTTTTCATTTATCTTGTTAATTTATTTTAATTTTAGTTAATTTCACGTATATTTTTTTATATGTTTTCATAGTAAGGTTGTAACAACGCATTAAGGTTAGTATCATAATTTCTCTTTTTTCTTTATTTTTATTTGTTTTGTTCTCATTTTTATGTTCTTTGCATGCATGGTCGAAGGTCAAAATTTCCTAATCTTGAGCCTATAGACCTTGAACTAGAAAAAATACTTCGCACACACAAACACATTTCATTTAAAAATTAAATTGAAATGGATTTGCAACACTAACAACAGGCACCACAGGAGAGGCCATTTAAGGACTACTTCCGTCCCTTAGCTAATTTGAGCACATTATGCATAAGATACCCAAATGTAGCTGCTAGGAGTTTTGAGTTAAAACCTAGTGTACTAAATTGTCTCCCAACATTCTATGGCTTAAAAAATGAGGACTGATATAATTATCTGAATGACTTTCATACTATTTGTCAAACTTTTAAATATGAGAATTTTTCAGATGATGATGTTAAACTTAGATTATTCCTATTTTCTTTAAAGGATAGAGCTTGTTCATGGTTTAATACATTGTCTACTAATAGCATTACATCATGGGAACAAGTGGTAACAAAGTTTTTAAATAAATATCTCCCAGTGCATAAAACCAATGCTATTCGCAGGGAAATCTAAGAGTTCACCTAGAGAGAAGACGAGCAGTTTTTCGAGGCATGTGAGCGATTCAATGGGCTACTCTTGAAGTGTCTACATCATGGGTACGAGAAATGCACCAATGCCAATACTTTTTAGAGGGATTATTGCCACAAGTGCAAGAATGGCTAATGGCAACAAATGGAGGAGAGCTAATGTCAAAAAGTGCATAAGAGATTTGGGAATTCTTCCAGCAACAAGCGGATAATTTCCAACAGCAGAGTCGATCTCTCAGGAATACTAGAAGAATTAAAGGAGTGAATGAGGTTCATATGAGCGAGTCAAGTTCAGGAATTAAAGAAGTCAAAGAGATAATTGAAGGTCTTTCCCGACAATAGTATCGCTAACGACTGTTAATTCAATAGAACCACATGACCATGACTCATACTCAGATCAAGCCAATGCCATCGGTGTCATCAGAAAGCCATTAAATTACAACCTATACTCAAACACATATAACCCTGGATGGAGAGACCACCCCAATTTTTCATGGTCTCAAGGATTCTAACAGAATGGACTAGTAGCTTCAGCTCCACCAATGCAGCAAATTCCTCAAGTTCCTCAAGCCTTTCAGCCCCCATTTAGACCATACAATCAGAACCAGAACTACTCTCAACCCAGACCATGGGAGGATGCACTCCAAAATTTCAAGAATGTTTCTATTGAGCAACAGAACCATACCATTGATGGACTACGAAATGCGATGAGAGCAGGCTTCAACTCACAAGCCCAATTAGTTTTAAGCCTCGAGAAGATGGTGGGACAGCTTGCCTCTTCAGTTCAAACCCTGGCAATGACTGTTAAGAAAGGCAAGTTTACAAGTCAACCAATGCCTAATTCTAAAAGAGTATATGAAGTAAGTACCAGTTCACAACAGCAGCATGGAGAGGTCAAAGCCATTATGACCTTGCGAAAAGAAAAAGAAGTCGGCAACAAAGTGGAGATACCAGTGACGAAAGAAAATCAAATTGTACTTATGAATACTGAAAATTCATCACCAGAGGAGAAAGAAGAAACTAACCCACGAGAGTATATTCATAAAGCTCCATTTCCTCAGAGGTTAGCTAAAGGAAATAAAGGAAAATCCACAGGTGAGATTCTTGAAATCTTCAAACAGGTAAGTGTTAAAACAAGTTCCATCTTATGCCAAGTTTCTTAAAGACCTTTGTACTAAAAGGAGAAATATTCATGTTCAAAAGAAGGCATTTTTAACAAAAAATGTTAGTTCTATACTTTAACACAAAATTCCTCTAAAATGTAAAGACCTAGGCTCCCCCACTATCTTATGTAGTATAGGGAATCCCACAATTGAGAATGCTTTGTTGGATTTAGGAGCTAGTGTAAATCTGCTGCCTTACTTAGTTTTCGTGAAACTTGGACTGGGAGTATTACACCCAACTCCAGTGGTATTACAGTTTGCAGATCGATCCACAAAAATACCTCGTGGTATTGTGGAGGACGTGCTTATCCAGGTAGACAAGTTTTATTTTTCTGTTGATTTCATTGTAATTGACACTCAAACAATCCAGGATTCAAGGAAGAACATCCCTATTATCCTCGGCCGACCTTTCTTTGCAACTACGGATGCTCACATTCAATGCAGAACTCGAAATATTCAGTTGTCCTTCGGCAATATGACCATGGAACTCAACATCTTTAACATTGTCAAACAACCTCATAATACAGATAATGGAATTGTTGATGTGGATTTAATTGAAACATCAGTTGATGATACTTTTATTTCAGACCTCAGTGATGACCCTTTACAAACATGTTTAACTCACTTTGGTTTGGATTTTGATATTGAAAGATCAGTCGATGAGTTCAACGACCTACTTGACTCAACACCATCCATGGACACTAATAAATAGAAGTCAAGAGTTGAACAACTAGCACCATCAGAGAAGAAATTCAGCCCATCATCAGAATCACCACCAAAACTCGAGCTCAAACCATTATCCAACACTTTGGAATATGTATTTTTGGGAGAAGAAAGCACTCTACCGGTAATCATCTCATTATCCCTAAATGATGAACAAAAAGGTAAGTTGTCGGATGTTTTAAAAGAGCACAAAGGGGCATTACGATGGACCATAGTCGACATAAAAGGTATAAACCCAGCAGACTACATGCATTACATTACCTTAATGAAAATGCTAAATCTACCAGGGAAATGTAACGTCGGTTAAATCCTAACATAAAAGAAGTTGTTAGAACTGAAGTCCTTAAATTGTTAAATGCGGGTATCATTTACCCCATTTCTGATAGTTCATGGGTCAGTCCTGTGTAAGTTTTCCCTAAAAAGTCAGGAGTCACAGTAGTTACCAATGCAGATAATGAATGATACTCACTGGAGTGACTACAGGATGGCATGTATGCATTGATTATAGAAAGTTAAATTCTGTCACACGTAAAGACCATTTTCTTTTACCATTTATCGATTAAATGCTTGATAGATTGGCAGGCCGTGAATTTTATTACTTTCTAGATGCTACTCAGGATATAATCAGATTCTTATAGCCTCAAAAGATCAAAAGAAAACCACTTTCACTTGCTCTTTTGGCACTTTTGCATATAGGAGGATGCCATTTGGATTATGTAATGCACCTGCTACATTTCAACGTTGCATGTTAAACATTTTTTCTGATATGGTTGAACAATTTGATCAATGTTTACATCATCTAACAAAAGTTCTATAGAAATGTATCGAGAAAAATTTGGTCTTAAATTGGGAGAAGTGTCATTTTATGGTAAAATAAGGTATAGTTCTCGGTCATATCATTTCATGCAAAGGTATTAAGGTTGACAAAGTGAAGGTGAATCTCATTTTCAATCTTCCTCCACCTAAAACAGTCAGAGAAGTAAGAGCTTTCCTTGGGCATACTGGTTTTTATAGACGTTTCATTAAGGATTTTCGTAAAGTTTCTAGACCCTTATGCAATTTACTTGCTAATGATGTACATTTTATCTTTGATGATTCATGTCTTGTAGCATTTGAAAAGTTAAAGCAATTGTTGACGTCATCACCCATCATTTAGCCACCAAACTGGAGCTTACCATTCGAGCTCATGTGTGATGCATCTGATTATGCAGTAGGAGCAGTATTAGGATAAAGAGTTGATCGAATTCCCCATGTTATTTACTATGTTAGTATGACATTAAATGATGCATAGTTGAACTATTCAACTACTGAAAAAGAAATACTGCCAGTAGTGTTTGCATTAGAGAAGTTTCAATCTTATCTTATTGGTTGTAAAATAATTGTATTCACAGATCATGCTGCCCTTAAATTTCTTCTCACAAAAAAAGATGCAAAAGCTAGACTAATTCGTTGGGTGTTGCTTTTGCAGGAGTTTGACTTGGAATTCAAATATAAGAAAGGCTCTGAAAATATTGTGGCTGACCATCTCTCTCATCTTCATTTTGACACAATAACAGAACCCTTAATATTGAATGAGTCATTTCCGAATGAGTAATTAATGAGTGTGGAAGTATTACCTTGGTATGCTGATATCGTTAATTATCTTGTTACAGGTAAACTTCCAGAGCATTGGGCCAAGCAGGACAAGGCTAAATTTTTTGCGGAAATAAAGAATTTTTTTCTGGGATGACCCCTATCTTTTCAAGTATTGTGCAGATCAAATTATTAGACGATGTGTCCTAGAAAATGAATTTCAGAACATCCTTTCATTATGCCATGAACAAGCTTGCGGAAGCTATTTCAGCGCTAAGAAAATAGCGACAAAAGTTCTACAATGTGGTTTCTATTGGCCAACTATATTTTGAGATGCTTACAGCTTTTGCTCTTTATGTGATAGGTGTCAACAAATGGGGAGCATTACACGAAGGAACATGATGCCACTAAATCCAATTTTAGTGGTTGAGATTTTTGATATGTGGGGTATCGACTTCATGGGACCCTTTCCCCCTTCTTTTAGCCATCAATACATATTGGTTTCTGTTGACTATGTATCGAAATGAGTAGAAGCAATCCCATGCAAAACTAATGATCACAAAGTGGTGATAGGGTTTTTGAAAAGCAACATTGTTTCACGCTTTGGATTCCCTCGAGCAATAATCAGTGATGAAGGTACCCACTTTTACAACAAATCATTCAAAGCACTTTTGACAAAGTACTCCGTCACTCATAAAGTGGTGACCCCGTATCATCTGCAAACCAGTGGCCAAGTTGAGATCTCCAATCAAGAAATAAAGTACATATTAGAAAAAACGATGAGGCCAGACAGAAAAGATTGGTCATTAAGACTTTATAATGCATTATGGGCATATAGAACGGCTTTCAAGATCCCGATTGGGATGTCACCCTATAGGCTAGTGTGTGGAAAAGCTTGTCACCTACCTGTGGAACTTGAGCATTGTGCATACTGCGCCATCAAGAAATTCAATTTTGACATGCAGCAAGCTGGCTTAGAAAGACGATTACAGCTAGCAAAACTTGAAGAAATTCGCAATGAGGCATACGAAAATGCCAAGGTTTACAAGCAGCGAATGAAAGTCTTTCATGACAAGCAAATTTTGAGAAAATCTTTCACTCCAGGTCAGAAAGTGCTTTTATTCAATTCTCGCTTGTACCTTTTCTCAGGTAAGCTACGCTCTTGATGGTCTGGCCCCTTTATTATTCATACTGTTTTTCCACATGGGGCAATTAAAATTAAGGACCCAAAGAATGGTGTCACGTTTAAAGTTAATGGTCAAAGATTAAAGCCATATCTAGAGTACTAATCATATGGAGAGGACACCGAAATAAATTTGAGTGACCCACCATATTTGAATTGAGATTTTTCTGTCTTTTCAGTAATTTGATTTTTTTTCTTCTTTTTATTATTCTTTTACTAATTGAAATTATTTGTACATAAGTGTGTTTGTTTAACCATTAAATTTCTTTTATCATTATTAATCATGAGTGTCATAGCTAAACAGTTCCTCCTAGATATTCTTAGACCACTTCAACGTGTAAAAACTCTTCTCAAAAGGCAGATTCGATTTTGTAAAACACATTATATTTGGGCTCTGCAACCACCAGAGTTAGTATTCCATGTTGAGGATTTAGAAAGACAACTCAGAGACATTGAGGGAGGTATCTTCGTCATCCAGTTGGAGCTAGAGGTAAATTCCATAAGAGAACGATTATAATTTTCTTTGTATTTTTCTTTTTGCTATTCTGTTTGTGTGTTTTAGTTTGTCATCTTGGTTAAGTGGCGGATAACGGTACTCCGTGACAATCAAGTCGGTTACTTCAGTTTCCCATAATTATTGATCTTCTGAGGTGAAGGTATGAACAGTAACGAGATCTTGGCAAAGCTTCACAATAGATTCCCTTCACTTCCTCAGAATGCTCTCCTTACAATCTATAAAGATCGGTCCGAACGCATGCGATTGCTTATGAGGAATAACATACCTGCAGACATCCATTGGTTAATTGAGGCTAAAGTACGAATGGTAGGTGAGGTTCCTCTCAAATTTACTACATACATGCCTGGTTGTGGAAAAGGAAATTACGTAAGAAAGCGAAGAGCTCAAAAAATTTCGGTTGCTTATCATAAGTGTGCTAGAATGAGTTGCAATAAAAAACTATGTTCTTTAAGAATGGTGTCTGATAACAGAGAAGATAAGATTCAATTCATTAGGGATGGCTTGAATAAGGATTCATTGGATGATATCCTTTTGTCTCTTGAAACACATCCCAGTGGATATGTGAAAGGAGCGATTCTCCAGTTATGGCCTTTATTCCAGAAAGAGCATGCTCGATATAGTCTCGAGAATCTGACTATAAATGACCCTATTTGCCAGTTTATAAGAAAATTGGATGGGAAGCCTATCCTCGACCTATAAAGGGCGTTCAAGCCGTTTCTGGACGTAAAACTAGAGGAAGATGTGAGCCACAGTCGCAACTACATGTACATATCCTTTTACTTTACTATTGTTTTATTTCACTGTTGTTTTATCATTTGTATTATTGTCTTTAATTATTTTATTTTATCATTATTTGATTTTTCCTTTTTACTATTTCCTTTTTGACTCTCGAGCCATGTGCTTTACACGTTAATTGACATAGACATGATACCTCATTCACAGCTGTGACCCACTGCCGCCAAGATCCTTAAATATGATTCTTTTTGTTTGCACTCACAAATTTTTTTTGAGAAGTATCCCAATGGCAACTACTCCCAATAAACAATTCAAGAACATATGTGTGCTTTCTAGATTTAATTATGGCAAATATAAAGAGTTCGTTGAGGCAGCCATTGATCTTGGTTGAAGTATAGCAGCAAGGAAATTACACTTGGTATATGGTGGAGGTGACCGAGGCTTATCAAAACTGGTCTCAGAAGCTGCTTATCTCAGAGGAGCCAAGTGCTAGGTATCATCCCAACAACCCTAAAACCTTCAGGCTGTTTGTCTGAATCACCGACAGGAGAAGAGTTAATTGTCTCAGGTATGTAAGAAAGAATAACTGAAATGCTTAATCATGCTGATGCTTTTATTTTCTTACCAGGAGATCTTGCAACTCTAGAGGCACATATCACATTAGCATCTTGGGCCCATCTGCACATTCATTATAAACTCATCGGTTTGTTAAATGTCAATAACTTTTATGATGGATTTATCACATTTCTTAACCATGCAATAAAAAACTATTTCATTCCTTCCATAGCGAAAAAACTTTTTATTTGTGCTCACAATGCTAATGAGCTATTTGATCTGTTACAAACTTATAAACCAGAGCCAGATCCTAGGACCTTGGTACTGAAGTATCCAAATAAGTAAAAGTACAAATTAGATTTAACTCTCCGCTGTAAATATTTTCTTCTGTGTTACACCACCCACGTGATGTCTTCTAAACTCTACTTCTTTCCTTTAAAACATTGAGGACAATGTTTCGTTCTGGTTGGGGGGAGGGAATAGTCGACAATTATGGAATCTTGGTTAAGTTTTTATAATTTTTTGTTGTAGAAACTAACTGTTGCTAACTTTTTGTGTTGAAGATGGCTGAATATGGAGTGTAGTTACTCTAGAAACGCATCTTCTTCGTTTAAAAAAAAAACCAAAAAACAAAATCCAGACATTTTCTTTTTCTTTATTAAGCTTTGATATTCATTTTTTTTTCTTTCTTCTTTTTAATTTCTCTTTTATAAATATACATTTTCAAAATTTTGAAAAGATGGCTGAATATGGAGTGTAGTGCCTCTAGAAACGCATCTTCTTAGTAAAAAAAAAATTCTGGGCATTTTTTTCCATCATTTTAATTGTAACCTTTCTACTCAGTCTTTCTGCATCATTTTCACATTTCTGCATGCATATTTTCTTTTCGTGTTTAGAATAGGTTGGGGGGTAGAATGTTGTTTATAAAAAAAATTGTATGATTTATTTTAACATTGTATGACATGATGAATTTCAAATTTTAGTATTTATATTATCTTTGGTCTTAAGAGATGTTACGCCGTGTTTACTACTGTACATGTTGATGTCGAAGACAAATATGAGTTGCTTGAAAGAATGCACATGTCATAATGAATACCAAGTGAGTTTTTGAGCCTGTCATTTTTCTTGGAGAGTAACCCTTTTTGCCCATTCTTCATACAACTTAGCAGTTTATTATTTTATACATGATCTCTAGATTTCTTTTGAGTTAACCCTTAAAAAAAGTTGTAAAAATAAAAAAGAAAAAAAAGAGAAAAAAATGTGTGTTGCTACATCTAGAGGTCCATCTAAGTAGTAGATATTGAAGATTATTTAGAGCTCTAAAAGACGATGAAAGGCCATCTTTGACCTATTTGAGCCTGTCTAGCCATCACTTTTATGAAATATCCATAGTTAACCCTTTTGAACCTTTAAAAAAAAAAACTTTTCTTTGTCAAACTTATCATCTTGACCTTCTTCGATTTGGAGTATTATCCGATATCTTATAAGTTCCATCACCTATTTATGTTTGAGAAAAATGTAAATAATTATTTTGTTCAGTGAAGTTATGTCCAAAAAAAACAAAAAAAAACAATAATAGGTGAAATCCACCTTGCAACTTCCAAAAAAAAAGAAAAAATCTCTCTATATTTTTTTCAAACATACACTTTGTTTTTCCTTATTTCCCCTCCTTTGTTAGCCATGTCCCTAGTCTACGTTACGTCCTAATAAAAGTTATTCTTGATTTTAAGGAACTATAGTCTGAAGTAGAAGCTAGTTATATGGGCTCAAAAGATGTAGTGGTGCATAAAAAAATAATAAATAAATAAATAAATTGGGTTGACTAGCATTTTGTTTGACCTGAGATCATATTATTTCTAAGCTGAGGGCATATTTTTTTCATCTTGGGGAGAGCATGTGATATTACTTCTTTATTATTTTCTTTCAATTTATCATTCATTAAAGTGACAATTTTTATTGGGTTTAATTTCCTTGTGAGAGTGTCACTATTACCGGTGAGATTTTGGGGTTTGACATGTCATTCTTGAAAGTGGCTTGATTACCATAGTTGTGACAAAGTCTGCTGGACTGATGCATATGGATGGTTGATGTGGGTGTGATGTTTCTTTAGACTGGAGATAATGCTTATACTTTTATTTGATTACTATCATTAGTCTGATTGAATAAACACAATTGTTTAAAAAAAAATCATTTTGGATTTGAATTTTGTTTTCGCTTTATTTGTTAAGGACTAGCAATAAGCTGGTTGGGGGTTGTGTTGAGTGTTAGAAAGTGTATATTTATAACGAAGAAAATCGTCATTTTGTAATTCAAGTTTTACTAACATTCCTACTTTAATGTATTTAAACTTTTTGTGATTTAATTATGTGTGTTTTATTTTAATTACGTATTTTATGTATTTTAGGGGCATCGTGGTTATTTTACAATGAACGAGAGATCAAACGGCAGAACGGACATCACTTTTGTACTCAGGACAGTCGAAAAATCTTAGGAGGAACATAAAAGAAAAAAGGGCATTATTCACATTTACAGTACTGTTCACGGTACTGTTGATGACACTATTCATACCGCGTCACTGTTCAAACCGTGTTCAAACCGCGTGGTCAAACTGCGTACTGTTGACTGATGACGTGGTGCAATCCTGAACGTCCGAATTATTTTTAATCCGATGACCATGATTTATTAAGTGTATCTATAAAAAAGGGCTCTCCCTCCTATTTCAATGCCCCTGAATCCATGTTTGAGTTTAGTTTTCTGTAATTCTTTCTCCATCTTGTATTTTCTACGTATTTTAATAAATTCTCATTCACTCCTAGTTCAATTATTAGTAGCTAATTTTCTTTCAAGCTTGGGTTGAAGGTGAAGTCTCAACATATGTCATGGGCTTTAGTTGGTAAATTTACTTTCTCTTCCCCTCTAATTTCTGTGGAGGTTTTGACTTTTCGTAGACAAAAAATAATAATCTTGTCTAGTTACCGTCCTAGTTTCACCGGCACCCTAGTACAAGGTTATTATTATTTAGCACGATAAGCCCTTAGCACCATATTGATTAGAGTGTGGTTCATGAGGTGCGGATTCCCCCCTCATGATTTAATTGGCATTAATAAGGAATATTTAGCCAATAGTACATGTTGATACGAATCCAGATACCCAAGTACTTTATTATAATGGTTTCCAGTTCAATTTAATTTTGCCATTCTAATTTAAATTCTATGATAGTTTAAATCAATTTCCCTACAAATCCAATCACCCACTTACAAAATTAATTCTACACCTAATTAAAATTCACCTCCTTGTGGGATCAACACTCGACACTATTGATCTATTCTACAATGGATTCGTGCGCTTGCAAGTTCAACAAAATTTGCACAACAGAAGCTATTGTAAAAGGGTGAAAGGCTTTGGAACCACCAAAAATGGCCAGAAGAAGAACTCTCGAAAAGAGTGAAAAAGAAAAAAGAAAAGGCGGTGGTGGGAGTAAAGTAATTATTTAAATAAATTTTTAAAAGAGTCAAAAGTCTAGTTAGTCCGTAACTAAATCAAGTTGAAAAGATACCCCTAATAATAACCACGTCAATAGGCAAGTCGTGAAATTAAAAATATTTATATGCACACAAATTATATTTAAAAAAAAAAAGAGTGTGCTAAATCCCATCACTCATAATAAGAATAATAATAATAAATAATATATATATATATATATAACTAAAAAAGGACAGCAAATATTACGTAACCGCCACTTCCAAGTCAAGTATTTTTAAATAAAAATACACTTGTTGGGGGAGTGATGTAGGTACTATAACCTAAAGGCACCATACTGCGCCAAGTGTCCAAATAAAAAAAAGAAAGAAAGAAACTATCTTAGATAATTAAATAAATAAATAAATTATATTCAATCTATTCCGGAGAGAGTAGCACTGGGATTAAATCCCCCAAAAACTTTCGATAATAACTAAGAGCAAAAATTAATTTTAATTCCAGGATTTTGGGATCTGAGGGAACCACGACTAATTCTGAGATTTCGGGGTCAGAAGGAACCACGCCCAAGATCATAGGAATATGAAAGCACATGGGCACAGAATAAATGTCGTAGATCGGAAATAAATATATTTATTTCCCTACGAACAAATTCACGTTCACGTGTGCAATAATAATAGGCGGCACGTGTCATCAAGGAAAGAAACCAAGGCAAAACGCTAGACCGCCCATGTCACGCATCAATTATAAATAAGGACCATCTCATCAAGAAAAGGGGGGATCCTTCCTAAGCTAAAAAACCTTAATCTTAATTTTTGTTCTTACTTCCATTAGATCTTAAAAATCAAACACTAACTTGGGCGTCGGAGTACCTTTTTCAGGTACCCACCACACTGAATTCGAGTTCAACAAGTGTCACAAGTTCTCCACAAATCAAAAGTATGTGTAAGGGTAAATTCTTGCTTCCTTAAGCTACAACTAGTGCTACAGTTTCAGCAAGGGGATTGGCGTTAATATAAAGCTCTTTTTATTTTTCTTCTTGGATGAATGTAGAGTAAACCTTTCCTAAGGTTGGCAGCGAACTATAGCAAGAGTTTGACTTTGAAAAGTAGCATAAGAGTCATTTAACCCTATCAAGAATTGATAAACATGTTCTTGTTGTTGATATTCTTGAATTTCTTTGAGAGATCCGCAACAACAACTGGGAACAGAAGTATAAGATGCAAGTTCATTCTATAGGGTCTTTAATTTATGTAGTAAGTAGTTATGGATGACTACTATTGGAGAAGATGCATATAATACATTTGATTTGAAATATTCTAGCAAGATTTCAGTGAGAAAAACAGTTATAGAGATTATCCCAAAGTTCTTTCGCTATATCATCATAAATAGTGCTATTAGCAATATCAAAAGATATAGAATTTAATAGCCAAGATACTACCATATCGTTACAACGCTCTTATTCTACAGCCTCAGGACCCTCTGATTTTCAAGATGGTTTTGTTCAAATCCCATTTTATTTTTGGCTGAGAAAACAATTTGAATGGCTCGACACCAAGTAGAATAGTTATCATTGATAAGGACTTGAGACACTAGAACAATGCTTAGATTATCAGAGAGATGAAGATAATATAAAGAGGTATGATTTTGAGTGAACAAAGTAGAGGATGCAGTCAGAATAATTCGGAGGCTAGATTCAATACTCATGATGAGGAGAGTATAAGAGAAAAGAATGACAAAAGATCAGTGCTCTGATACGATGTAAATTAAATAAAAGAACGAAAAAGAAGAACAATTCATAAAAGAATTGATTTTATGTTGTTAATTACACTATTTGTGCAAGTACATATTTATAGTACATAATTGATATTATAAATGGAAGAATACATGAATTATGAATTTGATATAGTAGTTTTGTCAAACACGTGATGTGCCGAATCTAAATGCACAAGTGACGCTTCTAACGGGTAAAACATACAAGCCTATAATATTGCCAATAATCTTGGTTGATTGCCAATAATCTTAGCTGAACTAATTCTAAGACACTTAGAAATGGTTAATGTTTTTAAAATTAATTTAGGAAGAAAGAATTTAGCTCATATAAAGCTTCAGGCTTTGAGCACAAGAATGAGGTAATTGCTCCTAGTGGAAGTTAGGGTCTCGATCTTAATCTCAGTGACCAAATGCTAGAAAATGCTTAAAAATTCAAGCATGCTGGGAAATAGAAGATAATACATGGATGACTGCTTCGTGAATTTAAGTTATTTTACCAATGATTGCATTGAGCAGAAATAAGTTAAGTAATATCCATCAATAAAGACATCATTAATAAGATGGTTTTTTAGGCTGATTTAAAGAGAATTAGTAGTGTAGTGATTGACCAAGCTTTTATGTGAGATTTGAATTCTTCTAGATTCCACTAGGAAGTAGGAATGAAATAACACATAATACTTGCATCCACCAATCCTTGTTAGATATAAATATGTTTGAACTCCCTTTTAAGACCTTACTTTACACTTGGTCTAGCCATAGATCACAAAAGGTTTTGGTGAATTTCTTTCTAATTTTCAGAGGAAAAGATGAACACATGTGGGATAACTTCTTTGTTACAGTCAAGAGTATAAACAATTGCAAGTTGACATTATGTGGTCCTTATTTTTATAATGACAAATACACATAAAAAATTCAATGAAAACTTAGTCTTAATTATTGACCTTCAAAGATTAGGTATTTACTTTTGGTTGTCTATTTAATTGTTTTTGAAAAGAGGTTTTATTACTATGTGTCATTTTATGGTGATGATTTACATGCCAAAATTTAGCAAACTAGATTGAGACATATGGCTAAGTTGGCTAAAGTGAGAACATTAGGTCACACACTGTAATTGTAAAGTATATGTGCAAAAGTCATCTAGTATAAAAAGCCAACTTGGAAAACCATTTGGCAAAGGAACTAAAGGCAAATGCTCATTGCATTAGCCTATTTGACATTTGTGCTAAAATGAATGCAAAAGACAAGAATGAAGCATATAGTGATTACATTCATATATCTATCCATTTTAGTTTGATCACCTTGATCTCTTATAAATCAGAAGTACTTGGTTACTTAACACAGCACAGTTCTACAAAAGAACGCTTTATAATAACACTGAGATAGTGGAAGGATAATAGATGTAGGGTAATGGATAGATAGGGATATTTTCAGTACCCCGTTAATTCTTAAGAATACTAAAATTAAGACATAATCTAAATTCACATTGATTCCAAGAATACTCGTGAATCTAAGTGTTAAAATTCGTTCATTCCATGGAACACTGAGAAATAATGTGAATAGAACTCAAACCAAGAGTTTATTCCAAGAAATAATCAAGGCCACTGCTTGTAAAACTACAAAAGACACTTATTTATAATAACTACTATTTGTTCTAATTTGACAAAAAAAAATATATTTTAACAAGACTTATGCCTAAATTAGGAATATAACTCAAATAAGCAATGCCTAAATAATAGAACTCCAAATAGAAAATCGAATTAAACTAGAGTATAAATTATTTATAATATTCCCACATATTATAAACTTCAATCTAATCATGATTTCTACAACTTCTTACTTTGCATTATTCCCACTAAGGTGGAGAAAATTCGTCCTCGAATTTTTCTCTTTGTAACCATAAGATAATCGTCATTTTCATTTTGATTAATCTTTAAAATACAACTTTAGTGCTAATGAATAACCTTGAACTTTCCAACCTTCGTGACAACATCTATCCAATTTGTCCAACTACACAAGATAAAATCTTCAATCAATAATTTTTCTAAGAATACCTTTCGGCAATCATGTGAAATTTCAACATAGCTGAGGAAAAATGATTTCTTCTCATAATCCACTAACTATTGAAAAATATCACAACCTTCTTCATCGTTTTTGGCAAATCAAGAGAACAATAAGAGATTATGTCAACAATTACCTCTTTTTGCTCCATAAAATCATAAGATGCATGAACAATTGCCTTTTCTCGTTTTATAATATGAACATAGTCATGAAATTTTAAAGGTTCATCCAAATCAATGTCTGTGAATGGAGAATTTATTGTACACGTGAATGGCTGATTAATGTTCTCTTCAGAAAGAATAATATTGTCAAGTGAAACAAAGTCACTATTTTCCTTACTATCCTAATAACATGCATCATCACCAACAACTTTGTCAAATCCATATCTTTGCTTTATGTATAAAGATTTTCTATTTCGAAGTTTCTCTAGATTTTGAGTAATTAAACTTAAAGTTCTGAACATTCTAAACAAAACTTATTCAACGTCTTCTTCTCTTTCTTTGGGTGTTTGTGGGATTTTTTAATGAGATCGGAAAATTAAAGGGCAATACTGTAATTTAAAAATTAGGGCAAAACTATAAATAATCAAAAGAAGGGTTACTGGTGACAGTGATCAGAATATTGGACAAGGATGGGTAGATCTAGAAGATTTGAGTCTGGTGAGTGTGATGATGGCGATGGTTTGACACAAATCATTGTAGATTGATCGAAAAATTGAATTGAAGTGGTGGGAAATGGTGAGAAAATTTATGGTAGTGGAGAGGATTTGATTGATGGTAGTGGTACTGGCCAACGCGAGGTGGAATCCAGTAAATGGACAGCAGTGGTGTCGCAACAGTTTTGACTAATTTCGACAATTTCAGTGGCAGATTAGTGGTGGTCTTGGCTAGATTTTGGCAGCCAACTCCTTTTAAATGGAATGAGGTTTTATTAATGAAGGAAGCCATGGCAAAGGTGGCGGCATTGCTGCAAGCAATGGTAGTTGCGGTGGTTCGGTTACTAGTTTGGTGTCTTCTGGTTTTCTTAGATATTTTTTCCATCCAGAGTAAATCAAAAACAATATGGAAAAGATAGATAGTGGATTTAGCAACTACAAAGAATATGATCCAAGCTTGGTGTCTTCTGGTTTTCTTAGATATTTTTTCCATCCAGAGTAAATCAAACACAATATGGAAAAGATAGATAGTGGATTTAGCAACTACAAAGAATATGATCCAAGCTTTTAGCTCTAGTACCAAACTGATGCAGCGCAGTTCTATAAAAGAACACTCTGCAATAGAACTCATGCAGCGAAAGGATAAAATATGTAAAGTAATGGATAGATAGGGATATTTTCAGTATTCCGGATTCTTGAGAGTATCGAAATAAAGAAACAAATTAAATTCACGTTAATTCTAAGAATACCCACGATTCAAGGTGTTAAAACTCGTTGATTCCTTATAATGCCACTATAAAGCATGAATAAAACTGAAACAGGAGTTTATTCCAAGAAATAATCAATAACAAATAATCGAGGCCTCTCTCTATAAAGCTACAAAAGACATTTGTTTATAATAGCACGACTTATCTTAATTTGACCAGAAAACATATTTCAACAAGACTTGTAACTAAATTAATAATACAACTCAAATAAGCAATGTCTGAACAAACACTAAAAGAAATCGAATTAAACTGGAAAATAAATTAATTCAAATATTCCCAAATATTATAATTTTCAAGCTAATTAAAATTTATGCAACTTCTTGCTGTGCATCATTACTTTAAATTACTCTTGGATATAGTAAAAATCAAATTAAGATGAAATTTTTAAAAGGGTGAATACTTGTTTAGTCCCTATATTTTTAGTTATATGCCCATTTAATTCTTTATTTAAAAAAAAACTCCAAACATTGTTAGTATTAAATTTGTTACACTCCTACTATTACTTTTTCTTTCCTTTTATAATAATACCATTTGTAACAATATTCATGAGATATTAATGAAAAGAAGAAAAAATAATAATTTATCAAATTAACCTTAAAAGTAAAATAGAAATTTACATGAATATTTTATTATTATTTTACTTTGCGGATTAATTTGGTAAATAAATTTTTTTATAAAATGATTATTAGTAAGATTGTTGCTAAGATATTAGACATTACTTTAAGTTGGCTAATATTAATTTGTTTATAAATAATTATTAACAAGATTGTTGCACGGTACAAAAAATGCTAGTTCTTTCACAAAGATTTTTATTAGTTAATTTGCTAATTCACCTTTTTATATGCAGATTAATTAATATCAAGAATAGTGTTGTAAGTTTGTTATTATAAAAGAAAAGAAAAAGTAAGGGTAATAATGTAATATATTTAACTAAACATTATAGATTAGGCGGCAGAGCCGACCATATAAGAATTCTCATTATCATAATAACCATCACAACATAAATGAATGGTTAAAAACTGAAGTTAAGTATAAAAAGAATTTTGTCCTTACATTGCATTTGAAGTGTTACTTACCTCTTGACCTTGACTTCTCTAGACCTTTCTAAATTGAGGATTTTCTACTCTTGTTGTTATGACTTTAGAATATAAGAGAATACAATTTCTAGGTTGTATTCAATGAGAGGTGGTGGGGGGTATTTATATGATCTCTTAAGGCTAATGGATGGCTAAGATTTTCCCACCAATACTCTTGATCAATGGTTGAGATTAACCTTCATAAATACCTTACTAAATTCTAGAATTCTTATCTTTCTATACAACTTTCTTTTTTCATCATCACTTATGTCATTGCTTATGTCATCATTACTTATGTCATTGATTATGTCATCATTACTTATGTCATTGATTATGTCATCTTATTAAATATCTAAGTACAGATGAGATTATCCTTTATAAATATCTTACTAAATTTTAGAATTCTTATTTTTCTCTACAACTTTCTTTTACATCATCACTTATATCATTACTTATGTCATCAATACTTATGTCGTTGATTATGTCATCTTATTAAATATGTAATTAAAGATGAGATTATCTTTCATAAATATCTTACTAAATTCTAGAATTCTTAATGATCTCTACAAACTTCTCTTACATAATCACTTATGTCATTATTTCTTATGTCATCATTAATTAAATATTTTATATTATTATTATTTTAATATTTAAGGGAGCTTATTAGCTTAAAATAAATTCTATTATATTTAAGTGAGAAAATTGTACCTCACATACATAATGAGTTACTTATAGACCATTCCAACTATAGGTAAAGTACCTAATATAACTTATATACCGCTGATGTGAGCAGTAAGATACATTAAACAAGCAAAGGCATGTGCTCAATGGTTAATGAACACCTAAGATATTGACAAGATAAGAAATAACAAACGTCAAAATTTGAATTCCTAAACATTATAGAATTTTTTAAGGAAATATCCTAAATTATGAGTTAAATTATCTACGTGATGATACCACTTATAAGTGATGAATTTAGCAAATATCTTGATCCTAGTGGGAGCAAACACCTAATAAGGTGTTCTCCAACTAGATAAATCAATTCAATAGAATAATTGTAAAGGAATCACATATTGTCTATCAAAGATTGAAAGAAATTTCTTCATAATTTCTTTATATTTTAGTGATGAGTTAGGATTATTTCCATTGAACTTTCACTCTAAGTGCTATGAATGAAAGTAATGATTAATAGATAACGTCAATGAAGGACAACTATGTACGGGATATGGTTGGTCAATTGCCTAAATTAATGAGCCATTATAAAAAATTAGCTTATGCATGAATTAGGCAAAAAGGCACAAGTACAATCATAAGGATTGATTGATTTTTTAAAGTTATGTCCAAGGGCTATAAACTAAATAGAAATTATTATCTTGACTAAGAGGTTTCTCCAAGGCAATTATTTATGGTCAACATTGCATGTACACTTTGAATTAGATCAAATGGTTGTAACAAGCACATCCCCATAGAGAATTGTATGAAGAAATATACATATGGAACAACTATTAGGTATTGTTGCCAAAGCTTTTTTAGTGCAAATTTTGCACAGTCTACATGCTCAAAATGCTTTTGTAAGGACCTTAAGTGCATAGTTTGCTTACTCTCTCTCTCTTTATTTATATATATGATGTCTTAAATTTGATAATCGTATATCATTATAAGTTCTAGATGAACGATAATCATTCCATTTATAAGTCTGGACAATATTTTCAGATGACTAGAAATAAAAAAATTTTGTCAAAACCATTGGTGTTGACCATCCAATGAAATCCAACAATATTGCCTATATTTTAGGAGTTTGAATCAATGTAGAATCCTTTTTGAAATTTCTAACTCTATCACAAAAGTTATATTTGTATTTGAAATATTCTTAATAGATTTAAAATGGTAAATTGGAAGCCAAATGGATACCCTTATGAACAATGACAAATTCTTAGCATTGACGAGCTTATTAAACTCTAGAAAAGAAGAAGGAAAATGACTAGTACTCTTTATCTAAATGCTAAATCATAGTCTCATGTACACTTGGATCTACAACACTTGATTTATGCCATGAGATTGAAAAGCAAATGTCAACCAAATCTTGAATAAAGTACTGAGTTACTTAAAGAGGATTTTAGCATATTGCTAAGTCACTACAAACAACTTTTTATATTAATAGAAAATTTGTGCATGAGTGCCAATGGACATGGTAATCTAAATGAGTGAAAATTTACCTCAAGATAATTATGCACAACCTTGCAAAACTTTATCCACGGTGGGAGCTATATTTGTATGCATGTTTCAGTAGCTATGCTAGAGACTGTTTGTTTGGTAACATTTTGAAATACCTCGAGATTCTCACAAGTGCTTAGAGACTAGTGGCAGAGAATGATAATAATAATAATACAAAGCTTCACATATAGAGGACATTGATGTACCATGACAAATCCAAAACATAAAGACAAAATGACACAATAAGATATTGCAGCTTTACAATATGTATCAATACACAATATTATATAGATCACTAGAAAGATGTGAATAAAGATGCTTAGTCGTCATTAGCTTAATCTTTTAGGGATATGTAGGCTTCTTATTGCAGATTAAGAATGTCATTGTTGGATATTCTTATAACATTATATTGTTAACAATAAAGTACCTATTTAGTACTTAAATATACAGGTAGCATGACCGCACATACAGGATTGTAAAAAGATATGTCGCTAGGTTAAGACCAACTTTCATACAAGGGAGATTGCCTAGGTTACTGTAATAGCAAGCTGGGATTAGACATTTGAATTAAAAAATGATAAGATATGTTGTTTATTATCGAGGAGCTAATGTAATTTTGTAAAGAGTATGTCACCTTGACTAGGTCAATATGAGGTCACATTAAGTGAGTTATTGGACCAACTTTGATAAACTCTATGGTCATGGAAAATTGATTTAAGCCAGATATGGATTTAATACCCTGTGAAGGTGAGCTTATTAAAGCCCAAGTTAGGCACTTTAATGGCGACTGAGCTACAATGTGTACAATGAATAATTAGACATATGCTACTTATTAAAAGAATTCACTATAACATTTGATTCATACCGTGCTTGCTTCAAATGACAAACATGAAAAATGAGTGGAGAAAAGAATTAATGGATCCCTAATTTCTCATTATATAAGTACCTTTGAGTTATAATAAGACTTGGCTGGTATCCTTAGTCACCATCAATTATACTTTGAAGTGAAAGAAAAATATTCGCTATTTTACCATGTTGTTTATAGTTATGATGTTATGCAGCATGTGAAACATGTCTAAGAAAACAATTAGTCTAGAATTTTCAAAATATGAGTAGGATGGGAAGATATATACATTTGATTTGTGTATTTATCGATTGACCAATTGTATAATACACTTCGGGGATAGTTAAATTGTGGATACATAGAGCTGATTAAGCCAAACGTATCTTTTATTGAGGGATTAAGTAACCTTGGACCAATGTGATAAAAACTAAAATCTAATATACATGATGAATGACATGACTCAAAATAGTTGACCACTCTCAAGCATAAGAGTGTCTAATTATAATATAACTTGGTGAGCTCGGGTCAAATCACAAGGAAATTAAAAATCTGGTTATGAAATATTAAATAAAATAATTGCATAAAAAAAAATTATTATGGAATGGTCTAAATTAAACAAACGCTAAAGTTAATGGATTTACTCTTGGTTTCCAAATCATGGCCATAATATACTCTTATATTTATGTTTTACATTTCTTTTACCCATTTAAATATTATATGACTTAATCCTTAATTAACCACTTTATAAATGAAAACGGAGATTAAGTACATATTGTGTAACAGCCGTATTGATGTGTTGACATTAGGGCTAAATACCCATATAGATCTGAGTAGATCTAGATCTACAAATTATTATGGAATGAAAATAAACAGTAAAGAAATAAAACTTATAACCATATAATTAAAAACAATAAAATAAAAGTCACTTGAGAGAGTAATTAATTTCACAATTTGAATTCTTGAGCTTCACCCTTCACCTCAGTTAATAAAATTAATTACTCATATTGGGAAGTAAAACACTCATTTCATTTAATAAATTTTTGAAAGTATAATACAAAAGAATTGAAAACAAGAGAGAAAGGAGAAAAAAAATTATTATTAGCTACAGTTTCCCTAAAATTCATTTTAGATTTACAAAAAATTTTTCTACAAAACTCACTTCTCCAATTCCACTCCATATTTGTGAGATCTCTCGCTTTATATAGGCAAATTTTGAGTTGATCAAATATGAATTTTATTTTATTGATAAAATATTTTAGAGATTGACAGAATATAAAATATTCTGTCATTCACATTATCCGTCATCTATGTCACTGTCATTAATTTATAACAGAATATTTTCCGTCATTAATTCATGATGGCTTTTTACATTTATATATCTGTCATACAATATTTTAATATAAAAATAATTAAATAAATTTTAAACTTATTTACATGCATTTTTTTAATTTTTGGCGGGAAATTAAATTATCAATTGTAAATTTATTATTCCACTTTGGCAGTAAATTATTTGTGACAGAATGTATAATGGCTATTTCCAGTCATAAAGTTTTGATTTTTTTGAAAAATATATATTAAAATTATAATTTGTTGATGAATTCCTATTTAATATCATCAAAAAACAAAAAAAAATAATATTAATTAACATCCATTCAATCCAACAAATTAATTAACATCCATTCCATCGAACAAACTAATTCCAAAAGAAATACATCTAATATTCAATGAGATCACCACTAATAAATAATAAAATATCCCAAATTGAAAAAAATCATCCCAAAGTATAAAATAACAGTTAAATTCTAATCAAACTCCAAGAAAAGTACTTAAAATTCCAGCCACCAAGCCAAGTTACCTAACAAAACTTCCAAAGATTAATTGAAATATTCCAACAGCAAGACTTGCAGCAAAACTTCTAGCAGGAACACCATCTTCTAAGAGCACTCTAATTCCAGTCACATACCCAGCAACACTCTAACTCATATGCAGCAACCCAGAATCTTCCAACAACACTGATTCCAGCCATATACACAACACTCCATCCTACGCCCAGCAACCTAATCTATACAGAATCAATCAAAATACCCAATGTTATCAAATGCATAGCATTTATACTACAATCCTTAAGAACAACCATTATAGTTTAACACCACAACTTTAATTTCAACAAGTTGTAACAACTAATAATGAGCTCGAATTGCAAAGAATCCTGCAAAACTCCTTCCAATTTCTTAGGCTTTATCTCAAAAGCAATCAAAACATGCATTTGCTCACTTAAACTTTCAACCTGAGCATAAACATCTTTCACTTTAGTTTATTTAGGTGGCTGAAAAAAATATAATGGTCATAATGTGATCAAATGAACAGACAAATTAATGTTCATTTTTGTAAGTAAATCTTGTATTGAGAGTTGACGGATTTAAATTTAATTAACTCAGTTAATGATATCCAGAAAGTAACATCATTGTAGCAAAAGGATGTGCATAGAATCTTAATCCAAACCTCCCAAGCTTTAAGTGGGTCCACTTTAATTTCCTTCATCACTAGTGGCGTCCTCGAGAATTTTAGAGACTGTAGTTATATACACACACTGAGCCAACAATCAAGTGATCAACATAAAAAATAATAATATGAATAATCATGAAATAGCTAGTATTTATCTATAGAAAAATAATATGCTATAATATAATAAACTTGCATCTTATAACATTTCTAGCCCTTGGTGACGCAGATCTGTTATCCATGATGATTAGTGAAGAAGAGCCATGATTAATTAAGAGTTGAATTTATAATTCTCGTCATCAACTTTTTTGTTCAAAATCAAAGGTGTCATATTCACAAATAAAGATAATATTATAATTTTTTAAAAAAATTAAATTTTTTATCCTTTTATTTCCTTTTCCAGAACGAAACACAAAATTGAAAACAGAGATGCTATACTAATGAAATCAAAATTGTTGATTCAAACTTAAACTTAATAAAAAGGAAATAAAAAATGATGAAATGTTACCTAGGCTCAAAACTCTAGCTTCTGTTCCAGCCACCACACAATAGCCACTGCCACCATCAGAAACATAAAGAGCCGCCCATCAAATCCCAGCCGTAAATACCACTAATTTTCTACAAGAATCACCAAATCACCGATATCCACCACCATCAAAATCATAAAGAGCCGCCCATCAAATCCCAGTTGTAAATACCACCGATTTGTTGCAAGAATCACTAAATACAACTACCAAACAACAGCGAAACCTCTACCGTCGTTCACTATCTTCTAGTGCGATTCACCAGCCACCACCAACAACACATTACTCATCATTAGTTATATCTATCTAGTTACCTCCCTCTTGCAACCCCTTCAACTTTTGCTGGAATTGAAGCCAAGAATCAACATCGGCTCTTTCATAATTTTCGATCAAATGCTCGTGAATTGAAGAGAACCTCTAACAAGAGGTCAAATTATGGCCTATGGGTGGTATTTGAAAGTCGACTCATTTACTTGGGTTAATTGGCTGGGAATGTAGGAAGTTTGTTCGATCGTGAGTGACGGTTTAAGCTTCTAGGGTTTTAATTTCTTAGGTTGAGAGAGGAAGTGATGAATGTGTTGAGTGAGGATTTTTAACTTAGAATATTTTCTAGTATTTTGCTAAGACTCACCGTTTCAATTCTTTCATTTATTTTTCTTGATAAAATAAATGAACACACTGTTTTCTTTTTCTTGTAATAAAATTTTACTTTCAAATTTTGGTCAAATGCGATCAAATTAATATTTTTATCATAATTTTTTATTAGGAAAAATTTCTATCACAATTTTATTATAAATTTTTGATAGATAATAATTTTATTACAGAATTATCATTAATTCATGATAGATTAAAATTCTATTATGATTCGATCATATTATAACGATAGAAGTTAATTTGTCCAGAATTCATCATAAATTGTCTGTCATCTATTGTTAATTTTCTTATAATATGAGGGTTAATTTTTATAAATAGCTTACAAAGCAAGTTCACCAGACCTCTTTAAAGTTCTTATTAAAACTTTATAAAAAAATAATTATATCTTACTTGTCTCTAAATTTTAGTATGTAAACCATCAGACATCATATTATTGCCACAATTAAATTACCACCACAACTTCTATACTTTCTCTCCAGTATCAAAATTTTGACCCAGAAGTTCGTAGTTTTTTGTATTTTACGTTCTCAAGCAGTGCTGCCGTCTGCTGCACCTCCAGCTCTCCAACACTCCAAGTCAGCAGCCACCACTCAATATTCCAAGGAAACACAAGTCGTCGGTTGCAAAAAGCAAACACTCCAAGCCAGCACTGATTACAAAAAGCATCTTATATATCTTGCAAAATCATCATCTAATTGCAAAAAGCAAAAGGTCTTAGCTCTTGAGTGCTTTGACCACCACTTGACAGGTAAGGTCTTAGATCTTTAATTTTTAAGTGTTTTGTGTTCGGAAAATGTGTTATTTAAAAGCATATGTGTTTATTTAATTGTAATAAATAATTTTTCTGATTAATAAAATAAATAAGGTATTTTATTCAAGTATCTTAATTACATTAATATTTTGAGTAAAGTCCATTTGATCATATTATATGTATTTATGTGATCACCATGTGGATTACGACATAAATACTGAGTTATCTTATGATTAAATAAATTATGTTCGCATGATTGATAAATAAAGTTGGGCACTTTATTTAGGTATGATAGATATAATAAATTCATTGAATGATTTGTCTTAATCATGTATGAATTTATTGATGTAGTACGACTACATTGAACAAGATCACATATAAGATTTAATTAACCTTGAAATAACTGTCAGACTTATTAAATCTCATAGGCATTGATTTTACTGTAATCTTAATCTTGAGTTAGTTATGATTTCATGATTGTAATTGTTATTCCATTTGAGTTACCAATGGGCACGACACACACTTGTGGTCAAGATTACCCGGTGTCTTGGTGGAGGCAATTATGAGTATTGGAGTTATAGATTAACAATATAGAATTTGTACGACACATCTCTTGATGGGTTTTCGGCACTTGATCATAGAATTCTCTGGCCAGAGTGTGTCAACATATTTAGTATGTTGAAAATGATCATTAGAAAAAACCAGTAAGTATCAAGGAACAAGATATAATTTAATCGATTGGACAGTTGAGGTATCGATTTAATTAATGATGTGGTACAAAAGATTATGCAGTAAAGAAATCAATGTGGCTTGGGTGAATTATTATTCGAGCATACAATTATGGAGTCGATTCCCAATCTTATAGTGGAGTAGAATTGGAATTAAATAATTATATTTGTTTAATTACAAATTTAATTATTGTAGCCACTATTGTATGTTCCCAAATGATCCCCGGGTTAGCTCATTTAATTGACAATACCATCACTGGACCCAAAAGTAAGAAAACTGGTGTATTAGGTAAAAATCATAATTATAATATTTGTTAAAATCTAGTATGTTATATTTAAGTGTAAAAGGGGCATGATATTTTACTGAGGTGGTTCTGTTAGTTAATTCTGGCATTCTCTCCACTTTTACGTAAGTTGAGAGATAGTATTTAATTTAAATATTTAAATATTTAAATTAAAAGAGGAATCCTATTTTAAATTAAAATAGAAATCCTAATCCTAACATACTAGGGTTTTTCATAAGATATTATAAAAAGAGTACTTTTCTTCTAAAAAATAAGAAGAGGATGGAATTCCAGGGTTTTTAAGAAAAATATAGAAGACATCTAAGAGACGCCAGTTACAATTGGGAGTGGTGAAACAGACGCCCACACGTCCAGTGTTGATCGATCTAGCCTGGAAGATTGTTTGGAGAAGGATCTACAATTCTCAATCGTTAAATGTTCCGGATCATCAAAGTGCAATTTACTGATTCTTAATTCTTATATGTTGTATGAGATCGGTGCAAAAAGGTTTTAATTGAAAAATTAAAAAACCTGATTTTCTCCCTACATTTTGACCACATTTGATAGACCTTACTTCTTGTTTTGTGGCTATGGTTCTTTGTGTTTTTTTTTTCCTTGCTTTTGGCTTTCTCTAGCATGAGTCATTTTCCAAATAAAAAAATATGTAAATGATTCCATTTACGGCAAACCAATTCCGAAACAAGTAGGGCACTATCTTATCTGCGCAGGGGTTGACCGGGACCAGATGTGAAAAACTGGGCACCAATTTGGGTCCAGGCAGTTGTTTTATTGATCCGGGCCGGTCCCCAGCAAGGCCAAACCGAACCGAACCTGGTTTTTGCCAACCCAAAACCCAAACACATAAATTTTTCTTCTTTGTCCTCTTACATACTCTCCTTGCTGTTTAATCCAATTTGGCTTTGTCCAAATCCAAGCTTTCCCTTATAATCTTCCTTGAAGCCATGAAGGCGAAACTACCATTCTTGTCCCACCGTTGTCATTCTGAGCCACAATTTTAATTATTAGTAAATCTTTGGGAAATTATCTCTGCACTATCTCTATGTTTGTCATGTGTATATCTAACCACTATAAAATTTTAATATGAGTTGGGCTATTGGCACCCCTTCATTAATCTTATAAAACACTTGTTATATTACAATTCCATGTAAGGACAAATATAAATAGGATTAAACCCATTTATATTTTCTTTCTCTCTTCAATTTTATTTTGCTTGCACAATATAAATTTCTTTCATTATCATTAAAAGAATTTGAATTTAATAAATAATCCTCTAAGCCAAAATAATATTCTTGAAATTTACATAGCAAAACTTAGGACACAACATATTAGGAAAATAAATTAAATAAATTTTATCTCGCTACAAATTTTTTTTAAGGATTCTCAAACTAATTGTTGCACCCAAAGTTGATAGGTATGATAAAATTGTATTAAACCCATAAAATATCACTATTTTCTAAGGCTTTTCTTATTTTTTCTTTAAGATATTTTTCTTTAGAAATTAAATAGTAAAGAAAGTTTGAAGAGAGGATTACAATCATTAAAGACTGAAAGAGTGAGAAAGTTATTAGAAATTGTAAGATTTATAAATGAAAAAAGTGTTAATTTAAAAAAAGATATTCGGTATATTCTAAAAATACCCTCGGTATTATATTGACGATCTCACAAAGATTCAAATTCAGTGTGTTTATTTAAAAAAAGATATTTTTGCCATTAAATATAATATAATTAAAAAAAGGGTTTCGAGAGGATTTTGGATGGGTGCTAATAGTTTGACCCTTTTGACATATTTTTTACACCATCTTGAACACTAAGAATTTAAATTAAATGACCATTTTGTCCTATAAAATTTTTAAAAATAAAAAATTATAACTTTCATTTAATTAATTGATAAAATATGATAGAAAAATTGGTAGAAAATTTGATTGTGTGAGTAATTAATTGGTAAAATATTATTGATTTTTTTAATCCTTTTGACCTAAAGAGCATGTAATACTCAATCATATAATCAAAGTTATCAAATGATTTTCATTGTTTAATTTAATCACCAAATAATAATAGTTTAAATCAACTTTGACTAATAAATAGATTATATTACAAAAACTATCATTTAAAAATTATAATTATAAAAACCAACATCACGGATTTTGAGATTTATTTATTTTATTTAATTTAGAGGCATTCTTATAATTATAATTTTATATTTTAAAAAATTTTATACAATAAAATGGCCTTTTATTTCATTTACGATTAAAATGACTATTCTATTTAAATTCATGGCATCAAAGTGATTGATTAATAGAAGTTTATAAACAAAGATGGTTAAAAGAATATGTCAAAATTTTAAGTTAATTAAATGTACATATGACAAAACATAGGTAGTGCATAGATAATTTATCTAAATGTTTTTAGTCAATTGTTAGTTAATTTTTTATATTAATTGTCAATGTTAATGTTAATTCTTAGTTGTTAATTTGCTAATTTTTTAATAGGATTTGAGAAAGAATAAATTTATTTGTTAATTAGTTAATTTTGTTATAGGATTTGAGAAAGAACAAATCCGAAGGATTAGGATTTGTAATTTAAATTGAACCCCTATATAGAAACTTGTATCGAATTGAGCCAAAATATTTTAGTTTTGGCTATAAATTCTAACCTGTTACAACTGAATTGAAGCCCCAGAAAAATGAACCAAAAGCCAAAACATCCAACCCTAGGTCTAGGAGTCAGTGTAAATTTCGATCTAAAGTCCACTTATATGTGAGTTGAACATAATTAGCCTTTGGAAAAATGATTCTCCTAGCTCCAAATTGATTATTGAAAGCCTACGTGCTCTTATTTTTGAAAGCGCCTTCATAAGAATTCCACCGATCAGAGGAAAATATATTATTTGGACATCAATTTACAAGGGAGTGGTTAAGTTAGAGAATAATGTAAATTACAATCATTCAAGAGTTATTTTCAAAATCTCGAAAGTGTTTGACAATTAAATCATACTTACATTATTGAGAATAATTATTGTGTGAATGCAATGACAGACTCAAGTAGTGACCACAGGGGGCTGGAGTCCCTGTTAAACTAAAATTTCATCCTAAATTCAATTACTTATTAGGTTGGGACATTTCCACCCCACTATTTCGGTAAATCCAAACCATTTTTAATAAATAATTACAATGGATTCATAATTTTTTTAAAAAAACAAAAATTAATAAAGGTTTTGTACAGTCAATTAATTAAATCCTCCTATTAATTTTCATCTCGGTTTCATTGACCATCTTTGATCATAAATTTTAATATAAGTTTTATTTTACAATTTTATTATTATGATATAAAACGAACAAATTGCCCAATAAACATGAGTCATTGTGTCTAATAATTTAGATATTTAATTATATGACTTATAATCTAATATTTTGAATAAAATCTAATTATTATTTTTACTATCTTACATGTAAATGACATAAATTTTACATCTCCAAAATTTACATCAATATTGTGCCATAAAGACACTATGTTAGTTTAATTAAATTTTAATAATCATACTAATAAAGTAGTATACAGAATAATGAATTTGCATAAAATTAGAAAAATATTGAAGTTAAAGTAAATTTTTGGTGATTGTACCTTATAAGTGTAACACTCCACTTAAATATCTATTTAAAAAAATGTTTAAAACATGGTCAATTAATACAAATTCTAAAAGTTTAACACAACAAAGAGAACTTTCTTAGATAAGGTAAAGTTATACAGAGATTCCATAGTTTATTTCAAAACCTTAATTATTATATAAAGCTATGATACTTATTATTTTTATTAAAACAAAATTGTGCCCGTCATAAAATCCCAAGGTCGGTTATGTCCATATGCATTTCGTCTTGGTTAGCATTTGGCATCAGCTTGCCCTACTCATCGTTACCAGCAATGTAAAGACTTTATGAGCTAACGCTTAGTAAGATAACACTTTGATGCATGTATGAATTATTATGCGTATGGCTGACCATATTAAGCTTTTAAAAGAGACTTAGAAAATATAAAATAATTTTATTAGGGCCCTAGGTATGTTGCACTATAAGGTTGGCACTTTTACTCTTTAAGCAATATGCCTTTGGGCCTCATTAGTTGATCTTTTGGGTGTTACGTATCGCCGTCGCGAAAATATTTTTCTTTTTACTTAGCTTTGAGAGCTTGCCCTCCTTAGAAATTTTGTGACCTGGTAGTACAACCATCTTCTTTTCATAAATTCATTTTCTAAAATGTCTTATTCATAATGTAATCCGTGATATGCATACATCCAATGCAATTGATGTCATAACATTTGAAGTTCCTAGATGTATAACAAAATCAACACACAACACTATTTAAGAGCAAGATGCTTTAATACAGGTGGCATAGCCGACCATAGTATAATTAAATATAGGTATCACAGATTAGGCGGCAGAGCCGACCATAACATAACTCAATATCATAGATTAAGCAGCAGAGCCGACCATAACATAACTAATCACATCATAATAGCCATCACAACATAAAGGAATGGTTAAAACTAAAATTAAGTATGAAAAGAATTTTGTCCCTACATTACAGTTGAAGTGTTACTTACCTCTTGACCTTGACTTCTCTAGACCTTTCTAAATTAAGAATTTCTCTTCTTTTGTTGTTATGACTTTAGGATAGAAGATAATGAAATTTTCTAGGTTGCATTCAAAATGAAGATAGTAGGGGGTATTTATAAGATTTTTTAAGGCTAATGGATGGCAAGGATTTTGCCACCAATACTTTTGATCAATGGTTGAGATTATCCTTCATAAATACATTACTAAATTCTAGAATTCTTATCTTTCTCTACAACTTTCTTTTACATCACACTTATGTCATTGCTTATGTCATCATTAGTTATGTCATTGATTATGTTATCTTATTAAATATTTAAGTAAAGATGAGATTATCCTTTGTAAATATCTTACTAAATTCTAGAATTCTTAGTGATCTCTACAAACTTCTTTTACATCATCACTTATGTCACTGCTTATGTCATCATTTCTTATGTCATTATTAATTAAATATTTTATATTATTATTATTATTATTATTATTATTATTATTGTAATACTTAAGGGATTTGTTAGCTTAAAATAAATTCTATTATATTTAAGCGAGAAAATTGTACATCACAATAAAGGTAAAATAATTAGTTTAAACTTATGCCGAAGCAACCATTATAATCAAATATATTAAAAAAATTAAACCACAAAAAAATAAATTAAAATTGATTTAATTAATTAGTATTCCAAATTTCTTTTTTATTTGAAGTTTTGTTAAAAATAATGTATACTTTTTATAATTATTTCTTAAAAATGGGGAGGGTTTACAAAAATTATGGGGTGGCGATATCATCACACTTACTTATTTAGGGTATTTAATTAATTTTAATGTTCTCAAAAAAATTTAATTTTAATGTTAATTGTATTCAATTAAGCCTCTGGTAATTTAATTTATTTAATAAAGGCTCACATTGAACTCTATCCCACTATAAAAGTCAAAATACCTACTTTCTTTAAATAATTAAAAGAGTTGGTGGTTTGTCATTTAATCAAATTAATTTTTTGCTCTTCATAATCCCTATTTTAATATAAAAAATAATTTGATTCATTAACTTCTTTTCTAATTCCTAAAGCCTACAAGAATCCAATGACATTTCACGTTTGCAATTCTCTAAGACTGAAGATAACAAAATATAAATCCTCTTCCAATTAACTTCCAACAAGTATTCTTAGTTTCTATTTTATTCACAATTATTATTACAAATGGCTATTTCTGTTAAGTTATGTTATGCTATAATTTAATTAATATTTTTTTTGTTTGTTTGTAGAGTAAAAACTATCATTATTCATCATCATTAGTTTGTTTTGGTCTGATTTGTGTATATTTTATAGTGTTATTTTATCTTTTAAAATAATAAAATGCAAAAAAATTTAATGAATATGTGAATGAGAATTAGATTTGAACAGTCCTCGTTAAACCTTAGATTCAAGCCTTATGTTTTTTGTTTCTATTAAAGTTGTTGAAAATGAGGCTATTATCATAAATATTGTCATTAATTTTCATTAAGTTAGTTTTAGATATTAATATTGTTATTAGTAATAGCTCCCTTCAAATAAATTTTTTTGGTCCGTCATTATGTGAATATAAGTTACATCATTAGGTAATTAGCAAGGTCTTACATACAATAGTGTAGCATAATTTTTAAAGCAATTATTGGTAATTTTTTTAACGCCTCCAAAGCATCAGCCTTGCCCATGTAACCATCAACTGCTTTACATGGCCGCTTAACTACAGCATTTTTTTGTTTTGTGAAAGCAAGGTTAAGAAATTAATAACTCTAAGGGTAAATTTGAGATTACATTTAGAAAGTTCAAAAGTGATATTTAAAATTAAAAGTTAATTTTAGTTTTTAATTTTTTTTAAAAAAATTATTTTAGTCAAAATCACTTCATCTTACAACAAATTTAAAAAGTAAAAACGAAGTAACTTTTCTAAATTAAAGTTTGAAATCACTTTATACTTAATATAATTTCATATATATCCTCATATATATTATAAAAATTCAAAATTATTCTAATTAATTAGGAAATAAAATCATTAACTTTAAAGAGATTATTATTAATGCCAATTATAGCGGGATAACAAAATAAAAATAAAATTAATAATATAAAATATTTATTTTAGTTATCAATTATTATATGCAGACAATAAAAAATATTTTGTATACATGTTTGTAAATATTTAAATAAATTTTATTCAATATTATGTTCAATTTAATCATTCATATTCTTATAATAGTTTAACAATAAAATTTACCAAATAAATATGATTACTTTTAAAACTTACAACACTTTTAAAAATAAATTGGACCAAACAAAATATTGTAGTCTCAACTTTAGGTGATTATTAATTCCTTTCTGTAAAAAGCAAAATTTTTTGTTTTTAGCCAAACTAAGTAGTAATGGTCCAGCTATCTTACAACTGCAAGTTACCACCAATTTTATCCTTTTTTTACTTCAATCTATCACCTTCGGATCTAATGAAAAAATATTTTCAATAGTTGAGATGTGTTAGTTTGAATATTAACATTATACTCGTTTATGAAAAATTCTTAAAAGTCAAAGAGATAAAATTTCTAACACATAAGTCCGGATTATTTAAAATTATAAATAATTAGAAAATTAAAATTATTAACTTATTTTATTTTGTCTTATTATTCAATTAGAGATAATCAAAATCTATAGCCATATCGACGGACGGCTGCCGCTGAATTGCAAAACCACACTGCACGCGCACCTGTTGCTACAGCGCCAAACCACGTTGTGGAGACCACTGCTGCAGAGCTATCATGAAGTGGGACGACCACTACTTCTCGAAATTGCTGTTGCCGGTGCTCTTAAAATGATGATGTTAGTGTCCAGTACCTGTTTCTATATTCAACCATGTTGAAAATGTATTGAAGATTTGTTTGGTTAGTAAGAAAACATAGGAAAATGAAGAAGGATGAACAAAGATTGAGCTGAAAACTAATTCATTTACTTCGAAAAAATGAATACAATATTCTTTCTAATGACTAATATATATATACGATTCCATGCTAGAATCTGTTATAATATTCATTTGGAAACTTCACACACTAATCACAGCTAGCAAACATAGAATCTTATAAATAACTGACCACGTCAGCATAACCAAAGTTTACTAAGCTGCTGACTGACTACAATACTTATCATGCTCTGCACTTCATCAAGACTCTGTATCATCAGCATCATCACTAAACTGTCTAACGTCCCCCTTCAAGCTAAATGAGTCTGGAAGAACATTTAGCTTGCATCTCAGATAGTGAAATTGACCATAAGTAAGAGCTTTGGTGAGAATATCTGCCGTTTGATCATCACTAGGAACAAAACGAATGCGAAGCTGCTTGGCTGCAACTTTTCCCCGTACAAAATGAATATCTATTTTAACATGTTTTGTTTTTGTACGATACATTGTATTGTTGGTTAAGGCAATGGCACCTTGGTTGTCACACCAAATAATAGGCATGGTGGATGGCTTAAAATGCAACCCTAATAATAAAGCTTGTATCCACATTTTTTCTACAGTGGCTAAGGCTAAATCATGATATTTTGATTCAGTACTTGAACTAAAAATAGCATGTTGTTTCTTGGATGATCATGACACCAAATTGGAACCAAGAAACATAGCATATCTAGCAATTGATTTTCTATCATCTCCATCACAGGCCTAGTCAGCATCTATAAAACATTGAAGATCCATAGCACCATGTTGATAAAACTCCAAACCAAAATGAATGGTGCTTTTGAGATACCTTAGTAATCCCTTACAAGCTTGCCAATGTTCTTCAGATGGATTAGAAGAAAATGACTTAATTTATTTATAGGAAAAGCAATCTCAAGCCGAGTAAAAGTAATATACTGTAATGCCCCATCAATGCTTTTATATTGTGAAGCATTACCAAAGCAGGCCCTGAATTCTTTGTAAAATGGTGAAAATGAGTCATAGGAGTGGAACAGGGATTGGAACCTGAATCCAGAAAGTAATTTAGATCCCCTAAGTCTTTAAGAAGAAATGTATGCTACATGTTGGAGATAACTTTAAGAACTAAAGAAGAGTTTGAGCTAGTTATTATTATATCATCAACATATACTAGAACCATCACAATGTCAGAACCATGCCATTTATAAAACAAAGAATAATCTAATATGTAATTAACAAAATGCCACTAATTTACCATAGCAGATTTAAGTCTCTCAAACCAAGCTCTTGGAGCTTGTTTGAGACCATAGAGAGCTCTAGTAAACTTACAAACATGATGTGGCTTAGCCGGATCAATAAAATCCTCTGGCTAAGTGATATACACTTCTTCCTCAGGAAATCCATTTAAAAAGGCATTATTCACATCAATTTTTCTGATAATCCATTTCTGCATGACAGCTATGCTTAGAACAATTCTAATTGTTGAAACTTTTACAATAGGGCTGAAGGTCTCTAGAGATACCCTTTGAGTTCGAGAGAATCCTTTTAGTACAAGTCTGGCCTTATATCTAGAGACACTGCCATCTGCATTGTATGTAATCTTGAATACCCACTTGTTGCTTATAACCTTGAAAAGAGAAGAAGGTTGAACTAATGTCCAGGTCTGATTTGCTTGTAAAGAGTTAAATTCCTCTTGCATAGGCTTAAACCACTTTGGATCTTCTAATGCATGAGCTACAAAAGTTGGTTATGAAGGAGTAGTAAGAAGAGCTGCTATATAGGATTTTGGTTTTAAAATTCTTGCCTTAGACTTGGTAATCATGTGATGACTAGAGGGCTGAGATGAATGAAGTATGTGTGGTGGTGAAGGAGCAGGTAAGGACTCATTAAAGTTAGTTTAAGAAAGTGGTGAAAATAAGGATTCAGTCTGATCATTTAATGGAGATTAATGAAAAGAATGAGAAAATGGTGAAGTATTAGGCAATACAGTATGAGAAATAAAAGGAGATACTTGAGAAGTGGAAAGAACTGGTGAATTATTTGCTGAAGAGGGTTCTGAGAAGACTTTTATCAGTTAGAGTTGAAACAGCAGCTTTTGATAGTGGAACTAAGCTGGTTGAATCAGAAAAAATATGATAGACTGAAGAAAAATTAACTCTTGGCTTATAAAGAAAAGAGGTTTCATAAAAAAAAAACATGATTAGATACACAGACTTTCCCTGATGAGTGCAAAAATTAGTATGTTTTATATTGAGGACTGTATCCAATGAAAATGCATCTTCTTATTCTAAATTCAAGCTTATGTCTGTTATATGGTCTCAAATAAGGAAAACAGGAGCAACCCAAAAACTCTTAATAGACTATAATCAGGTTTTTGATGAAACAAGTTGAAATAAGGTGATTCATTTTAAAGAACAGTTGTTAGTAGCTTGTTAATGAGATATACTACTGTGTGGAATGCATTCCACCAAAAGATGAGAGGAAGTTTAGCTTGAGCCAGTAAAGTGAGTCCAATATCAACTATATGTCTATGTTTCCTTTCAATTATACCATTTTGATGATGAATGTGAGGGCGTGGATGTCTAAAATGTATCCCAGAAGATAGGTGTTGCGCAAATTTTGTTAAATTCGCAAGCGCACGAATCTATTGTAGAATAGATCAATGGTGTCGAGTGTCGATCCCACGAGAAGGTGGATTTTAATTAGGTGTAGAATTAATTTTTTAAGTAGGTGATTGAATTTGTGGGGAAATTGATTTAAAGGATGCTAGAATTTAAATTAGAATAGCGGAATTAAATTGAATTGGAAACTATTATAATAAAGTGCTTGGGTATCTGGATCCGTATCAAAATGTATTATGGGCTAAATATTCCTTATTAATACTAATTAAATCATGGGGGCGGAATCCACGCCTCATGAACCACACTTTAATCAATATGGTGCTAAGGGCTTATCGTGCTAAATAATAATAACCTTATACTAGCGTGCCGGTGAAACCAGGGCGGTAACCAGACAAGATTATTATTATTTGTCGACCAAAAGTCAAAACTCCACAGAAATTAGAGGGGAAGAGAAAATAAATTTACCAAATAAAGCTTATGATACATGTTGAGACTTCACCTTCAACCCAAGTTTGAAAGAAAGTTAGTTACTCATAATTGAACTAAGGGTAAAATGAAAATTTACTAAAATACATAAAAATACAAGATGGAGAAAGAATTATAGAAAACTAAGCTCAAAAATGGATTCCGGGGTATCAAATTAGGGGAGGGAGACCTCCTTTTTATAGATACATTGAGTAAATCATGACCATCGGATTAAAAATAGTTTGGACGCACAGGATTGCGCCACGTCATCAGTCAACAGTACGCGGTTTGACCACAGATTTGACCACGCGGTTTGAACAGCAACAGTACCCATGAATAGTCCTGTACATGTGAATAGTACCGTACGTGTGAACAGTGCCATTTTTCCTTTATGCTCCTCTTAAGGTTTTCGACTGTCATGAGTTCAAAAATGACGTATGTTTTGCTATCCGATATCTCGTTCATTGTGAAATGACCATGATGTCACTAAAATACATAAAATACTTAATTAAAACAAAACACTCATAATTAAATAACAAGGGACTTAAATAAATAAAATTAGAGATGTTAATGAGACTTGAAGTATAAAATGACGATTTTCTCCTTTATAAATATACACTATCTAGCACTCAACACGACCCCCAACCAGCTTATTGCTAGTCCTTAGCAAATAAAGCGAAAACAAAATTTAAATCCAAAATGATTTTTTTTAAAAAACAATCGTGTTTATTCAATCAGACTAATGATAACAACCAAATAAAAGTATAAGTATTATCTCCATCTAAAGAAACATCACACCCACATAAACCATCCACATGAATCAACCTAGTAGATTTTGTTACAGTTACTTTCAAAAATGACTTGTCAAACCCCGAAATCTCACCAGTAGTAGTGACACTCTAACAAAGAAATTAAACCCAAGAAAAATAGTCACTCTAATGAATGATAAATTGAGAGAAAAATGATAAAGAAGTAATATCACAAGCTCTCACCAAAATGAAAGAAATACGCCCACAACTTAGAAATAACACGATCTCAAGTCAAACAAAATGCTAGTCAACCTAATTTATTTACTTAATATTTTCTCTTTTTTTTTATGCACCATTACATCTTTTTAGCCCATATAACTAGCTTCTACTTCAGACTATAGTTCCCTAAAATCAAGAAGGACTTTTATTAGGATGTAACGTTGGCTAGGGACATGGCTAACAAAGAAAGAAAAATAGAGAAAACAAAATATATGTTTGAGAAAAATAATATCTTTTGGAAACTAAAAAGTGCATTTCACTTATTTATTATTGTATCATATCTCTCTCTCTTTTTTTGTTCTTTTCTCTTCTTTTTTTTTTTAAAGAACTTTGTTTTCTTTTTTTTTATGCTTTTTTTTCTCTTTTTGGTATTGCACAACTTTACTAAACAAAATAATTATTTATATTTTTCTTAAACATGAATAGGTGATGGAACTTGTAAGATATCGGGTAATACTCCAAATTGGAGTGGGTCAAGATGATAAGTTGACAAAGAAATTTTTTTTTTTAATAAAAGGCTCAAAAGGGCTAACTATAGATATTTCACATAAGGGATGGCTAGAAAGGCTCAAATGGGTCAAAGATGGCCTTTCCATCATCTTTTAGGGCTCTAGATAATCCTTCATATCTACTAGTTAAATGGACATTCAGATGTAGCAACACACTTTTTTTTTAAAGTAATTTTTTTTTAGAGGATTGATTCAAAAGAATATAGAGATCGTATATAAAATAGTAAACTGCTAAGTTGTATGAAAAATGGGTAAAAATGGCTACTCTCCAAAAAAAATAATAGGCTCAAAAGCTCACTTGATATTCATTATGACATGTCAATTCTTTCAAGCAACTCATATTTATCTCCGACATCAACATGTAGAGTAGCAAACATAGTGTAACATCACTCAAGACCAAAGATAAAAGATAATACAAATACTAAAATTCGAAAGTCATCATGTCATCCAAAAATAAAAATAAAATCACATTATTTTTTTTAACAACATTCTACCCCCCAACCTATTCTAAACATGAAACGAAAATATGCATGCAGAAATGTGAAAATGATGCAGAAAAACTAATTGTAAAAGTTACACTTAAAATGATAGAAAAAGAAAAAATTTTTTTTAATTAAGAAAATGCATTTCTAGAGGCATTACACTCCATATTCAGCCATCTTCGACTCAAAAATTTGAAAATGCATATTTATAAAAGAGAAGTCGAAAAGAAAAAGTTAAAAAGATCACAATTTTTTTTTTAACTTCCAAACTAAGAAGATGCGTTTCTAGAGTCACTACACTCCATATTCAGCCATCTTCTACTCAAAAATTTAGCCACGGTTAGTCTCTACGACAAAAAATTTATAAAAACTTAACCAACATTCCACAATTGTCAACTATCTCCTCCCCCCAACCAGAACGAAACATTGTCCTCAATGTTTTAAAGAAAAGAAGTAGAGTTTAGAAGACATCACCTGGGTGGTGCAACATATAATAAAGTATTTATAGGCAGAGAGTAAAATCTAATTTGTACTTCTTACTGCGGCTATTGTTACCATTGTTATTTGTACACTCCAACACCAAGATTCTTGGATCTGGCTCTGGTCGATAAGCTTTTAACAGATCAAGTAGCTCATTAGTAGTGTGAGCACAAATAAAAAGCTTTTTCGCTGTGAAAGGAATCATGTAGTTTTTTATTACATGGTTAAGAAATGCGATAAAACCATCATAAAAATTATTGACATTTAACAAACCGATGGGTTTCTGGTGAATGTGCAGATGGGCCTAAGATGCTAATGTGATAAGTGCCTCTAAAGTTGCAAGATCTCCTGGTAGGAAAATAAAAGCATCAGCATGATTAAGCATTTCAGTTATTCTTTTTTGCATACCTGCGACGACTAACTCTTCTCCAGTTGGTGAGTCAGACAAACTGCCCAAAGGTTTTAGGGCTTGTGGTATGATGCCTAACACTTGACTTCCTCTGACAAAAGCAGCTTCTTAGACCAATTTTGATAACCCTTGGTTACCTCCTCCATACACCAAGTGTAATTTTCTCTCTGCTATGCTTCGACCAAGATCTATGGTTGCCTCAACGAACTCTTTATATTTTCCATAGTTAAATCCAGAAAGCACACAAATGTTCTTGAATTATTTATTGGGAGTAGCTACCTTTGGGATACTTCTCAAAAACAATTTGTGAGTGCAAATGAAAAGAATCATATTTAAGGATCTTGGCGGCAGTGTGTCACAGCTATGAATGAGGTATCGTATCTATGTCAATTAACGTGTAAAGCACATGCCTCGAGAGTAAAAAAAGAAACAGTAAAAAGAAAAAGCAAACAATGATAAAATAAAATTATTAAAGACAATAATGCAAATGGTAAAACAACAGTGAAATAAAATAACAGTGAAGTAAAAGGATATTTACAGGTAGTTGCGATTGTGGCTCGCATCTTCCTCTGGTTTTACGTCCAGAAACGGCTTCAACGCCCTCTATGGGTCGAAGATAGGCTTCCCATCCAGTTTTCTTATAAACTGGCAAACAGGGTCATTTATAGTCAGATTCCCGAGACTATATCGTGCATGTTCTTTCTAGAATGATGGCCATAACTGGAGAATCGCTCCTTGCACATATCCATTGGGATACGTTTCAAGAGACAAAAGGATATCATCCAATGACTTCTTATTCAAGCCATCCCTAATGAATTGAATCTTATCTTCTCTGTTATTAGAAACCATTCCTAAAGAACATGGTTTCGTATCGCATCTCATTCTGGCACACTTATGACAAGCAACCGAAATTTTTTGAGCTCTTCGCTTTCTTGCGTAATTTCCTTTACCACAACCAGAAATGTATGCAATAAATTTAAGAGGCAACTCACCTGCCAAGCGTACTTTGGCCTCGATTACCCAGCGGATATCAACAAGTATGTTATTCCTAATGAGCAATCGCATGCGTTCGGACCGAGCTTTATAGATTGTAAAGAGGGCATTCTGAGGAAGTGAAGGGAATCGATTGTAAAGCTTTGCTAAAATCTTGTTGTTGTCCATTCTTTCATCTCAGAATATCAGTTATTATGGGAAATTGAAGTAACTGACTTGATTTTCATGGAGTACCGTTATCCGCCACTTGACCGGGGTGACAAACTAAAACACACAAACTAAAATACACAAACGGAGTAACAAACAAAAAACACACAAAGAAAATCACAATCGTCCTCTTATGGAATTTACCTCAAGCTCCAATTGGATGTTGTAGACACTTCTCTCAATGTCTCTGAGTTGGCTTTCTAAATCCTCAATGTGGGATATTAACTCTGGTGGTTGTAGCTTCCAAATACGATGTATTTTACAAAATCGTATCTGCCCTCTAAGATGAGATTGGATACGTTGAAGTCGTCTAAGGATATTCAAGAGAATCTGTCTCATGATTAAAAGTGATAAAAGAAAACTTAATGGTTAAACAAACACACTTATGCACAAATAATTTCAATTAGCAGAAGAATAGTAAAAAGAAAAAAAAATCAAATCACCGAAAAGACAGAAAAATCTCAATTCAAATGTGGTGGGTCACTCAAATTTATTTCGGTGTCCTCTCCATGTGGTTAGTATTCTAGACGTGGCTTTAATTTTTGACCATTAACTTTAAACGTGACACTGTTCTTTGGGTCCTTAATTTCAATTGCCCCATGTGGAAAAACAGTATGAATAACAAAGGGGCCAGACCATCGAGAACGTAACTTACCTGGGAATAAGTGTAAACGAGAATTGAATAAAAGTACTTTCTGACCTAGAGTGAAAGATTTTCTCATAATCAGCTTATCATGAAAGACTTTCATTCGCTGCTTGTAAACCTTGGCATTTTCGTACACATCGTTGTGAATTTCTTCAAGTTCTGCTAGCTATAATCTTCTTTCCGAGCTAGCTTGCTGCATGTCAAAATTGAATTTCTTGATGGCCCAGTACGCACGATGCTCGAGTCCCACAAGTAGGTGACAAGCTTTTCCATACATTAGCCTGTAGGGTGACATCCCAATCGGGGTTTTAAAAGCCGTTCTATATGCCCATAACGCGTTATCGAGGCTCAATGACCAATCTTTTTTGTCCGGCCTCACCTTCTTTTCTAATATGTGCTTTATTTCTCGATTGGAGACCTCAACTTGGCCACTGGTTTGCGGATGATACGGAGTCGCCACTTTATGAGTGATGGAGTACTTTGTCAAAAATGCCTTGAATGATTTGTTGCAAAAATGGGTACCACCATCACTAATTATTGCCCGAGGGAATTTAAAGCGTGAAATAATGTTGCTCTTTAAAAATCCTATTACCATTTTATGATCATTGGTCCTGCATGGAATTGCCTCTACCCATTTCGAAACATAATCAATAGCAATCAATATATATTGATGGCCAAAAGATGGGGGAAAGGGTCCTTTGAAGTCGATACCTCACACATAAAAAATTTCAACCACTAATATTGGATTTAGTAGCATCATGTTCTTTCGTGTAATACTCCCCATTTGTTGACACCTATCACATGAAGAGCACAAGGCGTAAGCATCTCGAAATATAGTTGGCCAATAGAAACAAAATTGTAGAACTTTTGTCGCTGTTTTCTTAGCGCTGAAATGGCCTCCGCAAGCTTGTTCATGGCAGAATGAAAGGATGTTCTGAAATTCATTCTCTGGGACACATCGTCTAATAATTTGATCTGCACAATACTTGAACAGATAGGGGTCATCCTAGAAAAATTTCTTTATTTCCGCAAAAAATTTAGCCTTGTCCTGCTTGGCCCAATGCTCTGGAAGTTTACCTATAATAAGATAATTAACTATATCAGCATACCATAGAAATACTTCCACACTCATTAATTGCTCATCCGGAAATGACTCATTCAATATTAAGGGTTCTGTAATTGTGTCAAAATGGAGACGAGAAAGATGGTCAGCGACAACATTTTCTGTCCTTTTCTTATCTTTGAATTCCAAGTCAAACTCCTGTAAAAGCAACACCCAACGAATTAGTCTAGCTTTTGCATCTTTCTTTGTGAGAAGAAATTTAAGAGCAGCATGATTTGTGAATACAATTATTTTACAGCCAATAAGATAAGATTGAAACTTTTCTAATGCAAACACTACTGCTAGCATTTTCTTTTCAGTAGTTGAATAGTTTAACTGTGCATCGTTCAATGTCATACTAGCATAGTAAATAACATGAGAAATTTGATCAACTCTTTGTCCTAATACTGCTCCTACTGCAAAATCAGATGAATGTAATGCATGCATTTCCCTTGTAGATTTAGCATTTTTTATCAAGATAAATGTAATGCATGCAGTCTACTGGGTTTATACCTTTTATGTCTGCTGTGGTCCATCCTAATGCTCCTTTGTGCTCTTTTAAAACATCCAACAACTTACCTTTTTGTGCGTCATTTAGGGATGATGAGATGATTACCGGTAGAGTGCTTTCTTCTCCCAAAAATGCATATTCCAGAGTGTTGGGTAATGGTTTGAGCTTGAGTTTCAGTGGTGATTCTGATGATGGGATGATTTTCTTCTCAGATGGTGCTAGTTGTTCAGCTCTTGACTTTCATTTATTAGTGTCCATGGATGGTGCTGAGTCAACTAGGGCGTTGACCTCATCGACTGATCTGTCAACATCAAAATCCAAACCAAAGTGAGTTAAACATGTTTGCAAAGGGTCATCACTAAGGTTTGAAAGAAAAATATCATCAACTAATGCTTCGATTAAATCCATATCAATAATTTTATCATCTGTATTGTGAGGTTGTTTGGCAATGTTGAAGATGTTGAGCTCCATGGTCATATTGCCGAAAGACAACTGCATATTTCCAGTCCTGCATTGAATGTGAGCATCGGAAGTTGCCAAGAAAGGTTGGCCTAGAATAATGGGGATGTGCTTCCTTGAATCCTGTATTGGTTGAGTGTCAATTACAATGAAATCAACAGGAAAATAAAACTTGTCTACCTGTATAAGCACGTCCTCCACAATACCATAAGGTATTTTCGTGGATCGATCTGCAAGATGTAACACCACTAGAGTTAGGTGTAATTCTTCAAGTCCAAGTTTCACAAATACTGAATAAGGTAACAGATTTACACTAGCTCCTAAATCCAACAAAATATTCTCAATTGTGTGATTCCTTATACTACAAGAAATAGTGGGGGAGCCTGGGTCTTTACATTTTAGAGGAATTTTGTGTTGGAGTATAGAACTAACATTTTCTGTTAAAAATGCCTTTTTCTGAACATGAATGTTTCTCTTTTTAGTGCAAAGGTCTTTAAGAAACTTGGCATAAGATGGAACTTGTTTTATTGCATCAAGTAAAGGGATGTTAACACTTACCTGTTTGAAGACTTCAAGAATCTCACTTGTGGATTTCCCTTCTTTCCTTTAGCTAATCTCTGAGGAAATAGAGCTTTAGGAACGTATTCCTGTGGGTTGGTTTTTTCTTTCTCCTCTGGTAGTGAGTCTTCAACATTCACAGGTACAATTTGATTTTCTTTTATCACCGACATCTCCATTTGTTGTCGACTTCTTTTCCTTTTCGCAAGGTCATAACGGCTTTGACCTCTCCATGCTGTTGTAGTGAACTGGTATTTGCCTCATGCACTCCTTTAGGATTAGGCACTGGCTGACTTGGAAATTTACCTTTCTCAACAGTTATTGCCAAAGTTTGAACTGAAGAAGCAAGTAGTCCCACCATCTTCTCGAGGCTTGAAACTGATTGGGCTTGTGAGTTGAAGCCTGCTCTCATCTCATTTCGTAGTCCATCAATGGTTCGGTTTTGTTGCTCAATCGTGGAGTGAGTAACATTCTTGAAATTCTGAAGTGTATCCTCCCATGGTCTGGGTTGAGAGTAGTTCTGGTTCTGATTGTATGGTCTAAATGGTGGCTGAGAGGCTTGAGGAACTTGAGGAATTAGTTGCATTGGTGGAGCTGGAGCTGCTGGTCCATTCTGTTGAAATCCTTGAGACCATAAAAAATTGGAGTGGTCTCTCCATCCAGGATTATATGTATTGGAGTATGGGTTGTAATTTGACGACTTTCTCATGACACTGATGGCATTGGCTTAATCTGAGTATGAGTCATGATCATGTGGTTCTGTTGAATTAGCAGTCGTCAATGATGCTATTTGTCGAGAAAGACCTTCAACCATCTCTTTGACTTCTTTAATTCCTGAACTTGACTCGCCAATGTGAACCTCATTCACTCCTTTAATTCTTCTAGTATTCCTGAGAGATCGACTCAATTGTTGGAAATTATCCGCTTGTCGCTGGAAAAACTTTCAAATCTCTGATGCACTTTTTGACATTAGCTCTCCTCCACTTGTTGCCATTAGCCATTCTTACACATTTGGCAATAATCCCTCCAAGAAGTATTGGCATTGGTGCCACTTCTCATACCCATGATGTGGACACTGAAATTTCTCTACGAATAACATTGGTTTTATGCACTGGGAAATATTTATTTAAAAATTTTTTTACCATTTGTTCCCATGTTGTAATGCTATTAGTAGACAATGTATTGAACCATGAACGAGCTCTATCATTTAAAGAAAATCGGAATAGTCTAAGTTTAACATCATCTTCTGAAAAATTCTCATATTTAAAAGTTTGACAAATAGTATGAAAATCATTCAGATGATTATATGGTTCCTTATTTTCTAAGCCATAGAATGTTGGGAGACAATTTAGCACACTAAGTTTTAACTCAAAACTCCTAGCAGCTACATTTGGGTATCGTATGCATGATGTGCTCAAGTTAGTTAAGGGAGTAAAGTAGTCCTTAAATGGCCTCTCCTGTGGTTCCGGTTGTTGCAAATCCATTTCAATTTTATCTTTAAGTGCAATGTGTTTGTGTGTGCGAAGTGTTCTTTTTAATTCAAGGTCTATAGGCTCAAGATTAGGTAATAATGACCTACGACCATGCATGCAAAGAAAATAAAAAATGAGCAAAAAAAAAAATAAAAATAAAGAAGAAGGAGAAATTACGATACTAACCTTATTGCGTTGTTACAACCTTTCTAAAAAAACACACTAAAACAAATAAGTGAAATAAATTAACTAAATATAATTTAAGAAATAAATTAACAAAATAAACAAAAAATTAAAAAGAAAAAAATAATAATATGACAATTAAATTACAAAAATTTAAAGAAGAGAGAAAAGAAATTGTTACCTAGAAAATGTAAATTCACTTCTTTTTTTTTAAGGAAAAAAATTACAAGGAAACAACTAAAATAATAATAATAATAATAATAATAATAATAATAATAATAATAAATTATTTACAAAAATTAATTCTACAAATTAAAATACTTACCTCCCGGCAACGGCGCCAAAAACTTGTTTTGTAAATTTTGTTGAACTCGCAAGCGCACGAATCTATTGTAGAATAGATCAATGGTGTCGAGTGTCGATCCCACGAGGAGGTGGATTTTAATTAGGTGTATAATTAATTTTTTAAGTGGGTGGTTGGATTTGTGGGGAAATTGATTTAAAGGATGCTAGAATTTAAATTGGAATAGCGGAATTAAATTGAATTGGAAACTATTATAATAAAGTACTTGGGTATCTGGATCCGTATCAACATGCACCATGGGCTAAATATTCCTCATTAATACCAATTAAATCATGAGGGGGAAATCCACACCTCATGAACCATACTCTAATCAATATGGTGCTAAGGGCTTATCGTGCCAAATAATAATAACCTTATACTAGGGTGCCTGTGAAACCAGGGCGGTAACCAGACAAGATTATTATTATTTGTCGACGAAAAGTCAAAACCTCTACAGAAATTAGAGGGGAAGAGAAAATAAATTTACCAAATAAAGCCCATGATACATGTTGAGACTTCACCTTCAACCCTACCTTGAAAGAAAATTAGCTACTCATAATTGAACTAACGGTAAAATGGAAATTTATTAAAATACGTAGAAAATACAAGATGGAGAAAGAATTACAGAAAACTAAGTTCAAAAATGGATTCAGGGGTATCAAATTAGAGGGGAGAGGCCCCCTTTTTATAGATACATTGAGTAAATCATGGCCATCGTATTAAAAATAATTTGGACGCACAGGATTGTACCACGTCATCAGTCAACAGTATGCGGTTGGACCACGGGTTTGACCATGCGGTTTGAACAGTAACACGGTTTGCACACGGTTTGAACAGTAACACGGTTTTGCTATCCGATATCTCGTTCATTGTGAAATGACCATGATGTCCTTAAAATACATAAAATACTTAATTAAAACAAAACACTCATAATTAAATAACAAGAGACTTAAATAAATAAAATTAAAGATGTTAGTGAGACTTGAAGTGTAAAATGATGATTTTCTCCTTTATAAATATACACTTTCTAACCCTCAAGAACAGGAGTAGAGAAGAAAACGATCTGAACTCTCTCTTTGAATCAGTTTGTACTGTCTTTATGTTTTTGTGTAGATGTTGTTCTATGAAGGTCTTAAAGGTTGTAAACACTCTCAAGGCATCTAATTTTGCTGTTAAGAGAAAAATCCAAGTAAACATGCTGTAATCGTTTAGAATAGAAAAATAATAGTAATAATAGGCCCCCAAGCATCAGTATACAGAAGCTGTAAAGGTTCAATTTTTTTTTATTAATAGAGTTAAAATGTTAAAGATGACTCTTTCCATACTGACATGCATCACAAAAACTGACTGTTGAAATTTTATTCATATCAACAAATTGATTACAAGACTCAAGACATATTTAAGTGTATGAACAATTGGATGTTCTAGCCTCTTGTGAAGTAAATCAACATTATTGAAGCTAGAAGACACTGTGAAAGCAACAAGAGTACAACATTATTATTTATTTTAAAATAATCATAAGAAGAACAAACTAACTTTGCAGAACCAGACTGATAAGTAAAAAGAGACTTTAAACTGAGTAAGAAAGAAGGCTGAATTTGAACTTTGTGATGAGAAAGATAGGCTGACTTTATTAGATGTTGTTTGGACTTGATACAAGCCTTTGTGAGCCACCCCTTAAGGAAAATAATCCCTGTGTTCCTGGCCTTGATTTAGCAAACGTGATCAACAAATTCAATAAGAACATTGTTATCAGTGAATAGTTTAGATACACTGAGTAATTTTTAGTAATGTGAGGAACATGAAGAACATAATGCAGCATTAAAGGTTCATAAGTGTAGGTATCAGGCAAAACAGATCCAGTGTGTGTGATTTGTAGGCCTTTTCCATCTCCAACAAGCAATTCTTCTGAGCCAGTATAAGCTTGAGAGTTAAGTAATATTCCTGAGCTATTGATGACATGAGCTAAGGCTCTACTGTCTATGTACCAAGAAGGGTCTTCTACAACTTCAGGTGAAGGAAGATTAAGAGAAGAAGAATTAGCAAACCTTGCTGAAATTTCAGATACACCATTGTGGCAATTGAACACTGTTGGTGGAAAAATTGAAGAACTAGCTCCAAGATGAGAAAACATCGGAGTAGAACCATAGCTAGAAGGATTTGAATTTAGATATACCAAATTTCCTTGATATCCATAGCCTCATGTGCCAAACTGTCTGTTAAAACCTCTGCTAAAACTAGTAAAGGGTTTAGGGAGAAAACCTCTGCCATAGCCAGAAGGTGGCCTATAATTTCCTTTACCTCCTTTGCCATAGAATTTTTGAGGTATAAAAGCTGGATTAAATTCATTTTTGCACTTATGTGCTCCATGTCCTGGCACAAAACAAATTTGGCAGACTATTGAATCAAAATTATTTCCACTATTACTAGTTTGTCCTAGACTGGTCATATCTACATTAAAAACTTTCTGATTACTAAAGTTATTCTTAGATGAACCTTGATTTTTTTAAGCAAAATTTGCAATCAGATTATGTACAATATCAGACTTATGCTTGCCTTTTTTCTGTTTAATCCTCATCTCATGACCTAAGAATGAGGCATAAATCATCTAAATTCATACTTTCACCTTTAGCTAACAAACTCGTAACAAGTGACTTGTATTCTTGAGATTTTAACCCTATGAGTATGTATGTAACCAAATCAATAGGCTCAACAGGTTTTTCTGCAATAGCAAAAGTATCAGCTAACCTTTTCATTTTAGCAAAATATGCACTTATAGTCATTGAACTTTTTTAGCAGTTTGTAATTGTATTTTAATTGGCATAATTCGAGCCTGACTTTGAGAAACAATCATACGAGTTAATGAATCCTACAGTTCTTGTGATGAACACAGTGAATGGCTGAAGAAAGAAGACTCTCTTGAATTGAGGACATCATCTAACTGAGTAATAGCTAATCTGTTCTGATCCATGCTGAGAATGCAGGATTATCAATTCTTCATCTAGATCCATTGTTTAATGATCCAGCGGCATCTGTATTCTGGTAGTGATATTAATATGGAAATTTGTTTTCTCAAGTGATAAAACCTTCCAATCCTTTGCCTTTAGTTGATGTGAGAACTTTAGTTCTCCAGACAATGAAATTATTTTGATCAAGTTTTATTGGCGTAACGAAGTTGTAAGAGTTCATATTTTGATTTTGATTGGTAGTAGGCTCTGATACCACGTTGAAAATATATTGAGGATCTATTTGGTTAGTAAGAAAACAGAGAAAAATAAAGAAGGATGAAGAAAGCTTGAGCTGAAAAATAATTCATTTACTTTGAAAACATGATTACAATAGACCTCAGCTGGCATGTAGGGCATAAAATCCCTATATGGTGTGGGGCTGCCTTGAGCTGTTAGATTCAGCTTATTTGAATCCAACGGTTGGGGTTTTAATTTTAAAAAAAGAGAAAAAATGAATAAAAGCAGGAAAAAATAAGGCAACTGGATGAATTTGTTAAGAGAAGAAAAGCATTTTCTTCCTCCCTCTTTTTCTCCCCTTCTGGAACATTGAACAAGAAAACCCTCATCTTTCTCCTTCATAATCCCTTCACTATCTCGCTCTTGCTCTTGCTCACTCTTTCACTTCGACTCACACTCCTGCTTCTGCTCATGCTCAGGCTCTTGCTCTCACTGTTACTATTGCTCTTGTCCTTTCTTCCAACTCACACTCACGCTTTACCTTGCTCTCACTCTCGCTCCAGCTCGCAACTCTGACTTTCACTCTTCTCATCAAGGTTACTCACCTTTAAAATTAGCGTTGTAATTGTTCAAGTTATTAGATCTATAATTGGTTATATTTGGGGAAAAGATTTGTTAATGATATAGTGTAGAAATATAATGCACACACACTATTTGACAAAATAGCACAAAGAACTATTTGTTATCTTTTAAGATTATAGGTTACCTTTTTTTTGGTTGATAAAATGCTACAGCTGTGTTTTCTATTTTTTTATAATAATTTGATAATAAAAAATTATACTTGGCCATTCGAGCATGGCAGTTTTGTGTGATAGATTAGGGTATGCATTTGTTTGAAACGAAAGGCATCATGCACGCCTTTGTTTATATGCATTTCAACTGATGCCCATCGCACTTGTAAGCTGTGCTTTGGTGTCGGATAGGCACTTGTCGCACTAAACACGAGTGCAAGAAGTAGTAATTGTTGTTTATTAACTGCTTTCTTATAGCTTTTACAAGAAGACATGGAATCTATTGATGGTAAGAGGAAAAAATCGAAAGAAAAATCATTACGATAGGAAGAGCAAGGAGTGAATAAAAAGCATGGATATACTATTTGCAAGTATAATTTATATGCATTTATGTACCCATTATGTTAAAAGATTTAATTTTTTTTAATTAATGTAACTTTAAATATTGATCACAGCAAGGCAGAAGCAAAACAACTAAGACTATTAGGGGTAGAAAAGGTGGATAAAATGGTATGCAACCAAAATACGACCTACCACTGAACGTATATATATTATTATTGTTGCAGGTTAGAGTTGATATTGCACAAAATTGGAAGAAACTAACCCCCGAAGAAAGGCATCAATGGATGAATAGTAATATGAATGAGATATTTACCTTAAATAGTGGTGAAAATAGTGGTAAAAGTAAAAATATTGAGGAATTTGATGAGGACAAGGCTGGTGGTGGCAACCTTCTATCTCGATGTCCTGTAGCTTCGTTCTCCGAGGTGGTTTCAATAAGCAGTAGTGAACGAAACTAGCTTTGGAAGTCTACTTGACCTAAAATGTGGACGCTTAAGATAAGAGTTATGTGCAGCATTAATTGAACAATGTGACGTAGGTAGGCAAAATATAATTCTACATAGGAAATAATACAATTTAAGCCCTACAACGTTTGCAACTATAATAAGGGTTAGAGATAAAGGCACACATGTGGACTTAAATGACCAAGCAGTTTATATAACTGATTTGCGTGCAGTGTATAGCAGTGGACCTAGAGGAATTCATATAGTGAAGGTGAAAAAAAGGCTAATGAATAGTTCAACGTCTGATGATGAATTTAAGATACTTTTTAGTCTTTTTGCTTGGGAACCATATTATATCCCTCAAGTGCAATATAAATTAATCCATTATATCTTCGTGCACTAAAAGATGCAAATTCTATCAGGGAAAAAAATTGAGCTAGTTGGTGCTTTACCTTTTTATGGGAAGGTGTTAGCAGTTGCGTTCTTTTCTTAAAGGTTCGTGTTTAATTAAAAAGAAATTATTGTAACTTGTTTTTTGTATTTTGGTTATTTTAGTTTATGACATACGTACTTTTCCATTGATAAACAACTGTTCTACTTTTCCTTTATTGTATATGATCGACCTTTTATTGATAGAACAGTATGTCCTATTAGTGTATGGAATAATGATGAGATTCAACGATTCTTGAACTGGCAAAAAAAGCTTAGTGGCATCAAAAGCAATAAGGTATAGAATACGAGCATACTATTTTAATGAAATTGATTTGCCATATTTTCGGACTAAATTATTATTATTTTATGAATTATTTTAGGTTTCGATGCATGACCCTGATCGGCTTCATAAGCCTCAACAGGAGGAACCTCTTGGGCGGAATAATGTGAATAATGATGCTTTTCAATTACTAATGGAAAGGTTTGGGTCATTCTTCGACCAAAACAAAGAGTCGTTCTAAACCCTTGAATGAAGATTGGAACACAGAAAAATATTAAGAGATTTGACATCAAAGTATCATAGAGGATCAACCAAATAACTAGCTGCTCTCGATCCACCTTCAAATTTGAAAAGTCAAAATCCTATATCTCTAGATGGAAAAACAATGTCAAAAACTGAAGGGAAAATGATTTCGGTTAGTGATGATAAAGCTATGGATCGTAGAGTGAAAGCAAGTTTACGAGCCTTTGATGCCGTGTTGCGCTGTATTGGGACTACTGCACATACTAGCGAAACTCCGCTCGATTCATTTCAATTTGATGGAGGACATACTCTCAATCTAACACCACTACCTCTAGAGGAGGGAGAGGTTTGTCTAAGCAATTTTTAGTTGCAATTTGGTTTTAATAACAATGAATGAATTTTGAGCTTGGACATTTATAGAATTTGGCCGAACCAATTGACACTAAGCAAGAGTTCCAGACCTCCACTAATATGAGTGTACTGGCAACGTGACCAGCATAGAACAGAAGGTCGGGACGATACCAACTCTCTCCTTATGATAAAACATTTGGTGAAGTGAAGGCCAAGTTTAAAGTTGGTCATTTTTGTGTAAATAACTCCCCTGCTCTTAACCAATTGAAGCTCATTCATTATGCATTTGATAAAGATGGTAACGGAAGGTACTTGTGGTTTATATGGCTTTGTATTTTTTATTCCTCTATACATATGTGTTGATTAGCTAACACTTTATTACTTGTTTTTGTTTTCAGTGAAATCTTGTCTCTACTGATGATCAATTTATCGCCAGGCATAATTTCATGAGCCTTTTGCCTGACATAACTCTGAGCGGAGAGGTTTGTGGTGTATTGGGACTCACTTTACATATTGTATGTTTGGATTACTTATTGGAAAACAGAATAATAAGTTGTCATTTATTGACCACTGTGTTAGATTCTCACTATGATAGCACCTCACACTTTGTGAATGGGATAAACCCGATGATCCACCAATAAACTGGTATTTACCGGTACTATATGCAGTAAGTATCCAGCACTATTATTTCTATGTCAATTGAAGTTGTTGTTTATCTATAATAATTTTTCAAACATTGCTCTATTCAACAAGGTTTTTCCAATGCGCTATTTATTGACATATCACTTGTTTACTTATTGTTCTTTTTAGCAATCAGCACTTACTGTTGGAGCCGGCGTTGATGGTTTTGTACAAGCAGCTAGTGTCAGAAAACCTTTCATGCCAGACTTTCTAAGGTGCCACAAGGTTATTTTCTAAACTCTCAACTGATTACTTGTTTACTTATTGTAAAACATCTTCTATGACAAAGATACTGATTTTTTTTTTGTTCATCATGAATGTCAAAAAAGGCTATGGTGAGATTTAGGACCCTTTTCCTGATGGTTGAAGTAATCGAAAACGCAACCAACAAGCTGAACGCATAATATGTTACATGTGTATATATTGTTCCTCAATTTGGTGTAGGTTTTTATTGTTTAGTAATCTAATTTACCATTTTGTTTTGAGCTTGGCTTTTATATTCTCTCGATTCCATATTTTATTCTAAGGTACCTCGAAATGCCATCCCATCAACACAGTTCATTTGGTTCTTTATCCGGTTTGGTAAACGGCTTCCAAAACAACCAAATGGGTTTGATTGTGGAATTTATGTCATTAAATTCATGGAGACTCCAGGACTTATTCCCAATAAATCATATCTGGTAAAACTTATAAATTTTTATAGAGGTTTTAACTCATTGTCTCCTTATTGTATTGATCAAGTAAAACAACTAATTCCAAAATATTTTTCTTGCATAGCATGATTCGCAAGATGTTCGTGGAAGACTAGTAGTTCAACTTATTGACTCGACCTTCAATGAAGCACGAGCTGGATTGCTTGCTCAAGCAAATGTAATATTTGATGAACATGCTGCCCAAGCAAGGGCCATAGCCTCTACGCAGAAGGTGAACACATATAGAATGTGCACGAAAACTCTAGGGAAAAGCCAAAAAAAAAACCAAAAAGATTACAATTGTAAATGTTAGGTCTTCTTGATGGGGTTTGTGTGAAATTCTTCATTTTGTTGTAGGTGTAGCTGTAGAATAAAAATTGTTTATTTTACGCACTGAGTTTTGTAGTATACATTACTGATAACTCACCAGTAACATTGTTCTGATGAGTGTATTCAAATAATTTTTTGTCATGAATACTGCTTCGAATGCACTCTATTTGTATAGTGTATATTTTAATATACGAAGATGTTGTGGTTCATGTACCTTGGATCGTAGGCGAATATTTAAGTGTTTTACACTAATTTAAAATTTCCAGTATCAAGAGCGTAGCTAATATAAGCTTGTCGACTAGCTGATTTTGTGAACCCTTAACTTGATCGCCCATGTAATCCACAACTTGGCAAGTCTTCACGCCAACATGCCTCAATGTCTTAACTTGAGCAAGATCTCCTTCACTAACATGCCGATGTGAATGAAAGAGATATACTTCGTTCGGAGAAGTCAACAGATGATTGGCGCAGTTCTGAATTTCGTCACAGTATACTTGCCACTGGAATTGTCGTAATTCACTTGAAATGATGCTTTACAACTTGTACAAGTTATTGGTCGTGGTTCCCGCACTCTATTATCATTTGCCAAATAATTTTCAGCCCTATATCCTTCCAAATTACAAACCCACCGATGGATCGTAGTTCGTCTAGACTTGGAACGACGAAGCTCATTTTTTCTAACACTAAAACCAACCATTCTTGAATAGTTCATGTAACATGCATTTGCATCTTCTACTGAATCAAACTAAGCTCTAAGTACATTGGTCCAAGGTAACTCAAGAACATCAGAGGATTTACTCATCTATAAATCTTGAAAGGTAATAGTTTTTAAATTTGACTATAAAAATCAAATACAATCATCAAATACAATGACAATGGGTATATTTTAAAAAATTAATAGAGATTCATCCAACAGCACACATTATTCATATATTTTTAAAAAATTAATGAAAATGCCCATCAAAATCTACTTGCCATAAAAAAATGATAAAAACAAAACTGAGGTGTGGAGATAAAAACAAGTATTTAAGTCATAAACACTTACTTGAGGAGCAATACAAATTTTTTCAACGGCCGACATTTGCACTTGCAGTAGCTATGGAGGTGAAACAAAATCTTGGTCTAAGGTGAATGATTTATGGTGGGAAGGTGGTATTTAAAATGAAATATATATATATATATATATATATATATATATATATATATATATATATATATATATACAAATGTATATTTATGAAGGGACAATGGCATTAAATAGTTTAACAGTGAGTGAGTTATAAATGCAACAATAAATATACTGCTAGAGTTGGTGAAAAAATATGAGTACATTTCGAAAATACGTACATGAAACATTAAACAAAACAAATGAAACAAATTACTTAAAACATGCAACACTGAACATAAAATATAAGTACCTCTATAACAGTAAACATGCAACATCAAACACAAAATATCGAATAGAAAACATGAAACTTGAAACAGAGACAAAAAAGAAAAATTTTGGGGTTTTTGGAAAATCAGTACATGAAACATTGAACAAGAAAGATGAACTAAATTATTTAAAACATGCAACAATTAACATAAAATATGATAGCTTTGTAATTGTGAATATGAAACATCAAATGTGAAACATCGAACAGAAAACATGAAACTTGAACGTAAACATGAAGCGGGGGCAAAAAAGAAAAATTTCGGGACATTCAGAAAATCGGTACATGAAACGTTGAAGAAGAAAGATGAAAGAAATTACTTAAAACATACAACAATTAACATAAAATATGAGTACCCCTATAACAGTGAACATAAAACATCTAACAGAACACATGAAACCGTGAACATGGAACATCAAACATGAAACATCGAATAGAAAATATGAAAGTTGAACGTAAACATGAAACGGGGATAAAAAAGAAAAATTTCGGGGTATTTAAAAAATTATTCCATGAAACATTCAAGATTAAACATGAAACTTTAAATGTTAAATATGGAGCAGATTAGATTTTATAGGAAATAAATTAAACTTGTGTCATTTTCTTAACATTCATTTTATTTTATTTTTTAAAAATATTTATAATTAAAATTTTTTTCATTTTTACTTTACTTTTTTTTGTTATTATTATAATTTTTTAAATATTAATTATTATATATATATTTTTTATTTTTTAATATAAAATACATATTAATGGCAGCAATCAGTTGGAAAACCGATTTCCAACTGATTGCTGCGATTTGTTTGGCTGCCACCTGTATGATACATGGACTTTCAGTCCCTGTATGGCTGTATCATAGCCAAATCCTCTGTTATAAGATTCATCTGGAAACTTCACACACTACACACAGCTAACAAACATAAAATCTTATAATTAACTGACCACGTCAGCAAAACCAAAGTTTACTAAGCTGCTGATTGACTACAAAACTTCTCATGCTCTGCACTTCATCAAGACTGTGTAGCATCAGCATCATCATTAAACACTCTTAACAAACCATCTTGATACATATCTTCAATACCTGCTTCGATATTCAACGACTTTGTGTTTATTTTTCATATGAAAGAACCGAATACAGAGTTTGCAGGAAGGTCAGTACAAGAAGGCAAACAGCAGCAACAAAGGAGATGAATGACCATGGACTGTCGAAATAATTGTGCAGCAACTTGGCCAGCCATTTATAACGTCGCCTACGGCAATGCCAATTCACTTCTTTGAATTGCTTACGGTAATAGAACTGCTTACCAAGTACAGCACCATCAATAAGCTTGGTCGTTGAGGTCGCAATCACTTCATCAACTCCTAGCCAGTTACTAATTATTCCAACGCGACGAAGTAATTCAGCATCCTTCGAGGAGTTGACGAGGCAGCCTAGGAAGGTGACATAATCTAATACGTGCTTCGGATCTATGTCATAGTAACACAGCTCATATGCGATGAGATTCTGAAAAATAGTTTCTGTTGTACTACCAATTTCCAAGACTGGGATTTTCATTACCCCTTTTACGAACTCTATATCAAACAAGGAATGATAAGCAGGGAGCTGAACCTTCTTAAACTTGACTCCAGCCTCTTGGATCTCTGTGGCAGAACAAATAAACTTCCAGTCATTATCCGTTGTGCCACTGTTCCTGTATGCTGCAATTCTATCTGGGGAAGGAAGCCAGTTATTGTGTACTAAATCAACCAGATGTTTGATTTCAGTTGTGCGATAAACATCAACTTGATTAAAATCATTTCCTAGACATCCTTTCCCTGGTAATATTCCGTAGAAAAACCACAGAATCGTGGAAAGAAAGCATTCACCCAATGGTTGATTAGCCATCTCAGTCTTGATAAATAACGTCCGAAGAACAGAAAATGGAAGTTGATTCTCAAGCAAAATCATATCTCGTGCCAAGTGAGGTAAAATCCAACCCTGTTTAAAAATGGGGTCATTAGCTTCTCTCAAATTTGGTAACCGAAACTTGCGAATAACCTCTACAATGAAACAACCATCGAAAAGCATCATTTGTACAAACTCATTTTTGTCTAAACTAATGGGTCCTCCATAACAGTTTCGCGCTTCTGGTTCCAGGTCCCACATGGCCCTGACATAGTCTGGATAAGTTATACCTGTTCGGTTTATAAGAGTTTGAAGATAGCTGATTTTGTGCTTTTCAAAGGCTAACAAGTGAATTTTATCACGATGGTAAGGACCAATTGCTAGAATTTTTGGTTCATAAGCCTCCTCGTTTAACTTACGCAAGAAATCAGGCACTCTGGAAATGCTGAACCGAGATGATGCAGTAGTTACAGGACAAAGCTTTTCCCCAACATTACGTATTACTATGTCAATTGATTGACTATCCATGACTCGATCTGCATTTAAGTGGTCATAATTAAAAACACAAATGTTGATTATAAAATTTCATAAATTTTATCAACGTTTAAATCTGCATTTCGCTAAATTAATTATTGACAATCACAGAATTCACACGTAATTGATTTTACATAAAAATTATCATGAATGACGAGAATTAATAAGTGTAAATTTTTATAAGTTTCAATGTGTACTAGCTAGGGAAAAAGTAATGATTGATAAATATCGCAACATATCTAACCATCTAAATAATATTGTTACTGTACTCATACATGACATACAACCCACCAATTAAATGACGATAGTTATGAGCAACTCAACAGATTATACATTCGTTACAATTTCATTTCTTTTGTATCCTCAGTAACAATCCACACAACACGAGATTCTAGAGTACATTAGAGGTACCCTAGAATATCTCATTCTGCATAGAGCCATATCACGGATCGTGACTCTCACAAGGCTAAAGAAACTAAGTAAAATTCGTAGGGTAAAATTCAATGCAAGAGAAATCAATTAAGTCGATTAATGCTTCAAACATATAAGAAACATTTGCGATAACTGATAACTTACTTGTTTTTAGGCTGCCGGTCCAATTGCTAAGCAAGATTTCTATCTTCCCAGTGTATTGATTCTTGCTTCGTTTTCTTTTGATGAATGAAAAATGAAAGTAAAATTTTTACTAATCATTAATACTACAAAGGAAATTCCATATGGGGCTCATATTCAACTTCTATTGGTGCCCCCCAATGCAGGTTGAAATTGAACCTACAGGTTTTTGCCTTTTCGGTCTTTCGAGTCAAATGAATGTAATTTCCTCCCAAATTCCAACTCTCTTTTCATGTCATGGTAAGGGATGAGAGGTTACCCGTTACCATCTCGCCAATAAAAGTTTACCGTCAGTGAAATCGGCTCAATTAGTTTCTAAAATTTACATGTGAAAATTATCATAAATGTTGAGAATTAAGCCAGCCATTTTATAAATTCCAGGAAAAACTAGTGAGTTATAATACTTTCAATTCAAATCTAAGAGTTATATATGGTTACCGTTGTATAACTATGGGGAGTGAGACAATTATCCTGCAGTTAGAATTTTAAGGAACCCACCAATTGAATGACCATAAACAACTCAACAAATTATATTTTCATTTTCATTTGAATTTTTATTTTTATCGTTTTGCAATAATTCATACATCTAGCACAGAGCCAGATCACGGATCTTGACTGTCGTACTGCTAGAGAAAATAAGCAAAATTCAAGAGTACGATTCAACGCAAGAGAAATCAATTAAAAAGTCTATTAATGCTTCAAAGTTATAAGATACAAATTCTATTAAACAATTTTGTGATTACTGATAACTTACTTGTTTGAAGGCCGCTGTTCGAATTGCTATACGACATATTCCCTTCTTCCCTTCGTTTTCTTTCGATGGAAATAAAATGTTTACTAATAATAATACAAAGGAGACTGCTTGGCTTGCAGGTCGTGGGAGCTTCAAAATGTTAACTAATAATACAAGGAGAATTCATCATCAAAAGTCTTTGAATTATAGCTTGGGCCCCAATCGATTTCGCAGCTGTGGGTCAGACTTTCATGTTCGCACACGACTAATAAAAAAAGGTTGTATTAAAAGTGGATTATTGAAGCAACGAATTCAAAAGGAAAACGTGGAGATGGTTTGGTGCATGCGGGCTCCATCATAGAGAAATCAATTTTGCAAATTTTAATTTGTTGGTCTTGCCGGTTAAGTGATTGCTTCCTTCCTGGAAGTTTCTTCGAAATGCCCTCGTGACTCAATTTTTGAAACTTGGCGGCGAGTGATATCTTTGGATCCAACTTTTTAACTTATATGCAAGTAGTAAGTTAAAAAAGTATAATTTGGATAAATTAAAAATTGATAAATTAATAATTTTAATTAAATAATAGTTTTCATCGATCCTAACTTAAGTCATTGGGGTAAATTAGCAGTTAATTTAAATGACATATATTTTTTTAATATTAAAATATAAGTAGCATCTTATTTAATTTTATGAATAAAAATATTTTAAATATAATTAGTTAACATTTACATCTTTATAAGTCAAAACAAATAAAGAGATTAGGTTTCGTAGTTAGGAAATAAGTATATTTAATATATTTATATATATTATTGGAATATAATATTTACTTTTCATTTGTACCTTTTTCTATTCAAATAAAAATTACAAAAAATTTATTTTTCTATTTAATTGTAAATGTCTAAAATTGAGACATAAGTTATAAAAAAAATAAATCGATTTAAAAAATATTAAAATTAATAAAATTTCAGACTTCAAATATTTAACAAACAAATTCTAACTCTCATTGTGTTTTTTGTCAATTATCTCAAATTTCTTTTTTTCAATTATCTCAAATTTTACTTACCCCTTGGCCTTGTGTAGGTCATCCGCTTTATAATATTAAAGTAGTGATCTTTGATCGCTTAAAATTTCATTGATTCATTTTTCTATTAATTTCATCATGAATAAATGGTGACATTTAAGTAATTGTTTTCTTTGAGATGTTTGAGTTCTGTTTAATGGTATTTCCCCCCAAAAAAAATATAAAAAAATTAAAAATAAAGGTTATTTTTGTTATTTAGAAATAGTATGTGGACAAGGTTATTTTTTGTATTTATGAGGTGGTTTAAAAAATATTTTGATTTTAAACTTTTTTAATGGAATGGGTTAATAAATGGGGCTGTTTTACACAGTGGCGAAGCTACTAGAAGTACAGCGTATCTAAAAGCTTTTACCAAATCTTTTCTAAATTACATCTAAAATTTATATCTATCCCCGATAAAATTTGTGATTTATCTCGTCAACTTTGAATAATTTACAAAAAGTGGATTCAAAATTATATTTTGATCAACAAAATCAATTTAAAGAGTATGTTAAATATAAAATTATTTAAAAAATATTTGAGAAAAGTCAAATTCTTTTTAAGTAAATTAAATTCATCGCTGCTTATTTTGAAAGCTGGGCACGCCACTGGTTTTATATATAAAGTAGTGTGGAAATATCACCACTCTTAGTATAAGAGAATAGTAACATATGAAATAAGTGGAGGTCGAGAATCTTAATCAAATAAGGGGGGTAGTACGGTTAGTTCACATTTTGATGACTAAAATTTTTTTGCTAGGGTTGGGCAGAACCAAACTGGATAAAAAAAAAAGACACTGATTAGCTTGGTTTTTTTTGGAGTTCTTGTTTGGAATTTTCTAATTAAAAAACCAAATAGCTTAATCCGAAACCAAACCGAATGATTCGGTTCGATTTTTGATTTGAAATTCTAAAATTAGAACTGAATGGAGTCTAATTGTAGTTTTGTAATTTTGAAATAATACACACACACACATAACACATTGCTCTTGAATATTCAAACCTTAATTTCTACCTAAGGATCTATCGAATTGCTTTGCTGCTGCTTCTTTTTGGCCTGGTTGCCACTAACACTTCCTTCTTCCTTTCTTGGCTGCCACTTCCTTCTAGCTTAGCCACCGTTGCTACTTCTTTTAGGCTTGGCTGCTGACGCTGCTTCCTTTTGGTATCGCTACTACCAGCCAATAATTGTCATTAATTCCTTCTGGCTTCACGATCTAGCAGCCATCGTTGCCTCTTTCAAGTTTGAGAGCATCTCCACTCCACTATTGCTGTTGCAACCGTTTCCTTTGGCTTCAAGATCTAGCAGCTATAGCTGCCGAGGCATATGGTGGTGGTGAGAGCAGAAACTAAGGGAGCTACAATAAACAGATCCCAGCTTAATTCTTTCTATAATTTTAGATCCAGTAGTTGAGATTACCAAATCCAGTCCTTCAAGTTAAACATTAATCCATCTTACATTAACAAAAGAGTAAAAATGAAATACAAGTTATGCAACCCAAGAAGGGGGGGTGAATTGAGATTTTAAAATTATACAATACAATTCGCACAATAATTTAATCTATTACCTTAATCAAATAAAAAACAATAAATTTAATCAAGCACAATATTAAAAGAGTAAGGGAAGAGAAAGCAAACACAAGAATTTTTATGTGGTTCGGCTATCCCCGCCTACATCCACGCCTCCAAGCTCACCCGGCTTGAGAATTTCACTATCCAAGCCTCCCAAGGCTTCAAATGTTTACAATTGACTTCAAAGGCGTCAATAGACCTTTACAACAAGAGATTATCTCCCCAATCTCTTCACCCCAAGTGTTTCCCACACTTGTACACTCACAATTTGATGAGTAATGAAAATCACAATAATAAAACTCTCTTTAAGAGTGGATAACAAATTATAACTCAATAATGATTCAATAAATGATGATTTGCGAAATGGAGCTCAATATATGTTATATGATCTTATTTATACTTGGATTAGTCCTTAAAATGAAGTTGAGATTGAGTTTTTATAGTTAGAGCCCGAAAACTAGCCGTTGTAGACAAATTCCCGTAACCAAGCGGTTAGCCGCTTGATTTATCCGGCTAGCCGCCTGTAACAGTAATATTACAGTTATTTTTGAATTTTACTACAGTAACACTGTTCACCAAAATTACACTTTAGCCCAAAACTTTCTATAAGTATACTATGGCCCTAAACGTCATAAAACTTTACAAATAGGTCCAATTTTGGAATTTCTAAATAATACTTGTCATCCCAATAATTTCTTAAATTATGATATGGCCCCAAAGAAATTAATATTTTTCAGAGAGGTCCTTTTCAAAATTTAATATAATACTCATAATTTTCAAAGTTTTTAAAACCTTTCACTTTAGTCCAAAATATGAAAATATAAGATTTTCCTCAAGCGGCTAGCCGCTAGCCTCAAGCGGTTAGCCACTTCCTCTCTGTCCAATTTTGGATTTCATGTGATTGAATTTCATTCGGATACTCAAACTTTCATAAATTATAGTATGACCCAAAATGTTTCAAAACTTTACAAATAAGTCCAAATTTGAAATTTAAAATAATATTTATCAAACTCAAAGATTGCAAAACTTTTCATTTAAGTCCAAATTACTCAAATCCACAAAATACTTTATCTTATAAATATAAATAATTATTGAATTAATCTTTTGAGCTTCTCAAATGCTAAATCATGAATTAATTAAATCATACCGGCTTTACAAGAATTTATCGCAATAATTCATCCGTTGAGCTCTAAACTTCATTCTTGATTTCGCTGTTGTCCGTGGAGTGTCTTGAACTTGATTTAACTTGATTCACTTCCATAAATATTATCCTTCAAAAACTAGTGAAAATGTGAAATACAATATTTATTATTTTTACTAAAGACACATGTTTGTTATCATCAAAATCACATTATGTGTAGCCCTTTAGGCTAACATAAAGGCTGTTGATATGCAAATTAGTAACCTGCATCGCCTCGAGGGGGTTAGGATTTCCATGGGGGAAATGCAGATTCCTAAAAGGTGGAAACGTATCCAATCAGGTGGGAATTAATGATCCCTCGAGGTGGGAAACGAGGATCTCTTGATCGGGGTTATGAATTAGTCAAAGACAATAAGCCAACCTGAAAATGTAGGGATAAAGATTACTAATAGAAGATAATCATGAAAACACAATAAAGTGGGTGAAGAAATGTTAGGAAATTGATAGGTGTAGCAGACACTCAGCTAAAATGAAATTAGAAGAAAATAAAGAACAAGCACAAAGAGGACACCAGAAAATTACGTGATTCGGCTTTTAGCCTACGTCTACATGTGAAAACAGGAGGAAAATATTTTACTAATGAAAAAGGAGTTACAAGTATTGTAGTATTTTAGCTCACTTCCCAAAACCCCAATACACCCAAACTCTCAAATCACTCTAACTAGAGCTTATAATTTTAAACTCTCTGAATTTCTCTCACAAATCTCGGCTCTTTTCACAAAAATGGGATACAAGCTCTAAATTGAGAGCTTGTATTTATAGGCAAAACTTTGCCTTGAAAGTCAAACAAGTGGCTCAAATCTTCAACTACAAATTTCAATTTTTCAAACCTTGAAATTTTGCTTTGAATTTTCTTTTTCCTTTACCAAACATTACGGCATCTAGAAGGAAGCCACATGATACTTTTGACATTCTCCCACTTGGAGATTAGATTGGAGACCAATCAATCTCCACACCATTCTTTCAGCTTCGCCATAGTCATGTTGCTTACGTTTCTTCTAGGCCACAAGAGGATCTACTCTAGATAAACTTATCAGCATTGATTGGCTTGGTCAAAACATCTGCTAGGTTCTCCTTAGTATGGATTTTCTGTAAATCCACACTTCCGTCTTCCACTACTTCCTAACGAAGTGATACTGAACTCCTATGTGCTTTGTCCTAGAATAAAAGACTAGATTCCTTGCAATATGCAAGGCACTCTGATTGTCACAAAATATAGGAATTTTCTGTTGTTTGTGCTCGAGCTCCTCCAATAACCTTTGTATCCAAATAGCTTCCTTGCAAGCTTGTGTAGCTGCTATGTATTCTGCTTTTGTTGTAGATAAAGCCACAACGGTCTGCAGTTTCGAAACCCAGCTTACAGCTGCTCCCACAAGTGTAAACACATAGCTAGTAGTGAATTTTCTTTTATCAAGATCTCCTACAAAATCTGAATCCACATAGTCCCTGACAGTAAACTCTGATCCTCCATAACATAATGTAACATCTGAAGTTCCTCTGATGTATCTCAGAATCCTCTTCATAGCTATCCAATGCTCTCCACCGGGATTCACCATGTATCGACTGACTGCTCCCACTGCTTGTGCAATGTTTGGTCTAGTACATATCATAGCGAACATCAAAATTCCCGCTACTGATGCATATGGTACTCGAGACATCTCTTTCCTCTCTGCTTCGTTGCTAGGACACATATTTGAGGATAATTTGAAATTAACAGAAAGTGGGGTAGAAATTGACTTACAATCTTGCATGTTAAAGCGCTGCAAGATTTTCTTTAAGTAATTCTTCTGTGAAAGCCAAATCTTCTTGTTATTTTTGTCTCGGTAAATTTACATCCCTAGAATCTTGTTTGCTGGTCCTAAATCTTTCATTTTGAACTCCCTAGCCAATTGTGCCTTCAAGTCTGGGATTCGATCTTTGTTGGGGCTTGTTGCCAATATGTCATCCACGTGCAACAGCAAAATGATGAAATCATTATCTTCAAACATCTTGTAATATGCATAATGGTTTGAACTGAGTCTGTTGTATCCAAGGCTCATTATAAAGGAATCAAATCTCTTATACCAACACCTTGGCGCCTGTTTGAGACCGTATAGAGATTTGGTCAACCTACAAACTAAGTTCTCCTTTTCTATTTCTACAAAACCTTCTGGTTGGAGCATATATATTTCTTCTTCAAGTTCTATGAAGAGATGCGGTTTTCACATTTAACTGCTCAAGATGTAGGTCAAATGTAGCACATATTGCCAAGACTATTCTGACTGTTGTGAGTCGAACCATCGGCGAAAATATCTCGTTGAAGTCAACACCTTCTTTTTGAGCATATCCTTTCACCACTAATCTTCCACGATACCGCTGCATTTGGTCATTGCCATCACATTTGATCTTGTAGACCTATTTGTTTCCAATGGCTTTTCTTCCATGTGGTAGTGGTATAAGTTCCCATATATTATTTTTGTGTAGAGCTTCAATTTGTTCCTGCATTGTTGTCATCCACAAAGCAACATCTGAGCTTTCTAAAGCTTTATGGAAAGTTGATGGCTCCCCATCCTTCGTTAGAAGACAGTACGCAACATTGATCTTTGTGACATACTCTGAGTGCCACGTTGGCGGTCATCTCTCACGAGTTGACCGACGAACTTCTGGAGCCTCAGACTCGACTGGTTCTTGTTCTTCGTGCTCTGGTGTTGCTTCAGAAGAATCTGAATCTTCTAGGTTATTTTCTACAAATACCGGCACAGGCTCTGACTTTTCTTTTATAGTGCCATCATCTCCATATTTCTTTTGCAGTTGATCTTTTACAAAAATAACATTTCTACTGATGACGATCTTGTGGGCAGTAGGGTCCCACAGACGATACCCCTTAACTCCATCAACATATCCCAAGAAGATACATCTTCTAGATTTTGGATCCAGCTTTGCTCTTTCTTGGGCATTGTACATCACGTATACAGGACATCTAAATGTATGTAGGTAGGAGTAATCAGCTGGCTTTCCAGTCCACATCTCCATCGCTGTCTTCAGCCCAATTACTGTAGATGGTGACTGATTTATTATATAACAGGCAGTTTTGGCTGCTTCTACCTAAAATAAATTAGGTAGACCCGCAGTCCTCAACATATCTCTTATTCTTTCTGTGAGAGTTCTGTTCATCTGCTCCGCCACTCCATTTTGTTGAGGAGTGTATGCCACTGTGAATTGCCTTTAAATACCTTCTTGCTTACAGAAAGTAAGAAATTCACCGTCTGTATACTCCACACCGTTATCTGTCCATAAATACTTGATTTTTTTCCCAGATTCAAGTTCAACCCGCGCTTTGTACTGTTTGAACACTGGAAACACATCTGACTTTTTCTTGATTTGGTACACCCAATATCTCCTGGAATAATCATCAATAAAAGTAACCAAGTACTTTGCACCTCCCATGGACATATCCGGTGGTTCCCAAACATCAGAATGAATCAAGTTTAGAGTGTATTTTCTTCTAGCAATAGATCTACTGAACTTTAATCTATGCTGCTTACTTGTAACACAATGCTCGCAAAATGGTAAGCTTACCGATTTGGGTCCTGGAAGCAATTTTCTTACAGAGAGAATCTTCAAACCTTGTTCTAACATGTGACCGAGTTTAAGATGCCACATGATCATCGAATCTTCTCCATTTCACGCGACACACGTATTAGCTTCCTGTAGTGCTTCCCTTTAAGCATGATCATATTAGCACTGATCTTTTCTGCCTTCATCCATACAAGCGCGCCTCTAGTAATCTTCATGATCCCATTTTCAACATGAGTTTTGCACCCATGACTTTCTCCATTTGACGCGACACACACATCAGCTTCCTGTAGTGTTTCCCCTTTAAGCATGAACAGATTAGCACCGATCTTTTCTACCTTCATCCATACAAGCGCACCTCTAGTAATCTTCATGATCCCATTTTCAACATGATTTTTGCACCCATGACTATCTATTTGTCCCAAGGACAATAGATTTTTCTTCAGGCCGTTGACATGTCGTACCTCCCCAATTGTGCGAATTGTACCATCAAACATTTTTATTTTGATAGTACAAAATACTATCGATCTCTAAGGCATGATCATTACCCATATATACAGATCCTCCTAGATAGGTTCATATGTGTGGAACCATTCTCTCTGAGAGGTCATGTGCCACGTAGCTCCTGAGTCTATAAGCCAGACGTCAGATAGTCGTTTTCTGCCTTCTAAAACAGTTAATGCCTCGTTGTAGAGAATTTCGCCATCATATGAGGTACTTGCTACACACCCCTGAGCATTTGATGACTCAGGTTCTTTGCCCTCTTTTCTCTTCTGGTTACTCCAACACTCTTTCTTGGCATGCCCTTTCTTGCCACAGTTGTAGCATTTAACATTCTTCTTACTTCTAGATTTTGATCTACCATGATTGTGACTCCCACTGGGTCCACGTTCCGTTGATCTCCCTCTTCTCACTGATAGCGCCTCCGCTTGCTGCGAACTTGCTTGTTTGTTTTCCTTATTTTTTCGCCAACTCTCCTCATTTAATACAGAGACTGCAACATCATCAAAAACTAGACTATCCGCTGGATTGTTGTTCGTCAGGTTGATGATGAGTTGATCATACGAATCTGGTAGACTTTGAAGTAGAAGCTTTGCACGTTCATTCTCCTCTTCATTATGAGCCAATGTTGTAAGTTGTGAAAATAGAGTCTTCAAGGTGTTGATGTAGTTGGTCACTATTATAGATTCCGCCATTCAAAGAGTATAGAGTTTCTTTTCAAGAAGATTTTGTTGTGTAGTGAATTGGCCTCGTACAATTTTGTGAGAGTATCCCATATTTCCTTTGCTGTATTTTTCTCTGCCACACTGGATAATACTCCATCTGCAAGTACCAAGTGTAGATCAGAAATGGCATTGCCATCTATCTCATTCTACTTGTCTTCAGTTATCTCCATAGGCCTTTCTCCAATTGCTGCCAAGCATTTATTTTTCCTCAATACAGCTTTCATCTTCATTTTCCATAACGAAAAATTATTTTCGTTAAACTTCTCAATTTCATACTTTGCCGCCATTTTGTTGATAAATACTGTATACAAACTAGTATATCACCTTGAATAGTTGTGAGTATGTGTGAATATGCACACCAGAAAAGTTCCCAGGAAAGACTGGAGGGGTCACAATGGTCCCACTTAAAACCCAGACTCCTTAAGCTCTTATTACCTTTGTGACAGAACTTTCCTAGACATATACAAAACCACACAGTTGCTTTACTCACACCACTATTCCCTGCTTTGCACCGTAAAATTCTTGGATCGCTCCTACCGTTTATTGTGAGCAATACTGTATACATGAATAGTATCGTATACGTGAACAATACCCGACTCCAAAAATACAAACAATAGCTCTCATACCACTGTTAGGAATTGATGCGTGTAGCAGACACGCAGCTAAAATGAAATTGGAAGAAAATAAAGAACATGTACAAAGAGGACACCAGAAAATTACGTGGTTCAGCTTTTAGCCTACATCCACGGGCGAAAACAGAAAGAAAATATTTTACTAGTAAAAAAAGAGTTATAAGTATTGTAGTATTTTAGCTCACTTTCTAAAATCCCAATACACCCAAACTCTCAAATCACTATAACTAGAGCTTATAATTTTAAGCTCTCTGAATTTCTCTCACAACTCTCGACTCTCTTCACAAAAATGGGATACAAGCTCTAAATTGAGAGCTTGTATTTATAGGTAAAACTTTGCCTGGAAAGTCAAACAAGTGACTCAAATCTTCAACTGCAAATTTCAATTTTTCAAACTTTGAAATTTTGCTTTGACTTTTCTTTTTCCTTTACCAAACATTACGGCATCTAGAAGGAAGCCACATGATACTTTTGACAATAAGTTGGCTATAAAACCATCAAGCGTGCGAAAGTGGTGGTAAGACCTCCACTTCTGAAAACATGATAAAGATTATTAATAGAAGATAATCACAAAAACTTTCTTATCTGCCTCAATGGTCGGATTATACCAGCTGTACTATCGCCCCATGATCTCCTAAAATAAAAGAAATGGAGTTTTAACCACCATGCATCATTTTATTCTACAAAGTGTGAAGTCTCCAACTAGTTAATAACTTTTGACATTCACCAGATAAAGGGACTCACTGACCTAAAACTGTGGCATGCTATAAATACTTCATTACTCTCTCAAAGAGAAGTAAGTTTACTAGAACTCCAATTTTATGATTCAACTCGAATTCTCCAAGCACTGACTTAGGCATTGGAGTGGATCGCCAGAAAACCCATTTTTTGGCCCCATTTTACCATATTTTGTTTCTTACTATGTGTTCACACATATCTCTATTTCTTGCATTTGGTTTGACCTCAGGCGGGAAAAAATCATGTAGCAACAATTATTGTTATAAGGAGGGCCTTTTGCCGACACAGTTGTTAATTACGATCCGATCAATTATCTTTTTTGCCGTAGCGATTCGTTTATGACTTTAACATCCTTCTAAGATACAAGTCGTCTTAAGATTTACCAAATTCCAACAAGATTAAAGAGGGCCTGACAATTTGGAGGGTTAGAAAATATCTTTACCTAGACAAACTCAGTAGTGCATAACGCACAAAATAAATGCTCAAATCAGGAAAAGCAGAAGCTTGAAGACAATAAGAGATATCAAGGTAAATATCCAACAAAGCAAAAGACACACCTAAAGCCAACCGAGAGCATATAATTTGGCGACCCTCCTTTTATGAGGAGCATAAAGATACACTAGCCAAGAAACTTCTTTGTATGGCCAAGCTTTGCCTTGGGAAGCTAATTATGACAACCACCTTAATTGCCACCAGAAATCTATGCCTGGTCAGCTGGTTCATAGACCTTCCTCAAGGAAAAGAACCTAATCAAGGAGTAGCAGAATAAGAAGTATTAAAGAAACCATATCGGTTTAGAAGAACATTTCAAACGAGCGCATTTGCATAAAGGTATGCCCTTTTATTTATATATCATAGGAATTACAACACTCACCACCTTTATTATATAGCTTCAAGTTAGGAAATTTCATTGCATGGAAAATCTTAATACATGAAAGACTACGATAACCTCGCTATAAATTGCATAATGCATGGCATTTTAAAATTAGAAGTTCAGCACAAAAGTCAGATTTATGAGATAAATGTTAAGGCATTCTCACTAAGTCGAAAGTTTGCTTCTTATTGTCTAAAGTGTGAAATTTTAACACCTTTCCGGTTGAAGGTGCGGCCTTTTAACACCTTATAGGGTAAACATATGATAGTTGTAAGCTTACTATAAGATAAGTTGTGAAAACAAATTGTGCAGATTATGACTGAAAATGAGTAAAATTATTAACTTACAATATAGTTGAGAAATCAGTATCCCCAATGTTTATTTTGCATACGCTCTGTTAAGTTCAGCTTTTGGAAGAATAAATTATTTACTTAAGGGTGACAAAATGTGTATGTAAAATCACTTACAATTTCAATTGTGAGTAGTTTATAGATTTAAAGGAAATAGAGGGATTATGAGAGCATTAAAGAAAGAACATTAGAATTTTATATGTTTGCTTAAAAACATTCTAACCTGCTTCGATGCTCACTAAGCTTGATTTAAGTACCAATTAAGAGCAAAAATACTCAAAGCTGCACCAAATATGCAAATGTGAGCATTATCAAAATGATATGTTTATATACCACTGACATTTGTTTATAGAATAATTTTCCACAATTAAGGGGTGGAAAAAGCACAGGTACAAATGATGTGCCTTATCTAAATAAAGGCACACTGCACTGTAAAGATAAGATACTTCTAACTATAAAGAGGAAGAATAATAAAAAACTAGAATGCACAATGTTAACTTCTCTAAGTGTTGGATAGTCAATATGAGTAACTAGAGAATAGATAAGAATAATGAAAAAGCTCAATTTGAAACTCAGAACTAGAAGTCTATAACGACTGCCTCTATTACAAACCTGGAACTTCAACAAATGAGCCTTATATATTTTGTGAAGGGAAATTCCATTATCGAATTTCATCTTACCTCAACAATCATAGTTTCCACCCAACAACAGGCCAACAAAAAGGAGATCACATGAGAAATATTGCAATAAATCTCTTGTGACTCACAAGTGGAAGCCAAATCCTTTTAATATGGAAAAAAAGTGACTTGAAAATCAACACAATCAAACTTTGGTATGATTGGACTTATAAGTCCTAATGAGATTGAAGCTTGAGAAATCAGTATGCTTACTACCTAACTTGGAAGTTGTTTTGAAATATTTACTTTTTATATTGCACATCATGTTAGAATAATCACCACCTGATTTAGGTACTCCCAGTTGTGATGGAAGAACAAAGCTGTACGGTTCATGAAGCATTATATATATTATACTCGTTGTTCACTTGGAAATGCGAAATTAGTCGTGTACTATATTACTTTTAAGAAAGTTTATCTCTTTATTAAAAGAATCATTTGTTTTTACATGAACGTACACCTTTAAGAAAACTTTACCATCATGCAGGCCCACATGGGAAGATCAAGTGTCAATTCTATAGTAAATTATAAGTTTCATCCTGAAACCTCAAGAGAGGATCGATGACAAATTTCATCACAACAAGTGCCTGAAGAAAAGTCACCAATTAAAAACTTGGTAAGGGTAGCCAACTCAAACATGAGAATAACTATGGAAAAGAGGATTGAGATGTCTAATCAAGGAAAGAAAAATGCCATCAGATGCCTACAATTTAATATTTCTCTAGTTATAGTTTTATATAGCAGGAAGTTAGTGTAAGGAAAAACCAATTTAGACTAGAGTGTGGTAAGATCAATGCACCTAGGAAACCTAGTAAAATCAGAAGGGACAACAACCCATGGAGTCTACACACCTGTCCGAACAGTTATAGCCATTAGATGATCTCGAGAAGTGAAGGACAACATTTGTCCATGAGGTTCCTGAAAACGCAACTTTTGTGCAGTAAAATTAAAACGGATGGCGGAAGCTCTAGAAACCTCGGATCGGCTTCAGTCAAAAACGAAAAATCAAGAGGAAAGATTGAAGTTTGTTTACCTCACTTGTAGTTTCAGAAACTACTTCGTGAGGTTGGAGAAAATGATTGAAAATAGCAAGCTACGAACACTGTCCAGGAAATAGACCACTGCACGAACAGCTTCTGTTTTGCCACGCTTTGAGATCCTTAAAGCACCCCAATTGTGATGCCTCTAATCAGTCCACACTTAGAAATGTTCTAGGAGTTCATAGGATTTGGAATCATCAATTTTCGTTGAGAAATGAGAGAGATACTAAAGAAACATGAATGCTAGTTCATGATGACTTATTCCTCTAAATAAAGCTACCATTATCTTTTCAATAATGGCACCAAACATTATCATGTGATACACCAACCCACTAAGCCATTATTTATTGAAAGGGATCTTATCATTTCAATAATTTATTCAATCAAATTATTGTGAATAAATTAATAGGTAAATTAATTAATTTTATCTTTAATTAATTAATTCCATTTGATCACATCAAATGGTTAAATGTGGGCTTCTTTTGTGACATGTTCTTATGCCTTCTCCTAATCCATATTAGGTCCAATAAAAGCCCAAAATTTTAAACCCAAAATTGTTCTAGAAGTCTATAATCATTTATGAACCGGAACATGTCCAAAATGGTCATTTAACGTGCTCGATATTATACATAATGTTTGAGGATTTATGAAATTTATTTTGTTCCTTAAACTATTTATGGAACATCTAAATTTCTATCTTAAATCATATTTAAGATATATATATATGTATATATTCATTCTAGAAAATGAGGACCCATATAATCATCTGAATAATTTTCATACTATTTGTCAAACTTTTAAATATGAGAATTTTTTAGAAGATGATGTTAAACTTAGATTATTCCCATTTTCTTTAAAGGATAGAGTTCATTCATGGTTCAATACATTGCCTGCTAATAGCATTACAACATGGGAACAAATGGTAACATAATTTTTGAATAAATACTTCCCAGTGCATAAAACCAATGTTATTCGCAGGGAAATTTTAGAGTTTACCCAGAGAGAAGATGAGCAGTTTTTTGAAGTATGGGAGCGATTCAATAGGCTACTTTTGAAGTGTCCGCATTATGGGTACGAGAAATGACACTAATGCCAATACTTTTTGGAGGGAATATTGCTACAAGTGCAAGAATGGCTAATAGCAACAAGTGGATGAGAGCTAATGTCAAAAAGTGCATCAGAGATTTGGGAGTTCTTCCAGTGACAAGCAGATAATTCCCAACAATAGAGTCGATCACTCAGGAATACTAAAAGAATTAAGGGAGTGAATGAGGTTCACATTGGCGAGTCAAGTTCTGGAATCAAAGAAGTTAATGAGATGGTTGAAGGCCTTTCTCGACAAATAGCATCGTTAACGACTGCTAAATCAACAGAGCCACATGACCATGACTCATACTCAAATCAAGCCAATGCCATCGGTGTCATGAGAAAGCCATCAAATTACAACCCATACTCCAACACATATAACCCTAGATGGAGAGACCACCCCAATTTTTCATAGTCTCAAGGATTCCAACAAAATGGACCAACAGTTCCAGCTCTACCAATGCAACAAATTCCTCAAGTTCCTCAAGCCTCTCAGCCACCATTTAGACCATACAATCAGAATCAGAACTACTCTCAACCCAGACCATGGGAGGATGCATTCCAGAATGTCAAGAATGTTACTAACTCCATGATTGAGCAACAGAACTGCACCATTGATGGACTACGAAATGAGATGAGAGCAGGCTTCAACTCATAAGCCCAATCAGTTTCAAGCCTCGAGAAGATGGTGGGACAACTTGCTTCTTCAGTTCAGACCTTGTTAATAACTGTTGAGAAAGGTAAGTTTCCAAGTCAATCAGTACTTAATCCTAAAGGAGTGCATGAAGTAAGTACCAGTTCACCACAGCAGCATGGAGAGGTCAAAGCAGTCATGACCTTGCGAAAGGAAAAGAAGTCGACAACAAAGTGGAGATGCCAGCTACAAAAGAAAATCAAATTGTACCTGTGAATGTTGAAGACTCACCATCGGAGGAGAAAGAAGAAACCAACCCATGAGAATATGTTCCAAAGCTCTATTTCCTCAGAGGTTAGCTAAAGGAAAGAAGGGAAAATCTATATGTGAGATTCTTGACATCTTCAAACAGGTAAGTGTTAATATCCATTTGGTTGATACTATAAATCAAGTGTCATCTTATGCCAAGGTTTTTAAAGACCTTTGTCCTAAAAAAAGAAACATTCACATTCAAAAGAAGGCATTTTTAATAGAAAATGTTAGTTCTATACTCCAACAAAAAATTCTTCTAAAATGTAAAGACCCAGGCTCCCCCACTATCTCATTTAGTATAGGGAACCACACAATTGAGAATGCTTTGTTGGATTTAGGAGCTAGTGTAAATATGTTGCCTTATTCTATATTCGTAAAACTTAGACTAGGAGAATTACACCCAACTCCAGTGGTGTTACAACTTGCAGATCAGTCCACAAAAATACCTCGTGGTATTGTGGAGGACGTGTTTATTCAGGCAGACAAGTTTTATTTTTCAATTGATTTCATTGTAATTGACACTCAACCAATCCAGGATTCAAGGAAACACGTCCCCATTATCCTAGGCCGACCTTTCTTGGCAATTGCGAATGTTCACATTCAATGCAGGACTGAAAATATGCAGTTGTCCTTTGGCAACGTGACTATGGAGCTAAACATCTTCAACATTGCCAAACAAACTCACAATACAGATGATGAAATTGTTGATGTGGATTTAATTGAAGCATTGGTTGATGATAATTTTATTTCAAACCTCAGTGATGACCCTTTACAAACATGTTTAACTCACTTTGGTTTGGATTTGATATTGACAGATCAGTCGATGAGGTCAACGCTCTTCTTGACTTAGCACCAGCCATAGACACTAATAAATGGAAGTCAAGAGTTGAACAACTAGCACCATCAGAGAAGAAAATCATTCCATCATCAGAATCACCACCGAAACTTGAACTCAAACCATTACCCAACATCTTGGAATATGCATTTTTGGGAGAATAAAGCACTCTATCGATAATCATTTCATCATCCCTAAATGATGAACAAAAAGGTAACTTGTTGGATGCTTTAAAAGGACACAAAGGAGCATTAGGATGGACCTTAGCTGACATAAAAAGTATAAACCCAGCAGATTGCATGCATTATATTCACCTTGATGAAAATGCTAAATCTAATGAGAAATGCAACGTCGGTTGAACCCTAACATGAAAGAAGTTGTTAGTACTGAAGTCTTCAAACTATTAGATACATGTATCATTTACCTCATTTCTGATAGTTCATGGGTCAGTCCTTGTGCAAGTTGTCCCTAAAAAGTTAGGAGTCACAGTAGTTACCAACGCTGATAATGAATTGATAACCACTAGAGTGACTACAGGATGGCGTTTATGCATTGATTATAGAAAGCTAAATTCTATCACACGTAAAAACTATTTTCCTTTACCATTTATCGATCAAATGCTTGATAGATTGGCAGGCAATGAATTTTATTACTTTCTAAATGGCTACTCAGGATATAATCAGATTCCCATAGCACCAAAAGATCAAGAGAAAACCACTTTCACTTGCCCTTTTGGCACTTTTGCATATAGGAGGATGCCATTTGGATTATGTAATGCACTTGCTACATTTCAACGTTGTGTGTTAAGCATTTTTTTTGATATTGTTGAATGATTTCTTGAGGTCTTTATGGATGATTTTTCTATCTTTGGTGACTCATTTGATCAATGTTTACATCATCTGACAAAAGTTCTGCAAAGATGTATCGAGAAAAATTTGGTCTTAAATTGGGAGAAGTGTCGTTTTATGGTAAAATAAGGTATAGTTCTCGGTTACATCATTTCATGCAAAGGTATTAAGGTTGACAAAGCCAAGGTGGATCTCATTTCCAATCTTCCTCCACCTTAAATAGACAGAGAAGTAAGATCTTTCCTTGGGCATGCTGGTTTTTATAGACGTTTCGTTAAGTATTTTAGCAAAGTTTCTACACCCTTATGCAATTTACTTACTAAGGATGTACATTTTGTCTTTGATGATTCATGTCTTGTAGTATTTGAAAAGCTAAAGCAATTATTGACGTGATCACCCATAATTCAGCCACCAAATTGGAGCTTACCATTCGAGCTCATGTGTGATGCATCTGATTATGCAGTAGGAGCAATATTAGGACAAGAATAGATCGAATTCCCCATGTTATTTACTATGCTAGTATGACATTGAACGATGCACAGTTGAACTATTCAACCACTGAAAAAGAAATGCTAGCAGTAGTATTTGCATTAAAGAAGTTTCGATCTTATCTTATTGGTTGTAAAATAATTGTATTCACAGATCATGTTGCTCTTCAATTTCTTCTCACAAAGAAAGATGTAAAAGCTAGACTAATTAGTTGGGTATTGCTTTTGCAGGAGTTTGACTTGGAATTCAAAGATAAGAAAGGCTCTGAAAATATTGTGGCTGACCATCTTTCTCATCTCCATTTTGAAACAATTACAGACCCTTAATATTGTATGAGTCATTTCCAGATGAGGAATTAATGAGTGTGGAAGTATTACCATGGTATGCTGATATAGTTAATTATCTTGTTACAGATAAACTTCCAGAGTATTGGGCCAAGCAGGACAAGGCTAAATTTTTTACGGAAATAAAGATTTTTTTCTGGGATGACTTCTATCTGTTCAAGTATTTTAAAGATCAAATTATTAGACAATGTATCCTAGAAAATGAATTTCAGAACATCCTGTCGTTTTACCATGATAAACTTGTAGAGGCCATTTCAGTGCTAAGAAAATAGCGACTAAAGTTCTACAATATGGTTTTTATTGGCCAACTATATTTCGAGATGCTTACACTTTTTTCTCTTCATGTGATAGGTGTCAACAAATGGGGAGCTTTACACGAAGGAACATGATGCCACTAAATCCAATTTTAGTGGTTGAGATTTTTGATCTGTGGGGTATCAACTTCATAGGACCCTTTTCCCCTTCTTTTGGCCATCAATACATATTGGTTGCTGTTGACTATGTATCGAAATGGTAAAAGCAATTCCATGCAGAACCAATGATCACAAAGTTGTGATACAGTTTTTGAAAAGCAACATTGTTTCACGCTTTGGATTCCCTCGAGCCATAATCAGTGATGGTGGTGCCCATTTTTGCAATAAATCATTCAAAGCACTTTTAACAAAGTATTCTATTACTCATAAAGTGGCGACCCCATATCATCAGTAAACCAGTGGCCAAGTTGAGATCTCCTATCGAGAAATAAATCACATATTAGAAAAAATGGTGAGGCCATACAAAAAAGATTGGTCATTAAGACTCGATGATGTATTATGGGCATATAGAACAACTTTCAAGACCTCAATTGGGATGTCACCCTACAAGCTAGTGTATGGAAAAGCTTGCCACCTGCCTGTGAAACTGGAGCATCGTGCGTACTGGGCCATCAAGAAATTCAATTTTGACATGCAGCAAGCTAGCTCACAAAGAAGATTACAACTGACAGAACTTGAAGAAATTCGCAACGATGCATACGAAAATACCAAAGTTTACAAGCAGCGAATGAAAGTCTTTCATGATAAGCAAATTTTGAGAAAATCTTTCACTCCAAGTCAGAAAGTCTTTTATTTAATTCTCGCTTGCACCTATTCCCAGGTAAGCTACGCTCTCGATGGTCTGGCCCTTTTATTGTTCATACTGTTTTTCCACATGGGGCAATTGAAATTAGGGACCCAAAAAATGGTGTTACGTTTAAAGTTAATAGTCAAAGATTAAAGCCATATTTAGAGTACCAACCACATGGAGAGGACGCCGAAATAAATTTGAGTGACCCACCACATTTGAATTGAGATTTTTCTGTCTTTTCGGTGATTTGATTTTTTTCTTTTTATTATTCTTTTGCTAATTGAAATTATTTGCGCATAAATGTGTTTGTTTAACTATTAAGTTTTCTCTTATTATTATTAATCACGAGTGTCATAACTAAACAGTTCCTCCTAGACATTCTTCAACCACTTCAACGTGTAAAATCTCATCTTAAAGGGCAGATTTGATTTTGTAAAACACATCGTATTTGGGCTCTGCAACCACCAGAGTTAGTATCCCACGTTGAGAATTTAGAAAGACAACTCAGAGACATTGAGAGAGGTATCTTCGACATCCAGTTGGAGTTAGAGGTAAATTCTATAAGAGGATGATTGTAATTTTCTTTGTGTGTTTTTATTTGTTACTCCGTTTGTGTATTTTAGTTTGTCACCCCGGTCAAGTTGCAGATAACAGTACTCTGTGACATTCAAGTCGGTTACTTCAGTTTCCCATAATAATTAATATTCTGAGACGAAAAAATGGATAACAGCGTGATTTTAGCAAAGCTTCACAATTGATTCCCTTCACTTCCTCAGAATGCCCTCTTTACAATCTATAAAGCTTGGTCCGAACGCATGTGATTGCTCGTAAGGAAAAACATACCTACTGATATCCACTGGTTAATCGAGGCTAAAGTATGCTTGGCAAGTGAGTTGCCTCCTAAATTTATTGCATACATGCCTGGTTGTGGTAAAGGAAATTACACAAGAAAGCCAAGAGGTAGAAGAATTTCGGTTGCTTGTCATAAGTGTGCCGGAATGCGATGCGATAAAAAACCATGTTCTTTAAGAATGGTGTCTGATAACAGAGAAGATAAGATTCAATTCATTAGGGATGACTTGAATAAAAAGTCATTGAATGATATCCTTTTGTCTCTTGAAACGCATCCTAGTGGATATGTGCAAGGAGCGATTCTCCAATTATGGCCATCATTCTAGAAAGAAAGAACATGCACGATACAGTCTCGAGAAATCTGACTATAAACGACCCTGTTTGCCAGTTTATAAGAAAACTAGATGGGAAGCCTATCCTTGACCCACAGAGGACGTTCAAGCTGTTTCTGGACATGAAACTAGAGGAAGATGTGAGCCACAGTCGCAACTATCTATAAATATTCTTTTACTTTACTATTATTTTATTTCACTGTTGTTTTACCATTTGCATTATTGCCTTTAATAATTTTATTGTATCATTGTTTGCTTTTCTTTTTTACTGTTTCCTTTTTTACTCTCGAACCATGTGTTTTACACGTTAATTGACATAGACATGATACCTTATTCATAGCTGTGACCAATTGCCGCCAAGATCCTTAAATATGATTCTTTTTGTTTGCACTCACAAATTATTTTTGAGAACTATCCCAATGACAGCTACTCTCAATAAACAATTCAAGAACATTTGTGTGCTTTCTGGATTTAACTATGGCGAATATAAATAGTTCGTTGAGGCAGCCATTGATCTTGGTCGAAGCATAGTAGCAAGGAAATTACACTTGGTATATGGCGGAGGTGACCGAGGGTTATCAAAACTGGTCTTAGAAGCTGCTTATGTCAGAGGAGCCAAGTGTTAGGTATCATCCCAACAATCCTAAGACCTTTGGGCTGTTTGTCTGACTCACTGACTGGAGAAGAGTTAGTTGTCTCAGGTATGCAAGAAAGAATAATTGAAATGCTTAATCATGCTGATACTTTTGTTTTCTTACCAGAAAATCTTGCAACTCTAGAGGCACTTATCACATTAGCATCTTGGGCCCATCTACACATTCACCAGAAACCCATCAATTTGTTAAATATCAATAACTTTTATGATGACTTTATTGTGTTTCTTAAGCATGCAATAAAAAACTATTTCATTCGTTCCACAACGAAAAAACTTTTTATTTATACTCACACCGCTAATGAGCTACTTGATCTGCTACAAGCTTATAAACCAGAGCCAGATCCCAAGACCTTGGTATTGGAATATCCAAGTAATGATGGTAACAGTAACTGCAGTAAGAAGTACAAATTAGATTTAACTCTCCGTCTGTAAATATTTTCTTCCGTGTTGCACTACCAGGTGATGTCTTCTAAACTCTACTTCTTTCCTTTAAAACATTGAGGACAATGTTTCGTTCTGGTCGGGGGGAGGGAATAGTCGACAATTGTGGAATCTTGGTTAAGTTTTTACTAATTTTTTGTTGTAGAAACTAATTGTTGCTAACTTTTTGTTTTGAAGATGGCTGAATATGGAGTGTAGTTACTCTAGAAATGCATCTTCGTCGTTTAAAAAAAAAATTTCAGGCATCTTCTTTTTCTTTATTAAACTCTGATATTCATATTTTTTCTTTATTCTTTTAAATTTCTCCTTTATAAATATACATTTTCAAATTTTTGAGTCGAAGATGGCTGAATATGGAGTGTAGTGCCTCTAGAAATGCATCTTCTTAGTAAAAAAAAAATCTTTTTTCTATCATTTTAAGTGTAATTTTTTAATTAGTTTTTCTGCATCATTTTCATATTTCTGCATGCATATTTTCCTTTCATGTTTAGAATAGGTTGGGGGGTAGAATGTTGTTTAAAAAAAAAATTTGCGATTTGTTTTAACATTGGATGACATGATGAATTTCAAATTTTTGTATTTGTATTATCTTTGGTCTTAAGAGATGTTACGCCATGTTTGCTACTCTACATGTTGATGTCGGAGACAAATATGAGTTGCTTGAAGGAATGAACATGTCATAACTAGTACCAAGTGAGTTTTTTGAGCCTATTATTTTTCTTGGAGAGTAACCTTTTTGCCCATTCTTCATACAGCTTAGCAGTTTATTATTTTATACACGATCTCTAGATTTCTTTTGAGTTAACCCTTAAAAAAATATAAAATTAAAAAAAATGTGCATTGCTACATCTGGAGGCACATCTAACTAGTAGATATGGAAGAATATTTAGAGCCCTAAAAGACGATGGAAAGGCCATCTTTTACCCGTTTGAGCCTTTCTACCCATCCCTTTTATGAAATATCCATAGTTAACCCTTTTGAGCCTTAAAAAATAAAAACTTTTCTTTATCAAACTTATCATCTTGACCTACTCCGATTTGGAGTATTGCCCGATATCTTACAAGTTCCATCACCTATTTATGTTTGAGAAAAATGTAAATAATTATTTTGTTCAGTGAAGTTGTGCCAAAACAAAAAATCTAAAAAAGAAATTGTTGTTTCAAGAAAAAAAACAATAATAGGTGATATCCACCTTGCAACTTCCCAAAAAAAAATATATATATCTCTATATTTTTCTCAAACATACACTTTGTTTTCCTTATTTTCCTTTCTTTGTTAGTCATGTCTCTATCCTACATTACGTCTTAATAAAAGTTCTTCTTGATTTTAGGGAACTATAGTCTGAAGTAGAAGCTACTTATATGGGCTAAAAAGATGTAGTGATACATAAAAAATAAATAAAAATAAATAAATAAATAAATACATTGGGCTGACTAGTATTTTGTTTGAGATCGCATTATTTCTAAGCTGTGGCCATATTCCTTTCATCTTGGGAGAGTGTGTGATATTATTTCTTTATTATCTTCACTCAATTTATCATTCATTGAAGTGACAATTTTTATTGGGTTTAATTTTCTTGTGAGAGTGTTACTATTACCGGTGAGATTTTGAGGTTTGACCTATTATTCTTGAAAGTGGCTTGATCACTATAGCTGTGACAAAGTCTGCTGGACTAATGCGTGTAGATGGTTGATGTGGGTGTGATGTTTCTTTAGACTGCAGATAATGCTTATACTTTTATTTGATTGCTATCATTAGTCCGATTGAATGAACACAATTGTTTAAAAAAAAATCATTTTGGATTTAAATTTTGTTTTCCCTTTATTTGCTAGGGAATAGCAATAAGCTAGTTGAGGGGTGTGTTGAGTATTAGAAAGTGTAAATTTATAAAGGAGAAAATTGTCATTTTACACTTCAAGTCTCACTAACATCTCTACTTTTATATATTTAAGTACCCTTGTTATTTAATTATGTGTGTTTTGTTTTAATTAAGTATTTTATGTACTTTAGGGACATCATGGTCATTTCGTAATGAACGAGAGATTGGATAGTAAAACGAACATCACTTTTGAACTCAGGACGGTTGAAAACCTTTGGAGTAGTATAAAAGAAAAAATGGCACTGTTCACACATACGGCATTGTTTACATGTACGGTACTGTTCACGACACTGGTCATACCACGTCACTGTTCAAACCGTGTGCAAACCGTGTTAATGTTAAAACCGCGTGCTCAAACCATGTACTGTTGACTGATGATGTGGTGCAATCCTGAGCGTCCGAATTATTTTTAATCCGATGCCCATGATTTATTCAGCGTATCTATAAAAAAGGGCTCTCTCCCCCTATTTCGACACCCCTGAATACATTTTTCAGCTTACTTTTTTGTAATTCTTTCTCTATCTTGTATTTTCTATGTATTTGAATAAATTTCTATTTTACCCTTAGTTCAATTATGCGTAGCTAGTTTTCTTTCAAGCTTAGGTTGAAGATGAAGTCTCAACATATGTCATGGGCTTTATTTGGTAAATTTACATTCTTTTCCCCTTTAATTTTTTTGGAGGTTTTGACTTTTTGTCGACAAATAGTAATATTCTTATCTAGATACCGCTCTGGTTTAACCGGCTCCCTAGTACAAGATTATTACTGTTTGGCACAATAAGCCCTTAGCACCATATTGATTAGAGCGTGGTGCATGAGGTGTGGAAATCCCCCTCATGATTTAGTTGGCATTAATAAGGAATATTTAGCCTATGGTGCATGTTGATATGGATCCAGGTACCCAAGCACTTTATTTTAATAGATCCCAGTTTAATTTATTCTCCCCATTCCAATTTAAATTCTAGTATAGTTTAAATCAATTTCCCCACAAATCCAATCACCCAATTACAAAATTAATTCTACACCTAATTATAATCCACCTCCTCATGAGATCGACACTCGACACCATTGATCTATTTTACAATAGATTCGTGTGATTGCGAGTTCAACAAAATTTGCACAATATTGCTTTATAAAAGAGATTGTTCAGAAACAGATGGTAGTTATAACTCTCCAAGCTATTTACATAGTGAATCTCAAATACTTCATTTATATCCCACCATCTTAACACTATCTCTATTTGGCAACAAATTCAGAAGTTTGGTGAACAATTTTTCTTAGTCATACACGAAGGTGAGTCTTTGCAAGAAATAAAAGTGCGAATACAGAGGAAATTGCAAGTTCCAGATGAAAAGATTGCTAAGGTTTATATCCCTTGGCTTTGTGTATCATGTTTTTCTTAAACAAAGTTTATTTCCTTTACTTCAATAAGAAGTGGAAATATTATAATAATAAAAAGTAAAGACTGGATGACTGGTCATTTGTTTTAGTAGAGCTAGATTTCATGTATTTTTCACATTATGCATCATGGAATTTTAGAACCACCCTTTTGGGCTTGTGAATGATTTGTAATGTTCAATAAATCATATTCTTTACCACATTATTCAGTAAAGAAATTTCCTATTATTAGCATTGCTGATTTTTCTTTTCAAAAAAATGTTATTTATAGTATTACTATGTCTGCTGGGGTTCATTGATTCATTTTTGACAAACACTTGGCCTGCACTTCTTAATACTGTCAAAGCTTTAAAGTGAAAAATACAAACTCCAATTTGGGAAATGAAAGGGAAATATGCTAGTCTAGGGAGTAGTTACTTTGTTTAAACACAGGAGCTAAAATTCCAGCCATTGGATTGGGAACATGGCAAACTAGGGGAGAGCTTTGTGTTGAAGCTGTGAAAACAACATATCAGTGGGTTATCGATATCAAGCACCATTTCTTTCTCTTCTCTCTTTTGGCACAGGTATGAAAATACTATAGAGAAGTTTATAGATTAATTACCTTTCTTTCTTTATTAATATATATATATATAAATATATTAATAAAGAAGTTTCTTGAATGGTGTTTCCAAAACAACAATATGATGAATATCATTTGTTAAAAAGAAAGTAGTTTTAAATTCAAAACCACTATTTTGTACAGATGCTTCAACTTTAGAATGGATTTGTAATTTTGAATTATTAACGGCAGAAAGTCTTTCTTTAGTTTTTTCTTTGAATTTATCTGGAACAATGATTTCTTTAATACAATTTAAATCGGCACCAGTATCAAATAAAGCAATGGTGTCAATTTCAAATTCTTTAGAAAAAACTAATGTAATTTTTATCAAATATTTTCTAGTAGTAATTTGATTTAAGACGAAAAGAAAATCATTGGGTATTGACTCAATGTTTTCAAGGCTTTGGTTATTATTATCTTCAGCAGATTCTGAATCAGATTCTTTATTGTCTTCCAATTGTTTTTGCAATAGAAGTTGAATAGTATCTGAGTCATTTTTTTGTTTTTCTCTTAATTCTTTAATCTCAAGTTTGATATCTTTGATTTCTTTTTGGAGATCTTGAATACTCGAAGTAGTTTTCTTTGTTTTCTTTTTCTCTAAAATTTCTGTGAGGTCATATGTATTCTTTTTAATGATTGGGGTTTTAGAGGTTTCTGTTTTATCTAAGGTTTTTAGAAGTTTATCAAGATATTCTCTTTGGAGGGTTGGATCAGAGATATGTTTAACAAGTTCAAGAAAAGTTTCTTGTTCTTTTGTTAAAACATTGATTTTATGTGATTCTGAATCAGAGTCATCGTCGCTTGTTGCAGATGTCTCTGAGTCAATTAACTCATCAATTTGTAATGAATCATTGTCTCCTAATAAGGAGAAATTTGAATCAGAGTCAGAAGACTCAATGAGCAGAGGAGAGATCTTTGAAAGGATTCCTTCATTGAGATCAAGCTCTTGAAGTTTTTTGTTCATTCTGTAATATTTTGCAGCATATTTTGTAGTATGACCTTTCATTCCACGCTTATAACATGTGGCTTCTTTGTAATTGAAGGAAGCTTTTGGTTTGGTTTTAAAATCTTTTCTTTTAGAGAATTTAGGCTTTTTATAGAACCTTGAAGATTTCTTATAAAAATGTTCTCTAAAATCAGATATGGGCTTTTTGTGTTTTTTTTATTTGTAATGTTTTTTGTAAGGTCTCGAAGAGCACTTACCATCACAATTTTTGGAGGTAGGAATTTTAAAAGGGTCATAGTTAAATTGCTTACAGAAACTGCCTAGTTCTTGCTTAGACTTTCTAAGCTCCCATTTTAGACGCTTCTGCAATTTCAAATCTTGACATATTTTCAAACCTTCTTTATTGACAAAGCTGACTAATTCACCATAGGTGAGTGCATCATATGGAATGCGGTTGTCATAAAGAGATTTGATGGAATTTCTAACTTTTTCTCCTAAGAGAGTAGGTAAACTAGCAAGGAATTTTTCTTTCCATGTTATGTGGTTTGCATCATCTCTTAAGAAGAGTCTGGTAAAGAAAGTGGTTTTATAGCTTTGGAATTCACTAAGTTTCCTACATCTTAAATTATGTAGTAACTCAGCGTTTTTATCCCTAAGGTGAGAAGGGTCACCTATGAAATGAAGGGATATGGTCATAATCAGGGTAGCAACTGCATCCTGAATTGGACTATTAAATTCATCAAGGATTGGTGTTTGATCCTCATCTGTTTGGATTGAATTTAAGATTTCTAATTGTTGCTGTTTAGTGAGAAGATGATCCCACCAACCTTTAAGTTGACCTGTAAACCCAGCAATCAGAATTTCTGTAATGGCTTTGTCAGAAGTTTCTGATTGAGTTTTATAAGCATTAGTTGCCATGGTCATTTGTTGTAACAATCCTAAGATATTATACTCAGACATACCATCTAAATTCCACTCATAGACTGAAGATGCATTAAAACGGGATTGATTCAATGCACGTGGTCTATTATCTATAGCTAGATCTGGTGGACTTTTAGTGGTTGGGAGAGCTAATTCCCAATGGACTTTATTGATTTTAGAAACAGGTTCTTCTTTAAAAGCTTCTATATCAGAAGAGGTTATAGAAGATTGATCTTGTTCTAGTACTGCAATCTTGCTAGATTGAGCACTATCTGGAGCTATTTGGACTTTAGAAGTAGAAGTAGAAGCAGAAGATGATACTTCTATTCTATCAAGTTGTTCTCTAATGGCTTTCGTAAATTCTGATTTTGACTCCTGAACAAGCTTTTTGACTATATTTCGAAACCTGAAAAGGTTTGAAAATAGGTTCTTTAAGCTTTTTGTCAGAATCCGATTTCGATGTAACAGGTTTAGAGGTAACAGGAGAAATAGTTATGGTAGACTTTTGGAATTGATCTTCTATTCTAGTTAACTGTTTTCCTATTATGTTTAGATTAGTATTACAGAAATTATTCTGTTCGATAATACTATCTAAATTCTTCTCTATATCATTAGGTCTTTGAATTTTGTAAGGAGAGGCTTTGATTTGAACAGGTGGTTCACCATGGGTAATGGTGACATTCCTGAGAGGAGGATGCTCAGATTCAATGGTTTTATCAGAATCTGATAGATTTCATTCAGTGATTTTTTTACGAATTGTGATTGGATTTGATTCTTTAAAAGGATAGTAAATGTTGTTTTTCGAAGCATAAATCTCAAACCAATCAAAAAACATTATATGGACTTTATGTGAATTTACAAAATCATAATAAATTTCTTGAATTTCTTTTCTTTGGTTTAAAAAGTGTTTAAAAAACCAAAGTCTTTTTTCTTTGTTATTAATGGAATAAAAATCTTTATGCAGGAGGGTTTTATCAAGTTCAAAGTCTTTTTCAAGAACATTTATTATATTTTCTGTAACAGCAGAAAATGTAGGAGAGGTTTGAGGAGAAGGGTCTTTTTCATTCTGTCTTTGTTCTTGTGGTTTACTAGTGTAAATTGGATGGGGAACACTAGTGGTATAATCTACAGATTGTATGGACGAACTAGGTACATCCGAAGTGGAGAACCTAGGTTGGCTTTGGAAAGGTAGATTTATAACTGAAGGGACTTTTGAAAGAATAAAATTGTATCAGATCTGATGCATCAGTTTCAACGATTTTGGGTAATGCAGGATTTTCAAGGAACAGACATGGGAAGAAGGACCGGGATCGTGGAAAGTGTGTGAGTGTTCAAAAAATATCAATTTTAAAAAAATTAATAAAGAATTTTAATTCGTACGTGGCGTTGTTTTACCAAATCGATGCAGAACTTAATCTGCCTTTGAACCCAGATCTGACTTAGAACAGATCAATAGCCCGCACGTTCTGGTTTCTAGTCGATATACCTTTTACAAAATTTTATTCTTTAAGCAAACCTAAGCAACACAAGGCTCAGAGAAAACACTAGATCTGGATCCCAGAACTAGTATTCTGATTGGATGGGTGAAGAAGAGAAGATACAACAGAAGTCAGAGATCCGGTCTCTATGCTTCTGAGGAACGTAATAGTTTATATGGTAGATCTGATACAAACCAGTCTGCAAGATATGCTTTAAAATAAATTGCTTTAAAATTAAATTGCGGAAATTTAAATTGTAGAAATTTAAATATACATGAATTGAAATTTATTACAAGCTTTAAAATAAAATGAAATTGCAAATCTTACATTCTAATTTTCTTGATCTGATGCTTTAAAAGAAATAAGAAAAGAAAATGGGAAATTAATCTGAAGACAGGAAAAATTTTCCTAGATGTCTTCTGATTCCTGATTCCTAGAGGTTGAGAGAGTTTCTTTAAAGAGGGAGAGAGGGAGTTCTGAAAAATCTGAGAAGTCTAAGTCTTCCTCCATATTTAAATACAAAAATTAGGTCTTTAACTGTAGCGAGTCTGTAGCTTCACGACTGTAGCGAAACTGTAGCTTCACAACTGTAGCGAAACTGTAGCTTTAGCATAATCATTGCTCTGTATCTTTACACAAAGGAAATGGACAAGAAAATTGGGTGAAAAGACATGTGCGCTCTCACTTCTGTCCAGGGGACCACCTGAAAGAAACAAAGAAAATTATTACAAAGAAAATTTACTTTTTTTTTACATGAGAAAATAAAATCTACAAAAGAAAACACACTTGTCTTTAGTGCTTTATTGGAGGGAAGATCCCAAAGCAATCATCTTCATTGTCATTGCCAAAGGAGATAAAGGGCTCAGATTCATCGGCTTCAGAAGAGCTGACTACGGAAGGCTCAGATCTGGAGGCGAGGAGTTGTTCCATGACTTTAAAATATTCTTCTTCTGTTTTTGTACCTGCAAGGAGAGATTGGGCTTTGGATTTTTGGGTAAGGAAGGTTGTTTGGGCTTTAACATCTTTGGTGGTTGGGACAAGGAAACCTTTGGCTGCAAGCCAGTTTTGGATTAAGTGGGTAGTCAATTTAGATTGGTCATCAAATTTAGACCACCATTTAACTTTAAAAGTTCTTTGAAGAATTAATTGAGAATCTTGGGCGTGGTAACGGAGATTCCACATCCATACCCAAGGAAGGAAGAAATTTATACAGAAACAGAGAAAAGAGAAAAACCTTCTCTCGGATTCTGAGGGCACATAATGGGCTTTAAAAAGATTTAGACAATTGATGGCATTTGGAGTAAGTATCTCTGGGCATGGGCCAAAATAACTCCACCACTGCTGGAACCAATTTGGAAGGCTTTGAACGGTTATATTTGAGTCGAAGAAAAATAACCATGAATGAGATTTTTTAGGATTTTGAACAAAAAATGTATTAAACTACGCTTGCTGATAATCCCAGTAAGAAAAAGTCAAACAATGTGGTAGGTGCATTAAGAAATTTGCGGGAAAAGACTTTTGATTATGGAGTTGGTCACCCCATTGTTTTGGGCTCAAGACTTTTAGAATAGTGGCTGTGAAATAGGCGGGTTCTGTATGAGAATCACTGAGGAAGAAGTGTTTGAATTTTACTGACTCAGTGGATTTAAGATGCTTTGATAATAAGACTGGGGTTTTGTTAAATCCCAAGGTTTAAAAAACCAGCCTTTAGGGAAAATCTTTGAAATAGCTTGAAATGGATCAGAATTGTAAAATCCATCTTCCATAGTTAAAATGTTTTGAAAATGGGCTTTATTATACCAATCCGAGGTTTTCTTTGAAAGTTTTGTCTGGGAAAGTACAATTTGAGATGATGAACTTTCACCAGAAAGAATCACATTTTGAGAAGAAACTTTCGAAATTTCTTTGGAAACAGTTTTTTCTTCTTTAGGGGAAATTTGGCTTTGGGAAAAACTTTGTAAAGCGAGCATAAGCGCGGGGGTACTAGAAATGGATGTAATCCATTTATTTACCTACTCCTGGGAGGCAAGGGCTTTGGACTTTGCTTCTTCATCTTCAATCATATCAATCCATGATTTGATGGGCATGGCCGATGAAATTAATTTTTCTTTAGGAGGAGAGGAAGATTGGGAGGCTTTGGAGGGTGTCTGGGACACAGGGTCTTTGAGGATCCCTTTCCCTTTGTTCTTTTTTAGCGGCATTTATCTATTTTGACGAAATTCTCTCGTTAGAAAATCAGGGAGAGAATTTGAATCTCCTTTAATAAATTCAATATCAAAATCGAAAATACTCAAAATAACTTGCCATCTTGCAAAAATTTGTTTTCAAGCAATATTTTAAACATCTTTTTCCAAAACATGTTTTGCAACTTTGCAATCAATTCTAAGTAAGAATTTTTGATTTAATAAATCACTTTGGAATTTTGAAAATACATAAAACAATAAATAAAATTTCTTTTTTAATAGTAGAATAGTTTCTCTGACATTCATTCCAGTGAGCAGAAACATATTGTACTACTTGTTCTTTATTGTTATCAATTTGTTTTAATATCCCACCATATCCTAAATCTGATGCATCAGTTTCAACGATTTTGGGTAAGGCAGGATTTGCAAGGAACAGACATGGGATTTCTTTAACAATATTTTTTATTTGTTTAACAATTTTAGTATGATGTTCTGACCATGCAACGGGGTTCTTTTTCAACCCATCATGCAATGGTTTTGCTATCCTGTTAATGTTAGGACAGAAATCAAGAACATAGTTTAAACTTCCTAGGAATCTTTGTAATTGAGTTTTATCAAGGATTTTATCAGGAAACTTGTCAGTAAGGGCAAGAGATCTTTCAATGGGAGTAATAATTCCCTTTAAAATATAGTGACCAAGAAACCTGACTTTAGTCTGAAATAAAGAAATTTTTGAACTAGAAATGGCTAGACCAGCTTTTCTAGTTGCAAAATAGAAAGTCTTTAAATGTTTAAAATGTTGATATATTGATTGGGAGAAAATCAATACATCATCTATGTAAACAATGCAAAATTCAGAAAAAGGATTATAAATGTCATTCATAATTCTTTGAAATTCCAAAGGTGCATTTTTTAAACCAAAAGGCATTACTGTCCATTCGTACTGGCCAAATAGAACAATGAAAGCAGTTTTATAACGGTCCTTAGGATGAATTTGAATTTGCCAAAATCCTGACTTCATGTCAAATTTTGAAAATATGAATGCAGAGTGAAGTTTTTGAAGTAAATCCTTTTTGTGAGGTATGGGGTACCTAATCCATTTTAAGGCTTTATTAAGAGGTTTATAATTTATTACCAATCTAGGTGTACCTGTTTCTATTTCAGGGTTCTTATTGACATAGAAGGCGGCACAAGACCACGGGGACCTAGATTTGACAATGAGTCCTTTAGACTCCAAATCTTCGATTTCTTTTTTACAGTATTTTTCTAAGTCCATGTTCATTTGAATAGGACGGGCTTTAGTGGGTATTTATTTTTCATCAAAAGAATTTTCATATGGCAAATCAATCAAATGTTGTTTTTTGTTCCAAAACACAGTTGGTAAATCAGCATATATTTATTTTTCAATTACGGCTTTGAATTCGAAAATTTTTCTTTGTATGAAGTCATTTTTCAATTGCTTTTCTATTTTTTGTAGACTTAAATCCTTTTGTAAGCAAGCCAAATCAACTTGTTTTGATTTAAGCAAAGTGTTTATTTGGTTTTAGTGAACAGAGTTAGCTTTTATAATGTTTAGATTCCTGGTTTTAGGTTTTTCTATGAAAGGAAAATTTAATCTCGTTTTTCCTGCTTTAAAAGATATACCGTCATAATTAACAGTATAGGGAGTAATGAGATTTATGAATGGTGTTCCCAAAATAACAATATGATGAATATCATTTGTTAAAAAGAAAGTAGTTTTAAATTCAAAACCACTGTTTTGTACAGATGCTTCAACTTTAGAATGGATTTGTAATTTTGAATTATTAGTGGCAGAAAGTCTTTCCTTGGTTGGGGGCTTACTATATATCCCAGACTACGTGTGCTTAGGGCCCGCACCCTTGTGGTGACTCCTACCCCACGCATGTGGGTGATGTGGCACTAACGTGGAGACGTTACCTGGTGGTCCAGGTGTTCTTAAGTATAAAGTAGCGCCTTCTCCTAACAGCTTAAGCTTTTGGGAGGATTGGTAAGTGCCTTAAGTGGTATCAGAGCCATCCAGGGTTCGAGCCTCGGGGGAGGAATGGGCTTAATATATATCCCAGACTACGTGTGCTTGGGGCCCGCACCCTTGTGGTGACTCCTACCCCACGCATGTGGGTGATGTGGCACTGACGTAAAGACGTTACCTGGTGGTCTGGGTGCTTTTAAGTATAAAGTAGCGCCTTCTCCTAACAGTTTAAGCTTTTGAGAGGATTGGTAAGCGCCTTAAGTTAGATTTATAACTGAAGGGACTTTTGAAAATTTTCTTTCTAATATTGGAATACTGGAACTTGAATCTTCATCAAAAAAATTTAGAGGATGTGGAGAGTCTTTGTGACGTTGACCTTTTAAAAGATAATTTGACTTTACCATCAGAATACTGAGTTACATTTTGTAACTCTGTATTGGGCTCAAGTTGTTTTGGAATCACTGGTTCAGTGGCTCTTTTAAGAATCCATTCCTCTGGAAGATTAACATCTTTCCATTGGATGGGTTTAGGAATAATAGTGTTTGCTTTGGATAGATCAGTCTGCAAGAGAAGAGTTTCATCTCTTTTTGACTGGAATTTATGTTGCATATTAAACGCTGAAATCATGACTTTGTAAGATATTTTGAAAATTAATGCAACTAGAATAGATCCTTCTAACATATGATAGTTATGAGTTTTGAACTGTAAAATCATGTTTTTCAAAATATTTTTATCTTTTAATGAAACCGTTATGTTTGGATAGCAGTCAACAGAAATAGGTCCTTTACAGAGACTAGATTCAATACTACTGAGTAAGGAATCATCAAAGGAGATGAACCTCCTATCCCTGAGGACAGCAAGAATTGAAGTATTTAATCCTTCTTTAGTTAGGGGTTTTATGCCTACTTGGATTAAGCTGATGCGGACATAATTAAAATTTTTTCCTTTTAATTTCTTTAAAGAATGTTTAGAAAACAAGTGAATTGCTTCAAATGGCTTTGAAAGTGTGATATCTCTTTCTTCTATCTTTATTACACAATCAGTCTTTAAAAAATCAAGTTTTTTCATTTTATAAATTTAATCTTTTGAAACTTTTGGTAAATCCCAATTATCAATTGCTTTATTAAAATCTTCAATAATGAATTCTTCTGAATTCACCACATTCTTTGAAACACTAGTCTTCTCGGAAGAAGAGCTAGAAAAAGAGGATGCTCTACAGAGTAGAGAATCCATGATGCTATAATCTTCAATTAAGATTTATATGGATGCCTACAGGTATGGTTTTACTACCCTAAACGGAATCTTTTTCCTAAAACGGGACTTACTACCAGTAAAAAATTCAGCACGCACACAGAAAACAATTTTGGAATTAAAACAACACAGATTCTTTACAACTATATTACACCAACTTTAACCCGGTCCTTCTTGGTATCAGAGCCAATGTTATAGGCTTCAGAATCATACCTTAGATCTACCTACACCTGAACATCACTCTAACACCCTCATGGTGTTAGCAGAATCAGATCAGATCCCTACCATCATCCAGATCCTAAGACAAAGTCCCCGACATGAGCTTACATAGCTTATACTGCTTGAATGGATCTCAAACCATGAACAGTTCCACAACAACACAACTCCAATTTAGACATTAGAAAGCATGTTTGAAAGACGACAAGACAGAATAGTTCGAATGACTTTCAAACCACCTCCTAGTGCTCCCCAAGAGCCTCCAAGGCTCTCATTTACTTACTCTTTAATGATCACAGCTGTTCAGACAGCCCAAGAAGATTTTCCAATCACAGGGTTTAATTCTGAAGGTTACCCTGTTTATTCAGCTAAGTAGAATGGACATTTCTTATGGGATATCCCTAGCTCAAGAATGTGCGATGCAAATTGTCCCTATTGGGATGATTGGGAAGAGGACGACGATTACGACACCAAGAAGAAAAAGAAACCCAAAAAGAAAAAACCTCATGTCCCATGTAAACACTGTGAACCTAAATCACCAAAAGATCCTCCACCTCCACCAAGTTCATTACCCATATACAAAAAAGAACTTAAATGTATTGCAAAGAATGGCAAATCTGAGATTCCATCACTAATCCAAAACCAAACACCTGTTGTACAGCCACTGGCTTGTATGATGTTTTCCTCCATTTCTTCAGATTATTCTTCTTCCTTTTCTCCTTTGGAAACTCACACAGACCCACAAAGAAATGTGGTCTCCAAACCTTTCATTCCTTCAGCCATAACTTCAACTGGCCACCTTGAACCACCTAAACCTTTTGAATCAGTCCTCAATTCGCAAACCCAAATGCCAAAGCACAAAATGATACTTTGTTGCACATCAACTCGAAAGTTGGAAAAATTAGTTTACGAACTGAATAGATTGAGACGAAAGTTGACTCAATTACTGCACAAATGCAGCAAATCCACCAAAATCTTGAATCCAGAATTGTTCAACTAGATTAAGAATTACGAACCATGCTTGCGCAAAGGTATTATGGCTCAGAGTTTGACCAAAAAGAAAGGGAAATTAGACGCTTAAAAGTTGAGCTTAACCAAATTGAATCTGAGAAACAGAGACCTACCCTCTTCACTACATCTCCACCCATGCCTTCCATTGCTCAAACTTACCATCTATTTGCTTCTATGATTTCACCAATCAGGCCTTATACCCATCCAAATTATTTGGGATGACCCATACCCTTTTCAAAGACAATCCAATACCACCAACACCCAAGCCAAAACTAAAACCTAAACCTTAACCACGACCAGTTAAGGTTCACCAACAACCACTAACCATTCTGGAACAACAACCTCTAACCTATACACCGGCCTCTCCATCAGCACCTCCACCCTCTCAACCTAACCCACAAACACAGTCTAAAGACAAAGAACCCATGCACCAATACAGTGCTCAAACAGTCAATAAATCATCTGATACAGATGATCAAACTTCTAATTCAAACCTAGCCATTTCAGAAAGCAGTACTGACACAGAATTCTCAAATTCAACTACTTATTTTGAAAATTCTTATGCTGACATCACCAAAATCCTTATGGCCCAGCCAGATCAAACTGAACAAGGCCAACCTTCTCAAACAAATCCATATGTTGATATACCCTCAGAAATTGAGGAAGAAGTACCTGAATCTTTGGCAACAAATCAACCTTCCCAACCTCAAACTCAACCCAGTCAAAAACCATCAAATGGTCTATGGTTCACATTTGATGACATTCCATCTCACAAATGGCGAGAAAGACTTCAATCATTCCTTAGGGAATTCGCTACCTGTTTTACGGGTGCTTTGAGAGATTAGTTTGATTCTTTAGGCCAACACAGGCAATTACAGTTTGTCCAACTCCTAGAAGTCTCAAGTGCCCTTACTGTAATCCATGATCAATTCCTTGGGGATCCATCTACAGTCTTTGAAGCTACAAGACGAGATTATCTCAACATAAAATGCTGCTCACTCAATGCTAAGGATCTTGAATTCCATTACAAACGGATGTGTTTATTGTTCTATAAGCTGAATGAATTCAATGAACCAACTTTAAAGCATGTCTTTTTGGCTCACTTCCAGAAGAACTCCAACCAGACATTCAAAGACAGCTCACAGCCAACAATCTCATCCTTGACAACATCTCTCTTGGCAAAATCTTCCAGATTGCCAAAGCATGCCTTTATAAACTTTGTGAGCCAAAAAAGTTTTTCAAAGAACTGTTAAAAGATAAAGAGCCATTCAAATGTGCCTGTAAAAAGCCTTACTTGCAGGTCAAGTGCAAAAAGAAGAAATACTGTGATTGTAGTTCTAAAAAGAAAAGGCATTTTCAGAAATTCAAAAATTCAAAATTTTCATCAAAGTCTAGAAGGTCCAGAAAGCCCTATAGGTTCTTCAAAAAGAAATCATCTTCTTCTAGAGAATTCAAACGGAGAAAATCAAGCAGATGTTTTATCTGTAAGAAAAAAGGCCACTATGCCAAAGATTGTTCTAACAAAAGAAAAAAATCAATCAGGCTAGTTGAACACCTCCAAGCCACTATAGATTACTCTCCTGAAAAAGAAGAACTAGAATTCTATTTCTTTGAACAAGATGAACCAAATAAGGAAACAGTGTTCGCACTGAAAAACTCGTCTGCTGAATCAGAAAGTGATGAGTCCTAAGTCATTTTCCATCAATAGTTGCTGTCCCTTGACACTTTTATTCCAATTCCCTCCATCAAACTTCAAATATTACCTTCAAAATACCAAAAGCCTATTCCTGCAATTGGACTCATAGACACTAGAGCTCAACGAAGCATGTTAAACCCAAACATCCTTCCTCCTGAATACTAGACATAGTATGAAAAAAATTTTAGAGCAGTCAATGGGAAAATATTCTCTACCAATTTGATTACCAAAAAACCTATTGGTACTCAATTCTTTCCCAATTGTGTCATTTGGACCAAAATCATTGGTTCAACTCTTCCTAAGAAGGATATTTTGTTAGGTTTTGATAAAATTTACCAAATCAAACACCTCCAAATCATTCCCACTGGAATTCGAGTCAAGTCTATGTTCAAACCATTCACAGACATATTGAAACTTTACAACTTGTCTGAAACTCCTCAGTTCTATCAGGATATTTCATCCAAACTGTTGAGTTACTATTCAGAGTCTCATTCTGAGTTTATCCATACAACCCTCTTTGGAAAAACAAGTCTTTCTTCATTAAGTTGCCCTTCAAACTAAATGAAGACATTAACCCGACCAAAGCCACTTACCGAGGAATGAGTCCTTCTAACTTAATCCTAGCCCAAAAGGAATGTTCGCAATTATTAACCCAAGGTCTTATTGAGCCCATAAACTCTCAATGGGCTTGCCAAGCATTCTATGTTAAAAAGCATTCTGAAATTGTCAGAGGAAAGAAACGCCTAGTAATTGATTACCAGCCATTAAACATGTTTTTGCAAGACGATAAATTTCCTTTACCAAAAAAACAAAGCATGTTTACTTTTCTCAAAAATGCCCAGATTTTTTTAAAATTTGATTTAAAATCAGGTTTTTGGCAATTAGGCATTGAACCCTCTGAACGATAAAAAACTACCTTCTGTATCCCAAATGCTCATTTTCAATGGACAGTCTTACCCTTCGGTCTCAAAACTGCCCCTTCCATTTTCCAAAAATCCATGGTCAAAATTTTCCAACCCATCCTGTATCATGCATTGATTTACATTGACGATATTTTACTTTTTTCAGGATCACATAAAGAACATCACCAGCTGTTAAATCAATTCTTTGATGTTGTCTAAAGTCACAAAATCATGTTGTCGGCCAAGAAAAGCACAATTGCCATGGATAACATTGAATTCCTTGGCATGGTCATAAAAGATGGCCACTACCAGCCAAAAAAGCACATTGCTTAAGAGTTACTCCACTTTCCAGATCAACACCTTTCTAGAAAGCAAATCCAACAGTTTCTCGGCATTGTCAATTACATCAGAGACATTATCCCACATGTAGACCACTACACCTGCCATCTTTCGGCTTTATTAAAAAAGAAGCCACTAGAGTGGAATACTGACTGCACAACTGTTGTCACCACATTAAAGCAGATTGTGAAAAATCTGCTACCACTCAAGCTTATTACAGATGGCAAGCAGATATTGCAAATCGATGCAAGTGACGAATCTTGGGGTGCCATCCTCCTTGAGGAAATCGATGAAAAAGAATACTTTATCGCCTACGCTTGTGGACAATTTTCTGACACACAGAAGCACTACCATAGCGTATTCAAAGAAATCCTAGCAGTAAAGAATGGCATAAAAAAGTTAGAGTATCATCTCATTGGACACTATTTTCTTATCCGAATGGACAGCTCAGCCTTTCCAAACATCATGAATTTCAAAGGCAAAGCAGTACTAGAGAAAATGTTACTCAAAGTTAAAGGATTGGTTTTCGAAATATGACTTCTCAGTCAAGCATATAAAAGGAACTCAAAACCTCATCCCTGATATTCTATCCAGGCTCTCAAAGCCAGAAAAATCATTATCCCTCATATCTTCAAGACACCAGTTTCCTATTATCTTCATGGCCACTTCTATAGCTGCAACAGCCCTACCAGAAAAATATTTCCTCTCAATATGAATTTTCAGCCTCCCCATCAGATCCAAGACTTTGAACGAAAATTCCTCTTTAGGATTTTTATAAACATCTATATGATAGATAAAGAACTTATGTTTTTCTCTAGTTTCCATCCTGACCATCTTTTTCTTACAGGCCTAATCATTACCCCTCATCGAGACATTACCGAAGATGAGCTTTGGTATAGTTGGTGCCTTACAGTCTTGTATGCTACAAAAATGGTTTTCCTTGTTTTACCTCTTCTTGACAGGTTAAACAATCCAGAACAGGCGACCTCCCTCATTTGGACACTCTTTGAATGGTTTTCACCATTACCTTGGTGGCGTAGGAAACTCCAACAAATTTCTGATGTACACCAACTCAGACAACTCCCAGATCATGAAGGAAATCAATTCACCTCTGTTTTCATCATCCACTGTCCATATTTTCAACATCCTTACGCCCAAGCTTTTTGGACACAAGACCAAACCTATGACTGGATCACTGTCCCGCATCTAGCATGTCTTGAACAAGATTTTGAAATCAAGACCTCCCTGAAAAACTTTGTCATGAAAGTTAACCATATCCCTCCAGACCAAACAACCATCCTCCATACTTCTTTAGGTCCAAAACATGATATGATCATGGTCCCCACACCATCTTCATATTCTCAACCTGCCAACCATGGAATCATCATCAAGGAAGAAAAGCCAGACTACACTGACTTCTTATTCCAAGATTCTCAAGACCCATATGAAGAATTTACTCCCATACCATCACCAACATCGTATGAACTCGGATCATCATCATCCACTCCTTATCCAGTATTCTCATCTCAACCTCCACAAAAACATCCACGTGACACCACAAAGCTGCTTAAAACCAGAGCACGAATCGAGAAAGAAAATCATTGCCCATATCCACCTTGTGGTCCCCATTGTAAGCATCCCGGGCTCTCAAAGACATTTTTCCCAAAAGATAACCTTGACCCAGATAAAACAGATAGCTCATCCGACAATGACTACATGAACAGAATAAGATGAACTGGCCTTTGGCCTCGGTTCAGATCCAGCTTCAAGGAGCAAAACAGACACCCACTTGAAAAATTGCAACCCTCCATCATCAAATAGTGTATCGATTACAGAATTATGCACTAGACTTATATATTCCTCACACCATATCCGATGCTTTAATAATCCTTTTAGAAATAGACACAATCCCGACCATCATCTAAATTCCTAAACAGATCCAGAAACAAGAATTGCTCAAACTCATGCCTCTTGAAGCCACGTTTGAAAGAATACAAAATAGTCAAGTCAAACTGTCTTTTCAACACCTAAAGCTAAACCTGTTTTAAAAACTCCAAGGCTTTCTTATACTGCAATGATTACTGCAGTCCATATTGGTCAAGAAAAAAAACTTTCAATTCATGGTTTTTCATCTGAAGGGTATCCTATATATCATGATAAACTCAATGGTCATTTTTTATGGGATGTTTTTGAAGCCCATATGTGTAATCTGGATTGTCCCTGTTTAGATGATACGGATGTAGATGACGAATTTGAAGTTATGAGAAGAAAGAAAAAGAAAAAGAAAAAACCTTCCCATCCAAAAACACCATGCAAATCTTTTTCTCCATAACCTCCACCAGATCCAAAACCTCCGGTTCAACCTCAAATAAGATCTTGCCTCATGTTTTTAGGCCAATCTTATGAAGAATCCTTTCCCCCTCTTGAAAAGTTGACCCTCAAACCAGAATCGTCTCTAAACCCTATGTCCAACTCCAATTACAGCCACTGGACAACCTGAGGAACCAAAACAGTATGAAGCTGTTCTTAACTGGCAAACAAAAAACGCTAGTGCTCAGAACCAAACTCTTCAACAACTTGGAAAGAAAATTGATCGAGTAGCCAGTTAGGTCTTACAGACTGAAAACAAAGTGGATTTAATCAGCAATCATCTTGTTCAGATGTACATACATCTCCAAGACAGAATCTCTCAACTAGACACAGATCTCAGAAGAATGATTAACAATCACATCTAGGGTCCAGAGTTTAACAGAAAAGAAGCAGAGATAAGAAAACTCAAGGCTGAGTTAGCCAGAATTGATGCTGAAAAAACCCGACCATCACTTTTTACCAAAACGCAATCAATACTTATTCCTCCCCCTATGTTTGATGCCTACCAACCCTTTTATACACCATCCTGACCTCAGCAACGAGTTTATAACCAATTCTTTGGTTTCTCTCATCTTCAACCAACTCCTAAACCATCCTCACCCAAAAAATCAAAATCCAAAGTCAAAATCTCTGAACCGAAGCCAAAGGCCAGTTCATCTTCTTCTATTCTTCCAGAAGAATCACCAACAGCAACTCCTGAACCTCCCAAAAAAGACAAAAGCCCAATGGATTAGTATCATTATCATACTGTCCAAACTCAAAACTCATCATCCGACTCATCTGAATCAGAAACAGAACCAGATTCACATCCATCTATATCTTCCTCATCTTCATCCACAGACCTCAATGTTACATCCTCTGATTTTGAATTAGAATATGCTGACATAACAAGCATATTGATGGCAACCAAAACACCCATTGTTGAAAGTTCTTCTGATGATGAGAACCAGGCTCAAACCTCCCAAACAGAACCCATGCCGCCAATGCCTCCACCAACTCCTGACCATTCTTCTAAACCATCTTCGACATCATGGTTCACATTTCATGACATTTCTCGTGACAAATGGCCTGCTAGACATCAAGAATTTGCTGCATGGATTGATCTCCAAATGACAAAACCAAATGCTCAATCAGAATCAGTTCTCCGTGAGTTCATGGCCCGATCAACGGGTTCTTTTTTAGATTGGTTAGAAAGCTTAAGAGAATACAGACAGCTCCAATTCATGCAAACCACAATTACTACAAGCACTCTCTGTTATTCATGAACAATTTCTTATTGAAAAATCAGCCTCTAAGGAAGCAGACAGAAAAGGGTACTACCAAATGAAATGTTGTTCTCTCAAATGACATCTTTTAGAATCTCATTACAAAAGAATGAGTGTCTTGTTTTACATGCTGAATGGATTCAATGATCCAACCCTGAAACATGTCTTCATAGCCTCACTTCCCACTGAACTTCAACCTGAACGTCAAAGACAACTCACAACCTTAAATCTAGACATGGCCGACATCTCTCTTGGACAAATCTTCCAAATGGCAATGCTATGTTTAGACAAAATCTGTGAATAGAAAGAGTTCTTCAAATATCTCATGGGAGACAAACAACCTTTTTCTTCAGCCTGTAAAAAATCCTATCTCAAAATTGAGTGCAAAGATGAGAAGAAATGTGCTTGTCCAACCAAAAAGAAAAAACATTTTCAAAAACACTTCCACAGAAAGTTCAAAAAACCTTTGAGGTATTTTAATAAGAAATAAGCTTCCCAATATCGGAAAAAGAAACACAACTGTTGTTTCATCTACAAGAAACACAGTCATTTTGCCTGAAACCATCATCATAAGACTGCAAAAGTTGTTCGTCTCATACAGCATCTTCAACATTCTTCTATGTTATCTGAACATAAAGATGTTGAGTCCAATTTTTCAGAACAATCAGAACAAGATAAAAAATCTGCTTTCATTATCACAGAGTCCTCTGACTCTGATGATATCTCTATCATCTCCACAGTTCAAAAAATCATTCAGGTCTCAAACATTCCCGGACCTTCACTCAAAATGTCAATTCTTCCTTCAAAATTTCATAAACCTATTCCTGTTATTGGGTTTATTGACACTAGTGTTGACACTAGTATGATTTATCCCTCTGTTCTTCCCTCAGATTGCTGGGAAAACCATTCAAAGTTATTCTGAGCAGTGAATAGAGAAACTTTTGAAACTACTCTGATTACCAAAAAATCCATTGGTATTTAGTTCTTTCCAAATTGCATTATTTGGAAAAAAATTGTAGCCTCTCATCTTCCAGACAAAGATTTACTCATAGGTTTTGACATACTCCAGTTAGTTAAAAACCTATTTATCACCCATTCTGGAATTCACTACAAATAGATGTTTTTACCATATACAGTTGCTCTACGTTTGTATACACTCTCAGAAACACTATCTCCATACAACCTCATCTCCCAAAAATTTCTTCAGTTCTGTCTAGAAAACCATTCTCAGCTCTCTCATCCTACCCCTTTTTGGAAAAATGAACAGTTCTTCATTCATCTTCCCTTTAAGCTAAACGAAAACATAAACCCCACAAAAGTATCTCACCCGGGTATGTCTCCGTCAGACCTCTTACTTGTTAAGCAAGAATGTTCTCAATTGCTTTAGCAAGGTCTCATTGAACCCACAGATTCAGATTGGGCTTGCAAAGCCTTCTATATGGAAAAAAGATCTGAATTAGTTCGTGGAAAAAAGAGGTTAGTTATTGATTACCAGCCACTTTATTCCTTTCTTAAAGATGATAAGTTCCCCCTTCCAAAAATACAGTCACTATTTGTCCATCTTCAAGGGGCTCATATCTTCTCTAAGTTTGATTTAAAAGCTGGTTTCTGGCAACTTGGTAATTCACCAGTTGACCGTCACAAAACTGTCTTCTGCATCCCGGATACACATTATCAATGGACTGTCATGTCCTTTGGTCTAAAAGTCGCTCCTGCATTATTTCAAAAAGCCATGACAAAAGTTTTCTATCCCATCCTCCATCACGCTTTGGTCTACATTGATGATATTCTGTTATTTTCATCAGATTATGAAACTAGAGATGGCAAAATCCTCCATTGGTTTGGGGCCCCATGGGGCTTCACCCCAAATTGGGTCAATTTTGAATAATTTTTAGGGAATGGGGTGGGGAATGGAGGAAAAATAATCCCCAAATTCTTAATGGGGTGGGGTTTGGTTTTGTACTCCCTACCCCACCCCCACCCCAATCCCCATTATATATCAATATTTTTTCTAATTTTTATTGAATAATTTTTGTTTCATAAGATATAATGTTAGTTAATAATTCTTTTTTATTTTTACTTGACATAAATTGGCTATAACTAAAAGCAAATTGTACAATATAATTTTTATTCAACCTAAAACATTGTTATGTTGTCTTTTCTATCTTAAGATACTGTTTTCTTCAAATATTTTTTAATTTTGATATCATTTCAAGATATTATTTCAAACATCTGGGGATTTTTTAAAATAATTTAAATATTTTATAATATAGTAAGGATTTTATTTAAGTATTTAATTTTTAATTTATTGAAATCATGTATCTATAAATACTATAAAATAAATAAATGGGGAATAGGGGGGATGGGAAAATCATTCTCCATGTGGGGATTCCCCATCCCCACCCCACTAAATTTATTGGGGAATGGGGTGGGGAATGGAGGCAAAAAATTTAATGGGATAAGGAATGGGGTAGGCCACCCCATCCCCACCCCACCCCACCCCATTGCCATCCCTACAAGAAACGCACCAACAACTCCTTTTGGATTTCTTCCACATCATTCAGACATATGGAAACATGCTTTCTGGAAAAAAAAAAGTTATATTGTAAAAGAATCAATTGACTTTCTAGGAATGGTGATCAGAAATGGACATTATCAACCTGGTCCACACATAGCAACTGAATTATTAAAGTTTCCGGACTCTAATCTCAAAAAAAAGCAAATACAACAATTCCTTGGGATTGCTAATTACGTTTGAGATTTTATTCCTAAAGTTGCTATCCATACAAGCCAGCTGTCATGCATGCTCAAAAAACAGTGCCCTCCTTGGGGACCACAACAGACAGAAGCTGTCAAACAGCTAAAAGTGATAGCTCAGTCACCTCCTCCTCTCAGAATTCCCACAAATGGCCAACGCATTTTATAGACTGACGCCAGTGATGACTACTGGAGTGCCATTCTCCTTGAAAGAATAGATGGCTCGAACCATTTCTTTGCACATGCCAGTAGACAATTCAAAGAATCTGAAAAGAACTACGATGTGATCTATAAAGAAATCTTGGCGGTAAAGTATGGAGTTAAAAAATTTGAATTTCATCTAATCAGCCATAAATTCCTTATCAACATGGATAATTCATCTTTTCCAAGAATCTTTGACTTCAAGAACAAATTGCTTTCTGACAAGCAAGTGCTCGGCCTCAAAAACTGGTTCGCCAAATATGATTTCATAGTCCAACACATAAAAGGTAAAAAAAACCTCATCCCTGATTTCTTTACTCGTCCATCTATAAATAAACCCTCACTCATCTTCTCAATACGGACCATATCAATTATAGCTATGTATTGTCAACTTCCCTTCAAAGCTCTCAACCAAAGACCATTTCCTATTCAGCCTACCAGATCCAAGACTTTGCAAAGAAATTCCTTTACCAGTATTTCTTCAATGACCAAAGCAGAAAGCTTGATCGTTTCCCTAACCTCTGTCTGGAACATCTGTTTCTTAGTAGTCTTACCTTGTCCAACCTAACTATCTCAGAAGATGAGTTATGGTATATGTGGTGTCTTGCTACTTTGTATGCTACAAAACTTGTCTTTCCTATTCAACCAGTTCTTCGGCATATCACCACTCATAAAAACTCACCAGACCTTCTATGGACTCTCCTAAAATGGTATTCTCCCCTCACATGGTGGCGTAAACAGCTAACAAATCTGTCTAGTTTCCATAACTTAGACAAAATGCCTGATAAGAAGCCAACAGGTTCACCATAGTCTTCATTGTTCAAAGGCCTTATTTCCAACACCTAGAAACTAAAGACTTCTGGACTCAAGATATGGCTTACGAATGGAAAACCTATCCACATCCTTATCCTCTCATCCATGAATCATTTGTAACATCCATCCTCATAAACTACCTCATAGAACTCAACAATGTCCAAACACCTGCCACAGATATCCATCATACCTCTGTCAGACCTTCCCACACCCTTGAAATAATCCCGAAAACACAAACTTGTATTCCAGGTTCAAGTTCAAGTCCACAAGGAATCCTTGTCATGGAACAACGTCCTGATTACCAATGTCTTATTTCAGGACTCTCAGGATCCATGGAAAGATTTTCAGTCTCTCCTCCCTACTGAAACTCTTCAATACACTACCATAAATTCTGACTCTCCTACTCCATCAGTGCCAAAGACCATGTCTGATGCTGATGAAGAAAAATACTTGCAAGCCAGAGAGTATCTGAATCAACGACAGATACGCCGTGCAAAACGACAATATGAAAAAGAAACAAGAGACGTGTCTCCATCAGAGTTTCCCTCCACTCCATGATTACCGACATATGACTTTCAATTTAGCTTTATTAAAAGTTTGCTTTAATTAGACAAGGGTCCTGTCTTGTCTAAAGTGTGTTTTATGCTTTTCCTTTTGCTTTTTCAAAGTTTAGCATGGTGTGCTTTAATAATTATGCTTTGCTTTCTCTTTTGTAAAAGACAAGGGTCCCACCTTATCTCTTTAGCTCTCGAGACTCTATATAAGGATCTCTCTCCCTTTGTAAAATTCAGGAGTTGAAATCGAATGAAATTAAGTTTTCTCTGTATCATGTCTTTCTAAATCTTTTCTCTCTTCTAGAAGTCAAAGAAATTATTTGGATTAATAAAGATACGTTCACCTCTAATTTTTTATACTGAGTATGCTCTGCACTTACCTTAAGCCTAAGGATCTTGTGCATCAGAAAGGTCCTGTTTTATCCTCCAAACCCGATTTTTGTAAAACAAAATTATTTTCTCACAACGTTCACCCTCTTTACCTTAAGCCTAAGGATCTTGTGCATCAGAAAGGTCCTGTTTTATCCTCCAAACCCGATTTTTGTAAAACAAAATTATTTTCTCACAACGTTCACCCTCTTTAAAGGCCGTGAGTGCCGTATTTTCGGGTGGTATCGTGAAAAACTGTTTTCAATATAAATTTAGATTTGGTATTTGATGGATAAGTGTATACCGGCTAGAAACCATAACTTGCGAACTACTGGTCCTAAGGACAGTCTTGTACTGTTGTAGTTCCGGTGTAACAACGCCACGTACAACAAACATGAAAAATATAATTAAAATAAAAATATATTATTAACCAAAAGCAGCATAACATTATTGAATATTGACACTATATATTTAAAATAACATTAATAATTTTTTATATTATCAAGTTAATTTATGATACTATAGTCACATAAATCACTAACATGTAAATAGTATCATGAAACACTAACATCATCGTGTCAATATTGTAGTGATACTATAGTAAAATAAATTACTGACGCAAAAATCACTGACACTAAAAATTAGTGTCAATGTGTTCTGGCTTGACCATTACTAACACAATTAACAAGTGTCAATAAAAATGATTACTGACATTAAGTTAGTGTCAATAAAGCCTATTTTTCTAGTAGTGAAGACTAATACCTGCATGTTTTGTGAATGATTAGAAAAATATTAATTAAAAAAATATTAACTCAACATGACATGTTTCTATTAATAATACATGACATAAATATATTGTTAGTAATATGCCCTAAAGGCCAATCAAATGATATTTGCTTTTAGGGAATTATTGTATTTGATTAGCATTTTGATATTTATAAAATGGCAAAGTGATTAACATTCATAAATTAATTTAATGAATATTGTCCAAGAAGCAAAATAGTTAAGGAACACATTCTCAAGTATGTCGAGAATATGAAACGTGTATCCTTTGTACTATACTTTTAAAATAGTTCCTAGTGGAGGATTTATGATTGGACATTATAAATTCCTATAAACACTAGTATGTGTTATGACTCCTTATGGTATGTGATACTAAAATGGATGGTGAGTTTCATATCATTGACATGAGATGTCAAGTCAAACACATAAGTACTTGTTGCAAGAACAAGTTTACTGAACTTGACCAAATATAATGAGCCATATGGTTTAGAGTGTTAATGGCTTATTATACATTGTGATAAATACTATGTTTAGTAATGGTCTTTAGGCCTGAGGCATCACAGATGTCTTGTACATAGACATCTCTGATATGTGAAAGCATAATGATTAATTCTTAATCAAGGAAGAGATCTAGCAATAGCTGTCACGGTTGGCTGTGTATGGAGACAAGTGTATGGCCAATATGGAATTCATCACTTTGTAATATACAAAAAGGATGTCCCTTTGAGATAATATGAATTGGCATGAGAAATCCTTGGTCAAGGTGAAATATATTTGAAAGAGTTCAAATTATATTATTATGTCAAGTTCATTTAAATTTATTTTGAGATAAAGCATAAATGCTTAACATATTAAACCATAAGCCGTGCTTTTCTCTGGACATAGATGATGAAGAGACCAAAACATAGAGATACAATGGAATAGGTTCTATAGATCCAACAATTCTTGTTATTTGGGTGGTTGTGAAATACTGCTAGGTGTTACTCATGACTTGTAGAAACCTTAAGATCATTATTGGTAAAGCGTATTACCAATGTATCTTAAGGTCATTAGAAAAGTTCTAATTGATGACTAAAAAGTTTAGCATCATTTAATGAATAAAGAGTTATCATTAAAATAGTTCTACTACCTTATAATAAAGAACCTCAAAGGTCACACACCTAATAGAAATGAAAAAGGAGTTACTAGAAAATGAGAAGTTAAATTTCTTAATTTTAGGAAAATCGGTATTTATATAATAATTCATTGAGAATTAATATATATATATATATATATATATATCTTAAATATGATTTAAGATAGAAATTTAGATGTTCCATAAATAGTTTAAGGAACAAAATAAATTTCATAAATCCTCAAACATTATGTATAATATCGAGCACGTTAAATGACCGTTTTGGATATGTTCCGGTTCATAAATGATTATGGACTTCTAGACCAATTTTGGATTTAGAATTTTGAGCTTTTATTGGACCTAATATGGATTAGGAGAAGACATAAGAACATGTCACAACAGAAGCCCACATTTAACCATTTGATTTGATCAAAATGGAATTAATTAATTAAAGATAAAATTAATTAATTTAGCTATTAATTTATTCATAATAATTTGATTGAATAAATTATTGAAATGATAAGATCACTTTCAATAAATAATGGCTTATTGGGTTGGTGTATCACATGATAATCTTTGGTGCCATTATTGAAAAGATAATGGTAGCTTTATTTGGTGGAATGAGTCTATCATGAACTAGCATTCATGTTTCTTCATTATCTCTCTCATTTCTCAACGAAAATTAGTGATTCCAAATCCTATGAACTCCTAAAACATTTCTAAGTGTGGACTGATTAGAGGCATCACAATTGGGGTGCTTTAAGGATCTCAAATCGTGGCAAAACAAAAGCTGTTCGTGCAGCGGTCTATTTCCTGGACAGTGTTTGTAGCTTGCTGTTTTCAGTCATTTTCTCCTACCTCACGAATTCGTTTCTGAAACTACAAGTAAGGCAAACAAACTTCAATCTTTCCTCTTGATTTTCGTTTTTGAATGAAGCCGATCCGAGGTTTCTAGAGCTTCCGCCATCTGTTTTAATTTTACTGCACAAAAGTTGCGTTTTCAAGAACCTCATGGACAAATGTTGTCCTTCATATATGTGTCACAAAAATGTCATAATAGCTTGACAAACGCATATTAGTTATGAAAGTATCATTTATTCATGATACTTACATGACAAACTGATATCTATCATAAAACCGCTTTTGTCTAGTAGTGCTAGGATATTGATTCTCAATATGGCTTAGTCTTTATTTCAGCATAAAATTAAACAAAAGACTATGGAAAATTCCTAGGGCAGATCATCAAATGAAAAATCGATTTATAATTGATGTTTACTCGAACTTACTTGATTGAATGCAACCTTTGCTTGCCGTAAGTTCCTGATTTTCTTTGCAGATTGGTTCTACCTCCTCTTTGTTTTTAATGAAATTGAATGTTGACTAATGAAACAAGAAGACCTCATTTTCAAGTCAATGCCATATTTCCTGGGGCTTCATCAGATTACACTGTATGTATGGGTTGACTAGACATTATTTTTTGAATAATACACGGCTCCTTCATATTTAAGAAATATTATAATGATTTATATATTAGTTTCGAAAGTAGTGCTATTAGATTCATTTTTTTATGCCCAAGCACGACACTTCATGTGAATTAAGAATTATTCTGAGCTATAAGCAAATCAAGTTGCATATAATACAATAAACATGGCAACCACAACTCTCAAATTGACATTAATTTCTATTATAACTACCGCCACATTAGAATGCCTCCATTTTGAAACAAAGCTTGTCATTTAAATTTAAAATAAGTTAAAACTGTTAATAATATTTGTACAAAAGAAAGTAGAAGTAGGAAAAAAAAAGTCAAAAAAGAAACTAATAACCATGGATTGTTAAAATATCTGTCTCAAGTTGGCTATCCATCTGTTCCAACGCCTGCTGCAATGGTTATTCACATCGCAGAATATATGTGAGTAGTAGCTCTTAGGCGAAAGCATCAGAAATAAACCAATCATATTGAAAATGTTGGCAATCACTTGATCATCACCTATGCAATTATTAATAATTCCGTGCTGGCAGAGAAATCCCACATCTGTCTAAGAGGCAATGAGACATTCCATGAGCTTCATATAATCAGTCACATAGTTTTGATTTTAGTTTTGATTTTCGCCCTTGGAAGAGAATTGCTCATAGACTAATGGATTTCTCAACAAAGGTTCAGTGTCATCATCAATGGAAGAGAATTGCTCATAGACTAATAGATTTCTCAACAAAGGTTCAGTGTCATCATCAATGTTCAATCTTGGGATTTCATTACTCCATTTTCAATCATTATATTACACAAGCTTTCTCCGTCAGCCTTCATGAACTTGACTTCAGCGTCTTTAAGCTTTAGTAGCATAACGTACGACCTCTTCGTATTTTCTTAACTTCTGTTGTCATCTTTATGATATTACTCTTTCTTGATGGGGAAGGTCGCCAGTTATGGTGAGTAAATTCCACTAGCTGTTTGATTCTGGTGGAGTATTGAGCGTTATGTGCATAGCCTAGACCAGGAAGTACATAATCAAAGAATACATAAATCAACTCGTGAAAAATCTTTTGTTTCATCTAGCATAACTGTCATGGCAAAGAACTCACAAAGTACAAAGAAGGGAAGTTGATTTTCAATTAACAGCAAATCGGGGGGCAACCCCTTGATGATCCAACGCATATTGAAAATGGGATCATCATCTCCTCGCATATTTCACATTGTATACTTGCGAAATAGCTTGGTGATAAAGCAAGCATCAAGCAGCATCATTTCTACGAACAGGTCTGGTTCGAGACTGACAGATTCTGCATAACATTGGTAAGCTTTTTCTCCAAGTGCTCTCATTGCTGTGACGTATGATTACTTCCCCCTCGCCAGAGAAGTATTTTGAGATAGCACATTTTCTGCTATTCCATTGGCCATGGTGGTAAGGACCGATTGCAAGCATATGCGGTTCATATGCATCTGCATACACATTGCGCAGATACAGAGTTACTTTCACAACACTACAATCGGATGATATTTGAGATTGAACCCGAAGCTCTTCGCCAATTTGAATTGATAAGTGATCTGCAAATTCATCAGCCATTGCTACCAAAAAGCTCGTAAAAACACTAAACTTCTATTTTTTCATATGAACAGGGGTTGCGCTTTTACCATGTCAAATTGACTGGAACATAAATATTAACCACAAGTTTAGTTTGATGATGGCAATCGTTGAGTTTGAAAAAAAGCTTACTAATTGTACTGATATTGAAATTTTTCAAAAGGATTCTTTTATTTCTGAAAGCCTTCATAAACATTAATTTCCAGCAACAGGAGCAATTATTTTATTTGAACATAATTTATAAATACTACTATTGGTTATCATTGCTATTACAATAGTATTTCAGACTGCCAGTCATGCTCAACCACTTTCTTTGATAACTTTTACAACAGTATAAATAAACTGGAAAAACATAAATAAACGACAGCGTTTTAGTCTAATGGTACTTATTAAACGACAGCGTTTTAGTCTGTTAATGTGATTATGTTGACACGAGCAAGTCATGTGATATACTTACTGTGATCAAAACGACAAGACTAGGAGCTGTTATGATTAAGAACTTTAAGGGAAGCATGTGACGAAGCACGTGAAAGGAATCAACTTGGTTAGAAGTTGTTACACGTGGCAAAATCTGGTGCAATCTGGGTTTGAAGAACTGCTGATATATAAGCTGATTTGCCAGTCGGTTTCAGAACTTTTTTCAGAGCTTTCTAGAGAGAATTGAGAGAGGAAAACGAGTCGTCTTGTTTCTTGCTATTTTTCTCTGTAAAAGTTTTGCATAAACACTTTGAATCATCAATAAAGACTCATTCTGGTGGCTTCCCCATGGATGTAGGTTGTGCCTTGTGGCACAGCTGAACCACGTAAACAAGTCTCTTTCTGTGATTGTTTGCTTGTTAATTCAGTTTTAATCTTGTTCTTTAACCTCATAAAAATGTTGTCTAGATATCATTGTTGAGCATTAACTAAATCAGGATCCTTCAAATGTTCTTGTGCAACTTGTTGATCTTGATCAAGGTCTTGGGCAATGTTTGATAGATTAGTTCTCAATTGGCTATCTAACCGCTACATAATCAATAAAATAAAAAATATATATAAAGTCATAGGAAAAATAAAAGGATGAAAGCTCAAAGTTGCACAGTCGAGCAGCAAAGATCAGAACCATGCATAGTTATGATTATGGAGCAACACTTAGGCCTTATTTGGTATTGATGTACTGTGCTATTGAGTGAGAAAAAATATTAATTATAAATTAAAAGTTAATAATATGTAGTAAAAATAATTTTTAAATTATAATTTTGATAAAAATAGTAAAAATACTATAGAATTTTTATCATAAAAGTAGTGGACCAAATCAACTTTACTTTTAAATAATAACAATTAGTGTTTACAAAATATTTTCGTGTTACAGTTACCTAACTCTAATACCAAACATAGTCTTAATCATGTTTTATGAAGCATCAATTGAAGGTTTTGAAAGATGATATATAACTAGAGTGCTCACTTTCTTGCCGTAACGGATGCCACCCTCTTTCATAAGCCTGCACAATTACATGAACAACAACCATAATCTGGGGATGGCTACGATACAGGGACTGAAAGTCCCTGTACCATAGAGGGGGTCAATTTATTGACCCCTTTGTTGTTTGGCTGCCATCTGGCAGCCAAACAACTTTTATGACCGGCAAAGAACCGGTTTTCCAAATTCTTTGCCATTAATATGTAATTTTTATTTAAATAAATTAAAATAAAAAAATATACAAAATCAATAAAATTTAAAAAATAATAATAATTATAAAAAAAAAGACAAGCAAAGTAAAAATAGAAAAAAATATTTTTTATTATCAATTTTTAAAAAATAAAATAAAATGTATGTTAACATAAAGACAAAAGTTTAATTTATTTTTTATGAAATATGTCTCATATTTAACGTTTTACGTTTCATATTTTATGTTCTATGTTTCATATAATTATTTTCTAAACACCCCAAAAAATTTTTTTTTACCCCGTTTCATATTTACGTTCTACGATTCATGTTTGCTGTTCTATGTTTCATGTTCCATGTGGTATGTTCACTGTTGACGAGGTACATATGTTTTATGTTTACTGTTGCATATTTTAAGTAACCTGTTTCATGTTTATTGTTTAATGTTTCATGTAATAATTTTCCAAATGCCCCGGAATTTTTCTTTTTTGCCCCCGTTTCATGTTTACGTTCCACGTTTCATGTTCGCTGTTCTACGTTTCATGTTCGACGTTGTATGTTCACTGTTGGCGAGGTATTCATGTTTTATGTTTGCTGTTGCATATTTTAAGTAAGTTGTTTCATGTTTGTTTTTTAATGTATCATGTAATAATTTTCCAAATGCCCCGGAATTTTTCTTTTTTGCCCCCATTTCATGTTTACGTTCCACGTTTTAATGTTCGTTGTTCTACGTTTCATGTTCGACGTTGTATGTTCACTGTTTGGGAGGTATTCATATTTTATGTTTGCTGTTGCATATTTTAAGTAAGTTGTTTCATGTTTGTTTTTTAATGTCTCATGTAATAATTTTCCAAATGCCCCGGAATTTTTCTTTTTTGCCCCCGTTTCATGTTTACGTTCCACGTTTCATGTTCGCTGTTCTACGTTTCATGTTCGACGTTGTATGTTCACTGTTGGCGAGGTATTCATGTTTTATGTTTGCTGTTGCATATTTTAAGTAAGTTGTTTCATGTCTGTTATTTAATGTTTCATGTAATAATTTTCCAAATGCCCCGGAATTTTTCTTTTTTGCCCCCGTTTCATGTTTACGTTCCACGTTTCATGTTCGCTGTTCTACGTTTCATGTTCGACGTTGTATGTTCACTGTTGGCGAGGTATTCATGTTTTATGTTTGCTGTTGCATATTTTAAGTAAGTTGTTTCATGTCTGTTATTTAATGTTTCATGTAATAATTTTCCAAATGCCCCGGAATTTTTCTTTTTTGCCCCCGTTTCATGTTTACGTTCCACGTTTCATGTTCGCTGTTCTACGTTTCATGTTCGACGTTGTATGTTCACTGTTGGCGAGGTAGTCATGTTTTATGTTTGCTTTGTTGCATATTTTAAGTAAGTTGTTTCATGTCATTATTTAATGTTTCATGTAATAATTTTCCAAATGCCCCTAATTTTCTTTTTTGCCCCGTTTCATGTTTACGTTCCACGTTTCATGTTCATTTCTACGTTTCATGTTCGACGTTGTATGTTCACTGTTGCCGAGGTATTCATGTTTTATGTTTGCTGTTGCATATTTTAAGTAAGTTGTTTCATGTTTGTTGTTTAATGTTTTATGTAATAATTTTCCAAATGCCCCTAATTTTCTTTTTTGCCCCCGTTTCATGTTTACGTTCCACGTTTCATGTTCGCTGTTCTACGTTTCATGTTTCATGTTGTATGTTCACTGTTGGCGAGGTACTCATGTTTTATGTTCGCTGTTGCATATTTTAAGTACGTTGTTTCATGTTTGTTGTTTAATGTTTAATGTAATAATTTTCCAAATGCCCCCGAATTTTTCTTCGTTGCCCCCGTTTCATGTTTACTTTACACCAACTCTATCAGTATATTTATTGTTGCATTTATAACTCACTATTGAGCCAATTAAAACCATTGTCCGTTCCTTCATAAATATACTTATGTATATATAATTATTTTTTCCATTTTAAATGCCACCTTCCCACCATAACTCACTCACCTTGGGAGCAATATTTTCTTTCGCCTGCATAGCTACTGCAGGTGCAAATTTCAGCCGTTGCAAAAATTTATGCTGTTCTACTTTTTCTCAAGTAAGTGTTTATGACTTAAATACTTGTTTTATCTCAGTTTTGCTTTTTTTAAATATATGAAATTGACGAACCGAATGTTGCTGGATGAATGTGGATTGATTTTTTAAAATATACCCATTGTTATTGTATTTTGATCACTGTATTTGATTTTTATTGTCAAATTTCATGCTATTACCTTTCAGGATTTACAGATGAGTAAATTCTCTGATGATCTTGAGTTATCTTGGACCAATGTACTTGGAGCTCAGTTTACTTCAGTAGAAGATGCAGATGCATGGTACATGAACTATTCAAGAATGGTTGGTTTTAGTGTTAGAAAAAATGAGCTTCGTCGTTCCAAATGCTGACGAACTACAATCCGTCGGTGGGTTTGTAGTTTGGAAGGATATAGGGCTGAAAAATATTTAGCAAATGATAATAGAGTGCGGGAGCCACGACCAATAACGCGTACGGGTTGTAAAGCATCGTTTCGAGTGAATTACGACAATTCTAGTGGCAAGTATACTGTGACAGAATTTAGAACTGAGCACAATCATCCGTTGACTTCTCCGAATGAAGTACATCTCCTTCATTCACATCGGCATGTTAGTGAAGGAGATCTTGCTCAAGCTAAGGCATTGAGGCGTGTTGGTGTGAAGACGTGCCAAGTTGTGGATTACATGGGTGATCAAGTTGGGGGTTCACAAAATCTCAGGTTCAAGCGTAAAGATTTGCAAAATAGATTAGATGCAGATAGATGTGCTGAAATTGGCGATCTGATTTTGTGGCAACTATAGCATATTTAACGGCAAAATCTGATAATGATCCTGGTCTATATCATGAGTACACATTAGATGATGAGAATAGGCTTAGAAATTTGTTTTGGACCGACTACATGGCACGGTATGATTATGAATGCTTCGATGATGTTTTGGCATTTGATGCAACATACAAAACTAATGCATATCGAAACCACTTGTGACCTTTGTTGGCACTAATCATCATCGTGAAATGCAAGTGTGCAACCCAAGAGGGGGGGTGAATTGGTATTTTAAAAATTATCTTAGCAAAACACACAACAATCAAATCTAATGCCTTAATAAATTTGAAAACAATAAATTCAATAAAGGCACAATAATAAATGAGTAAGGGAGGAGAAAGCAAACTCAAGGATTTTTACGTGGTTCGGCTATCCCCGCCTACGTCCACGCCTCCAAGCAACCCAAGCTTGAGGATTTCACTATCCAAGCCTTTCCAAGGCTTCAAATGTTTACAATTGACTTCCAAGGTGTCAATGGACCTTTACAACAAGAGATTATCTCCCCAATCTCTTCACCACAAGTGTTTCCCACACTTGTACACTCACAATTTGATGAGAAATGAAAATTACAATCAAATACTCTCTTAAAGAGTAGATTTACAAAATGAAGAACAAAGATGATTTACGAAATTGAAGCTCAATGTATGTTGTATGCCTTTTGTTTGTGCGTGCTAAGATTACCAAAAATGATTTGGATTTGAGTTTATATAGTTGGAACTCAAAAACTAGCCGTTATGCACTTTTTGTTCACTGTCGGATCGCCGTTAATAGGATGTCGGATCGCCGTTTGATCAACAACATGACCGTTGGGTGGATTTTCAAATTGTCGGATCGCGTTATCAAGATGTCGGATCGCCGTTAGTGTCCAGAAGCTAATCTTCAACTCTGGGAGATGTCGGATCGCCGTTATCTAGATGTCGGATCGCCGTTATCGTCCAGAGGCTAATTTTCAATTCTGGAGATGTCGGATCGCCGTTATCTAGAGATGTCGGATCGCCGTTAGCGTCCAGAGGCTAATTTTCACTTACGGAGATGTCGGATCGCCGTTATCTAGAGATGTCGGATCGCCGTTATCTACAGTAAATGCTACAGTGAACTATTTTGCAAAATGACAGTTTGACCCCAAAACTTTATATAACTGTACTATGGCCCAAAACGTTATGAAATTTTACAAACAAGTCCAATTTCAGAATTTCTAAATAATACACTGTGAATCCCAAAACTTTCTGAAATTATGATATGACCCAAAATACTATAAAATGTTTCAAATAAATCCTTCTCCAAAATTTCAAGCAATACTTGTTGATTTCAAAGTTTTCAAAATTCTTTCAATTAAACCATAAACTTGAAAAACAACCAATTTCATAAAATCATTTTTCCATTAAATATAAAACCTTTATAATGTGAAAATAATGATTTATTTAAAATGTAAGAAAAATAATTTAAGCTTTCAAAAACTTAATCATTCTTAATTTTGTTTGTTATCATCAAAATCAACATTATGTTAACATAAATGTTAACAATCTCCCCCTTTTTGATGATGACAAACTTTTCATGTATTTAAAGAATGATTCTATAAATTGCTCCCCTTAAATATAAGCTTCTCTTACAATTTGCCAATGAGCTAAATTAACAAATTTAAATACATGCATTTTTCTTCTCCCCCTCATCATCAAAAAGAAAAACTTAATTGGCAAAGAAAAAGAATAGAAAATTTTATAAATTTAAAAACATGCATTCTTCTCCCCCTTCATCATTAAAAAGAAAACTTAAAGGAAAAGAATAAGAGTAGCAAATTTGTTACCCATGTTGTCCGAGTAGAAATTTTGATAGAATCTCCCCCTAACAACAAGCATCACCTCAAATACAAGTTTAGCAATATTACTCCTAAATTATCATAAATCATCATACAAACAAACTCTATACATAAATCATCACATAATCCATCAACCATAAAATGATCATGAACCATCATTCCATCAATTACCAAGTCAATAACTCATAACACAAAATTATCATATAAAACAACCATGTAATCAAATTATCATCATATCTTCAAAATTCATCAAAATCAACATCATAATCACATATCAAAACAATACTCAAAATGCATATTATTCTCCTCCTTTTGAAAACATAAAAAATGATATATTATTTTGTCTCCCCCTTTGGACAACAAAAAAGTTCAAAATGCATATTAACAAAAATCATATTGTATGCTCCCCTAAATATATGGCCAATTTAAAATTTTAACCAAATTGATTTTATCCAAAAACATATCATATTTATCTTCTCATTTATCAAAAAAAAAAAAGATAGATGTAATTAAAACACGATCATAAAAAAATAATTCAATGAAGATATTACCCATTTTGAGCGAGCAAAAATTTCTACAAAATCTCTCCTTAAAAATGAACAAATCCTCAAATATACAACATGGTTAAAACACTTCCATATAAGCTTAAACAATTATAACAAATCAACAACTCCATCAATTCATCAAGTAATGCACATATAATCATTAATCATCAATCATCAAAATCACCAAGAAATTGGCATGCAAAAGTTATAAGAACATATTATCAACTATCCAAGCTCCATAATTACTAATAACATTTTAGAAATCAAGACAATTAAACTTATCAAAGATCTAATGTGACATTTTAATATAACTTAAAAAATATCATAAGCTTAAAAATCTTGAAGTATATGTATTTCTCCCCTTTCGATATCATTTAAGGCAAGTAATGCATATTCAACAATACATCAATAAAGTACAAAAAAAATGCATCCATTTGCCAATCATAGATTGCATATGATCAAACTTCATCAAAAATAATGTAATTATCAAGGTATATTCTTTATCATCAAAACTTAAGTAAAGCATAAGTACATAATGGCAATCTATAGATCATCAAAATCAACATAACTATTAAGATAAGCCATCATTATGAGCTTAAAGAATAAGTGATCAAATTTATAAGTGCAATAAGTCATGTGTGCAAATTTTATAAATGATTGATGATATAACACAATTAATGGCATATGAATTCACACATATATAAGAGATGGACAATGATGATAGACAATTGAGAAGATGAAATCAAAGACCATACAATCATCAAATCAAACAAAGGCATCATGATAAATCACTCAATGTTATATACAATGATAATTCCATCATGTAAACATACAAGCATACTTTCACAAATTCAAGTTATTATCCATTTATCATGATCCATTCAATAAAATCAATATGTCAAAATTTGTTATCAAAACAATTAAATCATCTTACTCATCATTTTCTCTTAGATCATGATCAAATGATTATTCTCCCAAGCTTTCATCAAGAAATTCTCTACAATTCCTTGATTGTGGTACCTACAAAGAAAACATTCACGTTGTGCCTTTTGGTACCCAAATACTCTTGGGTCCTTGAATGTTAGCAATGGTTCCTTTTGGAACCCAAACACATTTTACTCCATAATATACTTTTCTTTTAATAGGACAACCATGCTTCATGTGACCGTTTTGATTACAATAATGACAAACAATTTTATGATCGCTTGTGGAGGTAGCCTTAACAAAGTAATTCTTATAATATTTTTGTTTCAAGTTAGGCTTATATCCAAGTCCTCCTTTATCAAATACACATTTTTGAGAGTTGAGCAATTTGTCTAAGTTGTGTTGACCATTTGTGAATTTTAACACAATTTCATTAAGCTCATTACTCCTCTTCTTAAGCACTTCATTTTCTTTCATTAATTTATCAACATGTGATTTCTCATACTCATATGAAGTACTTTGTTTATATGTAAATGATGCAATCCTATCATGTAGCATTTCATTATCTAATTCCAATTCTTTAATCTTTTCATTTAATGAAATATTGGATTTTTGCAAGGTATCTTTTTCATTTTTCAAGTCATTTGCAAGTGATTCTATGTGCTTGTGTGAAGTGCTACATTTGTCATTTGATAATGCAACTTTATCATGCAATGTTTTATTCTCTAATTCTAATTCCTTTATCTTCTCATTCAATGAATCAATGCATTTTTGCATGGCATCCTTTTCATTTGTTAGTTCTAGCATTTTCTTCTTAAGGCATGCATTCTTTTTACCAAGTTTCATCCACTCATCATGCAATTCTTTAAAAGCATCATGTAATTCATCATATGTAGGAAGATCACTTACCTCATCAAGTTCATCATCCGATTCGTCTCCAATTGCCATAAGCGCCAAATTTGACACTTCATGAGATTCCTCCTTGTTTGTAGTCTCCTCATACACAACTTCAAGTCTTCTCCATATTTCATAAGCATTAGAACAATTTGAAACTCTATGAAATTCCTTTTTATCTAAGGCACAAAATAAAGCATTCATAGCCTTGGAATTTAAAGACATATTCTTCCTATCCAACTCACTTAATGCATTCTTCCTAGGAATGAATGAACCATCACAAACTATTTCCCATATTTCATAGTCTAAGGCTTGTAAAAAGATTCTCATCCTAGTTTTCCAATAAGGATAATCATTTCCATCAAAAAATGGTGGTCTAGTAGTAGATTGGCCTTCCATGATGGTTGAGTTAATTTGGGTTGCTATAGATCTTTAACTCTAGACGGTTAAGTCTACACAAGAGCACCTTGCTCGATACCAATTGAAATGCAAGTGTGCAACCCAAGAGGGGGGGTGAATTGGTATTTTAAAAATTATCTTAGCAAAACACACAACAATCAAATCTAATGCCTTAATAAATTTGAAAACAATAAATTCAATAAAGGCACAATAATAAATGAGTAAGGGAGGAGAAAGCAAACTCAAGGATTTTTACGTGGTTCGGCTATCCCCGCCTACGTCCACGCCTCCAAGCAACCCAAGCTTGAGGATTTCACTATCCAAGCCTTTCCAAGGCTTCAAATGTTTACAATTGACTTCCAAGGTGTCAATGGACCTTTACAACAAGAGATTATCTCCCCAATCTCTTCACCACAAGTGTTTCCCACACTTGTACACTCACAATTTGATGAGAAATGAAAATTACAATCAAATACTCTCTTAAAGTAGATTTACAAAATGAAGAACAAAGATGATTCAATAAATGATGATTTACGAAATTGAAGCTCAATGTATGTTGTATGCCTTTTGTTTGTGCGTGCTAAGATTACCAAAAATGATTTGGATTTGAGTTTATATAGTTGGAACTCAAAAACTAGCCGTTATGCACTTTTTGTTCACTGTCGGATCGCCGTTAATAGGATGTCGGATCGCCGTTTGACTGTCAACATGACCGTTGGTGGATTTTCAAATTGTCGGATCGCCGTTATCAAGATGTCGGATCGCCGTTAGTGTCCAGAAGCTAATCTTCAACTCTGGGAGATGTCGGATCGCCGTTATCTAGATGTCGGATCGCCGTTATCGTCCAGAGGCTAATTTTCACCTGGAGATGTCGGATCGCGTTATCTGAGATGTCGGATCGCGTTAGCGTCGAGGCTAATTTTCACCTACGGAGATGTCGGATCGCCGTTATCTAGAGATGTCGGATCGCCGTTATCTCAGAAACTGCTACTGATAAATGCTACAGTGAACTATTTTGCAAAATGACAGTTTGACCCCAAAACTTTATATAACGTACTATGGCCCAAAACGTTATGAAATTTTACAAACAAGTCCAATTTCAGAATTTCTAAATAATACACTGTGAATCCCAAAACTTTCTGAAATTATGATATGACCCAAAATACTATAAAATGTTTCAAATAAATCCTTCTCCAAAATTTCAAGCAATACTTGTTGATTTCAAAGTTTTCAAAATTCTTTCAATTAAACCATAAACTTGAAAAACAACCAATTTCATAAAATCATTTTTCCATTAAATATAAAACCTTTATAATGTGAAAATAATGATTTATTTAAAATGTAAGAAAAATAATTTAAGCTTTCAAAAACTTAATCATTCTTAATTTTGTTTGTTATCATCAAAATCAACATTATGTTAACATAAATGTTAACACATCGCAGGACTACAGTGTTTGGATTTGCCCTTCTAGAAGATGAGACCGTTGAATCATACACATGGTTACTCCAAACTTTTTTGTCCGCTATGGGTAATCGGAAGCCGACGTCCGTGATTACTGATGGTGATAAAGCAATGTCAAAGGCAATTAAGACAGTTTTTGTTGGAGTTACTCACCGTCTTTGTTGTTGGCATTTAGAGAGAAATGCACAAGCACATATTAAAAACGAAGACTTCACTCGTAAATTTCGTGATCTTATGTTGACTGGCATGAGTCCAAGTGAATTTGACCAGCGGTGGTTTGCTTTAGTTGACGAGTTCAAGCTACGAAACATGGTTGGGTTAAAAAAATATATGCAAAGCGACATAAATGGTGAAGCTTTTCTTAACGGAACATTTTTTTGGTATGCGAAGCACTCAACGATGTGAAAGTATGCATTGTTATCTCAATCGTTTTCTGCAGTACAGGTTAAAATTATATGAATTTGTGCTACAAATTGATCGTGCACTCCGCAACATTCAGACCACAGAAGTTGAAGATGAGTTTAAAACAAAGTTTAGTACTCCCGTGTTGACCACACACTTACGCAGCCTAGAAAAGCATGCTACAGATGTTTTCCCAATTAAGGTATTTCATTGGGTTAGGGAAGAAATTCGTCAAGAAGCCACTTTGATTCAGTTTGAAACCTTGAACTGCACTGATACTAACTACTACACACTGACACAATTTGGGAACGTTGACATAAAGTGGACAGTGGTCTATCATAAACCCACTAACAAAATCGATTGCTCTTGTCAAAAGATGAATTCTGTTGGAATCCCATGTCGACACATGTTTCATGTCATGAAAGTGGAACAGTTTAGAAATATTCCTGATAATATGATTCTTCAGCGATGGACAAAAAAGGTGAAAGATTATACATCATGCAGCTTAACCCGATCACAAGTTGATAGTGAGATTTCCGATGTTGCTAGATTTAGTTCTTTGAGCACCGCAACTAACAAAATGTGTTTCTATGCTGCAAAAAATGAGCACTCGTATAAAGAAGCTTTAGCTGCGATCAATCAATTGACATCAAAATTTCAAGATCTGTTTGGAGGACAGAGAACTGGCCCTCGAAGTTACATGTCAGTCCACAAACAAATTCCAGGGTGATGGATCCTGTTGTGGTGAGGACAAAAGGTGCTGCAAAAAGATTAAAAAAATCTCCTACAAACAACAGGAAGTGTAGTGTTTGTAGACAGCCAACCATACTGACAAGATCTTTGTCATCTTTGCCAGATAATAGCGAGGTAAGTTGTTTTTATGTTTGTTGTTGATTGTTTGATCCATTTATGGCAACCAAATAAAGTTTTATTCATGATTGATTATTTGTAGGAGTAAGCGAAGCCAATGTTGGCAACAACGATAGTTGGGGTACATCTATGTTAGGTGCTCAAGTGAACAATTTTCATTCTACAACAGTGAAGCCTCATATGAAATTGAAACCCAAAATGAATGTGGGAGTTGTTCTCAACCGTGTTCTGAATCCACATATCACTTCTGGAATAATTCATCAATGCCACAATCGGTGGGAAGGAATACCTTTACATTTCCTCCATATCCCACCATGCACTCTGATATGTGGCCTCAAGACAACTCTTTTCACTAATTGGACTTTATGTATTTAAATGTATCTTATGTTTGCTTTTGACTAATCTGAAGACATGTTTTTAATTGAAGCTTTTTCTTACGTTCTTTACCATGTAAAAAACTGATACGCTTTGATTGTAACTGCGTAACATTTATAATCCTGGTTCATGCATTATACATGTTTAATGTTGATTTTTTTAGACCATAAAATGGTGTTAGAATTGGTCAATATTTGGTAAGCCGACTTGGCTTTGAAGCTCTCTGGCTCCAACCGGATAACCGAATTTATTAAACCGGTAAGTCGGATTGAGACCATGTTAACCAATGCAAGAGCTATGGAGCCAATCCGGATAACCGGTTTTTTCAAACCGGTAAGCCGGTTTTGAGACCATGTTAACCAATGCACCAAGTATTGGAGCCACACAGATTCAAGCTTACATGAAGGGGCACCAATCCATCACTTGCAGCGTTAATTGTATTTTGCCTGGCTTCTTCCTAATTCCAATTTTATTCTTAATTTTTAATTCAAACTTTAAAGTAGCTCGGTTTCTTGTGTCCTTGGTCATTAAGCAAAGCAAAATATATCACGTCATGCATGCAAAAACCATCAATGATAAGTCTTACAACTTATGATCTCATACGCGCAACACGTTAATGTCAACACTTCATAACAAAATATTAATGTCAACACTTCATCAGAACAATGTTTGTGGTAAACCTACAAATGTCAGTGCGTAAAAACAACAATTATGATTCCACAGCTAAACCTACAACAAAATGTGGAATTTCACATTAACCCTATCAAGAAGACTTAAAATTTACGGCCGTAATCTTTTTGGGTTTTTTTTTCGGCTTTTCCCTGGAGCTTTCGTGCCTATTCTATATGTGTTTGCCTTATGCGTAGACGGCATGGCCCTTGCCTGGGCAGCATGCTCATCAAATGTTACATTTGCTTGAGCAAGCAATCCAGCTCGTGCTTCATTAAAGGCCGAGTCGATAAGTTGAACTGCTAGTCTTCCACGAACATCTTGCGAATCATGCTACGCAAGAAGAATATATTGGAATAAGTTGTTTTACTTGATCAATACAATAAGGAGACAATGAGTTAAAATATCTCTACTTAAATTCTTAATTTTTACCATATATGATTTGTTAGGAATAAGCCCTGGAGTCTCCATGAATTTGATGACATAAATTCCACAATCAAACCCATTTGGTTGTTTCGGGACCCCCTCAGCAGACCGAATAGGGAACCAAATGAACCGTGTTGATGGCTTGGCATTTGGAGGTAACTTAGAATGAAAAATGGAATCAAGAGAATGTAACTGCGAAGTTCAAAACAAAATGGCAAATTAGATGATTAAACAATAAAATTCTACATCAAATTGACGAACGGCATATACACATGTAACATACTATGCGTTCAGCTTGTTGCTCGCGTTTTCGATTACTTCGACCATCAGGAAGAGGGTCCCAAACCTCACCATAGCCTTCTTTGACATTCACGATGAACAAGAACCAATGAAAGGCACCGTCGTTAATTGGAACATAAATCTAACAAAAAAATCAGTCACCATCGATAATTGGAACATAAATCTAACAAACAAATATTAGTATCTTTCTCATAGAAGATATTTTACAAAAAATTAAAAAGTAATCAGTTGAGAGTTTAGAAAGTAACCTTTTGGCACCTTTGAAAGTCTGGCATGAAAGGTTTTCCAACACCTGCTGCTTGTGCAAAACCATCAACATCGGCTCCAACGGTAAGTGCTGATTGCTACAAAAGAACAATAAGTAAACAAGTAATATATCAATAAATAACGCATCGAAAATATCTTATTGTACAGAGCAATGTTTTCCCAATTATTATAAAAAAAATAACTTCAATTCACATAAAAATAATGGTGCTGGATACTTACTGCATATAGTGTCGGTAAATACCAGTTTATTGGTGCATCATTGTGTTTAGCCCGTTCACATAGTGTGAGGTGATATGCTATCATGGTGAGAATCTAAAACAATGGTCAATAAGTGACAACTTAGTATTCTATTTTGCAATAAGCCATCCAAACATATAATATGTAATGTGAGTGCCAATACACCACAAACCTCTCCACTCGAGCCGTGTTAGGCAAAAGGCTCATGAAATTATGCCTGGAGATAAATTGATCATCAGTGGAGACAATGATTTCACTAAAAACACAAACAAGTAATAAAGTGTTAGCTAATCAATACATATGTACAGGGGAATAAAAATACAAAGGCTTATAAAACACAAGTACCTTAGTTACCATCTTTATCAAATGCATATTGAATGAGCTTGAGTTGGTCAAGAGAAAGAGGGATGTTGACATGAAAAGGATCAGCTTTAAACTTAGCCTTCTCTCCCCGAGACACTTTATCATAAGGAGAGAGTTGGTATCGTCCCGGCCTTACATTTCCGCGTTGGTCGTGTTCTTTGGTACACTCATGCTAGTAGAGGTTTGGAACTCTTGCTTAGTGTGAAGTGGTTTAACCAAATTCTATATATGTCCGGGTCAAAATTAATTCACTATCATTAAAACCAAATTACAACTAGAGATCACTTAGACAAACCTCTCCCTCCTCTCGAGGTATTGGCGTTAGATCAACAAAGATGTCCTCTATCAAATTGAAATGAATCGAGCGGAGTTTCACTAGCATGTGTTGTAGTCCCAAAACAGCCCAACTTTGGCATCAAAAGCTCGTAAACTTGCTTTCACTCTACGATCCACGGTGTCATCATCACTGACCAAAATCATTTTCCCTTCAGTTTTTGACATAGTTTTCCATCCTGGAGATGTACGATTTTGACTCTTCAAATTTGAAGGTGGATCGGGAGCAATCTGGTTGTTTGGTTGATCCTCTATGATACTTTGATGTCAATTGTCCCAATATTTTTTCTATGCTTTCCAATCTCCGTTCAAGGGTTTGGAATGACTCTTTGTTTTGGGCGACGAATGACCCAAACCTTTCCGTTAGTAACTGAAAAGCATTATTATTTGCATTGTTCCACCCAGGAGGTTCTACATGTTCAGGCTTATGAACCCGATCGAGTCACGCATTGAAACCTAAAATAATTCATAAAATAATAATAATTTAGTCCAAAAATATGGTAAATTGATTTCATTAAAATAGTATGCATGTAGTATATTTCACTAAAATAGTATGCACGTAGTATATACCTTATTGCTTTTGATGCCACCAAGCTTTTTTTGCCATTTCAAGAATCGTCGAATCTCATCATTATTCCATACACTGATAGGACACATTGTTCTATCAATAGAAGGTCGATCATATACAACACAGGAAAAGTAGAACAGCTGTCCATCAATGGTAAAATACGTATGTTATGAACTGAAATATCCAAAATACAAGAAACAAGTAACAATATTTTTTTTAATTAAACACGAACCTTTAAGAAAATAACGCAGCCGCTAACGGAGCTCACTTTATTCTCTTTAAACTTTTGCACACCTTCTCATAAAAAGGTAAAACACCAATTAGCCCAATTTTTTTCTCTAATTGAATTTGTATCTTTCAGTGCACGAAGATACAATGGATTAATGTATATTGCACCTGTAGGACATAATATGGTTCCCAATGCAAAAAGACTAAAAAGTATCTTAAATTCATCATCAGATGTTGAACTATTCATTAGCCTTTTTTTCACCTCCGCTATATGAATTCCTCTAGGTCCACTGCTATACATTACACGCAAATCAGTTATATCAACTGCTTGGTCATTTAAATCCACATGTGTGCCTCCATCTCTAACCGCCATTATAGTTGCACATGTTGTAGGGCTTAAATTGTATTCTTTCCCATGTAGAATTATACTTTGCCTACCTACATCACATTGTTCAATTAATGCTGCACATAACTCTTGTCTTAAGCGTCCACATTTAAGGTCAAGTAGACTTCCAAAGCCGGTTTCATTCACTGCTGCTTGTTGGTCACTTGAAAAAGATGAAACCACCTCGAAGAACGAGGCTACACGACATCGAGATAGAAGGTTGCCACCATTAGCCTTGTCCTCATCAGATTCCTCAATTTTTTTACTCGCACCACTATTTTCACCACTATTTGAGGTAGATATCTTATTCATATTACTAACCATCCATTGATGCTTCTCCTCGGGGGTTAATTTCTTCCAATTTTGTGCAATATCAGCTCTAACCTACAACAATGATAATATATATACGATTAGTGGCATATTATTTTAGGTTAGAGAAAATTAAATATTCAACAGGTCATTTTTTGGCTACATACCTTTTTATCCACCTTTTCTACCCCTAATAACCTTAGTCGTTTTGCTTCTGCCTTTCTGTGATCAATATTTTAAGTTACATTAATTAAAAAAATTAAATATTTTAACATAATGGGTACATAAATATCATATAAATTATACTTACAAATAGTATATCCATGCTTTTTTTTCACTCCTTGCTTTTCCTGCCACAATGATTTTTCTTTTGATTTTTTCCTCTTACCATCAACAAATTCCATGTCTTCTTGTAAAAGCTACAAGAAAGCAGTTAATAAACAACAATTACTGGCTCTACTTTTCGTGTTTGGCGCGACGGTGCCTATCGCACCAAAACACACCTCACGTGCGATGGGCATCAATCAAATGCATCTTGCATCAAATGAATGCATACGTCAACCTATCACACAAAGCTACCACACTCGAATGGCCAAGTGTAATTTTTTTCATCATCAAATTATTATAACAAAAAATTGAAAACATGGCTACAGCATTTTGTCAACAAAAACAAAATCACCTATAATCTTCAAAGAGGACAAATAGTTCTATAGTTCTTTGTGGCATTTAGTCAAATATTATGTATGCATTATGTTTCTACACTATATCATTAACAAATCATTTTCCCCAAATATAACAAATTACATATATAAATCACTTTAGCAATTACAAGGCTAGCTTTAAACCTGAGTAACCTTGATGAGAAGCGTGAAAGTTGGAGTCGGGAGCTAGAGCAAAAGTGAAAGCAAGGTCAAGCGTGAGTGTGAGTTGGAAGAAAGGGCAAGAGTAACAGCAATAGCAACAACAACAACAGAACGGCACAAAGAAAGAATAAAGCAGAATAACAAAAGAATAATAAAGAATAAAGAACAACAACAAAGAATAAAGAATTGAATAAAGGGGAGCACGAGTGTGAGCAAGAGCGGGAGCGGGAGTGTGGCCGGAGGAAGAGTGACCAAGAAAGAGAACGTGGTGTGGGGAACGAGGAAGATGAGGGTTTTCTTGCTCAATGTTCCAGGGGGGAGAAAGAGAAGAGAGGGAGTGTGAGCCGGAGTGGGAGAGTGGCCAAGAACAAGAACGTGACAGGGTGGGGAACGAGAAAGATGAGGGTTTTCTTGCTCAATTTTCGAGGGGGGAGAAAGGAGAAAAGAGGGAGGGAGAAATTGCTTTTGATTCAACCGGTTGCCTTATTTTTTTCTGCTTATATTTATTTTTTCTCTTTTTTTTTTTCAAATCAAAACCACAACCGTTGGATTCAAACAAGCTGAATCCAACGGGTCAAAGGCAGCCCCTGCACCATACAGGGATTTTATGCCCTGCATGGTAGCCGAGGCCCCATAATCTGCGCAAACTAAGCAGTATAGACCCCCATTGAGCAACTAAACCCGCCCATAAAATCGCCGTTGGAATTCCTAAAAACACCACTACAAATAGCTGGTCTAGGATTAAGGATTGCCGCTAGAATGATCATCAGAATTTGCTATAATCCAACATGATGGAAGAGCCTTCCAAGCAGGATTGGCGCTCAAAGGAAAATTCTAAACGGGCTAAATTTAAACTTTTAATTTTCAAATTCTTAAAAATAATAAATTACTATCAAACTAAATCATTAAAATAAATAATTACTAAGACTATTATTTAATGTCAATACTATATGAAAAATATTTATAATTTATGAAGAAAAAAATTACAAAGCAAAATAGGCTCCGTACAAAATTTCTAAGGCCTAAAAATACAGAGGCTATCAAATATTAATGCGCCATGGTTGGAACTTTTAGATTACTTTACCATCCAACAAATAAAGTTTATACATTAATTGTGCAGGCGCCAATTTATATTTTTTACACTAATTTTTCATGTTTTTATTTAATGACCCCAACATTTTCAAACTCTGCAGGCACCTTTAGCCCTATAGACCCTCCGCCCTTGCTTCCAAGTCAACGACAATCAAATCATTTGATTTATTATTTGTTTCCATCCTTCTTTGATTCCGATCCTACCAACTATATCATACGGTAACTTTTAAATAGAGTAATATCTACGAAAAATTATTTATGGAATAGCTAGTCAAAAATATAAAATGCTTAGTGCATGATATGAAGAGAAGAATGTTCGAATATGGAATTATCAATGATCAATTATATTTTAGTAAGAATTTTGAGATATTTTTCTATTGTAATTTTAGTGATACAAAATAACAACTTAAGAAAGTTGGCTTGCTTTGTGCTTATGATTTTCCGGCTTAAGATTAATCTGTACTCGTCTCCATCTCGGAGGCGTAAGATTAATCCTGACCTTATATGGAAGAAAAGGATTACCAGTTACAGCCAGAATTGCTATGCTGGACACCAGGTTCAAACAGTATCAAGATGCTGTTATTGGTACTGTTCTCACCACTCTTTATGCAAGAAGTGTTCTCCTCACTTTCTACCCAAATTTCAACCTTTCTCTTCAAGACACTAATTTTTCCACGGCCTTGAAAGTCCAAGTACAAATTCAAGGTGCAGAACAAATCTCTTCTGCAAAGATTGCAACCCTTCACCACCAGCTTGTCTACAGGCTTCAAAATCACGCCTTAGACTTATCCACCCTTGAGCACCACTCTGACGCCCTTATGGTGTTAGCAGAATCAGATCAGATACCCACCATCATCCGAATTCCAAGACAAATCCCTCGACATGAACTCATAAAACTCATGCCCTTGGAATGGATTTCAAATTATGAAAAGTTTCATACCAACACTGCTCCTATTCAGACATCAGAAAGCATGTTCGAAAGGAGACCAGATGGAACGGTCAGAATGACTTTCAGACCTCCACCAACAGCACCAGAAGAGCCTCCAAGGCTCTCATTCACCTATTCAGCAATGATCACCGCTGTTCAGACAGCACAAGAAAAGTTACCAATTATAGGATTCAATTCGGAAGGATATCCTGTTTACCCAGCTAAACTCAATGGCCATTTTCTTTGGGATATACCAGGATCAGGACACTGTGACCCCAATTGTCCCTGTTGGGATGATTGGGAAGAAGAGGACGATTATGTTTCAAAATGGAGAAAGAAGCCCAGAAAGAAAATACCCAAATCTCCATGTTCACACAACCAACCCAAACCACCACCTAATCCTCCACCTCCACCAGCTCCTTTACCCATTTACAAAAAAGAACTTAAATGGATTGAAAAGAATTGCAAAACTGAAGTTCTTTCACCAGTTCAAAATACCATACCTACCATACAACCCATGGCTTGCATGATGTTTTCATCAACATCATAAGATTATTCCTCCAATTTCCCTGTTCTAGAAACACATGCTGACCCACAAAGAAAAGTTATCACCAAGCCCTTTATTCCTTCAGCCATCACTCCTACAGGTCACTTAGAAGACCCCAAACCTTTTGAAGCTGTCCTCAACTGGCAAACGCAAAATGCCAGAGCCCAAAATGATACCCTGGTTAATATTCATAAAAAGGTGAATCATATCAGTTTACGAACTGATCATATTGAGTCTAAAGTTGATTCAATTACTTCACAAATGCAGCAGATCTATCAGAATCTCCAATCCAGAATCTCTCAACTGGATTCAGAAGTTCTCTGTGAAGCATATAAAAGGAGAGCATAACCTCACCCCTGATATGCTCTCAAGACTTGCAAAACCAGAAAAATCCTTGTTTTTCATATCCTCTCAAACTCATTTTCCTATCATCTTCATGGCTACTTCACTCCCATCACAAGCCATAACCAAAAAATATTTTCCTCTTGGAAAAACCTTCACCACCGTCTTTGCTATACAAGAGTTTGCTAAGAAAGCTGTTTTTAGGTTTTTCATGAAAGTCTATCTCTTATCAGACTCATTTCCATTTTCAACCTTCCATCTAGAAAACCTGTTCCTTACAGGCTTGACTTTAGACCCTTCCAGGGATATCTCAGAAGATGAGTTATGGTACATATGGTGCCTAACTGTCCTCTATGCCACTAAACTGATTGTCCCTGTCACTCTCACTTTGGAATACCTGCTTAATCTAGACAAATCCACTTCATTAACCTGGACACTCCTTGAATGGTTTTCTCCAATTCCTTGGTGGAGAAAAAAGCTCCAACAGTTGTCAGAAATTTATAATTTGGAACGTATGCCACCATCCGAAGCAAAAATGTTCACAACCGTGTTCATTATTCATCGGCCATACTTTCAACATCCAGACACCAGCTCATTCTGGACTCAAAACCAGGTATATGATTGGTTGACTTTACCACATCCAGCCCTCCTTGAACAAGATAGCGGAATACAAAAAAATCTCCACAATTATCTTTGTGAATTAAATTATCAAGCTGCTCCGTACAAGGACATTGCTCACACCACTTTGGGTCCACAACATGACCTCATCATGATTCCAACTCCATCTGCCATATCCAAACCAAAATCCACAGGCATCATAATCAAAGAAGAAAAACCAGATTTCACCGATTTCCTCTACCAAGACTCACAAGACCCATGGGAAGAATTTCTTCCACTTAGTCAGCATCTCCAACAATTTCCACAACCAACCATACATGAACCAGGATCATCATCTCAGCCTCAGCCTCAGGACTAGGACAAAGCAACCCAGACGTCACCACAGCCATTACCACCAGGCTACAAAAGAGATTGCCCTTATCCACCTTGTCGTGGTCCTCGTTGCAAGCATCCAAGGCTATCCAAGACCTTTTTCCCAAAAGATAACGATCGTGATCTAGATGAAACAGACAGCTCATCCGAAAACGACTACATGAATCTCAATTCCCCATAAAGTTGTTTGTCTTGTTGTAATAAATGCTTTACTTTTCCTTGTATAATTATTAAGCGTATTGTTTTTCTTTAAAAGCTTTAGCTTTTGTCCAAGTCATGATAGCTTTTGTCAAAGTCATGTTAGCTTTTGTCAAAGTCATGTTCGTTTTGTCAAACGTCATGTTAGCTATTAAAGCTTTTGTCGCTTGTAATAATGCTTGCTTTACTCTTAGATGACATCTTGATAAGGACATGTCTTATGAAGACCTAGTTATGTTTCTTCCTTATATAAGTTTCCTCCAGTTGTAAGATATCGGCTTTTGGAAAAATAAAATTTCTATTCTCATTATCCATGGCTTTCTAAAATTCTCTCTCTCTCTGTCAATAAAGCTCTAAGGCTTCAAAGAAAATTAAGAAAGGTTAAATCTGTTCATTTTGAAATCTCAAGGAAGTATGCTCTGCACTTGCCTTATGCAAGGATCCTGTGCATCAGAAAACTTGATAAGTTTTTATCTGGTTTGGTACCCTGCTTTAGACTAAGATGAAAGTCTGTTTTGGGTTGTAAAACCTAGAAAATTGTTTTAAGTTTTTGATGCTCATAGAAGTATATCGACTGGAAACCAGGACTTGCGGGCTACTGGCCCAAAGTACAGTTCTAACTGTTGTAGACCTGGTGTAAACAACGCCACACACTATTATGGTATCAAATGTAGCAATTGAATCAACTCTAGAGTCAATATGATCAGTTCGTAAACTGATATGATTCACCTTTTTATGAATATCAACGAGGGTATCATTTTGGGCTCTGGCATTTTGCGTTTGCCAGTTGAGGACAGTTTCAAAAGGTTTGGGGTCTTCTAAGTAACCTGTAGGAGTGATGGCTGAAGGAATAAAGGGCTTGGTGACAACTTTTCTTTGTGGGTCGGTATGTGTTTCTAGAACAGGGAAATTGAAGGAATAATCTTGTGATGTTGATGAAAACATCATGCAAGCCATGGGTTGTATGGTAGGTATGATATTTTGAACTGGTGGAAGAACTTCAGTTTTGCAATTCTTTTCAATCCATTTAAGTTCTTTTTTATAAATGGGTAAAAGAGCTGGTGGGAGTAGAGGATTAGGTGGTGGTTTGGGTTGGTTGTGTGAACATGGAGATTTGGGTATTTTCTTTTTGGGCTTCTTTCTCCATTTTGAAACATAATTGTCCTCTTCTTCCCAATCATCCCAACAGGGACAATCGGGGTCACAGTGTCCTGATCCTAGTATATCCCAAAGAAAATTTCCATTGAGTTTAGCTGGGTAAACAGGATATCCTTCCGAATTGAATCCTATAATTGGTAACTTTTCTTGTGCTGACTGAACAGCGGTGATCATTGCTGAATAGGTGAATGAGAGCCTTGGAGGCTCTTCCGGTGCTGTTGGTGGAGGTCTGAAAGTCATTCTGACCGTTCCATCTGGTCTCCTTTCGAACATGCTTTCTGATGTCTGAATAGGAGCAGTGTTGGTATGAAACTTTTCATAATTTGAAATCCACTCCAAGGGCATGAGTTTTATGAGTTCATGTCGAGGGATCTGTCTTTGAATTTGGATTATGATGGGTATCTGATCTGATTCTGCTAGCACCATAAGGGCGTCAGAGTGGTGCTCAAGGGTGGGTAAGTCTAAGGCGTGATTTTGAAGCCTGTAGACAAGCTGATGGTGAAGGGTTGCAATCTTTGCAGAAGAGATTTGTTCTGCACCTTGAATTTTTACTTGGACTTTCAAGGTCGTAGAAGATTAGTGTCTTGAAGAGAAAGGTTGAAATTTGGGTAGAAAGTGAGGAGAACACTTCCTGCATGAAGAGTGGTGAGAACAAGATACTAACTATCTTGATATCTTGTTTGAACTGTGTCCAAAGATAGCAATTAAGGGTTGTGGATTTGGTAATCCTTTCCTTTCATGTAAGGTCAGGATTAATCTTACGCCTCGGAGATGGAGATGAGTATAACCTTCTCTTTTCCAATTGGAAATTAACTCTGACGGAATTTCCAGAGTAACATATTGTTCAGCTGTAGTAGCCTGAAGAGTGCACTGATCCAGTCTAGAAGACTAGATATATTCTTTTGGTTGGGGTCGTCTGGTAGTGATGAGGGTGCGAATGCTACGAGTAAAAGAGTGTGGACGTTTGTAAAGTTGGTAAGGACTAATAAGAGGGTAAGATGACTCATTGATTTGTGCGGATTCAGGGATGTAGGAATATTCAACAAGGTTTTCGATTTTGTTGGCTGTGTGTGTAGTGCAGGATTTGGGGAGTGAGAGAGGAGAAGAAAGAAAGACTGGAGTAATTACAGAAGTAGTAGAAGATGCATTTGACGAAGTTGATGCCATATGTGGAAATTTCTCTCTGTCGTTGAAGTCTTTAGCTTAAAAATCATAAGAAAACTTCTATCATACCAATTTGAGATGTGAAGAACATAATTTTGAAAATAATTGTTTTTTCAAGGAAAGTAATACTCCGATATGGCTCTGATACCATAATAGTACGTGGCGTTGTTTACACCAGTCTCTGAACAGCTAGAATCGTACTTTGGGCCTTGCTGCAAGTCCTGGTTTCCAGCAGATATACTTCTATGAGCATCAAAAACTTAAAACAATTTTCTAGGTTTTACAACCCAAAACAGACTTTCCTCTTAATCCAAAGCAGGGTACCAAACCAGATAAAAACTTATCAAGTTTTCTGATGCACAGGATCCTTGCATAAGGCAAGTGCAGAGCATACTTCCTTGAGATTTCAAAATGAACAGATTTAACCTTTCTTAATTTTCTTTGAAGCCTTAGAGCTTTATTGACAGAGAGAGAGAGAATTTTAGAAAGCCATGGATAATGAGAATAGAAATTTTATTTTTCCAAAAGCCGATATCTTACAAGTGGAGGAAACTTATATAAAGAAGAAACATAACTAGGTCTTCATAAGACATGTCCTTATCAAGATGTCATCTAAAAGTAAAGCAAGCATTATTACAAGCGACAAAAGCTTTAATAGCTAACATGACGTTTGACAAAACGAACATGACTTTGACAAAAGCTAACATGACCTTTGACAAAAGCTAACATGACTTTGACAAAAGCTATCATGACTTGGACAAAAGCTAAAGCTTTTAAAGAAAAACAATACGTTTAATAATTATACAAGGAAAAGTAAAGCATTTATTACAACAAGACAAACAACTTTATGGGGAATTGAGATTCATGTAGTCGTTTTCGGATGAGCTGTCTGTTTCATCTAGATCACGATCGTTATCTTTTGGGAAAAAGGTCTTGGATAGCCTTGGATGCTTGCAATGAGGACCACGACAAGGTGGATAAGGGCAATCTCTTCTGTAGCCTGGTGGTAATGGTTGTGGTGACGTCTGGGTTGCTTTGTCCTTTTCCTGAGGCTGAGGCTGAGATGATGATCCTGGTTCATGTATGGTTGGTTGTGGAAATTGTTGGAGATGCTGACTAAGTGGAAGAAATTCTTCCCATGGGTCTTGTGAGTCTTGGTAGAGGAAATCGGTGAAATCTGGTTTTTCTTCTTTGATTATGATGCCTGTGGATTTTGGTTTGGACCCAAAGAGGTGTGAGCAATGTCCTTGTGCGAAGCAACTTGATGATTTAATTCAGAAAGATAATTGTGGAGATTTTTCTGTATTCCGCTATCTTGTTCAAGGAGGGCTGGATGTGGTAAAGTCAACCAATCATATACCTGGTTTTGAGTGCTGAATGAGCTGGTGTCTGGATGTTGAAAGTATGGCCGATGAATAATGAACACGGTTGTGAACATTTTTGCTTCGGATTGTGGCATACGTTCCAAATTATAAATTTCTGATAATTGTTGGAGCTTTTTTCTCCACCAAGGAATTGGAGAAAACCATTCAAGGAGTGTCCAGGTTAATGAAGTGGATTTGTCTAGATTAAGCAGTTATTCCAAAGTGAGAGTGACATGGACAATCAGTTTAGTGGCATAGAGGACAGTTAGGCACCAGATGTACCATAACTCATCTTCTGAGATATCCCTGGAAGGGTCTAAAGTCAAGCATGTAAGGAACAGGTTTTCTGGATGGAAGGTTGAAAATGGAAATGAGTCTGATAAGAGATAGGTTTTCATGAAAAACTTAAAAACAGCTTTCTTAGCAAACTCTTGTATAGCAAAGACGGTGGTGAAGGTTTTTCCAAGAGGAAAATATTTTTTGGTTATGGCTTGCGATGGGAGTGAAGTAGCTATGAAGATGATAGGAAAATGAGTTTGAGAGGATATGAAAAACAAGGATTTTTCTGGTTTTGTAAGTCTTGAGAGTATATCAGGGATGAGGTTATGTTCTCCTTTTATATGCTTCACAGAGAAGTCATATTTCAAAAACCAGTCTTTTAACCTTAATAACATCTTTTCAGGAACATTTTTACCTTTGAAATTCATGATGTTAGGAAAGGCTGAGTTGTCCATTCTGACAAGAAAGTGGTAGCCGATAAGATGATACTCAAATTTCTGAATACCATTCTTGACTGCTAAAATTTCTTTGACCACACTGTGGTAATGGACTTGGTTGTCAGAGAAGTATCCACTAGCATAGGCAATAAAGTGTTCTTTGCCCTCTGCTTCTTCAAGAAGGATAGCCCCCCAAGATTCGTCACTTGCATCAGTCTGCAATATCCGTCTACCATCTGTGATAAGCTTTAAAGGTGGCGGATTTTGCGCAATTTGCTTTAAAGTTGTGATAGCAAGTGTGTGGTTGTGGTTCCATGGTGGTGGATTCTTTTTCAACAGGGCTGACAGCTGGCGGGTGTGATTATCAACATGAGGAATAAAGTCTCTGATGTAGTTGATAATACCTAGAAATTGCTGAATTTGTCTTTTGGAGAGGTCCTGATCTGGAAAGTGGATAAGTTCTTGGGCAATGTGCTTTCTTGGCAGGTAGTGTCTGTCTTTGATAGTCATTCCAAGGATTATATCAAAGAATCGATCTAACAGTTGGTGATGTTCATCATGTGTACCTGAAAATAACAAAATATCGTCAATGTAAATCAATGTACTATGCAGGATAAGTTGGAAAATTTGGACCATGGATTTTTGGAAAATGGATGGTGCTGTTTTAAGACCAAAGGGTAAAACTGTCCATTGATAATGGGCATTTGGAATACAAAAGGCGGTTTTATATCTGTCTGAGGGTTTGATGCCAAGTTGCCAAAATCTAGATTTAAGATCAAATTTTGAAAAGATTTGGGCATTTTTTAGGAAAGTGAACATGCTCTGTCTTTTTGGCAAAGGAAATTTGTCATCTTGCAAAAACATGTTGAGAGGCTGATAGTCAATGACTAATCATTTTTTTCCTCTAACAATTTCAGAATATTTTTCAACATAAAAGGCCTGACAAGCCCATTGAGAATTGGTAGGCTCTATGAGACCCTGTACTAGCAACTGAGTACATTTCTTTTGGGCTAGAACTAAGTCTGAGAGACTCATTCCTGGATGAGTGGCTTTAGTTGGGTTGACATCTTCATTGAGTTTAAATGGTAACTGAACAAAGAAATGTGGATTTTTCCACAGAGGATTTGGATGGTGGAAATCAGCATGAGACTCAGGACAATATTTCAAAAACTTTGTGGAAATGTCTTGGAAGGACTGAGGAGTTTCAGTTAGACCATAAAGTTTAAGAATATTGGTGAAAGGTTTGAACATGGACTTGACTCGAATTCCAGTAGGAATGATTTGGAGGTGTTTTATCTGGTGGATGATATCAAATCCTAACAAGATATCCTTATTAGGAAGATGAGAACCGATGACTTTTGGGCTAGAACTAAGTCTGAGAGACTCATTCCTGGATGAGTGGCTTTAGTTGGGTTGACATCTTCATTGAGTTTAAATGGTAACTGAACAAAGAAATGTGGATTTTTCCACAGAGGATTTGGATGGTGGAAATCAGCATGAGACTCAGGACAATATTTCAAAAACTTTGTGGAAATGTCTTGGAAGGACTGAGGAGTTTCAGTTAGACCATAAAGTTTAAGAATATTGGTGAAAGGTTTGAACATGGACTTGACTCGAATTCCAGTAAGAATGATTTGGAGGTATTTTATCTGGTGGATGATATCAAATCCTAACAAGATATCCTTATTAGGAAGATGAGAACCGATGACTTTTGTCCAGATAACACAGTTGGGAAAGATTTGAATACCAATAGGTTTTTTGGCAATCAAGTTGGTGGTGAAGAATTTTCCATTAACTGCTTTGAAATTTTCTTCATAATGTTGCCAAAACTGGGGTGGAAGAATGTCGGGATTTAACATACTTCTTTGGACACCTGTATCAAGAAGTCCAATGGCAGGAATTGGTCTTTGGAATTTTGAAGGTAGGATTTGGAGTTTTATGGATGGATCATCAAGATGAGTTTTCCAGTGCGAACACTGTTTCATCGGTAGGTTCCTCTTGTTCGAAGAAGTAGAACTCAATTTCATCTTTATGAGGAGAGTAATCAGTGGTGGCCTGTAGATGTTCAAGTAAACGGATTGCCTTATCTTTTTTGTTAGGGCAATCTTTAGCATAGTGGCCTTTCTTTTTGCAGATGAAACATCGGCTTGATTTTCTCCTTTGCTGTTCTCTGAAAGAACTGGATCTTTTTCTGAAAAACCTGTACGATTTTCTCCGGGACTTTGATCTAGGAAAAGAATCTGGATTTCTGAATTTTTTGAAATGCTTTTTCTTTTTGGTGCTACACTCATAATCTTTCTGTTTCTTGCATTTGATTTGCAAGTAAGGCTTTTTGCAAGCACTTCGGAAAGGCTCTTTATCTTTCACATAGTTTCTCCAAGCATCCTTTGGCGATTTGAAAGATTTTCCCCAAAGAAATATTGTAAATTTGGAGATTAAGAGATGTGAGCTGCCTTTGTATATATGGCTGTAATTTTTCAGGTAATGATGCCAAGAAAATATGTTTAAGAGTAGGATAATTGAATCCATTAAGCTTGTAAAACAGAATTGACATCCGTTTGTAATGGAAATCAAGGTCTTTAGCCTTGAGTGAGCAGCATTTCATGTTGAGATAGTCACGTCTTGCAGCTTCAAATGTTCTTTGCAGATTCTCCAATGAATTGTTCATGGATAACAGCAAGAGCACTTGAGACATTAGGAAGTTGCACAAACTGTAGTTGTCTGTACTCTCCTAAAGTATCAAACCAATCACTTAGAGATCCCGTAAAACAAGTAGCAAGTTCTCTAAGAACAGAGGCTGTTGTTGCATTTGCCCTTAACATTTGGAGATCTGTCCAGGCGGCCATTTCTGATAGCCGTTCTCCATTTGGTCAGCAGTACATCAAAAGTAAACCATGGGCCATTTGATGGTTTTTGATCATTTTGAGCTTGAGGCTGAGCAGGCCGGTTTGTGGCTGAGGTTCCTTCAGGTAGATCCTCTTCAATACCTGAGGGTATTTCAAAGAATGGATCTGTTCTTGATGATTGGGCAGGTTCAGTTTCTTCAGGTTGGGCCATGAGAATTTTGGTGATATCAGCATAAGACTTTTCAGAGTCACTTGTTGATATTGAAGATTCAGGGGAAGATTCTGTCTCAGATTCTGATGGGCTTTCTGAAACAGCTAGGTTTGAATCAAAAATTGGATTATCTGTATCAGATGGATCTGGGACCATTTCGGCACTGAGTTGTTGCATGGGTGCTTTATCTTTGGCTTGAGCTGGTGATGCTTGTATAGGTAGAGATGCGTAAGGAAGTGATTGGTATTCTAGAATTGACAAAGATGGTTAAGGTAATTTTTCTGGTCGAGGTCGAGGTTGAGGTTTAGATCGAGATGGTTTTGGCAATGGATTATTTCTGAATAAAGTATGTGTCATGCCAAATAATTTGGATGGATCTTGTGGTTTAATGGGGGATAGCATAGGTGCAAAAAGATGAAAAGTTGGGCTGATGGTAGGTAAGGGTGGTGATGTGGTGAATAACGTTGGCCTTTGCCTTTCGGACTCAATCTGTGCAAGCTCTGCTTTGAACTTCCTGATTTCTCTTTCCTTTTGATCAAATTCCGGGCCATAGTATTTTTGACTAAGCATGGCTCGTAACTCTGAATCCAGTTGAGAGATTTTGGATTGGAGATTCTGATAGATCTGCTGCATTTGTGAAGTAATTGAATCAACTTTAGACTCAATATGATCAGTTCGTAAACTGATATGATTCACCCTTTTATGAATATCAACCACGGTATCATTTTGGGCTCTGGCATTTTGCGTTTGCCAGTTGAGGATGCAAACAGGCAAATCCAACAAGCATAGGATCACGTATGTATATATATAATAAAAAATGAAATGCCTTAAAAATAGCTCAAAATAAAATCCAAAAAGAATACCTTAACGATCCTTAACATAACCAGTACCAACAAAAATATAAGTTCTATAAAATCCATAGATTATGCGCTATACATCACCAAATCTAGTAGGTCCATTGCACAATCACAAGTAACTTACAATTGCCATTTATAAATCCTTTTAGAAAACCCTCGAAGTGTATAGTTCGTGGTTTACACGCCAGGTCTACTAGTTTCTAAATCATCATTTTAGTAAACCCTATCCTTGTTAATTTAAAAATTTAAGAATGAAAACTTGTTATTTTTTTAACTTTGGCGTGCACTGTTCGGGGTTTACATGGCGGGGCTTCGCAACTTATAGAATCTTGTTGCTATCTAAAAATTGACTCACACAAGGATCCAATCTGGCTTATTAAATATGTATTCCATGGTGGATCCAAGTCACAATTCCAGGACAATTGATGTGGGTTGTGGCTTGGATGGCATAGATATACCAAACTAAGGCACAATTCGCATTGAAACCCTCGGCCGAGCCCACTTAGGGGACCTTGGCCATAAGGAAATGTCTTGTAGAATGAGGCACTAGAGAACGAATCACCGTATAAGGCCTAAGATAATACTTAAAACCAGAAAACCCTCATTCTCAATATGAGCAATAGTAAACCATCATAGTATTAAGACACAGTATCATGTGACCTTCTAGAAACTTTCCTTAAAATGTTAACTTTAAAGCAGAATCTTTCCTACCCCTATAAGGTAGATGTTTGGCGGCTAAGAAACCTTAAATAATATGCAAATCGTAGGATCTTAAATCAAATAGGAAACCACTGTTACTTACCCTTTAAAAGAGGAGATAATCATCAAAACCCTACTATAACACCCTAAATTTAACACGTGCAGAGCATGTGGTAATAGCAGGTTACTTACAAATAAAAAATCCTTACACAAAATCACGAACTAAAATACATTAAATTTTATTAAATAGATCAACAATTCCACAAGTTAAATACTTGACATTTTCTCCCAAGTCATAAAAGTAACAAATGTTTCAAAACTCTCCAATTACAAGTTCAAAAGACCAACAAGCTTAAAGGTTAAAGAAATTCAACCTTCTTTTATTCAACTTAGCACAAGTATATAAATCTCTAGCTCCAAAGATAACCACACTTCTAAACAAGTCACTCAATTTACAAAAAGTAATGATGAGGGGTGATCCGTCAGCTTGGTAAGTAAAGTCATTCCTATCACACTAGGGATATCTGATACCAAAAGTATTGCAAGCCTTATTTTATCGATACGTATATTGAAAACATAAATTTGACAAAATGGCAAATTATAACAGGAGGGACAAATTCATAAATCATTCAAAATATCAAAATCATCATTAATCACAAAAACAAATCGTATAATTTATAAATACAGCCAGAACAGAATCAAAATCATAATATCATTTGCACACTCAGAACAGAAACCTAGTACTGGTCCAAAACAAATATATATCATTTTATAGGATCATAATCATAATCAAAATAACTACTGACAATGAGCCAAAACATTTATCTAGAATTCATAAAAGATCATAACAGTAATTTAGGCTTGCAAGACAAATTATATTTTGATATTTCATAAACAATTTCAAAAAATAATAATAATAATTTCATAAAATAAATTACACATTTAAGGGCATTTATAATATTTTGTTAAAACCATAAAAAAATAACATAATTTTCAGATTTGAAAACCTTTTCACATATTAATTTTTGTTATGAAGAACTAAGAAAACACATGTACTTGTAATAATGTTAAAATATCAAAATCTTTATACATATCCAGTACACTAGAAATAGAGTTACTTACCTCAATAAAAGTAATAATAGAAGCAAACCTCTGAGCTTCTAACAACCTCAAATACCTTCAACACCTTAAACAGATACAAGACATAATTATTAACAAGTTATTCTGAGAACTTGATTTTCTAATTCATAGCAGTGTAAGTCTAATTCTCTATATTTTAACTCTTAATGTAATAATCAAAACAACACAATATCGTACAGATTTATTCCAGAAATCCATGGGTATCTCCAATAAAATTTTCAGGAGGATTCGATACCAAAAAAATTTTCAAATCTATTTGTTTCTTGATAAATTCAAAACTATCTTACTGTGCCTTAACTGAATAGTATGGGTTCCAAGATTTTTATAAAATTATATATTAATCAGAAAAATTATGAAATTAAAACTGGAAATACAAGACACATATATTAACCTCTTTGTAAAATTTCAGAATTTTTAGAGTTTAGTTTACAGTTCAAATAAATTTGTGAATTTGGTTGTTCTACTAGAAGTGCAGTTTTCCAGTGCAATATCGTCAGTTTCGAAAATCTATATAAAATCATAAACAAATTCAAATCTTATGAAACAAAATTTATTCAATAATCCTTCATGTTTAGTTTATAAAAAGATAAGCTTATTCTCAAAAATCGTTTTCAATGGCCATGATTTAATAGAAAATGTTTATGTTGTTTAGAGATTCTATAACATGTTTCATACAACTAGAGTTTCAAATTAAGCATATATCACAACAATAAAAATATGCGCAATAAAGACTTACCAATCAAGAAGCTTCCAAACTAACTAAGATCTCTAACTCTATTGCAGAAATGGAGAAGGTTGCTATGAGAGATTTAGAATTTAGAACTTGGTGTTGAGAGAGAAAGAAGATGAATAATGAAAGAAGTTGAATAATTCTAAATTTTCTTTTGTCAAGTCCAGGTTTTCAATCAAGAATTAACAAACACAAAGCATGCAAATAACAAATGCAAATATACATGTAAAGCAAACTTTAACAAAGAAACTTTGATAAAACAACAAAAATACAAAAGCAAACTTTAATAAGTGTAATCATACACACCAAGCAAAATTTAATAAGTGTAATAATAAATTAAAGTAAGCTTTATGAAAGAAACTTTAATAAAATAATAATAAATATAAAGTAAATTTTAATAAGTGTAATTATAAATACAAAGTAACTATCATATATAAATGTAATAATAATTTAAAGTAAGCTTTAATAAAGAAATTTTAATAAAACAATAATAAATATAAAGAAACTTTAATAACTATAATCATAAATACAAAAGAGGTCATTCTATAATGTCGTGATTAAAGTTAAGCATCAATAATGTAACTAAACATAAATTATTAAATAAAATATAAAACTTGTAAATTTAACATAAAGCTTGTAAATCAACATTAACTGTAAAATAAAATATAATTTTAGAAATTAAACATAAGACTTATAAATAGAAGGTAAAACGAGTAAATTAATATAAAATTAGTAAATTAATGTATTACTAGTAAATAAAGCAAAAACTTACAAAATAACATAAAACTCATTAATCAACATTAAGTGTAAAATAAAACATAAGTTTTAAAAATTAAACATAAGATTTGCAAATGAATGATAAACGAGTAAATTAATGTAAAATTGGTAAATTGATGTATTACTAGTAAGCAAAACAAAATCTTATAAATATAAATTAAAACTAGTAAATCAACATTAACTATAAAATAAAACATAAATTTTAGAAATGAAATACAAGGCTTGTAAAGAAAAGGTAAAACAAGTAAATTACTATAAAACTGATAAATTGATGTATTACTAATAAATAAAACAAAACTTATAAATATAACATAAAACCAGTAAATCAACATTAAGCACAAAATAAAACCTAAATTTTGGAAATCGAACATAAGACTTGTAAATAGAAGGTAAAATAAGTAAATTAATATAAAACTAGTAAATTAATGTATTAATGGTAAACGAAACAAAAACTTGCAACTATAACATAAAAAAAAGAAAAAAACACTAACTGTAAAATAAAATATAAATTTTGAAAATAGAATCTAAGACTTGTAAAAGGAAGGTAAAATAAGTAAATTACTATGAAGTTGATAAATTGATGTATTAATGGTAAATAAAACGAAAACTTACAAATACAAAATAAAACAAGTAAATCAACAAATGCAAAATAAAACATAAATTTTGTAGAGTATGCCTAAAACTTATGAATAAAAGGTAAAATAATTAAATTAATATAAGCGATACTGCAAAAAACAATGTTCACATTGTAAAACAAAAACTTGTTATAATGTTTATTACCTTATATATTTATTGATTTTTTTATTTAAATTGAATAATACTAGTTTTGCATTTACCTAATCCATGTGATGTTTTGTTAAGGATGAAATTTATTCTCAAAATTGGATTTTAAAAAAATATATTATTTTAATATCTTTCATAGTTGTTGTAAGATGGGATTATTTTGCATCTTTCTACATTTCCTAAAAGTTTGAAACTAAATGAAGTATGCATAAGACACAAAATTAGATCTAATTTTATTAATTTATCATATGTATCTAGTAATATAAGAATATTTTTTTATTTTATATTTGCTTGACCCATATCAAGATCAATAATTGTGCTTAATTAAATAGTGCAATAAATAGATATTATTATAGAAAATGGGAAAAAAAGTATAAAATTTCCTCGAATAAATATATAATATATGGTTAAATTAATTCAATAAAACCTATTCCATTTTTTTCTGTATAAATGTTTTTGTTTAATCAATGAGTAATTTTCTTTTGTTTAAAACTAGTATTTTTTTTTTTTTGCAAATGAATAAAATATTTTTCACTAAAATTCTGTTGAAACAATGTTAATTTTTTAAATAATTAAAAATCTTGTATAAATTTACTGGTTTTACTTTATATTTCCTAGTTCTATGTATAATTTACAATATTTATGCCTAATCTTCGACAGCCATTTTAATTTTGATCTCTCTAACTTCTTCTTTTACCAATTAATTTTTCTACATCATTTTCATCTTTCTAAATGTATATTTTTTATGTTTAGAATAGGTTTGGGGGTAGAATGTCATTTAAAAAAGAAATTTGTAATCTTTTAACATTAGATGACATGATAATTTTCAAATTTTAGTATTTGTATTATCTTTGGTCTTGAGTTATGTTACACCATGTTTTCTATTCAATATGTTGATGTCGAAGACAAATATGAGTTGCTTGAAGGAATGCACATGTCATAAAAAATAATAAGTGAGTTTTTTAGCCTGTCATTTTTCTTGGAGAGTAACCCTTTTTACCCATTTTTCATACAGCTTAGTAGTTTATTATTTTATACATGATCTCTAGATTTCCTTTGAGTCAACCCTCTAAAAAAATTAAATAAAAAAAGTGTGTATTGCTACATCTGAAGGTTCATCTAACTAGTAGATATGGAAGATTATTTAGAGCCCTAAAAGACAATGGAAAGGACATTTTTGACCCGTTTGAGCCTTCTTAAGCCATCACTTTTGTGAAATACCCATAGTTAACCCTTTTTGAGCCTTTCATGTATATAAAAAAAAAAAAAATTTTGTCAATTTATCATCTTGACCCACTCCGATTTGGAGTATTACCCGATCTCTTACAAGTTTCTTCACCTATTCATGTTTGAGAAAATGTAAATAATTATTTTGTTCAGAAAAGTTGTGCCATACAAAAAAAATTAGTTAAAAAAGAGAAAAGAGAAAAAAAGATATAATAATAATACTAATAAATAAGCGAAATGTACCTTATAATTTCCAAAAGATCTCTATTTTTTCTCAAAAATATATTTTGTTTTCCCTATTTTCCCTCCTTTGTTAGCCATGTCCCTAACCTACGTTACGTCCTAATAAAAGTTTTTCTTGATTTTAGGGAACTATATTTTGAAGTAGAAACTAGTTATATAGGTTAAAAAGATGCAGTGATGCATAAAATAAATAAATAAATAATACATTAGTTTGACTAGCATTTTGTTTGACTTAAGATTATATTATTTCTAAGTTGTGGACATATTCCTTTCATATTGGTGAGAGTGTGTGATATTACTTCTTTATTATTTTCTCTCAATTTACCATTTATTGGAGTGATTATTTTTATTGGGTTTGACATGTTATTCTTCAAAGTGACTTGATTACTATAGCTATGACAAAGTCTGCTGGACTGATGCATGTGGATGGTTAATGTGGGGATGATGTTTCTTTAGCTGAAGATAATGCTTATACTTTTATTTTAGGGTTATTATCATTTTACTACTTTAGAAATTGCCAAATATCAAATGACTACAAGAAGTATTGTCTCCTATCATTTTACTATTTTTCCGTTACAATTGTTAGTTGACCATTAGTTGACCGTTAGTTGACTAACACAATACCAATTTTACCCTTCATGATTAAAAAACTAATAAGATAAATTTGTAATTCATATATCATAATTCTAGCAAAAAAAAATTATGTTGGTATTTTATATCTATTTTAATAACTATATTACAAATTTATTTTATAAATAACCTTTAAATATTTTTTTTAATCATGAAGGGTGAAATTAGTATTTTATTAGTCAACTAACTGGTCAACTAACGGTCAACTAGTGGTCAACTAACAGTTGTAACGAAAAAGTAGTAAAATGATATTTTTATAAAGATATAGTAGTAAAATGATAGGAGACAATACTTCTTGTAGTCATTTGATATTTGATAATTTCTGAAGTAGTAAAATGATAATAACCCTTTATTTTATCACTATCATTGGTCTGATTGAATAAACACAACTATTTAAAAAAAAAGTTTTGAATTTTGTTTTCACTTAATTTGCTAGGGACTAGTAACATGCTGGTTGGGGAGTGTGTTGAGTTCTAGAAAATGTATATTTATAAAGGAGAGAATCATCATTTTACACTCCAAGTCTCACTAACTTCCCTACTTTTATGTATTTAAGTCCCTTGTGATTTAATTATATGTGTTTTATTATAATAAAATATTTTATATGTCTTAGGGGCATCACGGTCATTTCACAATGAACGAGAGATTAGATAGCAAAACGAACAGCAATTCTGAACTCAGGACAGTCAAAAACCTTAGGAGAAGTATAAAATGATAAACGGCATTGTTCACATGTTCGATACTGTTCACAACACTGTTCACATATACAGACCGATGACGTGGCACTGATCGATGACGTGGCAGCATTCTACTAGACGAATGACGTCACATTGACTGCTTATGTGTCATTGACTGGTGATGTGTCACGATCCTATTGGACTAAAGAATCGACCGGTGATATGGCAGTATGTTAGTGGACCAAAAAAACACACGTATGGTACATTCATTTACACGGAATGACTGCCCTGATGATGTGTTCTATCCAATTAGAACTTGCCACGTATCACAATCTCAAGCGTCCAAATTGTTTTAATCTGATAGCCGAGATTTATTCATTGTATCTATAAATAGGGGGCTCCCTCCCCCCCAATTTGACACCACTGAATTCATTTTTTAGCTCTATTTTCTATAATTCCTTCTCCATCTTGTATTTTCTACGTATTTTAATAAATTCTCATTTTACCCCTAGTTCAATTATGAGTAGCTAATTTCTTTCAAGCTTGGGTTGAACGTGACATCTCAACACGTTCCATGAGCTTAATTTGGTAAATTTACTTTCTCTTTCGCTCTAATTTCTGTGGATGTTTTGACTTTTCGTGGACAGATAGTAGTAATATTGTCTAGTGCAATGTTATTACTATTTAGCACGATAAGTCCTTAGCACTATATTGATTAGCGTGAGGTTCATGAGGAGTAGAAACCCCCCTCATGATTTAATTGGCACTAATAAGGAATATTAAGCCCTTGATACATGTTGATGCAGATCTAGTGACCCAAACATTTCATTTTAATATATTTCACTTCAATTTATTCCCGCCATTTTAATTTGAAATAATATAAATCACTTCCACCACAAATTCAATCACCCACTTAGAAAATTAACTCTACACACAATTAAAATCCATCTCCTCGTGGGATCAACACTCGTCACCATTGATCTATTATATAATGATTCGTGCACTTGTGAGTTCAATAAAATTTGCACAACAACATTGTCAAGCTCTTTCTTTCATTCTTTCCACAAATAATCCTTCATAACACTATCGAGCTTTTTCTTTTAGTATGCACATGGCCCTGACATATATACCCATTCGCTTTATAAGAGTTTGAATATAACTGATTTTGTGCTCTTCAAAGGCCCTAACATATATACCCGTTCGCTTCATAAGAGTTTGAATATAATTGATTTTGTGCTCTTCAAAAGCCAAATAAGTGATCTTTACCATGATAGTAAGGACCAGTTACTAGCATTAAGCCTTTTCATTGAACTTATGCAGTACATCAAAGACTCTAAAAATGCTGAACTGAGATGGTGTAGTAGGTAGACAATGAAGCTTTTCCTAACCTTTGAGTTCTAAATAAACTACTAGTTCTTATTTTTTGTACATGGGTAATAAAATAAACATGGCTATTTCATCAAATTTATACAGGGGTAAACTTATATTAACCCTTTGATGATGCTTCATCAAATGAAAGTAACTTTTGCTTGCATTGACTTATCTGTAGATTTTTCTAATCAGCAGATTGATTCTACCGCTCTTGTTTTGGACGAAATATAATGTTAACTAATGATATCAGAACCTTATCTTCAAGTCTTTGAAGTAAAGCTTAAAGCTCTAACAGATTACAAACTAACATCTAATTGATCATGCAAGACTTCAGCTTTTTTTTAATATGTCTAAAAAAGATTGTATTGATAATTTAAATTTCACCAACTCTTTTTTATTATTGAAGCAATGGATGTAATAAGAAAATGTGGAGACGGTTCGGTTTGTAGCTGTATAGGGGCTCCATCAAAGAAAAAATTCTTATTTTTCTATAAGATCCACTTGCTATATAAATTAATAATTTACCTAATTTGAAATCAAACACATATCATATGGTTATGTGATATTGTGAAAAATATATTTAGTTCGCTTGTTTCTACTTGAAATTAAATTCGACTTAAACATTCCTAACTTCAATTTATCTTACGTAGTTAATCAAATTAAATACATATAATATGATTATGTGATATTATAAATTAATAATTTACCTAATTTGAAATTAAATACGTACTATATGATTATGTGATATTGTGCAAAATATACTTAGTTTGCTTGCTTCTATTTGAAATTAAATTCGACTTAAACATTCCAAACTTTAATTTATCTTACGTAGTTGATCAGACACTTTGAAAATACTAAAATAAGATTGTGTAGGAAATAAACTATGAAGCGTTTCCTTGGCACAGTTAAGTACTAAATTAGCTGGATCAGCAACCATCACTTTTGCCTAGAAATTATATGGCTTCATTGTAAGAGAGATTGTAATATTTTGAACTTTGAAATTCTGGAAGAAAACGGGTAGCCGATTTTGAGAAAATGGCTAACCGTTTTCGTCCAGATAGCATGTTTGCATTTTAAAGAAAACGACTAGCCGGATATTAAAACCGGCAAACCATTTAATTCCAGTGGGCATTCTGGATTAAAACGGCTAGCCGATTTAAAAAAAGGGTAAACCAATTAATTCTAGTAAGCATTTTGGATTAAAACAGCTAGCCGATTTTAGAAAAGGGTAAACCGTTTTTTATAAACGGTAAACCGTTTACGTACGGAATGCTCTCTGAACTAGAAATTAATTTCTAAAGAGTGTCTTTGAAGAAATACCATTTGTAAATGGTTTTAATATTTCAAAGAATAACTGTTTTCTTTATTAAATAGACACTTATATTAATGAAATGAAGAACTAGAAAAAAATTACAGATTTCATATATGTTCTTGTAATACAATCTTATTTGCTAGAGATTGTGTTCAGGATTTGTTATATTTTAGGGGTAATTTGCCATTAAACTCTATAGCAAACCAACGTTGGTGAGGGCAAATAAAATCTTAAAGGAAAGTGTGCAAACACGTCTCAAATCTTATTAAATTTCTTTTATTCTTTGCCTCTATATCCATTAATTCTCCAACAATCTTTAAGGTTTTATTTGATTACAAATGGAGGCTGAGAAGAATTTGACTTCATTTCTTAACCCTAGTGCTCATCTCGATTGTTTTGATGGGACAAATTTCATTCATTGGAAGGGAAAGATGTTCTTTCTCCTCACTGTTCTTAAAATTGCATATGTTCTTGATCCAAAATTGGAACCATTTCCAGAGCCAAAAGAAGATGATACCGAAGTTGTTAAGGCTGTAAGGAAAAAGCGTAAAGATGATGAGTTGATGTGTCGGGGTCACATACTCAACATGATGTGTCGGGGTCACATACTCTACATGCTTTTGGACAAGCTCTATGATCTCCACAATTCTATGGCTTCTCTAGTAGAATTTTGGAATGCTCTTGAGTATAAATATAAAACAGAGAAGGAAGGTACTAGTAAATTTCTTATCTCAAAATATTTTGAATTTTTTATGGTAGACACAAGATCCATTCTTAATCAAATACATGAATTACAAATTTTAGTTACTAAGCTTCAGGAGTTAAAAGTTGAAATTTATGAATCATTTCAAGTTGGTGCTATTATTGCTAAATTGCCTCGAAGTTGGAATGATTATAGAAAGAAACTCCTTTATAGTAGAACATAACTTTAGAAGAATTACAAAAACATTTGGTAATAGAAGAAGAGACAAGGTCTCGAGAATCCAAGGACAAGCATTATTCTACTAAGCTTAATGTTGATGAAGCTAGTAAATTTTCAAAGAACTTCAAAGTCAAGAATGACAAAAAATTCAAGAAATCCAACATAAAAAAGTTTTTTGGAAATTGTTTCTTTTGTGGCAAGAAAGGCCATCGCCAAAGTGATTGCAGATTCAAGAAGAAAAAAGAAGAAGTGAATTCCCATAAAGCTAATGTTGTTGAAGACAAATCTAAAGGGATTTGTGCTATGGTTTCTGAAATACAAATTGGCATAATTACTGAAATTAACATGGCTGAAACTAAGTCCTGCGATTGGGGGCTTGATTCGGGTGCAACCATTTATGTTTGTAATGATAAGAAATTTTTCTTATTGTACAAAGAAGAAACAGAGAGACAAAAAGTTCTCATAGGGAACAATAATGCAGCCATGGTAGCAAGGAAAGGAGTAGTTGAGATCAACTTTACTTTTGGAAAGAAAGTTACATGGTATAATGTGTACCTTCCGTTAGGAAGAATCTTGTTTCTGCTAGTTGTATGTGTAAGCATGGGCTTAAGATTGTGCTTGAGGATGATACTTGTATTATTTCAAGGAATGGAATATTTGTAGGCATAGGGTATTCTTGTGATGGAATGTACAAACTCAGCATCAATAATAATGATATCAACTTAGCTTATATTGTTGAGTCTTATGATGTTTGGCATGCTAGATTAACACATTTGAATTTTAGATCCTTGAAATACATGTCTAAGCATGGTTTGATTAATTGTAATGATGTTAAAAGTCATAAGTGTGAAATCTGCAGCCAAGCTCAATTAACTAAGAAACCTTTTCCTAAAGCCGAACGAAATACTCAAATATTGGAGTTAATACATACCGATATTTGTGAGTATAATGGCATTTTAGCAAGAGGAGGTAAGAGATACTTTATCACTTTTATTGATGATTGTTCCAGATACACTTATGTGTATTTACTTAAAACAAAAGATGAAGCTTTTGATAAATTTAAAATTTTCAAAGCTGAAGTTGAGAACCAAAAAGATAAAAAAATCAAAATAGTTCGCAGTGATAGAGGTGGTGAAAATTTCTCAATTGAGTTTGATAATTATTGTGAAGAATTTAGAATTATTTACCAAATATCAGCTCCATGTACTTCTCAACAAAATGGTTTAGTTGAAAGGAAAAATAGGATCTTTACAGATATGATAAATTCCATGGTCTTTAATGCAAGGCTACCAAATAATTTGTGGAGGGAAGCATTGCTCACTGCATGTTATATTCATAATAGAATCACATCTTTGAAAACACATGTATCTCCTTATGAAATTTGGAAAGGAAGAAAACCAAACTTGATGTATTTAAGGGTCTGGGGTGAAATGCAAGTAATGTAACCCAAAGGGGGGGTGAATTGGGATTTTTAAGAATATACTAAATAATTTGCACAACAAATCACAACAAATCAATCTAATGCCTTAATGGATTAGAAAATAATAAATTCAAACAAGCATAATAATAAAGGAGGAAGGGAAGAGAAAAACAAACACATGAATTTTTACGTGATTTGGCAATCCCTGCCTACGTTCACACCTCCAAGCCGACCAAGCTCGAGGATTTCATTATTCAAGCCTCCCAAGGCTTCAAATTCTTACAATGGACTTCCAAGGTGTCAATGAACCTTTACAATCAAGAGATTATCTCACAATCTCTTTATACAAGTGTTTCTCACACTTATACACTCACAAATTTGATGAGAAAAAAAAGATTACAACAAAAACTCTTTTTAAGAGTGGATATACAAATAATGGCACAAAAATGATTCAATCTATGATGATTCGCGATTTAAAAGCTCAATATATGTTATATGATCTTGTTTATGCTTGCATTAGTCCTTAAAATGAAGTTGTAGTTGAGTTTTTATATTTAAAGCCCGAAAACTAGCTGTTATAGACAAATTCCAGCAACCAAGTGGTTAGCCGCTTGTTTTATCCGGCTAGCCGCTTGTAACAGTGAAGTTACCGTTAGATTTGAATTTGCTACAGTAATACTATTCACTAAAATTATAATTTAGCCTAAACTTTCTATAATTATACTATAGCCCAAAATGCCATAAAACTTTACAAACATGTCCAATTTCAGAATTTTTAAATAATACTTATTATCTCAAAAATATCTAAAATTATGATATGACCCCACAGAAATTAATATTTTTCAAAGAGGTCCTTTTTAAAATTTAATATAATTCTCATAATATTCAAAGTTTTCAAAACCTTTCACTTTAGTCTAAAATTTGAAAATATAATATTTTCCTCAGGCGGCTAGCAGCTAGCCTCAGGCGATTAGCAGCTTCCTCTCTGTCCAATTTTGGATTTCAAGTGTTTAGATTACATTCGAGTCCTCAAACTTTCATAAATTATAGTATGGCCTAAAATATTTTAAAACTTTACAAATAAGTCCAAATCTGAAATTCAAAATAATATTTATCAAACTCAAAGATTGTAAAACTTTTCATTTAAGTCCAAATTACTCAAATCCACAAAATACTCTATCTTATAAAAATAAAACCTTGTAGTTTATGAAAAGTAATTATTGAATTAATCTCTTGAGCTTCTCAAATGCTAAACCACGCATAAATTAAATTATACCGGCTTTACAAGAATTTGTCGCAATAATTTATCCGTTGATCTCTAAACTTTATTCTTGATTTCGCTGTGGTCCGTTGAGTGTCTTGAACTTGATTTCACTTGATTCACTTGCATAAATATTATCCTTCAAAAACTAGTGAAAATGTGAAATACAATATTTATTAAATCACTTAAGACACGTATTTGTTATCATCAAAATTACATTATGTGTAGCCCTTTAGGCTAAGAATCTCCCCCTTTTTGATGATGACAAACATCTCATGTATTTTGACATATATACTCCCCCTTAATACATGGCATATATAATTTAACATATAAATTAAATACAAAACAAGAACTCCCTATGAATATTTCAAAAACTATGCACAAATACTTTAAGATTAAAATACGTATTATCTGTTTCCGAATTAAAAATAAAAATACATGACTTCTCCCCCTTCATCATCAAAATTATCATAAATTCATGCTTACACCAAAAAAGATCACGTCAATGATTAATTAAGCATGTAATTAGATAAGATAGTGTAACAATCCAAGATGTCAGAAAACATAAACCACCAAACATAACATATCCAAATATCAAATAACAATCGTCCTCAAATTCAAACAATAATGCATGTAGAAATGTAGTGCAGAGTGACACATGACTGAAAATAAAATAGAGTTCTAAGGAGATGGTGGATGGGATGAAGAGGATAGTGGTGGAAATCCAAGAGCTGCAAAGAGTTGCTGCTGGCCATCAAGAAGCTGCTGTTGTTGAGCAAAGAGGCGATATTGTTGATCAAATAAGCACTGCTGCTGCTCAAAGAGACACTCTTGCTCGGAAAAAGACTGAAGTTGAAAAGTTGCAAGCTGGGATTGAAGTTTGCCTTGCTGCTCAGAAAGAGAATCCACTTTAGTCAATAGCTGCTGCATCGGATCCTCAGAATCAGCTAAAGTAGAGTGGGAAGGGCCCCCGGAAGGTGGAGGATGTGAGCGATGTGGAGCACTGAGATCAGGGAGCCGATGTGGTGGAAGGACATCGTTAAAGAAACGATGATCTGGAGGAGCAATTTCAGTAACCTATTTGTTTCTCTGATCTTTATGCCATCCATTTTCCCTTCAATAAAATCCCAAATTTGCTATTGCTTCATCTCCTAGTTCCCTCGAATTCAAGAAAGTTGGCTCGGTTATAGGTACTCGGAAATACTGGCGAACGCGGATAATAATACTAGCATAGGGAAAGGATCGTTTGGCTATACATGGAGTGCTAAGCATGTGATGAAGGATAATATAACCAACATTGAGTACCTTTTCCTTAAGAATGCAGTCCAAAATGGCTACATCTAGGCGGTTAACTTCATCCGCATTTCCAAACCTTGGAGTTATAACATGATGAAGAACATAATGAAGGATTCTAATTTGAAGAGGTAAGGCTTGAGATTTCAAAGGTGATCGACAAAACGCAGAGGACAAATCACGTCGTCGACAAATTTTTTAACGGCATTCTCAATTAAAAACCAAAGATAATTTATTTGGGCTCTAGCACTATATAGTTCCAAACCCTCATTTGGAGTACCAAGAATACGATTTAACAGAGCAACATCAAATTCAATACGGACTCCCCCAATACTAGTAACAATTTTATCCGAGATTTATGTATCCATATTCGTATAAAAAACCTTGACTAAATTTTCATAATATTGTTCCTTAACAACCAAAACATTTTTCCATCCCATAGTAATAAGGAAATATCTAAGAGATTTATCACAAATTTCTAAATTCGCCAAATTACTAAGATTGACAAAAAAAGGAAGAATGACCGACCTTTGCATGAAATTGTTGAGAAATCGTTTTTGAAGTAGAGGACGCGGACAATGAGTCAATATAAACTCCAAATAGTTTCCATAATTTTCCTTGCGCTTCTTGGCCACTTGTTTCCCCTTGGATTTGTCACCACCCGCCATTGTTGTAAGAAAAACAAGTTTAAATATGTAATTTCAGGTTTGAAAATTTTGAGTGAAATGGATATGTTTGAGGCAAGAAAATCAATCCTAGAGATGAATGAAGCTAATATATGATGTAGATTGAATCAAAAATTGGCTAAAAGAAGCTTGTAAATGAAGAGAGAGAAACGGGTAGAATTGGATTTTTGATTTTGGGTTTTATAAGGAGAGTTGATGAAATGTTGTTTTTAGAGTGAAAATTAGATGAGTAGTGGATGAATAATGGTTTAAGTGATTGATTTTAACAAGAAAATGGATGAAAGATGAAGAGATTTGAAAAATAAATGGAGAAGCACTATTCACGCGTGAGAGAGAAAGATGAACAAGTGAAGAAAGATGATTGGGAAGTGTTTAATGAAAGTGAAATGCATGGGTATTGATTTGAATCATTGATTTTGGCATAAAAATAGTTGATAAATGAAGAGAGATTGGATGGAAATGGAGAGTTTGCTCATGGTTTTGGAGAGTGAGAGGAACGAAGCAGAACAAGTGAAGAAGAAAGGCAAACGAAGAAGAAAAAAAAAGAAAACAAAATGACAAACCCGTGACCAAGCGGCTAGCTGCTTGCTCTCGGGTTTAAGGATAGTTTCCAAGCGGAACAGGCGGCTAGCCGCCTGGTTACTGTCCATCTGCACTTTAGTTGCTTTTCGACTAATTTTGACCAATCCCATGATTATTTCATGATCCCGAAATATCTCAAGAGCTAATTTAATGCATGAATCATGATTTTAAACATTTAAAACATGATTAATTCAAACAAATAATTCATCCATCAAGCATATATCATGAAGCATATAAGCATTCAAAAATTAATAAATCAAACACCTCACATATCTATCATGCTCAAACACTTCATAAACATCAACAATCACCAAGCAAACAATTTTAATAGATTCAATAGCATAAATAGAGATGTTAATGCGAAAATTTCATCATCCCAAGTTCATGCCGAATTTTTGAAAATTGTTCTTCGCAAAGGGGTTTTGTAAACATATCGGTAAGTTGTTTTTCTACAGAGATAAATTCTAATTCAGTATCACCTTTTTGAACATGATCTCTCAAGAAATGATGTCTAATCTCTATATGCTTGGTTCTAGAGTGCTGAATGGGATTCTTTGAAAGATTTATGGCACTAGTATTATCACATTTGGTAGGAATTTGTTCACGATTAATGCCATAGTCTCTAAATGTTTGTTCCATCCAAAGGGCTTGTGCACAACAACTACCTACGGCAATATATTCCGCCTCAGTAGTTGAGAGTGCAACCAAATTTTGTTTCTTGCTAAACCATGAAACAAGTGAATGACCTAGGAAATGGCAAGTTTCACTAGTACTTTTCCTATCAACTTTGTAACCAGAAAAATCAGCATCCGAATAACAAGTTAAATCTATATGTGTTCCTCTAGGATACCAAAGACCAAGATCAATGGTTCCACTCAAATAACGAAAAATTCTTTTAACAGCAAGCAAATGAGATTCCTTGGGACATGATTGAAATCTTGCATACAAACATACACTAAACATGATATCGAGTCTACTTGCGGTTAAGTAAAGTAAAGAGCCAATCATACCTTGATATTTTTTAATATCAACTTCTTTACCTTTTTCATCTTTGTCAAGCTTGATCGTTGTGCTCATTGGAGTGCTCTTGGTATTTGAGTCATCAATGCCAAATCTTTTGAGCAAATCTTTGACATATTTAGCTTGGTTTATGAAATTTCCCTCATTGTTTTGCTTGATTTGAAGTCCAAGGAAATATTTCAATTCTCCCATCATACTCATCTCAAATTCCTTGCTCATACAAGATGAAAACTCTTTGTACAAAAATTCATTAGTAGAACCAAAAATAATATCATCAACATAAATTTGAACAACAAGTATATCTTGATTCTTATTCTTAATAAAAAGAGTAGTATCCACTTTTTCCATCGAAAAACCGTTATCCAACAAGAAATTTTTAAGCCTATCAAACTATACTCTAGGTTCTTCTTTTAATCCATACAATGCTTTTGATAATTTATAAACATGATTTGGAAATTTTTCATTTTCAAAACCAAGGGGTTGTTTCACATACACTTCCTCCATAATATAACCATTTAAAAAAGCATTTTTGACATCCATTTGAAATAAAACAAAATCTTTATAACATGCAAATGCTAACAACATCCTAATAGATTTTAATCTAGCTACAGGAGCAAATGTTTCATCAAAATCAATTCCTTCTTCTTGGTTGTATCCTTGAGCCACTAATCTAGCTTTATTCCTTACAACCACACTGGATTCATCCACTTTGTTTCTAAAAACCCATTTAGTACCTATAATGGATTGATGTTCCGGTTTAGGAACTAATTCCCACACATTGTTTCTCTCAAATTGATTCAACTCCTTTTACATTGCCATAATCCAAGATTCATCATTTTCCGCATTCGCAAAGGATTTTGGTTCAATTTGAGATATAAATGCATCATGCTCACATGTGCTTTTAAGTGATGATCTAGTTAAAACACCTCTTAAAGGATCTTCTAAAATTAAATCCTTAGGATGAGAGGAAACATATCTCTATTCCCTGGGGAGTGTTTGAGAAGTACCTTATTGTTACTCCGTATTTGTTTCTTCATGTTGCTTCTCTTGATTTTCAGGGTGTGCATCATTTTGGCTATCCCTTAATGAATCTTCTTGAAGCTCTCCATCTGCATCATTATTAACAACTCCTTTCTCGGCAGAGGAGGGGTTAGATTCATCAAACGTAACATGCATAGACTCTTCCACAACTAAAGTTCTTTGGTTATAAATTCTATAGGCTTTGCTTGAGTTCGAATACCCGAGAAAGATACCAACATCAGATTTTGGATCAAATTTTCCAAGATTATCTTTTGTGTTTAAAACAAAACATTTGCATCCAAAAACTTTAAAATAACTAATGTTGGGTTTTCTATCTTTCCAAAGCTCATAGGGAGTTTTATTGAGATGAGGTCTAGTCAACACCCGATTTAAAACATAACAAGCGGTGTTGACGGCTTCGGCCCAAAAATATTTTGGTAATACATTTTCATTCAACATGGTCCTAGCCATTTCTTGAATAGACCTATTCTTTCTCTCAACAACCCCATTTTGTTGTGGAGTCCTAGGTGATGAATATTGATGCTCAATGCCAAAATTATTACAAAAATTCTCAAAAACATGATTTTCAAATTCTCCACCATGATCACTTCTAATACAAGTAATAGAATAACTTTTTTCATTTTGAACCTTTCTACAAAAAATTCTAAATGTATCAATGGCATCATCTTTATTAGTTAAGAACAATACCCATGTGTATCTAGAATAATCATCTACAATCACAAATGCATAATATCTAACACTTAAACTAGTATATTTAGAAGGCCCAAACAAATCTATGTGAAGTAATTGAAGTGGTTTTGAAGTAGAGATATGATTTTTGTTTTTGAAAGAAGTTTTGATTTGTTTCCCAAATTGACAAGCTTCACAAATTCTATCTTTTTGAAAACTGATTTTTGGAAGTCCTTTAACTAAATCATTTTTCGAAATTTTTGAAATCAAATTCATGCTTGCATGACCTAATCTTCTATGCCATTACCAACTATCATCATTCAATGCGGAAAAGCATTTATCATGATTGGATGCACATTCTATGTCAATTGTATAAACATTACCATATCTATTTTCAATAAACAAAATTTTCCCATCACATGCATTCTCAATAACACATCTTGATTTATCAAAAACAACTTTATAACCCTTGTCACATAATTGACTAATGCTAATCAAATTGTGTTTCAAATTTTCAACTAAACACACATTTTCAATTAGAGTTGAGGAAACTTTACCAACATTACCAATTCCGAGAATTTTTCCTTTTGAGTTGTCTCCAAAAGATACATCTCCACTATTTTCGATTTTGGTGAAACTTGAGAACCATGCATAGTTTCCGGTCATATGCCTAGAGCAACCGCTATCCAAGTACCGTTTATTTTTCTTCTTCTTTAAGCCCTGCAAGGAAAATCTTATGTCTTAGGTACCCAAACATTTTTGGGTCCTTGAGCGTTAGCAACGGTTCCTTTTGGAACCTAAATGCATTTGACACCATAATATGCATTTCTTTTCACGGGACATCTATATTTCATGTGACCATTTTGATTACAATAATCACAAACGATTTTATGATCACTTGTGGAGGTAGCTTTAACAAAATAATTCTTATAATATATTTGCTTTAAATTAGGCTTATCCCCAAGTCCTCCTTTATCAAATACATATTTTTGAGAGTTAAACATGTTATCCAACATCTTTTCCCCATTTGTAAATTTTAATACAACATCACTAAGCTCAATATTCTTTTTCTTAAGCACTTCATTTTCCTTTTTCAAATCATCTACATGTGGCTCTAGATGCTCATGTGAAGTACTTGGTTTCTCATTTGATAATGCAACTCTATTATGCAAGGTTTTATTCTCTAATTCTAATCCTTTAATCTTCTCATTCAATGAATCATTGAATGAGAGGCACGGCATCCTTTTCATTAGTAAGCTCTAGCAATTTCTTTCTAAGGCATGCATTCTTTTTACCTATTTTCATCAACTCATCATGCATTTCTTTAAAGGCATCATGCAATTCATCATAGGTAGGATCACTTACCTCATTGAGATCATCATCATCTCCTATTGCCATAAGATACCTCTTGCGACTCTTATTATTATTTGGCACGATAAGCCCTTAGCACCATATTGATTAGAGCGTGGTTCATGAGGTGTGGATTCCCCCCTCATGATTTAATTAGTATTAATAAGGAATATTTAGCCCATGGTGCATGTTGATAAGGATCCAGATACCCAAGTGCTTTATTTCAATAGTTCCCAATTTAATTTAATTCCGCCATTCCAATTTAAATTCTAGCATCCTTTAAATCAATTTCCCCACAAATCCAACCACCCACTAACAAAATTAATTCTACACACAATTAAAATCCACCTCCTCGTGGGATCGACACTCATCACCATTGATCTATTCTACAATAGATTCGTGCGCTTGCGAGTTCAACAAAATTTACACAACAAGTTTTTGGCGCCGTTGCCGGGGAGGTAAGTATTTTAATTTGTAAAATTAATTTTTGTAAATAATTTATTATTATTATTATTATTATTATTATTATTATTTTATTTGTTTCCTTGTAATTTTTTTCCTTAAAAAAAATAAATTTACATTTTCTAGGTGACAATTTCTTTTTTCTCTTCTTTAAATTTCTGTAATTTAATTTTTATGTTATTTTTTTCTTCTTTGTAATTTTTTATTTTTTTGTTAATTTATTTCATGTAATTGTTTTAGTGTGTTTTTTTTAGAAATGTTGTAACACCGCAAAAAGGTTAGTATTGTAATTTCTCCTTCTTCTTTATTTTTATTTATTTTGTTCTCATTTTTATTTTCTTTGCATGCATGGTCGTAGGTCATTATTACCTAATCTTGAACCTATAGACCTTGAATTAGAAAGAACACTTCGCACACACAAACACATTACACTTAAAGATAAAATTGAAATGTATTTGCAACAACCAGAACCACAGGAGAGGCCATTTAAGGACTACTTTAGTCCCTTATCTAATTTGAGCACATCTTGCATAAGATACCCAAATGTAGCTGCTAGGAGTTTTGAGCTAAAACCTAGTGTGCTAAATTCTCCCAACATTCTATGGCTTAGAAAATGAGGACCCATATAATCATCTGAATGATTTTCATACAATTTGTCAAACTTTTAAATATGAGAATTTTTCAGAAGTTGATGTTAAACTTAGACTATTCCCATTTTCTTTAAAGGATAGAGCTCGTTCACGGTTCAATACATTGCCTCCTAATAGCATTATAACATGGGAATAAATAGTAACGAAATTTTTAAATAAATATTTCTCAGTGCATAAAACCAATGCTATTCACAGGAAAATCTCAGAGTTCACTCAGAGAGAAGACGAGCAGTTTTTCGAAGCATGGGAGCGATTCAATGGGCTACTTTTGAAGTATCCACATCATGGGTACGAGAAATGGCACCAATGCCAATACTTCTTGGAGGGATTATTGTCAAATGTGCAAGAATGGCTAATGGCAACAAGTGGAGGAGAGCTAATGTCAAAAAGTGCATCAGAGATTTGGGATTTCTTCCAAATGACAAGATAATTCCCAACAACGGAGTCGATCACTCAGGAATACTAAAAGAATTAAGGGAGTAAATGAGGTTCACATTAGCGAGTCCAGTTCGGGAATCAAAAAAGTCAAAGAGATGGTTGAAGGTCTTTCTCGATAAATAGCATCGTTGACGACTGCTAAATCAACAAAGTCACATGACCATGAGTCATATTCAGATCAAGCCAATGCCATCGGTGTCATGAGAAAGCCATATAATTACAACCCATACTCTAATACATATAACCCTGAATGGAGAGACCACCCCAATTTTTCATGGTCTCAAGGATTCCAATAGAATGAGTTAAGGATACATCTTTTGGAATGGAATTGAAACCTTTTATTGATAAAGTCACCAACAACGGTAACCCAACTATGTAATAGTTATACCACTATTCCATAGTTAAATGGGTAGTAACAAGTTGTTATGTGACTGGTTTGGCACAAAAAATAAATAATCCCATTCGAGATTTCGGTGCAAATAACTATGAGGTTGAGGTTGAGTAATTACTCTTAATGAAGTTTGAGTCTTATAGTAGCTAAAGACATGATTTGAAGCTTCACGTAAGTGAACATAAGAAATGGTGTCGTTTCTAACAAGGTCGTGGTTTAATCTTGTAAATGTTCATGAATCTAAGATAGAGCACAAGGCCGGAATAGTGCTAAATATTGGAACATAACTTTGAAATTTGGGATAACTTATATGTGATGTATCTTCTGTATTTACTTAAGAGACAAAGTTTAATGCTTAGCACACTATTGTTTTGTAAATGCTTTGAAATACATTCGATAATTAAAGGTTAAAATCGAACGATACCTTTTTGTACGTATAAGTTTATCATTAATAAATTTAGAAAATATTACAATCTAGTGGGGGATTGTAAGAGAGATTGTTATATTTTGAAGTTTGAAATTCTGGAAGAAAACGACTAGCTGATTTTGAGAAAACAGCTAACTGTTTTCGTTCAGAGAGCATGTTCTGTATTCTATAGAAAATGGCTAGTCGGATATTAAAACCGGCAAACCGTTTAATTCCAGTGAGTATTCTAGATTAAAACGGCTAGTCGATTTTAATAAACGACAAACTGATTAATTCCAGTAAGCATTCTAGATTAAAACAGCTAGCCGATTTTGAGAAAACGACAAACCGTTTGTGTACAGAATGCTCTCTAGACTAGAAACTGATTTCCAGTTTCTTGCATACAGCAAATCAGTTGTGAACAGATGCAAACTTCAAACCAAAAAGTGTCTTTGAAGAAATATCATTTTTAAATGGTTGTAATTTTTCAATAAATAACCGTTTTTCTTTATTAAATAGACACTAATATTAATTAAATGAAGAACAAGAAAAAATTACAGATTTCATATATGTTCTTGGAATGCAATCTTATTTGCTAGAGATTGTGTTAATGATTTGTTATATCTTGGGGGTAATTTGACATTAAACTCTATAGCAAGTAAGGTTGGTGAGCGCAAATGAAACTTTAAAGGAAAGTGTGCAAACATGTCTTAAATCCTATTAAATTTCTTTTATTGTTTGCCTCCATATCCGTTAATTCTCCAACATTCATCTTCTGATGCCAACAAGTAATTACATATACGATGGTCAAGTTACCGTTTCTCAAAGCTTATTTAGCATTGAATATGATTGAAAAAATTAGAGAGCTAAGTGTCCATCTAGGATGTTGATTCTCAATATGGCTTAGTCTGTACTTCAGCGTAAAATTAAACAAATTATGGAAAATTCCTAGGGCCAATTAAAGAGAATGCAAATCGATTTATTGATGTGTCGTTGAACTTAATTACTTATTGAAGGCAACCTTTGCCTACCGATGAGTTCTAGATTTTTCTCTGCAAACTGATTCTACCTCTTATTTCTTTTTGATCATGAATCGAATGTTGACTAATGATACAAAGAGGACCTCATCTTCAAGTCCTTCGCATTAAGCATGGGCCCCAAGTTGTAAATTTGTAATGTACAATCAAACACAGCTCGCTCTTTCTTAGGAAATAGTATATTAATTTTTTTATTCAAATGCATGTATTGACAAAGGAAATTTCCTCGAAATTTTTCTACCACCGCAAACATTTTTGTATTACTAAATGAATGAGTTTTTCTTATTAGTTTCACAATTAGTACTGGTACTATTATTATATCCTGGAGTCTATCATTTTGCGCCATAACACGACACTTCATATGAATTAAGAATTATTCTGAGGTAGCAAGCAACTCAAGTTGGGTATTATATATACGATAAACATGGCAACGACAACTCTTAAATTGACATTTATATTATTACTACCATAAGACTGCCACGATATTCAGACAGAACTTTAATAATTAAATATGACTTTCGATGTTTATTGAAGATCAGAGTTAGACAATCAATATTATTATTATCCTATCAATAATATTAATAAATACAGTATGACAAGCCAGCTAATTGACGTTTGCTATATAAGCTACAAAAATACACCCAAATACTTAACAGAGAGAAGCGTATTCTCCTAGAAATAAGAGTATTCTCGTGGAATGAAGGAGGGGTTATCAGTACAAAAGAGAGTAAAAGCAGGGAAAATGTAGCCAAAAAGAAATAAATGCCCAAGGACTGCTAAAGCATCTATGTCTCGAGTCGGCCCATATATTATGATTAAGATTCATTACCTACACTTTTGGTTAAACTTTACCAGCAACAGCAACGAAAACTCCTTCTTCTCCTCGGCGGAGGGGGAGTGTTCCCTTGCCGTACTGGAATTGATCTGGGATGAGTTGGCCCCGATATTTCAATTTTGTTTTGCTGATTTCGTCTTAGGAGTGCGGGTGCCATCCTCTCTGCACGTTCTTCAAAGGCCTCTTCTTTCTTTTTAACACCATCATATGGTGTTCTCTTGGGATCTTCACTGCGCCGGCTTTGTTTGTTTTTACCTGGATTCTGTTTATGAGAATGGCCTTTCTGACGACTAGTAGAACTCATGATTTGCTCTTCTGTTCTTTGGGATTTTTTACCTCTGCGCTGATTTTGTTGACTTTTATGAGTATTCTGGTTGGGAGAGCGGTCTTTCTGACGAGTAGTGGTACCCATCATTTTCACTTCTTCAGTATTCCCAGTATTTGCTCCTGAGAAAGCTACCAAATATTTGCTGTGTAAATGACTAGCGAGCTAATGGAGAAGCATTCGTATTCATGAAGGAATTGAAAGAAATCTAATTTGAAATAATGAATGATCAGAATTCACAAAATGCTTTTTGCAGAAGAGGATTTATTTGACTACTTATAGTTGATTCTATCTCCTGTTTGATTTTTGTGTTTAAATAGCGATGCTCCTATTTATATAGAGAAATATCACCCGGCCGCACAGTACAGCATAGTAACATTAATTATTATATTGCATAATAATAGGGGTGGTAAAAATCCATACGGGACATGTACCTTCGGGAATTTTTTTCATTTGGAGAGGTATGTGGATAATTTTATACCCAATTTCTTATTCGGAGAAGGGACGGAGAAATTTTTTTTCCCAATTTCTTACTCAGGAAGGGGACAGAGATGAGGTGGAATCTCCATCCCCTACCCATTTCTCCATTTTAATTTTTATTTTTATTTTTATTTTTTAAATTACTATAAAATTATAAATATTGGTTAAAATAAAAAATATCAAAATATTTATATTATTAAACTTTTAGGCCTAATTAACTAATTAAAGTCCTAAATTTTTATTCAGGACATTAAAAAGATCGGGTAGATTCTATCAGCCTAAAAATTTTATTTTAATTTTAATATTCATTAAATATTTTAAACTTAAATCTATTTTTTATTTATGTTTAGATGTTATAATTGCCTACAGTGAATCACAATTTTAATATCTAATATAATCTAATATAATATTTGCTCTTGATTTGCTCCGAATTAACTATTGTGTTGTAAAGGGGAAGTCAACATTTATAAAGTGTCCACGCCACCATTGAAAAAGTTAATTTTCAATTTAAATTCGATTTTATTTACAATAATTCTGCATTAGACTATTAATTTGTTCACGATAATTTGTAAAAAAAGTTTGTATCCTTTACATGTTGCGTTACTTACTAATTTTTTTATTTTAATATGATTAACTCAAAATAAAAAAAATGCATTAGTTATTCGGGGATCGAAGACCCTCGGAGACCCCTGTTATTATTCGGGGAGGGGATGAGAATTCTCTCAAGTAATTCTAATGAGGACGGAGAGGGGACAGGGACATACGTAAAATATGGGAGATGGGTATAGGGAGATTGGTCGCCTCCCCATCGCCATCCTTACCTAATAATCAAAGCAATGGGACCCATTCCACATATATTAAAATAGTGGTACTCGTTAATATCAAGAGTTGTGGATTAATAATTTGTGGGGTAGGCTTGTTTTAACCACCAATTTTCTCTCTATATTAATTTTTTAATTAAAAATTTCGTAATTTAAAGAAAAAAAGACATTTATATCCCCAAAGTTTAAGAAAACAATCATAAAGACCCAAGTTCTTAAAAAAAGACAACAATATCTTTTTTTTTTACCGTAATACATTTTGAATATAGTAATTAAAAAACTAATTTTAAAGGTTTTAATTATTACAAATTCAATATAAATAACACAATCTATCTAATAGACTAATAATGTTAAATTATTCTAAAGATTTTTAATAATATTAAAATTTTAAATTATTATATTTATTTTAATAATATATTTGTATTTATTATAAATATTTTAAATAAATCTTTGTGTTAAATATATAGATTTGACAATTAACAAAATATCTTCCCATTAATAGTACTAAAATTAACTTTTACATCATATTCAAAATAAGTTTAATTTTAATTTATTTATTTTAATATTATTTTTTAATTTATTATTAAAAATTACTTTAACATAATAAAATAGGTCTAATAGATTGTAAAAATATAAAAATATTTTTAAATATTAAAATTATTTTAGAATGTATATATTATTACATTTATTTTAATGCCATATTTCTATTTGTTATAGTTTTTTTAATGTTAATGTTTTAGGTTTATGGAGTCAAAGGGTATTATGGTCAAAATAAAATATTGGTGTCCCTTATTGAAACTCAGAGTCTCTGTGACTATTTCTCTAAATCTTGGGGTGCAAATGTCTTTTTTTCTAATCTAAATAATTTTTTGGTTAACACTTTCTTCTCTTTCACTTTTCAATTTCACAAATTCTCTTTAACTACAATTTATTCATATATTTTCTTTTAACTAAAAATAATTAATATAACAAACTAAGAGGAACAAAATCCACTATTTAAAAATGAACATCAACAAATTTTTATCAGATCTGAAGAAACTAATTTTTATTAAACACAAAAGTTAATGAATCAAGAAAAAAAACTTATATATATGAACATGAAATATAAATAATGAAATACTTCGAAAAGAAAAAAAATTAAAAGAGAGTGAAATTGAGTATTTAGTTTGCAAAATATGAGAGCAAAGAGAAAATATGCAATTGTAAGATAGAGAGAAAATAATATTAGTGAAGGGTAATTTTGAGATTTTAAAATTTTTTAATAATTTATTTATTTTTCAAAATGGATGTTGAGAGAAATTTGATGGCTTCAAATAGCCCACCGTAATCTATAACATTTTAGTTAAGAAATGGTAATATTTGACCTTCTCAATATACATCAACATCCTCACTTTTCAATTAATTAGTCCATCTTATTTTCAAAATTACCCTTATTTAAAAATAAAAAATATTTAAAGATAAATTTATTGTGAAATTAATTGTGAAGTATCCAAATTAATTAGTAAATAATATAAAAATTATGTTAGTATAAGTTTAAATTAACTATTTTACCCTTGGAGGGTAAAAGTACCAAAAAAATATTTCAACTTCAATATTTTCTTTATTTTCATACAAAATTTGTTGTTTTTAAATATACTAATACTACTTTATTAGTATGATTATTTAGCTTAAATAAACTAACATAATATCATCAACAGTACTCATGTAAAATATTGGGGTTATCAAATTTATGTCATTCTAAGTGTTTTGAAAATAATTATTAGATTTCATTCAAAAACATTATATTATAAATCAGAAAAATAAATATCTAAACTATTAGATACAATAACTCAGATTTATTGGTGTAATTGGTCATTTTATGTCATAAGAGTAAAATAGCCAAATAAAATTTATTTAATTGAAGACGGTCAAAGAAACCTAAGGTTTGAAAAGAAAAAAGGATTTAATTAATTATTTGTATAAAAATTTTGTTGATTTGTATTTGTTAAAAATACGTAAGATCATTGTAATTAATTCGTAGATGTGAGATGGATTTACAAAAATAATAGGTGAAAGTATTCCCACCATAAAGGAGACAATATAGATAACTTTCTTCACGTAATATCTTACTAATTTCTCATTAATCAGGATGAATGAATTGTGTTTACTAGCAAGTGGCTGCTATTTACAGCTATTGAGCGGCGGAAGAGTTTGCCGCATGCACCACACTTCCTTAATTCTATTGTGTACTTGTGTGAAATACGCAACACAATAATAACAAAGGTTTGGATATACACATATATAGCAAGATATTATTTTTCTATTTTTTTCTTTGCTTTCTCGTCCATTTTCTCTTTCGCTTTTATTGTTCAACCAAAATTCTCTCTCTAAACTGGAGTTTTGTAACTTTCATGAAATAGAACTAAGAGATTCAAACACTAAATCTTTATCTCTTAAGGTCTTGTTTAATATTGAGATATTATACCTTTAAGGTACAATTGTTGTGGAAAAAAATTGTAACTATGAAATAAAACTTAAACATATATAGTGAATATAAATAATAATTTTGATAAAATTAGTAAAGATATAATCATTTTTCATCATCTAAATATAAAATCAAATCAACTTTTCTTCTAAGTTACAGTAGTCAATGTTTATCAAATATTTTAATACTGTAGATTTTAAACTATTATTACCCAACTTCAACCCAAAATAGAGCCCAAGTCTTATCCATGATATACACTTTATTTAAGAAATTATCTTACACTCAAATGTTTGCCCCTCATTGTTACAGGACTCAAAAACCTTGAAATGTTTGATGCTTCTATGCTTCTGACTCTGGCTTTGCTATTTCAAATTAATCTTAATTTTTGTGATCTGGATTTACCAAAGCGAACTCAACCTCTCAAACATCAAGCTTAAAAATTTTCGAACCTTTTTAGCCTTCGCAAGCTCCTGATGAACAACTTGGAAAACTGCCAAAATGAGATGGACTTGAAAAGCAGGTTGCTGTGATTTGGTGCGAAAGAAGAGGCGAGGGAGAAAAGAAACAAATAATTTTTTTCTTTTATTGTAAGGACAGTTTAGAAAATATTAGATATTAATTAAAAAATAAAAATTAATAAAATAAAATAAGAGGATCAAATATCAGGCGAATATAAAAATGTTGCTTCTTAATTTTTTTAAGGCGATTAAATCATCAGCCATGCCCCGTGTGACCATTAATTGCTTTACAAATTATGTTATGCTATTGTATTTATCATACGACAAGCAGCAGTTGCCTTTATAGATTTGTGTTCACACAATATATTTTATTGTGGTCAGTAGATGCTCATGGAGGCGCTTTCATTAATAACAGCAGGTGGGCCTTCAATAAACAGTTTAGAGCTAGGAGAATCATTTTCCAAAGGATAATTTTCAATTGTCGGCCCCGCAATTGTGTCCAACAAACACGTATAGATTTTTATATTCAAATATACACTAATCCCCTGGACCACACCTCTGACAGCCAAAAGCGATGGTAATTGTGAGAATATACATGGAATTTTTGCTTATGCTAGTCAATGAAATTTGAGCCGCCAGCACAGTAGAGCATAGTGATTAGTGACTCTAACTATTATAGGAGCTGGCAACTTTACAGAAACTGTAACAGCCACGCATTTTTGATTCATTGTATCAAGAGACTGAAATTGGATGGTTGGGATTAAAGGCCAGAATAGAAAATAATCACGCGCAACCGTTTTTAACATTTAAAAGAGTTCATTTCTATGCACACCCAAATATTTTGACAAATATCAATATGCACCCACAAACTTTTTATATAAAACCACTTACCCGCCCATTAACTTTTCTATTATTGGATTAAAAAACTATCATGCCTCAATTGAATTAAATTGATTGGGTAAAATATCTCTTATACCTTATCAATTTTTACAGTAAAATATACAATATTTAGTAAAATCAAATTTATTTTTTATTCAGAAATCAAATTTTTTTATTTAGTGAAATCAAATTTAGAAAAATATTAATTGAAATTTATCTTTACATGATGTCAAATGTTTTTCAAATTGACAAAGTCAAGTCTCTTTGGTAATTCAAATCAAGAACAATTAGAAAAATATTAATGTATAGAAATTCTACTAAGGGTTATTTTTAAAATTCTCAAACGAATAGAAATTAAATTAATATTTTTAAATTTTATTTATGAGTTTATTTAAAAAATGAGTTTTGAAAGAAATTTGAGGGGTTTAAAGAACCCCGTCCTTTCTTTAATTATTCAGTAAATTTGAAATATATTAATTGGGTATAAGAATATGTTCTTCTAATCTTCTTATGTAAAATTTATCCAATTAAAAAAAATTACCAAAGGGTATTTGTCTTTTTACTGACATTTAATAACATTGATGGCAAATATATACAATCATCAATCAATTATTATCGACCATTCAAGCTAACGGAAAAACTAATTGCGTGAGTTGTTACGATTGTTACCAAGAATTTTTTTTAATGGACACTATTACACCTCATATCATTAAAAAACTTAAAGATTACAAGTCGAATGAAAAATCTTCCATCCTTATAAAAGAATTTGAACAACTCAAAGTACAGTGTTAAATCCTTGAGATACAATGAACCTGAAAATCCTATTTTGACACACCACAAATAACGAATATGACTTAACAATCAATGGAGATAAATCAAGTTACTAGCAAGCTATAAGCCAAAACACAAGGCGACTTCTTCACCAAAATCAATATCATTCAAATAATTCCCCTTATGAAGGCCCGAAGCTATCATGAAAACAACAAAAAAATAAAAAATTAAACAAATGGACAAGAAAAAAAATTTCCCCAGTAACCAGTCGCCTTACAAAACTTTTCCTTGTAGAACCTACACAAAAACCACCGCTATAGGGCTATCAAAACCTCTACCCACCACTAATAGAGTTGAGAAAAAAATCTTTGATATGAGTGTATCCTTCTAATTTGCACACTAAAGTAGTTTTTCGAGAGATTCATCGGAAAAAAGCCTTAGAGTTGAAGAAGAAATTAAAAAAAAAAGAAGAATAGAAAGAGGAATGAAAATAAAAAATACTTTACCAAGAGTTAATTAATAGTAATCGGTATATTTGAGCATGCAATAAAATTTACCTCTATATTCGTATGACATAAAATATAATTTTATTCATTAATTACACTACTAATTTGTCTAAATTTTAGTTTAAAAAAATAAATTTCTAACTATTTACATAAATTTTAGTTTTTATAAAAATGAATTAAAAAAATTTATGCTTATTTTTTACACTGACCTAATGTTTAATTAAGGGCAATAATGTCTTTGTGCTAGTTAGAAATGGCCAGTAATTGAACTTAACTGCGTAGGACAACAATTTAACCATTTGAGGGTGAGGTTTATGGCTTACATCAAAGTTAGTGTATACTAATGGTTAATAAGAATAATGGGGTAAACATGGAATTAATCCTTACCCAGGCATTAGAAGTTTGTTGGTTTTCTCTTTTAACCGGATAATTACCGGTCAATATGTCAAGTGTCCCTACACGTGGCAGCATCTAATTTATTCACTTATCATTTCAGTTGCTGTTACATACAGTTTCTGTAACATAGCTAGCTCTATTATTATATTATATAATAATTAAAGAAATGGACCCATTCCATTTAAATTAACAGTAGCGATATTCTCACAAATTTACGCACAAAGGTTTGCACAAAACGGTGCGTTTTGTGCAACCTTTAAAAGGCTCTTCGTACGTGCACCAAACAACACACACGCACGCCAAATTCACAGCATCGTTTCCCACTTCGTTTCCCACTCGCGTTGCCTCCTTTCACTGCACAAAAACCTAGCAGCTTCGTTCTCCACACAGCAACACCAAATTCACAGCATCGTTATCCCACTCGCGTTTGTGTCCTTTCATTGCAACAAAAATCCAGCAGCTTCATTCTCCACACAAAGAACAGCTTTTCTCAAATCCCAACAAAGAAGCTTCGTTCTCAAATCCCAACAAAATAAAAAACTCAAAGAAGACTTCAGACGTGTAACCAATAATAGCTTCGTTCTCAAATCCCAACAAAGAAGAAAATCTCTCCTTGTTTTGCCACACTCTCTCGGCTCCGATCACCCTCATTCTCGGTGGCTCCATTCTCCCTCTCTCTCGGTTCCTCTCTCCCTCAATCTCTCGACCTCAGCTGCATCAGTCTCTCTCCCCCAACACAACCGAATTAACAGAGTTCGTTAAGGTTAGTGTTCAATTTATTGTTTTAATTTATAATTAATTGAAGATTAATTATTTTGCCTCATTTCGGGTACTTCACCTAGCCTAACGTAGAACCTTATTTTTTTTGCATATTTTAATTTGTGAGCCTTTGAGCAATTAAGTTCAGTTTAATTCTTTGTTTGTTCTATTTAAATTTTACAGAGCATATATTGCAATTGCCGATTAATGTTGATTTTCTTGGTTATGATTATCTAAATTTTGTTCGAATTTTGTTCTTATCATGAGTAATGTGAAATATATTCAGTTGATTAATATGAAATATATTCATTTTGTACGAATAGAGAATATGGAAAAAAGCATTGAAGTTGAAGAGTTTGAGGAAATTGAGGAGAACAACTTACAGGATGATGAACCAATGATTGGAATGTCATTCGATAGTGAGATTGAAATGTATAGTTATTATAGAGAATATGGTAAAAGAAAAGGGTTTCCAGTTATGCGGAGAAGTAGTAGTAAGGGCATTGATGGGATGATACGACATGTGAGTTATGTTTGTGGGCGAAGTGGTGTAACAAGAAGCAAATCTAGTAATCCGCTAAGGCCCCAACCTAATGCAAAAATAGGTTGCAATGCTAAATTGGGAGGAGGATTAGAAGAAGACGGAAAGTGGAGGATTCGAGTTTTAAATCTTGAACACAATCATACATTGTTGACTCCAACCAAGTCTAAATTTTTCCGATGCAATCGCAACCTTAGTTCATATGCAAAAAAGAAGCTTGATGTAAATGATAGAGCAGGGATTAGATTGTCCCAAAATTATCAATCACTTGTTATTGAGGCTGGTGGCCATGAAAATGTGACATTCACAGAAAGAGACTGTAGAAATCATATACAGAAAGAAAGACGACTACGGCTTGGGGATGGAGATGCTGCTGCTCTTCAAAATTATTTTATGAGAGTTCAGTTAGAAGACAATAGGTTTTTTTTTAGTATGCAAGTGGATGATGAGGGTCGATTGAAAAATGTATTTTGGGCTGAGCCAAGGAATATGGAAGCATACAAAGAGTTTGAAGATGTTGTTACTTTTGACACTACATACCTTACAAATAAGTATGACATGCCATTTGCTCCATTTGTGGGAGTAAATCATCATGGTCATTCTATTTTGTTTGGATGTGGATTAATTTCACATGAGGATGTTAAGACGTTCACTTGGTTATTTCGAACGTGGCTATCATGCATGTCCAATTCCGTTCCCATTGGAATTATTACAGACCAAGACAAGGCCATGAAAATTGCAATTGCGGATGTCTTTCCTAGTACTCGACATCGGTGGTGTTTATGGCATATACTTAAGAAGATTCCGGATAAGCTAGGGGGCTATAAACAATATCATGATATTAGCGATATGTTGCATTGTGCTGTTTATGATTCACAGAGCCTAAAAGTTTGAGGAAATCTGGCCCCGCATGATTGTAGAATATGATTTGGGTGGTAATGATTGGCTACAGGGCTTGTATAATGAGAGACATCATTGGGTACCATGTTACCTGAAGGATAGTTTTTGGGCTGGAATGTCAACTACTCAACGGAGCGAGAGCATGAATGCGTTTTTTGATGGTTATGTTAACTCAAAAACCACATTGAAGCAGTTTGTAGAGCAGTACAGTAATGCATTAAAGAGTAAAGTTCAAAAAGAAGTCGAAGAAGATGCTCGGTGTCTTTCACAACAAATGCCATGCGTAACATCTTACAAGATGGAGAAGAAAGTTCGAGATGTGTACACCATTTCAAAGTTTCAGGAGTTTCAGAAAGAGTTGACTGCGAAGCTGTATTGCGAATTCATTAATTCAATGGGTTGTGAACATATAGTCAGAGAAGATGTTAAAATTGGAGAGTTTAAGAAAAGAACTTTTTTTGAAGTACATTTTGAAAAAGATAATGGTGAGATCAGTTGTAGTTGTTCAATGTTCCAATTTAGGGGAATTCTGTGCAGACATGCCATAACAATCATGATACGCAATGACTTGGAAGTACTTCCAGAAAAGTACATTCTACGAAGATGGAGAAAAGATGTGTGGAGATGCCATAGTAGGGTGAAAACAAGTCATGAGTTGCACAGATGAGCAAAAGCGGTATGAAAAAATGTGTGTTAGGTTTGCGGAAGTTGCAAATGTGGCTGCAAGAAATGTTGAGAGTTCTAATCTAATTTTGAATTAGATTGAGGATGTATGGAAAGATCTACCTGAGCCAATTCAATGCAGAGGTAACAATATGGGATTTTCAGGTCAAGGAAGTTGTAGTAACAGCATGGGAATTTCAACGAATGCAACTGAGGGAGTGCGTGATCCAGAAGTGAGGCGTCGGAAAGGTCGTCCACCTTGTCAAAGGAAAAAGTCAACAAGGTCTACCAAACCTAAAAAGAATTCAACACGTTCGAATGCAGAGGTTAGTTTTACCATTAATTAATTCAAATAAATTTATTACATAAATGGTACTTAAATGATTTTTTGTTGACTTTATAGGATGGACATGCAGACAATATATTATCTTCTCAAGTGTCTGTTGTAATTCCACAAAGAAGCAATATTGCAGCGGTAAGTGAGTGAGGCTGGATTCTTATAATTTTTCTTAATTTTCATAACTTAATCCGTACATATTTTGAAATATATTGTGGATCTTATGTAGACATTTCAAAATGTTGGAGGAAGTGATATTGATACGAATATATACCCATATGGAATTGCGAACTACTATAATGTAAGTTGTTCACCATATATATATATATATATATATATGTATACTTTTTTTTCATTTATTTTACCTATTTATTTCTTAATGTTTGAATTTTTATAGCAGCCCCCACAACTCCTACAGCATGGACATTTTCAGCAGTTACTCTTTCAGCAAGCTAATGAACATGGAGTTAATTCGGAGTTTCAACGTGATTTTGGAAAATAACGTTATACTTGTGTTTTTGGAGAATCATGTGTTTGCTATTATATTTGTATTTTAATTATGGAGAATCGTATGTTTGTTATTATACTTGTATTTTAATTATGGAGAATCATATGTTTGTTATTATATTTTTGTTTTAATTATGGAGAATTATATGTTTGGGCTGAGCATAATTGTGTAATTTTCATTAAAACAGTGGCAGCTATTAAATGTGTTTTAATTTCTGCATGTTTCTTTCTATTCTGCTTTTTTTTTTTATACAACTTCTGCATGATCATGAAGATGATGATGTGGGTGTGTTTTGATAACCTGAGGTGGTGATTTTTGGATGGGATAGTTGTAGTGATGTGGGTGTATTTTGTCTCTCAATCACACTTTATGATAGTTGTAGTGATATTTGAAGCGAATGGTAACACCAAGAAAAATTAAGAGAATGATTTAACGCAAAGTTGCAAATAACAGAAAGTAATATGTTCAGCCATAACGGTAATTTTCATTGCAAATAAGAGAAGTTAATACATTAGTTGAACATACAATTTAAATACAATACATATTAAAATAGATATAATTATTTGTGGGGCATATTTTACAATCACACTTGGTTGCGATCTTCGTTGAAGTTCTCTTTGAAGCAATTCAAATTTAAGAGACAAGCATTCCATTTGATGCCCCAGCTTGCGCACTTCTCCTAGTAAGAGATCAATTTTAATTTCACTTATTTTTCAATCTTCCACCCCTCGACACTCATTAGATTCACTGTTCTTCCGATCGTCGTCCCATTCAAATGCTCCACATCCTTTGCACTTCCAAAACTTACGATTCGGATTCTCCCTTGTGCGCGAAGTTCGTAAGATCTTATCATTGCTGCACTTTTCACAAGTTTTTATATGTGGATTTGGAACTTCACTCATGCTAGAGGACATTGTGATATAAATATCCAACCAATTTAAGCAACTGAAAAGGAGAAAAAAAATCCATAATAGTTAGTGAGCATTAAGCAACTGGACATGGGAAAAATATAGGAGACACCAGCTACTAATCAATTCGAAAAGAAAAAACAGCCAGTAGGCATTAAGCACTGAAGGTGGAAAAAACAACTGGACAGAACAATTATTAAATAAATTTCTTATATTGGCCAAAACTGTATTTTTCTGCAGTAATTCTGCACATGCTCCTTACTAAATGTTTGTTCTCAGGATCCGTTTGGAATATAATACTTCCCACATCTAATCATGCCATGTATGCCTACTTTATCAGAGAAAATGTTGCTCTTAAGGTTTTTGCCGACTATCTCCTGCAAACTTAATGTCTCTCTAATAATGTTTGTCAACCAAATTGTACACACTAATTCATTGGTCCATTACTTATAGATTTTTCAAGGATTCCAGAGAAGAAGAAGGGCAGCATGCTGAGAAATTCGTGGAGTATAAGGTAATGCCTACTTTACTGCTTGACAAACAAATTGTACACAATTTGCTACCACAACAGTTAGTAACAATACTTGCTCGAGAACTAACAGCTACAACAGTTAGTAATAATACTTGCCCGAGAACCAATAGCCACACCAATTAGTAACAATAGCCACAACTTGTTCGAGAACTAACAGTTTCGTTCTCAAATCCCAAACAAAATCTGAATGATCAAAAATGAATTCCTAAATAACAATAACCAACATCTGAAATCCAAAGCTAATATCAATACAACCCAAAAAGCTAATAACAATAACAATAACCATTCAAAATTCAAGTGGCCGAAATAGGACAAAATAATTAATCTTTAATTAATTATAAATTAAAGCAATAAATTGAACACCAACCTTAACAAGCTCCGTTAATTCGGTTGTGTTGGGCGAGAGAGAGTGAGGGAGAATGGAGCCACCGAGAATGAGGGTGATCGAAGCCGAGAGAGTGTGGCGGCTCAGATCCAGCGAGATCGGAAACAGGGAGAGATTTTGTTGCTGTTGGGATTTGAGAACGAAGTAGTTGCTGGTTGCACGGTCGAAGCTGCTGAGTTTTTGTTGCTGTTCGGATTTGAGAACGAAGCCTTGCTGTTGGGATTTTAGATCGAAGTTGTTGCTGTGTGGAGAACGAAGCTGCTGGGTTTTGTTGCAGTGAAAGGAGGCAAACGCGAGTGGGAAACGAAGTGGGAAATGATGCTGTGAATTTGGCGTGCGTGTGTGTTGTTTGGGGCACGTACGACATGCCTTTTAAAGGTTGCACAAAACGCACCGTTTTGTGCAACCCTTTGTGCACAAATGTGTGAGAACATCATTTTCCTTAAATTAAAACAGTCGTATTCGTTATAATATTAGAAAAACATTAAGTGTCGATAAAGATAAAAAAAATAAAAATTATTATTGTATTATTTTTATTTTATTTTATATTCATTTAACTATTATAAAATTTAAAATATTCTTTGTATTATCTTTTTTTTAATTTACATTAATTAGTTACTTTTACATTAATATCATTAAATAATTTAAATAAAATAATAATTTTATTCTTAAGTAAAATTAAAATATTATTTTATTTTATAAAAATTTTAAAAAATAAAAAATTATAATTATAAAAAAATCCCTAAATTTAATAAAAAATAAATTTTAAATTGTTGCCTCCTTAAGTCTTTATCCATGATATTTTCTTTTGACTTTATTTAAGAGATTATCCTGCACTCAAACGTTTGCCCATCATTATTCTAGGACTCAAAAACCTTCAAGTGCTTGATGTTTCTATGCTTCCGACTGTAAGTTTGCTATTTCAGATGAATGTTAATTTTTATGATCTACATTAATTAACAAAGCGAAGATAACCTCTCAAACACCAAGCTTAAACTTAACTTGCTTTTCCAACCTTTTTATAACTACAAGAATTCTGGCCTTTTGCGACAAATTTTTTTGCCACGAAATTTTGTTGTTGTTTTGAATGCGCTTTAGCAATGAAATAATTCTTTTAGTCGCTAAACATATAAGGAAAAAATTAATAACGAATTAACATTTTTAGCCACGAAATATCATTCAATTGCAACGAATTAATTTGTTGCCAATAGTTATTTTCAGCTACGATTTAATGATGCTTATTTTGTCGCTAAAATGTGACCATTAGTGATGAAAATAAATTTTTCTCTAAATAAAAGCAAAAAATGTCAATTTTGCGGCAAAAAGTTAATTTTCATTTTTATTTTGTGATGAAATTCAAATGTCATCACTAAATATATTGTTAAGAAAAAATATTTTAATCTCGTCGCCAAAATAATAAATTGATTGATTAAAAAGAAAAAGTGGAAAATTTTTCACTAAAATTTTTAAATTTTTTTGACAAAATTCAAAATTTGTTGCTAAATGTGTATATTTAGCATCGAAATTTGAATTTCATCACAAAAAAACTTTGAAAATTCATTTAAAACTAATAGGCGGGTAATATTCGTCCAAAATTTATTACTTTAATGGCAAACTTTTAACTTTCTCTCTAAATGAACATCTTTTTACAGCAAAATTTGAAAATTGTAAATGTAATCTTTTAGTGACAAAATTCAAATTCCTTACCCAAAAAAATATAGTTCTCTATTTATATATCATTTACATTATTTTTTTATTATTTTGTTCCCTAAATACTGTTCAAAAAATTATAATTTTGCTCTAAACTTTCTGTAATTATACTATAGCTCAAAATATTATAAAACATTCACACAGGTCCAATTTCAGAATTTTTAAATAATACTTGTTATTCCCAAAACGTTCTGAAATGGTTATATAGCCCAAAACATGACAATATTTTTCAAAGTAATCCTTTTCAAAATTTAACATAATACCTATAAATTCAAAGTTTTCAAAACTTTTTCAATTTAGTCCAAAACTTGAAAATATAAAATTTTCCTTAGGCGGCTAGCCGCTAGTCCTCAGGTGGTTAGCTGCTACCTCTCTATCCATTTAAGATATTTACACTCGAGTCCTTAAACTTTCATAAATTATAATATTGCCCAAAATATTTCAAATATTTGTCAATCGGTCCAACTCCAGAATTCAAAATAATACTTATTAAAATCAAAGATTGTAAAACTTTTTCATTTTAGTCTACATCTTGAAAAATAGAAAATTTCATAAAATACTTGGTTTATAATTGTAAAACCTTTGATTTATAAAAAAATAATGATTTGTCAAACAAAATCTTGAGTTTCTCAAATGCTAAATCATACATATATTAAATCATACAAACTTTAAAAAAATTATCGTAATAATGAGTCCATTGAGCTCTAAACTTTATTCTTGATCGCGCCATTGTCTGTTGAGTGTCTTGAGCTTAATTTCACGTGATTTACTTCATTATAAATATTTTTCTTCAAGAACTAGTGAAATGTTGAAATACAATATTTTTCAAATCACTTAAGACATATGTTTGTTATCATCAAAATTACATTATGTGTAAGCCCTTTAGGCTAACATAGGTATTATGCCGAAGGAGCGAGTCTTTGACAAACTGCCAATGACATAATTCTATAAAGAATGACTTAAGTTTACTCTTTACAAAGAATAAATTATGTACTAAGAAAGTATGTCTATGTAAAATGCTTGAACGTTGAGTTTTGGACAAAGCGCTAAAGGTGTGATTCTGCAAAGAGTGACTTAAATCCATTCTTTACAACGACCTAGCTCGGTACTCAGAAAATGCTTTTAAATGAGATGTCCAAAAGGCAAGTCTTTGAATAACGCCAAGGCATAATTCTACAAAAATGACCTAGGTAAATTATTTATAAGAATTATCTAAGTACTTAGAAAGTATTCAAAGGGAAATGCTTACGAGCTAAATTTTATAGAATGTGCCTATGGGCAAACAAACATTTTACGGAATGAGCCAACAGGTGAACATACATTTGACTAAATTAACCCATGGACAGATAAATATTCAATATAATGAGCCAACAAGTAAATCTACATTCTATGGAATCAGCCTATGGGCAAACAAATATTCTATGTAATGAGCCAATAGGCGAAAATAGATTCTAAAGGATGTAATTACTAGGTGAACATACAATTTAAGAAAATATGCATATGGGCAAACAAATATTTTATGGAATGAGCCCATGGACAAATATACATTCTTCAGGATGAGTATATGGGCAAATATACATTTTATAGAATAAGCTAATAAGTAAAAAATTTATATAAAGTGTCTAGAAGCGAACAATCTAAAGAAAAAGCCTATCGGCTCATCTTGTTAAAAATGCCCTAGGGCCATTTCCTACAAGAGTTGGCTAGGGCCAATTACTTAGAAAATATTCCAAGTTCATACGAGCAAAGAGTTTACAAAAATTTGCTTATGGGGAACCAATATAAGGGCCAAAGTCAATCCTTAAGCCCATTAAAGTGTTAGCCTATATGGCTATAAAAGTTGATTTTGATGATAACGAACCACATGTTTTGGATAAACAAATATTTACACATTGTACTTTTATAACAAGAGAATGATTTTATAAAATTAGTTGTTTATGAAGATGTGGACTAAAATGAAAGAGTTTTGCTATCTTTGATTTTAATAAATATTGTTCTGAATTTCGAATTTGGTCCTATTTGAAAACATTTAAAAATTTTCGGCCATACTATAATTTCACATATTTTAGGCTATATCATAATTTTAAAAATTTTTAGGAATAACAAGTATTATTTAAAAATTTTGAAATTAGACCTATTTGAAAAGATTTATAACATTTTTTGGCCATAATGAAATTATATAAAGTTGGGGGTAAAAAATATAATTTTGGAAAATTATTTACTGCAGCAGTCACTGTAGCAAGCGGCTAGCCAGATTTCGAAAGCGGTAAGCAGGTTATAATCAGAAAACTCATAACGGCTAGTTTTTGAGCTCAAACTATATAAACTCAAATCTAATTCATTTTCAACAACTTTTACAAGCAAAAACAAAAAGCACACAACATTTATTGAACTCTCATTTCGCAAATCATCAAACTTTGAATTATCTTTGTACTTCAATTTGTATATCTACTCTTTAGGAGAGTTTTTACTGTAATATTCATTTCCTTATAAATTTAGGAGTTATAAGTGTGAGAAATACTTGGTTGAAGAGATTGAAAAATAATCTTTCTGTTGTAAAGGTTCATTGACATTTGAAAGTCAATTATAAGCTTTTGAAGTCTTGGAAGGTTTGGATAGTGAAATCCTTAAACTTACGTTGCTTGGAGGCGTGGACGTAGGCGGGGATTGCCGAAACCATGTAAAAATTCTTGTGTTTGTTTTCTCTTTCTTTACTCATTTTTTATTGTGCTTTATTGAATTTATTGTTTTCGAATTTATTAAGGCATTAGATTGGATTGTTGTGTGGTTTGGTCAGAGAAAGTTTTAAAATACCAATTCACCCCCCTCTTGAGTTGTATAACTTGTATTTCATTTAGTATCAGAGCTATGTGCTGTTGTTTAGACTTAACCGTCTGGAGCTAAAGATCAATGGCAACTCAAAATGATTCCACATTTAGGGAAGGACAGTCCACCACTAGTCCACCATATTTTGATGGAAACAATTACCCATATTGAAAAACTAGGATGACAATTTACTTGCAAGTTTTAGATGATGAGATTTGAGAAATCGTTAATGATGGTTCTTTCATGCCAACTACCAAAAATGAAGAAGGAGAAGAAATTCCAAAACCCTCTAGTCATTAGAGTGAATTAGAAAAGAAAAAAGATATATTTAAACTCCAAAGTAATGAATGTTCTATTTTGTGCTTTATATAAGAAAGAATTTCATAGAGTTTCTAGTTATGAAAGTGCTTATGAAATTTGGAAGAAACTTGAAGTTGTGCTTGAGGGAACAAATCAAGTCAAGGAGTCTAAAATTAGTAGATACACTCGTCTATACGAATTGTTCCAAATGAAACAAAATAAAAGTGTGTATTCTATGTATACATGATTTACCGACATAGTGAACAACTTTTTCGAATAGCGAGAAAGTCAAGAAAATCATTAGGTCACTTCCAAAAGAATAGAGACCTAAAAGAATTGCAATTGAGGAAGCCAAAGAGTTAAATACATTATCTATTGATGATTTAATTAGTTTTCTTATTTCTTATGAGGAGGAATTAGCAATTGAAATAGATAATGAAAAGAAGAAGAGGAGCATTGCTCTCCAAACATGAGAGTGATGACGAAAGCGATTTAGATGATGAGGAGTTGGTTATGTTGACTAGAAGATTAAAAAAGTTTTAAAAGAAGACTAATGAGCGGGGAAAGTCCAGAAGTTACAAAAATAAAAAAGAGAAGGAAGAGCCAATTACTTGTTATGAATGTAAGAAGCCCGAACACATACAATTGGAATGTCCTCTCCTCAACAAACTCAAGAAGAAAGCTATGGTGGCCATGTGGGATGATGAAGAGCAACAAGAGATGACAAATTTAGCTCTTATGGCTTTTGGGGAAGAATCATGTGATGAACTTGATGAGGTAAGTGATCTTCCTATATATGATAAGTTACATGATGCTTTCAAAGAATTACATGACGAATGGATGAAAATTAGTTAAAAGAATATATGTCTTAAAAAAAATAGTAGAGCTCAAAAATGAAAATGAATCTCTAAATGCAAAGATTACATGCCTAGAATTACAGAATAAAACATTGAATGATAGAGTTGCATTACCAAATGAGAAACCTATCAGTTCACACGAGCACCTAGAATCACACATAGATTACTTGAAAAATGAAAATGAAATGCTTAAGAAGAGGAGCAATAAGTTAAATGAGATTATTTTAAAATTTACAAATTGGCAAAATATGTTGGATAACTTGCTTAATTCACAAAAATGTGTGTTTAATAAAGAACTTGGCTATAAACGAAATTTGAAACAAAAGTATAATAAGAACTACTTTGTGAAGAGTACATCTATTAACAATCAAGTTGTATTTCATTATTGTAATCAAAACAGTCACATTAAGCTTGGATGTCCTGTTAAAAGAAATGTATATTATGGAGTAAAATGTATTTGGGTTCCAAAATCAACCATTGCTAGCACTCAAGGACCCAAAAAGTTTTGGGTACCTAAGACTTGAGATTTTCTCTACAGGGCTTGAAGAAAAAGAAAAATAAATGGTACTTAGACAGTGGTTGTTTAAGGCATATGACCGAAACTATACATGGTTTTCAAGTTTCACCAAAATCGAAAAATGGTAGAGATGTATGTTTTCAAGTTTCAAGTTTCGTCAACCCTAATTGAAAATGTATGTTTAGTTGAAAATTTGAAACATAACTTGATTAGTATTAGTTAATTATGTGACAAAGGTTATAAAGTTGTTTTGTATAAATCTAAATGTGTTATTGAGAATGCATGTGATCGCAAGATTTTATTTGTTGTAAATAAAATATGCATATGGGCAAACAAATATTTTATGGAATGAGCCCATGCACAAATATACATTCTTCAGGATGAGTATATGGGCAAATATATATTTTATAAAATAAGCTAATAAGTAAAAAATTTACATAAAGTGTTTAGAAGCGAACATTCTAAAGAAAAAGCCTATCGGCTCATCTTGTTAAAAATGCCCTAGGGCTATTTTCCACAAGAGTTGGCTAGGGCCAATTACTTAGAAAATATTCCAAGTTCATACGAGCAAAGAGTTTACAAAAATTTGCTTATGGGGAACCAATATAAGGGCCAAAGTCGATCCTTAAGCCCATTAAAGTGTTAGCCTATATGGCTATAAAAGTTGATTTTGATGATAACAAACCACATGTTTTGGATAAACAAATATTTACACATTGTACTTTTATAACAAGAGAATGATTTTATGAAATTAGTTGTTTCTGAAGATGTGGACTAAAATGAAAGAGTTTTGCTATCTTTGATTTTAATAAATATTGTTCTGAATTTCGAATTTGGTCCTATTTGAAAATATTTAAAATTTCGGACATACTATAATTTCACATATTTTGGGCTATATCATAATTTAAAAATTTTTTGGGAATAACAAGTATCATTTAGAAATTTTGAAATTGGACCTATTTGAAAAGATTTATAACATTTTTGGGCCATAATGAAATTATATAAAGTTAGGGGTAAAAAATATAATTTTGGAAAATTATTTTCTGCAATGATCATCAGAAAGGCGGCTAACAACAACCGTGATTTTCGAAAGCGGTGAGCAGGTTATAATCAGAAAACTCATAACGGCTAGTTTTTGAGCTCAAACTATATAAACTCAAATCTAATTCATTTTCAACAACTTTTGCAAGCAAAAACAAAAAGCACACAACATTTATTGAACTCTCATTTCGCAAATCATCATACTTTGAATTATCTTTGTACTTCAATTTGTATATCTACTCTTTAGGAGAGTTTTTTCTGTAATATTCATTTCCTCATAAATTTGGGAGTTTATAAGTGTGAAAAATACTTAGTTTACATGCCTAGAATTAGAGAATAAAACATTGAATAATAGAGTTGCATTACCAAATGAGAAACCTATCACTTCACATGAGCATCTAGAATCACACATAGATTACTTGAAAAATGAAAATGAAATGCTTAAGAAGAGGAGCAATAAGTTAAATGAGATTATTTTAAAATTTACAAATTGGCAAAATATGTTGGATAACTTGCTTAATTCACAAAAATGTGTGTTTAATAAAGGACTTGGCTATAAACGAAATTTGAAACGAAAGTATAATAAGAACTACTTTGTGAAGAGTACATCTATTAACAATCAAGTTGTATTTCATTATTGTAATCAAAACAGTCACATTAAGCTTGGATGTCCTGTTAAAAGAAATGTATATTATGGAGTAAAATGTATTTGGGTTCCAAAATCAACCATTACTAACACTCAAGACCCAAAAAGTTTTGGGTACCTCAGACTTGAGATTTTCTCTGCAGGGCTTGAAGAAAAAGAAAAATAAATAGTACTTGGACAGTGGTTGTTTAAGGCTTATGACCGGAAACTATACATGGTTTTCAAGTTTCACCAAAATCGAAAATGGTGGAGATGTATGTTTTCAAGTTTCAAGTTTTGTCAACCCTAATTGAAAATGTATGTTTAGTTGAAAATTTGAAACATAACTTAATTAGTATTAGTTAATTATGTGACAAAGGTTATAAAGTTGTTTTTTATAAATCTAAATGTGTTATTGAGAATGCATGTGATCGCAAGATTTTATTTGTTGGAAATAAATGTGGTAATGTTTATACCATTGATATAGAATGTGCATCTACTCATGATAAATGTTTTTCGACATTGCATGATGATGGTTGGCTATGGCATAGAAGACTAGGACATGCAAGCATGGATTTAATTTCAAAGATTTCCAAAAATGATCTAATTAAAGGTCTTCCAAAAATCTGTTTTCAAAAAGATAGAATTTGTGAAGCTTGTCAATTTGGAAAACAAATCAAAATTTCTTTCAAAAACAAAAATCACATTTCTTCTTCAAAACCACTCAACTTCTTCACATGGATTTATTTTGACCTTCTAGATATACTAGTTTAAGTAGAAAATATTATTCATTTGTGATTGTGGATGATTACTCTAGATACACATGGGTATTTTTCTTAGATAATAAGGATAATGCCTTTGATGCATTTAGAATTTTCTGTAAAAAGATTCAAAATGAAAAAAGTTATTCTATTACTTGTATTAGAAGTGGCCATGGTGGAGAATTTAAAAATCATGCATTTGAGAATTTTTATAATGATTTTGGCGTTGAGCATCAATATTCATCACCTAGGACTCCACAACAAAATAGAGTTGTTAAGAGAAAAAATAGGTCTATTAAAGAAATGGCTAGGACCATGTTGAATGAAAATGCTTTACCAAATTATTTTTGGGCCGAAGCCGTTAACATCGCTTGTAATGTTTTAAATCAGGTGTTGATTAGATCTTATCTCAATAAAAATCCCTATGAGCTTTAGAAAGATAGAAAACCCAACATTGGTTATTTTAAAATTTTTGAAAGCAAATGCTTGATTTTAAACACAAAAGAAAATCTTGGTAAATTTGATTCAAAATCTGATGTTGGAATCTTTCTGGGTTATTCAAATAAAAGCAAAGCTTGTAGAGTGTATAATAAAAGAACTATGGTTGTGGATGAAAAACTACGAGAAGATTCATCAAGGGATAGCCAAAAAGATGCACACCCTGAAATCGAAAGGAGCAACATGAAGAAACAATTACTGAGCAAAATGAAGGTATTTCTCAAGCACTCCTCAAGGAGTGGAGATATGGTTCTTCTCACCCTAAAGACTTAGTTTTAGGAGATCCCTTACGAGGTGTTACCACTAGATCATCACTTAGAAATACTTGTGAGCATGCTGCATTTATTTCTCAAATTGAACCAAAATCCTTTGTGGATGTGGAAAATGATAAATCTTGGATTATGGCAATGCAAGAGGAGTTGAATCAATTTGAGAGAAACAATGTGTGGGAATTATTTCCTAAACCAGAACATCAATCCATCATAGGCACTAAATGGCTATTTAGAAATAAGATGGATGAATTCGGTGTGGTTGTAAGGAATAAAACTAGATTAATAGCTCAAGGATACAACCAAGAAGAAGAAATTAATTTTCATGAAACATTTGCACCTGTAGCTAGATTAGAATCTATTAGGATGATATTAGCATTTGCATGTCATAAAGATTTCATTTTATTTCAAATGGATGTCAAGAGTGCTTTCTTAAATGGTTATATTATGGAAGAAGTGTATGTAAAACAACCCCCTGGTTTTGAAAATGAAAAATTTCCAAATCATGTATATAAGTTGTCTAAGGCATTATATGGATTAAAACAAGCACCTAGAGCATAGTATGATAAGCTTAAAAACTTTTTGTTAGATAACAATTTTTTGTTGGGAAAAATGGATACTACTCTCTTTGTTAAGCATAAGAACCAAAATATACTTATTGTTCAAATTTATGTTGATGATATTATATTTGGTTCTACTAATGAGTCTATGTGCAAGGAATTTTCATCTTGTATAAGTAAAGAATTTGAGATAAGTATGATAGGAGAGTTGAAGTACTTCCTTGTGATGCAAATAAAACAAGATGAGGATGGAATTTTCATAAATCAAATCTAGGTGAAAGATGAGAAGGGTAAGGAGATTGACATCAAGACATATCGAGGTATGATCAGATCCTTGGTATGTGAAAGATCTACCCATAAGATTTGGCTATAATAATGGAACTGCAAAAAGCATTCCAATGAGTACTACCATCAAGCTGGACAAAGATTAGAAGGGTAAGGAGGTTGACATCAAAACATATCGAGGTATGATTGGATCCTTACTCTACTTGACTGCTAGTAGGCCAGATATTATGTTTAATGTATATTTGTGTGCTAGATTTCAATCTTGTCCTAAATAGTCACACTTCCTTGCTGTTAAACAAATTTTTTTATATTTGATCGGCATTATTAATCTTGGCCTTTGATATTGTTGAGTGTTAGAAAGTGTATATTTATAAAGGAGAAAATCATCATTTTGTACTTCAAGTTTTACTAACATCTCAAATTTTACTTATTTAAATCTCTTGTTATTTAATTATGAGTGTTTTGTTTTAATTAAATATTTTATGTATTTTAGGGGCATCATGGTTATTTCATAATGAACGAGATATCAGATCATTTATGATATCTTTCATACCGCGTCATTGCTCAAATCGTGTTACTGCTCAAACCGCGTGGTCAAACTGCGTACTGTTGACTGATGACGTGGCGCAATCCTGTGCGTCCAAACTGTTTTTAATCCGATGATCATGATTTACTCAATGTATCTATAAAAAGGGGGCCTCTCCCCCTAATTTGATACCCCTGAATCCATTTTTGAGCTTAGTTTTCTATAATTCTTTCTCCATCTTGTATTTTCTATGTATTTTAATAAATTTCCTTTTTACCCTTAGTTCAATTATGAGTGGCTAATTTTCTTTCAAACTTGGGTTGAAGGTGAAGTCTCAACATGTGTCATGGGCTTTATTTGGTAAATTTATTTTCTCTTCCCCTCTAATTTCTGTGGAGGTTTTGACTTTTCATCGACAAATAATAATAATCTTGTCTAGTTACTGCCCTGGTTTCACCGGCACCCTAGTATAAGGTTATTATTATTTGGCACGATAAGCCCTTAGCACCATATTGATTAGAGTGTGGTTTATGAGGTGTGGATTCCTCCGTCATGATTTAATTGGTATTAATAAGGAATATTTAGCCCATGGTGCATGTTGATACGGATCCAGATACCTAAGTGCTTTATTTCAATAGTTTTCAATTCAATTTAATTCCGCCATTCCAATTTAAATTCTAGCATCCTTTAAATCAATTTCCCCACAAATCCAACCACCCACTTACAAAATTAATTTTACACACAATTAAAATCCACCTCCTCGTCCGATCGACACTCGTCACCATTGATCTATTCTACAATAAATTCGTGCGTTTGCGAGTTCAACAAAATTTGCACAACAAGTTTTTGGCACCGTTGCCGGGGAGGTAAGTATTTTAATTTGTAAAATTAATTTTTGTAAATAATTTATTATTATTATTATTATTATTTTAGTTGTTTCCTTGTAATTTTTTTCCTTAAAAAAAATGAATTTATATTTTCTAGGTGACAATTTCTTTCTCTCTTCTTTAAATTTCTGTAATTTAATTTTCATGTTATTTTTTTCTTCTTTGTAATTTTTCATTTATTTTGTTAATTTATTTCACGTATTTGTTTTAATGTGTTTTTTTAGAAAGGTTTTAACAGCGCAAGAAGGTTAGTATTGTAATTTCTCATTCTTCTTTATTTTTATTTATTTTGTTCTCATTTTTATTTTCTTTGCATGCATGGTCGTAGGTCATTATTACCTAATCTTGAACCTATAGACCTTGAATTAGAAAGAACACTTCGCACACACAAACACATTACACTTAAAGATAAAATTGAAATGGATTTGCAACAACCAGAACCACAGGAGAGGCCATTTAAGGACTACTTTAGTCCCTTAACTAATTTGAGCACATCTTGCATAAGATACCCAAATGTAGCTGCTAGGAGTTTTGAGCTAAAACCTATTGTGTTAAATTGTCTCCCAACATTCTATGGCTTAGAAAATGAGGACCCATATAATCATCTGAATGATTTTCATACAATTTTTCAAACTTTTAAATATGAGAATTTTTCAGAAGACGATGTTAAACTTAGACTATTCCCGTTTTCTTTAAAGGATAAAGCTTGTTCATGGTTCAATATATTACCTCCTAATAGCATTACAACATGGGAACAAATGGTAACGAAATTTTTAAATAAATATTTCCCAGTGCATAAAACCAATGTTATTCGTAAGGAAATCTCAGAGTTTACCCAGAGAGAAGACAAGCAGTTTTTTAAAGCATGGGAGCGATTCAATGGGCTACTTTTGAAGTGTCCACATCATGGGTACGAGAAATGACACCAATGCCAATACTTCTTGGAGGGATTATTGCCAAATGTGCAAGAATGGCTAATGGTAACAAGTGGAGGAGAGCTAATGTCAAAAAGTGCATCAGAGATTTGGGATTTCTTCCAGCGACAAGCAGATAATTCCCAACAACGGAGTCGATCACTCAGGAATACTAAAAGAATTAAGGGAGTAAAAGAGGTTCACATTGGCGAGTCCAGTTAGGGAATCAAAGAAGTCAAAGAGATGGTTCAAGGTGTTTCTCAACAAATAGCATCGTTGACGACTGCTAAATCAACAGAGTCACATGATCATGAGTCATATTTAGATCAAACCAATGCCATCGGTGTCATGAGAAAGTCATTAAATTACAACCCATACTCCAATACATATAATCCTGGATGGAGAGACCACCCCAATTTTTCATGGTCGCAAGGATTCCAACAGAATGGACCAGCAGCTCCAGCTCAACTAATGCAACTAATTCCTCAAGTTCCTCAAGCCTCTCAACTACCATTTAGACCACACAATCAGAACAAGAATTACTCTCAACCCAGACAATGGTTACTAACTCCATGATCGAGCAACAAAACCGAACCATTGATGGACTACAGAATGAGATGAGGGCAGGCTTCAACTCACAAGCCCAATCAGTTTCAAGCCTCGAGAAAATGGTGGGACAACTTGCTTCTTCAGTGCAAACTTTGGCAATGACTGTTGAGAAAGGCAAATTTCCAAGTCAACCAGTGCCTAATCCTAAAGGAGTACATGAAGCAACTACCAGTTCACGACAACAGCATGGAGAGGTCAAAGCCATCATAACCTTGCGAAAAGGAAAAGAAGTCGACAACAAAGTGGAGATGCTAATGACAAAATCAACTCAGATTGTACCTATAAATGCTGAGGACTCACCACCGGAGGAGAAAGAAGAAACCAGCCCACAGGAATACGTTCCTAAAGCTCCATTTCCTCAGAGGTTAACTAAAGGAAAGAAAGGAAAATCCACAGGTGAGATTCTTGAAGTCTTCAAACAGGTAAGTGTTAACATCCCTTTACTTGATGCAATAAAACAAGTTCCATCTTATGCCAAGTTTCTTAAAGACCTTTGTACTAAAAAGAGAAACATTCATGTTAACAAGAAGGCATTTTTAACAGAAAACGTTAGTTCTATACTCCAACATAAAATTCCTCTAAAATGTAAAGACCCAGGCTCCCCTACTATTTCTTGTAGTATAGGGAACCACACAATTGAGAATGCTTTGTTAGATTTAGAAGCTAGTGTTAATCTGTTGCCTTATTCAGTATTTGTGAAACTTAGACTTTGAGAATTACACCCAACTCAGTGGTGTTACAGCTTGCAGATCGGTCCACGAAAATATCTCGTGGTATTGTGGAGGACATGCTTATACAGGTAGACAAGTTTTATTTTCCTGTTGATTTCATTGTAATTGACACTCAACCAATACAAGATTCAAAGAAGCACATCCCCATTATCCTAGGCCGACCATTTTTGGCAACTGTCGATGCTCACATTCAATGCAGGACTGGAAATATGCAGTTGTCCTTTGACACTATGACCATGGAGCTCAACATCTTTAACATTGCCAAACAACCTCACAATGCAGATGATGGAATTATTAACGTGGATTTAATTGAAGCATTAGTTGATGATACTTTTATTTCAAACCTTAGTGATGACCCTTTACAAACATGTTTAACTCACTTTGGTTTGGATTTTGATGTTGACAGATCAGTCGATGAGGTCAACGCCTTACTTGACTCAGCACCAGCCATAGACACTAATAAATGGAAGTCAAGAGTTGAACAACTAGTACCATCAGAGAAGAAAATCATTCCATCATTAGAGTCACCACCGAAACTCGAGCTCAAACCATTACCCAACACTTTGGAATATGCGTTTTTGGGAGAAGAAAGCACTCTGCCGGTAATCATCTCATCATCCCTAAATAACGAACAAAAAGGTAAGTTGTTGGATGTTTTAAAAGAGCACAAAGGAGCATTAGGATGGACCATAGTAGACATAAAAGGTATAAACCCAATAGACTGCATGCATTACATTCATCTTGATGAAAATGCTAAATCTACAAGGGAAATGCAACGTCGGTTAAATCCTAACATGAAAGAAGTTATTAGAACGAAAGTCCTTAAGCTATTAGATGCAGGTATCATTTACCCAATTTCTGATAGTTCATGAGTCAGTCATGTGCAAGTTGTCCCTAAAAATTAAGGAGTCACAGTAGTTACCAATGCTGATAATGAATTGATACCCACTAGAGTAATTACAGGATGACGTGTATGCATTGATTATAGAAAGTTAAATTCTGTCACACATAAAGACCATTTTCTTTTACCATTTATTGATCAAATGCTTGATAGATTAGCAAGCCATGAATTTTATTGCTTTCTAGATGGCTATTCAGGATACAATCAGATTCCCATAGCACCAAAAGATTAAGAGAAAACCACTTTCACTTGCCCTTTTGACACTTTTGCATATAGGAGAATGTCGTTTGGATTATGTGATGCAACTGCTACATTTCAACGATGCATGTTAAGCATTTTTTCTGATATGGTTGAACGATTCCTTGAAGTCTTTATGGATGATTTTTCTATCTTTGGTGACTCATTTGATCAATGTTTACATCATCTAACACAAGTTTTGCAGAGATGTATCGAGAAAAATTTGGTCTTAAATTGGGAGAAATGTCATTTTATGGTAAAACAAGGTATAGTTCTCGGTCACATCATTTCATGCAAAGGTATTGAGGTTGACAAAGCTAAGGTGGATCTCATTTTCAATCTTCCTCCACCTAAAACAGTCAGAGAAGTAAGATCTTTCCTTGGGCATGCTGATTTTTATAGACGTTTCATTAAGAATTTTAGCAAAGTTTCTAGACCCTTATGTAATTTACTTGCTAAGGATGCACATTTTATCATTGATGATTTATGTCTTGTAGCATTTGAAAAGCTAAAGCGATTGTTGACGTCATCACCCATCATTGAGCCACCAAACTAGAGCTTACCATTCGAACTTATGTGTGATGCATCTGATTATGTAGTAGGAGCAGTATTAGGACAAAGAGTAGATCGAATTCCCCATGTTATTTACTATGTTAGCATGACATTAAATGATGCACATTTGAACTATTTAACTACTGAAAAAGAAATGCTAGCAGTAGTCTTTGCATTAGAAAAATTTCGATCTTATCTCATTGGTTGTAAAATTATTGTGTTCACAGATCATACTGCTCTGAAATATCTTGTCACAAAGAAAGATGAAAAAGCTAGATTAATTCTTTGGGTGTTGCTTTTGCAGGAGTTTGACTTGGAATTCAAAGATAAGAAAGGGACAGAAAATGTTGTGGCTGACCATCTCTCTCGTCTCTATTTTGACACAATAACAGAACCCTTAATATTGAATGAGTCATTTCCGGATGAGACATTAATCAGTGTGGAAGTATTACCTTGGTATGCTGATATCGTTAATTATCTTGTTACATGTAAACTTCCAGAGCATTGGGCCAAGCAGGACAAGGCTAAATTTTTTGCAGAAATCAAGAATTTTTTCTAGGATGACCCATATCTGTTCAAGTATTGTGCAGATCAAATTATTAGACGATGTGTCCCAGAAAATGAATTTCAGAACATCCTTTCATTCTGCCATGAACAAGCTCGCGGAGGCCATTTCAACGCTAAGAAAACAGCGACAAAAGTTCTACTATGTGGTTTCTATTAGCCACCTATATTTCGAGATGCTTACAGCTTTTGCTCTTCATGTGATAGGTGTCAACGAATGGGGAGCATTACACGAAGGAACATGATGCCACTAAATCCAATTTTAGTGGTTGAGATTTTTGATGTGTGGGGTATCGACTTCATGGGACCCTTTCCCGCTTCTTTTGGCCATCAATACATATTGGTTGCTGTTGACTATATATCGAAATGGGTAGAGACAATTCCATACAGAACCAATGATCATAAAGTGGTGATAGGATTTTTGAAGAGCAACATTGTTTCACGCTTTGGATTCCCTCGAGCAATAATCAGTGATGGTGGTACCCACTTTTGCAACAAATCATTCAAAGCACTTTTGACAAAGTACTCTATCACTTATAAAGTGGTGACCCCGTATCATCCGCAAACCAGTGGCCAAGTTGAGATCTCCAATCGAGAAATAAAGCACATATTAGAAAAAACGGTGAGGCCAGACAGAAAAGATTGGTCATTAAGACTCGATGATGCATTATGGGCATATAGAATGGCTTTCAAGACCCCAATTAGGATGTTACCCTACAGGCTAGTGTATGGAAAAGCTTGCCACCTACCTGTGGAACTCGAGCATCGTGCGTACTGGGCCATCAAGAAATTCAATTTTGACATGCAGCAAGCTGGCTCAGAAAGACGATTACAGCTGGAAGAACTTGAAGAAATTCGCAACGATGCATACGAAAATGCTAAGGTTTACAAGCAGCGAATGATAAGCAGATTATGAGAAATCTTTCACTCCAGGTCAGAAAGTACTTTTATTCAATTCTCGTTTGCACCTATTCTCAGGTAAGCTACGTTCTCGATGGTCTGGCCCCTTTATTGTTCATGCTGTTTTTCCACATGGGGCAATTGAAATTAAGGACCCAAAGAACGGTGTCACGTTTAAAGTTAATGGTCAAAGATTAAAGCCATATCTAGAGTACCAACCACATGGAGAGGACACCGAAATAAATTTGAGTGACCCACCACATTTGAATTAAGATTTTTCTGTCTTTTCGGTGATTTGATTTTTTTCTTTCTTTTTATTATTCTTCTGCTAATTGAAATTATTTGTGAATAAGTGTGTTTGTTTAACCAATAAGTTTTATTTTATCACTCTTAATCATGAGACAAATCCTCTTGAACATCCTTAGAAGACTTCAACGTGTCCAATCTTATCTCAGAGGCCAGATACGATTTTGTAAAACACATCGTATTTGGAAGCTTCAACCACCGGAGTTAATATCCCACGTTGAGGATTTAGAAAGCCAACTCAGAGACATTGAGAGAAGTGTCTACAACATCCAGTTGGAGTTTGAGATAAATTCTATAAGAGAACGATTGTGATTTTCTTTATGTGTTTTTGTTTATTACTCCGTTTGTGTGTTCTAGTTTGTCACCTCGGTTAAGTGGCGGATAACGGTACTCTGTGATAATCAAGTCGGTTACTTCAGTTTCCCATAATTACTAATCTTCTGAGGCGAAGGAATGGACAACAACGAGATTTTAGCAAAGCTTCACAATCGATTCCCTTCACTTCTTCAGAATGCCCTCTTTACAATCTATAAAGCTAGGTCCGAACGCATGCGATTGCTCATGAGGAATAACATACCTACTGATATCCGCTGGTTAATCGAGGCCAAAGTACGCTTGGCAGGTGAGTTGCCTCCTAAATTTATTACATACATGCCTGGTTGTGGTAAAGGAAATTATGCACGAAAGCGAAGAGCTCGAAAAATTTTGGTTGCTTGTCATAAGTGTGCCAGAATGAGATGCGATAAGAAACCATGCTCTTTAGGAATGGTGTCTGATAACAGAGAAGATAAGATTCAATTCATTAGGGATGGCTTGAATAAGGAGTCATTGGATGATATCCTTTTGTCTCTTGAAACGCATCCCAGTAGATATGTGCAAGGAGCGATTCTCCAGTTATGGCCATCATTCTAGAAAGAGCATGCACGATACAGTCTCGGAAATCTGACTATAAACGACGCTATTTGCCAGTTTATAAGAAAACTGGATGGGAAGCCTATCATCGACCCATAGAGGGCGTTGAAGCCGTTTCTGGACGTAAAACTAAAGGAAGATGTGAGCCACAGTCGCAACTGCCTGTAAATATCCTTTTACTTCACTGTTATTTTATTTCACTATTGTTTTACCATTTGCATTATTGTCTTTAATAATTTTATTTTATCATTGTTTTCTTTTCTTTTTACTGTTTCCTTTTTGACTCTCGAGCCATGTGCATTACACGATTAATTGACATAGACATGATACCTTATTAACAGCTGTGACCCACTGCCGCCAAGATCTTTAAATATGATTCTTTTTGTTTGCACTCACAAATTATTTTTGAGAAGTATTCCAATGACAGTTACTCCCAATAAACAATTCAAGAACATTTGTGTGCTTTCTAGATTTAACTATGGCAAATATAAAGAGTTCTTTGAGGCAGTCATTGATCTTGGTCGAAGTATAGCAGAGAGAAAATTACACTTGGTGTATGGAAGAGGTAACTGAGGGTGTTAACACAAATATTTCCTTAATATTGTTTTGATGATAACAAACTTGATGAAGATTGATTAATTCTTTAAAAGTCAAAAAAGTTTTTTATACTCTTTCAAATCATAATTCTCATACCATAAAGGTTTTTATATTCTATGAAAAATGTTTAATAAGCAATAGCATCAAATTGAAAAACCTTGAGTATTTTGAAAATGGTAAAAAACGGGAGTATTTTGAAAATGGTCAATAACGGCTCGCCAATATCGAACAGAACTGAGAAATCAGTTTCTGGAAGATAACTGCTCGCCGACATTTTTGATAACGGCTCGCCGACTTTAAACAGAACTGAATCTTAGTCTTTGGAAACTGACATGTTGATAACGGCTCGCCGACCTGGAACAGAATTGAGAAATTAGCTTCTGGAAGATAACGGCTCGCTGACATCCTTGATAATGGCTCGCCGACATCAAACAGAACTGTAAGTTTAGTCTCGGACACTCACGGAAATCCGACATTTTTGATAACGGCTCGCCGACCTGGAATGGAATTGTGAAATTAGCTTCTGGAAAATAACGGCTCGCCGACAGTCTTGATAACGGCTCGCCGACTTCAAACAGAAATGAAGTTGTAGTTTGTGGACACTAACGGCGATCCGACATCTCTATAACGACGATTCGACATTTTGAAAATCCAGCCCAACGGTCATATTGACCAGTAAAACGGTGATCCGACATCCTATTAACGGCGATCCGATAGTGAGCAAAAAGTGAATAACGGCTAGTTTTCAGCTCCAACTATAAATAAGCTCATTCAAATTCAAACAACTCTTGATCACAACACTACCATTGAGCTTATATTCGTGAACAACCTTCATAGAGCTTTAAAAACACATTCTTGCTTCATCTATCTCATACATTGGGCTTTGATTTGTAATCTTAAATATTGTGTGAGAGAAAAAAAAAATAATTTGTAATCTTTTGTTTTTGAGTGATTGTAAGTGTTGGGATACACTTGGGTTAAGAGATTGGGGATTATCTCTTATTGTAAAGGTTTATTGACACCTAGGAAGTCAATTGTAAACATTTGAAGCCTTGGTGGCTTGCTTAGTGGAATCCTCTGCCCTAAAGCTTGGAGGCGTGGACGTAGGCGAGGTTGGCCGAACCACGTAAAAATCTCGTGTTTGAATCTCTCTTTCCTTATCTTTTTATATAGTGTGATAAATTTATTTGTTATTGCTTTAAATTCATTTTAGATCAACATTGAGTTATTGTTTCATATTTTAATTTTTTTTTTGGAAATCCAATTCACCCCCCCTCTTGGGTTGCATAACTAGAATTTCATTTGGTATCAGAGCTTGGTTCTCTTGTTAGGACTTAACCGTCTAGAGTAAAAGATCCATGGCAACCCAAAATGATTCAACCTTTAGGGAAGGACAATCCACAACTAGACCACCGTTCTTTGACGGGAATGACTACCCATATTGGAAAACTAGGATGAGAATTTATTTACAAGCACTAGACTATGAAATTTGGGAAGTTGTATGTGATGGTCCATTCATGCCTTTGACTAAAAACGAAGTAGGGGAAGATATTCCAAAACCTTCACGAGAATGGAATGATTTGGAGAAGAGAAAAGCTTCTCTAAATTCCAAAGCTATGAATGCCTTATTTTGTGCACTTGATAAGAAAGAGTTTCATAGAGTGTCCAGTTGTGAAAGTGCTAATGAAATTTGGCACAAACTTGAGGTCGTGTATGAAGGCACGAATCAAGTGAAAGAGTCAAAAATTAGTAGGTACACTCGACAATATGAATTATTCCAAATGGAACAAAATGAGAGTGTATATTCTATGTATACTAGATTCACGGACATAGTGAACACTTTAGGAGCCCTAGGAAAAACCTTTTCTAATAGCGAGAAAGTTAAGAAAATCATTAGGTCGCTTCCTAAAAAATGGAGACCAAAAAGGACTGCCATTGAGGAAGCCAAAGATTTAAATGTTTTACCTATTGATAATTTAATTGGCTTTCTCATTTCATATGAAGAGGATTTGGCAGCAGAAAAAGGGCATGAGGAAAAGAAGAAAAGCATCGCTCTCAAAGCCTCAAAACATGAGAGTGATGAGGAAAGCGAGATGGATGATGAGGAACTGGCAATGTTGGCTAGAAGATTCAGAAAATTTTACAAGAAGAATAATGAGCAGAGAAAGTTCAGAGGTTACAAGAATAAAAATGAGAAGAAAGAACCAATCACTTGCTATGAATGCAAGAAGCCCGGACACATACGACCGGAATGTCCTCTCCTCAACAAACTCAAGAAGAAAGCTATGGTGGCCACATGGGATGATATCGATGAGGAAACAAGTGATGAGAAAGAGCAATAAGGAATGACAAACTTAGCTCTCATGGCCGTTGGAGAAGAATCATGTGATGAACTTGATGAGGTAAGCAGTCTTCCTACATATGATGAATTACATGATGCCTTTAAAGAATTGCATGATGAATTGATGAAGATGGGTAAAAAGAATGTTTGCCTTAAAAAGAAAATGGTAGAGCTTAAAAATGAAAATGAATCATTTAGTGAAAAGATTACTTGCCTAGAATTGGAAAATAAAATATTGCATGATAAAGTTACATTATTTGAGAATTCTAGCACATCACATGAGCATTTAGAATCACATGTGAATGACTTGAAAAATGAAAATGAAAGGCTTAGAAAGAAGAGCAATGATCTAAATGAGATTGTGCTGAAATTTACAAATGGGCAAAAGATGTTGGATAACATGCTTAACTCTCAAAAATGTGTATTTGATAAAGGAGGACTTGGGTATAAGCCTAATTTAAAGCAAAAATATTATAAGAATTATTTTGTTAAAGCTACCTCCACAAGTGATCATAAAATCGTTTGTCATTATTGTAATCAAAATGGTCACATGAAATATAGATGTCCTGTGAAAAGAAATGCATATTATAGTGTCAAATGCATTTGGGTTCCAAAAGGAACCGTTACTAACTCTCAAGGACCCAAAAAGGTTTGGGTACCTAAAACTTGAGACTTTTTCTGCAGGGCTTGAAGAAGAAGAATAAATGGTACTTGGACAGCGGTTGTTCAAGACATATGACTGGGAATTATTCTTGGTTTTCAAGTTTTACCAAGATCGAAAATGGTGGAGAAGTATCATTTGGAGATAATTCAAAAGGAAAAATTCTCGGAATTGGTAATGTTGGTAAAATTTCCTCAACTCTAATTGAAAATGTGTGCTTAGTTGAAAATTTGAAACACAATTTGATTAGCATTAGTCAATTGTGTGACGAGGGTTATAAAGTTGCTTTTGATAAATCAAGATGTGTTATTGAGAATGCATGTGATGGAAAAATTCTGTTTGTTGGAAATATATATGGTAATGTTTATACAATTGACATAGAATGTGTATCCAATCATGATAAATGTTTTTCCGCATTGCATGATGATGGTTGGCTGTGGCATAGAAGATTAGGTCATGCTAGTATGGATCTGATTTCAAAAATTGCGAAAATGATTTGGTTAAAGGTCTTCCAAAAATCAATTTTCAAAAAGATAAAATTTGTGAAGCTTGCCAATTTGGAAAACAAATCAAAACTTCTTTCAAAAGCAAGAAAAATATCTCTACTTCAAAACCTCTTCAATTACTTCACATAGATTTATTTGGTCCTTCTAGATATGCTAGTTTAAGTGGCAAATATTATGCTTTTGTAATTGTGGATGATTACTCTAGATTCACATGGGTATTGTTCTTAACTAATAAGGATGATGCTTTTGATGCATTTAGAATTTTCTGTAAAAAGGTTCAAAATGAAAAAGGTTATTCAATTACTTGTATTAGAAGTGACCATGGTGGAGAATTTGAAAATCATGCATTTGAGAAGTTTTGTAATGAGTTTGGCATTGAGCATCAATTTTCATCACCTAGGACTGCTCAACAAAATGGAGTTGTAGAAAGAAAGAATAGGTTTGTTCAAGAAATGGCTAGGACCATGCTAAATGAAAATTCTTTGCCAAAATATTTTTGGGCCGAAGCCGTCAACACCGCATGTTATGTTTTGAATCGTGTGTTGATTAGAGCTAATCTTAATAAAGCTCCATATGAGCTTTGGAAAGATAGAAAACCCAACATTGGCTATTTCAAAGTTTTCGGATGCAAATGTTTTGTTTTGAACACAAAAGATAATCTAGGTAAATTTGATTCAAAATCTGATGTTGGTATTTTTCTTGGCTATTCAAACTCAAGCAAAGCTTATAGAGTTTATAATAAAAGAACTTTGGTTGTAGAAGAATCTATGCATGTCACTTTTGATGAGTTTAATCCCTCCTCTGCGGAGAAAGGAGTTGTTAATAATAATGCAGAAGAAGAACATCAAGAAGAATCATCAAATGAAAACCAAAAGGATGCACCTCATGGAATTCAAGAAGAGCATCATGAAGAAACAAATGCAGAGCAAAATGGAGGTAATTCTCAAACACTCCCCAAAGAGTGGAGGTATGTCTCTTCTCACCCTACAGATGTAATTTTAGGAGATCCCTCACGAGGTGTTACAACTAGATCATCACTTAGGAACGCTTGTGAACATGCTGCATTTATTTCTCAAATTGAACCAAAATCCCTTGCGGATGCGGAAAATGATGAGTCTTGGATTATGGCAATGCAAGAGGAGTTGAATCAATTTGAGAGAAACAATGTATGGGAATTAGTCTCTAATCCAGAACATCAATCCGTTATAGGTACTAAATGGGTATTTAGAAACAAAATGGATGAATCTGGTGTGGTTGTAAGAAATAAAGCTAGATTAGTGGCTCAAGGTTACAACCAAGAAGAAGGAATTGATTTTGATGAAACATTTGCACCTGTAGCTATATTAGAATCTATTAGGATGCTGTTAGCATTTGCATGTTATAAAGATTTTGTTTTATTTCAAATGGATGTTAAAAGTACTTTCTTAAATGGTTATATTATGGAGGAAGTGTATGTCAAACAACCCCCTGGTTTTGAAAATGAAAAATTTCCAAATCATGTTTACAAATTATCAAAAGCATTGTATGGTTTAAAACAAGCACCTAGAGCATGGTATGATAGGCTTAAAAATTTCTTGTTGGATAATGGTTTTTCGATGGGAAAAGCAGATACAACTCTTTTTATTAAGAATAAGAATCAAGATATACTTGTTGTTCAAATTTATGTTGATGATATTATTTTTGGTTCTACTAATGAATCTTTGTGCAAAGAGTTTTCATCTTGTATGAGTCAGGAATTTGAGATGAGTATGATGGGAGAACTGAAATATTTCCTTGGACTTCAAATCAAGCAAAACAATGAGGTAATTTTCATAAACCAAGCGAAATATGTCAAAGATTTGCTAAAAAGATTTGGCATTGATGACTCAAACACCAAGAGCACTCCAATGAGCACAACGATTAAGCTTGACAAAGATAAAAAAGGTAAAGAAGTTGATATTAAAAAATATTGAGGTATGATCGGCTCTTTACTTTACTTAACCGCAAGTAGACCTGATATCATGTTTAGTGTATGTTTGTGTGCAAGATTTCAATCATGTCCCAAGGAATCTCATTTGCTTGCTGTTAAAAGAATTTTTCGTTATTTGAGTGGAACCATAGATCTTGGTCTTTGGTATCCTAGAGGAACACATATAGATTTAACTTGTTATTCGGATGCCGATTTTGCTGGTTACAAAGTTGATAGGAAAAGTACTAGTGGAACTTGCTATTTTCTTGGTCATTCACTTGTTTCATGGTTTAGCAAGAAACAAAATTCGGTTGCACTCTCAACCACTGAGGCGGAATATATTGCCGCAGGAAGTTGTTGTGCACAAGCCCTTTGGATAAAACAAACTCTTAGAGACTATAGCATTAATCTTGAACAAATTCCTATCAAGTGTGATAATACTAGCGCCATAAATCTTTCAAAGAATCCCATTCAAAGACTCTAGAACCAAGCATATAGAAATAAGACATCATTTCTTGAGAGATCATGTTCAAAAGGGAGACATTGCATTAAAGTTTATTTCTACAGAAAAACAACTTGCCGATATATTTACCAAACCTCTTGGCGAAGAACAATTTTCAAAAATTCGGCATGAACTTGGGATGATGAAATTTTCACATTAACATTTCTATTCATGTCATTAAGTCTACAAAATTGTTTGATTGATTGATATTTTGATGATTCCATGAAATGCTTAAGCATGATAAACAAGTGATGAGTTTGCTTTATTGATTCTTGAATGTTTCTATGAATTGAATGCATGTAAAACATTTTTGAATGTATGTAAGTTTATGAATCATGCATTAAAATGGCTTATAAAACATTTTTGGATCAATTAAATGATCTTGAAATGTATTATTTGTTGGCTAAATACTAAACTATATGTGCGAAATCATAAGTTGTAGAAAACGGATTGCCGTTATGTCAATAAACGGCTAACCGTTTTCGGGCAGAAACCTTGGCAAGCATTCTGGACTCTGTCGGTTCGCCGATATCTCAGATAACGGCTCACCGTTTTTGAATGACACATTCTGGACGCTGTCGGTTCACCGATATCGCAGATAACGGCTCACCGTTTTCGAAAGACAATTTGATACACATTCTGGACTCTGTCGGCTCGCCGATATGTCTATAACGGCTCGCCGATATGTCTATAATGGCTCGCCGATATCACGCGATAAGTGAACATGACTCGTCTTCTTCCTCATTTCTTCTGTTCACTGTTTTTCTCTCTCTCTCAACCCGCGACTGCTCACGATTTTCTTTCTCAAATCAGTCATTCTTTCAGTCATTTTGCGTCTATTTGAAGCTCTAGAAACCTTTCTCATCATCTTTAGCATCCTTTTAACCGATCAAAATTCGTTTTTAAAGCTAGAATTTGAAAAATCCCAAAATCAAAACCCTAGAACCCGCGACAGCATCCTTGTCCAAATTGGCTCAAATTTCTTTCAAATTTCGTTCACAATCTCTCTTTAAACCCTCCATCTCTCTTTCTATTCATTTATTTTCTTCCAAAAACAACAATGGCTTCACGACCAAGGCGTGCCCGAACTAAAAATGCTGCCCCACGTGACTCCAGTCCTCCTCGGCTTCCTTCTCAGGACTTCGAAAGCCTCCATTTTCGCAATGCTGACTCCGCTCAGCGTTTTCACGATAAGTTCATGGGAAAACCGGTAACTCCCTCCTTTTATCTTGATATTGAAGAATTTTCCGATATTACTATTTGTGGGAGTAGTATTACGCACATGCTTAGGCATTGGAATGAGGCCTTTAGTATAGAAGAACATGTTTATGAAAATCTTGTGCGTGTCTTTTATTCCAATATGGAACTATCCCCATCTAGGCAATATCGTGTTATTACATATGTAGGAGGAGTTCGTATTGAGTTTGATGAGGAAGAATTGTGTCGTATTCTTGGAGTTCGTTACGGAGGCATAGATATTTATACCACTAGGAAGGAGCTTGATTTTAGTGGTTTCCGTCATAAGGATGGAGTGCGGAACATTTGTAGATGAAGAGATCTATCCAATGACATATGCTCTCTGTCCTTTAGGTCTCAGCTTCTCCCATTTCAGGTTCAAGTTATCCACATCATACTCCAACATATGGTCACACCTAGACAGGGTCATACCGATGAGGTAACTAGGTTAGATGTCGGTATACTAGACTCCCTCATCCGTACACGAGATGTGAGCTTATCCTACATTATCCTTCGTCATATGTTGTCCACTCCTAAAGTGACCAACCGGTCCCTTCTATATGGCAGCGTTATTACTAGGATTTTGAGACATTTTGATGTTCCTATCACTGAGCCCGTGTATGTCGAAACCCGAAAACTAGGTTGTGATATTATGTCTGCGATAGGTTTCTTTAAGAAACGTGGGCAATGGGTAAAAACAACCTCCTCTAAGAATGAAGATACCTTACTTGCCCCAGAGGATAATCGCATGCTCAACGATATCTATTCCGCGGATGAGCTGCCAGACTTTCGCCTCGGAGCTAGACCACGTGTCCCTCGCCGAAGCGGCAAAGAAGAAGGCAAAGAAGCAGTTGAACCAAAGAAGAGCAAGAACTCAAGAAGAATAAAGGCAGCAGCAGCAGATCATCTTCCGAGGATGATGTGCCCGGTAGAGCCGACTGTGCCTCCTGCCGCATCCTCTGCTCATGAGGACCATCTTCAACAGCTCTTCGACCGAGTTGATACACTCTCCCAAAAAGAAGAAGAAGAGCAGCTCCACTCTGACTTCACAACCTTTCGGCAGCAGGTGCTTGATCAGCAGATGGAATTGATTGCTGGGCAGCGTCGTATTCTTGGTCATCTCGGTTATGATCCCGACAGTTCCTCTTCACAGTCCCCACTCTAGTTTCTGCACATATGCATTTCACACAAACATTGTTCATCTCATGCACTTTCTATGTTGCCATTTATTTTTGATGGATATTTGAACATTGTTTATGGTTGTCATTGATTTTGTTGGATATTTGGATTTTGTTTATGATTGTGTTTGTTTTTGATGATATAACTATCTTTTGAGTATGTTGATGAAGATTGTGTTGGATTGGAAGGTTGTTGCTAAAATTGAAGTTTATATGGAAGTGTTTTAACCGTTTTTTTTTTAGGATTTGATCAGTTTTTGAGGGGAAGTTCTGCCAAAATTTTCGTAAGACATGGGTAACTTCTATTTTTTTTATCTAATCGCACTCATTTCTTTTTTATGCTGAAGGGGGAGAATAATTTAAAATCTGTTAATAAAATATTTGATTTGAGTTTGAGTGTGGTTAAAAAGTGTGGATAAAAATAGGGGGAGCTAAACTCTACAATTCTTTTTCAAAGGGGGAGCACATATTTAGGGGGAGCAAATTGAACAAATATTTTTTTCCAAAGTTTGTCATCATCAAAAAGGGGGAGATTGTTAACACAAATATTTCCTTAATATTGTTTTGATGATAACAAACTTGATGAAGATTGATTAATTCTTTAAAAGTCCAAAAAGTTTTTTATACTCTTTCAAATCATAATTCTCATACCATAAAGGTTTTTATATTCTATGAAAAATGTTTAATAAGCAATAGCATCAAATTGAAAAACCTTGAGTATTTTGAAAATGGTCAAAAACGGGAGTATTTTGAAAATGGTCAATAACGGCTCGCCGACATTCCTCTATAACGGCTCGCCGATATCGAACAGAACTGAGAAATCAGTTTCTGGAAGATAACGGCTCGCCGACTTTAAACAGAACTGAATCTTAGTCTCTGGAAACCGACATGTTGATAACGGCTCGCCGACCTGGAACAGAATTGAGAAATTAGCTTCTGGAAGATAATGGCTCGCTGACATCCTTGATAATGGCTCGCCGACATCAAACAGAACTGTAAGTTTAGTCTCGGACACTCACGGCAATCCGAAATTTTTGATAACGGCTCGCCGACCTGGAATGGAATTGTGAAATTAGCTTCTGGAAAATAACGGCTCGCCGACAGTCTTGATAACGGCTCACCGACTTCAAACAGAAATGAAGTTTTAGCTTCTGGACACTAACGGCTATCCGACATCTCTATAACGGCGATCCGACATCTCTATAACGGCGATCCGACATTTTGAAAATCCAGCCCAACGGTCATATTGACCAGTAAAACGGCGATCTGACAGTGAGCAAAAAGTGAATAACGGTTAGTTTTCAGCTCCAACTATAAATAAGCTCATTCAAATTCAAACAACTCTTGATCACAACACTACCATTGAGCTTATATTCGTGAACAACCTTCATAGAGCTTTAAAAACACATTCTTGCTTCATCTATCTTATACATTGGGCTTTGATTTGTAATCTTAAATATTGTGTGAGAGAAAAAAAAATAATTTGTAATCTTTTGTTTTTGAGTGATTGTAAGTGTTGGGATACACTTGGGTTAAGAGATTGGGGATTATCTCTTATTGTAAAGGTTTATTGACACCTAGGAAGTCAATTGTAAGCATTTGAAGCCTTGGTGGCTTGCTTAGTGGAATCCTCTAGCCCGGAAAGCTTGGAGGCGTGGACGTAGGCGAGGTTGGCCGAACCACGTAAAAATCTCGTGTTTGAATCTCTCTTTCCTTATCTTTTTATATAGTGTGATAAATTTATTTGTTATTGCTTTAAATTCATTTTAGATCAACATTGAGTTATTGTTTCATATTTCAATTTTTTTTTGGAAATCCAATTCACCACCCCTCTTGGGTTGCATAACTAGAATTTCAGAGAGTTATCAAAATTGGTCTCAAAAGCTGCTTTTGTCAGAGAAAGTCAAGTGTCAGGCATCATACCACAAGTCCTAAAACCTTTGGACTGTTTATCTGACTCACCGACTGGAGAAGAGTTAGTGTTCTCAGGTATGCAAGAAAGAATAACTGAAATGCTGAATCATGCTGATGCCTTTATTTTCTTACCAGGAGATCTTGTAACTCTAGAGGCACTTATCACATTAGCATCTTGGGCCCATCTGCATATTCATCAGAAACCTATCGGTTTGTTAAATGTCAATAACTTTTATGATGGCTTTATCGCATTTTTGAACCATGCAATAAAAAACTACTTCATTCCTTCCATAGCGAAAAAGTTTTTTATTTGTACTCACACTGCTAATGAGCTACTTGATCTGTTACAAGCTTATAGAGCAGAGCCATATCCCAAGACCTTGGTGCTGGAGTGTACAAATAACTATGATAACAATAGCAGCAGTAAAAAGTACAAATTAGATTTAACTCTCTGCCTGTAAATATTTTATTCTGTGTTGCACCACCCAGGTGATGTCTTCTAAACTCTACTTTTTTCCTTTAAAACATTGAGGACAATGTTTCTTTCTGGTTAGGGGGAGGGGATAGTTGACAATTGTAGAATGTTGGTTAAGTTTTTACTAATTTTTTATTGTAGAGACTAACCGTGGCTAAATGTTTTAGTAGAAGATGGTTGAATATGGAGTGTAGTGACTCTAGAAACGCATCTTCTTAGTTTGGAAGTTAAAAAAAAAATTATGATCTTTCTAACTTTTTCTTTTTGACTTCTCCTTTATAAATATGCATTTTCAAATTTTTGAGTCGAAGATGGCTGAATATAGAGTGTAGTGCCTCTAGAAACGCATCTTCTTAGTAAAAAAAAAAAACCATTTTATTTTTCTATCATTTTAAGTATAACTTTTCCAATTAGTTTTTCTGCATCATTTTTTACATTTCTGCATGCATAATTTCCTTTCATGTTTAGAATAGATTGGGGGGTAGAATGTTGTTTAAAAAAGAAAATAATGGTGTGATTTTGTTTTTATTTTTGGATGACATGATGACTTTCGAATTTTAGTATTTGTATTATCTTTGGTTTTGAGTGATGTTACACTATGTTTGCTACTCTACATGTTGATTTCGGAGATAAATATGAGTTGCTTGAAAGAATTGACATGTCATAATGAATAACAAGTGAGCTTTTGAGCCTATTATTTTTCTTGGAGAGTAACCCTTTTTGCCCATTTTTCATACAACTTAGCAGTTTACTATTTTATATACGATCTCTATATTCTTTTCAATCAACCATCTAAAAAAAATTTTGCTTTAAAAAAAAATGTGTTGCTACATCTGAAGGTACATTTAATTAGTAGATGTGGAGGATTATCTAGAGCCCTAAAAGATGATGGAAAGGCCGTCTTTGACCCGTTTGAGCCTTTCTAGCCATCCCTTATGTTAAATATCTATAATTAGCTCTTTTGAGCCTTTTATTTAAAAAAAAAACTTTTCTTTGTCAACTTATCATCTTGACCCACTTCAATTTGGAGTATTACCCGACATCTTACAAGTTTCATCACTTATTCATGTTTGAAAAAAATATAAATAATTGTTTTGTTTAGGAAAGTTGTGCAATACAAAAAAAAAAGAAAAAAAGAAGAAAAACAAAGTTCTTTAAAAAAAAAGGAGAAAAGAACAAAAAAAGAGAGATAGATATAATACAATAATAAATAAGTGAAATGCACTTTTTAGTTTCCAAAAGATATTATTTTTCTCAAACATATATTTTGTTTCCTCTATTTTCCTTTCTTTGTTAGCCATGTCCCTAGCCTACGTTACATCCTAATAAAAGTTCTTCTTGATTTTAGGGAACTATAGTATAAAGTAAAAGCTAGTTATATGGGCTAAAAAGATGTAGTGGTGCATAAAAAAAATAAGTAAATAAATTAGCATTTTGTTTGACTTGAGATCGTGTTATTTCTAAGTTGTGGGCATATTTCTTTCATTTTGGTGAGAGCGTGTGATATTACTTCCTTATTAGTTTTCTCTCAATTTACCATTCATTAGAGTGACTATTTTTCTTGGGTTTAATTTCTTTGTGAGAGTGTCACTACTACTGGTGAGATTTCGGAGTTTGACATGTCATTTTTTAAAGTAGCTGTGAAAAAATCTACTTGGTTGATTCATGTGGATGGTTGCTGTGGGTGTGATGTTTCTTTAAACTGGAGATAATGCTTATACTTTTATTTGATTGTTATCATTAGTCTGATTGAATAAACACGATTGTTTAAAAAAAAATCTTTTTGAATTTGAACTTTGTTTTCGCTTTATTTGCTAGGGATTAGCAATAAGCTGATTGGAGGGTGCGTTGAGTGTTAGAAAGTGTATATATATAAAGGAGAAAATCGTCATTTTGTACTTCAAGTTTTACTAACATCTCTAATTTTATTTATTTAAGTCTCTTGTTATTTAATTATAAGTGTTTTGTTCTAATTAAGTATTTTATGTATTTTAGGGGCATCATGGTCATTTCATAATGAACGAGATATCGGATAGCAAAACAGACGTCACTTTTGAACTCAGGACAGTCGAAAACCTTAAGAGGAGCATAAAAGAAAAAATGCCACTGTTCACACGTACGGCACTATCCATATGTACGGCACTGTTCACGACACTGTTCATACCGCGTTATTGTTCAAACCGTGTGCAAACTGTGTTACTGTTCAAACCGCGTGGTCAAACTCGTGATCAAACCACGTATTGTTGACTGATGACGTGGCACAATCATGTGCGTCCAAACTGTTTTTAATCCGATGGCCATGATTTACTCAATGTATCTATAAAAAAGGGGCCTCTCCCCCCTAATTTGATACCCCTGAATCCATTTTTGAGCTTAGTTTTCTGTAATTCTTTCTCCATCCTGTATTTTCTATGTATTTTAATAAATTCCCATTTTACCCTTAGTTTAATTATGAGTGGCTAATTTTCTTTCAAACTTGGGTTGAAGGTGAAGTCTCAACATGTGTCATGGGCTTTATTTGGTAAATTTATTTTCTCTTCCCCTCTAATTTCTGTGAAGGTTTTGACTTTTCGTCGACAAATAATAATAATCTTGTCTAGTTCGCCCGATTTCACCTAACCCTAGTATAAGGTTATTATTATTTGGCACGATAAACCCTTAGCACCATATTGATTAGAGCATGGTTCGTGAGGTGTGGATTCCCCCCTCATGATTTAATTAGTATTATTAAGGAATATTTAGCCCATGGTGCATGTTGATACGGATCCAAATACCCAAGTGCTTTATTTCAATAGTTCCCAACTCAATTTAATTCCGCCATTCCAATTTAAATTCTAGCATCCTTTAAATCAATTTCCCCACAAATCCAACCACCCACTTACAAAATTAATTCTACACACAAATAAAATCCACCTCCTCGTGGCATCGACACTCGTCACTAATGATCTATTCTACAATAGATTCGTGCACTTGCGAGTTCAACAAAATCTGCACAACAAGCTTTTGGCGCCGTTGCCGGGGAGGTAAGTATTTTAATTTGTAAAATTAAATTTTGTAAATAATTTATTATTATTATTATTATTATTATTATTATTATTATTATTATTATTTTAGTTGTTTCCTTGTAATTTTTTTCCTTAAAAAAAAGTGAATTTAAATTTTCTAGGTGACAATTTCTTTTCTCTCTTCTTTAAATTTCTGTAATTTAATTTTCATGTTATTTTTTTTCTTCTTTGTAATTTTTCATTTATTTTGTTAATTTATTTCACGTATTTATTTTAGTGTGTTTTTTTAGAAAGGTTGTAACAGCGCAAGAAGGTTAGTATTGTAATTTCTCCTTCTTCTTTATTTTTATTTATTTTGTTCTCATTTTTATTTTCTTTGTATGCATGGTCGTAGGTCATTATTACCTAATCTTGAACCTATAGACCTTGAATTAGAAAGAATACTTCGCACACACAAACACATTGCACTTAAAGATAAAATTGAAATGGATTTGCAACAACCAGAACCACAGGAGAGGTCATTTAAGGACTACTTTAGTCCCTTAGCTAATTTGAGCACATCTTACATAAGATATCCAAATGTAGCTGCTAGGAGTTTTGAGCTAAAACCTAGTGTGCTAAATTGTCTCCCAACATTCTATGGCTTAGAAAATGAGGACCCATATAATCATCTGAATGATTTTCATACAATTTGTCAAACTTTTAAATATGAGAATTTTTCAGAAGATGATGTTAAACTTAGACTATTCCCATTTTCTTTAAAGGATAGAGCTCATTTATGGTTCAATACATTACCTCCTAATAACATTACAACATGGGAACAAATGGTAACGAAATTTTTAAATAAATATTTTCCAGTGCATAAAACCAATGCTATTCGCAGATAAATCTCAGAGTTCACCCAGAGAGACGACGAGCGGTTTTTCGAAGCATGGGAGCGATTCAATGAGCTACTTTTGAAGTGTCCACATCATGGGTACGAAAAATGGCACCAATGCCAATACTTCTTGGAGGGATTATTGGCAAATGTTCAAGAATGGCTAATGGCAACAAGTGGAGGAGAGCTAATGTCAAAAAGTGCATCAGAGATTTGGGATTTCTTCCAGCAACAAGCAGATAATTCCCAACAACGGAGTCGATCACTCAGGAATACTAAAAGAATTAAGGGAGTAAATGAGGTTCACATTGGCGAGTCCAGTTCGGGAATCAAAGAAGTCAAAGAGATGGTTGAAAGTATTTCTCGACAAATAGCATCGTTGACGACTACTAAATCAACAGAGTCACATGACCATCAGTCATATTTAGATCAAGCCAATGCCATCGGTGTCATGAGAAAGCCATTAAATTACAACCTATACTCCAATACATATAACCCTGGATGGAGAGACCACCCCAATTTTTCATGGTCTCAAGGATTCCAACAGAATGAGTTAAGGATACATCTTTTGGAATGGAATTGAAACCTTTCATTGATAAAGTCACCAACGACGGTAACCCAACTATGTAATAATTATACCACTATTCCATAGTTAAATGGGTAGTAACAACTTGTTATGTGACTGGTTTGGCACAAAAAATAAATAATCCCATTCGAGATTTCGGTGCAAATAACTATGAGGTTGAGGTTGAGTAATTACTCTTAATGAAGTTCGAGTCTTATAGTAGCTAAAGACATGATTTGAAGCTTCACCTAAGTGAACATAAGAAATGGTGCCGTTTTTAACAAGGTCGGGTTTAATCTTGTAAATGTTCATGAATCTAAGATAGAGCACAAGGTCGGAATAGTGCTAAATATTGGAACATAACTTTGAAATCTGGGATAACTTATATGTGATGTATCTTCGGTATTTACTTAAGAGACAAAGTTTAATGCTTAGCACACTATTGTTTTGTAAATGCTTTGAAATACATTCAATAATTAAAGGTTAAAATCGAACGATACCTTTTTGTACGTATAAGTTTATCATTAATAAATTTAGAAAATATTACAATCTAGTGGGGGATTGTAAGAGAGATTTCTATATTTTGAAGTTTGAAATTCTGGAAGAAAACGACTAGCCGATTTTGAGAAAACAGCTAACTGTTTTCGTTCAGAGAGCATGTTCTGTATTCTATAGAAAATGGCTAGCCGGATATTAAAACCGGCAAACCGTTTAATTCCAGTGAGCATTCTAGATTAAAACGGCTAGTCGATTTTAATAAAAAACAAACTGATTAATTCCAGTAAGCATTCTAGATTAAAACAGCTAGCCGATTTTGAGAAAACGACAAACCGTTTGTGTACAGAATGCTCTCTGGACTAGAAACTGATTTCCAGTTTCTTGCATACAGCAAATCAGTTGTGAACAGATGCAAACTTCAAACCAAAGAGTGTCTTTGAAGAAATATCATTTTTAAATGGTTGTAATTTTTCAATGAATAACCGTTTTTCTTTATTAAATAGACACTCATATTAATTAAATGAAGAACAAGAAAAAATTATAGATTTCATATATGTTCTTGGAATACAATCTTATTTGCTAGAGATTGTGTTAATGATTTGTTATATCTTAGGGGTAATTTGCCATTAAACTCTATAGCAAACAAGGTTGGTGAGCGCAAATAAAACTTTAAAGGAAAGTGTGCAAACATGTCTTAAATCCTATTAAATTTCTTTTATTCTTTGCCTCCATATCCGTTAATTCTCCAACATTCATCTTCTGATGCCAACAAGTAATGACATATACGATGGTCAAGTTACCGTTTCTCAAAGCTTATTTAGCATTGAATATGATTGAAAAAATTGGAGAGCTAAGTGTCCATCTAGGATGTTGATTCTCAATATGGTTTAGTCTTTACTTAAGCGTAAAATTAAACAACAAATTATGGAAAATTCCTAGGGCCAATTAAAGAGAATGCAAATCGATTTATTGATGTGTCGTTGAACTTAATTACTGATTGAAGGCAACCTTTGCCTACCGATGAGTTCTAGATTTTTCTCTGCAAACTGATTCTACCTCTTATTTCTTTTTGATCATGAATCGAATGTTGACTAATGATACAAAGAGGACCTCATCTTCAAGTCCTTCGCATTAAGCATGGGCCCCAAGTTGTAAATTTGTAATGTACAATCAAACACAGCTCGCTCTTTCTTAGGAAATAGTATATTAATTTTTTTATTCAAATGCATGTATTGACAAAGGAAATTTCCTCGAAATTTTTCTACCACCGCAAACATTTTTGTATTACTAAATGAATGAGTTTTTCTTATTAGTTTCACAATTAGTACTGGTACTATTATTATATCCTGGAGTCTATCATTTTGCGCCATAACACGACACTTCATATGAATTAAGAATTATTCTGAGGTAGCAAGCAACTCAAGTTGGGTATTATATATACGATAAACATGGCAACGACAACTCTTAAATTGACATTTATATTATTACCACCATAAGACTGCCACGATACTCAGACAGAACTTTAATAATTAAATATGACTTTCGATGTTTATTGAAGATCAGAGTTAGACAATCAATATTATTATTATCCTATCAATAATATTAATAAATACAGTATGACAAGCCAGCTAATTGACGTTTGCTATATAAGCTACAAAAATACACCCAAATACTTAACAGAGAGAAGCGTATTCTCCTAGAAATAAGAGTATTCTCGTGGAATGAAGGAGGGGTTATCAGTACAAAAGAGAGTAAAAGCAGGGAAAATGTAGCCAAAAAGAAATAAATGCCCAAGGACTGCTAAAGCATCTATGTCTCGAGTCGGCCCATATATTATGATTAAGATTCATTACCTACACTTTTGGTTAAACTTTACCAGCAACAGCAACGAAAACTCCTTCTTCTCCTCGGCGGAGGGGGAGTGTTCCCTTGCCGTACTGGAATTGATCTGGGATGAGTTGGCCCCGATATTTCAATTTTGTTTTGCTGATTTCGTCTTAGGAGTGCGGGTGCCATCCTCTCTGCACGTTCTTCAAAGGCCTCTTCTTTCTTTTTAACACCATCATATGGTGTTCTCTTGGGATCTTCACTGCGCCGGCTTTGTTTGTTTTTACCTGGATTCTGTTTATGAGAATGGCCTTTCTGACGACTAGTAGAACTCATGATTTGCTCTTCTGTTCTTTGGGATTTTTTACCTCTGCGCTGATTTTGTTGACTTTTATGAGTATTCTGGTTGGGAGAGCGGTCTTTCTGACGAGTAGTGGTACCCATCATTTTCACTTCTTCAGTATTCCCAGTATTTGCTCCTGAGAAAGCTACCAAATATTTGCTGTGTAAATGACTAGCGAGCTAATGGAGAAGCATTCGTATTCATGAAGGAATTGAAAGAAATCTAATTTGAAATAATGAATGATCAGAATTCACAAAATGCTTTTTGCAGAAGAGGATTTATTTGACTACTTATAGTTGATTCTATCTCCTGTTTGATTTTTGTGTTCGAAGACCCTAGGAGACCCCTGTTATTATTCAGGGAGGATGAGATGAGATTCTCAAGAATTTAATGATGACGACGAGAGAGGACAGACATACGTAAAATATGGGAGATGGGTATAGGGAGATTGGTCGCCTCCCCATCGCCATCCTTACATAATAATCAAAGCAATGGGACCCATTCCACATATATTAAAATAGTGGTACTCGTTAATATTAAGAGTTGTGGATTAATAATTTGTGGGGTAGGCTTGTTTTAACCACCAATTTTCTCTCTATATTATTTTTTTAATTAAAAATTTCGTAATTTAAAGAAAAAAAGACATTTATATCCCCAAAGTTTAAGAAAACAATCATAAAGACCCAAGTTCTTAAAAAAAGACAACAATATCTTTTTTTTTACCGTAATACATTTTGAATATAGTAATTAAAAAACTAATTTTAAAGGTTTTAATTATTACAAATTCAATATAAATAACATAATCTATCTAATAGACTAATAATGTTAAATTATTCTAAAGATTTGTAATAATATTAAAATTTTAAATTATTATATTTATTTTAATAATATATTTGTATTTATTATAAATATTTTAAATAAATCTTTGTGTTAAATATATAGATTTGACAATTAACAAAATATCTTCCCATTAATAGTACTAAAATTAACTTTTACATCATATTCAAAATAAGTTTAATTTTAATTTATTTATTTTAATATTATTTGACTACTTATAGTTGATTCTATCTCCTGTTTGATTTTTGTGTTTAAATAGCGATGCTCCTATTTATATAGAGAAATATCACCCGGCCGCACAGTACAGCATAGTAACATTAATTATTATATTGCATAATAATAGGGGTGGTAAAAATCCATACGGGGACATGTACCTTCGGGAATTTTTTTCATTTGGAGAGGTATGTGGATAATTTTATACCCAATTTTTTATTCAAAAAAGGGACGGAGAAATTTTTTTACCCAATTTCTTATTCAGGAAGGGGACAAAGATGAGGTGCAATCTCCATCCCCTACCCATTTCCCCATTTTAATTTTTAATTTTAATTTTATTTTTTAAATTATTATAAAATTATAAATATTGGTTAAAATAAAAAATATCAAAATATTTATATTATTAAATTTTTAGGCCTAATTAACTAATTAAAGTCCTAAATTTTTATTCAGGACATTAAAAAGATCGGGTAGATTCTATCAGCCTAAAAATTTTATTTTAATTTTAATATTCATTAAATATTTTAAATTTAAATCTATTTTTTATTTATGTTTAGATGTTATAATTGCTTACAGTGAATCACAATTTTAATATTTAATATAATCTAATATAGTATTTACTCTTGATTTGCTCCGACTTAACTATTGTGTTGTAAAGGGGAAGTCCACATTTATAAAGTGTCCATGCCACCATTGAAAAAGTTAATTTTGAATCTAAATTCGATTTTATTTATAATAATTCTGCATTAGACTATTAATTTGTTCAGATAATTTGTAAAAAAAGTTTGTATCCTTTACATGTTGCGTTACTTACTAATTTTTTTATTTTATTATGATTAACTCAAAATAAAAAAAATACATTAGTTATTCGGGGATCGGAGACTCTCGGAGACCCCTGTTATTATTCGGGGAGGGGATAAGAATTCTCTCAAGTAATTCTAACAGGGACAGAGAGGGGACAAAGACATACGTAAAATATGGGAGATGAGTATAGGGAGATTGGTCGCCTCCCCATCGCCATCCTTACATAATAATCAAAGCAATGGGACCCATTCCACATATATTAAAATAGTGGTACTCGTTAATATTAAGAGTTTTGGATTAATAATTTGTGGGGTAGGCTTGTTTTAACCACCAATTTTCTCTCTATATTATTTTTTTAATTAAAAATTTCGTAATTTAAAGTAAAAAGACATTTATATCCCCAAAGTTTAAAAAAACAATCATAAAGACCCAAGTTCTTAAAAAAAGGCAACAATATCTTTTTTTTTTTTTACCGTAATACACTTTGAATATAGTAATTAGAAAACTAATTTTAAAGGTTTTAATTATTACAAATTCAATATAAATAACATAATCTATCTAATAGACTAATAATGTTAAATTATTCTAAAGATTTGTAATAATATTAAAATTTTAAATTATTATATTTATTTTAATAATATATTTGTATTTATTATAAATATTTTAAATAAATCTTTGTGTTAAATATATAGATTTGACAATTAACAAAATATCTTCCCATTAATAGTACTAAAATTAAATTTTACATCATATTCAAAATAATTTTAATTTTAATTTATTTATTTTAATATTATTTTTTAATTTATTATTAAAAATTACTTTAACATAATAAAATAGGTCTAATAGATTGTAAAAATACAAAAATATTTTTAAATATTAAAATTATTTTAGAATGTATATATTATTACATTTATTTTAATGCCATATTTCTATTTGTTATAGTTTTTTTAATGTTAATGTTTTAGGTTTATAGAGTCAAAGGGTATTATGGTCAAAATAAAATATTGGTGTCCCTTATTGAAACTCGGAGTCTCTGTGACTATTTCTCTAAATCTTGGGGTGCAGATGTCTTTTTTTCTAATCTAAATAATTTTTTGGTTAACACTTCTTCTCTTTCACTTTTCAATTTCACAAATTCTCTTTAACTACAATTTATTCATATATTTTCTTTTAACTACAAATAATTAATATAACAAACTAAGAGGAACAAAATCCACTATTTAAAAATGAACATCAACAAATTTTTATTAGATATAAAGAAACTAATTTTTATTAAACACAAAAGCTAATGAATCAAGAAAAAAAACTTATATATATGAACATGAAATATAAATAATGAAATACTTCGAAAAGAAAAAAAAATTGAAAGAGAGTGAAATTGAATATTTAGTTTGCAAAATATGAGAGCAAAGAGAAAATATGCAATTGTAAGATAGAGAGAAAATAATATTAGTGAAGGGTAATTTTGAGATTTTAAATTTTTTTAATAATTTATTTATTTTTCAAAATGGATGTTGAGAGAAATTTGATGGCTTCAAATAGCCCACCATAATCTATAACATTTTAGTTAAGAAATGGTAATATTTGACCTTCTCAATATACATCAACATCCTCACTTTTCAATTAATGAGTCCATCTTATTTTCAAAATTACCCTTATTTAAAAATAAAAAATATTTAAAGATAAATTTATTGTGAAGTATCCAAATTAATTAGTAAATAATATAAAAATTATGTTAGTATAAGTTTAAATTAACTATTTTACCCTTGGAGGGTAAAAGTACCAAAAAAATATTTCAACTTCAATATTTTCTCTATTTTCATACAAAATTTGTTGTTTTTAAATATACTAATACTACTTTATTAGTATGATTATTTAGCTTAAATAAACTAACATAATATCATCAACAGTACTCATGTAAAATATTGGGGTTATCAAATTTATGTCATTTTAAGGGTTTTGAAAATAATTATTAGATTTCATTCAAAAACATTATATTATAAATCATAAAAATAAATATCTAAACTATTAGATACAATAACTCAAGTTTATTGGTGCAATTGGTCATTTTGTGTCATAAGAATAAAATAGCCAAATAAAATTTATTTAATTGAAGACGGTCAAAGAAACCTAAGGTTTGAAAAGAAAAAAGGATTTAATTAATTATTTGTATAAAAATTTTGTTGATTCGTATTTGTTAAAAATATGTAAGATCATTGTAATTAATTCGTAGATGTGAGGTGGATTTACAAAAATAATAGGTGAAAGTATTCCCACCATAAAGGAGACAATGTAGATAACTTTCCTCACGTAATATCTTACTAATTTCTCATTAATCAGGATGAATGAATTGTGTTTACTAGCAAGTGGCTGCTATTTACAGCTATTGAGCGGCGGAAGAGTTTGCCGCATGCACCACTCTTCCTTAATTCTATTGTGTACTTGTGTGGAATACGCAACACAATAATAACAAAGGTTTGGATATACACATATATAGCAAGATATTATTTTTCTATTTTTTTCTTTGCTTTCTCGTCCATTTTCTCTTTCGCTTTTATTGTTCAACCAAAATTCTCTCTCTAAACTGGAGTTTTGTAACTTTCATAAAATAGAACTAAGAGATTCAAACACTAAATCTTTATCTCTTAAGGTCTTGTTTAGTATTGAGATATTGTACCTTTAAGGTACAATTATTGTAGAAAAAAATTGTAACTATGAAATAAAACTTAAATATATGTAGTGAATATAAATAATAATTTTGACAAAATTATTAAAGATATAATCATTTTTCATCGTGCAAATATAAAATCAAATCAACTTCTTTTCTAAGTTACAGTAGTCAATATTTATCAAATACTTTAATACTGTAGATTTTAAACTATTGTTATCCAACTTCAACCCAAAATAGAGCCCAAATATTATCCATGATATACACTTTATTTAAGAAATTATCTTACACTCAAATGTTTGCCCCTCATTGTTACAGGACTCAAAAACCTTGAAATGTTTGATGCTTCTATGCTTCTGACTCTGGCTTTGCTATTTCAAATTAATCTTAATTTTTGTGATCTGGATTTACCAAAGCGAACTCAACCTCTCAAACATCAAGCTTAAAAATTTTCGAACCTTTTTAGCCTTCGCAAGCTCCTGATGAACAACTTGGAAAACTGCCAAAATGAGATGGACTTGAAAAGCAGGTTACTGTGATTTGGTGCGAAAGAAGAGGCGAGGGAGAAAAGAAACAAATAATTTTTTTCTTTTATTGTAAGAACAGTTTAGAAAATATTAGATATTAATTAAAAAATAAAAATTAATAAAATAAAATAAGAGGATCAAATATCAAGCGAATATAAAAATGTTGCTTCTTAATTTTTTTAAGGCGATTAAATCATCAGCCATGCCCCGTGTGACCATTAATTGCTTTACAAATTATGTTGCTTTACAAACTATTTCCCTTGCAGATTATGTTAGTAACAGACAGTAGATTTGAGGCGTTGGATGAGGAGTGAGAAAGAACGAGACGATTTAACGGTCTGAAATAGAGAAAAAAAAATTGGACATTCGTGGAAAACTGGCTTTATTTGGTTAATGTGCAACCGGTGGTTAGCGGTAACCAAAGGATGTGTGGACAGGGAATTGTCACGCGGTTGGAGAAAAAAGCAAGATAAATCAAGTGATGACTGGTCAAGTCAAAATAACTGAAATGTCGATGAACAGGGGACGGAGTTTAAAAGTAGTAGTTATGAATAATATTGGGGATGTGAGAAAGGGGGAAAATTTTTTCCACAAATAGAAAGAGACTGGTTAAGGGGACGAGGTAGAGGCAAATGTGCAAAATTGTTGCAGCGGCGACTTTATAGAACTGAATATAGGAATATGGTTTGTACCAGGGAAGATATGACGAAGGAATATGAGAGGTATTTATATGATTCGAATGCTGGTGGGGAAATTATGGGTGCGTCGGATCTGAACGAGTTGCCTTGTACAACCGAAGAATATGATGCAGCAGCAGCAGCAGCGATCAATTTTGCATGAAGAACTGTGATAGAGAGAGAGAGCTGCGACTGTGAATTGTGGTTGAAGAAGAAGAGTATCCACGGAGAGAGTAGATCTGGGAAAAAGAGAGAGTTGCGCATTATGGTTAGAACAAGAAGAGTATCGAATGTTTTATTTTGTAATTTATTTTGGAATTTGATTTCTGATTCACTGAGAACGTTAGCTGCTGAGATTTCTAGCTTGAGTGTGGAGTGAATTTGGTAGAGTTATGGAGAATGCGCATGTGAGATCTAATGCGCATGTGTTCAAACAGTTTATATTGCACACAAAACAGTAGTGTTTTAACACTTATTCCAACAAATTCTGACTGGTTACCGCTCAGCAACCGGAATGAACTTATCTTGTCACCGCCAGAAAACCGGCATGCCAAGTTCCAAATATAATCTCCCGTTCCATCCACCGTCCACGTGCCACGCAGCCGTGTATCAGCTAGTCAATTCACAGTGCGTTACTTACAGATTCTGCAAGGGAGTCTTGTCCTATATTTTAAGACCTATTTCCCTTGCAGATTATGTTAGTAATGCATGAGATTTGAGGCGTTGGATGAAGAGTGAGAAAGAACGAGACGATTTAACGGTCAGAAATAGAGAAAAAAAAATTGGACATTCGTGGAAAACTGGCTTTATTTGGTTAATGTGCAACCGGTGGGTAGCGGTAACCAAAGGATGCGTGGACAGGGAATATTCACGCGGTTGGATAAAAAAGCAAGATAAATCAAGTGATGACTGGTCAAGTCAAAATAACTGAAATGTCGATGAACAGCGACGTAGTTTAAAAGTAGTAGTTATGAATAATATTTGGGATGTGAGAAAGGGGGAAAATTTTTTCCACAAATAGAAAGAGACTGGTGAAGGGGACGAGGTAGAGGCGAATGTGCAAAATTGTTGCAACGGAGACTTTATAGAACTGAATATAGGAATATGGTTTGTACCAGGGAAGATATGACGAAGGAATATGAGAGGTATTTATATGATTCGAATGCTGGTGGGGAAATTATGGGTGCGTCGGATCTGAACGAGTTGCCTTGTACAACCGAAGAATATGATGAAGCAGCAGCAGCAGCGATCAATTTTGCATGAAGAACTGTGATAGAGAGAGAGAGCTGCGACTGTGAATTGTGGTTGAAGAAGAAGAGTATCCACGGAGAGAGTAGATCTGGGAAAAAGAGAGAGTTGCGCATTATGGTTAGAACAAGAAGAGTATCGAATGTTTTATTTTGTAATTTATTTTGGAATTTGATTTCTGATTCACTGAGAACGTTAGCTGCTGAGATTTCTAGCTTGAGTAGCTGCTGAGATTTCTAGCTTGAGTGTGGAGTGAATTTGGTAGAGTTATGGAGAATGCGCATGTGAGATCTAATGTGCATGTGTTCAAACAATTTATGTTGCACACAAAACAGTAGTATTTTAACACTTATTCCAACAAATTCTGACTGGTTACCGCTCAGCAACCTGAATGAACTTATCTTGTCACCCAGAAAACCGGCATGCGAAGTTCCAAATATAATCTCCCGTTCCATCCACGGTCCACGTGCCACGCAGCCGTGTATCAGCTAGTCAATTCACAGTGCGTTACTTACAGATTCTGCAAGGGAGTCTTGTCCTATATTTTAGGACCTATTTCCCTTGCAGATTATGTTAGTAACAGACAGTAGATTTGAGGCGTTGGATGAGGAGTGAGAAAGAACGAGACGATTTAACGGTCAGAAATAGAGAAAAAAAAATTGGACATTCGTGGAAAACTGGCTTTATTTGGTTAATGTGCAACCGGTGGTTAGCGGTAACCAAAGGATGTGTGGACAGGGAATTCTCACGCGGTTGGAGAAAGAAGCAAGATAAATCAAGTGATGGCTAGTCAAGTCAAATAACTGCAATGTCGATGAACAGGGGCAGAGTTTAAAAGTAGTAGTTATGAATAATATTGGGGATGTGAGAAAGGGGGAAATTTTTTTCCACAAATATAAAGAGACCGGTGAAGGGGACGAGGTTGAGGCGAATGTGCAAAATTGTTGCAGCGGCGACTTTATAGAACTGAATATAGGAATATGGTTTGTACCAGGGAAGATATGACGAAGGAATATGAGAGGTATTTATATGATTCGAATGCTGGTGGGGAAATTATGGGTGCGTCGGATCTGAACGAGTTGCCTTGTACAACCGAAGAATATGATAAAAAAACAAAAACAAAAATCAATTTTGCATGAAGAACTGTGACAGAGAGAGAGAGCTGTGACTGTGAATTGTGGTTGAAGAAGAAGAGTATCCACGGAGAGAGTAGATCTGGGAAAAAGAGAGAGTTGCGCATTATGGTTAGAACAAGAAGAGTATCGAATGTTTTATTTTGTAATTTATTTTGGAATTTGATTTCTGATTCACTGAGAACGTTAGCTGCTGAGATTTCTAGCTTGAGTAGCTGCTGAGATTTCTAGCTTGAGTGTGGAGTGAATTTGGTAGAGTTATGGAGAATGCGCATGTGAGATCTAATGTGCATGTGTTCAAACAATTTATATTGCACACAAAACAGTAGTATTTTAACACTTATTCCAACAAATTCTGACTGGTTACCGCTCAGCAACCTGAATGAACTTATCTTGTCACCCAGAAAACCGGCATGCGAAGTTCCAAATATAATCTCCCGTTCCATCCACGGTCCACGTGCCACGCAGCCGTGTATCAGCTAGTCAATTCACAGTGCGTTACTTACAGATTCTGCAAGGGAGTCTTGTCCTATATTTTAGGACCTATTTCCCTTGCAGATTATGTTAGTAACAGACAGTAGATTTGAGGCGTTGGATGAGGAGTGAGAAAGAACGAGACGATTTAACGGTCTGAAATAGAGAAAAAAAAATTGCACATTTGTGGAAAACTGGCTTTATTTGGTTAATGTGCAACCGGTGGGTAGCGGTAACCAAAGGATGCGTGGACAGGGAATATTCACGCGGTTGGATAAAAAAGCAAGATAAATCGAGTGATGACTGGTCAAGTCAAAATAACTGACCTGTCGATGAACAGGGGACGGAGTTTAAAAGTAGTAGTTATGAATAATATTTGGGATGTGAGAAAGGGGGAAAATTTTTTCCACAAATAGAAAGAGACTGGGAAAAGGAACGAGACTGGTGAAGGGGATGTGGTCAGTAGATGCTCATGAAGGCGCTTTCATTAATAACAGCAGGTGGGCCTTCAATAAACAGTTTAGAGCTAGGAGAATCATTTTCCAAAGGATAATTTTCAATTGTCGGCCCCGCAACTGTGTCCAACAAACACGTATAGATTTTTATATTCAAATATACACTAATCCCCTGGACCACACCTCTGACAGCCAAAAGCGATGGTAATTGTGAGAATATACATGGAATTTTTGCTTATGCTAGTCAATGAAATTTGAGCCGCCAGCACAGTAGAGCATAGTGATTAGTGACTCTAACTATTATAGGAGCTGGCAACTTTACAGAAACTGTAACAGCCACGCATTTTTGATTCATTGTATCAAGAGACTGAAATTGGATGGTTGGGATTAAAGGCCAGAATAGAAAATAATCACGCGCAACCGTTTTTAACATTTAAAAGAGTTCATTTCTATGCACACCCAAATATTTTGACAAATATCAATATGCACCCACAAACTTTTTATATAAAACCACTTACCCGCCCATTAACTTTTCTATTATTGGATTAAAAAACTATCATGCCTCAATTGAATTAAATTGATTGGGTAAAATATCTCTTATACCTTATCAATTTTTACAGTAAAATATACAATATTTAGTAAAATCAAATTTATTTTTTATTCAGAAATCAAATTTTTTTATTTAGTGAAATCAAATTTAGAAAAATATTAATTGAAATTTATCTTTACATGATGTCAAATTTTTTTCAAATTGACAAAGTCAAGTCTCTTTGGTAATTCAAATCAAGAACAATTAGAAAAATATTAATGTATAGAAATTCTACTAAGGGTTATTTTTAAAATTCTCAAACGAATAGAAATTAAATTAATATTTTTAAATTTTATTTATGAGTTTATTTAAAAAATGAGTTTTGAAAGAAATTTGAGGGGTTTAAAGAACCCCGTCCTTTCTTTAATTATTCAGTAAATTTGAAATATATTAATTGGGTATAAGAATATGTTCTTCTAATCTTCTTATGTAAAATTTATCCAATTAAAAAAAATTACCAAAGGGTATTTGTCTTTTTACTGACATTTAATAACATTGATGGCAAATATATACAATCATCAATCAATTATTATCGACCATTCAAGCTAACGGAAAAACTAATTGCGTGAGTTGTTACGATTGTTACCAAGAATTTTTTTTTAATGGACACTATTACACCTCATATCATTAAAAAACTTAAAGATTACAAGTCGAATGAAAAATCTTCCATCCTTATAAAAGAATTTGAACAACTCAAAGTACAGTGTTAAATCCTTGAGATACAATGAACCTGAAAATCCTATTTTGACACACCACAAATAACGAATATGACTTAACAATCAATGGAGATAAATCAAGTTACTAGCAAGCTATAAGCCAAAACACAAGGCGACTTCTTCACCAAAATCAATATCATTCAAATAATTCCCCTTATGAAGGCCCGAAGCTATCATGAAAACAACAAAAAAATAAAAAATTAAACAAATGGACAAGAAAAAAAATTTCCCCAGTAACCAGTCGCCTTACAAAACTTTTCCTTGTAGAACCTACACAAAAACCACCGCTATAGGGCTATCAAAACCTCTACCCACCACTAATAGAGTTGAGAAAAAAATCTTTGATATGAGTGTATCCTTCTAATTTGCACACTAAAGTAGTTTTTCGAGAGATTCATCGGAAAAAAGCCTTAGAGTTGAAGAAGAAATTAAAAAAAAAAGAAGAATAGAAAGAGGAATGAAAATAAAAAAATACTTTACCAAGAGTTAATTAATAGTAATCGGTATATTTGAGCATGCAATAAAATTTACCCCTATATTCGTATGACATAAAATATAATTTTATTCATTAATTACACTACTAATTTGTCTAAATTTTAGTTTAAAAAAATAAATTTCTAACTATTTACATAAATTTTAGTTTTTATAAAAATGAATTAAAAAAATTTATGCTTATTTTTTACACTGACCTAATGTTTAATTAAGGGCAATAATGTCTTTGTGCTAGTTAGAAATGGCCAGTAATTGAACTTAACTGCACAGGACAACAATTTAACCATTTGAGGGTGAGGTTTATGGCTTACATCAAAGTTAGTGTATACTAATGGTTAATAAGAATAATGGGGTAAACATGGAATTAATCCTTACCCAGGCATTAGAAGTTTGTTGGTTTTCTCTTTTAACCGGATAATTACCGGTCAATATGTCAAGTGTCCCTACACGTGGCAGCATCTAATTTATTCACTTATCATTTCGATTCTTTGTTACATACGCTTTAGAACATAGCTAGCTCTATTATTATATTATATAATAATTAAAGAAATGGACCCATTCCATTTAAATTAACAGTAGCGATATTCTCACAAATTTACGCACGTTTGCGTTTTTGTGCAAACCTTTAAAAAGCTCTTCGTACGTGCACCAAACAACACACACGCACGCCAAATTCACAGCATCGTTTCCCACTTCGTTTCCCACTCGCGTTGCCTCCTTTCACTGCACAAAAACCTAGCAGCTTCGTTCTCCACACAAAACACCAAATTCACAAAGATCGTTATCCCACTCGCGTTTGTGTCCTTTCACCGCAACAAAAATCCAGCAGCTTCATTCTCCACACAAAGAATGACTTCATTCTCAAATCCCAACAAAGAACAAAAAAACTCAGCAAATTTCGACGTGTAACCAATAATAGCTTCGTTCTCAAATCCCAACAAAGAACAAAAACTCAAAGCAGCTTCGACGTGTAACCAATAATAGCTTCGTTCTCAAATCCCAACAAAGAAAAAATCTCTCCTTGTTTTGCCACACTCTCTCGGCTCCGATCACCCTCATTCTCGGTGGCTCTATTCTCCCTCTCTCTCGGTTCCTCTCTCCCTCAATCTCTCGACCTCAGCTGCATCAGTCTCTCTCCCCCAACACAACCGAATTAACAGAGTTCGTTAAGGTTAGTGTTCAATTTATTGTTTTAATTTATAATTAATTGAAGATTAATTATTTTGCCTCATTTCGGGTACTTCACCTAGCCTAACGTAGAACCTTATTTTTTTTGCATATTTTAATTTGTGAGCCTTTGAGCAATTAAGTTCAGTTTAATTCTTTGTTTGTTCTATTTAAATTTTACAGAGCATATATTGCAATTGCCGATTAATGTTGATTTTCTTGGTTATGATTATCTAAATTTTGTTCGAATTTTGTTCTTATCATGAGTAATGTGAAATATATTCAGTTGATTAATATGAAATATATTCATTTTGTACGAATAGAGAATATGGAAAAAAGCATTGAAGTTGAAGAGTTTGAGGAAATTGAGGAGAACAACTTACAGGATGATGAACCAATGATTGGAATGTCATTCGATAGTGAGATTGAAATGTATAGTTATTATAGAGAATATGGTAAAAGAAAAGGGTTTCCAGTTATGCGGAGAAGTAGTAGTAAGGGCATTGATGGGATGATACGACATGTGAGTTATGTTTGTGGGCGAAGTGGTGTAACAAGAAGCAAATCTAGTAATCCGCTAAGGCCCCAACCTAATGCAAAAATAGGTTGCAATGCTAAATTGGGAGGAGGATTAGAAGAAGACGGAAAGTGGAGGATTCGAGTTTTAAATCTTGAACACAATTATACATTGTTGACTCCAACCAAGTCTAAATTTTTCTGATGCAATCGCAACCTTAGTTCATATGCAAAAAAGAAGCTTGATGTAAATGATAGAGCAGGGATTAGATTGTCCCAAAATTATCAATCACTTGTTATTGAGGCTGGTGGCCATGAAAATGTGACATTCACAGAAAGAGACTGTAGAAATCATATACAAAAAGAAAGACGACTACGGCTTGGGGATGGAGATGCTGCTGCTCTTCAAAATTATTTTATGAGAGTTCAGTTAGAAGACAATAGGTTTTTTTTTAGTATGCAAGTGGATGATGAGGGTCGATTGAAAAATGTATTTTGGGCTGAGCCAAGGAATAGGGAAGCATACAAAGAGTTTGGAGATGTTGTTACTTTTGACACTACATACCTTACAAATAAGTATGACATGCCATTTGCTCCATTTGTGGGAGTAAATCATCATGGTCATTCTATTTTGTTTGGATGTGGATTAATTTCACATGAGGATGTTAAGACGTTCACTTGGTTATTTCGAACGTGGCTATCATGCATGTCCAATTCCGTTCCCATTGGAATTATTACAGACCAAGACAAGGCCATGAAAATTGCAATTGCGGATGTCTTTCCTAGTACTCGACATCGGTGGTGTTTATGGCATATACTTAAGAAGATTCCGGATAAGCTAGGGGGCTATAAACAATATCATGATATTAGCGATATGTTGCATTGTGCTGTTTATGATTCACAGAGCCCTGCAAAGTTTGAGGAAATCTGGCCCCGCATGATTGTAGAATATGATTTGGGTGGTAATGATTGGCTACAGGGCTTGTATAATGAGAGACATCATTGGGTACCATGTTACCTGAAGGATAGTTTTTGGGCTGGAATGTCAACTACTCAACGGAGCGAGAGCATGAATGCGTTTTTTGATGGTTATGTTAACTCAAAAACCACATTGAAGCAGTTTGTAGAGCAGTACAGTAATGCATTAAAGAGTAAAGTTCAAAAAGAAGTCGAAGAAGATGCTCGGTGTCTTTCACAACAAATGCCATGCGTAACATCTTACAAGATGGAGAAGCAAGTTCGAGATGTGTACACCATTTCAAAGTTTCAGGAGTTTCAGAAAGAGTTGATCATGAAGTCATTGACATGAATTCGTCAATTCAATGGGTTGTGAACATATAGTCAGAGAAGATGTTAAAATTGGAGAGTTTAAGAAAAGAACTTTTTTTGAAGTACATTTTGAAAAAGATAAGGGTGAGATCAGTTGTAGTTGTTCAATGTTCCAATTTAGGGGAATTCTGTGCAGACATGCCATAACAATCATGATACGCAATGACTTGGAAGTACTTCCAGAAAAGTACATTCTACGAAGATGGAGAAAAGATGTGTGGAGATGCCATAGTAGGGTGAAAACAAGTCATGAGTTGCACAGATGAGCAAAAGCGGTATGAAAAAATGTGTGTTAGGTTTGCGGAAGTTGCAAATGTGGCTGCAAGAAATGTTGAGAGTTCTAATCTAGTTTTGAATTGGATTGAGGATGTATGGAAAGATCTACCTGAGCCAATTCAATGCGGAGGTAACAATATGGGATTTTCAGGTCAAGGAAGTTGTAGTAACAGCATGGGAATTTCAACGAATGCAACTGAGGGAGTGCGTGATCCAGAAGTGAGGCGTCGGAAAGGTCGTCCACCTTGTCAAAGGAAAAAGTCAACAAGGTCTACCAAACCTAAAAAGAATTCAACACGTTCGGATGCAGAGGTTAGTTTTACCATTAATTAATTCAAATAAATTTATTACATAAATGGTACTTAAATGATTTTTTGTTGACTTTGTAGGATGGACATGCAGACAATATATTATCTTCTCAAGTGTCTGTTGTAATTCCACAAAGAAGCAATATTGCAGCGGTAAGTGAGGCTGGATTCTTATAATTTTTCTTAATTTTCATAACTTAATCCGTACATATTTTGAAATATATTGTGGATCTTATGTAGACATTTCAAAATGTTGGAGGAAGTGATATTGATACGAATATATACCCATATGGAATTGCGAACTACTATAATGTAAGTTGTTCACCATATATATATATATATATATATGTATACTTTTTTTTCATTTATTTTACCTATTTATTTCTTAATGTTTGAATTTTTATAGCAGCCCCCACAACTCCTACAGCATGGACATTTTCAGCAGTTACTCTTTCAGCAAGCTAATGAACATGGAGTTAATTCGGAGTTTCAACGTGATTTTGGAAAATAACGTTATACTTGTGTTTTTGGAGAATCATGTGTTTGCTATTATATTTGTATTTTAATTATGGAGAATCGTATGTTTGTTATTATACTTGTATTTTAATTATGGAGAATCATATGTTTGTTATTATATTTTTGTTTTAATTATGGAGAATTATATGTTTGGGCTGAGCATAATTGTGTAATTTTCATTAAAAACAAATGGCAACTATTAAATGTGTTTTAATTTCTGCATGTTTCTTTCTATTCTGCTTTTTTTTTTTATACAACTTCTGCATGATCATGAAGATGATGATGTGGGTGTGTTTTGATAACCTGAGGTGGTGATTTTTGGATGGGATAGTTGTAGTGATGTGGGTGTATTTTGTCTCTCAATCACACTTTATGATAGTTGTAGTGATATTTGAAGCGAATGGTAACACCAAGAAAAATTAAGAGAATGATTTAACGCAAAGTTGCAAATAATGTAAAGTAATATGTTCAGCCATAACGGTAATTTTCATTGCAAATAAGAGAAGTTAATACATTAGTTGAACATACAATTTAAATACAATACATATTAAAATAGATATAATTATTTGTGGGGCATATTTTACAATCACACTTGGTTGCGATCTTCGTTGAAGTTCTCTTTGAAGCAATTCAAATTTAAGAGACAAGCATTCCATTTGATGCCCCAGCTTGCGCACTTCTCCTAGTAAGAGATCAATTTTAATTTCACTTATTTTTCAATCTTCCACCCCTCGACACTCATTAGATTCACTGTTCTTCCGATCGTCGTCCCATTCAAATGCTCCACATGCTTTGCACTTCCAAAACTTACGATTCGGATTCTCCCTTGTGCGCGAAGTTCGTAAGATCTTATCATTGCTGCACTTTTCACAAGTTTTTATATGTGAATTTGGAACTTCACTCATGCTAGAGGACATTGTGATATAAATATCCAACCAATTTAAGCAACTGAAAAGGAGAAAAAAAATCCATAATAGTTAGTGAGCATTAAGCAACTGGACATGGGAAAAATATAGGAGACACCAGCTACTAATCAATTCGAAAAGAAAAAACAGCCAGTAGGCATTAAGCACTGAAGGTGGAAAAAACAACTGGACAGAACAATTATTACATAAATTTCTTATATTCGCCAAAACTGTATTTTTCTGCAGTAATTCTGCACATGCTCCTTACTAAATGTTTGTTCTCAGGATCCGTTTGGAATATAATACTTCCCACATCTAATCATGCCATGTATGCCTACTTTATCAGAGAAAATGTTGCTCTTAAGGTTTTTGCCGACTATCTCCTGCAAACTTAATGTCTCTCTAATAATGTTTGTCAACCAAATTGTACACACTAATTCATTGGTCCATTACTTATAGATTTTTCAAGGATTCCAGAGAAGAAGAAAGGCAAAGATCTTTGAGAGAAATTCGTGGAGTATAAGGTAATGCCTACTTTACTGCTTGACAAACAAATTGTACACAATTTGCTACCACAACAGTTAGTAACAATACTTGCTCGAGAACTAACAGCTACAACAGTTAGTAATAATACTTGCCCGAGAACCAATAGCCACACCAATTAGTAACAATAGCCACAACTTGTTCGAGAACTAACAGTTTCGTTCTCAAATCCCAAACAAAATCTGAATGATCAAAATGAATTCCTAAATAACAATAACCAACATCTGAAATCTAAAGCTAATATCAATACAACCCAAAAAGCTAATAACAATAACAATAACGATTCAAAATTCAAGTGGCCGAAATAGGACAAAATAATTAATCTTTAATTAATTATAAATTAAAGCAATAAATTGAACACCAACCTTAACAAGCTCCGTTAATTCGGTTGTGTTGGGCGAGAGAGAGTGAGGGAGAATGGAGCCACCGAGAATGAGGGTGATCGAAGCCGAGAGAGTGTGGCGGCTCAGATCCAGCGAGATCGGAAACAGGGAGAGATTTTGTTGCTGTTGGGATTTGAGAACGAAGTAGTTGCTGGTTGCACGGTCGAAGCTGCTGAGTTTTTGTTGCTGTTCGGATTTGAGAACGAAGCCTTGCTGTTGGGATTTGAGATCGAAGTTGTTGCTGTGTGGAGAACGAAGCTGCTGGGTTTTGTTGCAGTGAAAGGAGGCAAACGCGAGTGGGAAACGAAGTGGGAAATGATGCTGTGAATTTGGCGTGCGTGTGTGTTGTTTGGGGCACGTACGACATGCCTTTTAAAGGTTGCACAAAACGCACCGTTTTGTGCAACCCTTTGTGCACAAATGTGTGAGAACATCATTTTCCTTAAATTAAAACAGTCGTATTCGTTATAATATTAGAAAAACATTAAGTGTCGATAAAGATAAAAAAAATAAAAATTATTATTGTATTATTTTTATTTTATTTTATATTCATTTAACTATTATAAAATTTAAAATATTCTTTGTATTATCTTTTTTTTAATTTACATTAATTAGTTACTTTTACATTAATATCATTAAATAATTTAAATAAAATAATAATTTTATTCTTAAGTAAAATTAAAATATTATTTTATTTTATAAAAATTTTAAAAAATAAAAAATTATAATTATAAAAAAATCCCTAAATTTAATAAAAAATAAATTTTAAATTGTTGCCTCCTTAAGTCTTTATCCATGATATTTTCTTTTGACTTTATTTAAGAGATTATCCTGCACTCAAACGTTTGCCCATCATTATTCTAGGACTCAAAACCTTCAAGTGCTTGATGTTTCTATGCTTCCGACTGTAAGTTTGCTATTTCAGATGAATGTTAATTTTTATGATCTACATTAATTAACAAAGCGAAGATAACCTCTCAAACACCAAGCTTAAACTTAACTTGCTTTTCCAACCTTTTTATAACTACAAGAATTCTGGCCTTTTGCGACAAATTTTTTTGCCACGAAATTTTGTTGTTGTTTTGAATGCGCTTTAGCAAAGAAATAATTCTTTTAGTCGCTAAACATATAAGGAAAAAATTAATAACGAATTAACATTTTTAGCCACGAAATATCATTCAATTGCAACGAATTAATTTGTTGCCAATAGTTATTTTCAGCTACGATTTAATGATGCTTATTTTGTCGCTAAAATGTGACCATTAGTGATGAAAATAAATTTTTCTCTAAATAAAAGCAAAAAATGTCAATTTTGCGGCAAAAAGTTAATTTTCATTTTTATTTTGTGATGAAATTCAAATGTCATCACTAAATATATTGTTAAGAAAAAATATTTTAATCTCGTCGCCAAAATAATAAATTGATTGATTAAAAACAAAAAGTGGAAAATTTTTCACTAAAATTTTTAATTTTTTTTGACAATTCAAAATTTGTTGCTAAATGTGTATATTTAGCATCGAAATTTGAATTTCATCACAAAAAAACTTTGAAAATTCATTTAAAACTAATAGGCGGGTAATATTCGTCCAAAATTTATTACTTTAATGGCAAACTTTTAACTCTCTCTCTAAATGAACATCTTTTTACAGCAAAATTTGAAAATTGTAAATGTAATCTTTTAGTGACAAAATTCAAATTCCTTACCCAAAAAAATATAGTTCTCTATTTATATATCATTTACATTATTTTTTTATTATTTTGTTCCCTAAATACTGTTCAAAAAATTATAATTTTGCTCTAAACTTTCTGTAATTATACTATAGCTCAAAATATTATAAAACAGTCACACAGGTCCAATTTCAGAATTTTTAAATAATACTTGTTATTCCCAAAACGTTCTGAAATGGTTATATAGCCCAAAACATGACAATATTTTTCAAAGTAATCCTTTTCAAAATTTAACATAATATCTATAAATTCAAAGTTTTCAAAACTTTTTCAATTTAGTCCAAAACTTGAAAATATAAAATTTTCCTTAGGCGGCTAGCCGCTAGTCCTCAGGCGGTTAGCTGCTACCTCTCTATCCATTTAAGATATTTATACTCGAGTCCTTAAACTTTCATAAATTATAATATTGCCCAAAATATTTCAAATATTTGTCAATCGGTCCAACTCCAGAATTCAAAATAATACTTATTAAAATCAAAGATTGTAAAACTTTTTCATTTTAGTCTACATCTTGAAAAATAAGAAATTTCATAAAATACTTGGTTTATAATTGTAAAACCTTTGATTTATAAAAAAATAATGATTTGTCAAACAAAATCTTGAGTTTCTCAAATGCTAAATCATACATATATTAAATCATACCAACTTTAAAAAAATTATCGTAATAATGAGTCCATTGAGCTCTAAACTTTATTCTTGATCGCGTCATTGTCTGTTGAGTGTCTTGAGCTTAATTTCACGTGATTTACTTCATTATAAATATTTTTCTTCAAGAACTAGTGAAATGTGAAATACAATATTTTTCAAATCACTTAAGACATATGTTTGTTATCATCAAAATTACATTATGTGTAAGCCCTTTAGGCTAACATAGGTATTATGCCGAAGGAGCGAGTCTTTGACAAACTGCCAATGACATAATTCTATAAAGAATGACTTAAGTTTACTCTTTACAAAGAATAAATTATGTACTAAGAAAGTATGTCTATGTAAAATGCTTGAACGTTGAGTTTTGGACAAAGCGCTAAAGGTGTGATTCTACAAAGAGTGACTTAAATCCATTCTTTACAACGACCTAGCTCGGTACTCAGAAAATGCTTTTAAATGAGATGTCCAAAAGGCAAGTCTTTGAATAACGCCAAGGCATAATTCTACAAAAATGACCTAGGTAAATTATTTATAAGAATTATCTAAGTACTTAGAAAGTATTCAAAGGGAAATGCTTACGAGCTAAATTTTATAGAATGTGCCTATGGGCAAACAAACATTTTACAGAATGAGCCAACAGGTGAACATACATTTGACTAAATCAACCCATGGATAGATAAATATTCAATATAATGAGCCAACAAGTAAATCTACATTCTATGGAATCAGCCTATGGGCAAACAAATATTCTATGTAATGAGCCAATAGGCGAAAATAGATTCTAAAGGATGTAATTACTAGGTGAACATACAATTTAAGAAAATATGCATATGGGCAAACAAATATTTTATGGAATGAGCCCATGCACAAATATACATTCTTCAGGATGAGTATATGGGTGTTGTGCAAATTTTGTTGAACTCGCAGTTTACGAATCTATTGTAGAATAGATTAACGGTGACGAGTGTCGATCCCACGAGGAGGTGGATTTTAATTGTGTGTAGAATTAATTTTGTAAATGGGTGATTGGATTTATGGGGAAATTAATTTAAAGGATGCTAGAATGGGGGAATTGATTTAAAGGATGCTAGAATTTAAATTGGAATGACAAAATAATTAAACCGGAAACTATTGAGATAAAGCACTTGGGTATCCTGGATCCGTATCAACATGCATCATGGGCTAAATAATCCTTATTAATACCAATTAAATCATGAGGGGGAATCCACACCTCATGAACCACGCCTAATCAATATGGTGTTAAGGGCTTATCGTGCCAAATAATAATAATCTTATACTAGGGTGCCTTAGAAACCAAAGGTAACTAGACAAGATTATTATTATTTGTCGACAAAAGTCAAAACCTCCACAGAAATTAGAGGGAAGAGAAAATAAATTTACCAAATAAAGCCCATGACACATGTTGAGACTTCACCTTCAACCCAAGCTTGAAAGAAAATTAGCTACTCATTATTGAACTAGGGGTAAAATGGGAATTTTATTAAAATACGTAGAAAATACAAGATGGAGAAGGAATTACAGAAAACTAAGCTAAAAATGGATTCAGGGGTGTCAAATTAGGGGGGGGAAGGCCCCTTTTTATAGATACATTGAGTGAATCATGGCCATCGGATTAAAAATAGTTTGGATGCACAGGATTGCGCCACGTCATCGTGAACAAGAACACGGTTTTGACCACGGGTTTGACCACGCGGTTTGAACAGAACACGGTTTGCACACGGTTTGAACAAGAACGCGGTCCGAACAAAGGTGTCGTGAATGATATCCATGAACAAGACTGCATACATGTGAATAGTGCCGCGTGTGAACAGTACCATTTTTCCTTTTATGCTCCTCTTAAGGTTTTCGACTGTCCTGAGTTCAAAAGTGACGTCCGTTTTGCTATCCGAAATCTCGTTCATTATGAAATGACCATGATACCCCTAAAATACACAAAATACTTAATAAAAACAAAACATATATAATTAAATAACAAAGGACTTAAATAAATAAAATTAGAGATGTTAGTGAGATTTAAAGTGTAAAATGATGAATTTCTCCTTTATAAATATACACTTTCTAACACTCAACACACCCCCCAACCAGCTTATTGCTAGTCCCTAGCAAATAAAGCGAAAATAAAATTCAAACCCAAATTTTTTTTTTTTTTTTTTTAAACAAACTTGTTTATTCAATCAGACTAATGATAGCAATCAAATAAAAGTATAAGCATTATCTCCAGTCTAAAGAAACATCACACCCACATCAACCATCCACATGAATCAACCAAGTTAATACAGCTACTTTCAAAAATGACATGTCCAACCCCAAAATTCTCACCGGTAATAGTGACACTCTCACAAGGAAATTAAACCCAATAAAATTTGTCACTTCAATGAATGATAAATGGAGTGAAGATAGTAAAGAAATAATATCACACACTCTCACCAAGATGAAGGAAATATGCCCATAGCTTAGAAATAACACGATCTTAAGTCAAACAGAATATTAGTCAACCCAATGTATTTTTTTTTTTTTTTAATTTTTTCTATGCATTACTACATCTTTATAGCCCATATAACTAGCTTCTACTTCAGACTATAGTTCCCTAAAATCAAGAAGGACTTTTATTAGGATATAACGTAGGCTAGGGACATGGCTAACAAAGAAAGGAAAATAGAGAAAACAAAATATATGTTTGAGAAAAATAATATCTTTTGGAAAAAAATGCATTTCACTTATTTATTATTGTATTATATCTCTCTCTTTTTTTTCTTTTTTTTTAGAGAATTTCTTTTTTTTTCTTTTTTTTTTCTTTGCTTTCTCTTTTTTTTTTCTTTTTTTTTTTCGGTATTGCACAACTTTACTAAACAAAACAATTATTTATATTTTTCTCAAACATGAATGGGTGATGGAACTTGTAAGATATCGGGTAATACTCCAAATTGGAGTGGGTGAAGACGATAAGTTGACAAAGAAAAGTTTTTTTTTTTTTTTTTTATAAAAGGCTCAAAAGGGCTAACTATGGATATTTCACATAAGGGATAGCTAGAAAGGCTCAAACGGGTCAAAGACGGCCTTTCCATCATCTTTTAGGGCTCTAGATACTCCTCCATATCTACTAGTGAAATGGACCTTTAGATGTAGCAACGCATTTTTTTTTTTAACTTTTTTTTTTTTAAAGGGTTGACTCCAAGGAAATCTAAAGATCATGTATAAAATAATAATACTGCTAAGCTGTATGAAAAATGGGCAAAAAGGGTTACTCTCCAAGAAAAATAATAGGCTCAAAAGCTCACTTGGTATTTATTATGACATGTCAATTCTTTCAAGCAACTCATATTTATCTCCGACATCAACATGTAGAGTAGCAAACATAGTGTAACATCACTCAAGACCAAAGATAATACAAATACTAAAATTCGAAAATCATCATGTCATCCAAAAACAAAATCACACTATTTTTTTTTTTAAACAACATTCTACCCCCCAACCTATTCTAAACATGAAAGGGAAGTATGCATGCAGAAATGTGAAAATGATGCGAAAAAACTAATTGAAAATGTTACAAATAAAATGATAGAAAAATGATTTTTTTTTAACTAAGAAGATGCGTTTCTAGAGGCACTACACTCTATATTCAGCCATCTTCGACTCTAAATTTGAAAATGCATATTTATAAAGGAGAAGTCAAAAAGTTAGAAAGATCACACGAAAAATAAGAAATTTTTTTTTTTTCCTTTTTTTTTTTTTACTAAAAAGATGCGTTTCTAGAGTAACTACACTCCATATTCAGCCATCTTCAACACAAACAGTTAGCAACAGTTAGTTTCTACAACAAAAAATTAGTAAAAACTTAACCAACATTCCACAATTGTCAACTATCCCCTCCCCCCAACCAGAACTAAACATTGTCCTCAATGTTTTAAAGGAAAGAAGTAGAGTTTAGAAGACATCACCTGGGTGGTGCAACACAGACTAAAATATTTACAAGCGGAGATTTAAATCTAATTTGTACTTCTTACTGCTGCTATTGTTACCATCGTTATTTGTACACTCCAACACCAAGGTCTTGGGATCTGACTCTGGTCGATAAGCTTGTAACAGATCAAGTAGCTCATTAGCAGTGTGAGCACAAATAAAAAGCTTTTTCACCGTGGAGGGAATGAAGTAGTTTTTTATTGCATGGTTAAGAAATGCGATAAAGCCATCATAAAAATTATTGACATTTAACAAACCGATGGGTTTCTGATGAATGTGCAGATGGGCCCAAGATGCTAAAGTGATAAGTGCCTCTAGAGTTGCAAGATCTCCTAGTAAGAAAATAAAAGCATCAAAGATGATTAAGCATTTCGGTTATTCTTTCTTGCATACCCGAGACAACTAACTCTTCCCGGTCGGTGAGTTAGACAAGCAGCCCAAAGGTTTTAGGGTTTGTGGTATGATGCCTAACACTTGACTTCCTCTGACAAAAGCAGTTTCTGAGACCAATTTTGATAACCCTCGGTCACCTCCGCCGTATACTAAGTGTAATTTTCTCTCTATGCATGCATCGGCCAAGATCAATGGCTGCCTCAAAGAACTCTTTATATTTGCCATAGTTAAATCCGGAAAGCACACAAATGTTCTTGAATTGTTTATTGGGAGTAGCTGCCATTATGATACTTCTCAAAAATAATTTGTGAGTGTAAACGAAAAGAATCATATTTAAGGATCTTGGCGGCAATGGGTCACAAATTGTGAATGAGGTGTCATGTCTATGTCAATTAATCGTAATGCACATGGCTTGAGAGTCAAAAAGAAAACAAGAAAAGGAAAAGCAAGTAATGACAAATATAAAATTATTAAAGACAATAATGCAAATGGTAAAACAACAAGAAAATAAAACAACAAAAAAGTAAAAGGATATTTACAGGTGTAGTTGCGATCGTGGCTCACATCTTCCTCTCGGTTTTACGTCCGAAACGGCTTCAACGCCTCTATGGGTCGAGGATAGGCTTCCCATCCAGTTTTCTTATAAACCGGCAAACAGGTCGTTTATAGTCGATTCCCGAGATCAGATCGTGCATGCTCTTTCTTTACGGAATGATGGCCATAATCGAGAATCGCTCCTTGCACATATCCACTGGGATGCGTTTCAAGAGACAAAATGATATCATCCAATGACTCCTTATTCAAGCCATCCCTAATGAATTGAATCTTATCTTCTCTGTTATCAGACACCATTCCTAAAGAACATCGTTTTTTATTGCATATCATTCTGGCACACTTATGACAAGCAACCGAAATCTTTCGAGCTCTTCGCTTTCTTGCATAATTTCCTTTACCACAACCAGGCATGTATGCAATAAATTTAGGAGGCAACTCACCTGCCAAGCGTACTTTAGCCTCAATTAACCAAATAATATCAAGCGGGTATGTTATTCCTCATGAGCAATCGCATGCGTTCGATCGAGCTTTATAGATTGTGAGGACGGCATTCTGAGGAAGTGAAGGGCATCGACTATGAAGCCTTGCTAAGACATCGTTTCTATCCATACCTTCGCCTCGAAGATCGGTAATGTGGGAAACCGGAGTAACCGACTTGATTGTCACGAGTACCGTTATCCGCCACTTGACCAGGGTGACAAACTAAAACACACAAACTAAAACACACAAACAGAGTAACAAACAAAAACACACAAAGAAAATCACAATCGTCCTCTTATGGAATTTACCTCAAGCTCCAACTGGATGTTGTACACAATCGCTCTCAATGTCTCGAGTTGGCTTTCTAAATCCTCAACGTGGGATATTAACTCCGGTGGTTGTAGCTTCCAAATACGATGTGTTTTACAAAATCGTATCTGGCCTCTGAGATGAGATTGGACACGTTGAAGTCGTCTAAGGATGTTCAAGAGGAACTGTCTCATGATTAAAAGTGATAAAAAAAAAAAAGCTCAATGGTTAAACAAACACACTTATGCACAAATGATTTCAATTAGCAGAAGAAAATAAATAAATAAATAAATAAATAAATCACCGAAAAGAAAAATCTTAATTCAAATCTGGTGGGTCACTTAAATTTATTTCTGTCCTCTCCATGTGGTTGGTACTCTAGATATGGCTTTAATCTTTGACCATTAACTTTAAACGTGACACCATTTTTTGGGTCCTTAATTTCAATTGCCCCATGTGGAAAAACAATATGCACAATGAAGGGGCCAGACCATCGAGAGCGTAGTTTACCTGGGAAAAGGTGCAAACGAGAATTGAATAAAAGTACTTTCGACCTGAGTGAAAGATTTTCTCATAATCTACTTATCATGAAAGACTTTCATTCGCGCTTGTAAACCTTGGCGTTTTACGTATGCATCATTACGAATTTCTTCAAGTTCTCGCCAAATGTCGTCGTTTTCGAGCCAACTTGCTGCATGTCAAAATTGAATTTCTTGATGGCCCAGTACGCACGATGCTCGAGTTCCACAGGTAGGTGGCAAGCTTTTCCATACACTAACCTGTAGGGTGACATCCCAATTGGGGTTTTGAACGCCGTTCTATATGCCCATAATGCATCATCAAGTCTTAATGACCAATCTTTTCTGTCTACTCCTCACGGTCTTTTCTAAGATGTGCTTTATTTCTTGATTGGAGATCTCAACTTGGCCACTGGTTTGCGGATGATACGGAGTCGCCACTTTATGAGTGATGGAGTACTTTGTCAAAAGTGCTTTGAATGATTTGTTACAAAAGTGGGTACCACCATCACTGATTATCGTTCGAGGGAATCCAAAGCGTGAAACGATGTTGCTCTTCAAAAACCCTATCACCACTTTATGATCATTGGTTCTGCATGGAATTGCCTCTACCCATTTTGAAACATAGTCAACAGCAACCAATATGTATTGATGGCCAAAAGATGGGGGAAAGGGTCCCATGAAGTCGATACCCCATACATCAAAAATCTCAACCACTAAAATTGGATTTAGTGGCATCATGTTCCTTCGTGTAATGCTCCCCATTCGTTGACACCTATCACATGAAGAACAAAAGGTGTAAGCATCTCGAAATATAGTTGGCCAATGAAACCACATTGTAGAACTTTAGTCCCTGTTTTCTTAGCGCCGAAGTGGCCTCCACAAGCTTGTTCATGGCGAACGAAAGGATATTATGAACTTCATTCTCTGGGACACATCGTCGAATAATTTGATCTCGCACAATACTTGAACAGATAGGGTCATCCTTAAAAAAATTCTTTATTTCCGCAAAGAATTTAGCCTGTCTTGCTTGGTCCAATGCTCGAAGTTTACTCAGAACAAGATAATTAACTATATCAAAGATACCAAGGTAATACTTCCACACTCATTAATTGTTCATCCTGAAATGACTCATTCAATGTTAAGGGTTACGTGATTGTGTCGAAGTGGAGACGAGAGAGATGGTCACCACAACATTTTCAACCTTTCTTATCTTTGAATTCCAAGTCAAACTCCCGCAAAAGTAACACCCAACGAATTAGTCTAGCTTTTGCATCTTTCTTTGTGAGAAGATATTTCAGAGCAAAGCATGATCTCAGTGAATACAATTATTTTACAACCAATGAGATAAGATCGAAATTTTTCTAATGCAAACACTACTTGCTAGCATTTCTTTTTCAGTAGTTGAATAGTTCAACTGTGCATCGTTTAATGTCATACTAGCATAGTAAATAGCATGAGGAATTCGATCTACTCTTTGTCCTAATATCGCTCTCTTTGCACCGCATAATCGATGCATCACACATAAGCTCAAATGGTAAGCTCCAGGTTTGGTGGGTGAATGATGGGTGATGACGCCAACAATCGCTTTAGCTTTTCAAACGCCACAAGACATGAATCATTAAAGACAAAAGGTACATCCTTAGCAAGTAGATTGCATAAGGGTCTAGAAACTTTGCTAAAATCTTTAATAAAACGTCTATAAAAACCAGCATGCCCAAGGAAAGATCTTACTTCTCCGATCGATTTAAAGGAGGAAGATTAGAAATGAGATCCACCTTGGCTTTGTCAACCTCAATACCTTTGCATGAAATGATGTGACCGAGAACTATACCTTGTTTTACCATGAAATGGCATTTCTCCCAATTTAAGACCAAATTCTTCTCGATACATCTCTGCAAAACTTTCACAAATGATGTAAACATTGATCAAATGAATCTCCAAAATAGAAAAATCATCCATAAAGACCTCAAGAAACCGTTCAACCATATCGAAAAAATGCTTAACATACAACGTTGAAATGTAAGCAGTGCATTACATAATCCAAATGGCATTCTCCTATATGCAAAAGTGCCAAAAGGGCAAGTGAAAGTGGTTTTCTCTTGATCTTTTGGTGCTATGAATCTGATTGTATCCTGAATAGCCATCTAGAAAGCAATAAAATTCGTGGCCTGCTAATCTATCAAGCATTTGATCAATAAATGGTAACGGAAAATGGTCTTTACGTGACAATTTAATTTTCTATAATCAATGCATACACGCCATCCTCGTAGTCACTCTGTAAGGTATCAATTCATTATCGCATTGGTAACTACATGTGACTCCCGACTTTGGGGACCACTTGCACAGATCGACCCATGAACTATCAGAAATGGGGTAAATGATACCTGCATCTAATAGTTTAAGCACTTCCGTTCTAACAACTTCTTTCATATTAGGATTTAACCGACGTTGCATTTCCCTGGTAGATTTAGCATTTTCATCAAGGTGAATGTAATGCATGCGATCTCTTTGGTTTATACCTTTTATGTCTCTATATGGTCCATCCTAATGCTCCTTTGTGCTCTTTTAAAACATCTAACAACTTACCTTTTTGCTCGTCATTTAGAGATGATGAGATGATTACTGGTAGAGTGCTTTCTTCTCCTAAGAACGCATATTCCAAAGTGTTGGGTAATGGTTTGAGCTCGAGTTTCGGTGGTGACTCTGATGATGAGATGATTTTCTTCTCTGATGGTGCTAGTTGTTCAACTCTTGACTTCCATTTATTAGTGTCCATGGATGGTGCTGAGTCAAGTAGAGCGTTGACCTCATCGACTGATCTGTCAACATCAAAATCCAAACCAAAGTGAGTTAAACATGTTTGTAAAGGGTCATCACTAAAGTTTGAAACAAAAGTATCATCAATTAATGCTTCAATTAAATCCACATCAACAATTCCATCATCTGCATTGTGAGGTTGTTTGGCAATGTTGAAGATGTTGAGCTCCATGGTCATATTGCCAAAGGACAACTGCATATTTCCAGTCCTGCATTGAATGTGAGCATCCGCAGTTGCCAAGAATGGTCGGCCTAGGATAATGGGGATGTGCTTCCTTGAATCCTGTATTGGTTGAGTGTCAATTACAATGAAATCAACAGGAAAATAAAACTTGTCTACCTGTATAAGCACGTCCTCCACAATACCACGAGGGATTTTCGTGGACCGATCTGCAAGCTGTAACACCACTGGAGTTGGGTGTAATTCTCCCAATCCAAGTTTCACAAATACTGAGTAAGGCAAAAGATTAACACTAGCTCCTAAATCCAACAAAGCATTCTCAATTGTGTGGTTCCCTATACTACATGAAATAGTGGGGGAGCCTGGGTCTTTACATTTTAGAGGAATTTTGTGTTGGAGTATAGAACTAACGTTTTCTGTTAAAAATGCCTTTTTCTGAACATGAATGTTTCTCTTTTTAGTACAAAGGTCTTTAAGAAACTTGGCATAAGATGGAACTTGTTTTATTGCATCAAGTAAAGGGATGTTAACACTTACCTGTTTGAAAACTTCCAGAATCTCACCTGTGGATTTTCCCTTCTTTCCTTTAGCTAACCTCTGAGGGAATGGAGCTTTAGGAACGTATTCCCGTGGGTTGGTTTCTTCTTTCTCCTCCGGTGATGAGTCTTCAACATTCACAGGTACAATTTGATTTGATTTTGTCACTGGCATCTCCACTTTGTTGTCGACCTCTTTTCCTTTTCGTAAGGTCATAACGGCTTTGACCTCTCCATGCTGTTGCGGTGAACTGGTAGTTGCTTCATGTACTCCTTTAGGATTAGGCACTGGTTGACTTGGAAATTTACCTTTCTCAACAGTCATTGCCAAAGTTTGAACTGAAGAAGCAAGTTGTCCCACCATCTTCTCGAGGCTTGAAACTGATTGGGCTTGTGAGTTGAAGCCTGCTCTCATCTCATTTCGTAGTCCATCAATGGTTCGGTTTTGTTGCTCAATCGTTGAGTGAGTAACATTCTTGAGATTCTGGAGAGCATCCTCCCATTGTCTGGGTTGAGAGTAGTTTTGGTTCTGATTGTATGGTCTAAATGGTGGCTGAGAGGCTTGAGGAACTTGAGGGATTGGTTGCATTGGTGGAGCTGGAGCTGTTGGTCCATTCTGTTGGAATCCCTGAGACCATGAAAAATTGGGGTGGTCTCTCCATCCAGGATTATATGTGTTGGAGTATGGGTTGTAATTTGATGGTTTTCTCATGACACCGATGGCATTGGCTTGATCTGAATATGAGTCATGGTCATGTGGCTCTGTTGATTTAGCAGTTGTCAAAGATGCTATTTGTCGAGAAAGACCTTCAACCATCTCTTTGACTTCTTTGATTCCCGAACCTGACTCGCCAATGTGAACCTCATTTACTCCTTTAATTCTTCTAGTATTCCTGAGTGATCGACTCATTGTTGGGAATTATCTCGCTTGTCATTTGGAAGAAATCCCAAATCTCTGATGCACTTTTTGACATTAGCTCTCCTCCACTTGTCGCCATTAGCCATTCTTGCACATTTGGCAATAATCCCTCCAAGAAGTATTGGCATTGGTGCCATTTCTCGTACCCATGATGTGGACACTTCAAAAGTAGCCCATTGAATCGCTCCCATGCTTCAAAATCGCTCGTCTTCTCTCGGTGAACTCTGAGATTTCCCTGCGAATAGCATTGGTTTTATGAACTGGGAAGTATTTATTTAAAAATTTCGTTACCATTTGTTCCCATGTTGTAATGCTATTAGCAGTCAATGTATTAAACCATGAACGAGCTCTATCCTTTAAAGAAAATGGGAATAGTCTAAGTTTAACATCATCTTCTGAAAAATTCTCATATTTAAAAGTTTGACAAATTGTATGAAAATCATTCAGATGATTATACGGGTCCTCATTTTCTAGGCCATAGAATGTTGGGAGACAATTTAGCACACTAGGTTTTAATTCAAAACTCCTAGCAGCTACATTTGGGTATCTAATGCATGATGTGCTCAAATTAGCTAAGGGACTGAAGTAGTCCTTAAATGGCCTCTCCTGTGGTTCTGGTTGTTGTAAATCCATTTCAATTTTATCTTTACGTGCAATGTGTTTGTGTGTGCGAAGTGTTCTTTCTAATTCAAGGTCTATAGGTTCAAGATTAGGTGATAATGACCTACGACCATGCATGCAAATAAAGAAAATAAATTGAGAACAAAACAAATAAAAATAAAGAAGAAGGAGAAATTATGATACTAACCTTATTGCGCTGTTACAACCTTTCTATAAAAACAAAATACACTAAAACAAATACGTGAAATAAAATAAATAAAATAAAAATAAATTAACAAGATAAATGAAAAATTACAAAGAAAAATAACTTGAAAATTAAATTGCAGAAATTTAAAGAAGAGAAAAAGAAATTCTTACCTAAAATATAAATTCACTTTTTTTTAATTAATTAAGAAAAGAAAATACAAGGAAACAACTAAAATAATAATAATAATAATAATAATAATAATAATAATAATAATAATAATAAAATTATTTACAAAAAATTAATTCTACAAATCAAAATACTTACCTCCCCGGCAACGGCGCCAAAAACTTGTTGTGCAAATTTTGTTGAACTCGCAAGCGCACGAATCTATTGTAGAATAGATTAACGGTGACGAGTGTCGATCCCACGAGGAGGTGGATTTTAATTGTGTGTATAATTAATTTTGTAAATGGGTGATTGGATTTATGGGGAAATTAATTTAAAGGATGCTAGAATGGGGAAATTGATTTAAAGGATGCTAGAATTTAAATTGGAATGACAGAAATAATTAAACTTGAAACTATTGAGATAAAGCACTTGGGTATCTGGATCCGTATCAACATGCATCATGGGCTAAATAATCCTTATTAATACCAATTAAATCATGAGGGGGGAATCCACACCTCATGAACCACGCTCTAATCAATATGGTGTTAAGGGCTTATCGTGCCAAATAATAATAATCTTATACTAGGGTGCCTGGAGAAACCGGGCGAACTAGACAAGATTATTATTATTTGTCGACAAAAAGTCAAAACCTCCACAGAAATTAGAGGGGAAGAGAAAATAAATTTACCAAATAAAGCCCATGACACATGTTGAGACTTCACCTTCAACCCAAGCTTGAAAGAAAATTAGCTACTCATTATTGAACTAGGGGTAAAATGGGAATTTTATTAAAATACGTAGAAAATACAAGATGGAGAAAGAATTACAGAAAACTAAGCTCAAAAATGGATTCAGGGGTATCAAATTAGGGGGGAAAGGCCCCCTTTTTATAGATACATTGAGTAAGTCATGGCAATCGGATTAAAAACAGTTTAGACGCACAAGATTGCGCCACGTCATCAGTCAACAGTACGCGGTTTGACCACGGGTGTGACCATGCGGTTTCAATAGTAACACAGTTTGCACACAGTTTGAACAGTGACGCACCGTCTGAATGCGATGTGTCGTGAATGCGATATCCATGAACAGTACCGTACATGTGAATAGTGCCGTACGTGTGAACAGTGCCATTTTTCCTTTTATGCTCCTCTTAAGGTTTTCGACTGTCCTGAGTTCAAAAGTGACGTCCGTTTTGCTATCCGAAATCTCGTTCATTATGAAATGACCATGATACCCCTAAAATACACAAAATACTTAATAAAAACAAAACATATATAATTAAATAACAAAGGACTTAAATAAATAAAATTAGAGATGTTAGTGAGATTTAAAGTGTAAAATGATGAATTTCTCCTTTATAAATATACACTTTCTAACACTCAACAATGGGCAAATATACATTTTATAAAATAAGCTAATAAGTAAAAAATTTATATAAAGTGTCTAGAAGCGAACAATCTAAAGAAAAAGCCTATCGGCTCATCTTGTTAAAAATGCCCTAGGGCCATTTCCTACAAGAGTTGGCTAGGGCCAATTACTTAGAAAATATTCCAAGTTCATACGAGCAAAGAGTTTACAAAAATTTGCTTATGGGGAACCAATATAAGGGCCAAAGTCAATCCTTAAGCCCATTAAAGTTGTAGCCTATATGGCTATAAAAGTTGATTTTGATGATAACGAACCACATGTTTTGGATAAACAAATATTTACACATTGTACTTTTATAACAAGAGAATGATTTTATAAAATTAGTTGTTTCTGAAGATGTGGACTAAAATGAAAGAGTTTTGCCATCTTTGATTTTAATAAATATTGTTCTGAATTTCGAATTTGGTCCTATTTGAAAACATTTAAAAATTTTCGGCCATACTATAATTTCACATATTTTAGGCTATATCATAATTTTAAAATTTTTTAGGAATAACAAGTATTATTTAAAAATTTTGAAATTAGACCTATTTGAAAAGATTTATAACATTTTTTGGCCATATTGAAATTATATAAAGTTGGGGGTAAAAAATACAATTTTGGAAAATTATTTACTGCAGCAGTCACTGTAGCAAGCGGCCAGCCAGATTTCGAAAGCGGTAAGCAAGTTATAATCAGAAAACTCATAACGGCTAGTTTTTGAGCTCAAACTATATAAACTCAAATCTAATTCATTTTCAACAACTTTTACAAGCAAAAACAAAAAGCACACAACATTTATTGAACTCTCATTTCGCAAATCATCAAACTTTGAATTATCTTTGTACTTCAATTTGTATATCTACTCTTTAGGAGAGTTTTTACTGTAATATTCATTTCCTCATAAATTTAGGAGTTATAAGTGTGAGAAATACTTGGTTGAAGAGATTGAAAAATAATCTTTCTGTTGTAAAGATTCATTGACACTTGAAAGTCAATTATAAGCTTTTGAAGTCTTGGAAGGTTTGGATAGTGAAATCCTTAAACTTGCGTTGCTTGGAGGCGTGGACGTAGGCGGGGATTGCCGAAACCATGTAAAAATTCTTGTGTTTGTTTTCTCTTTCTTTACTCATTTTTTATTGTGCTTTATTGAATTTATTGTTTTCGAATTTATTAAGGCATTAGATTGGATTGTTGTGTGGTTTGGTCAGAGAAAGTTTTAAAATACCAATTCACCCCCCTCTTGAGTTGTATAACTTGTATTTCATTTAGTATCAGAGCTATGTGTTGTTGTTTAGACTTAACCGTCTGGAGCTAAAGATCAATGGCAACTTAAAATGATTTCACATTTAGGGAAGGACAGTCCACCACTAGTCCACCATATTTTGATGGAAACAATTACCCATATTGAAAAACTAGGATGAGAATTTACTTGCAAGTTTTAGATGATGAGATTTGAGAAATCGTTAATGATGGTTCTTTCATGCCAACTACCAAAAATGAAGAAGGAGAAGAAATTCCAAAACCCTCTAGTCATTAGAGTGAATTAGAAAAGAAAAAAGATATATTTAAACTCCAAAGTAATGAATGTTCTATTTTGTACTTTAGATAAGAAAGAATTTCATAGAGTTTCTAGTTATGAAAGTGCTTATGAAATTTGGAAGAAACTTGAAGTTGTGCTTGAGGGAACAAATCAAGTCAAGGAGTCTAAAATTAGTAGATACACTCGTCTATACGAATTGTTCCAAATGAAACAAAATAAAAGTGTGTATTCTATGTATACATGATTTACCGACATAGTGAACAACTTTTTCGAATAGCGAGAAAGTCAAGAAAATCATTAGGTCACTTCCAAAAGAATAGAGACCTAAAAGAATTGCAATTGAGGAAGCCAAAGAGTTAAATACATTATCTATTGATGATTTAATTAGTTTTCTTATTTCTTATGAGGAGGAATTAGCAATTGAAATAGATAATGAAAAGAAGAAGAGGAGCATTGCTCTCCAAACATGAGAGTGATGACGAAAGCGATTTAGATGATGAGGAGTTGGTTATGTTGACTAGAAGATTCAGAAAGTTTTAAAAGAAGACTAATGAGCGGGGAAAGTCCAGAAGTTACAAAAATAAAAAAGAGAAGGAAGAGCCAATTACTTGTTATGAATGTAAGAAGCCCGAACACATACAATTGGAATGTCCTCTCCTCAACAAACTCAAGAAGAAAGCTATGGTGGCCATGTGGGATGATGAAGAGCAACAAGAGATGACAAATTTAGCTCTTATGGCTTTTGGGGAAGAATCATGTGATGAACTTGATAAGGTAAGTGATCTTCCTATAAATGATAAGTTACATGATGCTTTCAAAGAATTACATGACGAATGGATGAAAATTAGTTAAAAGAATATATGTCTTAAAAAAAATAGTAGAGCTCAAAAATGAAAATGAATCTCTAAGTGAAAAGATTACATGCCTAGAATTACAGAATAAAACATTGAATGATAGAGTTGCATTACCAAATGAGAAACCTATCATTTCACACGAGCACCTAGAATCACACATAGATTACTTGAAAAATGAAAATGAAATGCTTAAGAAGAGGAGCAATAAGTTAAATAAGATTATTTTAAAATTTACAAATTGGCAAAATATGTTGGATAACTTGCTTAATTCACAAAAATGTGTGTTTAATAAAGGACTTGGCTATAAACGAAATTTGAAACAAAAGTATAATAAGAACTACTTTGTGAAGAGTACATCTATTAACAATCAAGTTGTATTTCATTATTGTAATCAAAACAGTCACATTAAGCTTGGATGTCCTGTTAAAAGAAATGTATATTATGGAGTAAAATGTATTTGGGTTCTAAAATCAACCATTGCTAGCACTCAAGGACCCAAAAAGTTTTGGGTACCTAAGACTTGAGATTTTCTCTACAGGGCTTGAAGAAAAAGAAAAATAAATGGTACTTGGACAGTGGTTGTTTAAGGCATATGACCGAAACTATACATGGTTTTCAAGTTTCACCAAAATCGAAAAATGGTAGAGATGTATGTTTTCAAGTTTCAAGTTTCGTCAACCCTAATTGAAAATGTATGTTTAGTTGAAAATTTGAAACATAACTTGATTAGTATTAGTTAATTATGTGACAAAGGTTATAAAGTTGTTTTTTATAAATCTAAATGTGTTATTGAGAATGCATGTGATCGCAAGATTTTATTTGTTGGAAATAAATGTGGTAATGTTTATACCATTGATATAGAATGTGCATCTACTCATGATAAATATTTTTCGACATTGCATGATGATGGTTGGCTATGGCATAGAAGACTAGGACATGCAAGCATGGATTTAATTTCAAAGATTTTAAAAAATGATCTAATTAAAAGTCTTCCAAAAATCTGTTTTCAAAAAGATAGAATTTGTGAAGCTTGTCAATTTGGAAAACAAATCAAAATTTCTTTCAAAAACAAAAATCACATTTCTTCTTCAAAACCACTTCAACTTCTTCACATGGATTTATTTTGACCTTCTAGATATACTAGTTTAAGTAGAAAATATTATTCATTTGTGATTGTGGATGATTACTCTAGATACACATGGGTATTTTTCTTAGATAATAAGGATAATGCCTTTGATGCATTTAGAATTTTTTGTAAAAAGGTTCAAAATGAAAAAAGTTATTCTATTACTTGTATTAGAAGTGGCCATGGTGGAGAATTTAAAAATCATGCATTTGAGAATTTTTGTAATGATTTTGGCATTGAGCATCAATATTCATCACCTAGGACTCCACAACAAAATAGAGTTGTTAAGAGAAAAAATAGTTCTATGGAAGAAATGGCTAGGACCATGTTGAATGAAAATGCTTTACCAAATTATTTTTGGGCCAAAGCCGTTAACATCGCTTATAATGTTTTAAATTAGGTGTTGATTAGATCTTATCTCAATAAAAATCCCTATGAGCTTTAGAAAGATAGAAAACCCAACATTGGTTATTTCAAAGTTTTTGAAAGCAAATGCTTGATTTTAAACACAAAAGAAAATCTTGGTAAATTTGATTCAAAATCTGATGTTGGAATCTTTCTTGGTTATTCAAATAAAAGCAAAGCTTGTAGAGTGTATAATAAAAGAACTATGGTTGTCGAAGAGTCTATGCATGTTACATTTGATAAGTCTAATCCTTTCTCTATGGAGAAAGTTGATGATGATGTAGATGAAAAACTACGAGAAGATTCATCAAGGGATAGCCAAAAAGATGCACACCCTGAAATCGAGAGGAGCAACATGAAGAAACAATTACTGAGCAAAATGAAGGTATTTCTCAAGCACTCCCCAAGGAGTGGAGATATGGTTCTTTTCACCCTAAAGACTTAATTTTAGGAGACCCCTTACGAGGTGTTACCACTAGATCATCACTTAGAAATACTTGTGAGCATGCTGCATTTATTTCTCAAATTGAACCAAAATCCTTTGTGGATGTAGAAAATGATAAATCTTGGATTATGGCAATGCAAGAGGAGTTGAATCAATTTGAGAGAAACAATGTGTGGGAATTAGTTCCTAAACCAGAACAACAATCCATCATAGGCATTAAATGGCTATTTAAAAATAAGATGGATGAATTCGGTATGGTTGTAAAGAATAAAACTAGATTAATAGCTCAAGGATACAACCAAGAAGAAGAAATTGATTTTCATGAAACATTTGCACCTGTAGCTAGATTAGAATCTATTAGGATATTGTTAGCATTTGCATGTCATAAAGATTTCATTTTATTTCAAATGGATGTCAAGAGTGCTTTCTTAAATGGTTATATTATGGAAGAAGTGTATGTAAAACAACCCCCTGGTTTTGAAAATGAAAAATTTCCAAATCATGTGTATAAGTTGTCTAAGGCATTATATAGATTAAAACCAGCACCTAGAGCATAGTATGATAAGCTTAAAAACTTCTTGTTAGATAACAATTTTTCGTTGGGAAAAATGGATACTACTCTCTTTGTTAAGCATAAGAACCAAGATATACTTATTGTTCAAATTTATGTTGATGATATTATATTTGGTTCTACTAATGAGTCTATGTGCAAGGAATTTTCATCTTGTATAAGTAAAGAATTTGAGATAAGTATGATAGGAGAGTTGAAGTACTTCCTTGTGACGCAAATAAAACAAGATGAGGATGGAATTTTCATAAATCAAATCAAGGTGAAAGATGAGAAGGGTAAAGAGGTTGACATCAAGACATATCGAGGTATGATCAGATCCTTGGTATGTGAAAGATCTACCCATAAGATTTGGCTATAATAATGGAACTGCAAAAGCACTCCAATGAGTACTACCATCAAGCTGGACAAAGATGAGAAGGGTTAGGAGGTTGACATCAAAACATATCGAGGTATGATCGGATCCTTACTCTACTTGACTGCTAGTAGGCCAGATATTATGTTTAATGTATGTTTGTGTGCTAGATTTCAATCTTGTCCGAAAGAGTCACACTTGCTTGCTGTTAAACAAATTTTTTGATATTTGATCGGCATTATTAATCTTGGCCTTTGGTATCCTAGGGGAACTCATATTGACTTAACTTGTTATTCGGATGTCAACTTTTTCGAATATAAGGTTAATAGAAAAAGTACTAGTAGAACATGTCACTTTCTAGGTCATTCTCTTGTCTCTTGGTTTAGTAAGAAATAAAACTTGGTTGCACTCTCAACCACCGAGACAGAATATATTACTGCAAGTAGTTGTTGTGTACAAATTCTTTGGATGAAACAAACCCTTAGAGACTATGGTATTAATCTTGATCAAATACCTATCTTGTGTGATAATACTAGTGCTATTAATCTATCCAAGAATCCCATTCAACATTCTAAAACTAAGCATATAAAAATTAGGCATCATTTCGTAAGAGATCATGTTAAAAAAGGAGATGTTGTGATTAAATTTGTTTCTACCAAAAATCAACTTGTTGATATCTTTACAAAACCCCTTAGTGAATAACATTTTATAAAGATAAGACATGAGCTTGGAATAATGAATGTTGCATCTTGAATTATGATTTGATTGATTAAGTTGATATGTTTACTCTTGTATGCATTTATGTTTCATGTTTTCCAATGGCTTATTGAAAAATTTTGAATTACAAAATGATTTAAAATTGATCAATTTTTAAGTCAAAAATAAATTGGGGTGTATAATAATACAAGTATAAGAGCTTACTAAAATTCAATAAGAAACAAAATGATTTTCAAGGATAAACCGGTATACTACTTCTAATCAACCGAAAAGTCATTTTTCTTATTGATTACTCTCTAGATAAAATCCGGATTATCGGATTTAGGAAACCGGTAAGTTGTACTAGCTTTGGAGCTCTTTGGATCAAATTCGAATAACTGGATTTAGCAAACCGATAAGCCGAATTAGCTTTGGATCATTCTGGATCAAATCCGGATAACCGGATTTAGCAAACAGGTAAGCCGGATTGGCTTTGGAAGATGCTGGAAAACATTCGGTCAACTGGTTAGGGAAACTAGTAAATGTTTTTTAGGTTTCACACATTATGGACACTAACCGGCTAACTGATTAGTGGAATCTAGTAAGCCGGATTTGTTTCCTTACTCACTGGACACTAACCAGCTAACTGGTTAGTGGAATCCGATAAGCCGGATTCGGGTTGTTTTTAAACTATTAATCTTCTTTTCTTCTTTTGGCAAATCGGATATCTCTCTCTCTAAACCATTTCTATCCTCTCTTTTTCTCACTCTAAAATCCATCATCTTCATTCATTTTCACATCAAATTGATTCACCAAAATCATTCCCTATCTTTCCTTATGCTCAAAATCATTTTCAAAATCCATTTTTATCATCAAACTTTCAAGATCCTAAATCAAACCTAGGTTCTCAACCGAATTTTCTATCTCTATATTTCTTCCTCTTAAGCTATTTTTGAACCGAATTGAACCTTAATATCCCTTTCAACCCTCATTATCTTCCTTTTTATTGCCTTATTTGTCTTCAAATCATTCAAAATCATCATGTCTAGTTTAAGGCCGATTATAGCAAAAGGGAAATAAATTACTTAACAAGCCAAACAGACACGGCAAGCAGGGGGCACCTCCTATCAATCCAACTTTAAATCCAAACACTTTCCAGACAAGGATTTAGTCAGACGATTGCACTAAAGTTTCATTACCCGTGAGGTACTCTCTATATTTTTGTTTTACCAGATTGGCTTCATAGTCTAAGTATTAGTCATAGAAATTTGTTTCAATTCTTGGAAGAAGTTAGTTGGATTAATGCTTTTGTGATTGAGGAGAATGAGTATCGCAGCTTGTTGAAAGTGTTTTACTCGAATATGGATATTTCTAAGGAGAAAAAGACTCAAGTAATCACCAATGTTGGAGAAGTATTGATTGATTTTGATGTTTCGGAGTTAAAATTATATCCTAAGAACTTTCAATTATGGCCTAGAAATTTTTTTGCCTAGAAAATCTCCTAAAATTGGTCATTATGTTCATGTTGACGCCGGTAGAAATATATGCCACCATAATGATCTTTCTGGCGAAAACTGTAACATCCATTTCCGCACTCAACGTCTTTGTCTCCAAACTTAGATTTTACTTCATTTTATTCAGACCATTATGCTTCCTATGTCAGGGCATCTGGATGAGGTTTCCCATATGGGTGTTGCCTTGTTTGATTGAATCTTTAGATGTCGTCCGATTAACTTAGGGTACACCATTATCCGAACCATGCTTTCTATACCTAAGTTGATTACCCGTTCTCTTCCATATGGTCATTTTATCACTCGGATCCTTAAACATTTTAAGGTACCTATCAATGAACCATTATGTAAACCTTTTATGAGCATCAAGGATGAAGCTGTATATGCTTTAGGCTTTGAGTAAAGTAATGGAGCTTGAGTAAAATTCACTGAAAATAAGTACACTTTCTCGCTTCCATTTAGGGGCCACTCAATGATGTAATTCTTGCTAATCAACTTCCTGATTTCTCGCTTCAATTTCGGGGCCAGCGTAGACGTCGAGACCCTCCAATGTCTGTCTCTACTCCTGATACCTCTGTATTCACTTCACCACCTCCAAGGCCCCCTGCCTCTGACGAGATTACTCTTCAGCAGCTTATGGATGAAGTGATGACACTTTCTGTGGAGCAGCATATTCTTGAGAAGCATCAACACTTCTCACAAAAGAGCATCGTAGCTCATTTATGGACAACGTCTCCTCTTTGAGCATTTCGGCATTCCTTATCCGTATCCACCTCTATCACCACCATCCTCACCACCTCAGTAGTCTCTTATGCTTGTATTTGGACACACCTATATTCACTACTTTATGCTCTTTCATTTTCTATTTAGATTATGTGGATGATTATGCATGTTCGTCATGATTTTGGATTACGTGTCTGTTTTGGATGATATGGATTTGATATGGTGATTATTATTATGATTTTCAGTTATATTTTGTAGAACTAATGTGCTTGTCTTGAGATTTTGATGTTTGACAGGGGTAGCCTTTTACTCTTTTTGATAATGAAAGGAGATATAATATGTAAGGGGAGATATGTGAGATATGATTGTTATGAAAAATATTCATATGCATTTATGTAAGGGGAGCTTTTAAACTTTTCCAATTAGTTTTTAATCCTACAATTATTAAGGGGTAGCTTTTTATAATGTGTTTTGTCATCATAAAAAAAGTGGAGATTGTTAGCCTATACTTTTATAAAAGTTGATTTTGATGATAACAAATCACATGTTTTGGATAAACAAATATTTATAAATTGTGCTTTTATAACAAGAGAATGATTTCATGAAATTAGTTGTTTTTCAAGATGTGGACTAAAATGAAAGAGTTTTACCATCTTTGATTTTAATAAATATTATTTTGAATTTCAAATTTAGACCTATTTAAAAATATTTAAATATTTTGGGCGATACTATCATTTCACATATTTTGGGCCGTATCATAATTTTAAAAAGTTTTAGGAACAATAAGTATTATTTAGAAATTCTGAAATTAGACCTATTTGAAAAGATTCATATCTTTTTTGGGCCATAATAAAATTATATAAAGTTTTAGGGGTAAAAATGTAATTTTAAAAATAATTTACTGTAGAAATCATTGTAGCAAGCGGCTAAATGGATTAGACAAACGGTAGACTGGATTTTGGGTAGTAGCTCACTAGAATGAAAGTGGCTAAGCAAATTTCGAAAGCGGCATGCCGAATGTTTTAAAATTTAATTATTTTGTGTAACGGTAATGTTGAGTGTTAGAAAATGTATATTTATAAAGGAGAAAATCGTCATTTTATACTTCAAGTTTTACTAACATCCCTACTTCTATGTATTTAAGCTTCTTGTGATTTAATTATGTATGATTTATTTTAATTAAGTATTTTATGTATTTTAGGAGTATCGTAGTCATTTCACAATGAACGAGAGATCAAACGGCAAAACGGACATCACTTTTGAACTCAAGACAATCGAAAACCTTTGGAGGAGCGTAAAAAGAAAAATGTCACTGTTCACATGTGCGGTACTATTCACATGTACGGTACTGTCTATTTTATTGTTCATGATATTGTTCACCCATACGGAATGATGATGTGGCATTGACCGATGATGTGGCATTGATTGATGAGGTGTCACGATTCTAGTGGACCAAAAATTACGCGTACGGTACATGCATATACACAGGATTATTTTCAACCAAATCGCATCACTGTTACAACCGGTTGACTGTTCAAACGGTGTGGTCTAACCGTGTCACTGTGCAAATCGCATGGTCAAACCACATATTGTTGACTGATGACATGGCGCAATCCTGAGCGTCCAAGCTGTTTTTAATCCGATGACCATGATTTACTCAATGTATCTATAAAAAGGGGGCCTCTCCCCCCTAATTTGAGATCTCTGAATCCATTTTTAGGCTTCATTTTCTGTAATTTCTTCTCCATCTTGTATTTTCTACATATTTTAATAAATTTTCATTTTACCCCTATTTCAATTATGAGTAGCTAATTTTCTTTCAAGCTTGGGTTGAAGGGGAAGTCTCAACATGCGTCATGAACTTTATTTGGTAAATTTGTTTTCTCTTTCCCTCTAATTGTTATGGATGTTTTGACTTTTCGTAGACAAATAATAATAATCTTGTCTAGATACCGCCCTGGTTTCACCGGCTCCCTAGTACAAGGTTATTATTATTTGGCATGATAAACCCTTAGCACCATATTGATTAGAGTGTGGTTCATGAAATGTGGAATCCCCCCTCATGATTTAATTGGCATTAATAAGGAATATTTAGCACATGGAGCATGTTGATACGAATCCAGATACCCAAGTGCCAATACTTTTTGGAGGAATTATTGCCACAAGTGCAAGAATGACTAATGGCAACAAGTAGAGGAGAGCTAACATCAAAAAATACATCAGAGATTTGGGATTTTTTCCAACGACAAGTGGATAATTCCCAATAACAGGGTCGATCACTCAGGAATACTAAAATAATTAAGGGAGTGAATGAGGTTCACATTGGCGAGTCTAGTTCGGGAATTAAAGAAGTCAAAGAGATGGTTGAAGGTCTTTTTCGATAAATAGCATCGTTGACGACTGCTAAATCAACAGAGCCACATGACCATGACTCATACTCGATCAAGCCAATGCCATCGGTGTCATGAGAGAGCCATCAAATTATAACTCATACTCCAACACATATAACCCTGGATGGAGAGACTACCCCAATTTTTCATGGTCTTAAGGATTCCAACAGAATGGACCAGCAGCTCCAGCTCCACCAATGCAACCAATTCTTCAAGTTCCTCAAGCCTCTTAGCAACCATTTAGACCATACAATCAGAACCATAACTACTCTCAACCCAGACCATGGGAGGATGCATTCCAAAATGTCAAGAATATTACTAACTCTATGATCGAGCAACAAAACCGTACCATTGATGAACTACGAAATGAAATGAGTGTAGGCTTCAACTCACAATCCCAATCAGTTTCAAACCTTGAGAAGATGGTGGGATAACTTGCCTCTTCAGTGCAAACTTTGGCAATGACTGTTGAGAAAGGCAAGTTTCTAAGTCAACCAGTGCCTAATCCTAAAGGAGTGCATGAAGTAAGAACTAGTTCACCACAGTAGTATGGAGAGGTCAAAGAAGTCATGGCCTTGCGAAAAGGAAAAGAAGTCGACAACAAAGTGGAGATGCTAGTGACGAAAACAAATCAAATTGTACCTGTGAATGTTGAAGACTCACCATTGGAGGAGAAAGAAGAAACTAACCCACGAGAATATATTCCCAAAGCTCCATTTCCTCAGAGGTTAGCTAAAGGAAAGAAAAGAAAATCCACAGGTGAGATTTTTGAGATCTTCAAACAGGTAAGTGTTAACACCCCTTTTGCTTGATGTTATAAAATAAGTTCCATCTTATGCCAAGTTTTTTAAAGACCTTTGTACTAAAAAGAGAAACATTCATGTTTAAAAGAAGACATTTTTAACAGAAAACGTTAGTTTTATACTCCAACACAAAATTCCTCTAAAATGTAAAAACCCAGGCTCTCCCACTATCTCATGTAGTATAGGGAACCACACAATTGAGAATGCTTTGTTGGATTTAGGAGCTAGTGTAAATCTGTTGCCTTACTCTGTATTCGTGAAACTTGGACTAGAAGAATTACACCCAACTCCAGTGGTGTTACAGCTTGCAGATCAATCCACGAAAGTACCTCGTGGTATTGTGGAGGACGTGCTCATCCAGGTAGACAAGTTTTATTTTCTTATTGATTTCATTGTAATTGACACTCAACCAATCAAGTATTCAAGGAAGCACATCCCCATTATCCTCGGCCGACCTTTCTTGGCAACTGCGGATGCTCACATTCAATGCAGGACTGGAAATATGCAATTGTCCTTTGCAACATGACTATAGAGCTAAACATCTACAATATTGCCAAACAACCTCACAATACAAATGATGAAATTGTTGATGTGGATTTAATAGAAGCATTAGTTGATAATACTTTTGTTTCAAACCTTAGTCATGACCCTTTACAAACATGTTTAACTCATTTTGGTTTGGATTTTGATATTGACAAATCAGTCAATGAGGTCAACACCCTACTTGACTCAACACTATCCATGGACACTAATAAATGGAAGTCAAGAGCTGAACAACTAGCACCATCAGAGAAGAAACTCAGCCCATTATCAAAATCACCACCGAAACTCGAGCTCAAACTATTACCCAACACTTTGGAATATGTGTTCTTGGGAGAAGAAAGCACTCTGCCAGTAATCATTTCATCATCCCTAAATGACGAACAAAAAGGTAAGTTGTTGGATGTTTTAAAAGAGCACAAAGGACCATTAGGATGGATCATAACCGACATAAAAGGTATAAACCCAGCAGACTACATGCATTACATTCACCTTGATGAAAATGCTAAATCTACTAGGGAAATGCAACGTCGGTTAAATCCTAACATAAAAGATGTTGTTAGAACTGAAGTCCTTAAACTATTAGATGCAGGTATCATTTACCCAATTTCTGATAATTCATGGGTCAGTCCTGTACAAGTTGTCCCCAAAAAGTCAGGAGTCACAGTAGTTACTAATGCTGATAATGAATTGATACCAACAAGATTAACTACAGGATGGCGTTTATGCATTGATGATAGAAAGTTGAATTCTGTCACATGTAAAGACCATTTTCTTTTACCATTTATCGATCAAATGCTTGATAGATTGGTAGACCATGAATTTTATTGCTTTCTAGATGGCTACTAAGGATATAATCAGATTCCCATAACACTAAAAGATCAAGAGAAAACCACTTTCACTTACCCTTTTGGCACTTTTGCATATAGGAGGATGCCATTTGGATTATGTAATGCACCTGCAACATTTCAACAATGCATGTTAAGCATTTTTTCTGATATGGTTGAACGATTCCTTGAGGTTTTTATGGATGATTTTTCTGTTTTTAGTGATTCATTTAATTAATGTTTACATCATTTGACAAAAGTTCTGCAAAGATGTACAGAGAAGAATTTAATTTTGAATTACGAGAAATGTCATTTTATGGTAAATCAAGGTATCGTTCTTGGTCACATCATTTCGAGCGAAGGTATTAAGGTCGATAAAACCAAGGTGGATATCATTTCCAATCTTCCTCCACCTAAAACAGTCAGAGAAGTAACATCTTTCCTTGGGCATGCTGGTTTTTATAGACGTTTCATTAAAGATTTTAGCAAAGTTTCTAAACTCTTATGTAATCTACTTGCTAAGGATGTACCGTTTGTCTTTAATGATTCATGTCTTGTGATATTTGAAAAACTAAAGCATTTGTTGACAACATCACCTATCATTCAGCCTTCAAACTAGAGCTTACCATTCGAGCTCATGTGTGATGCATCTGATTTCGCAGTAGGAGCAGTATTAGGACAAAGAGTAGATCGAATTCCCCATGTCATTTACTATGCTAGTACGACATTGAATGATGCACAGTTGAACTATTCAACCACTAAAAAAGATATGCTAGCAGTAGTGTATGCATTAGAGAAATTTCGATCTTATCTCATTGGTTATAAACTAATTGTATTCACAGATCATGTTGCTCTTAAATATGTTCTCACAAAGAAAGATACAAAAGCTAGACTAATTCGTTGGGTGTTGCTTTTGCAGTAGTTTGACTTGGAATTCAAAGATAAGAAAAGGACAGAAAATGTTGTGGCTGACCATCTCTCTCGTCTCCATTTGACATAATTACAGAACCCTTAATATTGAATGAGTCATTTCCAGACGAGCAATTGATGAGTGTGGAAGTATTACCATGGTATGCTGATATAGTTAATTATCTTGTTATAGGTAAACTTCTAGAGCATTGGATCAAGCAGGACAAGGCTAAATTTTTTACAAAAATAAAGAATTTTTTCTGGGATGACCCCTATCTGTTCAAATATTGTGCAGATCAAATTATTAGACGATGTGTCCCAGAAAATGAATTTCAAAACATCATTTCATTTTTCCATGAACAAGCTTGTCGAGGCCATTTTAGCGCTAAGAAAACAGTGACTAAAGTTCTACAGCATGATTTTTATTGGCCAACTATATTTCGAGATACTTACACCTTTTGCTCTTCATGTGATAGGTGTCAACGAATGGGGAGCATTACACGAAGGAACATGATGCCACTAAATGTAATTTTAGTAGTTGAGATTTTTGATGTGTGGGGTATCGATTTCATGGGACCCTTTCCCCCTTCTTTTGGCCATCAATACATATTGGTTGCTGTTGATTATGTATCGAAATAGGTAGAAGCAATTTCATGCAGAATCAATGATCACAAAGTGGTGATAGGGTTTTTGAAAAGAAACATTGTTTCACGCTTTAGATTCCCTCGAGCAATAATCAGTGATGGTGGTGCCCACTTTTGCAACAAATCATTCAAAGTACTTTTGACAAAGTACTCCATCACTCATAAAGTGGCGACCCCGTATCATCCGCAAACCAGTGGTCAAGTTAAGGTCTCCAATCGAGAAATAAAACACATATTAGAAAAAACGATGAGGCCAGAATGAAAAGATTGGTCATTAAGACTCGATGATGCATTATGAGCATATAGAACGACTTTCAAGACCCCAATTGGGATGTCACCCTACAGGTTAGTGTATGGGAAAGCTTGCCACCTACTTGTGGAACTCGAGCATCGTGCATATTAGGCCATCAAGAAATTCAATTTTGACATACAGCAAGCTAGAGTACCAACCACATAGAGAGAACACCGAAATAAATTTGAGTGACCTGTCACCAAGATTTTTAAATATGATTTGTTTTGTTAAGCACTCACAAATTGTTTTTGAGAAGTATCCCAATGGCAGCTACTCCCAATAAACAATTCAAGAACATTTGTGTGCTTTCTGGATTTAACTATAGCAAACATAAAGACTTCGTTGAGGTAGCCATAGATCTTGGTCGAAGCATAGCAGAGAGAAAATTACACTTAGTGTATGGAGGAGGTAACCAAAGGTTATCAAAATTGGTCTCAGAAGCTGCTTTTGTTAGAGGAAGCCAAGTGTTAGGCATCATTCCAAGAACCCTAAAACCTTTGGGCAGTTTGCCTGACTCACCGACTGGAGAAGAGTTAGTCGTCTCAAGTATGCAAGAAAGAATAACTAAAATGCTTAATCATGCTGAGCCTTTTATTTTCTTACCAAGGGATCTTGCAACTCTAGAGGCACTTATCACATTAACATCTTGCGCCCGTCTGCACATTTATCAGAAGCCTATCGGTTTGTTAAATGTCAATAACTTTTATGATGGTTTTATCGCATTTCTTAACCATGCAATAAAAACCTATTTCTTTTGTTCCACAGCGAAAAAGGCTTTTATTTGTGCTCACACTGCTAATGAGCTACTTGATCTGTTACAAGCTTATAGACCAGAGCCAGACCCCAGGACCTTAGTGTTGGAGTATCCAAATAATGATGGTAACAGTAGCCGCAGTAAGAAGTACAAATTAGATTTAACTCTTCGCATGTAAATATTTTCTTCTGTGTTACACCACCCAGGTGATGTCTTATAAACTCTACTTCTTTCTTTTAAAATATTGAGGACAATGTTCCGTTCTAGTTGGGGGGAGGGAATAGTTGACAATTATGGAATCTTAGTTAATTTTTTACTAATTTTTTGTTGTAGAAACTAACTGTTGCTAACTTTTTGTGTTGAACATGGATGAATATGGAGTGTAGTTACTCTAGAAACGTATCTTCTCCATTAAAAAAAAAACAAAAACAAAAAAAAAATCCAGACATTTTTTTTCTTTATTAAGCTTTGATATTTATTTTTTCTTTCTTCTTTTTAATTTCTTCTTTATAAATATACATTTTCAAATTTTTGAGTTGAAGATGGCTGAATTTGAAGTGTAGTGCCTCTAGAAACACATCTTCTTAGCAAAAAAAAAAAAAATTTCTTTTTCTATCATTTTAAGTGTAACTTTTCTAATTAGTTTTTCTGCATCATTTTCACATTTCTACATGCATATTTTCCTTTCATGTTTAAAATAAGTTAGGGGGTAGAATGTTAAAAAAAATAATAATGTGATTTTGTTTTTATTTTTGGATGACATGATGACTTTCGAATTTTAGTATTTGTATTATCTTTGGTCTTGAGTGATGTTACACTATGTTTGCTACTCTACATGTTGATGTCGGAGATAAATATGAGTTGTTTGAAAGAATTGACATGTCATAATGAATACCACGTGAGTTTTTGAGCCTATTATTTTTCTTGGAGGGTAACCTTTTTTGCCCATTTTTCATACAACTTAGCAGTTTACTATTTTATATACGATCTCTATATTCTTTTGAGTTAACCCTTTTAAAAAAAGTTGTAAAATTAAATAAAAGAAAAAAATGTGTATTGCTACATCTGGAGGTCTATCTAACTAGTAGATATGAAAGATTATTTAAAGCCCTAAAAGATGATGGAAAGGTCATCTTTGACCTGTTTGAGCCTTTCTAACCATCCCTTTTATGAAATATCCATAGTTAACCCTTTTAAGCCTTAAAAAAAAAATATTTCTTTGTCAAACTTATTATCTTGACCCACTCCGATTTGGAGTATTACCCGATATCTTACTGAAATACAAGTTATACAACCCAAGAGGGGGGTGATTTGAGATTTTAAAATTATGCAATACAATTTGCACAACAATTTCATCTATTGCCTTAATCAAATCAAAATCAATAAATTCAATCAAGCACAATGTTAAAAGAGTAAGGGAAGAGAAAACAAATACAAGGATTTTTACGTGGTTCGGTTATCCCCGCCTACGTCCACGCCTCCAAGCTCACCCGGCTTGAGGATTTCACTATCCAAGTCTTTTAAGGCTTCAAATGTTTACAATTGACTTCCAAGGTGTCAGTGGACCTTTACAACAAGAGATTATCTCCCCAATCTTTTCACCCCAAGTGTTTCTTACACTTGTACACTCATAATTTAATGAGAAATGAAAATCACAATAATGAAACTCTCTTTAAGAGTAGATAACAAATTATAGCTCAATAATGATTCAATAAATGATGATTTGCGAAATGAAAGCTCAATATATGTTATATGATCTTGTTTATGCTTGCATTAGTCCTTAAAAAGAAGTTGTAGTTGAGTTTTTATAGTTAAAGCCTGAAAATTAGCCGTTATAGACAAATTCCCGCAACCAAGCGTTTAGCCGCTTGATTTATCTCGCTAGCCGCTTGTAACAGTCAAGTTACCGTTAGATTTGAATTTTACTACAGTAATACTGTTCACCAAATTATACTTTAGCCTAAAACTTTCTTTAATTATTTTATGGCCCAAACGTCATGAAACTTTGCAAACAAGTCCAATTTCAGAATTCCTAAATAATACTTATCATCCTAAAACTTTTTAAAATTATGATATGGCCCAAACGATATTAATATTTTTCAAAGAAATCCTTTTCAAAATTTAACATAATACCCATATTTTTTAAAGTTTTCAAAACTTTTCACTTTAGTCCAAAATTTGAAAATATAAGATTTTCCTCAAGCGGCTAGCCGCTAGTTTCAGGCGGTTAGCTGCTTCCTCTCTGTCCAATTTTAGATTTCAAGTGTTTAGATGACATTCGGGTCCTCAAACTTTTATAAATTATAGTATGGCCCAAAACTTTTCAAAACTTTACAAATAAGTCCATATCTGAAATTCAAAATAATATTTATCAAATTCAAAGATTGCAAAAAATTTTTATTTTAATCCAAATTACTCAAATCCACAAAACACTTTATCTTATAAATATAAAACCTTTTAGTTTATGAAAAGTAATTATTAAATTAATCTCTAGAGCTTCTTAAATGCTAAATCATGCATTAATTAAATCATACCAGCTTTACAAGAATTTGTCGTAATAATTTGTCCGTTGATCTCTAAACTTTATTCTTATTTCACCGTGATCCGTTGAGTGTCTTGAACTTGATTTCACTTGCATAAATATTATCCTTAAAGAACTAGTAAAAATGTGAAATACAATATTTAGTATTTTTACTTAAGACATATGTTGGTTATCATCAAAATTACATTATGTGTAGCCCTTTAGGCTAACAATCTCCCCCTTTTTGATGATGACAAACATTTCATATATTTTGACATTTATACTCCCCCTTAATTCATGACATACATAATTAAAACATATAAATCAAATTTAAGATAAAACTATCCCTTAATATTTCAAAACCATGCACAAATACTTCAAGATCAAAATACATATTATATGTCTCCATATTCAAAATACATGATCTCTCCCCCTTCATCATCAAAATTACTAGAAATTCATGCTAAGACCGATAATATGTCAATGGTTTATCAAGAAACATAGAATAACTAAAAATCCAATTAACCATAAAATGATCATGAACCATCATGCCATCAAAATAATGCTCAAAATGCATATTATCCAAAATCATATTGTATGCTCCCCTTAAATATATGGCCAATTAAAAAATTTAACCAAAATGATATTATCCAAAAACTTATCATATTTATCTCCCCTTTCATCATAAAAAAAAGTAGATAGATCCAATCGAAACAAGATAATAAAAAATAATTCGATGAAGATATTACCCATTTTGTGCGAGCAAAAATTTTGGCAGAATCTCCCCTTAAAAATGAACAAATCCTCAAGTACACAATATGGTTAAAGCACTTCCATATAAGCTTAAACAATTATTATAAACCAACAATTCCACCAATTCATCAAGCAACACATAAGAATTAAACATGTAATTAATCAAAGATTTATAATATTCCAAGAATCCAAAAACATCATCCAAATATAACATATCCAAAGATCAAATAACAAGCATCTTTAATCCTTAATGAAAGCAATAATGCATATGAAGATTTAGGTGCATAATAAAATAGAGAACCGAACTAAAATCTATAAGGAGAGCACTCTATGGAAGTGGTACTTTAAAATACCCAAAATGCACAAATTCGGTTTTGAAAAAAAATGAGTGAAATGAATGATTTTAAACTGATTATATTGATCCAAGAGATGATTTAAGGCAAGATATAACGTGATTGAATCAGAAATTGGTGAAAGAAAGCTCAGAATTAAAGAGAGAGAAATGAGTAGAGTTAGGTTTTTGATTTTGGGTTTAATGTGGAGAGATGATGAAATGAAGTTTTGAGAGTGAAAATTGAAGGAGTAACGGATGAATAATGATTTGAATGATTGATTTTAACAAGAAAATGAGTGAAAGATGAAGAAATTTGAGAGAGAAATGGAGAATTACTGTTCACGCGTGAGAGAGAAAGAGGAATAAGTGAAGAACAAGTGAAGAAATGATGATTGAGAAGTGTTTAATGAAGATGAAATGCATGGGTATTGGTTTGAATGATTGATTTGGGCATAAAAATAGATGAGAAATGAAGAAGAATTGAATGAAAATGGAGGAGAGTTTGCTTACAGTTTTGGAGAGAGAGGATAACATGTGCAAAAAAAAACCAAGAAGAAGAAGCACAAAACCAGTGAGTAAGCGGCTAGCCGCTTGCTCTTGGGTTTGGGCAGTGCCCAAGCCCTCCTGACTGTCCTTTTGCACCAATTTGCTGTCCGGCTGAAATTTTAGTGATTCTAAGATCATTTTGTGATCCTAAAACATCACAAATATCATTTTAACGCATGAATCATAATTATAAACATTTAAGACATGATTTTTCCAAAAATATAATTCATTCATTATGCATATATTTTTTACAATAATTAAACATATAAGCATTCAAAAGTTAATAAATCAAACACACCCCTTATCTATCATGCTTAAATACTTCATAATCATCAAAATCAAACAAATCTATCATGATGAGTTGATAAGCCACGATCATGCATATATAACCATGCATCATGATAAAGCACTCAATGTTAAACACAATGATAATCCAATCATATAAACATACAAGCATACTTTCACAAATTCAAGCTACTATCCATTTTTTTTTTTTATGATCCACTCAACATGATAAATAGGCAAGATAAACTTATCCACTTTATGTTAATGCACACAATATTATGATACCAAAAGAAATATTAAATACTTACTAAGATTAAAAAACCATCACTTATAATCAACAAGGCAATAATTGTTACCAAAACAATAAAATCATCTTACCTCATTATTTTTGCTTAGGCCATGATCAAGTGATTATCCTCACAAGTTTTATCAAGGAACTCTCCCCCATTCCTTGTTTGTGGTACCTAAAAAAGATATTCAAGTTGTGTGCTTTGGTACGCAAATATTCTTGGGTCCTTGAGTGTTAGCAATGGTTCCTTTTGGGACCCAAAGACATTTTGCTCCGTAATATGTATTTCTTTTAATTGGACATCTATTCTTCATGTGACCATTTTGATTGCAATAATGACATACAATTTGATCATTAATGGAGGTAGTTTTTAAAAAATAACTCTTATAATATTTTTGCTTCAAATTTGGCTTATAATCAATACCTCCTTTATCAAACACACATTTTTGTGAATTAAGCAAGTTATCCAACATCTTTTGCCCATTTGTGAATTTTAACACAATTTGATTTAGCTCATTACTCTTGTTCTTAAGTACTTCATTTTCTTTCATTAATTCAACAACATGTGATTTCTCATGCTCATATGAAGTACTTTGTTTGCATTTAAATGATACAATCCTATTATGTAACATTTCATTATCTAATTCCAATTCTTTGATCTTTTCATTTAATGAAACATTGCATTTTTGTAAAACATCATTTTCATTTTTCAAGTCATCTACATATTATTTTAAAGGGGTTTTAAAATCAAGTGTAGATGAGGGACTTTTATTGACAAGATAACATGCCGTGTTTAAAGCTTTAGCCCTAGCTTAGAATGAATTAACATGCATCTAACATTTTCAATAGAGTTCTGTTTATTCTTTCTGCAATGCTATTTTATTGAAGCGTGTCTCACTATTTTATGCCTAAGGATGCCATGTTTTAAACAAAAATCATTAAATTGTTTATTACAAAATTCTAATCCATCCATTATCAGTCCCATGCCTTTTGACCTTTCTATTAACTTTTGTTACAGACTTTCCAAAGTACCTAGCTCCAGCTAATGATTTTATCTGTAAAGGACATAATCCAAGATGCCTTTTTATTGTATGCACTGCAATCTTAAATCTAGTTCCTGAAGGCTTACCTAGGATACACTTCTCATAGAAGGTCAAGGCATCTATCTTATAATTACCTAGAGCTCTGTGCTTTTCTAATTCCTTTTGCCCCTTTTTCACTCATGCGCCAACCTAGAATGCAACAATAATGTTTTATCTTGAGTTTGGTTTTTAGCAACACCTACATCACTAGATATGGTTGTACCTTGTAATACATACAAGACATTTGACATGTCACCTTTCATCAATATCATAGATCCTTTAACAACCTTCAAGACACTAGATTCAACTCTAATGCTAGACCCTATATTGTCTAGCATGCTTAGAGATATTAGATCACTTTTAAGCTCAGGAACATGTCTCACATTATATAACTTCCTAATTGTACCATCGGATAATTTTAGACTTATAAAGCCTATACCAGTGACCTTATAGGTAGCATTACTACCCATAGTGCCTTACCACTATCATAAGACTAAAAAGTTATAAATAGATGTTTATTTGAGCACATATGGTAAGTACAACCAGAGTTAAGAACCCATGTACCTTTAGTTTGGCTATAGCAGCCCACAAAAATTCTAGCTGAGTCATATCCTTCTTCTTGATCAGAAGCAATAGCCGCATCTCCATTTTTTTCTTTTGTCTCTTAAGCTTGTTTTTTTTTTCAAGGTAGTCCTTTTTGAAATGTCCTTAATAATGCCGTTGAAAACACTTCAAAATCTTATTATTGGACTTAGATCTCCCTTTCTTTTTTCCTTTTTAGCCATTCCTATTTTCAGATCACCCCCTTGCTATTAACCCCTCACTATCTCTTGTTTCAAATTTCTTTGAGCTTTCTTTGAACTTAACGTTTGCATCGCATCTTATATTGTCAAAGTTTGTATTCTACATAGTAATGTATCAACAAAATGTTCACAAGAGAATGGTAATGATGATAAGAGTATGATGGCTTTGTCTTCATCTTCAAACTTCACATTGATGTCTTTCAGATCTAAGATGATCTTATTGATAACATCAAAAGAGCAGATAAATAACTTCGATATTCCATTTAGAGGGTATACATCTTTTTCTTTGTACTCAATTTTTTAGTTAAAGACTTCTTGGTGTGCAGGTTTTTCAATTTTGTCTAAAGACTAGCATCTGTAGTTTGACCCCTCATCTTTTTTAGAACAACATTGCAAAACTCTAAGATATAACGCAGGTAAGGGAAATGGCTAACAAAGAAGAGATAACAAGAAAAATGTTGTGCAAATTTTATTGCACTTGTAAGCGCACGAATCATAATAGAATAAATTTTGTGATGACGAGTGTAGATGACATGAGGAGGTATATTTAAATATCCCTAGGGTTAATTTTCTAAGTGTATATGTGAGTTGGTTGGAAGTAAATTTTTTTATTTTAAAATTTAAAATAAAATGGCTAGAATGAATTAAAGATAAAATCAATGCAAATGAAACGCTTGAGTATCTGGATTCACACTCAACATTTCACCATGGGCTTAATATTTCCTTTCTAATTCCAAATAATTCATAAGGGGGATATTTCCACTCCTTATAATCATCACTTTAATAAATATGATATCAAGTGCTTAGGGTGCCAGAGGTTAATGATCTTCCACTAAGTGTGGTGTCAAGAACACGTTGTGCCGAACGATAAGAACTCTTCTGTTAATAATGTGGCAAGACCATCCACTAAATAACTTAGATACATTCTTTGTCGATACTAATTCAAGATGGCCTACAAAATATTAGAAGGGGATTTTCTCTCTAATAAATATGGTGCTAAGTGCTCATTGTGCCAGACAGCAGCGATCTTTCACTAGGGAACCAGTATACCGTACAAAATCTAGACAAGATGTACTGTCTGTCAATAATGAGTCAAAACAACCACATATGTCAGAGATAAAAAGAAAATAAACATACCTAATTAAGCCTATGGATCATGTTAAGGCTTCACCTTCAAACTCAATCTTGAAATTAAATTAGGCACTCATAATTGAACTAAGAGTAAAATGATAATTTTGTTAAAATACGTAGAAAATACAAGATAAAGAGAGAATTACAGATAATGGAGTCTAAAAATGAATTCAGGGGTGTCAAATTAGGGGAGAACCCTTTATTTATAGATACAATGGGTAAATCATGGCCATCGAATGAAAACAATTTGGATGCCTACGATTTGGCAATCTTTCATTAGCTAAAACACATCATCATTCAATTCCACATCAGCATTTCGGTCCAATATGATGCTGCCACATCATCAGTCAATGCCACATTGGTATTTTGATCCAATAGCATCCTGCCACATCATCGGTCAACGCCACATCATTAGTCAATGCCACATCATTGGTCCAATAGAATATTGTCGTGTTATCAATTAATGCCACATCATTGGTTAATGCCACGTTATCGTATCGTATATGATAATAGTGCTGTACTTGTAAATAGTACCTATATGTGAATAGTACTGAATACTCCTTTGTACTCCTCTTAAGTTTTTCAACCATTCCGAGTTCAAAAATGCCATCCATTTTGCTGTCTGACTCCTCAGTTGTGGAATGACCAAAATATCACTGAAATACATAAAATACTTAAATTATAATAAAACTCACATAATAAAAGCTTAGAGGACTTAAACACATAAAAGTAAAAATGTTAGTGAGACTTGGAGAACGAAATGACATTTTACCTTTTATAAATATGCATTCTCTAATACTCCACAAAGAACAAAATATATGTTTGAGAAAAAATAGAGATCTTTTGGAAATTGAAATGTGCTTTTATTTAATTATTATTTGTTTCCTTTTTTTTCTTTTCAATTTTTTTGGATAGTGCGCCATTTTTTTTGAAAAAAGCCAAATCCTCCATATTTTTCTCAAACGTAAGTAGAAGATGAAAAACATAAATATAGTTTAATACCTCAAATTAGAGTGGGATAGGATGATAGGTTAACAAAGAATTTTTTTTTAAATATAGGCTCAAAAGGGGTTGTTATGGATATTTCAATTGGGATGGCTAGAAAAAGTTCAGATGGACAAAAAATGACCTTTCTATTAATTTTTCAGAAAACCTTGTATGACAATCACATTCCTTATGATGAACTCACCTATGGTGAATTAGTCAGTTTTGTCAATAAAGAAGGTTTAAAGATATGTCAAGATTTGAAATTACAGAAACGACTTAAATGGGAGCTTAGGAAATCTAAGCAAGAATTAGGGAGTTTCTGTAAACAGTTCAATTATGACCCCTTTAAAACCTCCACTTCCAAAGATTGTAATGGTAAGTGTTCTACTAAACCTTACAAAAAACATTACAAGTCCAAAAGCCATAAGAAACCTTTCCATAAATTTAGAGAACCTTTTTATAAGAAACCTTCGAAGCCTTATAAAAAACAATTCTCTAAAAAGAAAGAATTTAAACCCAAACAAAAAGCCCATTTTAGTTACAAAGAAGCCACATGTTTCAAATGTGGAATGAAAGGCCACACTGCAAAGTTCTGTAGAATGAGCAAGAAGCTCCACGAGCTTGGCCTTGACGAAGAAACATTTTCAAAAATAGCCTCTTTAATGATAGTCTTCTGACTCTGAATCTTCCATGACAGGAGATAGTGAGCCCTTATAGATTGACGAGTTAATTGACTCTGATTCTGAAACTGGTTGCAGTACTGATTCTGATACAAGCCGATCAGAATCCTACTTAAAGAAAATCAATGTGTTAACTAAAGATCAAGAAACTTTTCTTGAATTGATTAAACACATTTCTGATCCTACATTACAAAAAGAATATCTTGATAAACTTTTAAAAACCTTAGATAAAACAGAAACCTCTAAAACCCCTAATCATTAAAAAGAATACTTATGACCTCACAGAAATTTTGGAGAAAAAGAAAACAAAGAAAATCACCCCGAGTATTCAAGATCTCCAAAAAGAAATCAAAGATATTAAACTTGAGATTAAAGAATTAAAACAAAAACAAAAGAGTGACTCAGAAACTATCCAACTTTTATTACAAAAACAATTGGAAGATAATTCTGATAAAGAATCAAATTCAGATGGTGATAATATTATTGATTTACAACTTGAAAATACTGAATCAATACCCAATGATTTTCTTTTTGTTTTAAATCAAATCACCACAAGAAAATATTTAATAAAAATTACCTTAGTCTTTTCCAAAGAACTCGAAATTGACACCATTGCCTTATTTGATACTGGTGCCGATTTAAATTGTATTAAAGAGATTTTTGTTCCTGATAAATTTAAAGAAAAAACAAAAGAAAAACTTTCTGCCGCCAATAATTCAAAATTGAACATCCATTCTAAAGTAGAAGCATCTGTTATTAACAGTAGTTTTGAATTTAAAACTACTTTCTTTTTAACAAATGACATCCATCATATTGTTATTTTAGGAACACCTTTTATAAATCTTATAACTCCCTATACTGTAAACTATGATGGTATATCTTTTAAAGCGGGAAAAACCAAATTAAAATTTCCTTTCATAGAAAAACCCAAGACAAGAAACTTAAATATTATAAAAGCTAATTCTATCCATCAAAACCGAATAAATGTTTTGCTTAAATCAAAGTACGCTAATTTAAATTGCCTACAAAAAGATATAAATTTACAAAGAATAGAAAAACAATTGAAAAATGACTTTATACAAAGAAAAATTTCTGATTTTAGAGCATTGATTGAAAAAGAAATCTGTGCTGATTTACCAACTGCGTTTTGGAACAGAAAACAACATTTGGTTGATTTGTCATATGAAAATTCTTTTGACGAAAAACAAATACCCACTAAAGCTCATCCTATTCAAATGACTATGGAATTAGAAAAACACTGTAAAGAAGAAATCAAAGACTTAGAGACCAAAGGACTCATTGTTAAATCAAGGTCCCCATGGTCTTGTGCCGCCTTTTATGTCAATAAAATTTCTGAAATAGAAAAAGGAACACCAAGACTAGTAATAAATTACAAACCCCTTAATAAAGCATTAAAATGGATTAGGTATCCCATACCTAATAAAAAAGATTTACTCCAAAAACTCCACTCTGCATTCATATTTTCAAAATTCGATATGAAGTCAGGGTTTTGGCAGATCCAAATTCATCCTAAACACCGTTATAAAACAGCTTTCACTGTTCCATTTGGCCAGTATGAGTGGACAGTCATGCCCTTTGGTTTGAAAAATGCACCTTCGGAATTTCAAAGAATTATGAATGATATTTATAATCCTTTTACCGAATTTTACATTGTCTATATTGATGATGTATTGATTTTTTCCCAATCAATAGATCAACATTTTAAGCATTTAAAGACTTTTTATTTTACAACTAGAAAAGCAGGCCTAGCCATTTCTAGTTCAAAAATTTTCTTATTCCAAACAAAAATCCGATTTCTTGGTCATTATATTTCAAAGGGAACTATCACTCCCATTGAAAGATCCCTTGCCTTTACTGACAAGTTTCCTGATAAAATCCTTGATAAAACTCAATTACAAAGATTTTTAGGAAGTTTAAATTATGTCCTTGATTTCTGTCCTAACATTAATAGGATAGCAAAACCATTGCATGATAGGCTAAAAAAGAACCCTGTTGCATGGTCAGAAAATCATACTGAAGTTGTAAAGCAAATAAAAGCCATTGTTAAAGACATCCCTTGTTTATTTCTTGCTAATCCCACATTACCTAAAATCGTTGAGACTGATGCATCAGATTTAGGTTACGGAGGAATATTAAAACAATTATAAAACAATAAAGAACAAGTAGTACAATATGTTTCTGCCCATTGGAACGAATGCCAGAAAAATTATTCTACTATTAAATAAGAAATCTTATCTATTGTTTTATGTATTTCAAAGTTTCAAAGTGATTTACTAAATCAAAAATTTTTACTTAGAATTGATTGCAAGGCAGCAAAACATGTTTTAGAAAAAGATGTTTAAAACATTGCATCTAAACAAATATTTGCACGTTGGCAAGCTATTTTTAGTGTTTTTGATTTTGATATTGAATTTATTAAAGGTGATACAAATTCACTCCTTGATTTTCTAACCAGAGAGTTTCTTCAAAACAGATAATGCCTCCTAAAAAGACAAAAGACAAAGGGAAAGGGATCCTCAAAGACCCTATGTCCCAGACACCCTCTAAAGCCTCCTCTCCTCCTAAAGAAAAACTGCTTTCATCAGCCATGCCAATTAGATCTTGGATTGACATGGTCGAAGAAGAAGATTTAAAGTCTAAAGCCCTTGCCTCTCAAGAACAGGTAAAAGAATGGATGAATTCCATTACAAAGTCCCCTGAACTTTTATTAGCTTTAAAGAATGTTACAAAAGATGTTCTTTCTGAGCATCATATTTCTCATGATTATGAGAAAGAAAAATCTATTTCTAAAGAAATTATAAAGCCCTCTTCTTCTAAAGAAATTATTTCCTGTGAAAGCTCTTCCTCTCAGGTTGTAGTTTCACAATCAAAGCTTTCTAAAAAAACTTCAGATTAGTATAATAAAACTCATTTCCAAAATATTTTGTCTATGGAAGATGGATTTTATCATTCTGATCCATTTCAAGCAATTACAAAGTTTTTCCCTAAAGGCTGGTTTTTTAAACCTTGGGATTTAACAAAACCCCAGCCTTATTATCAAGCCATTCTTGAGGCTACTGAGTCTGTCAAGTTTAAACACTTCTTTCTTAGTGAAGCCCATTCTGAGCCGGCCTATTCTACGGCCACTATTCTAAAAGTTTTGAGCCTAAGACAATGGGGTGACCAACTCCATATCCAAAAGTCTTTTCCCGCCAATTTTTTAATGCGTCTACCACATTGTTTGACTTTCTCATACTGGGATTATCAACAAGCGTGGTTTAACACTTTTTCATACAAAACTCTAAAAAATCCCACTCTTGGTTATTTTTCTTCAACTCGAAAATAACCGCACAAAGCCTTCCAAATTGGTTCCAACAATGGTGGAACTATTTTAGACCAACTCCTCAAATATTAACCCCGAATGCTTTAAATTGTTTAAACCTTTTAAAAGCCCATTATTCTCCTTCAGAGTCTGAGAAAAGATTCCCTCCTTTTCTCTGTTTCTGTACAAATTTCTTCCTTCCTCGGGTCTGGATGTGGAACCTTCAGTACCACACTCAAGATACCCAATTAATCCTCCAAAGAACTTTCAAAGTAAAATGGTGGACTAAATTTGATGAAAAGTCAAAATTGTCTGAAGCCACAGTACAGGCCTGGCTTAAATCAAAAGGCCTCCTAACCCCTACTATTGAAGAAACTAAAGCTCAAAGCACTTTCATCACACAAAAATCTAAAGCCCAGTCTCTTTTGGCTAGCGCCAAAACCGAAGACGAATATTTCAAAGTTATGCAGCAGCTCCTTGCTTCGAGATCTGAGACATCTGTTGCCAGTTCGTCCGATACTGAAGAGGAGCCATTCATTTCCCTTGGAGACGAAAATGAAGATGACTGTTTCGGAATTTTCCCTCCAGTAAAGCATTGTAAATAATCTGTTGTACTTATTAAAAAAAAAGGTGTAATTTTCTTTGTAAAAATTTTCTTTGTAATTTTCGGGTGGTCCTCTGGACACAAGTGAGAGCGCACATGTCTCTTCACCCGATTTTGTATTTTGTATTTTGTATTCCTTCCGTATAAAGACACAATAAAACGTATAAAGCTACAATTCCGAGCTACAAAATGATACAACGATAAAAAGAAATCTTTCTGTTTAAAAAGCTACACCACTTCAAAGATGAACAATTTAAAAGCTACGGACGCGCTACAGTTTAAGGCTACAGTTTCAAAAATTTTGTATATAAGAATGACCGAAGACTTAGACTCGGCATTCTTTTCCATTCCCCCCCTCTCTCTCTACTTCTCTCTCTCTCTCTCTCTCTGGGAAACGAAGATCAAGACTTCAAGGAATTATTTTCCTGTCTTGTGATTTTTCCCTTTCTTTTCTCTCTTCTCTTTCTTTTCTTAAAGGAAATCTGGAGAAAGACATCTAGGATCTAATCCTGTCTTTCTAATTTTGCTTTCTAAATTTCTCTTCAAAGATTTCCATTAAATGTAAGCATTTAATTTGTAATTTATTTTAAAGTAATTAAAGTTTGTAATTAATTTTAAAGTTCTGCAATTTACTTTTATGCAGTTTAAATTTATGCAATTTAATTTCCGCAATTTACTTTTAAAGCAATTTAATTTTCTGCAATTTATTTAAAGTTTTATGCATGATCGGCGATCTGATCTTCCATATCAGATCTGCTCATAAAAACTGTACGTTCCTCAGAAGCAAAGAGACCGGATCTCTGTCTTCTGTTGTATCTTCTCTTCTCACCCCATTCAATCTAAATATTAGTTCTGGGATCCAGATCTAATATTTCTGTTTGAGCCTTTGTTGTAAACAAGATTGCTAAAGCCTAAACAAAACTTTTAAACAATTAAAGCAAGGTATATAGGCTGGAAACCAGAAAGTGCGGACTATTGATCTGTTCTAACTCAGATCTGGGTCCAAAAGAGATTTAAATATCTTGGTTTACCAAGGATCTCATCTATCTGGACAACGCCACGTACCTCCACTTGGTAAATTTATTTTCCAATATTGTCTGCTTGTTCAAAGTCTTTAATAATTAGTTTGTCTGAAACCACTATCGTCCTAGACCCTTTTCCTATATATAAATAACTTTTTTTGTCTGAAACCACTATTGTCCTAGACCCTATTCCTATATATAAATAACTTTTTTTGTCAACTTATCATCTTGACCCACTCTGATTTGAAGTATTACCCAATATCTTACAAGTTCCATCACCTATTCATGTTTGAGAAAATTTAGTTAATTATTTTGTTCAGTAAAGTTGTGCCATACAAAAAAAAATTAGTTCAAAAAAAAGAAAAAAAGAGAAAAGAGAAAGAAAAGATATAATAATAATAATAAATAAGCGAAATGTACCTTGTAATCTTAAAAAAAAACTCTACTTTTTCTCAAACATATATTTTTTTCCCTATTTCCCTTCATTTGTTAGCCATGTCTCTAGCCTAAGTTACGTCCTAATAAAAGTCCTTCTTGACTTTAGGGAACTATAATATGATGTAAAAGTTAGTTGTATGGGCTATAAAATAGTGGTGCATTAAAAAAAAAATGAATACAGTGGGTTGGCTAGCATTTTGACTTAAGATCATATTATTTCCAAGTTGTGGGCACATTTCTTTTATCTTGGTGAGAGTGTGTGATACTTATCTATCATTTTCTCTCAATTTACCATTAATTGAAGTGACCATTTTTATTGAGTTTAATTTCTTTGTGAGAGTGTCATTACTACCGGTGAGATTTTGGGGTTTGACATGTCATTCTTGAAAGTGGCTTGATTATTATAGCTGTAACAAAGTCTACTAGACTGATTCGTGTGGATAGTTGATGTGGGGGTAATGTTTCTTTAGACTGGAGATAATGCTTATACTTTTATTTGATTGCTATCATTAGTTTGATTAAATAAACGCAACTATTTTAAAACATATTTTACGTTTGAATTTTTTTTCGATTAATTTGCTAGGGACTAGCAATAAACTGGTTAGGGGTGTGTTGAGTACTAGAAAATGTATATTTATAAAGGAGACAATTGTCATTTTGCACTCCAAGTCTCATTAATATCACTACTTTTATGTATTTAAGTCCCTTGTGATTTAATTGTGTGTTTTTTATTATAATTAAGTATTTTATATATTTTAGGGGCTATCATGGTTATTTCACAATAAACGAGAGATCAGATATCAAAACGGACAGCAATTCTGAACTCAGGACAGTTGAAAACCTTAGAAAAAACATAGAATGATAAATGGCACTGTTCACATGTACGGTACTGCTCATGATACTGTTCATGACACTGTTTACATATATGGTACGATAACATGGCATTGATCACTAACGTGGCACGACTTGATGACGTGGCAAAATTTTATTGGATGAATGATGTGGTGTTGACTGCTTATGTGGCGTTGATTGATGACTTGGCATTAATTGGCAGTAATAAAGAATATTAAGCCCACGATGCATGTTGATGTAGATCTAGATACCCAAGTGTTTCATTTCAATAGATTTCGCTTTAATTTATTTCTGCCATTTTAATTTAAATTTTAGGATAATCTAAATCACTTCCACCACAAATCCAATCACCCACTTAGAAAATTAACTATACACACAATTAAAATCTACCTCCTCGTGGGATGGACACTCGTCACCATTGCACAACAATCAACATACCATGGTAATACTTCCACACTCATTACTTGTTCATCTGGAAATGATTCACTCAATGATAATGGTTCCACAATTATATCAAAATGGAGATGAGAGTCAGCCGCAACATTTTCTGTGCCTTTCTTATCTTTGAATTCCAAATCAAATTCCTACAAAAGTAATACCGAACGACTTAGTGAAGCTTTTCTATTTTTCTTTGTGAGAAGATATTTAAGAGGAGCATGATCTGTGAATACAATTATTTTACAACCAATGAGATAGGATTGAAATTTCTCTAATGCAAACACTACTACTAGCATTTTTTTTCAGTTGTTGAATAGTTCAACTGCGCATCATTCAATATCATACAATCATAGTAAATAACATGGAGAATTTGATCAACTCTTTGTCCTAATACTGCTCCTACTGCACAATCAGATGTATCACACATGAGCTCTAATAGTAAGTTCCAATTTGGGGGATGAATAATGGGTGATGATGTTCACATTATTTTTTCAAATGCTACAAGACATGAATCATCAAAGACAAAGGTTGATTGCAAAAGGGTCTAGAAATTTTGCTAAAATCTTTAATGAAACGTCTATAAAAACCAGCATGCCTAAGAAAAAATCTTACTTGCCTGATTGTTTTAGGTAGAGGAAGATTGGAAATGAGATCCACCTTGGCTTTATCAACCTTAATACCTTTGCTCGAAATAATGTGATCGAGAACAATACCTTGGTTTACCATAAAATGACGCTTCTCCCAATTTAAGACTAAATTCTTCTCGATACATCTCTGCAGAACTAGTGTTAGATGATGTAAACATTAATCGAATGAATCACCAAATACAGAAAAGTCATCTATAAAGACTTTAAGGAATCGTTCAACCATATCAGAAAAATATTTAACATGCATCATTGCAAAAGTGCTAAAAGGGGAAGTGAAAATAGTCTTCTCTTGATCTTTTGGTGCTATAGGAATCTGATTATATTATGAGTACCCATCTAGAAAGCAATAAAATTCATGACATACTAATCTATCAAGCATTTAATCGGTAAATGGTAAAGAAAAATGGTCTTTACGTGTGACATAATTCAACTTTCTATAATCAATGCATACATGCTACTCTGTAGTCACTTTAGTGGGTATCAATTCATTATCACCATTGGTAACTACTGTGACTCCTGACTTTTTAGGGACAATTTACACAGGACTGACTTATGAACTATTAAAAATGGGGTAAATGATACCTGCGTCTAATAGTTTAAGGACTTTAGTTCTAACAACTTCTTTCATGTTAGGTGTTGTGTAAATGTTATTGAACTCACAAGTGCACGAATCTATTGTAGAATAGATTAATGATGACGAGTGTCAATCTCATGAGGAGGTGGATTTTCATTATGTATGGAATAAATTTTTAAACTGGGTGATTGGATTTGAGGGTAAAGTGACGTAAATTATCCTAAAATTTGAATTAAAATGGCGGAAATAAATTAAAGTGAAAGCTATTGCAATTGAAGCGCTTGGGTATCTGGATCTACATCAACATGCTCCATGGGCTAAATATTCCTTATTAATGCGAATTAAAAATGAATTCAGGGTTGTCAAATTAGGGGGAAGCCCCCTTTTATAGATACACTGAGTAAATCATGGCCATCGGATTAAAAATAGTTTAGACGCTTAGGATTGCGCCACGTCATCAGTCAACAGTACGTGGTTTGACCACACGGTTTAAATAGTGAGGCAGCTTGAATAGTGACGCGGTTTGGTTGAAAATAATTTCGTGTATATGCATGTACCGTACGTATGATTTTTAGTCTACTAACATGCTACCACGTCACCAATCAACAGTATATAAGATGGTGCTAGTTGTTAAACTCTTGACTTTCATTTATTAGTGTCCATGAATGGTGCTGAATCAAGTAAGGCGTTGATCTCATCGACTGATCTATCAATATCAAAATCCAAACCAAAGTGAGTTAGACATGTTTGTAAAGGGTCATCACTAAGGTTTAAAAAAAAAGTATTATTGTATACCTTAAATAGTACCATACTTATGAATAGTACCATTTAAGTGAATAGTACCATATATATGAATAGTATTGAATACCGTTTGATACTCCTCAAAAGGTTTTCGACTGTTTCGAGTTTAAAAGTGCCATCCGTTTCGCAGTCTGACTTCTCGTTAGTTGTGAAATGGCCAAAATATTCCTAAAATATATAAAATACTTAAATTATAATAAAACACACATAATAAAAGCTTAGAAGATTTAAACACGTAAAAGTAAAAGTGTTAGTGAGACTTAGAGCATAAAATAATAATTTTACCCTTTATAAATATGCATTCTCCAGTACTCAGCACTATGTCAGGTCTAAAAATGCTAAAGTCTAATCTTGTAGAAATCAAAGCTTCCCCTAATATCGAGCAGGAAGTGGAGGTGATGAATGTGGGAGTGAAGAGCTCATAGATAGACCGAATTGTCTCTTATATTTGAGATGGTGTGTTAACGACAAATAAAAAACAAGCCAGGAAACTTAGGTCCACGCAGCTCGATATACCTTGTCGATGGTGTTTTGTATCAACGAGGGTATAACTTGCCTTTTATATGGTGTTTAGATGACGATGAAGCAGATTACGTGATGAGGGAAGTACGCGAAGGGATATAAAGTAGCCACTCAGGAGCAAGGTCATTGGCTTTTAAAATTATGAAGCAAGGATACTTTTGGCATACAATGCATCAAGATACACAGGAGAAGCCCAGTAGTTGCAATAGTTGCGAGAGCTTCATTAACTTCTCTGCACAGCCATATGAGGAGCTCGCCGGCATATCTTCGTCGTGGCCTTTCGCGCAAATGGAGAATCGATCTCATAGGGCTTCTATTGAAAGGACAAGAAGCAGCAACCCACACTATTGTAACAATTAATTATTTTACAAAGTGGATCGAGGTCAAAGCCCTGGACAAGATAACAAAGAAGAAAACAACTAACTTCATCAAGAGAAACATTATATGTAGATATGGGATCCTCCACACCCTCATAACAGATAATGGAAGGCAATTTGATAATCGAAGTTTCAGGGAGTTCTGTAAAAATTTTGGGATCGATTTAAGGTTTTGTTCACCAGCTCAGCCAAAGGCAAATGGTCAGGTTGAGGCAGCCAACAAAACTATAAAGAAGCTCCTGAAAACTCACTCAGGGGAAAAGAAAGGGGTATGGGTAAATGAAGTATCTGGTGTGCTGTGGGCTTACAGAACAACTAAGAAGACAGCTACAAGGGAAACCCCATTTGCATTGACTTTTGGTCATGAAGTCATAGTCTATAACACCCCAAGTCTAACATATGCAGAGCACGTGAGGAAGAAGGTTACTCACAAATCATAATCTTTACTCATAAATTACCAATTGAAATACTTCAAAATCTTATTCAAATAATTCCACAAGTTTAAAAGTCTGAAACTAATATTTGCCTTAATATTTGCTCTTAATGTACCTTAACTAAGGGAATAACTCTACTTCTTAATATTTGCTCTTTCCGATCAACAATCTCAATAGGCTACTCCTCGTATGACATGTCTTCTGATATCTGAATTGGTTGATAGTCTAGCACATGTGAGGGGTCAGTTATATACTTTCTTAACACAGACACATGAAACATATTGTGAAGCCTAGATAGAGCTGGTGGTAAAGATATGCGATAGCCCACAGGACCAATTTTCTCTAAAATCTCAAATGGTCCAATGAATCTGGGCTAAGCTTCCCGAACCGAAACACCCCTTTCCATGGCGATACCTTCAAGAAAACAAAGACTCCTTTATCAAATTCCAACTCACATCCACAACAATCTACATAACTCTTCTGTCTACTCTGAGCTGTTCAAAGACGTTCCCTAATCAACTTGATTTTATCAACAGTAATCTGTATCAATTCTAGACACAAAAGTTTTCTTTCACCAACCTCATCCCAGCAGATTAGGGACCTACACTTTCTTCTATACAATGCCTCAAACGGTGCCATGCTGATACTTGAATGGAAGCTATTGTTATAAGCAAACTCGATCAACATTAGGTATTCTTCCCAACTACCACTTAAGTCTAGCACACAAGCTCGAAGTATATCTTCGAGAGTTCGGATAGTCCTTTCGGATTGTCCATCTGTCTGTGGATAGAAAGCAGTGCTAAATCTCAATTTCGTTCCCATCTCTTTGTGTAAACTAACCCAAAATCTTAAAGTGAACAATTGATCTCTATTAGACACTATTGACACTGGAACTCCATAAAGCCTTACTATCTCTTTAATGAATAACTTAGCTAGTTGCCCTCCTTGCTAAGAAATGGGCTAATTTCGTCAATCGATCAACAATTACCAAAATGCAGTCACATCCCTTCCTAGAACGAGAAAATCCTGAGATAAAATCCATTGTTATGTGTTCCCATTTCCATTGAGGAGTAGGAAGTGTTTGTAAAGTTCCTGCTGGTCTTTGATGTTTGATCTTCAGTTGTTGGCAAACTAAACATTGAGACACAAAAACAGCAATATCTCTCTTCATATTCCTCCACCAAAAACTCTGCTTTAGATCACGATACATCTTAGTACTACCAGGATGCATACTATAAAGTAACTCATGAGCTTCTTTTAAGATCTCTACATTTATCTCTTTATCTGTTGGCACGCAAAGCCTTTGTCCTACCCTTAATACATCTACATTGTCAAGTCTGAAATTAGGTTGATGTCTTCTGTTTACCTATTCACGAATTTTGTTGAGTTCCATGTCGTTCTTTTGAGCTAACTTAATTCTATCAATTAGAGTGGGTTGGACTATTAAATGTGCTAACAAGTCTGCTTGCCCATGAGTAACTACCTTGATCCCACATCTCCTCAAGTCCTTTACCAAATTAGTTTGCATGGTGGTCAGATGTGCTATGCACGCAGATGATTTCCTACTTAAGGCGTCAGCTACCACATTTGCCTTTCCTGGATGGTAATAAATAGAGCAATCAAAATCCTTCACCAACTCCAACTATCTTCTCTGCCGCAAATTCAATTCTTTCTGAGTAAACAAATACTGCAAACTCTTATGGTCGGTAAAGATCTCACAAGTCTCCCTATACAAATAATGCCTCCAGATTTTTAAAGCAAACACTACAGCTGCCAACTCCAAATCATGAGTCAAATAGTTTTGTTTATGGCTCTTTAATTGCCTAAAAGCATACGCTATAACCTTACCATGCTGCATTAGAACATAACGCAAGCCCTTTCTAGAGGCATCACTTTAAATTACAAAACCTTCACTCTGAGAGAGGAGAGTTAAAATAGGAGCAGATACCAAACGACTCTTGAGCTCTTCGAAGCTCTTTTCATATGCTTTATCCCAAGTGAACTTCATGTCCTTCTTAGTCAAAGTAGTCAGTGGTGCTGTTATACTAGAAAATCCCTTCACAAAGTGTCTATAATAACCTGCCAATCCCAAAAAACTCCTTACTTCAGTTACATTAGGTGGCCTTTCCCAATTCATAATAGCCTCCACTTTGGCTAGATCTATCGAAATACCATCCTTCGTCACAATATACCCCAAAAATGCCACACAATCAAGCCAAAACTCACACTTCTTAAACTTTGCATACAACTTCTTCTCACGCAATATTTCCAACACAATCCTCAGGTGCCTCTCATGCTCCTCTTTACTCTTAGAGTAAACCAATATGTCATCGATAAAGACAATGACAAATTGATCAAGATAAGGTTGGAAAATCATATTCATCAAATCCATGAATGCTGCAGGAGCATTAGTTAACCCAAAAGGTATAACTAAGAACTCATAGTGCCCATAACGAGTTCGGAAAGCTGTCTTCGATACGTCCTCACTTCTAACTTTCAATTGATGATAGCCAAATCGTAATTCAACTTTTGAAAATATCGCTGCACCTCGTAATTGATCAAAGAGGTCATCAATTTGACGGAAGAGGGTATTTATTCTTGACAGTAACCATATTCAACTGTCGGTAATATTTACACAACCCCATTGAACCATTTTTCTTCTTTACGAACAAAATAGGAGCATCCCAAGGCGACACACTAGGACGAATAAATCCTTTATCTAGTAACTCTTGTAGCTAGACTTTCAGTTCTTTCAACTCAATAGGTGTCATCCGATATGGTGCCTTAGAAATAGGGGTTGTACTAGAAATTAATTCTATGGTAAATTCAACCTCTCGATCTGGGGGTAGTCTAGGAAGATCTTCAGAAAATACATCAATAAACTCTTTTAAATAGATATGTCTTCTAGGCATGCCCCATCGGAATGGTCAGCAATTACATATGCTAAAAATCCTTTACACCTCTTTTTTAGCATTTTTGCTGCCTTAACCATAGAAATCAAACATCTATTACTCCTATGATTCCCTTGAAAATGAAATTCTTCCTCGCCAGGAACGCAAAAAATAATTTCCTTAGCAAAGCAATCTATCGAAAAATGGTAAGGTCCTAACCAATCCATTCCCAAGATCAAATCAAAATCGTGCATCTCTAAGGGTAGGGGATCCACAAGAAATTCTCTATCACACAATCTAATCACACATGACTTATAAACATGATCTATAAATTCGCCATAGAAGTACTAATTGTCACGTTAACATCTAGTGGTGTGATAGGGACATCAGCATAATGGGCAAACACACAGGATACAAATGAATGTGTAGCACCAGGTCAAAAAGAACTTTGGTTTCTCTAGAGAATAAGGACAATGTACTTGATACTACATCATTTGACACCTCAGCATCTTTCTCCATCAGCATAAAGAGATGCCCTTGCACCTTTGGTTTCTTCCTCAGCCCTTCATTAGTCGGAGTATTTATAATCTCGATACGTCTCTTTGGCCAATCCATAATCCTATGCCCAGTTTCTCCACAAGCAAAAAAGGCTCTAGTTTTCCAATGGTATTCACCAGGGTACCTCCTTTCACAATGTTGACAAATGGGGTAGTTCCTCTTAGTGGTATCATCAAGAACACCCTTATTATCCCATTTGTTACCTCTACCAACATGCTTCTAGGATTGAGTGCCCTGCCTATAAGAACTTCCATTTTGTGGTCCACCCTGTCGATTCTTTTTATTTCTCTGATCCCTTGCAACTTGAGCTTCAAGAATATCCTTCTCCGCAAGAATGGCTCGATCTACCAATCGGCACAATTGTTAATCTTAAGGATGGTCAATCGCCCTTTAATGTTAGGACGTAACCCTTTTAGGAACTTCCTACACTTACTACCTTCATTAGTGACGAAGGTAGAAGCAAAATGAGATAGAGCAATAAATTATTCCTCATACTCTGCAACAGACTTTGTTCCTTGAGTCAATTTCAGGAAGTCAGCCTCCATCTGATGTCGAACTCATTCGGGAAAATACTTTTCATGAAAAGCCTCCAGAAATAACTCCCAAGTAATAGGTGCATCTTGCAACCCGGCTCTCAAAAGATGAGATTTGGTATCCCACCAATGGTCTGCCTCACCCTGAAGGATAAATGAGGCCAATATCACGCTCTGATCATCATTACAACCCATTACCACAAATATCTTTTCCATCTGTCTAAGCCATGCCTCTGTAACCATGGGATCAACAGTCCCCTAAAAAGTAAGTGGTCCCAATTTCTTAAATCGTTCTAAGTTCACTATAGCTCCTTGATTTCTTGCGCCACCTTGCCTTTCAACTGGCACGTTCTCATGTGCCCTAACTCTACCTCTGGCCATATCTTGTATTAGCTTACTCTGTTGTTCCATTAACCTGATCATTGTGTACATCATCGGATTACCTTTGCTATCCATCTCACGCAAGGTTGGGTCAATATCATCAGTGCTACCTAAAACATTTCTCGAGCTAGAGGCATTCCTAGCACCTCCCCTATGTGACATCTTTTGACTATAACATGGAGAATAAAAATAAATAACGATAAATAATTCATAGTTAAAGGTTGTGCTAGTGCACAAAGTACTGCATAAGTAGTATAACTAAGAAAAGTTAGTGATTGACAACAAGAGCAAACAAATATTTCATTCTACGTTAATACCAAAAATCTTATATCAAGGAGTTATTTCAAAGTCACAAGCAACTAGAAAATCAAAAAGACCAAAACTGAATTACTAATTATAAACGAATACTCCTGACCTTAAAGATTTGTTCTCTCTATTAACCTCGATAAGGTCTACAAAGTCTCGTGCCTTCTTTCTATAACCGCAAAGTTCATAGGTTTACTCAACCGGATAGGGAAAGGATCTAATTCTATTTTTTTCTCCTCAATCGTGACTCTAATTGTCTTTTTTTCCTTAAGAGTTTTATGAAGTAGTTTATCTAGACATGGAGAAACCCATCATTTGCTATCCCAAGGCTTAAATTGAGGTCCTGTCCAAAATAAGTGACATATTAGAAGCTTATTCTTGTTAGCTCCCTTGTCATAAACACGTAGTCCTCGTATGGCCTCATTGAGCTTCTTTCTTGAAGCTCCAGGTCCTGGAGGAGTATCGTTGTAGACCGTTTTAGCCCCTCTTAATCTATCATCCATTCGCTGCTTATGAAGTCTCCTAAGATCTTTAACAAGAACTCCACCTAAGATAAATTGTTCAGTCCTGTCAATTTCCGTCCATCCCTCATTCTTAGAACTTTTCATACCTATATTGTTCCTCATCATGTCTACAAAACAAATGTAATTATTTCTATTAGACAATCTGATTAGACCTTAAAAGAAAGTCTACAGAATCCTAACCTAGTGCTTTGATACCACAATTGTAACACCCTAAGTCTAACACGTGCAGAGCATAACTAGTATACTAAGAATGATAATATCAAAATTTATACTTATAATAATATCAAAATACTTATATATATCTGGTATACTAAGAATGAAGTTACTTACCTCAGTAAAAGAATTCGAACTACACACCTCTAAGCCTCTAATAGTCTTAAACATTTGCAATACCTTAAACAAATACAAAATACAACTATCAATAACTTACTCTAAGAATATGCTCTTCTAATTCATTTCCGAACAGGTTTGATTCTTAGAATTTTAACTCTTAATCTAAAACTCATAATGAATTCTGGACATTCATGGGTACCTCATATAAAGGTTCCAAGAGGATCCGATACCAAAAACATTTTCAATACTATTTATTACTTGACAAATTTGAAACTGTTTCGCACTACCTTTACCAAACAGATCGTGTTCTGAGATTTTTATAAAATCGGATCCTAATATGAAAATTATGAAATTAAAACTGTGAATACTAAACACATGTATCAACTTATATATAAAATTTCAGAATGTTTCTAGTTCATTTAATAATACAAATAAGTTTGTGAATCTGATCGCCTTGCTGGAATCACAGTTTTCTAGTGTATTTGTGTTCGATTCCAAAATCCATATAAAATTGAAAAAAATCAACTCTTATGAAACAAAATTTAATCAATAAGCCCTACATGTCTAGTTTTCAGAAATATAAATTTCAAAAGAAAATTCATTCAGAAAATATATGTTTGAATTCGAGATACTTATATTGTCCAAAATTTGTCTAGTGTGCTTAATGCACCAAGGGTTGCTTATTAAAACCCATAATAAATCAAAACCCTAAAAAAGAATCTAAACACACCTTAAATCATGTATTATAATCTGTATTAATCTAAAATCATGTTAATATAAACCCTAGATAGAGTGATTGGAAATCTTATGGAGAATAAGGAGAGTAAACTTACCAATTACTTTGATTCTCTCCTAAACAAATATTTTAATTCCTAGGTTGGATTGGAAATGAAAAGGGTTGGGGGTATTTATAGGATTTCTTAAGGCTAATGGATGGCTAGGATTTTGTCACCATAACTCTTGATCAATGGTTAAAATTATCCTTCATAAATACCTTACCAATTTCTAAAATTCTTATCTATCTCTACAACTTCTCTTACATCATCACCTATGTCATAGATTATGTCATTATTACTCAGTCATTGCATCATTACTTGTGTTATTACTTCTTTTAGAATTTAATATTACGTATTATTATTATTATAATACTTAAAGGGGCTTGTTAGCTCAAAATAAATTATATTATACTTAGGTGAGAGAATTGAACCTTACACATTAAATAGAACACTTTTATAAAGAGCAAAATGATGAGGAGATGTCCTTAAACTTGGATTTGCTAGCCGAAAAGGAAAGTGGCATCGGGGAGAATGATGGAATACCAACAGAGGATTGCTTGATACTACAGCAAGAAGGTCTGTTTGTTACAGTTCAGGAGTGGCGATTAAGTGCTCATGAAAGTGAATCAGACTACCAGAGACCCAACACAAGGGTCTTTTATTCTCAATTGGGAGGGGCCATACAGGATTCTACGAGCAAATGGACCAGAAGCCTACAAGTTAGCCAATGCAGATGGCCGCAAGATAAAATGATCGTGAAAATTCGAGCACTTAAGGAAGTATTTCCATTAAGTGTTTCTGTAATGAGCCAATTTGAAAATTTATTTTTTGCAATGTTTATGTTTAATTTAGTTGTAATTACTCTTTGTGCACACTCAATTTTCCTTTTGCAACTTCTAAAATACTTAGTAATAATAACTCGATAAAGCTCATTCAAATAATTCCTTTTATTTTTCTATAGTGAATAAACGATTTAAAAGTCTCAATGCCTACTCGAGGAAAGACAAAAAGTCATAATTTACCAGAACTTACTTCGTCAAGCAGTGGCAAGCAGGTGTTTGCTTCAAAATATTTTTTTAGGCAAATAAACGAGTTAGAAGTCTCAAAGAAGTCAAAATTTGTCGGAACTTGCTGTTTCAAGTGGTGACGAGTAGTTGTTTGCTTCAAAATATTTTTCTAAGGCAAATAATTAACTTAAAAGTCTCAAATCCTGCTCGAGGCGAGACAAAAAGTCAGAATTTGCCAAAACTTACTCTGTCAAGTAGTGACAAGCAGGATTTTGCTTCAAAATATTTTTCTAAAGCAAGTAAATGACTTAAAATCTCAAAGCCTCCTCGAGGTGAGACAAAAGTCAGATTTGCTAGAGCCTGCTCGGTCAAAGGAAGATGAACGGACGCATATTACAAAATATTTCCTAAGGAAAAAGTGATGCTAGAAGTCTCAATACCTTCTCGAGATGAGGCAAAAGTCAAATTTGCTAGAACTTGCTCAGTGACGAGTAGGTGATTGCTTCAAAATATTTTCTAAGGAAAATAAAAGGTTTTAACTCTCTAAATCTACTCGAGGTAAGACAAAGTCAATGTATTCCAAAAACATGCTCAACTAGATGAAGTCGAGCATATAATCAATATAAAAAAAAGGAAAGAAAAGATCTTTAAGTCTTGAAACCTACTTAAGCTAAGATAGAGTTCGGCTTTGCCTAATCCTAATCGGCAAACCCAAGCAACCAATCAATTTAAAAGCTCCCTTGTGGTACAATTATGGGAAGGTTCATGTAAGCTCGCTTAGAGAATAAATCAACAACCACAGATTACAAAATGAATAAAGAACAAACCTTACTAATGCTCAGAGTACATGAACAAGTAAAAAGTTTATAGTCTCATACATAAAGTATTACTTATGAATCTTGAAGAGGTGGGTTCACTTGTTCTACAGTAGGGGGGATGTCAACAACAATTGATGAGGTAGCCATATTAGTATCCTTAAGGGGCTCCTCTTGACCTTCAGCTCCTTGATCTTGCTTCGTTATATACTTGTTTACACCCTCTTCTAATTTACTCATGTCTAATTCTGGGTACTTCTTCTTAAGGACGGACATGTTGTAATTGTAGTTAAAGGCAAGGCCAGAGTTGTACTTCTCGTCTGCTTGTTTCTTTAAGTTTTTGACCTTATCTTTGAGTTAAGAAATCTAAGACTCTAAGGACTTCAGCTACTCTTCATATGTAATCTTCTAGGTATCTCACTCAATTCTAATAGCAACGAGTTCATTTTTCACCTCAGCCAGCGCACGCTTAAGTTGGGTGGCCTTGGACTCAAAAAGAGCATTTTTCTCCTCGAGATGTAGGACTTCTTAATAGAGCTGAACTGATCATTCCTCTGCATGCTTTGTCTTCTTAGCTTTCTTCCTAAAGCCCTGGATCTCTACCTGTCTCTTCCTATCATATTGGAAGGCTCTGGCCATTTAATAAGTGACAACAGTAGCAAGTTGAAATGCACTTGCTTGGAGGCTATTCACTATTTCGCCCAAGGTTTGATCATCGAGACTCTTGACATACTTAAATTTGACCACCCTGGCATACTCCCCCTACCATGCAGTCAAAAAATCCCCTTGATCCTGTTGCGAAGGAGAAGAACTTCGATCAGTCACTAGGGGAAAGTCTTCATGGCTTTTTCACTTGGTTTCTCGTCTGCACTGTCGTGAACTTAAGTAAGAGGCAGGAGAGCTAGTAGAGGAGAGCTGGTTTGGGAAATATAACTTCTTTTAGGAGGAGTAGGTGCGCTGCTCGATTCACCCCTAGTGCGAACCCACTTCTTTGATATGGCCCTAAGGATTCTACGATCCATGACTACTACTACTACTACTACTACTACTACTACCACTTTTACTAACTGGGATTTGACAAGCTTGGTGGTCGTTAGAAGATCTCTGAACAGGCAGGTGTTTGTTAATGCAGTATAAACTTGCAGCAATAACCTATTTTTGGCATTGTAGATGTTAAGTGTTAGAAAATGTCTATTTAGAAAGGAGAAAATCATCATTTTACACTCCAAGTCTCACTAACATCCCTATCTTTATGTATTTAAGTCCCTTGTGATTTAATTATGTGTGTTTTATTATAATTAAGTATTTTGTGTCTTTTAGGAGGTATCATGGTCATTTCACAATAAACGAGAGATCAAATGGCAAAACGGACAGTAATTCTGAACTCAGGATAGTCGAAAACATTAGGAGGAGCATAAAAAGATAAAGGATACTGTTCACATATATGGTACGATGACATGGCATTGACCATTGACGTGGTATTGACCGATAATATAGCAGCATTCGATTGGATGAATGATGTGGCATTAACTGTTTATGTGAAGTTAACTGATGACGTGGCTTGATCGATGATGTGTCACGATCCTATTAGACTAAAATGTTGATGTGGTGTTGACCGCTGACATAACAGTAAGTTAGTGGATCGAAAAAATGTGTGTATGGTACATGTATTTACACGGAATGACAGCCCTAATGATGTGTTCTATCTAATCAGAACTTGCCACGTGATGCAATCTTGAGCGTCCAAATTGTTTTAATCTGATGGCCATGATTTACTCATTGTACCTATAAATAAGGGGCTCTCCCCCCTAATTTGACGCCCTTGAATTTAGTTTTGAGCTCCATTTTCTATAATTCCTTCTCCATCTTATATTTTCTATGTATTTTAATAAATTTCCCTTTTACCCCTAATTCAATTATGAGTAGCTAATTTTTTTTCAAGCTTGGGTTGAAGGTGAAGTCTCAACATGTTCCATGGGCTTAATTTGGTAAATCTTCTTTCTCTTCCCCTCTGATTTATATGGATGTTTTGACTTTTTGTTGACAAATAGTAATAATCTTGCCTAGATATTGCACTGGGTAATCGTCTCCCTAGTGTAAGGTTATTACTATTTGACGCGATAAGCCCTTAGCACTATATTGATTAGAGTGTGGTTCATGAGCAGTAGAAACCCCTCATGATTAGAGTGCGGATCCACAGACCCAAGCGCTTCATTTTTATAGTTTTTACTTTAATTGATTCCCGCCATTTTCATTTAAATTTTAAGATAATCTAAATCATTTCCACCACAAATCCAACCACCCACTTAGAAAATTAACTCTATACACAATTAAAATCCACCTACTCATGGGATCGACACTCGTCACTATTGATTTATTCTACAATAGATTTGTGCACTTGCGAGTTCAATAAAATTTGCACAATAAGTTTTTGGCACCGTTGCCGGGGAGGTAATTATTTTAATTCGTAGAATTAATTTTTGTAAATAATTTTTTTAGTTGTTTTCTCGTAATTTTTTCTTATTTTTTTTTTAAAAAAGAGTGAATCTGCATTTTGAGGTAAGAATTTCTTTTCTTTTTCTTTTCTTTAAATTTTTGTAATTTAATTTTCAAGTTATTTTTCTTTGTAATTTTTCGTTTATCTTATTAATTTGTTTTAATTTTAGTTAATTTATTTATCGTATTTTTTTATAGCACTTAAGTGTGTTTTCATAGTAAGGTTGTAACAGCATGATAAGGTTAGTACCGTAATTTCTACTTCTTCTTTATTTTTATTAGTTTTGTTCTCATTTTTTTTGTATTATTTGCATTCATGGTCAAAGGTCACAGCTACCTAATCTTTAACCCATAAACTTTGAATTGGAAAAAATACTTCGCACACACAAACATATTGCAATTAAAAATAAAATTGAAATGGATTTGCAACACCAACAACTAGAACCACAGGAGAGGTCATTTAAGGAATACTTCAGTCCTTTAGCTAACTTGAGCACATCATGCATAAGATACCCAAATGTAGCTGTTAGGAGTTTTGTGTTAAAACCTAGTGTGTTAAATTATCTCCCAACATTCTATAGCTTGGAAAATGAAGGCCTATATAATCATCTGAATGATTTTCATGCTGTTTGTCAAACTTTTAAACCTTTGGGCTGTTTGTTTGACTTAATAACCGGAGAAGAGTTAGTCGTCTCAGGTATGCAAGAACGAATCACTAAAATGCTAAATCATGCTGATGCTTTTATTTTTCTATCAGGAGATCTTGCAACTCTAGAGGCACCAATCACATTAGCATCTTGGGCCCATCTAAACATTCATCAGAAGCCCATCGGTTTGTTAAATGTCAATAACTTTTATGATGGCTTTATTGCATTTCTTAACCATGAAATAAAAAACTATTTCATGTATTCCACAGTGAAAAAATTTTTTATTTGTGCTCACACTGCTAATGAGCTACTTGATTTATTACAAGCTCATCGACCAAAGCCAGATCCCAAGACCTTTGTGTTGGAGTATCCAAATAATGATGGTAACAGTAGCCACAGTAAGAAGTACAAATTTGATTTAATTCTCCGCTTGTAAATATTTTCTTTTGTATTGCACCACCTAGGTGATGTCTTCTAAACTCTACTTCTTTCCTTTAAAACATTGAGGACAATGTTTCGTTTGGTTGGGGGGAGGAAATAATTGACAATTGTGGAATGTCTCAATCTTGGTTATGTTTTTACTAATTTTTTGTTGTTGAGACTAATTGTGGCTAATATTTTGAGTCGAAGATAGCTGAATATAGAGTGTAGTGACTCTAGAAACGCATCTTCTTAGTTTAAAAAAAAAATTTACTTTCCAAACATTTTCTTTTTCTTTATTATCTTATTATTAAGCTTCAACAGTCATTTTAATTGTGATATTTCTAACTTCTTCTTTTACCAATTAGTTTTTTTACATCATTTTCACCTTCTGCATGCATATTTTTCAAGTTTAGAATAGGTTTGGGGGTAGAATGTGATTTAAAAAAAATTGTAATCTTTTAACATTGGATGACATGATGACTTTCAAATTTTAGTATTTGTATTATCTTTGGTCTTGAGTGATGTTACACCATGTTTGCTACTCTATATGTTGATGTAGCAGATAAATAGGAGTTGCTTGAAGGAATGTACATTTCATAATAAATTCTAAGTGAGTTTTTGAGCCTATTATTTTTGGAGAGTAACCCTTTTTGCCCATTTTTCATACAACTTAGCAGTTTACTGTTTTATATACGATCTCTACATTCTTTTGAATCAACCCTCTTAAAAAAAATTATTTAAAAAAAGAAAAAAAAAGTGTGTTGCTACATCTGAAGGTCCATTTAACTAATAGATATGGAGGATTATCTAGAGCCCTAAAAGATGATGGAAAGGCCATCTTTGACCCGTTTGAGCCTTTCTAGCCATCCCTTATGTGAAATATCTATAGTTAGCCCTTTTGAGCCTTTTATTTTAAAAAAAAACTTTTCCTTATCAACTTATCATCTTGACCCACTCCAATTTGGAGTATCACCCGATATCTTACAAGTTCCATCACCTATTCATGTTTGAGAAAAATATAAATAATTGTTTTGTTTAGTAAAGTTGTGCAATACAAAAAAAAAAGAAAGAAAAAAAAAAGAAAACAAAGTTCTAAAAAAAAAGAAAAGAACAAAAAAAAAGAGAGATATAATACAATAATAAATAAGTGAAATGCACTTTTTAGTTTTTAAAAGATATTATTTTTCTTAAACATATATTTTTTTTTCTTTATTTTCCTTTCTTTGTTAGCCATGTCCCTAGCCTACGTTACATCCTAATAATAGTCCTTCTTGATTTTAGGGAACTATAGTCTGAAGTATAAACTAGTTATATGGGCTAAAAAGATGTAGTGGTGCAAAAAAAAAGAGAAAAAATAAATAAATAAATAAATTGGGTTGACCAACATTTTTTTTGACTTGAGATCGTGTTATTTCTAAGTTGTGGGCATATTTCTTTCATTTTAGTGAGAGCGTGTGATATTACTTTTTTATTATTTTTTCTCAATTTACCATTCATTAGAGTGACTATTTTTCTTGGATTTAATTTCTTTGTGAGAGTGTCACTACTACTGGTGAGATTTCGGGGTTTGACATATCATTTTTTAAAGTAGCCGTGATAAAATCTACTATGTTGATTCATGTGGATGTGATGTTTCTTTAGACTGGAGATAATGCTTATACTTTTATTTGATTGTTATCATTAGTCTGATTGAATAAACACGATTGTTTAAAAAAAAACATTTTGGATTTGAATTTTGTTTTCACTTTATTTGCTAGGGACTAGCAATAAGCTGGTTGGGGGGTGTTGAGTGTTAGAAAATGTATATTTATAAAATAGAAAATCATCATTTTACACTTCAAGTCTCACTAACATCTCTAATTTCATTTATTTAAGTCCCTTATTATTTAATTATGAATGTTTTGTTTTAATTAAGTATTTATGTAATTTAGGGGCATCATGGTCATTTTACAATGAACGAGATATCGGATAGCAAAACGGACGTCACTTTTAAACTCAGGACAGTCGAAAACCTTAATAGGAGCATAAAAGGAAAAATGGCACTGTTCACACGTACAGCACTATTCAAATATACGGTACTATTCATGGGTACTGTTCACGACACTGTTCAAACCGCGTGGTCAAATCCGTGGTCAAACTGCGTACTGTTGACTGATGACATGGCGCAATTATGTGCGTCCAAACTATTTTTAATCTGATGGCCATGATTTACTCAATGTATCTATAAAAAGGGGATCTCTCCCCCCTAATTTGATACCCTTGAATCCATTTTTGAGTTTAGTTTTCTATAATTCTCTCTCCATCTTGTATTTTCTACGTATTTTAATAAATTTCCATTTTACCCTTAGTTCAATTATGAGTAGCTAATTTTCTTTCAAGCTTGGGTTGAAGGTGAAGTCTCAACATGTGTCATGGGCTTTATTTGGTAAATTTATTTTCTCTTCCCCTCTAATTTCTGTGGAGGTTTTGACTTTTCGTCGATAAATAAAAATAATCTTGTCTAGTTACCGCCCTAGTTTTACCGGCACCCTAGTATAAGGTTATTATTATTTGACACGATAAGCCCTTAGCACTATATTGATTAGAGCGTGGTTCATGAGGTGTGGATTCCCCCCTCATGATTTAATTGGTATTAATAAGGATTATTTAGCACATGGTGCATGTTGATACGGATCCAGATACCCAAGTGCTTTATCTCAATAGTTTCCAGTTTAATTATTTCTGTCAATCCAATTTAAATTCCAGCATAATCTAAATCATTTCCACACAAATTCAACCACCCATTTCATAATTAATTCTACATAATTAAAATCTACATTCTCGTGGGATCTACACTCGTCACCGTTAATCTATTCTACAATAGATTCATGCGCTTGCGAGTTCAACAAAATTTGCACAATACTGTTAGGAAATTGGTGGGTGAAGCAGACACACAGCTAAAGTAAAAATTGAGAAATAATTAAAAAATAATCACACAGGAACACCAGAAATTACGTGGTTTGGCTTTTAGCCTACGTCCACGGGCGAAGACAGAATTAAAATATTTTACTAGTGAGAAGGAGTTACAAGTATTGTAGTATTTTAGCTCACTTCCCAAAACCCCAATACATCCAAACTCTCAAATCACTAATACAAGAACTTATAATTTTAAGCTCTCTAAACTCTCTCTTTAAAATTGCTTATTTGCTCTCTCTCTATGGAATTGAGAGCTGAAGAAAAAAATGGATACCGAGAAGGGAATTAAAGCCTTCTATTTGTAGGCTTCATTTCCCCTCCATTTTAATAATAAAATAATATTATTAATATTTTATTATTTTTCCTTTCAAATCTTTCGGCTTATTCTTTCTTCTTTTTCTTCTTCAAGCTTTTCGGCATTCAAAATGGGCTGCATCTAGAGATGTGGTCTTCTAGAATTTGCTGACTTTGACATTCTTTCACTTGGAGATTAGATTGAGAACCAATCAATCTCCACACCATCCTTTCTACTTCGCCATAGTCATGTTGCCTACGTTTCTGCTAAGCCACAAGAGGATCTACTCCAAACAAACTTGTCAGCATTGATCGGCTTGGTCAAAACATCTGCTAGGTTCTCCTTCGTATGGATTTTCTGTAAATCCACACTTCTGTCTTCCACTACTTCTCGAACGAAGTGATACTGAACTCCTATGTGCTTTATTCTGGAATGAAAGGCTGGATTCCTTGCAAAATGCAAGGCACTCTGACTGTCACAAAACACAGGAATTTTTTGTTGTTTGTGCCCGAGCTCCTCCAATAACCTTTGTATCCAAATAGCTTCCTTACACGCTTGTGTAGCTGCCATGTACTCTGCTTCTGTTGTAGATAAGGCCACAACGGTCTGCAGTTTCGAAACCCAGCTTACAATGCTCTCAAGTGTAAACACTTAGCCAGTAGTGGATTTCCTTTTATCAAGATCTCCTGCAAAATCTGAATCCACATAGCCCTTGACAGTAAACTCTGATCCTCCATAACATAATGCAACATCTGAGGTTCCTCTGATGTATCTTAGAATCCTCTTCATAGCTATCCAATGCTCTCCACCAGGATTCGCCATGTATCGACTGACTTCTCCCACTGCTTATGCAATGTCTGGTCTTGTACATATCATAGCGAACATCAAACTTCCCACTGCTGATGCATACGGTACTCGAGACATCTCTTTCCTCTTTACTTTATCGCTAGGACACATACTTGAGGATAATTTGAAATTAACAGGAAGTGGGGTAGAAATTGACTTACAATCTTGCATGTTGAAGCGTCGCAAGATTGTCTTCAAGTAGTTTTTCTGAGAAAGCCAAATCTTCATGTTATTTCTGTCTCGGTGAATTTGCATCCCTAGAATCTTGTTTGCTAGTCCCAAGTCCTTCATTTCGAACTCCCTAGCCAATTGTGCCTTCAATTCTTGGACTCGATCTTTGTTGGGGCCTGCTACCAACATGTCATCCACGTACAACAGCAAAATAATGAAATCATTATCTTCAAACCTCTTGTAATATACATAATGGTCTGAACTGAGTCTGTTGTATCCAAGGCTCATGATGAAGGAATAAAATCTCTTATACCAACACCTCGGCGCCTATTTGAGACTGTATAGAGATTTGTTCAATCTGCAAACCAAGTTCTCCTTTCCTGTTTTTATAAAACCTTCTGGTTGGAGCATATATATTTCTTCTTCAAGTTCTCCATGAAGAAATGCAGTCTTCACATCTAACTGCTCTAGATGTATGTCAAATGTAGCACACATTGCCAAGACTATTCTGACTGTTGTAAGTCGAACTACTGGAGAAAATATCTCGTTGAAGTCAATACCTTCATTCTGAGCATATCCTTTCACCACCAATCTTGCACGATACCGCTCCACTTGGTCATTGCCATCACGCTTGATCTTGTAGACCCATTTGTTACCAATGGTTTTTTTTCCGCGTGGTAGTGGTACAAGTTCCCATGTCTTGTTCTTGTGTAAAACCTCAATTTCTTCTTGAATTGCTGTCATCCACAAAGCAACATCTAAGCTGTTTAAAGCTTCATGGAAAGTTGATGGCTCTCCATCTTCTGTTAGAAGACAGTATGCAACATTGATCTCAAAGATTATAAAACTTTTTTCTTTTAAGTCCAAATTACACAAAATACCTTATCTTATAAATATAAAACATTTTAATTTATGAAAAGTAATTATTAAATTAATCTCTTGAGCTTCTCAAATGCTAAATCATGCATTAATTAAATCATACCGGCTTTACAAGAATTTTTCGCAATAATTTATCCTTTGAGCTCCAAATTTTATTCTTGATTTCGCCGTTGTCCGCTGAGTGTCTTGAATTTGATTTCACTTGATTCACTTGCATAAATATTATCCTTCAAAAACTAGTGAAAATGTGAAATACAATATTTATTATTTTTTACTTAGGACACATGTTTGTTATCATCAAAATTACATTATTTGTAGCTCTTTAAGCTAACAAAACTAAGAATATGCTTTTATAGAGTCACTACACTCCACATTCAGTCATCTTCGACTAAAAAATTTAGCCACAATTAGTCTTTACAATAAAAATAAAAAAAAACTTCACCAGTATTGAGACATTCCATACTTGTCGACAATTCTCTCCCCTTAACTAGAACGAAACATTGTCCTTAATGTTTTAAAGGAAAGAAGATGAGTTTAGAAGGCATCACTTGGGTGCTGCAATGTAGAAGAAAATATTTACAAGCGGAGAGTTAAATCTAATTTGCACTTCTTACTGCAGCTACTGCTACCATCATTAGTTGGCCACTCCAACACAAAGGTCCTGGGATCTGGCTCTAGTCTATAAGCTTTTAATAGATCAAGAAGCTCATTAACAATACGAGCACAAATAAAAAAAAATTTTGCTGTAAAAGGAATTAAATGGTTTTTTATTTCATAGTTAAGAAATGAGATAAATCCATCATAAAAATTATTAACATTTAACAAATCGATGTGTGAGGAAAAATTTTATCACTTAAATATAATATAATTTATTTTAACCTAACATAAGCAATGACATAAAATATTATAATAATAATATAAAATATTTAAGTAATGATGACATAAACAATGATGACATAAGCAATGACATAAGTGATGATGTAAGAAAAGTATGTAGAGAAAGTTAAGAATTCTAGAATTTAGTAAGGTATTTATGAAGAATAATCTCAACTATTGATCAAGAGTTATCGTGGCAAAATCCTAGCCATCTATTACCCTTAAAAAATCCTATAAATACCCCCTAACCCCTTTCATTTTTAACACAACCAGAAATTTCATCTTCTTCTATTCAAAGTCATAACATTAAGAGTACAGAAATCTTCAATTTGGAAAGGTCTAGAGAAGTTAAGGTTAAGAGGTAAGTAACACGTCAACTGCAATGTAAGGACAAAATTCTTTCCATACTGAACTACAGATTTAACCATTCCTTTATATTGTGATGGCTATTATGAGGTGATTAGTTATAATCTAAATTCTTATATGGTCGGCTAAGCTGCCTAATCTATGATACTTAAATTAATTATGTTATTGTTGGCTCTGCCGTCTAATCTATAATACTTAATTATGTTATCGTCGGCTCTGCCGCCTAATCTATAATACTTAATTATGTTATCGTCGGCTCTGCCGCCTAATCTATAATACTTAGTTAGATCATGGTCGACTCTGCCTCCTAATCTGTGATACTTATACTTAATCATGCTATAGTCGGCTATGCCGCCTGTATTAAAGAATCTTGTTCTTAAATAGTGTTGTGTGTTGAATCTGTTATGCATCTAGGAACTTCAAAACTTATCACATAAGTTGCATTGGATACATCCATATCATGGATTACATTATGAAAAAATGTTTCAGAAAATGAATTTATGAAAAATAAGTGGTTGTACTACAAGTTGCAAAGTTTTTAACGAGGATGAGTCCTCAAAGCTAAGTAAAAAGAAATCTTTAGGGACAGTGATACGTAATGCCTAAAAGATCAACTAATCAGGCCCGAGGACATATTGTTTAAAGAGTAAAAGTGCCAGCCTTGTAGTGCAACATACCTAGGGCCCTAATGAAGTTGTTTTGTAGTTTTTAAGTTTATTTTAAAAGCTTAATATGGACATCCACATGCATCATAATTTATACATGCATCAAAGTGTTATCTTACTGGGCATTAGCTCATAAATTCCTTACATTGCAGGTAAAGATGAGTAGGGCAAGCTAGCGCATATGGGCATAACAGACGTTGGGATTTTATAATAGGCTCAGCTTTGTTTCAATAAAAAAAATAAGCATCTTAATTTTATGTAATAATAAAGTTTTTATACTAAGAAGTTTCTGTATGACTCTTATTTTTTGTAAGAAAGTTTTGTTTATTGTGTAAATTTTTTTAATCCGTATTTATAAAAGTACAATGTTTTAAACATATTTAAAATAAATATTTAAGTGGAGTGTTACAAATCGGTGTTAGAACCCAAGGTTTAAAGCGGCTATGTAGATCATTCGTACGCACAAGTCAAAGGGAAGGACAAGGCTCAACTTTCAGTTATAACTTGAAATTAAGTTAATTAGGAAAATCTTACATTAGATTTGTCTGACACATCAAAACTAGATTAAAAACTCGTTGAGATGTCAAGCACTAGGGATAACAAAAGCAGAAAGGCAGAAGGAACTGTAGAGAGTAATTTGCAATTGATCGACTTACAAACATTAGGACACGACTCTTGGAAAGAGAAGTTAAAAGGGATGAACATGCTCAAGCAATGAACAATGCAGGGAGTGAATTTAGAAAATTAAATCCACCCACGTTCGAAGGAGGTGTAGATCCCATCGCAATAGACCAATAGTTGCGAACCATGGAAAGAATGATAGAAATAGTCAAAGCACCATAAGAAGAAAAAGTCACTTTTGTCCCATTTATGCTATGAGGAGCGGCGGAATATTGGCAGGTCTATCAAACGAATTCATAATAAAGCAACAATGCAATAGGTAAACTTTAAAGAACACTTCTATAACAAATACTTTTCAGAAACTGTTCACTCAGCCAAAAGAAAAGAGTTTGTTTATTTACAACAAGAAAGGATGTCAGTACTAGAGTATATCAAAAAATTTGATGAGCTCTCTCGATATGCCTCGCATATGGTTGCAATAGAAGACTTGAAAAAAGACCACTTTATGCAAGGATTGTGCAAAGATCTCGCAAAAGACTTAAAGGTGGCTGGAGTTCATGATGTTTCCTTCAACGAACTCATCGATCGAGCCTTGGTGATTGAGCAAGCAGATGAAGAAAAAAAGGAAGAAAAATGAAGAAACAAAGGAAGTGTGGACCAAGGGAACTTTGTAGAACGACAAGGCTTAAATAATAATAAGAGAAAGGGAACACCAGTGGTCCAAGATCAAAATAAAAGCAAACGCCCAAAGAATCGTCAGAAGGAAGTCCCACAAAAGGCAAAGTATAATCAATGTGGCAGAACTCACCCAAAGGAATGTCAAGCAAATACCAGAACATGTTTCAAATATGGAAAAGAAGGTCACTTCATCAGGGACTACCCAGATAAATGGTAAGCAACAAGAAAAGGCTAATGTTCGAGTATTCACATTCACCAAGACGAATGTGGAAAGAAACCCCTCAGTAATATCAGGTCAATTATCTATCTCCGAAACTTTTGCATATGTACTAATAGACTCAAGAGCTACACATTCATTTTCCTTACCAGCATTCATTAGGAAAATCGAAAATGTGCCTAACATAATAAATAGGCCTTTTAGTGTCATGGTACTATTGGGTGAAATACTAAACTCAGAACAATTAGTTAAGGCATGTGAGGTTAGCATTAATGGTAATACACTATGTGTTGACCTAATAATCCTTGAGCTGTATGACTATGATGTAATTGTTGGCATGGATTAGCTATCAAAGCACTATGCCAAGATAGATTGCAAGAAAAAAGAGGTAATTTTTCGATCATCACAAAAGAAATCATTTACATTTAAAGGAGAATGCCAAAACAATGTAATGTCTGTCATCTCTGCCTTGAAAGTAGACTATTAAATGGAGGATGTGATGAGTACTTGGCAAGTGTGGTCATCGAAACAGAAGAGCAAAGACCAAAGTTAGAAGATATTCCAGTGGTGAATGAATTTCCTGAGGTCTTTCCTGAAGAACTCCCAAGATTGCCACCGAATTGAGAAATTGAATTCAAAATTGATTTACTACCAGGAACTGCTTTAATTTCAAAGGTACCCTATAGGATGGCCCTATCAGAATTAAAAGAGTTAAAGAGTCAATTGCAAGAATTATTAGACAAAGGCTACATATGCCCAAGCCATTCAGCATGGGGAGCACCAAAGACTACTTGTAAAAAAGAATGATGGATCAATGTGAACGTGTATCAACTATCGAGAGCTAGATAAGGTAACTATAAAAAACAAGTACCCACTTTCGCACATTGATGACTTGTTTGATCAGCTACAAGGAGCATCAGTATTTTCAATGATTGATCTACGATCAGGATATCACCAGTTGAGAATTAAGGAAGCATATATTTTTAAAGTAACATTAAGAAAACATTATGGGCACTATGAATTTGTCATCATGCCATTTGGTCTAACTAATCCCCCAGCACCCTTCACGGACCTCATAAACAGAGTATTTAAAGACTACCTAGACAAATTCATAGTGGTGTTCATTGACGACAATTTGGTCTACTCACAAACAAAGGAAGAGCATGCCGAGCAATTTTATGCAAAATTCAAGAAATGTGAATTTTGGCTTAAGAAGATTATGTTCCTAGGACACGTCATATCTAAAGATGGGATCTCAGTAGACCCTTTGAAGGTGGAAGCTATAAGCTAATGGTCTAAACCGACTAATGCTAATGAAGTCAAAAGGTTCTTGGGTTTAGCTGGATACTACCAAAATTTATGAAAGGTTTCTCAAAGATTTCAATGCCATTAATTCAGTTGACAAAGAAAAATGCCAAGTTTGTATGAATGCCAGAATGCGAGAAAAGCTTTGAAGAACTAAAACAACGACTGGTCACTGCTCTTATTCTAGCCATTCCTAATAGCTCTGAGGAATTTGTCATATATAGCGATGCCTATAAAAATGGCATAGGATGCGTCCTTATGCAAAATGGAAAAGTAATTGCACATGCTTCTAGACCATTGAAGAAGTACGAGAAAAATTATCCAACACATGATTTGGAGTTGGCAGTGGTGGTACACGCATTAAAAATATGGCGCCACTATTTAATGGGGGCACATTGTAAGATTTACGCTGATCATAAGAGTCTCAAATACTTTATTACACAAAAAGAGTTGAATATGCGACAATAGCGTTGGTTAGAGCTTGTCAAGGACTACGACTACGAAATAAACTATCACCCTGGAAAAGCAAATGTAGTAGCAGATGCACTAAGTCGAAAGTCAAGCCTGTTAGCTTTAATAATTCTACCTAAGCCGTTACAAAATGATGTATACAAGGCAAAGATCGAGCTAATAGGAGGAAAATTAGCCAACATGACACTTCCCTCAACCTTATTAAAAAAGATTTAAGGAGAGGCAGGAAAGTGATTCCTACTTAAAGAACTTGAAGATAAATGCCAACTCAAAGGAGACGTCATTTAAAAAGTCAGAGAAATGAATCATTTTGTTCAAGGATAGGATATGTGTACAAGATAACGAAGATATAAAGAAATAAATTCTACTTGAAGCTCACATAACCCCATATTCACTTCATCCTGGCACAACAAAAATGTACAAAAACTTAAAAAAGTGCTATTAGTGGCCTGGAATGAAGAAAGATATAGTTGAGTTCATGGGAAAATGTCTCACTTATCAACAAATCAAAGCAGGGCACCAGAGACCAGTAGGACTTTTGGAATCCAATCAAGTTCTTTAATAGAAGTGGGAAAAAATCACAATAGACTTCATCATTGGTCTTCCAAGGATTGCAAAAATGCATGATGCTATTTGGGTGATTGTTGATCGACTCACAAAGTCTACTCACTTTTTGTCGATTTGAATGATGTACACCATAGACCAGCTTGTAGAAATATATGTAAAGAAGATAGTAAGACTACATGGTGTACCCGTTTCTTTTATTTATGACCGAGATGTAAGGTTTACTTCAACATTCTAGGAAAAGTTACATAGTGCTTTGGGGACAAAATTAAAATTTAGTATAGTATTTCACCCTTAAACAGACAGCCAGTCAGAAAGAACAATTCAAACACTTGAAGAGATGTTACGAAGATGTGCTATCGTCTTTTAAGGATCATGGAGCAAGTATTTACCATTGGTTGAATTTTCCTACAACAATAGTTACCAAGGAACAATCGCCATGGCACCATACGAAGCTCCATATGGTAGAAAATTTAGATTGCCTATTCATTGGGATGAGATGGGCGACCGAGGCATCTTGGACCCTATTTAATTACTGCCTTATCTGAAGTGATCGAGAAAATATGTCAAAAAATACAAGCAGCTCAAAGTCGACAAAAAAATTTATGCAGATAAGAGGCGAAGGCCGTTGGAATTTCAAGTTGGTGACAAAGTATTTCTAAAAGTTGCCCCAGTAAAAGGATCGATGAGATTTGGGAACAAAGGAAAATTAAGTCCACAGATTATTAGGCCATTTGATATACTCGATCGTGTCGAGAATATTTCCTACCGACTTGCCCTCCCACCATCGTTATCAAGAATACATAATGTCTTTCATGCCTCCATATTTAAGAAATACGTCCCAAACTCCTCTCATGTGCTACATTATAAACTTGTACAACTAGAAGGAGACCTAACCAATGAAGACCGTCCAATTCAAATTCTTGATAGAAAGATATAGAGATCATGTATAAAATAATAAACTACTAGGTTGTATGAAGAATGGGCAAAACAGAGTTACTCTCCAAGAAAACTGACAGGCTTAAAAACTCACTTGGAAATTTTTATAGCATGTGCAATCTTTCAAGCAACTCATATTTGTCTCCGACATGAGCATATAGTGTAGCAAACATGGTGTAACATAACTTAAGACCAATATAATAAAAATACTAAAATTTGAAACTTAGTTATGTTATGGTAGACTCTGTCGCCTAATCTATGATACTTAGTTATGTTATGGTCGGCTCTGCCGCCTATATTATAATTTTATTTTGTTTAATCTCTGTGTGGACGGCACTGCCACCTATATTAAAAATTGTTGTCCTTAAATAATGTTGTGTGTTGATTCTGTTGTGCATCTAAGAACTTCAAATGTTATGACATAAGTTGTGTTGGATGCATTTATTTAATGATTACTTTATGAAGAAGACGTGTCAGAAAATGAATTTATGAAAAATGGGTGGTTGTACTACCACGTGGCAAAGATTCCAAGGAGGACAAGCCCTCCAAGCTAAGTAAAAAGGAATCTTTTGGGGACAGGAATACGTAACGCCTAAAAGATCAACTAATCAGGCCCAATGGCATATTGTTTAAAGAGTAAAAGTGATAATGAAGTTGTTTTGTATTTTTTAAGTTTCTTTTAAAAGCTTAATATGGTCATCCACATGCATCAATATTTATACATGTATCAAAGTGTTATCTTACTGGGCATTAGCTCATAAAGTCCTTACATTGCAGATAACGATGAGTAGGGAAAACTGGCGCCAAGTCCTAACCAAGATGAAGTACATATGAGCATAACAGACCTTGGGATTTTATGATGGGCTCAGTTTGTTTTAATAAAAAATAAGCATATTAGTTTTATATAATAATCAAGTTTTTATACTAAGAAGTTTCTTTATGACTCTTACTTTTTGTAAGAAAGTTTTGTTTGTTGTGTAAATTTTTTTAATCCATATTTATAAAAGTACAAGGTTTTAAACATCTTTAAATTGAATATTTAAGTGGAGTGTTACACGATGGGTTTACGATGAATGTTCAGATGGGCTCAAGATGATAATGTGATTAGTGCCTCTAGAGTTGCAAGATCTCCTGGTCGCAAAATAAATGCATCAGCATGATTTAGCATTTCGGTTATTCTCTCTACATGCCGGAGAGGACTAACGCTTCTCCAGGTGGTGAGTCAGACAAATAGCCCAAAGGTTTTAAGGCTCTTGGGATGATGCCTAACACTTGACTCCCTCTGATATAAACAGCTTCTCGAGACTAGTTTTGATAACCCTCGGTCACCTCCTCCATATACCAAGTGTAATTCTATCTTTGCTATACTTCAACCAAGATCTATGGCTACCTCCACGAACTCTTTATATTTGCCATAGTTAAACCCAGAGAGAACATGAATATTCTTGAATTGTTTATTGAGAGCAGCTGCCATTGGGATACTTCTCAAAAACAATTTGTGAGTGCTTTAAAAAATCATATTTAATAATTTTGGTGACAATGAGTCACAACTATTTGTGAGGTAGCATGTCTCTGTAATTAACGCTTAAAGCACATGGCTCGAAAGCAAAAAAAGAAATGGCAAAAAGAAAAAGCAAAGAATGACAAAATAAGATTATTAAAGACATGAATGCAAATGATAAAACAATTGTAAAATAAAACAATAGTGAAATAAAAGGATATTTACAGGTAGTTGTGACTGTGGCTCACATTTTACATAGTCTTTTATTTAGTTTTATGCCGAAGTAAAGAGCAGGCGATATTAAGAATCAAGATCCTAGTGAAATACAAGTTATGCAACCCAAGAAGGGGGGTGAATTGAGTTTTTAAAAATATACAATACAATTCGCACAACAATTTAATCTATTGCCTTAATCAAATCAAAAACAATAAATTCAATCAAGCACAATATTAAAAGAGTAAGGGAAGAGAAAGCAAACACAAGAATTTTTACGTGGTTCGGCTATCCCCGCCTACGTCCACGCCTCCAAGCTCACCCGGCTTGAGGATTTCACTATCCAAGCCTCCCAAGGCTTCAAATGTTTACAATTGACTTCCAAGGTGTCAATGGACCTTTACAACAAGAGATTATCTCCCCAATCTCTTCACCCCAAGTGTTTCCCACACTTGTACACTCACAATTTGATGAGAAATGAAAATCACAACAATAAAACTCTCTTTAAGAGTGGATATACAAATAATAGCTCAATAATGATTCAATAAATGATGATTTGCGAAATGGAAGCTCAATATATATTATATGATCTTGTTTATACTTGGATTTTTCCTTAAAATGAAGTTGGGATTGAATTTTTATAATTAAAGCCCGAAAACTAGCCGTTATAGATAAATTCCAGCAACCAAGCGGTTAGCCGCTTGATTTATCCGGCTAGCCGCTTGTAACAGTGATATTACCGTTATTTTTGAATTTTGCTACAGTAACACTGTTCACCAAAATTACACTTTAGCCCAAAACTTTCAATAATTATACTATGGTCCTAAACGTCATAAAACTTTACAAATAGGTCCAATTTCAGAATTTCTAAATAATACTTGTCATCCCAACAATTTCTTAAATTATAATATGGCCCCAAAGAAATTAATATTTTTCAAAGAGGTCCTTTTCAAAATTTAATATAATACCCATAATTTTCAAAGTTTTCAAAACCTTTCACTTTAGTCCAAAATTTGAAAATATAAGATTTTCCTCAGGCGGCTAGCCGCTAGCCTCAGGCGGTTAGCCGCTTCCTCTCTGTCCAATTTTGGATTTCATGTGATTGAATTTCATTCGGGTCCTCAAACTTTCATAAATTATACTATGGCCCAATACGTTTCAAAACTTTGCAAATAAGTCCAAATTCGAAATTCAAAATAATATTTATCAAACTCAAAGATTGCAAAACTTTTCATTTAAGTCCAAATTACTCAAATCCACAAAATACTTTATCTTATAAATATAAAACTTTTTAGTTTATGAAAAATAATTATTGAATTAATCTTTTGAGATTCTCAAATGCTAAATCATGCATTAATTAAATCATACCGGCTTTACAAGAATTTATCGAAATAATTCGTCCGTTGAGCTCTAAGCTTCATTCTTGATTTCGCCGTTGTCCGTGGAGTGTCTTGAACTTGATTTCACTTGATTCACTTCCATAAATATTACCCTTAAAAAACTAGTGAACTTGTGAAATACAATATTTATTAAATCACTTAAGACACATGTTTGTTATCATCAAAATTACATTATGTGTAGCCCTTTAGGCTAACAATCTCCCCCTTTTTGATGATGACAAACATCTCATGTATTTTGACATTTATACTCCCCTTAATTCATGACATACATAATTAAAACATGTAAATCAAATTTAAGATAAAACTCCCCCTTAATATTTCGCATTCAAAATACATGATCTCTCCCCCTTCATCATCAAAATTACTAGAAAATCATGCTAAGACCGATAATATGTTAATGGTTCATGAAGAAATATGTAATAACCAAACATCCAATTAACAATAAAATGATCATAAACCATTATTCCATCAATTACCAAATTAACAATTCATAATATAAAATCATCATAAAAAAAATGTAATCAAATCATCATTATATCTCAAAATCATTACCATGATCATATATCAACCATAAAGATGCTCAAAATGCATGTTACTTCCCTCAATTTACATCATCAAAATACTTTGTCTCCCCCTTTGGATAACAAAAATGTTCAAAATGCATATTATCAAAAATTATATTGTATACTCCCCCTAAATATATGACCAATTTAAAATTTTAACCAAATTGATTTTATCCAAAAAAAATATCATATTTGTCTCCCCCTTCATCATATAAAAAATAGATAGATGCAATTTGAAACAAGACATCAAAAATAATTCGATGAAGATATTACCATTTTGTGCAAGCAAAAATTTCGGCAGAGTTTCCCCTTACAAATGAACAAATCCTTAAAAACACAATATGATTAAAAACACTTCCATATAAGCTTAAACAATTATTTCAAACCAACAACTCCATCAATTTATGAAGCAATACATATATAACCATCAATTATAAAAATCATCATGAATGCTCCCAACACTTGTAACAATTCTATCCGAGGATCGCATAATCATATTCCAAAATAACTAAAACATTTTTCCAAAACATTTTTCCAGCCCATAGTAATGAGAAAATAACTAAGAAATTTGTCACAAATTTATAAATTCTTCAAATTACGAAGATTAACAAAATAAAGAGCGATAACCGACCTCGACATAAAATTGTCGTGAAACCGTTTCCGAAGACGTAGATGCTGCAAGTGGGTTGATATGAACTCCGTATTATCTCCATAATCGTCCTTGCGTCTCTTGGCCACTTGTTTGCTCTTGGATTTTTCACCACCCACCATTGTTGGAACAAAAACAAGCTTAAAAGTCTAATTTCGGGTTTACAAAAAATTGAGTGAAATAGATTTATTTGAGTCAAGAAAGTTGATCCTAGAGATGATTGAAGACTGCAAATGATGTTGATTGGATCAAAAATGGGCTAAAGGAAGCTTGAAAATGAAGAGAGAGAAACGGGTAGAGTTAGGTTTTTGATTTGGGTTTTATGTGGAGAGTTGATGAAATGAAGTTTTGAGAACAAAAATTGAAGGAGCAATGGATGAATAATGATTTGGATGATTGATTTTAACAAGAAAATGAGTGTAAGATGAAAAAATTTGAGAGAGAAATGGAGAGGTACTGTTCATGCGTGAGAGAGAACGATGAACAAGTGAAGAATAAGTGAAGAAATGATGAATGGGAAGTGTTTAATGAAAGTGAAATGTATGGGTGTTGATTTGAATCATGGATTATGGCAGAAAAATGGTTGCAAAATGAAGAGAAATTGAATAGAAATGGAGGGACATGTTCGGCTTTGAGAGAGAGTGGAGAGAGGTTGAAGAACACATGAAAAAGGGGGAAAAAACTCTCTTGAACCCGTGACCAAGTGGCTAACTGCTTGCTCTCGCGTCCAAGGACATTCTCCAAGCGGGTAGCCGCTTGGAACAGGCGGCTAGCTGCCTGGTTGCTATCTGTCTGCATTATAGTTGCTTTCCGGCTAATTTTGACCAATCCCGTGATCATTTCATGATCCCAAAACATCTCAAGAGCCAATTTAATGCATGAACCATGAATTTAAACATTTAAAACATGATTAATTCAAGCAAATGATTCATCCAACAAGCATATATCATTAAGCACATGAGCAAAGAAAAAAAAAAATTGATAAATAAAACACCTCACATATCTATCATGCTCAAACACTTCATAAACATCAACAATCACCAAAATCAAACAAATCCATCATTTTGAGTTGATAAACTATGATCATATATATATAACCATGCATCATGATAAAGCACTCAATGTTAAACATAATGATAATTCAATCATATAAACATACAAGCATACTTTCACAAATTCAAGCCACTATCCCCTTTTTTATTATTATTTATTTTTTTATTTATTATTATTTTTTTATAATCCACTCTACATGATAAATAGACAAGATAAATTTATCCACTTCATGTTAATGCATTTAATGTTATGATACCAAATGAAATGTTAAAAACTTACTAAGATTAAAAAAACCATCACTTATAATCAATAAGGCAATAATTGTTACCAAAATAATTAAATCATCTTGCCTTATTATTTTTGCTTAGACCATGATCAAGTGATTATCTTCACAAGCTTCATCAAGGAACTCTCCACCATTCCTTATTTGTGGTACCTACAAAAAAAATCAACTTGTGTGCTTTGGTACCCAAATATTCTTGGGTCCTTGAGCATTAGTAATGGTTCCTTTTGGAACCCAAATACATTTTGCTCCATAATATGCATTTCTTTTAACTGGACGTCTATTCTTCAGGTGACCATTTTGATTGCAATAATGGCATACAATTTGATAATTAATGGAGGTAGTTTTAACAAAATAACTCTTATAATATTTTTGCTTCAAATTTGGCTTATAACCAATACCTTCTTTGTCAAACACACATTTTTGTGAATTAAGCAAGTTATCCAACATCTTTTGCCCATTTGTGAATTTTAACACAATTTGATTTAGCTCAATACTCTTCTTCTTAAGCACTTCATTTTCTTTCATTAATTCATCAACATGTGATTTCTCATGCTCATATGAAGTACTTTGTTTGCATTTAAATGATGCAATCTTATTATGTAACATTTCATTATCTAATTCCAATTCTTTGATCTTTTCATTTAATGAAACATTGCATTTTTGTAAAGCATCATTTTCATTTTTTAAGTCATCTACATGTGATTTTAGATGCTCGTGTGAAGTGCTACATCGCTCATTTGATAATGCAATTTTATCATGCAATGTTTTATTCTCTAATCCTAGGCATACAATTTTTGCATTTAGAGATTCATTTTCATTTGTGATCTCTACCATTTTCTTTTTAAGACATGCATTCTTTTTACCAAATTTCATCCACTCATTATACAATTCTTTAAACGCATCATGTAATTCATCATAAGTAGAAAGATCATTTACCTCTTCAAGTTCATCATTCGATTCATCTCCAATTGCCATGAGAGCTAGATTTGTCATTTCTTGATGCTCTTCATCATCACTTGTTTCCTCGTCGCTATCATCCCATGTGGCTACCATTGCTTTCTTCTTGAGCTTGTTGAGAAGAGGACATTCCGGTCTTATATGGCCAGGCTTCTTGCACTTATAACATTTGATTACTTCCTTCTTCTCTTTTTGGTTCTTGAGGTCTCTAAATTTTCTTCGCTCACTGGATTCCTTAAAAAATTTTCTGAACCTCTTAGCCAACATATCTATCTCCTCCTCATCCAGCTCACTTTCCTCATCACTCTCATGTTTCGAGGCTTTGAGAGCAATGCTTTTCTTCTTCTCCTCATTACCTCTTTCGGCTACTAAGTCTTCCTTATAAGAAATAAGAGAACCAATTAAATCATCAATAAGCAAGATATTTAAATCTTTGGCTTCCTCAATGGCAGTCCTTTTTGGTCTCCATTCTTTAGGTAGCGATCTAATGATTTTCTTAACCTTCTCGCTATTTGAAAAAGTCTTTCCTAGGGCTCCTAGAGTATTCACTATGTCCGTAAATCTAGTGTACATAGAATACACACTCTCATTTTGTTCCATTTGGAACAACTCATATTGTCGAGTGTACCTACTAATTTTAGACTCTTTCACTTGATTTGTGCCTTCATAAACAACTTCAAGTTTGTGCCAAATTTCATTAGCACTTTCGCAACTAGATACTCTATGAAACTCTTTCTTATCTAGTGCACAAAACAAAGCATTCATAGCTTTGGAATTTAGAGAAGCTTTTCTCTTTTCCAATTCATTCCATTCCCGTGAAGGTTTTGGAATATCTTCCCCGACTTCATTTTTAGTCAAGGTCATAAATGGACCATCACAAACAACTTCCCAAATTTCATAATCTAGTGCTTGTAAATAAATTCTCATCCTAGTTTTCCAATATGGGTAGTCATTACCGTCAAAGAACGGTGGTCTAATTGTGGATTGTCCCTCCCTAAAGGTTGAGTCATTATGGGTTGCCATGAATCTTTAACTCTAGACGGTTAAGACTACACAAGAGCACCTCGCTCTGATACCAAATGAAATACAAGTTATGCAACCCAAGAGGGGGGGTGAATTGGGATTTTAAAAATATGCAATACAATTCGCACAACAATTTAATCTATTGCCTTAATCAAATCAAAAACAATAAATTCAATCAAGCACAATATTAAAAGAGTAAGGGAAGAGAAAGCAAACACAAGAATTTTTACGTGGTTCGGCTATCCCCGCCTACGTCCACGCCTCCAAGCTCACCCGGCTTGAGGATTTCACTATCCAAGCCTCCCAAGGCTTCAAATGTTTACAATTGACTTCCAAGGTGTCAATGGACCTTTACAACAAGAGATTATCTCCCCAATCTCTTCACCCCAAGTGTTTCCCACACTTGTACACTCACAATTTGATGAGAAATGAAAATCACAACAATAAAACTCTCTTTAAGAGTGGATATACAAATAATAGCTCAATAATGATTCAATAAATGATGATTTGCGAAATGGAAGCTCAATATATATTATATGATCTTGTTTATGCTTGGATTTTTCCTTAAAATGAAGTTGGGATTGAATTTTTATAATTAAAGCCCGAAAACTAGCCGTTATAGATAAATTCCAGCAACCAAGCGGTTAGCCGCTTGTTTATCCGGCTAGCCGCTTGTAACAGTGATATCACCGTTATTTTTGAATTTTGCTACAGTAACACTGTTCACCAAAATTACACTTTAGCCCAAAACGTTCAATAATTATACTATGGCCCTAAACGTCATAAAACTTTACAAATAGGTCCAATTTCAGAATTTCTAAATAATACTTATCATCCCAACAATTTCTTAAATTATAATATGGCCCCAAAGAAATTAATATCTTTCAAAGAGGTCCTTTTCAAAATTTAATATAATACCTATAATTTTCAAAGTTTTCAAAACCTTTCACTTTAGTCCAAAATTTGAAAATATAAGATTTTCCTCAGGCGGCTAGCCGCTAGCCTCAGGCGGTTAGCCGCTTCCTCTCTGTCCAATTTTGGATTTCATGTGATTGAATTTCATTCGGGTCCTCAAACTTTCATAAATTATACTATGGCCCAATACGTTTCAAAACTTTGCAAATAAGTCCAAATTCGAAATTCAAAATAATATTTATCAAACTCAAAGATTGCAAAACTTTTCATTTAAGTCCAAATTACTCAAATCCACAAAATACTTTATCTTATAAATATAAAACTTTTTAGTTTATGAAAAATAATTATTGAATTAATTGCTAAATCATGCATTAATTAAATCATACCGGCTTTACAAGAATTTATCGAAATAATTCGTCCGTTGAGCTCTAAGCTTCATTCTTGATTTCGCCGTTGTCCGTGGAGTGTCTTGAACTTGATTTCACTTGATTCACTTCCATAAATATTACCCTTAAAAAACTAGTGAACTTGTGAAATACAATATTTATTAAATCACTTAAGACACATGTTTGTTATCATCAAAATTACATTATGTGTAGCCGTTTAGGGTAACACCTAGATCAACAGGTCTGTCCATGCTGCATAAATTTTGTTGTACACTTAGCTCTCCAATTTAAAATCATGTTCGATGCTAAATAAGCTCTGAGAAATGGTAACTTGACCATCTTGTACGTAGCTTGTTGGCATCTGTGCAGGGACCTGTACAATTTCTAAGAGGAATTGATGGCTACTGATCCAACTGATGTAGTACTTGATCATGTGGGGGAAACGTTTCGTAGTCTATATCCTGAAATTCTAATAATGCAGCTCAAGAGGGGCGGTGAATTGGATTTCTAAAAATTATTCAATTCTAAAGCAAACCTTAACGCAAATCTAAAATGAATTTAAAACAATGACTAATAAATCAATTACAATATAAAAAGATAAGGGAAGAGAGATTCAAATACGATGATTTTTACGTGGTTCGACCAACCTTGCCTACGTCCACGCCTCCAAGCTTTCTGCTCTTGAAGATTCCACTAAGCAAGCCTCTAAGGCTCCAAATGCTTGCAATTGACTTTCAAGGTGTCAATAAACCTTTACAACAAGAGATTATCTCAATCTTTTAACCCAAGTGTATCCCAACACCTACAATCACTCAAAACAAAAGATTACAAATTTTTTTTCTAACACAATATTTAAGATTACAAATCAATGCCCAATGTGTGAATAGATGAAGAATGAATGTGTTTAAAGCTTTTTGAAGATTTTATTCTTGAATATAAGCTCAATGATAATATTGTGATTAACTTTTGTTTGAATTTGAATGAGCTTATTTATAATTGGAGCCGAAAACTAGCCGTTATTCACTTTTTACTCACTGTCGGATTTCCGTTAACTCAATGTCAGATCGCTGTTTTCATTGTTAATATGACCGTTCGGCTGAATTTTTAAATTGTCGGATCGCCATTTTCAAGATGTTGGACCGCCGTTAGTGTTCAGAAGCTAATCTTTCAATTCTGTTCAATGTCAGATTACCGTTATCTAGATGTCGGATCGCTGTTAGTGTCTAGAGGTTAATCTTCAATTCTGTACGATATTGGCGAACCGTTATTAAGATGTTGGATCGCCGCTTGCTACAATGAACTATTTTGTAAAACTATATTTTGGCCTCAAAACTTCCTAAAATTATACTGTGACCCAATAATTTTAAAAACTTATCAAATAGGTCCATTTCAGAAATTTTAAGCAATATTTGCCAATTTAAAAAACTAATATCATAAAATCACTTTTCATTGAATATAAAACCTTTATAATATAAAAATATATGAAAAATAATTTTGAGCCTTTAAAACAATCTTAATTAAGTTTGTTATCATCAAAATCAAAATTAAAGAAATATTTATATTAACAATCTCCCCCTTTTTGATGATGACAAACTTTACAAGAAAATATTTGTGCAATTTTGCTCCCCCTAAATATGGCCATCAATTCATTCAACAGATTATATATATATTATCTCTCCCTTCATCATCAAAAAGAAATGATTTTGAAAAGATTAAAGAGAGAAGTTCAGAGATTACCCGTGGCGTGCAAAAGCAGTTAAAACACTCCTATATAAACTCCAATTAAGCAACCAACCTCCATACTAACAAATTTAGCATTATCATAAGAAAAAACCAAACATGTCATCAAAATCAACTCAATCATAAACAAATTTCACATATCTAACAAAATCATCATAAAAGCATCACAAGCACAATCAAGAACCAAATAGTATCATAAGAACTACATGAGATGAGTAATGTTTGTGCGAAATGCATAGGTGCAGAAAAACTAAGAAGGAGGCGTTGAAAAGGAACTGTCGGGATCATAACCAAGGTGACCAAGAATATGGTGCTGTCCAGCTAGTAATTCCATCGGCTGATCTAACATCTGCTGCCGAAAAGTTACAAAGTCAGATTGAAGTTGCCTCTGCTGCTGGGATAATGCATCCACTTTATGGAAAAGTTGCTAAATGTAATCCTCAGTAGTGGTCGATACCGCAGGAGGCGCAGCGGACTTGGTTGGCTCGTCATCCTGAGAGGATGCTGCTGCTGCTGCTGCCGCCGCTAGGTAAAGGGCACGTGGTCTAGCACCAAGGCAAAATTCGGGTAACTCATCCTCTGAATAAACGTCATTAAGCATGCGGTTATTATCCGGAGCTACCAACATGTCCGCATTCTTAGAGGATTTAACCTTGATCCACTTGTCTTACCTCCAATGAAAACCAATCCTTGAAATTATTTCCCTACCCATCCTTTTGGTCTCAATATAGACAGGTTCGGTCAAAGGAACATGAAAGTCTCTCAGAATCTTACTAATAATACTACCATATGGAAGAGACGAGTTAGACATGGTAGGGCTAGAGCGCATGTGACGCAGATAGTGAATGAAAGGTGTACTTTCCTTCCTCGGATAATAGAATCAAGTAAACCAACATCTAATCTGGTCACCTCATCATTGTGTCCCTGCCTAGGTGTAATCATGTGCTGGATAATACTGTGTAGGATACGGACCTGGAAAGGTAACAACTGAGACTGAAAGGACGATGAGCAGATCTCCTCAAAGAGATTGCAACGTCTACAGATATTCCTAACACCCTCATAGTAGGTAAACTGGCTAAAGTGAAGCTCTTTTCTGGCAGTATACAGGTCTAGCCCCTCATTAGAGATACCAAGAATACGATCAAGCTCAAACATATTAAACTTAAACGAAACACCTCCAATATGTGTCACCACCCTATCTTTTCAATTAACCAGAATTTCCATATTAAAGTAAAACACCTTCATTAAATTTTCATAAATTTGTTCCTCAATGCCTAATTCTTCATCCCATTGTCTTAGCATTTGAAACAGAGTTCTACCACATACAATAATATCAGAGAAGTCGTCAATATCAAGATAGAATGAAGGAGTTACTGTTTTCCCATGAAGTTCTTGTGAAAACGTTGAGCCAATTGACTAGTTGGAAAATGTAGGCTGTCAAAATCTTGGGAAAAAGGCCTGGAGGAACTGGGATTGCTGGGAGCTGCTTACTTGGTTCGGGCATGCCTTGGTCGTGAAGCCATTGATGATTTTGAAAGAGTTTAAACCTGTAGAAAGGAAGTATAAGAGATGAGGAAGTGATTTCAAATTGAAATTTGACGAAAGATGGAAGAAATTTAGGTCAATTTGGGCAAGAACGATTCCGCAGGTTCTAGGGTTTTAGAAAGGGGATTTTTCAATTGTTGAAGGAAAATCTGGTTTTCATCAGTGAAAACTATTCTAAAGATGACAAAAAGTGTTTTTAATGCTTCAATTTGGTGAAAAATGGCAAGAAAATGGTGGATTTAAGAGAGAAAAAAGATGGCAATCGTGGGTTGAGAGAGAAAGAGTTGGAGATATCGCGTGAAATGAAGAAGAAGATGGTCACTATGCACTTATCACGTGATAACGGCGAACTGTTATAGACAAATCAGTGAATCGACAGTGTCCAGAGACCTCTAAAAATTTTTTCTTGCAAACGGCAAGCCGTTATTAAACTATTGGTGAGCCGACAGCATCCAGAGAACTCCTAAAAAATTTTCTTTTAATCGACAAGCCGTTATTATTATGTCGGTGAACCGACAACGTCCAGAATGCTTGCCAAGGTTTCTGTCCAAAAACAGTTAGTCGTTTATTGAGATAACAACAATCTGTTTTCTACAACTTATGATTTCGCACATCTAGTTTAATATTTGGCCAACAAATAATACATTCTAGGATCATTTCATTAATCCAAAAATGTTTTAAAGGCCAGGTTAATACATGTTTTATGAAATCACAAGTATTTAAACAATCAATTTATAAAAATATTCAAAGAGTGATAACTCAAACACATCAATTATATATCATGCTCATAAACTTCATAACTGTCAACAATTATCAATCAATCAATTTTAATAGACTTAATAGCATAAATAGAGATGTTAATGCGAAAATTTCATCATCCCAAGTTCATGCCGAATTTTCAAAAATTGATTTTCACAAAGGGGTTTCAAATATCGGCAAGTTATTTTTCCGTGGAAATAAACTATAATGCAATATCCCCTTTTTGAACATGAACTCTTAAGAAATGATGTCGAATTTCTATGTGCTTGGTTCTAGAGTATTGAATGGGATTCTTGGAAAGATTTATAGCACTAGTATTATCACATTTAATAGGAATTTGCTCAAGGTTAATACCATAATCTCTAAGTGTTTGTTTCATCCAAAGAGCTTGTGCACAACAACTTCCTGCACCTATATATTCAGCCTCGGTAGTTAAAAGTGCAACAGAGGTCTCTTGCTAAACCATGAAACAAGTGAATGACTTAGAATATGGCAAGTTCCACTAGTGCTTTTCCTATCAACTTTATAACCGGCAAAATTTGCATCCGAATAGCATGTTAAATCTATATGAGTTCCTCTAGGATACCAAAGGTCGAGATCTGTGGTTCCCTTAAATAACGGAAAATTCATTTTACAGCAAGTAAATGGGATTCCTTGCGACATGATTGAAATCTTGCACACAAACATACACTAAACATGATATTAGGTCTACTTGCAGTTTAATAAAGTAAAGATGCGATCATACATTGATATATTTTGATATCAACTTCTTTACCTTTTTTATCTTTGTCAAGCTTGGTTGTTGTACTCATCGGAGTATTTTTGGTCTTTGAGTCATCAATGTCGAATCTCTTGAGTAGGTCTTTCACATACCTGGCTTGATTTATAAAAATTCCTTTCTCATTTTGTTTTATTTGCAGCCCAAGGAAGTACTTCAACTGTCCCATCATAATCATTTTAAATTCATCACTCATACAAGATGAAAATTCTTTACACAACAATTCATTAGTAGAGCCAAAAATAATATCGCCAACATAAATTTGAACAACAAGTATACCTTTGTTCTTATGCTTAACAAAGAGAGTAGTGCAAATTTTTTTGAACTCGTAAGTGCACGAATCTATTATAGAATAGATCAATGGTGTCGAGTGTCGATCTCATGAGGAGGTAGATTTTAATTGTGCGTAGAATTAATTTTGTAAATGGGTGGTTGGATTTGTGGTGAAATTGATATAGATTATCATAGAATTTAAATTGGAATGGCGGAATTAAATTGAACTAGAAACTATTATAATTGAAACACTTGGGTATCTGGATCCGTATCAACATACTCCATGGACTAAATATTCCTTATTAATGCTAATTAAATCATGAGGGGGGATTCCACACCTCATGAACCGAACTCTAATCAATATGGTGCTGAGGGCTATCGTGCCAGATATTAATAACCTTGTACTAGGCAGCCGGTTAAACCAGACCGATATCTAGACAAGAATATTACTATCTGTCGACGAAAAGTCAAAACATCCACAAAAATTAGAGGGGAAGAGAAAGTAAATTTACCAAATAAAGCCCATGGCACATGTTGAGACTTCACCTTCAATTCAAGCTTAAAAGAAAAATAGCTACTCATAATTGAACTAGGGGTAAAATGGAAATTTATTAAAATAGGTAGAAAATATAAGATGGAGAAGGAATTATAGAAAATGGAGCTCAAAAATGAGTTCAGGGGTATCAAATTAGGAGGGAGAGGCCCTTTTTTTATAGATACATTGAGTAAATTATGGCCATTGGATTAAAAACAGTTTGGACGCTCAGGATTACGCCACGTCATCAGTCAACAGAACGCGGTTTGACCACGTGGTTTGCACAGCGACACGGTTTGACTACTCGATTTGAACAGTCAACCGAGTTGAACAGTAATGCGGTTTTGTTGAAAATAATCCTGTGTATATGCATGTATTGTATGCGTGATTTTTGGTTCACTAACATGCTGTCACGTCACCGCTCAACAGTGCATAAGAATTTGGTCCAATGGAATCATGACACCTCATCAGTCAATGTCACATCATCGGTCAATCCTATGTCATTGTTACGTATGTGTAAACAGTATCATGAACAGTAATATGGATGTACTGTATATAGGAATAGTACCGTACATGTGAACAGTGACATTTTTCCTTTTATGCTCCTCTTAAGGTTTTCGACTTCCTGAGTTCAAAAGTGATGTTCGTTTTGCTGTCTGATCTCTCATTCATTGTGAAATGACCATGATGCCCCTAAAATACATGAAATACTTAATTAAAATAAAACACACATAATTAAATCAAAGGAAGCTTAAATACATAAAAGTAGGAATGTTAGTAAAACTTGAAATATAAAATGACGATTTTCTCCTTTATAAATATACACTTTCTAACACTCAACACACCCCCCAACCAGCTTATTGCTAGTCCCTAGCAAATAAAGCGAAAACAAAATTTAAATCCAAAATAATTTTTTTTAAACAATTGTGTTTATTCAATCAGACTAATGATAGCAATCAAATAAAAGTATAAGTACTATCTCCAGTCTAAAGAAACATCACAACCACATCAACCATCCACATGAATCAGCCCAGTAGATTTTGTCACAGCTTCTTTCAAGAATGACATGTCAAACCCTAAAATCTCACCGGTAGTATTGACACTCTCACAAAGAAATTAAAACCAATAAAAATAATCACTCTAATGAATAGTAAATTGAGAGAAAAATAATAAGAAAGTAATATCATACACTCTCATCAAAATGAAAGGAATATACCCACAGCTTAGAAATAATACGATCTCAAGTCAAACAAAATGCTAGTCAACCCAATTTATTTATTTATTTTTTCTCTTTTTTTTATGCACCACTATATCTTTTTAGCCCATATAACTAGCTTCTACTTCAGACTATAGTTCCCTAAAATCAAGAAAGACTTTTATTAAGACGTAACGTAATCTAGGGACATGGCTAACAAAGGAGGGAAAATAAGGAAAACAAAGTGTATGTTTGAGAAAAATATAAAGAATTTTTGTTTTTTTTTTGGAAGTTGCAAGGTGGATTTCACCTATCATTATTTTTTTTCTTGAACCAACAATTTTTTTTGGTTTTTTTTGTTTTTTTTTTGGCACAACTTCACTGAACAAAATAATTATTTATATTTTTCTCAAATATAAATAGGTGATGGAACTTGAAAGATATCGGGTAATACTCCAAATCAGAGTGGGCCGAGATGATAAGTTTGAAAAAGTTATTTTTTTTAAAGGCTCAAAAGGGTTAACTATAGATATTTCATAAAAGGGGTGGCTAGAAAGGCTCAAACGGGTCAAAGAATGCCTTTCCATCATCTTTTAGGGCTCTAAATACTCTTCCATATCTACTAGTTAAATGGGCCTCCAGATGTAGCAACACACATTTTTTCTTTTTTTCTTTTTTTTAATTTTACAACTCTTTTTTTTTTAAGGTTAACTCAAAAGAAATCTAGATATCGTGTATAAAATAATAAATTGTTAAGCTGTATGAAGAATGAGCAAAATGGTTACTCTCCAAGAAAAATGATAAGCTCAAAAACTCACTTGGTACTTATTATGACATGTTCATTCCTTCAAGCAACTCATATTCGTCTCCGACATCAACATGTAGAGTAGCAAACATAGCGTAACATCTCTTAAGACCAAAGATAATACAAATACTAAAATTAAAAATTCATCATGTCATCCAATGTTAAAATAAATTACAAAAAATTTTTTTTCAAACAACATTCTACCCCCCAACCTATTCTAAACATGGAAGGAAAATATACATGCAGAAGTGTGAAAATGATGTAGAAAAACTAATTAGAAAAATTACACTTAAAATAATAGAAAAAAAATGGTTTTTTTTTTACTAAGAAGATGCGTTTCTAGAGGCACTATACTCCATATTTAGCCATCTTCGACTCAAAAATTTGAAAATGTATATTTATAAAGGAGAAGTTAAAAAGAAAAAAAATGAATAGCAAAACTTAATAAAGAAAAAGAAAATGTCTGAAAATTTTTTTTTAAACGAAGAAGATGCATTTCTAGAGTAACTATACTCCATATTCAACCATCTTCAACACAAAAAGTTAGCCACGGTTAGTTTCTACAACAAAAAATTAGTAAAAACTTAACCAAGATTCCACAATTGTCGCCTATTCCGTCCCCCCAACCAGAACGAAACATTGTCCTCAATGTTTTAAAAAAATAGAGTTTAGAAGACATCACCTAGGTGGTGCAACACAGAAGAAAATATTTACAAGCGCAGAGTTAAATCTAATTTGTACTTCTTAATGTGGCTATTGTTACCATCATTATTTGGATATTCCAACACCAAGGTCTTGGGATCTGGCTTTGGTCTATATGCTTGTAACAGATCAAGTAGCTCACTAGCAGTGTGAGCACAAGTAAAAAGCTTTTTCACTGTGGAAGGAATGAAATAGTTTTTTATTGCATGGTTAAGAAATGCGATAAAGCCATCATAAAAGTTATTGACATTTAACAAAACGATGGGTTTTTGATGAATGTGCAGATGTGCCCAAGATGCTAATGTGATAAGTACCTTTAGAGTTGCAAGATCTACTGGTAAGAAAATAAAAGCATCAGCATGATTAAGCATTTCAGTTATTCTTTCTTGCATACCTGAGACGACTAACTCTTCTCCAGTCGGTGAGTCAGACAAACTATGTTGAGTGTTAGAAAGTGTATATTTATAAAGGAGAAAATCGTCATTTTGTACTTCAAGTTTTACTAACATCTTTAATTTTCTTAATTTAAGTCTCTTGTTATTTAATTATGTGTGTTCTGTTTTAATTAAGTATTTTGTGTATTTTAGGGGTATTATGGTCATTTCACAATGAACGAGATTTCGGATAGCAAAACGGACGTCACTTTTGAACTCAGGACAGTCGAAAACCTTAAGAGGAGCATAAAAGGAAAAATGGCACTGTTCACACGTACGGCACTATTCACATGTACGGTACTGTTCATGGATACTGTTCACGACACTGTTCAGACCGCGTTACTGTTCAAACCGTGTGCAAACCGTGTTACTGTTCAAACCGCGTGGTCAAACCCATGATGACGTGGCGCAATCTTGTGCATCCAAACTATTTTTAATCCGATGGCCATGATTCACTCAATGTATCTATAAAAAGGGGGCCTCCCCCCCCTAATTTGATACCCCTGAATCCATTTTTGAGCTTAGTTTTCTGTAATTCTTTCTCCATCTTGTATTTTCTACGTATTTTAATAAATTCCCATTTTACCCTTAGTTCAATTATGAGTGGCTAATTTTCTTTCAAGCTTGGGTTGAAGGTGAAGTCTCAACATGTGTCATGGGCTTTAATTGGTAAATTTATTTTCTCTTCCCCTCTAATTTCTGTGGAGGTTTTGACTTTTTTCGACAAATAATAATAATCTTGTCTAGTTACCGCTGGTTTTACTGGCACCTTAGTATAAGGTTATTATTATTTGGCACGATAAGCCCTTGACACCATATTGATTAGGCGTGGTTCATGAGGTGTGGATTTTCCCCTCATAATTTAATTGGTATTAATAAGGAATATTTAGCACATGGTGCATGTTGATACGGATCCGGATACCCAAGTGCTTTATCTCAATAGTTTCCAATTTAATTATTTCGCCAATCCAATTTAAATTCTAGCATCCTTTAAATCAATTTCCCATCTAGTATCCTTTAAATTAACTACCCAAAGGTTTTAGGGCTCTTGGAATGATGCCTAACACTTGGCTTCCTCTGACAAAAGCAGCTTCTGAGACCAATTTTGATAACCCTCGGTTACCTCCTCCATACACAAAGTATAATTTTCTCTTTGCTATGCTTCGACCAAGATCTATGCCTGCCTCAACGAACTCTTTATGTTTGCCATAGTTAAATCTAGAAAATTGTTTATTGGGAGTAGCTGCCATTGGGTACTTCTCAAAAATAATTTGTGAGTGCTTCACAAAACAAATCATATTTAAAAATCTTGGTGACAGTGGATCACAACTGTGTATGAGGTAGCATGTCAATGTCAATTAACGCGTAAAGCACATGGCTCGATAGTAAAAAAGCAAACAGTAAAAAGGAAAAAAATGATAAAATAAAATTATTAAAGACAATAATGCAAATGGTAATAGAACAGTGAAACAAAATAACAGTGAAGTAAAAGGATATTTACAGGTAGTTGTGACTGTGGCTCACATCTTCCTCTGGTTTTACGTCCAGAAACGGCTTGAACGCCCTCTATGGGTCGAGGATAGGCTTCCCGTCTAGTTTCTTATAAACTGGCAAACAGGGTCGTTTATAGTCAGATTCCTGAGACTGCATCGTGCATACTTTTTCTGGAATTATGGCCATAACTGGAGAATCGCTCCTTGTACATATCCATTGGGATGCGTTTCAAGAGAAAAAAGGATATCATCCGATGACTCCTTATTGAAGCCATCCCTAATGAATTGAATTTTATCTTGCATGTTACCAGACACCATTCCTAAAAAACATAGTTTTTTATCGCATCTCATTCTAGCACACTTGTGACAAGCAACCGAAATTCTTCGAGCTCTTCGCTTTCTTGCCTAATTCCTTTTAGCACAACTAGGCATGTATGCAAAAAATTTAGGAGGCAACTCACCTGCCAAGTACTTTGGCCTCGATTAACCAGTGGACATCAGCAGGTATGTTATTCCTCATGAGCAATCGCATGCGTTTAGACTGAGCTTGATAGATGGTAAGGAGGGCATTTTGAGGAAGTGAAGGGAATTGATTGTGAAGCTTTGCTAGAATCTCGTTTCTGTCCATACCTTTGCCTCAGAACATCAGTTATTATGGGAAACTGAAATATCCGACTTGATTGTCACGGAGTAGTGTTATTCGGCATTTGATCGGGGTGACAAACTAAAAGACAAAAACAGAGTAGCAAACAAAACACACAAAGAAAATTACAATCGTCCTCTTATGAAATTTACCTCTAGTTCCAACTGGATGTTGTAGACACCTTTTTCAATGTCTTTGAGTTGGCTTTCTAAATCCTCAACATGGGATACTAACTCTGGTGGTTGCTGAGCCCAAATACGATGTGTTTTAGAGATTTTACACATTGGAGTCATCCGAGATGGTCCAAGAGGATCTGTTTAACTGAGGTACTCATGATTAACAATGATAAAAGAAAACTTAATGGTTAAATAAACATACTTATGTAAAAATAATTTCAATTAGCAAAAGAATAGTAAAAAGAAAGAAAAAAATAAATCATCGAAAAGAAAAAAAAACTCAATTCAAATCTGGTGGGTCACTCAAATTTATTTCGGTGTCCTCTCCATGTGGTTGGTACTTTAGATATGCCTTTAATTTTTGACCATTAACTTTAAAGTGACACCATTCTTTAGGTCCTTAATTTCAAATGCCCTATGTGGAAAAATATTATGAACAATAAATGGGTCAGACCATTGAGAGCTTAACTTGCCTGGGAATAGGTGCAAGTGAGAATTGAATAAAAGCACTTTCTGACCTGGAGTGAACGATTTCCTCAAAATTTGCTTGTTATGAAAGACTTTCATTCGTTGCTTGTAAATCTTTACATTTCAGTATGCATCATTGTAAATTTCTTCAAGTTCTACCAACTGTAATCTTCTTTATGAGCCAGCTTGCTTCATGTCAAAGTTGAATTTCTTGATGGCCCAATATGCACGATGCTCGAGTTTCAGTGGTGACTCTAATGATGGGATGAGTTTCTTCTCTGATGATGCTAGTGGTTCAACTCTTGACTTTCATTTATTGGTGTCCATAGATAGTGCTGAGTCAAGAAGAACGTTGACCTCATTGATAGATCTGTCAATATCAAAATCCAAACTAAAGTGAGTTAAGCATGTTTGTAAAGGGTTATCACTAAGATTTGAAAGAAAATTATTATCAATTATTGTTTCTATTAAATCCACATCAACAATTCCATGATATGTATTATAAGGTTGTTTGGCAATGTTGAAGATGTTTAGCTCCATAGTCATGTTGTCAGATGACAACTGCATATTTCCAGTCCTGCATTAAATGTGAGCATCGGCAGTTGCCAAGAAAGGTCGGCCTAGGATAATGGGGATGTGCTTCATCGAATCTTGGATTGGTTGAGTGTCAATTACAATGAAATCAACACGAAAATAAAACTTGTCTATCTAGATAAGCACGTCTTCCATAATACCACAAGGTATTTTTATGAACCGATCTGAAAGTTGTTACACCACTGGAGTTGGGTGTAATTCGCCCAGTCCAAGTTTCATATATATTGAATAAGGCAACAGATTTACACTAACTCCTAAATCTAACAAAGCATTCTCAATTATGTGGTTCCCCATACTACATGAGATAGTGGCGGAGCCTGGGTCTTTACATTTTAGAGGAATTTTGTGTTGGAGTATAGAACTAACATTTTCTGCTAAAAATGCCTTCTTTTGAACATGAATGTTTCTTTTTTTAGTACAAAGGTCTTTAAAAAACTTGGCATAAGATGGAACTTAATTTAGAGCATCAAGCAAAGGGATGTTAACACTTGCCTGTTTGAAGATTTCAAGAATCTCACCTGTGGATTTTTCCTTCTTTCCTTTAGCTAAGCTCTGAGGAAATGGAGCTTTAGGAACGTATTCTCGTGGGTTAGTTTCTTCTTTCTCCTCTGGTGATGAGTCCTCAGCATTTATAGGTACAATTTGATTTGCTTTCGTCACTGGCATCTCTACTTTGTTGTTGACTTCTTTTCCTTTTTGCAAGGTTATGACGGCTTTGACCTCTCCATGCTATTATGGTGAACTGGTATTTACTTCATGCACTCCTTTAGGATTAGGCACTGCTTAACTTGGAATTTTTCATTTCTCAACAGTCATTGCCAAAGTTTGAACTCAAGAGGCAAGTTGTCCCACCATCTTCTCAAGGTTTGAAATTGATTGGGCTTGTGAGTTGAAGCTTGATTTCATCTCATTTCGTAATTCATCAATGGTGCGGTTCTGTTGCTCAATTGTGGAGTTAGTAGAATTCTTGAAATTATGGAATGCATCCTCCCATGGTCTCGGTTGAGAGTAATTCTGATTCTGATTGTATGGTCTAAATGGTGGCTGAGAGGCTTGATGAACTTGAGGAATTGGTTGCATTGGTGGAGCTGGAGCTGGAGCTGCTAGTCCATTCTGTTGGAATCCTTGAGACCATGAAAAATTGGGGTGATCTCTCCATCCAGGGTTATATGTGTTGGAGTATGGATTGTAATTTGATGATTTTCTCATTACACCTATGGCATTGGCTTGATCTGAGTATAAGTCATGGTCATGTGGTTCTGTTAATGATGCTATTTGTCGGAAAAAACCTGAAACCATCTCTTTGACTTCTTTAATTCTCGAACTTGACTCGTCAATGTGAACCTCATTCACTCCCTTAATTCTTTTAGTATTCCTGAGCGATCGACTCCGTTGTTGGGAATTATCCGTTTGTCGCTGGAAGAATTCTTAAATTTCTGATGCACTTTTTAACATTAGCTCTCCTCCACTTGTTGCCATTAGTCATTCTTGCACATGTGGTAATAATCCCTCCAAAAAGTATTGGCATTAGTGTCATTTCTCGTACCCATGATGTGGACACTTCAAGAGTAGCCCATTGAATCACTCCCATGCTTCGATAAACTGCTCGTCTTCTCTCTGGGTAAACTCTGAAATTTCCCTACGAATAGCATTAGTTTTATGCACTTGGAAGTATTTATTCAAAAATTTTGTTACCATTTGTTCCCATGATGTAATGCTATTAGTAGGCAATGTATTAGACCAAGAATGAGTTCTATCCTTCAAAGAAAATGGGAATAATCTAAGTTTAACATCATCATCTGAAAATTTCTCGTATTTAAAAGTTTGACAAATAGTATGAAAATTATTCAGATGATTATATGAGTTCTCATTTTCTAGGCCATAGAATGTTGTGCATTTGGGTGTCTACAACTACATTTGAGTATCTTATGCATAATGTGCTCAAATTAGCTAAGGGACTAAAGTAGTCCTTAAATGGCCTCTCTTGCGGTTTTGGTTGTTGGTGTTGCAAATCTATTTCGATTTTATTTTTAAATGCAATGTGTTTGTGTGTGTGAAGTGTTTTTTTTAATTCAAATTCTATAGGTTCAAAATTGGGTAATAATGACCTTCGACCATGCATGCAAAAAATACAAAAAAAATGAAAACAAAACTTAATAAAAATAAGGAAGAGAGAAAAATTACGATACTAACTTTGTCACGTTGTTACCATCTTTCTATGAAAACACATTAAAAAAATACATGAAATAAAATAAATAAAATAAAATGAATTAACAAGATAAATGAAAATTTTCAAAGAAAAATAACTTGAAAATAAAATTACAGAAATTTAAAAAAGAGAAAAAGAAATAAAATTCTAGCCTTCAAATGCAGATTTACTTTTTTTAATAAAAAATGACAATAAAATAACTAAAAGAAATTATTTACAAAAAATAATTCTACAAATTAAAATAACTTACCTCCCAAGCAACGGCGCCAAATACTTTTTGTGCAAATTTTATTGAACTCGCAAGCACACGAATCTATTGTAGAATAGATCAATGGTGTCGAGTGTCGATCCCACAAGAAGGTGGATTTTAATTATGTGTAGAATTAATTTTATAAATGGCTGGTTGGATTTGTGGTGAAATTGATATAGATTATCTTACAATTTAAATTGGAATGGCGGAATTAAATTGAACTGAAAACTATTATAATTGAAGCGCTTGGGTATCTGGATCCATATCAACATGCTCCATGGGCTAAATATTCCTTATTAATGCTAATTAAATCATGAGGGGAGATTCCACACCTCATGAACCACACTCTAATCAATATGGTGCTAAGGGCTTATCGTACCAGATAGTAATAACCATGTACTAGGCAGCCGGTTAAACCAGAGCGGTATCTAGACAAGAATATTACTATCTATCGACAAAAAGTCAAAACATACACAAAAATTAGAGGGGAAGAGAAAGTAAATTTATCAAATAAAGCCTATGACACATGTTGAGACTTCACCTTCAACCCAAGCTTAAAAGAAAATTAGCTAATCATAATTGAACTAGTGGTAAAATGGAAATTTATTAAAATACGTAGAAAATATAAGATGGAGAAGGAATTACAGAAAATGGAGTTAAAAAATGAGTTCAGGGGTATCAAATTAGGAGGGAGAGACCCCTTTTTTATAGATACATTGAGTAAATTATGGCCATCGGATTAAAAACAGTTTGGACGCTTAGGATTACGCCACTTCATCAGTCAACAGAATGCGGTTTGACCACGCGGTTTGCACAGCGACACGGTTTGACCACTCAGTTTGAACAGTCAACTGGCTTGAACAGTAACGCGGTTTTGTTGAAAATAATTCTGTGTATATGTATGTACTGTATGCGCGATTTTTGGTTCACTAACATGCTGCCACGTCACCGCTCAACAGTGCATAAGAATTTTGTCCAATAGAATCGTGATACCTCATCAGTCAATGCCACATCATCGGTCAATACCACGTCATCGTTTTGTATGGGTTAACAGTGTCATGAACAGTAATATTGACAGTACTGTATATGTGAATAGTATCGTACATGTGCACAATGATATTTTTCCTTTTATGCTCCTCCTAAGATTTTCGACTGTCTTGAGTTCAAAAGTGATGTTCGTTTTGCCGTCTGATCTCTCATTCATTGTGAAATGACCATGATGCCCCTAAAATACATGAAATACTTAATCAAAATAAAACACACATAATTAAATCACAGGAAGCTTAAATACATAAAAGTAGGAATGTTAGTAAAACTTGAAATATAAAATGACGATTTTCTCCTTTATAGATATATGCTTTTTTAACACTCAACAAGTAGCATCCACTTTACCCATTGAAAAATCATTATTTAACAAGAAATTCTTACGCCTATCCTACCATGCTACATGATTTGGAAATATTTCTTTTTCATTTTCAAAACCAGGGGTTTGTTTCACATACACTTCTTCCATGATATAACCATTTAACAAAGCACTCTTCACATCCATTTGAAATAAAATAAAATCTTTATGACATGCAAATGCCAAAAACATCCTAATTGATTCTAGTCTAGCTACGGGTGCAAATGTTTCATGAAAATCAATTCCCTCTTCTTGATTGTATCCTTGAGCCATTAATCAAACTTTATTCCTTACAACCACACTGGATTCATCCATCTTATTTCTAAATACCTATTTAGTACCTATGACGGATTGATATTTCGGTTTTGGAACTAATTCCCACACATTGTTTCTTTCAAATTAATTTAAGTCCTCTTGCATTGCCATAATCCAAGATTCATCATTTTCATCATCCGCAAAGGATTTCGGTTTAATTTGAGAAATAAATGCAGTATGATTACAAGTATTTCTAAATGATGATCTAGTAGTTATGCCACGTGAGGGATCTCCTAAAATTGCATCCTTAGGGTGAGAAGAAACATACCCCCACTCCTTGGGGAGTGTTTGAGAAGTACCTTCATGTTGCTCCATATATGTTTGCTCTTCTTATCCATCTTCTTGATTTATTTGTGGTGCATTCTCTTGTTTATCCTTTGATGATTCTTCTTGTAACTCTCCATCTGCATCATCATAAACAACTCTTTTCTTCGCATATGAGGGATAAGACTCATGAAATGTAACATGCATAGACTCTTTCGCAACCAAAGTTCTTTTATTATACACTCTATAAGCTTTGCTTGTGTTTGAATATCTAAGAAAAATACCAACATCAGATTTTGAATCAAATTTACCAACATTATCTTTTGTATTTCAAATAAAACATTTGCATTCAAAAACTTTAAGATAACCAATGTTGGGATTTCTATCTTTCCAAAGCTCATAGGGGTTTTTATTGAGATGAGATATAATTAACACCCGATTTAAGACATAACATGCTGCATTAACGGCTTTGGCCCAAAAATATTTTGGTAAATTATTCTCATTCAACTTAGTCCTAGCCATTTCTTGAATAGACCTATTCTTTCTCTCAACAACTTCATTTTGTTATAGAGTCCTCGGTGATGAAAATTGATGCTCAATGCCAAAATCATTACAAAGATTCTCAAATGCATGATTTTTAAATTCTCCACCATGATCACTTATAATACAAGTAATAGAATAACCTTTTCATTTTAAACCTTTTTACAGAAAATTCTAAATGCATCAAAGTCATCATCTTTATTAGCTAAGAACAATATCCATGTGTATCTAGAATAATCATCCACAATCACAAACGAATAATATTTGCCATTTAAACTAGCAAGCCTTGAAGATTCAAATAAATCCATGTGAAGAAGTTGAAGTGGTTTTGAAGTGAAAATATGATTTTTTTTTTAAAGATGTTTTGATTTGTTTTCCAAATTGACAAACTTCACAAATTATATCCTTTTGAAAACCAATTTTTGGAAGACCTTTGACTAAATCATTTTTCGAAATTTTTTTAATCAAATCCATGCTTGTATGTCCTAGTCTTCTATGCCATAACCAACTATCATCATGCAATGCCAAAAAACATTTATCATGAGTAGATGCACATTCTATGTCAATGATATAAACATTACCACATCTATTTCCAACAAATAAAATCTTGCCAACACATGTATTCTCAATAACACAACTAGATTGATAAAAAACAACTTTATAACCTTTGTCACATACTTGACTAATACTAATCAAGTTGTATTTCAAATTCTCAACCAAACATACATTCTCAATTAGAGTTGAGGAAACTTTACCAACATTACCAATTCCGAGAATTTTTCCTTTTGAGTTGTCTCCAGAAGATACATCTCCACCATTTTCAATTTTGGTGAAGCTTAAGAACCATGCATAGTTTCTGGTAATGTGCCTTGAATAACCACTGTCCAAGTACCATTTATTTTTCTTTTTCTTCAAGCCCTGCAAAGAAAAACTCAAGTCTTAGGTGCCCAAAGATTTTTGGGTCATACCATAATATGCATTTCTTTTCACTAGACACCTATTTTTCATATGACCATCTTGATTATAATTATGACATACAACTTGACTATTAATAGATGTACTCTTCACAAAGTAGTTGTTATAATATTTTTGTTTCAAATTAGGCTTATAGCCAAGTCCTCCTTTATCAAAACACATTTTTATGAATTAAGCAATTTATCTAACATCTTTTGCCCATTTGTAAATTTTAAGACAATCTCATTTAACTCATTGCTCTTTTTCTTAAGCATTTTATTTTCATTTTTCAAATCATCTATGTGTGATTCTAAATGTTCATATGAGGAGCTAGGTTTCTCATTTGAAAATGCAACTTTATCATGCAATATTTTATTGTCTACTTCTACGCATGTAATTTTCGCATTTAGAGATTCATTTTCATTTTTTAGCTTTACCAATTTTTTTTTAAGACATACATTTTTTTTTTACCAATTTTCATCAACTCATCATGCAATTCTTTAAAAGCATCATACAATTCATCATAGGTAGGATCACTTACCTTATTGAGATCATCATCATTTCTATTGCCATATGTGCTAGGTTTGATACTTCTTGCGACTCTTCTTTATCACTTGAATCTTCATCACTGTCATCCCAAGTTACAACCATGGCTTTCTTCTTGAGTTTGTTGATAAATGGACACTCCGATCTTATATGGCCAGGCTTCTTGCATTCATAGCATGTGATTACCTCTTTCTTCCCCTTTTGGTCCTTGAAGTTTCTGAATTTTCTTCGCTCACCGGTTTTCTTGAAAAATTTTCTGAACCTCCTTGCTAGCATGGCCAACTTCTCATCATCTGGTCCACTCTCCCCATCACTCTCATATTTTGAAGCTTTGAGAGTAATGTTTTTCTTCTTCTCCTCATGCCCTTTCTCTGTTGCCAGATCTTTTTCATATGAAATGAGAGAGCCAATTAAATCATCAAGAGGTAAAGTATTTAAATTTTTGGCCTCTTCAACAACACTTCTTTTAGGTTTCCATTCCTTTGGAAGTGACCTAATGATTTTCTTTACTTTCTCACTATTTGAGAAAGTTTTTCCTAGGGCTCCTAGAGTATTCACTATGTCCGTAAATCTAATATACATAAAGTACACAATCTCATTTTGTTCAATTTGAAATAATTCATATTGTCGAGTGTACTTACTAATTTTAGAGTCTTTTACTTGATTAGTTCTTTCATAAACAACTTCAAGTTTGTGCCAAATTTCATTTGCACTTTCACAACTAGACACTCTATGAAACTATTTCTTTTCTAGTGCACAAAACAAGGCATCCATAGCTTTGGAATTTAGAGAGGCTTTTCTCTTTTTCAATTCATTCCATCCCCGTAAAGGTTTTGGAATATCTTCCCTGACTTCATTTTTAGTCAAAGCCATGAATGGACTATCACATACAACTTCCCAAATTTCATAATCTAGTGCTTGTAAATAAATTCTCATCCCAGTTTTCCAATACGGGTAGTCATTTCCGTCAAAGAAAGGTGGTCTAGTTGTGGACTGTCCTTCCCTAAAGGTTGATTCATTTTGGGTTGCCATGGATCTTTTACTCTAGATGGTTAAGTCCTAACAAGAGAACCAAGCTCGGATACCAAATGAAATTCTAGTTATGTAACCCAAGAGGGGGGGTGAATTGGATTTCTAAAAATTATTCAATTCTAAAGCAAACCTTAATGCAAATCTAAAATGAATTTAAAACAATGACTAATAAATCAATCACAATATAAAAAGATAAGAGAAGAGAGATTCAAACATGATGATTTTTATGTTGTTCGGCCAACCTCGCCTATATCCATGCCTCCAAGCTTCCAGGCTTGAGGATTCCACGAAGCAAGCCTCCAAGATTTCAAATGCTTACAATTGACTTTTAAGGTGTCAATAAACCTTTATAACAAGAGATTATCCCAAATCTCTTAAACCAAGTGTATCACAACACTTACAATCACTCGAAACAAAAGATTACAAATTATTTTTCTCTCACACAATATTTAAGATTATAAATCAATGTCCAATGTGTGAATAGATGAAGAATGAATGTGTTTAAAATGATCAACCTTTGTTTGAATTTGAATGAACTTATTTATGGTTGGAACCAAAAAGTAGCCGTTATTTACTTTTCGCTCACTGTCGGATCACCATTTTGATTGGTCAATATGACCGTTGGGCTCAATTTTCAAATTGTTAGATTACCATTTTCAAGATGTCGGATCGCCTTTAGTGTCCAGAGGCTAATCTTTCAACTCTATTCAATGTCGGATTACCGTTATCTTGATATCGATGAGCCATTATCAAGATGTCGGATCGCCGTTTGCTACAATTATTGCTACAGTGAACTATTTTGAAAAATTATTATTTGGCCCCAAAACTTCATGAAATTATACTGTGATCCAATACTTTATAAAACTTGTCAAATAGGTCCATTCTAAAATTTTAAGCAATATTTGCCAATTTCAAAAATCTCAAAAACTTTTCAATTTAAATCATTATCATGAAAACAACTAATATCATAAAATTACCTTTCATTGAATATAAAACCTTTATAATATGAAAAATAGTTTTGAGCCTTTAAAACAATCTTAATCAAGTTTGTTATCATCAAAATTAATATTAAAGAAATATTTATGTTAACGTCTCCTACAGTATCTCAGTTCAGCATTGTCAGAGTCCTTAATCAACTACGTAAGATAAATGAAACAGCTTATGAACAAAAATGCTAAATTGGCCATTACCATCGCGATAAAGATCACTTAATGGCTTTTGAAGCGAACAAAAGGCATTATCTTCAAAGCCTTCTTTATTGAAGAGGTTTAAATAGAAGATTGTCAGATTGTGTAATTACTATGAGGGCACTGGAGGAAAAAGCTCGAAAATGTTATGGAGGATTCATAAATTTGGACAAAGAAGAGTTTGTGGAAATGATGTTTCTTGACGGTTGCTTCGTTGTTGAGGTTATTCGCAACAATTTGAGGCAGGAATTGAAAGAAGATAATGATCCTATCTTTAAGTTGGGTTGGACGTTGCCTTTTATAGAATGAGATAAGTTTCTTGTTGAGAATCGACTTCCGTTTTTTTTTTCTTTGGGAGCTACTTTCAATGACTGCGGTCACTAATAATAATCAAACAAATTACAGCTTTTTTTACATGATTTTGTACTTTTTTATAGGATACTACCAGGGAAAGACTATCCAAGAGTTGATGTATATCCCACAGAAGAAATCAAGCATCTACTTAGCTTTGTACACAAGAACCAGCTTCTTTAGTCTGTGGGAATAGAAGTGTTCAAGATTAGTGCTTCGAAAAATAGCGATTGGAGGTTCATTTGCTGTGCCACAGAGATACAAGAAGCTAAATTAAGTTTCAGAAAGCTGAGGATAGTTTCTTGTTTGATATAAAGTTTGAAAATAGTGTGTTAAAGATCCCAACGTTGGCAATTGAAGACACTATAGAAGTTGTTCTCATTGAATACAAGCAGTTTTCCCATTATCGAAATCCAAAGCTTATACTAGATTAGTCAAGTTCCTAGACCACCTCATCAACTCTTCTAAAGATGTCGAATTACTTCATCATTGTGGAACTATTGATAACTGGTTAGGAAATGATGAAGTGATTGCAGGCCGAATGAGCCGGCTTAATGATGCTGTTGTACTCAGTGACCAGTTCTAGTACCATGAGCTATTCAACAAAGTGGACTTGCATTGCAGTAGGCGAGTTAATAAATAGAAGGAAAAGCTAAGGCACAATTATTTCAACACGCCATGGGCAATCATCTCCTTTCTTACTGCTGCTAGTCTTGCTTCTGCTGACTTTACTGAAACCTCTCTTTGCAATTCTTTCCATTTTCAACAAACACAAAATATCTAAAACTAGTAACCCGAAGAAATAGGGCACTGTTGAGACTTTGAATAAAAAATTCATTATATGCAGGTCATAATCACACTTTCACTACAAACAAAGTGCCTAAGTTTACCTGGCAAGAGAAGAATGAGTCAAAAGGGATCATTACATCACTGGCTTAAAAATACACGTAGCGTAAAATGTCCAAGATTGATGTTGGATTTTTAAATCCAATATTATTGGATCCTTAATCCCACGTTGGGCTTATATGTGAATAATTATGTATTGCGAACTATCATATAAGATTAAGCCTAATTAAAAGTGATCTATTAAGGTTTTTAGTATTATGGACTTTAATGTATTTAATAGGCTGCAGACCTTTAATGTGTAGAACGGGCAAAATTAGGAATACCTAATGAGAATAGGAAAAAGTTGTCTATATAAGCAGTTATGGTCCCCAGGTCACACATATCTTTCTAATCTCTACTGATATCCCATCATTAGAGAAAGAGTTGTGAGAAACATAAAGGATTCTCTAGGAGAAGGTGTAGATCTGAAAGACCAACTACACAACCCTTGAGAGCAATTCAGCGTTATGAATTCAGGTATGCTTCCACATAATTTTGTTATAAATTCTTGGTGATACAATCTGAATATTCCTCGGATATAGGAGATGGTTTTCACCAAATATTTCCTGCGCTAATAAGTGGTATCAGAGCCTCTTCATGTTGAATAATTGAGAATCAAATTTAATTTTGATTAATGATTAAATCCCTGATGTTCTCAAATTTAATGATATCAGAATTATTAGAATTATTAAAATCATTAAATTTGAGAACAAAATTAAGGAAATTCATAATTAAAAAAATAAATATTCTAAATTGGGTTTCATAATTTTGGTTTCTTTAAGGCTTAAAGTTTTGTGGCCGGCGGTTGCCATTGCCATTAAGTTTCATGGCAACGATATCACGCACGGCACAGATTTCATGGCCATCGTGCAGTTGTTGGGCTGCATTGCAGCAAAGCACAGCACCACGCACGGCTTGGGTATGGCGTGTTGTTGCTATACGATTTGCGCCTGGCGTGCGATTTTCGCTGCTGCAACGAGCTACCACGCTATCAAGCAAGCTGTAGCCTGATCGAGTTCAAGCGGCGGCTATTAAGAGACTTAAAAAATAATAATAATAACTTTTCAAGAATTTGGCCGTGCGGTTGCATCTATGGCTTTAGGCCGCGATAGGAAGGAGAGCTTACGGCGACTAAGCCGTAGCCTATAGGTTTAGGTACAGCCACTGCTCAAAGAAGGAAAAAATTGAAAAAAAAAAGTTAGGGTTTTGTTTTATTTGGGTTGGTCTGGTCTGATTTGGTCGAATCCAAATTGGTCAATGGTTTGAACCAGTCAAAGTTGGCAGTTGACTGTTGACCAATCAAACTTTAACTTTGACCTGAATTTTTTTAAATTTTTAAGGTAATTTTGGTGCAATTTTAAATTCAAATATTGGTATGTTTATATAAGTTTTGAGATAAATCAATTGAAAAAACATGTAGCCAAAGCGACAGCTCTTGTAGAAATTAATTCATTTTAGAATATAAATGGTTCTATACATGTAGTTTCCGTAAATATCGATTGGCTCAAAGGAAGCTCCATATTAAATAGAATTGCATGTGCACCTATGGTAATAAACACATGATGATTATTTGGTTTTACATGTCAACAATTAATCAGCTCAAAGGAAGATTCATTGTTTGATATGTTCTTATTATCAGTGTTTAATTACTACATTAAGATATCACTTACAAGTTAATATTTTGCCCAAATATGAAATGTTAATAGAGTGTCCGGTATCTTGAGATGGGGTTTACCTTTATTTGAATTTATTTTTGTTTCAAGACTATTCCCATGATAAATGGTTCTAACTTCAAATCATGGCACGAGAATCTCTTAATAGTTCTCACAGTCATGGATCTTAACCTTGCGTTAATGGTTTATTCTCTCCCACCTCTTACGAATGAAAGTACCTTTGATGACAATAGGGATATGAAAAGGTAAGAGAGATCAAATTGCATATGTATCATGATCATGAAGAAGGCGATTCTTGCAAGGATAACTACAACAAAAGAGTTTCATACAAAAATTGAAAAGGGATTTGTCAAGAACAAAATGAAAGAAAAGAGTACGCTCTTGACAAATCTGATATCAATAAAGTATAAGCGCTAGGATAGGCGCAAGAAAATGAACAATGATAAGGAAGCTGCAGATCAAGAAGCGATTAGTTGTTTCTTTTACGGAGTTAAAAGGCATGGTTTGGTTTGTTCTGAGGATAATTTAACTTTGGTACCTAAACACACGTGGTGGATAGATTCTAGTGCAACCACTCACATTAGTGTAGGGTCACTCGAATTACCGAAAGCCTAATGATAGTGAAAGATACATCTATATAGGTGATGGCAAAAAGGTTGAAGTTGAAGCAATTGGAAAATTTAGATTATTATTAAAAACCGGATTTTATTTGGATCTTGATGAAACATTTGTGTGACCATATATATGTTCATTATATTGATTTTAATGATAACAAACTTTATATGTTTTTGATTAAAATATTGGAGTTTTCATAAATAAACATTTTTTTCAAAGCTGTATAATATTTCTAAATGTGTTCATGAAATATGGATAATCATTATTTTTAAATCGAAAAATCATTCCCTGTGAAATTCTATTAAAACTGTGATTCTGAAAGTAAATGGTGAACTGTTAACTTTGAAACGGTTAACCGATGATTTCCAGAGAGGGATAATTCCTTAAACTTAAACGATTAACAAAAACAGATAAGGCAAGTGAGCTGGACAGGCTACTGGAATTAAATGGCGAACCGTTTATATCAAACGGCTAACTGATAATTTTCAAAATGAAATTTTGTGCTAATCTTGAACCGTTTAACAGAAATAACCGGCGAACCGTTAACTTTTATTTTATTTTACAGGTTATTGGAAATAACCGGCGAACCGTTAACTTCAAACGGTTAACTGATAATTTCTAAAATTTCATTCCATGCTAACCTTCAACTGTTTAGCAAGAACGAATAGCAGAAATTTGTTTTGCTGGTCACTAGAAATTAAAGAAAGACCGATAATGGCAAACAGTCAACCGTTTATTTGAAATTCAGGTCAACGGTCACTTGGATGAGTCAAAAAGGTTAACTGATAACGGTTAACAGCGATCCAATTTCGGGCAGAAAGTCAACAACGGCTATTTTTCAGCTCCAACTATAAATAAGCTTAATCAATTTCAAATAAGGGTTAATCACAACATTATCATTGAGCTTATAATCGGGAATACAACCTTCATTGAGCTTTAAATTCATTCTTGTTTAATTTGTTCACACATTAGGCATTGATTTGTAATCTTATATATTGTGTGAGAGAAAAACAGATTTGTAATCTTTGTTTTGAGTGATTATAAGTGTTGTGTTACACTTTGCTTAAGAGATTGGGGATAATCTGTTGTTGTATAGATTCATTGACACTTTGAAAGTCAATTGTAAGCATTTGAAGGCTTAGGAGGCTTGGATATGAAATCCTCAAGCTTGGTTGCTTGGAAGCGTGGACGTAGGCGAGGATTTTCGAACCACGTAAAAATCATTGTGTTTGCTCTCTCTTCCCTTACTCTTTTATTATTGTGCTTTATTAAATTTATTTTTTTATTTCATTAAGGCAACAGATTGAATTGTTGTGCGATTTTTTTAGTTTAAGTTTTAAAATCTCAATTCAACCGCCCTCTTGGGTTGCATAACTAGCATTTCAATTGGTATCAAAGCAAGGTTCTCTTGTTAGAACTTAACCGTCTAGAGTAAAAGATCCATGGCAACCCAAAATGACTCTACTTTTAGGGAAGGACAATCCACAACTAGGCCACCATTAATTGATGGTAATGACTACCTATATTAGAAAACTAGGATGATAATTTATTTGCAAGCCTTAGATTACAAAATTTGGGAAGTTTTTTATGATGGTCCAGTCATGCCTATGACTAAAAACGAGGTAGGACATGATATTCCAAAACCTTCAAGTCAATGGAGTGAGTTAGAAAAGAAAAAGATGTCTTTAAACTCTAAGGCAATGAAGCTCTGTTTTGCACTCTAAATAAGAAAGAATGAGAATTCAACTGCGTTATGGCATAGAAGATTAGGTCGTATCTCTAGACGGAGAATAGAGAGACTTGTGTCAGATGAAATTCTCGACACCTAGATTTCACAAATTTCAATATATGTGTTAACTGTATTAAAGGGAAACAAAGAAATAAAAGGAGATTTGAAGATAACAGGACTTTGGATATCTTAGAACTCATACATACAGACATTTGTGAGTCATTTCTTGCGGCTACTTGGAATGGTCAACAATATTTTATGATGTTCAGAGATAATTTTTCTAGATATGGCTATATATATCTTCTCTATGAAAAGTCACAGTCCTTGGATATTTTACAAAATTTTAAGGCTGAAGTTGAGAACCAACTCAACAAAAGAATTAAAAACATCAGACCTGACCGTGGTGGTGAATACTATGGTAGATTTAACAGTTCAGGTGAACAACATCTAGGACCGTTTGATTAATTCCCAAAACAATGTTGTATAATCCCATAGTACACTATACCATGTTCACCCACTTAAGGACATGGTGCGGAGTATAATCTATCATTCTACTTTACCAAAATCACTCTAGAGGAGAAGCACTTAAGACTACAACATATATTCTTAATAGAGTTCTAACTAAAGCGACCACCAAGACCCTTTACGAGCTTTGGACGAACAAGAAGCCTAATCTAAATCACTTGCATGTTTGGGGATGTCCAGTTAAAGCAAGGTCTTATAGGCCTAATGAGAAGAAACTGGACTCAAGGACGGTGAGTTACTATTTTATTAGACACTCAGAACGATCCAAGAGGTATAAGTTTTATGATCCCACGACTAAGTCAATTTTTTAGTCGAGAGATGCTCTGTTCTTTAAGGGTGTCAAGTTTGCGAAAAGAGATACAATTAGAGACTTTGTCTTTGAAGAGGAATATGTTGATATTCCCATAGGCGTTATTGATATTGATTAAGGTCTCATTCCTGACTTTGTTCAAGAAACAAAAATTGAAGACAATGTTGAAGAACCCCCTATATAAGAAGTTGTTCCTGAAGAACAAACTTTACCACCTCAAGAACCTATGCCATTAAATAGATCCACTAGAGAAAGGAGAATGCAGTGCCAGATGAATACATTAAATTTCTCCAAGAACATGAGGCAGACGTTAGAGTGATGAAAGATAATCCAATCAATTTTCGTCAAACCATGGAAAGTTCTAACTCTCATAAGTTGATTGATGCCATGAATGATGAGGTGAAGTCCATAAAGGATAATGGCGTATGGGATCTTGTCCCGTTGCCAGAAGGTGCGAAACCTATTGGTTGCAAATGGATATTTAAAATTAAGATAGATTCGAAAGGCAATGTGGAGAGGTATAAAGCGCGTCTTGTCACAAAGGGCAGTATGCAGAAAGAAGGCATCTACTATAAAGAGATTTTCTCTCCGGCTTTTTTGAAAGACTCTTTCAGGATTATAATGGCATTGGTGGCGCATTTCGATCTTAAGTTACAATAGATGGATGTAAAGACGACTTTTCCCAATAGTGACATTGATGTGATGATCTATATGGTACAAGTAGAAAACTTTGTGTCCGGAGACCCAAAGAATATGGTTTGTAAACTTAAAAAATTCATCTATGGGTTCAAACAAGCATCTCGACAATGGTATTTCAAGTTTCATCAAGTGATCATTGATAACTCTATGAAATGAGAGTTATCATGGCACTTTTAGACTTAAATCAAGATCACTTAGAAAGTAATTGACATGTTTTTTATTACATTTTAATTATGTTTTGTATGAACATCCATTTGAGTTTAATTTTAATAAAGTTTGTTTGATTTTGAGTAATTATGTATTTAAATTATATGCATAATTGTAGGTAATTGGAAGCTTAAATTTCAAGGAAAGGATGATGCTGCAATGGGCCAGCAAAAAGAACAAAATAACATGGCTGCTGAAGAAGTGAAACAAATCTGAAACGGTGCAGAAGCTGTAGCCATTGCTATAGTAACCATTGCTGTAGCAATCCTGGAGCATTGACATAAAAGATTTTGCACGAGACGCTTAACAGATTGCGATCTAAAGTTTCCTAATTTGGAAGACACGCTTCTTAGACTTCCAATTACCCTAATTTTCAACTATAAAAGAAGTACATGCACAAAGAAAATAGGGGGCCGTCAACAAAGAATAAAAACCAAAAGTAAACAAGGACAAAACAGAATTCAAGAGCAAGAATTAAGGCTTCATCAAAGGAGAAATCGCAAATGTCAATCGGAATTCAGTCATTCTTATTCTTCTCTTATTGTCTTGTTTACTCTTTAATCATGGGAATGTACTTGATAGCTAAAACTCTTTTGTTTATTTTACTTTCAGAAATCATGAACTAATTTAATTGTGGTTGAGTGATAGAGAATCTTGATGGTTTCTTGACTGAATTTATATGTTGCTGCATGTTTGCTATAGCATTTTGTTTTCGTAAAGCTTATTCTATTCATTATTTCGGCTAATCACCCATTTAATGATACAAGCTAAGAAAAAGCCACAAAAGGGCCTATATTAGTGGAATATATCAGAGCAATACTTGGTTTTAAGTGGGTTTCCTGAGTTGAGTTTCACTTGATTCCAAAAGGGCCATGCTTAATATAAAATTAGTGATGAACTAGATATAGAAATTCACCGTTTAGGGTAATAAGAACTTAAGCGTGTAATACTATATCTTATGTTGGCATAACATTTGGTCATGGTTAGGTTGCATATAGATATAAGACATCCAACATGCGATTGCTGAGGATATATAAGGATTCTGCCTAGTGCTGTAGCAAATGTTGTAGCAACCGAGCCTAAGATTTCAAGAAATAGTCAAAACCATTAAGAGAGTTTAACCACTCAACTACTTCATTCTATTGGTTTTACTCTTGTATTTGACGTGAGAGTTTTATTTATTGCATTTTAGATTTTAGTTAGTTATTTAATTTTATTAATTTTCTTGTTTTAATTTAGAAAAATCACTGCACTGTTACAGATTGTTATAGTAAATCTGGTAACATCAATCCCTATGGAGATGATCTTGAATATATTACTTGTTGTGTACACTTACAAATTGACACCAATAGCATTTGAATTTATTGTAACAAGTTTTTTACGCCATTGCCGGGAATTGATTGTTCATTGTGATTTGTGAAATTAATTTTAACGATATTAATCTTTGATTTTATTTTAAATTTGTTCATTTTGTTGACAAGAAATTTTGCATGTGCAAATATAAACCTGTTTAATTTCAGTTTGATCTAGAAATTGAAAGAACCGCAAGGAGATTAAAAAGAGAGTAGAGGCAATCAAAAGCTATTGTAGCAATGGATGATTTGCAAGACATGGGGACCTTGAACCCTCTTGGAGAAATACAACCAATCAGTGGTCAAGAAGGTCAGAACGGACAAAATAATTAGGGACAACCAGGGAACAACAATATTATCCACATGGCAGATGATAGACAAAGAGCTATTAGAGACTATGCCGTGTTGACTCATCCAGTTATGCATCCTAGAATAGTTAGACCTAAAGTGCAAGCTGCCAATTTCGAACTCAAACCAGTGATGTTTCAAATGTTGTAAACAGTGGGGTAATACAACGGATTGCCATAAGAAGATCCTCATCTCCACTTAAATTGTTCTTGGAGGTGAGTAATGCTTTCAAAATTTGCTGGAGCATCACAAGATACATTGAGACTCAGACTTTTTCCATATTTTTTAAGTGATCAAGCAAGGGAATGGTTGAACTTTCTACCAACAGACTACATCATAAACGGAATGACTTGGCTGATAAATTCTTGATGAAATGCTTTCCACCAACCAAGAATACAAAGTTGAGGAATGAGATCACATCTCTTCATCAACTTGAAGATGAAAGCTTGTACTTCACCCAAATGATTAAAATCTTACCTAGATAATAGGAAAAAGCAACACAAAATTGGTCAAATTGTTAGTTGAAACTCATGTACCAATAAGAGAAAAAGTTTAATGAAAATTAGGAGCTCATCCTAAGAGAATTAAAATTTACTTATAAATAAACCCAAAATCTTGATATTTAACGAATTTTATAGGAATATCAAACATAAAACTAGTGGACTGAAAAGTTGAAATAAATTAACCAATAAATGAGAAAGACGAACAAAAATTAAGAACATGCAAAATAAACTTGAAACATCCACCTATTAAATTGATATTTAACCAAAATAATTGGAATCTAATTATTTTATAATTTTTTTAACATTTAATTATGTCAAAAAATTTTTAAAATATTTCTCATTTAATTAATTTTTATGTTTATGATTTAAAATTTTCAAAATTTTTGTTATTTTGTTATATTTTTAAGCATTAAAAAATTTAAAATTATTTAATGAACAATCGGTAAAATATCGGTTGTTAAAGTTTTTGGCAGTCGTAGTGTAAGATTCAGCCTTGCACTATAAGATGACTTGTAATTTCATCACAACTATTACCAAACCAAATCATTCATCACCATCACCGTCACCATCACAATCAATTGAAAATAAAAAGAGTTGTGACAACTTAGCTTTAAGTTGTTCAACTGTCACAGGTTACTTTGTTTCTAGTCAAAATCAGTTCAAAAATAAAATTTTGAACACAAATTTAAACAAACAGTGCAATTAGCACTAGAAAGCTGAAAGGGAAAAAAAATTTCTTTTTTTATTATTATTATCTAAAAACAACAAAAAAATATATATAATTGGAAAGTTGTTGTTGACTATAAAAAAAGTTGCCTTTGATGATACCTAATTCTTTCCCGCTTAGGGTGGAACCAAGTGCAACAGATGGAAGTATAATCATACATATAGTAACAAACAAAAAGCGGTGAAATAGGACTAGGCAAAAGGGTTTCTGGCGATCCCACTCCGATGTTTAAGTTAGTGCCTGGAGAATGCGAGTTGAATCATAAAATTAGAGTTCTTGTGAACCTACATTTCTTTGAGAGAGTATGGAGTATTTATAGTATGCCACATTTTTAGGTAAGTGGGTCTCCTTATCTTGGGGAATGTCCAGAGTTATTGACTAGTGGGAGACTTTATCCTTCATGGAATGAAGTGATGCATGGCAATTACAACTCCATTTCCTTTATTTTAGAGGATCATGGGGTGGTGGTACAGCTAGCATAATCTGACCCCTAAGACAATAAGAGAGTGGAGCATATTTTTAGAAGTGGAGGTTGTGCCCTTACTGTCATGCGCTTGATGGTTTTGTAGCCAACTTCTTCACCCATTTTTATCGTGTTTTGTGATTCTATTCTATCGGTAAGACTTATCCCTATATTTTCGCATTGTTGGATTAATGCCTTTGAAAAATTCATGGCCGCATCGAGAATTCCTCGTTCTTACCTGAAGAGATCATTAATTCCCACCTAATGGCCTACGCTTTTATCTTTGAAGGATCTGTATTTTCCATATCAACATAAGCCCTTAGTTCATGAGAAGAGTTTTTGAATTTAAAAAATATATGTCATGAAGTAGGTAAGCAGTTATAACATGCCAATACTCACTTTCTAAGTGTCAACTCTTTGGTCTAAAGCCTATATTCGCATGAGAAAATCCTTTTAACTTACTGATTTTGTTTTTCATGATTATTCTTCTGCATCTTTCACATCTAAGAGGAGAGACATTCCTTATCGCTTGAACTTAAATAGTTCTTAGAAGACTTTAAAGCCTTACGGAGTCTGTTTTAGAATTCTAATAGAGTTGATTTAAGTTATATTATTCTAAAGATATTGACTGTAGCAACTCTTAATAAGATAAATACTTTGATGGTGAGATTAAAAGTTTCATTTTTTAATGGCAAGTGACAAGGTATAATATAGTTAGGCTGCATTTGGTGTAGTCTTTTGCTAGTTACCAATATGCTATGTTGAGATAGCATGTCTTTGCTCCCTAACAGTCTTGATTCCTTACTTCAACTTTTCCTTTTGAGCAATTCTACTCGAGAAGGAAGTTTTTCCTTGCTTGGCTTCTCTTCTCTTCTCTTATGCTTAAATGTCGTAATTTCATGTGTAGATGGCTTGTAGGTATACTCAAGTGGAATGCTTTCGCCCTTAGGCAGATCGATCATTTACATGATGATATTGTTGTACCAATACTTGAGCGCTTTATAATCAGGAAATTTTATTGAATCTTACTATTCATTTTTTCAATCTAATTCGTAAAGATTAATGTACAGCTTCAATATATTCCTCCTTGTTGAGCAATTCCTCACACTTGTAGTAGTCTATAAGCAGATTTGTTTCCTGCTAAGTAGTTTTCCATGCTTAAATTTCATATGGCGATTTTCCGTTGGTAGCTGTTTAGCTTTGTTTTGATGCTCACTTCAATTGGCATTCTTTGGACTCTATTGCCTTACTTGACGTGACATTCACAATGCTCGCATATTTACTTCTTTGTCGCACTTGCACTTGTTACATTTCAGGCAAGTTAAACTGCTTAAATGACCTGCGCATGTTTGGTGGCATAACAGAATTGTCATGTATCTAGTATTACGCTCCGAAACATACTTTTTACATAGCATCAACATATGATCACTTGATGTGGCTCATATATGCATTCTTTCTAAAGAGGTGGAAATCATCCACATGAAGTTGCACGGATGGTAATCTATCATACTAGAATGCACGTTTGCTCATACGGCAATTATACATGCTTGAGTGCACTTTTACACAGATGGCAATTATTCATGCTTGAATGCACTTTTTCGGTGGCTTTAATTTATGCTTATTCTACATATTATTTATACTTCTAGTCAAATTATGATAATTTGTGCCTAGCTGGCACATTATTTTAATTGCAATAACCCATGCGTCATCTTATTCTAGTACAGGCAATTCGTGTTTACATTTTTGCTCAGATGAGAATAATCTGCACTTCTATTTAGGTTGTGATAAGGAGCAGTCACGGGAAGCCATACAAGTCCAGCAAAGGGCACAAGCCAAATCCCAAATACATGACGTGAAGACTTGAGCCTTGCCCTTGCATGGTAAAAATATTTGAGATGCTCGAATATGGTGAGAATAATAATTGTTTTTTTTGTCTCTCTTTCAATTCTTGAATTTTACAAATATATAAAGACAATCAAGATGCTGTAAAAGGAAGGACAATATTTACAATAATTATAATAATCAACTAGCCGTTGTGAATAATCCTCCGTGACATGTGCTGCTATATTTTGCATTAATTATGGCTTAGACGCAGTGTTGAAAATCCTCTTGCCATGGCGATACAAGCTACCATATTTGTTGCTTGTGACTTGTCTTTATCAGCCCCCCTCAAGCTAGGCAGTGACATGCAATGAACGCCTAGCTTGGTTCGTAGCATGAGAAATTGATGCTTCCCCAAAGGTTTTGTAAGAGTGTCTGCAATCTGAAGATGAGAAGGCACATATCGTGTAAATAATGACCCTTTAGCAACCTTCTCACGAACAAAATGGACGTCAAGCTCAATATGTTTCATTCTAGCATGAAACACCGGGTTTTTAGTCATATGTATTGCACTCAAATTGTCACAGAGAAGTGTGGGTGCTTTCGGAATACATAGCCCAATGTCATTAAGTAGATATGTGAGCCATGTTAACTCGGCAGCGGCAGAGGCCATGGACCTATATTCGGATTTGGCACTTGAGCGAGAGACTGTGTGCTGTTTCTTGGAGCTCCAAGAGATACAATTGCTTCCAAGATAAATGCAAAACCCTGTTGTACTTCGTCTTGTTATCGGGCATCCAGCCCAATCGGAATCGGAAAAGGCATAGAGCTTGAGAAAGCTTTGAGACAAAAATCTAAGGCCAAAGTCAAGGGTACCTTTAAGGTAACGAAGGATCATTTTCACTTCCTTGAGGTTGGTTTTTGTTGGCGCTTGGAAGTGTTGAGAGACTCGATTGACAGCGAATGTGATATCGGGTCTTGTGTAGATGAGATATTGAAGGCTTCCAACAAGGCCTCTATATTCAGTCGCATCCACAGGTTCATTATCATCCGAACATGGTATTGATCGTATAGCCATTGGCGTGTTGATAGGAGAACAATCCTGCATTCTTGCCTTGGAAAGAAGGTCTTTAGTGTACTTCGCTTGAGATAGAAAGATGCCATGCTTGAATTGTTGAACTTCAATGCCTAGGAAGTAATGTAGGTTGCCAAGATCTTTTAAAGCAAACTTTGAGCTCAGATTGTGGATGATTGATTGAATTTCCTTCTCATTATTTCCTGTAATTATCACATCATCAACATAAATTAATATAAGTATAAGAATGGATGTGTTATTAAATATAAATAAAGAGCTATCAGCTTTGCTACTAATAAATCCAAGAGAAATTAAGGCTTGAGAAAGACACTCGAACCACGCTCTAGGTGCCTGTTTCAGGCCATAGAGCGATTTTTGAAGTTTGCAAACATATGCTGGATGATGTGAATTGCGAAACCCAGGAGGCTGCTCCATGTAGACAGTCTCCTTTAATAGTCCATGAAGAAAAGCATTGCGAACATCCAGCTGCTTGATAAGCCATTTTGAGCTTACAGCAATTGCAAGGATAAGGCGAATAGTTGTAGCCTTTATAACGGGACTGAAGGTTTTATCGAAGTTGACTCCGGGAACCTGTGTGAATCCTTTGGCAACTAAACGAGCTTTATAGCGATCAATGGTCCCATCTTCTCTGTATTTGATACGATATACCCACTTCGATCCGATGACATTAACATTGTTAGGCCGCGGCACAAGGACCCATGTCTGATTTTGATGCAATGCTTGAAGCTCTTCTTTCATAGCTTGAGTCCAAAGAGGATTCTTTAAGGCAGTTTTGAGTGTTTTAGGTTCAATTTGGCTACTGTGGCTGGTTTGAAGGGCTAACTTGGGATTTTGTTTGAGTTTATTGCGTGTCATCATGGGATGAGTATTGAGGCTTTGTGGTTCTGCAGTCGTGTTTGGTATCTTAAGTTCCACAAATAAGCGATTGGATATGTCAGGATAATTTGATTGTGAATTTGTGGCAGAGCTGTTGTCTGTATTTCTGGACAAATTGGTTGGTTCAGTTGCATCATGTGAACTACTAGAATTTGGATCATCTGTAGTCAAAGGTTGCATTGCATGTGGAGATTCCAAAGTATTTGGAATTGCTTCTGACTTGTCGTGTGGAGTTGCTGAATTAATAGAAGGAGTATTCAAATTCTCCTCTAAATTGTCTTGTGGGAAATCTGAAATAATTGGAGAAGTGACGTTTGAGTTGTTGTCAAAGTTCACGTCCTTGTGGGGTATGAATTGCACATGTGGTGTTGATATTGTAGTGCCTTTACAATTGTTTACTTTGACAGCACGTGAATTATTAAAATTCTCACAATTAGGAGAATTCTTTGGGAGCCACTCGTCTTGTTGAGGGAAGGTGGTCAATGTACTATGTTCCTGCACATTAAAAAATGATGTTAATTTTTTGAATGGTAAATAATTTTCATCAAATACAACATGCCTTGATATATATACACGATTAGTCTTAGGTTGTAGACAACGATATCCTTTATGGAGGGGACTATAGCCTATGAAAACACATGGATATGATTTTTTATCAAATTTTGTTTTACTATAATCCCGAAGATAAGGAAAACATCTACAACCTAGGACTTTTAACCCTCTATAGTTCGGTAATTTTTTGAAAAGAATTTCATAAGGGCTTTTATTTTGTAAAGGTGAAAGAGGCAACCTATTAATGATATAAGTGGCTGCAAGAAAAGAATCCACCCAGAATTTGAGTGGCAAAGAAGCATGAAACATCATCGTCAAGGCTGTCTCATTGATGTGCCTATGCTTTCTCTCAACAACACCATTTTGCTCCGGAGTGTATGGACAAGAAATTTGTCTTGTGATGCCGCAATTTTCAAGATGTTTGATGAAGGCCGTAGAAGTAAATTCCCCTCCTCCATCGCTTTGAAATATTGTGATTTTTTTGTCCAATTGATTTTCAACTTGTTTCTGAAATTTCAAGAAGCACTCAAAGAAATCAGATTTTTGTTTTAAGGGATATAACCAACTAAAACGTGAGTAATCATCTACAAATAATACATAGTAACGAAAATGTTGAGTAGAAGTAATGGGAGCTGGACCCCATATATCACAATGCACTTTCTGTAAAGGAAAATCTGCTTTATTATTAGATAAATTAAAAGATTTCCTACAACTCTTGCCTAATTGGCAAGAAACACAAATATGGGGTGCTTTAGACCAACTAGAAAAGTCAATAAAATTATTGCGTTTTAAGGCCTCCAAGATTTTAGGATTGGCATGGCCAAGCCTCTTGTGCCATAAACTAAAACCGCTAGATTCTCCTTGAATAGCGTTGAAGGCAGCATGAAAGTCTCCTTCCAATGTGTATAGCTTCCCTTGCTTACTCCCCTTTGCCAGAACCTTGTTTTCTTTTTGAGTTTTGGAACAACTAAAATATTATTTAAGTGTAAAGAACCATGATTTGTATTTAAAGAAGCAGAACCAATGTGTGAAATATTTAAATCTTGACCATTGCCGACAATTATTTTGTCATTACCTCTATATGGCCTTACATGATCAAGATTACCTGTGTTATTTGTCATGTGTGATGTTGCTCCAGAATCCACATAGAACTGTTGATCATTATTTTCTTGAAGATTCATGGCAGCTAGGGCCTGTGCATCCTCTTCATTGTCATAGTCGTATCTGTACCAACATTCAGCAGCACTATGTTTGCGTTTGTGACAGATTTGGCAAATAACTTCTTGATCTGAGGTATTATTTTCTTTATTTGGTTTTTGAGGCTGCTGTTGTGGTTTACGGTTGTTGCCATTGTAATTGTTGTAGTTGTTGGGGTAATTTCTACCACCTGAGTTGCGTTGAGGTCCTCTGCCCCGGTATGGAGGTCTTCCACCTCTTTGATTTCTTCCTCTTCCACGTTGACCAAAGAAGGCTTGGTTTTGATTTGTGCCAAGTCTAGCTTCTTCATCTTTTTCTATGATCACAGTATGCTCATGGTTTTGGAGAGCATTGATGAATTGCTTAAGGCTGGGATATGGAGGTTTAGTGAGCATTGCAGTTTTGAAGTCAGCGTATTTGGGACCTAAGGCTCTTGCAATTTGAAAAATCTTGTCATCATCATTCATTGGTTTTCCAATGGCTGCCAACTTGTCGCAAAGGCCCTTGAATTTCTTAAGAAATTCATCAAGCTTGGAAGATCCTTTCTTTAGAGAATAAAGGCTATCTTTTAGCCATGTTTCTTGCTCCATAGTTGCAGGCAGCATGTTTTCTTCAACGGTGAGCCAGATTTCGCGAGCCGTTTGCAAGCCGATAACCATGCTCAACGCGTCTTCGTTCATCATACTTCTAAGCCAAGTTGTGAGAAGTCCATCATTATTTTTCCACAAGAGAAAATCTGGATTATTTATCTCCTTCCCATCTTGCTCTATCATCTTCAGTGGAGTCTTAGCATCAACTATATGATGATTTAGCCCAAGGGTAAATATAAGTGGTTGAACTTGAGAACTCCAAAGAAGATAATTTTCCATGTTGAGTTTTATTGGAACCAAACTCGAACACTGATGGAAAGATTGAAGGGATAGGGATGGTTCTGAATTTGAACTAGAAGCCATGAGCTCTGATACCATAAAAATATTTGAGATGCTCGAATATGGTGAGAATAATAATTGTTTTTTTTGTCTCTCTTTCAATTCTTGAATTTTACAAATATATAAAGACAATCAAGATGCTGTAAAAGGAAGGACAATATTTACAATAATTATAATAATCAACTAGCCGTTGTGAATAATCCTCCGTGACATGTGCTGCTATATTTTGCATTAATTATGGCTTAGACGCAGTGTTGAAAATCCTCTTGTCATGGCGATACAAGCTACCATATTTGTTGCTTGTGACTTGTCTTTATCACATGGTTCATGCACGCATGATTACATGTGAGACTAACGATCGTGCAAGGATTGTGGATAAGATCAAATCCTTAGTAGTTGTTTAGCTTTGTGTTTCGTAAAAGAGGCAAGGGTGTTATTTCAATTTACGTATTTTGATTGTAGCCATTATTGTAGGCTGAGTTTGTTATGTTTAGTATTATAAATAAAGGCTCCAACATAATAAAAGGCAGGCAGTCAATTAAATCAATTCATCTTGGTCTTTTTCTCACCATAAGCAGAAAAACTCTTGTGATTGTTAGCTAACTTTGGTTGGGACCTATCAATTGGTATCAGAGCAAGGCTATCAATGACGACTAACAAGGAACGCATTGAACGAATTGAAGCTGATCTTGGGAGCTTGCAGGACAGAATGGAAAGGATGGAGGTGGGAGTCAATAACAATCTGCAGCATCTTGAGGAGTCAATAGGCAAACTTGTGGAATCAAACAGTGCAACCAAGGGCACCACCAGTCATGACTTAGATGAAAATTGAGGCTCTACAAAACTTGTTCGTGAGGAAAGAGATGCAGGGCGACACATGCTTCCAACACGAATTACCAAGCTAGAATTTCCCCGTTTCGCCGGTGGTGATCCAATAGAATGGTACAACAGGGTATCTCAGTACTTTGAATATCAGGAAACTATGGATGAACATAAGGTAACCTTGGCCGCATATCACTTGGAGGGAGAGGCAAATCAGTGATAGCAATGGATGCGAAGGGCTTATGAAGAAGAAAAATGACCAGTTACGTGGAAAATATTCGTTGAAGAACTATGGGCACATTTTGGGCCGACAGAGTGTGAGGTTTTTGATAAAGCTTTGTCTTGGTTCAGGCAGACGGGATCGTTGCGTGAATATCAGAAGGAGTTCGAAAGGCTTGGGAATTGAGTTCATGGGTGGTCTCAAAAAGCATTGGTGGTAACATTTATGGGGGGTTTGAAACCAGAGATTACAGAAGACATCCGTATGTTCAGACCCCGCACATTGACAGAAGCCATTAGTCTAGCACATATGAAGGATGATCAAATAGCACGACAGACGAATTGAGCCACACCAACAACACCTTATAAGAGGCTATCATGGGAAGTGATGCAGAGGAGGCGAGCCCAGGGATTGTGCTTCAATTGTAATGACAAAATCACTGCTGGCCACAAGTGTACGAAGGCACAGTTACTGATCCTGGAATACGGAACGACACCGGAAGAGGGTTTGTATGAAGAATTTACGGTAGAGGAACTATATGGAGAAGAAAACAAACGAGAACAACTTTGGAAGACACGGCATTGCTACAACAATAATTTCCTCACATGACCCTTGAGGACAAGGGTGCTCTCCCTAGAGGGTAATGATAAGGAGCAGTCACTGGAAGCCACGCAAGTCTAGCAGAGGGCATAAGCCGAATCCCAAGTACATGACATGAAGACTTGAGCCTTGCCCTTGCATGGTTCATGCATGAATGATTACATGTGAGAATAACGATTGTGCAAGGATTGTGGATAAGATCAAATCCTTAGTAGTTGTTGTTTAGCTTTGTGTTTCATAAAAGTAGCAAGGGTGTTATTTTTTTTATAGAAAAAAGGGCTCTAAAGAAGAAGAGCTAGAGAGGCACAAAACAGGGTTGTGTCACCCGTTACATGTCCGAAAGTAAAATAGAGTTCAATCCTAAAGGGGAGGAATTAAAAAAATGCACTCCAACAGGCAATTGCAAAGCATGCGTAGCAAGGAAATCTGCCGCCGAATTGGCTTTACGATAGATGTGGGTAACTTGAATACTCCACTCCCTCTGCAAAAATTCCTTAATGGTCTGGATGGTGGCCGAGAGCTCGTTGACATTAAAATTGTCCTCCTGTATAAGCTGCACCACACTACAACTGTCAACTCCAACTTAGACACGTTTATAGCCAATGTCCCATGCCATTCGCAATCCATGCAAAACTCCCCAAAGTTCAGCCTTTATAACCGAGCAAGCTCCAATATTTGAGCTGAAACCATGCAAAAATCTACCATGACAGTCCCGCAACATGCCTCCTGCACCCGCCTTTCCTTGCCCCATCCGTATTTAAACACACATAAGGCCATGGAGGAGGCGCCCAACGAATCCACGTCTGAATCCTTGGATTCTGCCTATAAATTATGGTTGAGAGGGTAGAACAAACATTATCAGTCCTTGCCTTAATATCTCGAACAATCGAATCACCATTCCATCTCTTATTGTTAAACAAACATTGATTCCTCCAATACCAAATTCTCCAAGCAGCAACACCAAACATGATTGGCCAATATAAACTTCCCATATCACATGTCCTGCTATAAAGATTCGTCAACAGCCATTGCCGAAGCGGGTGGCTAAAAAAAACATGTTACTTAGCCAAGGGAACAAGTTTTCTCCAAATAACTTTCGAGTATGCACAGTCCCGGATTGCATGCAATGAACTCTCAATATACTCATGGCATCTCCCACATAAAGGATCAATGTCCAGATGTCTTCTAGCAAGCTCATATCTTGTCTTCAACCGATCATGGCACAATAACCATAAGAAGATTTATACGCTTTGAGGCCCCTTCCATTGCCATAACTGCTTCCAGTCATGACTTTCTTCACCGGGAATACAATTCATAAGAACATGATAAGATGAGCGGACAGTGAATATTCCTGTATTGGATGCCCCCCAATATACCCTATCATCTCCTCTCGCAGTTGACGGAGGAACCATGGAAGCAACCCTTAACACAGCATGGTTATTCAACAGTGCACTGAACTTGCTCCACAACCAATTCCCATTTTGATCAACACATTCTGCCACCGTCATCTACCGCATGGTATCCGGGATTGAGGCTACCGTGTAGTTGATTAAGGGATCACCATTAGTAACCCAAATATCGTCCCAAAACTTCACCCGTTTGCCGTTGCCAATACTCCATCGCAGACCCTTCTGGAAATCTTGCCAAATTCTGCCCATTGACCGCTATAAATAGGACCCATTTTTACTAGTAGACCATCTATAAACATAGCACTAGGCAAGGCATATTTCGAAATTAAGACCTGAGAACAAAACTTGCTAGGATTCATGGTTAAATTCCACGCCACTTTCATTAATAGTGCTTTGTTCATAACTTCCAAGTTTTTAAACCCGAGCCCTCCATTAATCTTAGGTCTACAAATGTTGTTCCAGCTAACAAGGGTTACCTTTCGTTGAGAGCCAGCTTCTCTCCATATGAATCTTTTACACATTTGATCAATTTTAACTCTAACACTAGCGGGGAGATACGTGGTCTGCATTGCGTAAATTGGAATTGCCTGAAGCACAGATTGAGTAAGAGTAATTCTCCCTGCTAAAGATAGATGCTTGGCTGCCCATTCTGAGAGCCGCTGATCCACTTTGTCCACCATATTCTGATGCGTTTTCTTAGAGACCCGATTATGTAGAAGAGGCATGCCAAGATATCTTCCCAAATTAGTAGTAATCGAGAAGCCTAAAGCGTTGCCAATTCCACCCGCTAAAGTTACCAGGACATTTTTAGAGAAAAAAATTTGGGTCTTCTGCCTGCTAACTTTGGCTCCCGAGCTCCTGCAAAAATTCTCTACCACCTCATTTAAAATATCAACCTGGGTAAAATTTGTTTCCAAGAAGAGAAGCAGGTCATCCGCAAAAAATAAATGACTGAGCGAGGTGCCAAGTCTAGTCAGCCGAATAGGTTTCCATTTCTCCTGATTAACCGCCTTATTAATACCATGACTTAATCTTTCAATACACAACACAAAGATATACGGCGAGAGGGGGTCACCTTGTCTAATTCCTCTCCCTGACTGAAATTCTTCAGTCATTTCTCCATTCCACAAAACATTCATACGAGCTGTGGTCAAGCACTCCATTATGAGCTGGATAAAACGCTCTGGTAACCCAACTTCCCCCAGAGTTTCCTGAATAAAACACCAACTTAACCTATCGTATGCCTTTTCCAAATCAACTTTAACCGCCATTAGTCTCTTTCCCCCTACGTTCTTCTGCATTGTATGGATAACTTCTTGAGCAATAACAATATTCTCTGTGATATGACGACCTGGTACAAAACTGGTTTGCTGAGGTCTAATGAGATCTGGGAGAAGAGCCTGTGGTCTATTAGCAATAATTTTCGCACGATCTTATCTTTATACCGATCGCATGTGCACAGGCTGATCGGCCGAAACATCTTGAGGCTTGTTGGATGAGTAACTTTTGGAATAAGGACGAGCAAAGTTTTGTTGATCTCTGCAGGAAGATGATTAGAATTAAAAATACTCTTAATGAGAGAGCAAAACGACATACCAACTGTGCTCCAATGCGCTTGGTAGAAACCAGCAGGAAAATCATCAAACCCAGGTGCTTTAAAAGGACTCATACTGAACATAGTCCGTCTAATTTCATCATCTGTGACAACGGACAGCAAGCTTAAGCATGTATCCTCAGAGACCATAGGAAAACACCCTTTGATATTATACGGGCTATGCACCTCTTGTTCAGGAGTGTATAGATCAAGGAAAAATTTTCCAGCCAGCTGCTTGATAATCGTGACGTTGTAAATCCATTGCCCTATTTCATTTTGAATGCCATTGATCCGATTTTTCCGACGTCTGGTTATAACTTTTTGATGAAAATAAGTAGTGTTTCAGTCACTATATAAAGTCCAGTCTCTCCTTGATTTCTGAAGCCACAATAATTCTTCCTGATTGAGAACTTCCTCGAACTCCTTCCAAAGCTTAACTTCTAGCCGAGTAAGACTATGATTAGGCTTAGTTTCCAAAATTCTCTGGATCCTTCCTAATCTAGCCAACAATTTCCGCTTCCGATAAAAATTATTGCCAAAAATTTCTTTGTTCCATCTCTTCGTTCGTTCAGTAAACTCCGCCAGCTCATCCTGAAAGTTTGCGCCCTTATTCCAGCTTCCAGCTACAAAGTTGCCAAACCTCTCGTCCATGAGCCATGCAGCCAAGAACCTAAACGGCCTCGGACCCCTGTGTACTGAATCCATGGTTCGAAAATTGACAAGAATTGGACGATGGTCTGAAGCAATTTTGGGAAGATGCAGGACACTACTATTTACATGTTTTACAATCCAGCCATCATTACAAACTACTCTGTCCAGGCGTTTAGATAGGTTTCCCCTAGACCAAGTGAAACGAGGGCCTGAAAATTTTAAATCAATCATCTTGCATGACTGAAACAAATTATTAAATAGATTACAAATTTCACTTGTTCGGTTAGCACCCACTTTCTTTTCATGTGCGTACAAGATAACATTGAAATCCCTGCCAACCAACCACGGTTCTGTCATTTGAGAAGCAATATGTTCAAGATGATGCCATAGTTCACGCCGGACTATTGGAATAGGGCTAGCATACACCGCAGTCACCCAACTCTCCAAACCATTACTAGAGTTTATCTTAAAATGAACATAGTGCTTGTGATTTAACGCGATCTCCACTTTAAGAAAATCCCTCCATAAAAACCAAATTCCGCCAGAAAAACCCACCTCCTCGATCCTGTGGGATCTCTCAAAACCACATCCCCGAATAAAATTGTCAGCTTTTTGTCCACCAATTCGTGGTTCAAACATCACCACCATAGAGGGGTTATAATTATTTATAATTGCAGCAAAAGACTTTCGAAAACCTGAAGCCCCCGCCCCTTGAACATTTCAAAACATAATTGAGATCGACATAAGTATAAAAAAACCAAAACAGAAGGTGAATAATGCCTTACTGGCCGGATCCATAGGTCCCATTTTCCTTAGTCGATGGTGTATTCTCTACAAAAGAGTCCTCACAAACCGGTAAACCATCATCTTCCTCAGCCTCTACATCCTCCACAGAACTCGGGTCAGACTCATCATCTTCCATTTCAAAATCCAAGTTACCACCTTTTGTGTCCGGGGGGTCCCCCAAGTAGGGAAACAAGTGCCCTTGGGCTTCCTGTTCAGAATGAGGTAGGTTGGCACCATCCATTGCCTGGTTACTTATTGGCTTATTGCTTGGATTCTGGAAGACAATAGCCGTATGCTTTAAAGGGTCAAGAGTCGTAGGTACTCGGTGAGGAGTCAATATGTTGCGGGGTTGGTTATCAAATGGCATGGCTGGTGTGTTAATCATATTAGAATTTCGTTCGTCAGGTTTCGGGTGCATGGTTGGCTTATTAGTTCTGGTTTCTTTGGCTACAGCTGGAGACTTGCCCTTGTCGGCAACCTTTGAAGAGAGTCTTGTGGAGGATCTACGTTTAAATTCGGGTGCATGGGGTTGCAAGGCATAATGTTTACTTGGCTATTTCGGGCCTGCATGACTGGTTTCGTGTTCAGGGTTGGCAGTAGTCACATTCTGATTTTCGTCCTCCCCTAGGTCTTGTGGAGTTAGCACGGCAAAACGGGAATTGTTTTGGCACCCACCCGGCTGATCCGCGACAGCGCCGTGAGAGTAAGTCTTCCCAGAGTAGTTTCGTGGTTTGGTTTTGCGTGAGACCACCATCCAAGGACCATACTTATTCCCTCCGATCTCAGCTGCTCCAGAAGTCATGTCAATATTCCTCCCGTTAGCCACCACTGCAGTGTTGCTCTCCACCGGGTTGCCTTTACCATTTGCCCCCATATCTTTCTCCCCACAATCTTCTATAACATGCCCATATTTTCCACAAGAAAAACATATCATTGGCAGTCCTTCATACTCTACACGTTGACACTGCCCATTTACCTTAATTTGCGATACTAAAGGTTTTACAAGAGAAACCCTAACTGCAAGTCTGGCAAATTTTCCTCTCTTAGAGTCCTCAGTATTATAGTCAATTTTAATAACCTCTCCAATTTGATTCCCAAGTCGTCGCAAACTCCGTTTGTCATAATACTAAATCGCCATGCCTGGCAATCGTATCCATACTACTATTGAGGTGAGTTCATTGGAGAAGCAGTCAAAGTCTGGTGTCCAAGGTTGAACAAAGAGATTCCGACCCATAACAGTCCATGGTCCTTCGGTTAAGGCACGCTCAACATCAACTGCAGTTTGGAACTTGACAAAAAAGTAATTATTTTGCAGATCAATGACTGAAAAATCAGCCACCATTGACTTCCATAGAACCTCCAGTCTATTACATAATACCCGATAACCAATCGGCCTGCCCAATAATTTAACAATGATGGAATAACACCATGGTTGCTGCAGTTTCTCTTGAACCCGGTTGGAAAAATATATCGCAGGGATACTGTTCAGTGTTAGAAAGTGTATATTTATAAAGGAGAAAATCGTCATTTTACACTTCAAATCTCACTAACATCTCTAATTTTATTTATTTAAGTCCCTTGTTATTTAATTATATATGTTTTGTTTTAATTAAGTATTTTGTGTATTTTAGGGGTATCATGGTCATTTCACAATGAACAAGATTTCAGATAGCAAAACGGACGTCACTTTTGAACTCGGATGAAATAAAACCTTAAGAGGAGCATAAAAGGAAAAACAAAGATCGTTCACATGCACTCGCATTATTCACATGTACGCATCGTTCATAAGATCGCTTTCACGACACTCGCTGAGACCGCTAAGTCGTCGTTCAAACCGTGTGCAAACCGTGTTACTGTTCAAACCGCGTGGTCAAACCCGTGGTCAAACCGTGTTACTGTTCACTGATGACGTGGCGCAATCCTGTGCGCCAAACTATTTTTAATCCGATAGCCATGATTCACTCAATGTAACTATAAAAAGGGGGCCTCCCCCATAATTTGACACCCCTGAATCCATTTTTTACCTTAGTTTTCTGTAATTCCTTCTCGATCTTGTATTTTCTACGTATTTTAATAAAATTCCCATTTTACCCTTAGTTCAATTATGAGTGGCTAATTTTCTTTCAAGCTTGGGTTGAAGGTGAAGTCTCAACATGTGTCATGGGCTTTATTTGGTAAATTTATTTTCTCTTCCCCTCTAATTTCTGGGGAGGTTTTGACTTTTTATCGACAAATAATAATAATCTTGTCTAGTTACCGCCCTGGTTTTACCGGCACCCTAGTATAAGGTTATTATTATTTGGCACGATAAGCCCCTGACACCATATTGATTAGAGCGGGGTTCATGAGGTGTGGATTCCCCCCTCATGATTTAATTGGTATTAATAAGGATTATTTAGCCCATGATGCATGTTGATACAGATCCAGATACCCAAGTGCTTTATCTCAATAGTTTCCAGTTTAGTTATTTCTGCCAATCCAATTTAAACTCCAGCATAGTTTAAATTAATGTCCTCACAAATCCAATCACCCACTTACAAAGTTAATTCTACAGACAATTAAAATCTACCTCCTCGTGGGATCGACACGCGACACCATTGATCTATTTTACAATAGATTCGTGCGCTTGCGAGTTCAGCAAAATTTGCATAACAAGTTTTTGGCGCCGTTGCCGGGGAGGTAAGTATTTTAATTTGTAGAATTAATTTTTTTGTAAATAATTTATTATTATTATTTTAGTTGTTTGCTTGTAATTTTTTTCTTAATTAATAAAAAAAATGAATTTACATTTTTAGGTAAGAATTTCTTTTTCTCTTCTTTAAATTTCTGCATTTTAATTTTCAAGTTATTCTTCTTTATAATTTTTCATTTATCTTGTTAATTTATTTTAATTTTAGTTAATTTCACGTATTTATTTTAGTGTGTTTTTTTTAATAGAAAGGTTGTAACAGCGCAATAAGGTTAGTATTGTAATTTCTCCTTCTTCTTTATTTTTATTTATTTTGTTCTCATTTTTATTTTCTTTGCATGCATGGTCGTAGGTCATTATTACCTAATCATGAACCTATAGACCTTGAATTAGAAAGAACACTTCGCACACACAAACACATTGCACTTAAAGAAAAAATTGAAATGGATTTGCAACAACCAGAACCACAGGAGAGGCCATTTAAGGACTACTTCAGTCCCTTAGCTAATTTGAGCATATCTTGCATAAGATACCCAAATGTAGCTGCTAGGAGTTTTGAGCTAAAACCTAGTGTGCTAAATTGTCTCCCAACATTCTATGGCTTAGAAAATGAGGACTTATATAATCATCTAAATGATTTTCATACAATTTGTCAAACTTTTAAATATAAGAATTTTTCAGAAGATGATGTTAAACTTAGACTATTCCCATTTTCTTTAAAGGATAGAGCTCGTTCATGGTTCAATACATTACCTGCTAATAGCATTACAACATGGGAACAAATGGTAACGAAATTTTTAAATAAATATTTTCCAGTGCATAAAACCAATGCTATTTGCAGGGAAATCTCAGAGTTCACCCAGAGAGAAGACGAGTAGTTTTTCGAAGCATGGGAGCGATTCAATGGGCTACTCTTGAAGTGTCCACATCATGGGTACGAGAAATGGCACCAATGCCAATACTTTTTGGAGGGATTATTGCTAAATGTGCAAGAATGACTAATGGCAACAAGTGGAGGAGAGCTAATGTCAAAAAGTGCATCAGAGATTTGGGATTTCTTCCAAATGACAAGCGAGATAATTCCCAACAGCGGAGTCGATCACTCAGGAATACTAGAAGAATTAAAGGAGTAAATGAGGTTCACATTGGCGAGTCAAGTTCGGGAATTAAAGAAGTCAAAGAGATAATTGAAGATCTTTCTCGACAAATAGCATCGTTGACGACTTCCAAATCAACAGAGCCACATGACCATGAGTTGTATTCAGATCAACCCAATGCCATCGATGTAATGAGGAAGCCATCAAATTACAACCCATACTCCAACACATATAACCCTGGATAGAGAGACCACCCCAATTTTTCATGGTCTCAAGGATTCCAACAGAATGGACCAAAGAGCTCAGCCCCACCAATGCAACCAATTCCTCAAGTTCCTCAAGCCTCTCAGCCACCATTTAGACCATACAATCAGAACCAGAATTACTCTCAACCCAAACCATGGGAGGATTCATTCCAAAATTTTAAGAATGTTACTCAATCTACAATCGAGCAACAGAACCGCACCATTGATGGACTACGAAATGAGATGAGAGCAGGCTTCAACTCACAAGCCCAATCGCCAAGCCTCGAGAAGATGGTGGGACAACTTGCTTCTTCGATTCGACTTTGGCAATGACTGAGAAAGGCAAATTTCTAAGTCAACCAAAGGCCCAATCCTAAAGGAGTACATGAAGCAAGTACCAGTTCACCACAACAGCATGGAGAGGTCAAAGCTGTTATGACCTTACGAAAAGGAAAAGAAGTCGACAACAAAGTGGAGATACCAGCGACCAAAGAAAATCAAATTGTACCCATGAATGTTGAAGACTCACCACCGGAGAAGAAAGAAGATACCAACCTACGGGAGTACGTTCCTAAAGCTCCATTTCCTCACAAGTTAGCTAAAGGAAAGAAGGGAAAATCCACAGGTGAGATTCTTGAAGTCTTCAAACAGGTAAGTGTTAACATCCCTTTACTTGATGCAATAAAACAAGTTCCATCTTATGCCAAGTTTCTTAAAGACCTTTGCACTAAAAAGAGAAACATTCATGTTCACAAAAAGACCTTTTTAACTGAAAATGTTAGTTCTATACTCAAACATAAAATTCCTCTAAAATGTAAAGACCCAGGCTCCCCCACTATCTCATGTAGTATAGGGAACCACACAATTGAGAATGCTTTGTTGGATTTAGGGGCTAGTATTAATCTCTTGCCTTACTCAGTATTTGTGAAACTTGGATTGGGAGAATTACACCCAACTCCAGTGGTGTTACAGCTTGCAGATCGGTCCACGAAAATACCTCGTGGTATTGTGGAGGACGTGCTTATCCAAGTAGACAAGTTTTATTTTCCTGTTGATTTCATTGTAATTGATACTCAACCAATACAGGATTCAAGGAAGCAAGTATCATTTACCCAATTTCTGATAGTTCATGGGTCAGTCCTGTGCAAGTTGTTCCAAAAAAGTCAGGAGTCACAGTAGTTACCAATGCTGATAATGAATTGATACCCACTAGAGTAACTACAGGATGGCGTGTATACATTGATTATAAAAAATTGAATTCTGTCACACGTAAAGACCATTTTCTTTTAGCATTTATTGATCAAATGCTTGATAGATTAGTAGGCCAAGAATTTTATTGCTTTCTAGATGGCTACTCAGGATACAATCAGATTCCTATAGCACCAAAAGATCAAGAGAAAACCACTTTCACTTGCCCTTTTGGTACTTTTGCATATAGGAGGATGCCGTTTGGATTATATAATGCACCTGCTACATTTCAACGATGCATGTTAAGCATTTTTTCTGATATGGTTGAACGATTCTTTGAAGTCTTTATGGATGACTTTTCTGTCTTTGGTGACTCATTTGATCAATGTTTACATCATCTAACACAAGTTTTGCAGAGACGTATCGAGAAAAATTTGGTCTTAAATTGGGAGAAATGCCATTTTATGGTAAAATAAGGTATAGTTCTCGGTCACATCATTTCATGCAAAGGTATTGAGGTTGACAAAGCCAAGGTGGATCTCATTTCTAATCTTCCTCCACCTAAAACAGTCAGAGAAGTAAGATCTTTCCTTGGGCATACTGGTTTTTATAGACGTTTCATTAAGGATTTTAGCAAAGTTTCTACACCCTTATGCAATTTACTTGCTAAGGATGTACATTTTGTCTTTGATGATTCATGTCTTGTAGCATTTGAAAAGTTAAAGCAATTGTTGACGTCATCACCCATCATTCAGCCACCAAACTGGAGCTTACCATTCGAGCTCATGTGTGATACATCTGATTATGCAGTAGGAGTAGTATTAAGACAAAGAGTAGATCGAATTCCCCATGTTATTTACTATACTAGTATGACATTAAACGATGCACAGTTCAACTATTCAACTACTGAAAAAGAAATGCTAGCAGGAGTGTTTGCATTAGAAAAATTTCGATCTTATCTCATTGGTTGTAAAATTATTGTGTTCACCGATCATGCTGCTCTTAAATTTCTCCTCACAAAGAAAGATGCAAAAGCTAGACTAATTCGCTGGGTGTTACTTTTGCAAGAGTTTGACTTAGAATTCAAAGATAAGAAAGGTTCTGAAAATGTTGTGGCTGACCATCTCTCTCGTCTCCACTTTGACATCAACACAGAGCCCTTAACATTAAATGAGTCATTTCCAGATGAACAATTAATGAGTGTGGAAGTATTACCTTGGTATGCTAATATAGTTAATTATTTTGTTACAGGTAAACTTCCAGAGCATTAGACCAAGCAAGACAGGGCCAAATTCTTTGCGGAAATAAAGAACTTTTTCTGGGATGACCCCTATCTGTTCAAGTATTGTACAGATCAAATTATTCGACGATGTGTCCCAGAGAATGAATTTCATAACATCCTTTCATTCTGCCATGAACAAACTTGTGGAGGCCACTTCAGCGCTAAGAAAATAGGAACTAAAGTTCTACAATGTGGTTTCTATTGGCCAACTATATTTCGAGATGCTTACACCTTTTGTTCTTCATGTGATAGGTGTCAACGAATGGGGAGCATTACACGAAGGAACATGATGCCACTAAATCCAATTTTAGTGGTTGAATATGGAGTGAGATGTAAAACTGGAGGAAGATGTGAGCTACAGTCGTAACTACTTGTAAATATCCTTTTACTTTACTATTGTTTTATTTCACTGTTGTTTTACCATTTGCATTATTGTCTTTAATAATTTTATATTTGTCATTACTTGCTTTTCTTTTTACTATTTCCTTTTTGACTTTCGAGCCATGTGCATTATACGATTAATTGACATAGACATGATACCTCATTCACAGCTGTGACCCACTGCCGCCAAGATCTTTAAATATGATTCTTTTTATTTGCACTCATAAATTATTTTTTGAGAAGTATCCTAATGGCAGCTACTCCCAATAAACAATTCAAGAACATTTGTGTGCTTTCTGGATTTAACTATGGCAAATATAAAGAGTTCTTTAAGGCAGCCATTGATGTTGTCGAAGCATAGCAGAGAGAAAATTACACTTAGTATACGGCGGAGGTGACCGCGGGTTATCAAAATTGGTCTCAGAAGTTGCTTATGTCAGAGGGAGTCAAGTGTTAGGCATCATCCCAACAACCCTAAAACCTTTGGGCTGTTTGTCTGACTCACCGACTGGAGAAGAGTTAGTTGTCTCAGGTATGCAAGAAAGAATAACTGAAATGCTTAATCATGCTGATGCTTTTATTTTCTTACCAGGAGATCTTGCAACTCTAGAGGCACTTATCACATTAGTATCGTGGGCCCATCTGCACATTCATCAGAAACCCATCGGTTTGTTAAATGTCAATAACTTTTATGATGGCTTTATCGCATTTCTTAACCATTCAATAAAGAACTATTTCATTCCTTTTTATTTGTGCTCACACTGCTAATAAGCTACTTGATCTGTTACAAGCTTATCGACCAGAGCCAGATCCCAAGACCTTGGTGTTGGAGTGTACAAATAACGATGGTAACAATAGCAGCAGTAAGAAGTACAAATTAGATTTAAATCTCCGCCTGTAAATATTTTATTTTGTGTTGCACCACCTAGGTGATGTCTTCTAAACTCTACTTCTTTCCTTTAAAACATTGAGGACAATGTTTCGTTCTGGTTGGGGGGAGGGGATAGTTGACAATTGTGAAATGTTGGTTACGTTTTTACTAATTTTTTATTGTAGAAACTAATTGTTGCTAACTTTTTGTGTTGAAGATGGCTGAATATGGAGTGTAGGTACTCTAGAAACGCATCTTCTTAATTTAAAAAAAAAAGAAAAAAAGGGAAAAAATAATAATGAAAAAAAATTCTTATTTTTCGTGTGATCTTTCTAACTTTTTTTTTTTGACTTCTTCTTTATAAATATGCATTTTCAAATTTTTAAGTCAAAGATGGATGAATATAGAGTGTAGTGCCTCTAGAAACGCATCTTCTTCATTAAAAAAAAAACCATTTTATTTTTCTATCATTTTAAGTGTAACTTTTCCAATTAGTTTTTCTGCATCATTTTCACATTTCTGCATGCATATTTTCCTTTCATGTTTAGAATAGGTTGGGGGGTAGAATGTTGTTTAAAAAAAAAAGTGTGATTTTGTTTTTATTTTTGGATGACATGATGACTTTCGAATTTTAGTATTTGTATTATCTTTGGTCTTGAGTGATGTTACACTATGTTTGCTACTTTACATGTTGATGTCGGAGATAAATATGAGTTGCTTGAAAGAATTGACATGTCATAATGAATACCAAGTGAGCTTTTGAGCCTATTATTTTTCTTGGAGAGTAACCCTTTTTACCCATCTTTCATACAACTTAGCAGTTTACTATTTTATATACGATCTCTATATTCTTTTGAATCAACCCTCTAAAAAAAATTACTTTATAAAAAAATAAAAAGAAAAAGTGTGTTGCTACATCTGAATGTCCATTTAACTAGTAGATATGGAGGATTATCTAGAGCCCTAAAAGATGATGGAAAGGCCATCTTTGAACCGTTTGAGCCTTTCTAGCCGTCCCTTATGTGAAATATCCATAGTTAGCCCTTTTGAGCCTTTTATTAAAAAAAAACTTTTCTTTGTCAACTTATCATCTTGACCCACTCCAATTTAGAGTATTACCCAATATCTTATAAGTTCCATCACCTATTCATGTTTGAGAAAAATATAAATCATTATTTTGTTTAGTAAAGTTGTGCAATACCAAAAAAAAAAAAGAAAAAAAAAGAGAGAAAAAAAGAAAAAAAATTCTCTAAAAAAACAAAGCAAAGAAAAAAGAGAGAGAGAGATATATAATTCAATAAGTGAAATGCATTTTTTTAGTTTCCAAAAGATATTATTTTTCTCAAACATATATTTTGTTTTCTCTATTTTCCTTTCTTTGTTAGCCATGTCCCTAACCTACGTTACATCCTAATAAAAGTCCTTCTTGATTTTAGGGAACTATAGTTTGAAGTAGAAGTTAGTTATATGGGCTATAAAGATGTAGTAATGCATAAAAAAAAAGAAAAAAAATACATTGGGTTGACTAATACTTTGTTTGACTTGAGATCGTGTTATTTCTAAGCTATGGGCATATTTCCTTCATCTTGGTGAGAGTGTGTGATAATGCTTGTTTATTATTTTCTCTCAATTTATCATTCATAGAAGTGACCATTTATATTGGGTTTAATTTCCTTGTGAGAGTGTCACTATTACCGGTGAGATTTTGGGGTTTGACATGTCATTTTTGAAAGTAGCTGTATCTACTTGGTTGATTCATGTGGATGGTTGATGTGGGTGTGATGTTTCTTTAGACTGGAGATAATGCTTATACTTTTATTTGATTGCTATCATTAGTCTGATTGAATAAACAAGTTTGTTTAAAAAAAAAAATTTTGAGTTTGAATTTTATTTTCGCTTTATTTGCTAGGGACTAGCAATAAGCTGGTTGGGGGGTGTGTTGAGTGTTAGAAAGTGTATATTTATAAAGGAGAAAATCGTCATTTTACACTTCAAATCTCACTAACATCTCTAATTTTATTTATTTAAGTCCCTTGTTATTTAATTATATATATTTTGTTTTAATTAAGTATTTTGTGTATTTTAAGGGTATCATGGTCATTTCACAATGAACGAGATTTCAGATAGCAAAATAGACGTCACTTTTGAACTCAGGACAGTCGAAAATCTTAAGAGGAGCATAAAAGGAAAAAATGGCACTGTTCACATGTACGGCACTATTCACATGTATGCAGTCGCTGTTCAAGATATCTTTTCAAACCGCGTTCTTGTTCAAAACCGTATTTCTTTGTTCAAATCATGTGGTCAAACCGTATTCTTCACATCGATGACGTGGCACAATCCTGTGCGTCCAAAATATTTTTAATCCGATGGCCATGATTCACTCAATGTATCTATAAAAATGAGGCTTTCCCCCCTAATTTGACACCCCTGAATCCATTTTTGAGCTTAGTTTTCTGTAATTCCTTCTCCATCTTGTATTTTCTACGTATTTTAATAAAATTCCTATTTTACCGTTAGTTCAATTATGAGTGGCTAATTTTCTTTCAAGCTTGGGTTGAAGGTGAAGTCTCAACATGTGTCATGGGCTTTATTTGGTAAATTTATTTTCTCTTCCCCTCTAATTTATGTGGAGGTTTTGACTTTTTGTCGACAAATAATAATAATCTTGTCTAGTTACATGCTAGTTTTACTTTAAGGCACCCTAGTATAAGGTTATTATTATTTGGCACGATAAGCCTCTGACACCATATTGATTAGAGCGGGGTTCATGAGGTGTGGATTCCCCCCTCATGATTTAATTGGTATTAATAAGGATTATTTAGCCCATGATGCATGTTGATACGGATCCAGATACCCAAGTGCTTTATCTTAATAGTTTCCAGTTTAGTTATTTCTGCCAATCCAATTTAAACTCCAGCATAGTTTAAATTAATTTCCTCACAAATCCAATCACCTACTTACAAAGTTAATTCTACACACAATTAAAATCCACCTCCTCGTGGGATCAACACTCGACACCATTGATCTATTCTACAATAGATTCATGCGCTTGCGAGTTCAACAAAATTTGCACAACAGATACCGTCCTCTATTCGCTCAACCACATCTTCATCTTCAATATCCCAATCTGCCTCTGCAATTCCCGTCTGACTGGCCATCACCGTGACTGCCTCCATAGCCTTATCTCTCCAAGAGGGTTTATGTGGATTATCAGCATCGGCTCCCTCAGCCCTAAATCGTGCCTTCTTAATCGTCCGGTCCTCTTGCAGCGGTGCTGGAGTAATTTTCTCAAACCTTAGCCCTAGCTGTCCGTCACTGCCAATATTTTCGGAGCTCATTCTCTTAGTCAAAATCGTTAGGGCAAATGCAATTTTAGCAAGGGTGTTATTTTAGTTTACGTATTTTGATTATAGCCGTTATTGTAGGCTGAGTTTGTTATGTTTAGTGTTATAAATAAAGGCTCCAGCATAATAAAAGCAGGCAGTCAATTAAATTAATTCGTCTTGGTCTTTTTCTCGCCATAAGCAGAAAAACTCTTGTGATTGTTAGCTAACTTTTGTTGGGACTTATCAGGTTGCAATAATTCACGATTATTTACACATTTGCTAGACGGCAATAACTCATGATTATCTACACTTGTGCTTAGATGGCAATAACTTGCGACTATCCATGCAATACTCAAAGGGTAATAATCTGTTCTTGTTTACACTTTTACACAGGTAGTAATGATTTATGCTTGCTCAGGTGTTAATGACTCACGCCTTCTTGTGAAATACCCTTACTCAGTTGGCAAACTAATTATTACCTACAGATTGGCTAAATGGTGATAATTCTTGACTACATGCCATTTTTCTTGGATGGTGGCAGGTCGCGGTTACCCATAAATCGTTCAATAGGCAATCATTGTTTGAACAAAAAGGGAGTTATTGTCGATGCCTCATTAGGTTGTATGTTTTGCGCCATAATGGGCAAAGTGATTCACACCTCAGAGGGCGACATGATTCGTGCCTCATAGGGCAGTTTTATTTGTACCTCAAAGGGCAGTATTATTGGTACCTCATAGGGCAATATTACTCGTGCCTGAAGGGGCTATTTTATTTGTGCCTGAGAGGGCTATATTAACTCATGCCTCTAAGGGCCATGTAGTTCATGCCTCATATGGCGGTATAATTCGCACCTCATAAGGCTGCTTTAATCATGCCTCGAAGAGCCACATAATTCGTGCCTCATACGGTAGTATAATTCGCACCTCATAAGGCATTATAATCCATGCCTCGTAGGGAAATTTTTATTCATGCCCCATAGGGAGTATAATTCATGCCTCGTAAGGTAGTGTAATTTGTGCCTCAGAGGGCAATCTTAATTTATGCCTTGATTAGGGAAATTTAATTCATTCCTTGATTAGGGCAATTTAATTCATGTTTTGTAGGGGAATTTAATTCGTGCCTTAATTAAGGCAGGTCAATTTGTGCTTCGTAGGGGAATTTAATTCATGCCTTGACTAGGGCAATTTAATTGGTGCCTTGATTAGGCCAATTTTTAACTCGTGCCACAAAGGGCCACATAATTCGTGCTTCATAGGGAAGTATAATTCGTACCTCATCAGATAATTTTAGTTCATGCTTCGAAGGGCCATGCAATTTTTACCTCATAGGAGAGTAAAATTCTTGTTTATTTGCACATTGCTCATCAGGCAGTAATGACCGATCATATAGGTTAGGATCCTTTAAATGGCGGGGCCTTCTTCTTAGTAATATGCCCTAAAGGCCAATCAAATGATGTTTGCTTTTAGGGAATTATTGTATTTGATTAACATTTTGATATTTATAAAATGGCAAAGTGATTAACATTCATAAATTAATTTAATGAATATAGTCCAAGAAGTAAAATAGTTAAGGAACACATTCTCGACTATGTCGAGAATATGAAACGTGTATCCTTTGTACTATACTTCTAAAATAGTTCCTAGTGGAGGATTTATGATTGGACATTATAAATTCCTATAAACACTAATATGTGTTATGACTCCTTATGGTATGTGATACTAAAATGGATGGTGAGTTTCATATCATTGACATGAGATGTCAAGTCAAACACATAAGTACTTGTTGCAAGAACAAGTTTACTGAACTTGAACAAATATAATGAGCCGTATGGATTTGAGTGTTAATGGCTAATTATAAATTGTGATAGACACTATATTTAGTAATGGTCTTTAGACCTGAGGCATCACAGATGTCTTGTACATAGACATCTCTGATATGTGAAAGCATAATGATTAATTCCTAATCAAGGAAAAGATCTAGCAATAGCTGTCACGGTTGGCTATGTATGGAGACAAGTGTATGGCCAATATGGAATTCATCACTTTGTAATATACAAAAAGGATGTCCCTGTGTGATAGTATGAATTGGCATGAGGAATCCTTGGCCAAGGTGAAATATATTTGAAGGAGTTCAAATTATATTATCATGCCAAGTTCATTTAAATTTATTTTGAGATAAAACATAAATGCTTAACATATTAAACCATAAGCCGTGCTTTTCTCTGGACATAGATGATGAAGAGACCAAGACATAGAGATACAATGGAATAGGTTCTATAGATCCAATAATTCGTGTTATTTGGGTGGTTGTGAAATACTGCTAGGTGTCACTCATGACTTGTAGAAACATTAAGATCATTATCGGTAAAGCGTATTACCAATGTATCTTAAGGTCATTAGAAAAGTTCTAATTGATGACTAAAGAGTTTAGCATCATTTAATGAATAAAGAGTTATCATTAAAATAGTTCTACTACCTTATAACAAAGAACCTAAAAGGTCACACACCTAATAAAAATGAAAAAGGAGTTACTAGAAAATGAGAAGTTAAATTTCCTAATTTTAGGAAAATCAGTATTTATATAATAATTCATTGAGAATGAATATATACATATATATATATATCTTAAATATGATTTAAGATAGAAATTTAGATGTCCCATAAATAGTTTAAGGAACAAAATAAATTTCATAAATCCTCAAACATTATGTATAATATCGAGCACGTTAAATGACCGTTTTGGTCATATTCCAGTTCATAAATGATTATGGACTTCTAGACCAATTTTGGGTTTAAAATTTTGGGCTTTTATTGGACCTAATATGGATTAGGAGAAGGCATAAGAACATGTCACAAAAGAAGCCCACATTTAACCATTTGATGTGATCAAATGGAATTAATTAATTAAAGATAAAATTAATTAATTTAGCTATTAATTTATTCATAATAATTTGATTGAATAAATTATTGAAATGATAAGATCCCTTTCAATAAATAATGGCTTAGTGGGTTGGTGTATCATATGATAATGTTTGGTGCCATTATTGAAAAGGTAATGGTCGCTTTATTTGGTGGAATAAGTCATCATAAACTAGCATTCATGTTTCTTTATTATCTCTCTCATTTCTCAGAGAAAATTGGTGATTCCAAATCCTATGAACTCCTAGAACATTTCTAATTGTGGACTGATTAGAGGCATCACAATTGGGGTGCTTTAAGGATCTCAAATTGTGGCAAAACAGAAGCTGTTCGTGCAGTGGTCTATTTCCTGGACAGTGTTCGTAGCTTGCTGTTTTCAATCATTTTCTCCTACCTCACGAAGTCGTTTCTAAAACAACAAGTGAGGCAAACAAACGTCAATCTTTCCTCTTAATTTTCTTTTTTGAATGAAACCGATCCGAGGATTCTAGAGCTTCCGCCATCCGTTTTAATTTTACTGCGCAAAAGTTGCGTTTTCAGGAACCTCATGGACAAATGTTGTCCTTCAAGTGGTATCAGAGTCATCTTCATTCAATTTTGAATTTTTGAAGCATGATTTATGTTATTTCCATTTATAATAGCATGAAGGATGATCATGGAAAGACCTAGATATTTTATGATATATTTATGTCATGTGATGATTGAATATATGCGTGATTGAATGAGTTATTGATTTATTTGTTGATTTGGCCGATTTGTAAAGGCTTAAATGGTTGTAATATTTTTAAATAGGGACTTGCATGTCCCTCCCTCTATTAAGATCTGATTGTATCCCCTTACCCCAAAATTTTTACCCCGATTCTTCAAAATATGTAATTTCTACAAGATAATTGTACAAAGAGGGATGACGGATTTACGATGCCTTGGAGAAAGAAGACTTTATGGATCGTTGCAGCACTTCCAATAATGTTTTGGCCTCTCAAATAGAAATTAATAATTGTAATAATTTGAGGCATAAGATGTCTCATAATCATTATTGCTTGCTTGATACCTAGGTGGACCTTAAAACCAATTTTGGCTCAAATTGGTTTTATTAGAAAATTCCATGATCATCCTTGATTTGTTTGTCTATAATATGCATGAGATGTATATTAGGGTGCTTAGACATATTTTATTATTGAAAATGGAATAACATGCTAAAAAGTGAGACCATAATAATGACCAAATACTTTCTATTAAAATAAACATAATTATTGTTAAGTTGTAATGATGGATATTAAGAATATCTATCATGGCCTACTAATACCAATGGAATGTTTAAAATATTTTATGCTTGGGTTAGTTGTCATGGATACATGGGCTACTCTTTCATTAAAATGTTGAAAACAAACTATATATCATATGATGATGCATAATTCATACAGTAAGCTACCAAGAACTGTCAGGTGAGGTTAGTAAGATGTTTTTGAAATATGCAAGGGTATTAGGGTAAACTTAACTAAATCATTTTTACTAAGAACTGTTAGGTGAGGTATTAATGATTTAGAGGCCGAAAGATAATCGGTAAATGCATGAGATGCATTTGGCCAAGAACTGTTAGGTGAGGTAAACTTAAGCTAATGAGAATCCGATTCCTACTAAAAACTTTTACCAATGAGAGTTTTCGTTTCTTACATATGGGAGTGTAATGAAATGAAAAATAGTGGGAGATGCTATTTGGTTTAAAGGCCAAAATCAAATAGTTTATAATTAAATAAAATGCTAATAATTTAATTTATATTTTCTGCAGAAATATTTAACAATGAATAATCCGTTGGCACGAATTCTGGATAACAACCGTTTGACGGGACCCAATTACGTTGATTGGTTCAGAAATCTAAGAATTGTTCTTAATTATGAGAAAATTAGCTATGTTCTTGATACACCTAAGCCAAATATAATAGTGAGGGAGCAAGTGAGGAAGAACGTGTCACTTATAAGAAGTGGCAAGATGATGACCTTACAGCTAAGAGCTATATATTGGCATCGATGTCCAATGACCTACAAAGGCAACATGAAAACATGCCTGATGCAAGTACCATAATATTTCATCTACAAGAGTTGTATGGTGAACAAAGCAGGACAGTTAGATATGAGATATCTAAGAAACTGTTCAGAATGAGAATGACTGAAGGATCGGTCAATGAGCATGTACTCAAAATGATTGACTACATAGAGCAACTGGAAGCTCTTAATTTCTCAATGGATGGGGAATTAGCTATCGACCTTATCCTACAGTCCTTGCCAGACTCATTCTCTCAATTTATCATGAATTTTAATATGAATAAAATTGAGTGTAGTCTTACTGAACTGCTAAAGATGCTTAATACTGCTGAAACTTGCATAAAGAAGCCAAAAGATGTTATGGCTATGGAAGGTCCCTCAGAAAAAGTTTCAACCCAAGGCTAAAGGTGGGATTAAGAAGAGGAAGGCTAATAAGCCCAATGACAAGGGAAAATGTTTCCACTGTGGTAAGGATGGGCATTAGAAGAAGAACTGTAAAGCTTACCTCAATAGCTTGAAAGTCAAGCCTAAAGAGAATCCTTCTGAAGGTATGCTCATTATTGAAACTAATATTTCAATTATTCATTCTACTTCTTGGATTTTAGATTCTGCTGTAACCACACATATTTGTATGTCAATGCAGGATCTGAAAAGAAGTAGAAGACTTAAACAAGGAGAGGTGTCTCTTAGAGTGGGAAATGGAGCAATGGTTGCTGCCTCAGCTATAGAGACATTTTTCTTAAAAAATCTGGGCATGTAATAAGTTTGAATGATTGTTTATTTGTTCCTTCTGCTGTAAGGAACATAGTTTCAATTTCATGTTTATGCAAAGACAACTATGAATTTTATTTCAGAAATAAAATTTGTAAAATTTATCATGAGAATAAATATGTTGCACATGGTACTTTAGATAATGATCTTTATGTACTAAACATGAAAGAAAATAATGAGCATGTTGTGAATGTAAATACCATAACACATAAACGTGAAAGAGAAGAAATGAGCCCCAAATATAAGTGGCATTTAAGGCTAGGTCATATTGGAGAAGATAGAGTCACAAAATTGGCTAAAGATGGACTAATAGGTCCATTTGGTTTAGAACCTTATCCAACTTGTGAATCCTATCTTCAAGGAAAAAATGACTAGGGCACCCTTCGTTGGACGAAGTATAAGAGCCACTGATTTACTTGAACTCATACATAGTGATGTATGTGGGCCATTTAATGAAATGGCAAGGGGTAGATATTACTACTTCATAACTTTTATCGGTGATCACTCAAGGTATAGTTCAGTGTACTTAATGAAGTATAAATCTGAAGCTTTTGAAAAGTTCAAAGAATACCGAAATGAAGTAGAGAAACAGAGTGGAAAAGTTATTAAAATCCTACGATCAGATCGAGGTGGTGAATATCTCAGTGGAGAATTCCAGTCTTACCTTAAAGAAAATGGTATTGTTTCACAATGGACACCTCCAGGTACACCAGAGCTTAACGGAGTATCTGAAAGGAGAAATCACACACTGTTAGACATGGTACGATCAATGGTGAGTTATACAGACTTACCAATTTCTCTTTGGGGATATGCTCTCCTTAGTGCAACATATGTACTAAACAGAGTACCTTCCAAGTCTGTACCTAAAATACCATATGAGATATGGCATGGTAAACAACCAAGCCTAAATCATCTTAGGATTTGGGGATGTCCTGCTTTTATCAAGAGACTCAAGAGTGAGAAGCTTGAAGCTAAAGCAGATAGTGGGAGGTTCATTGGACACCCAAAGGAAACTTTGGGTTATTACTTATTCATCCAATCTGACCAAAGGGTATTGGTTAGTAGAAATGCCATATTTCTTGAAAAAGAGTTTATTCAAGAAGGTGGACAAGGAAGAAAATGAGAATTTATTGAGAATTCTAATAACAAACAATCCAATGAAGAGCCTGTTCAAGTACAAACACAAGGAACACAGCAGCTCCGTAGATCTAGTAGGGTAATTCACCCACCAGAAAGATATAGTTTAGTTCATGAGATGAACGATATTTTTTTATTGGGTGATACAGATCATAGAGATGATCCTACTAGTTTCGAAGAGGCAATATCAGATATTGACTCTAAGAAATGGCTTGAAGCCATGGATTTAGAGATGGACTCTATGAGAACCAACCAAGTCTGGACTCTAGTCGATCCACCCGAAGGTATTATACCTATCGGATGCAAATGGATCTTCAAGAGGAAGATAGGCTTAGATGGAAAGGTAGAGACCTATAAAGCAAGGTTGATAGCTAGAGGTTATCGTCAAATACAAGGTATAGACTATGAGGAAACCTTTTCACCAAAAGAGCCATCTTCAAGTGCATCAGAATCTTATTGGCTATAGCAGCATATTATGATAATGAGATTTGGCAAATGGATGTCAAAACTGCATTTCTTAATGGGCACAGTGAAGAAGATATCTATATGATACAACCTCGTGGTTTTGAATCAAAGATAGGTCCTCATAAAGTATGCAAGCTAAAAAGGTCCATTTATGGGCTAAAACAAGCCTCCAGGAGCTGGAACATCCGATTCGATGATGCAATCAAATCGTTTGGTTTCATCAAGAATGAAGATGAACCATGTGTTTATAAAAGGGTCAGTGGGAGTGCAATAACTTTCCTTGTGCTATATGTAAATGACATATTACTGATAGGAAATGACATTGGACAAGTGTCTTTTGTCAAAATTTGGCTTTCTCAAAACTTCTCCATGAAAGACCTAGGAGATGCAATGTATATCTTGAGAATCAGGATTTATAGAGATAGATCCAGAAGATTGATAGGTCTATGTCAAGATAAGTACATGGAAAAGATATTAAAGAGATTTAATATGTGGGATTCCAAAAGGGTTTTTTTTACCCTTCAGACATGGAATTCATCTCTCTAAGAGCATGAGTCTTAAAACTTATGATGAGAGAGAGCGAATGAATAAGATTCTATATACTTCTGCAATAGGAAGTCTTATGTATGTTATGTTATGTACTAGACCGGATATAGCTCATGCAGTGAGTGTCACTAGCAGATACCAGAGTAATCCGGGTAAGGAACATTGGACCGCAGTTAGGAATACCTTTAATTATTTAAGAAGGACTAAAGATTTATTCTTAACATATGGAGAGAGTGAGCTAAAAATAGAAGGCTTCACAGACTCAGATTCCCAGTCAGATGTAGATGACAGAAAATCTACATCAGGATTTCTATTCACTATCAATGGTGGAGCAAGAAGTCGAAAACTTCTAAAGCAAGCAACTCGCAGATTCCACCACCGAAGCGGAATATATAGCGCATCGATCGATGCAGCAAAAGAAGCTGTTTGGATAAGGAAGTTTATTCAACAACTTGAAGTGGTTCCAACCATTGCGTTGCCAATCTCATTATATTGTGACAACAATGGAGCTATAAAGCACAAAGCTAAGGAACCAAGGTCTCACCAAGTCCAAACACATTGAAATAAGATATCACATTATCAGAGAAATCATTGGAAAGGGTGATGTCACCATGCAGAAAGTAGCCTCCGCCGATAACATTGCGGATCCTCTGACTAAAGCACTGACTCAACAGCAGTTAGATCGTCATCTTGAGAAGATAGGTATGAGATACCATAGCGATTGGCTTTAGTGCAAGTGGCAGATTGTTAGTAATATGCCCTAAAGGCCAATCAAATGATGTTTGCTTTTAGGGAATTATTGTACTTGATTAGCATTTTGATATTTATAAAATGGCAAAGTGATTAACATTCATAAATTAATTTAATGAATATAGTCCAAGAAGTAAAATAGTTAAGGAACACATTCTCGACTATGTCGAGAATATGAAACGTGTATCCTTTGTACTATACTTCTAAAATAGTTCCTAGTGGAGGATTTATGATTGGACATTATAAATTCCTATAAACACTAGTATGTGTTATGACTCCTTATGGTATGTGATACTAAAATGGATGGTGAGTTTCATATCATTGACATGAGATGTCAAGTCAAACACATAAGTACTTGTTGCAAGAATAAGTTTACTGAACTTGACCAAATATAATGAGCCGTATGGTTTTGAGTGTTAATGGCTTATTATACATTGTGATAGACATTATGTTTAGTAATGTTCTTTAGACCTGAGGCATCACAGATGTCTTGTACATAGACATCTCTGATATGTGAAAGCATAATGATTAATTCCTAATCAAGGAAGAGATCTAGCAATAGCTGTCGCGGTTGGCTGTGTATGGAGACAAGTGTATGGCCAATATAGAATTCATCACTTTGTAATATACAAAAAGGATGTCCCTGTGAGATAATATGAATTGGCATGAGAAATCCTTGGCCAAGGTGAAATATATTTGAAGGAGTTCAAATTATATTATCATGCCAAGTTCATTTAAATTTATTTTGAGATAAAACATAAATGCTTAACATATTAAACCATAAGCCGTGCTTTTCTCTGAACATAGATGATGAAGAGACCAAGACATAGAGATACAATGGAATAGGTTCTATAGATCCAATAATTCCTATTATTTGGGTAGTTGTGAAATACTGTTAGGTGTCACTCATGACTTCTAGAAGCCTTAAGATCATTATTGGTAAAGCGTATTACCAATGTATCTTAAGGTCATTAGAAAAGTTCTAATTGATGACTAAAGAGTTTAGCATCATTTAATGAATAAAGAGTTATCATTAAAATAGTTCTACTACCTTATAACAAAGAACCTAAAAGGTCACACACCTAATAGAAATGAAAAAGGAGTTACTAGAAAATGAGAAGTTAAATTTCCTAATTTTAGGAAAATCAGTATTTATATAATAATTCATTGAAGTCATAGAATGTTGGGAGACAATTTAACATACTAGGTTTTAGCTCCAAAACTCCTAGCAACTACATTTGGGTATTTTATGCATACGTGCTCAAATTAGCTAAGAGACTGAAGTAGTCCTTAAATGGCCTCTCCTGTGGTTTCGGTTGTTGGTGTTGCAAATCTATTTCAATTTTATCTTTAGATGCAACGTGTTTGTGTGTGCAAAATATTTTTTCCAATTCAAGGTCTATAGGCTTAAGATTAGGAAATAATGACCTTCAACCATGCATGCAAAGAATACAAAAAAATAAAAACAAAACTTAATAAAAATAAAGAAGAGAGAGAAATTACGATACTAACCTTGTCATGCTGTTACAATCTTACTATGAAAACACATAAAAAAATATAAGTGAAATTAACTAAAATTAAAATAAATTAACAAGATAAATGAAAAATTATAAAGAAAAATAACTTGAAAATTAAATTTCAGAAATTTAAAGAAGAGAAAATGAAATTCTTACCTAAAAATGTAAATTCACCTTTTTTTAATAGAAAAAAATTACAAGGCAACAACTAAAAAAATAATAATAAATTATTTACAAAAAAAATTAATTCTACAAATTAAAATACTTACCTCCCCAGCAACGGCGCAATAAACTTGTTGTGCAAATTTTGTTGAACTCGTAAGCGCACGAATGTATTGTAGAATAGATCAATGGTGTCGAGTGTCGATCCCACGAAGAGGTGGATTTTAATTAGGTGTAGAATTAATTTTGTAATTGGGAGATTGGATTTGTGGGGAAATTGATTTAAACTATACTAAAATTTAAATTGGAATAGTGAGAATAAATTAAACTGGGATCTATTAAAATAAAGTGCTTGGGTATCTGGATCTGTATCAACATGCACCATGGGCTAAATATTCCTTATTAATGCCAATTAAATCATGAGGGAGATTTTCACATCTCATGCACCACGCTCTAATCAATATGATACTAAGGGCTTATCGTGCCAAATATTAATAACCTTGTACTAGGGAGCCGGTTAAACCAGAGCGGTATCTAGACAAGAATATTACTATTTGTCAATGAAAAGTCAAAACCTCCACAAAAATTAGAGGGAAAAAAGAAAGTAAATCTACCAAATAAAACCCATGACACATGTTGAGACTTCACCTTCAACTCAAGCTTGAAAGAAAATTAGCTACTCATAATTGAACTAAAGGTAAAATGATAATTTATTAAAATACGTAAAAAATACAAGATGGAGAAAGAATTACAGAAAACTAAGCTCAAAAATAGATTCAGGGGTGTCGAAATGGGGGGAAGAGCCCCATTTTTATAGATACACTAAATAAATCATGGCCATCAAATTAAAAACAATTCGGATGCTCAGGATTGCGCCACATCATCAGTCAACAGTATGCGGTTTGACCATGGATTTGACCACGCGGTTTGAACAGTAACGCGATTTACACACGGTTTGAACAGTGATGCGGTATCAACAGTGTCGTGAACAGTGCCATGAACAGTGCCGTATGTGTGAACAGTGCCATTTTTTTCTTTTATGCACCTCCTAAGGTTTTCGACCATCTTGAGTTCAAAAGTGATGTCCGTTTTACTATCCGATCTCTCGTTCATTGAAAAATGACCATGATATCCCTAAAGTACATAAAATACTTAATTAAAACAAAATATACATAATTAAATAATAAGAGTACTTAAATATATAAAAGTAGAGATGTTAGTGAGACTTAAAGTGTAAAATGACAATTTTCTCCTTTATAAATATACTCTTTCTAACACTTAACAAGCGATAAACATGAATTAGACGATCATGTGGACAAAGATGCATGAGCATTCTCTTTAAGCTTCTACTATTGAAATGTTGAATCAAATCATTCATTAATTTTATGTTTAGACAAAATGCATGAGCACATCAGCTGCGAAAAAAAATTGAGCTTTTGACTTCTCGATTTCAATTTTTATGTCTCGACTCTAGAGAGTAAAAAAGGTTAAAGATCATAAAAGTAATTTAACCATAAATCTTACATCCAACTAACAAAGCAGGAAGTTCTATCAAGAAGGCAAGTTTTTTATTATAAGACTTAATTCTCCCTTACCGAAGGGGGATACTAGTTGGCAAGGCTTCTTATACCCAATTAAAGAGAACACAATACTTAATATATCAATTTAATACCTCATCACATCACTCAACCCCACACAACACATTTAATCTTCTATAGTATACCTAACCCCTTAAAACCTCATAAACTAAACAAAAGCATATTTACTCAACCTCATCACTTTAGTGATATGCCCTAAAGGCCAATCAAATGATGTTTGCTTTTAGGGAATTATTGTATTTGATTAGCATTTTGATATTTATAAAATGGCAAAGTGATTAACATTCATAAATTAATTTAATGAATATAGTCCAAGAAGTAAAATAGTTAAGAACACATTCTCGAGTATGTCGAGAATATGAAACGTGTATCCTTTGTACTACACTTCTAAAATAGTTCCTAGTGGAGGATTTATGATTGGACATTATAAATTCCTATAAACACTAGTATGTGTTATGATTCCTTATGGTATGTGATACCAAAATGGATGGTAAGTTTCATATCATTGACATGAGATGTCAAGTCAAACACATAAGTACTTGTTGCAAGAACAAGTTTACTCAACTTGACCAAATATAATGAGTCGTATGGTTTTGAGTGTTAATGGCTTATTATACATTGTGATAGATATTATGTTTAGTAATGGTCTTTAGACCTGAGGCATCACAGATGTCTTGTACATAGACATCTCGATACGTGAAAGCATAATGATTAATTCCTAATCAAGGAAGAGATCTAGCAATAAATACATCGGTTGGTCGTGTATGGAGATCATTGAGTGTTAGAAAGTGTATATTTATAAAGGAGAAATTCATCATTTTACACTTTAAATCTCACTAACATCTCTAATTTTATTTATTTAAGTCCTTTGTTATTTAATTATGTGTGTTCTGTTTTAATTAAGTATTTTGTGTATTTTAGGGGTATTATGGTCATTTCACAATGAACGAGATTTCGGATAGCAAAACGGACGTCACTTTTGAACTCAGGACAGTCGAAAACCTTAAGAGGAGCATAAAAGGAAAAATGGCACTGTTCACACGTACGGCACTATTCACATGTACGTGGCGCAATCCTGTGCATCCAAACTATTTTTAATCCGATGGCCATGATTCACTCAATGTATCTATAAAAAGGGGGCCTCCCCCCCCTAATTTGATACCCCTGAATCCATTTTTGAGCTTAGTTTTCTGTAATTCTCTCTCCATCTTGTATTTTCTACGTATTTTAATAAAATTCCCATTTTACCCCTAGTTCAATAATGAGTAGCTAATTTTCTTTCAAGCTTGGGTTGAAGGTGAAGTCTCAACATGTGTCATGGGCTTTATTTGGTAAATTTATTTTCTCTTCCCCTCTAATTTTTGTGGAGGTTTTGACTTTTTTTCGACAAATAATGATAATCTTGTCTAATTCCGCCCGTTTCTACCACCCTAGTATAAGGTTATTATTATTTGGCACGATAAGCCCTTGACACCATATTGATTAGAGCGTGGTTCATGAGAGTGTGGATTCCCCCTCATGATTTAATTGGTATTAATAAGGAATATTTAGCCCATGGTGCATGTTGATACGGATCCGATACCCAAGTGCTTTATTTCAATAGTTACCAATTCAATTTAATTCCGCTATTCCAATTTAAATTCTAGCATCCTTTAAATCAATTTTCCCATTCTAGCATCCTTTAAATTAATTTCCTCATAGATCCAATCACCCATTTACAAAATTAATTCTACACACAATTAAAATCCACCTCCTCGTGGGATCGACACTCAACACCATTGATCTATTCTACAATATAGATTCGTGGCCATGAGTTCAACAAAATTTGCACAACAGACAAGTGTATGGCCAATATGGAATTCATCACTTTATAATATACAAAAAGGATGTCCCTGTGAGATAATATGAATTGGCATAAGAAATCCTTGGCCAAGGTGAAATATATTTGAAGGAGTTCAAATTATATTATCATGCCAAGTTCATTTAAATTTATTTTGAGATAAAACATAAATGCTTAACATATTAAACCATAAGCCGTGCTTTTCTCTGGACATAGATGATGAAGAGACCAAGACATAGAGATACAATGGAATAGGTTCTATAGATCCAACAATTCTTGTTATTTGGGTGGTTGTGAAATCTTTTGCTAGGTGTCACTCATGACTTGTAGAAACCTTAAGATCATTATTGATAAAGCGTATTACCAATGTATCTTAAGGTCATTAGAAAAGTTCTAATTGATGACTAAAGAGTTTAGCATCATTTAATGAATAAAGAGTTATCATTAAAATAGTTCTACTACCTTATAACAAAGAACCTAAAAGGTCACACACCTAATAGAAATGAAAAAGGAGTTATTAGAAAATGAGAAGAAATTAAATTTCCTAATTTTAGGAAAATAGGTATTTATATAAAAATTCATTGAGAGTGTATATATATATATATATATATATATATATATATATATATATATATATATTAAATATGATATAAGATAGAAATTTAGATGTTCCATAAATAGTTTAAGGAAAAAAATAAATTTCATAAATCCTCAAACATTATGTATAATATCGAGCACGTTAAATGACCGTTTTGGACATGTTCCGGTTCATAAATGATTATGGACTTCTAGACCAATTTTGGGTTTAGAATTTTGGGCTTTTATTGGACCTAATATGGATTAGGAGAAGGCATAAGAACATGTCACAAAAGAAGCCCACATTTAACCATTTGATGTGATCAAATGGAATTAATTAATTAAAGATAAAATTAATTAATTTAGCTATTAATTTATTCATAATAATTTGATTGAATAAATTATTGAAATGATAAGATCACTTTCAATAAATAATGGCTTAGTGGGTTGGTGTATCACATGATAATGTTTGGTGCCATTATTGAAAAGATAATGGAAGCTTTATTTGGTGGAATGAGTCATCATGAACTAGCATTCATGTTTCTTCATTATCTCTCTCATTTCTCAACGAAAATTGGTGATTCCAAATCCTATGAACTCCTAGAACATTTCTAAGTGTGGAATGATTAGAGGCATCACAATTGGGGTGCTTTAAGGATCTCAAATCGTGGCAAAACAGAAGCTGTTCGTGCAGTGGTCTATTTCCTGGACAGTGTTCGTAGCTTGCTGTTTTCAGTCATTTTCTCCTACCTCACGAAGTCGTTTCTGAAACTACAAGTGAGGTAAACAAACTTCAATCTTTCCTCTTGATTTTCGTTTTTGAATGAAGCCGATCCGAGGTTTCTAGAGCTTCCGCCATCCATTTTAATTTTACTGCGCAAAAGTTGCGTTTTCAGGAACCTCATGGACAAATGTTGTCCTTCAAGTGGTATCAGAGCCATCTTCATTCAATTTTGAATTTTTGAAGCATGATTTATGTTATTTCCATTTATAATAGCATGAAGGATGATCATGGAAAGACCTAGATATTTTATGATATATTTATGTCATGTGATGATTGAATATATGTGTGATTGAATGAGCTATTGATTTATTTGTTGATTTGGCCGATTTGTAAAGGCTTAAATGGTTGTAATATTTTTAAATAGGGACTTGCATGTCCCTCCCTCTATTAAGATCTGATTGTATCCCCTTACCCCAAAATTTGTACCCCGATTCTTCAAAATATGTAATTTCTACAAGATGATTGTAAAAGGAGGGACGACGTATTTCCGATGCCTTGGAGAAAGAAGACTTTATGGATCGTTGCAGCACTTCCAATAATGTTTTGGCCTCTCAAATAGAAATTAATAATTGTAATAATTTGAGGCATAAGATGTCTCATAATCATTATTGCTTGCTTGATACCTAGGTGGACCTTAAAACCAATTTTGGCTCAAATTGGTTTTATTAGAAAATTCCATGATCATCCTTGATTTGTTTGTCTATAATATGCATGAGATGTATATTAGGGTGCTTAGACATATTTTATTATTGAAAATGGAATAACATGCTAAAAAGTGAGACCATAATAATGACCAAATACTCCCTATTAAAATAAACATAATTATTGTTAAGTTGTAATGATGGATATTAAGAATATCTATCATGGCCTACTAATACCAATGGAATGTTTAAAATATTTTATGCTTGGGTTAGTTGTCATGGATACATGGGCTACTCTTTCATTAAAATGTTGAAAACAAACTATATATCATATGATGATGCATAATTCATACATTAAGCTACCAAGAACTGCGTCGGTGAGGTTAGTAAGATGTTTTTGAAATATGCAAGGGTATTAGGGTAAACTTAACTAAATCATTTTTACTAAGAACTGTTAGGTGAGGTATTAATGATTTAGAGGCCGAAAGATAATCGGTATATGCATGAGATGCATTTGGTAAGAGTTACCTACTCATTATAATAAGTAAGCCAAGAACTGTTAGGTGAGGTAAACTTAAGCTAATGGGAATCCGATTCCTACTAAAAACTTTTTCCAATGAGAGTTTCCGTTTCTTACATATGGGAGTGTAATGAAATGAAAAATAGTGGGAGATGCTATTTGGTTTAAAGGCCAAAATCAAATAGTTTATAATTAAATAAAATGCTAATAATTTAATTTATATTTTCTGCAGAAATATTTAACAATGAATAATCCGTTGGCACGAATTCTGGATAACAACCGTTGATCGGACCCAATTACGTTGATTGGTTCGAAATCTAAGAATTGTTCTTAATTATGAGAAAATTAGCTATGTTCTTGATACACTTAAGCCAAATATAATTCCTGAGGGAGCAAGTGAGGAAGAACGTGTCACTTATAAGAAGTGGCAAGATGATGACCTTACGACTAAGAGCTATATATTGGCATCGATGACCAATGAGCTACAAAGGCAACATGAAAATATGCCTGATGCAAGTTCCATGATACTTCATCTACAAGAGTTGTATGGTGAACAAAGCGGACAGCTTAGATATGAGATATCTAAGAAACTGCTCGAGAATGAGAATGACCAAGGATCGGTCAATGAGCATGTACTCAAAATGATTGACTACATAGAGCAACCTAAGCTCTTAATTTCTCAATGGATGGGGAATTAGCTATCGACCTTATCCTACAGTCCTTGCCAGACTCATTCTCTCAATTTATCATGAATTTTAATATGAATAAAATTGAGTGTAGTCATACTTGAATCTAAAGATGCTTAATCTTTTGAAACTTGCATAAAGAAGCCAAATGATGTTATGGCTATAGAAGGTCCCTCAGTTAAAAAGGGTAAAAAGAAAAAGTTTCAACCCAAGGCTAAAGGTGGGATTAAGAAGGGGAAGGCTAATAAGCCCAATGACAAGGGAAAATGTTTCCATTGTGGTAAGGATGGGCATTGGAAGAGGAACTGTAAAGCTTACCTCAACAGCTTGAAAGTCAAGCCTAAAGAGAATCCTTCTGAAGGTATGCTCATTATTGAAACTAATATTTCAATTATTCATTCTACTTCTTGGATTTTAGATTCTGCTGCAACCACACATATTTGTATGTCAATGCAGGATCTGAAAAGAAGTAGAAGACTTAAACAAGGAGAGGTGTCTCTTAGAGTGGGAAATGGAGCAATGGTTGCTGCCTCAGCTATAGGGACATTTTTCTTAAAAATGCCATCTGGGCATGTAATAAGTTTGAATGATTGTTTATTTGTTCCTTCTGCTGTAAGGAACATAGTTTCAATTTCATGTTTATGCAAAGACAACTATGAATTTTATTTCAGAAATAAAATTTGTGAAATTTATCATAAGAATAAATATGTTGCACATGGTACTTTAGATAATGATCTTTATGTACTAAACATGAAAGAAAATAATGAGCATGTTGTGAATGTAAATACCATAACACATAAACGTGAAAGAGAAGAAATAAGCCCCAAATATAAGTGGCATTTAAGGCTAGGTCATATTGGAGAAGATAGAGTCACAAAATTGGCTAAAGATGGACTAATAGGTCCATTTGGTTTAGAACCTTATCCAACTTGTGAATCCTGTCTTCAAGGAAAAATGACTAGGGCACCCTTGAAATACTAACTAGGCAAACCAAGAGGGGGGTGAATTGGGTTTTTTTTTTTTTTTTAAAAAAATTAAGCTAGGCAAACAACACAATTAGCACAACAATTTAATCTATTGCCTTAATCAAACCAAAAACAATAAATTCAATCAAGCACAATATTAAAAGAGATTAAGGAAAGAGAAAGCAAACTCAAAGATTTTTACGTGGTTCGGCTATCCGCCTACGTCCACGCCTCCAAGCAAACCAAGCTTGAGGATTCCACTAAGCAAGCCTCCAAGGCTACAATTGCTTACAATTGACTTCCAAGGTGTCAATAAACCTTTACAATATGAGATTATCCACAATCTCTTAACCCAAGTGTTTCCCAACACTTACAATCACTCACAATTTTAAGATTACAAATTGTTTCACTCTCACACAATTTTTAAGATTACAAATCAATGCCCAATGTGTGAATAAATGAAGAATAAAGGTGTTTCAAGCTCTTTGAAGATTGTATTCTCGAGTGTATGCTCAATGATGAAGGAGTGATCAACCTTTGTTCGGATTTGAATGAGCTTATTTATACTTGGAGCTGAAAACTAGCCGTTCGATCATCGCTCGAAAACGGTTTGCCGTTAATAGTTAACGGTTAACCGTTTATTCTCAAAAGTTACCGTTAGAGTTAGTTTTTCAAATAAACGGTTTCCTGTTAAGGCTTACCCCTTAACCGTTAATTTTCAGAGACCTGCAAGACAGATTTCGGTTATCCGATTTCATTAAACGGTTAAAGCGTATCATGGAATAACATTCTGGAAATTATCGGTTAACCGTTTTATATAAACGGTTCACCGTTTAATTCCAGTAACCTGCAAAACACGTTAGCCTTATCCGTTTCTACTAACGGTTGAAGATTAGCAAGGAATGAACTTCTGGAAATTATCGGTTAGCCGTTTTATATAAACGGTTCGCCGTTTAATTCCAGTAGCCTGCAAAAACGTGTTAGCCTTATCCGTTTCCGCTAACGGTTAAAGATTAGCAAGGAATTGAACTTCTGGAAATTATCGGTTAGCCGTTTTAAATAAACGGTTCAAGCCTTAAGAGTTGTTTACTCTCTGGATTTAATCGGTTTGTCGTTTTCAACATAAACGGTAAACCGTTTATTTCCGAACCACTTCTATAGCCGAAATTGCGGAAAATATTTTTCAATTGAATTTTAACAAAAACCATCTTTCATGAACATGTTAAGGAGACATTTTAAGACTTTCTTTTACTAAAGAAAGACTCCAACAATTTAATTATAAAGCATTTAAAGTTTGTTATCATCAAAATCAATATTATGAACATATACAAGTTAACAACCCTTCGTTGGACGAAGTACAAGAGCCACCGATTTACTTGAACTCATACATAGTGATGTATGTGGGCCATTTAATGAAATGGCAAGGGGTGAATATTACTACTTCATAACTTTTATCGATGATCACTCAAGGTATAGTTCAAAGTGTACTTAAGAAGTATAAATCAAGCTTTTGAAAAGTTCAAAGAATACCGAAATGAAGTAGAGAAACAGATGAAAAAGTTATTAAAATCCTACGATCAGATCGAGGTGGTGAATATCTCAGTGGAGAATTCCAGTCTTACCTTAAAGAAAATGGTATTGTTTCACAATGGACACCTCCAGGTACACCAGAGCTTAACGGAGTATCTGAAAGGAGAAATCGCACACTGTTAGACATGGTGCGATCAATGGTGAGTTATACAGACTTACCAATTTCTCTTTGGGGATATGCTCTCCTTACTGCAACATATGTACTAAACAGAGTACCTTCCAAGTCTGTACCTAAAATACCATATGAGATATGGCATGGTAAACAACCAAGCCTAAATCATCTTAGGATTTGGGGATGTCCTGCTTTTATCAAGAGACTCAAGAGTGAGAAGCTTGAAGCTAAAGCGGATAGTGGGAGGTTTATTGGATACCCAAAGGAAACAGATGAAAAGTTATTAAAATCCTACGATCGGATCGAGGTGGTGAATATCTCGGGAGAATTCCGATCTTACCTTAAAGAAAATGGTATTGTTTCACAATGGACACCTATCGGATGCAAATGGATCTTCAAGAGGAAGATAGGCTTAGATGGAAAGGTAGAGACCTATAAAGCAAGGTTGGTAGCTAAAGGTTATCGTCAAATACAAGGTATAGACTATGAGGAAACCTTTTCACCAGTAGCCATGCTGAAGTCCATCAGAATCTTATTGGCTATAGCAAAGATATTATGACTATGAGATTTGGCAAATGGATGTCAAAACTGCATTTCTTAATGGGCACATTGAAGAAGATATCTATATGATACAACCTCGTGGTTTTGAATCAAAGATAGGTCCTCATAAAGTATGCAAGCTAAAAAGGTCCATTTATGGGCTAAAACAAGCCTCCAGGAGCTGGAACATCCGATTCGATGATGCAATCAAATCGTTTGGTTTCATCAAGAATGAGGATGAACCATGTGTTTATAAAAGGGTCAGTGGGAGTGCAATAACTTTCCTTGTGCTATATGTAGATGACATATTGCTGATAGGAAATGACATTGGACAAATGTCTTCTCAAAAATTTGGCTTTCTCAAAACTTCTCCATGAAAGACCTAGGAGATGCAATGTATATCTTGGGAATCGGGATTTATAGAGATAGATCCGAGAAGATTGATAGGTCTATGTCAAGATAAGTACATAGAAAAGATATTAAAGAGATTTAATATGTGGGATTCCAAAAGGGGTTTTTTACCCTTCAGACATGGAATTCATCTCTCTAAGAGCATGAGTCCTAAAACTTATGATGAGAGAGAGCGAATGAATAAGATTCCATATGCTTCGCAATAGGAAGTCTTATGTATGCTATGCTATGTACTAGACCGGATATAGCTCATGCAAAGTGAGTGTCACTAGCAGATACCGAGTAATCCCAGGGTGAGGAACATTGGACATGATTAAGAATATCTTTAAGTACTTAAGAAGGACTAAAGATATATTCTTAACATATGGAGAGAGTGAGCTAAAAATAGAAGGCTTCACAGATTGATTTCGAAATCGGATGTAGATGACAAAAAATCTACATCGGGATTTTTATTCACTATCAATGGTGGAGCGATAAGTGGAAAAGTTCTAAGCAAGCAACTAATGCAGATTCCACCACCGGCGGAATATATAGCTGCATCAGATGCAGCAAAAGAAGCTGTTTGGATAAGGAAGTTTATTCAACAACTTGAAGTGGTTCCAACTATTGCGTTGCCAATCTCATTATATTGTGACAACAATGGAGCTATAGCACAAGCTAAGGAACCAAGGTCTCACCAGAAGTCCAAACACATTGAAAGAAGATATCACATTATCAGAGAAATCATTGGAAAGGGTGATATCACCATGCAGAAAGTAGCCTCCGCCGATAACATTGCGGATCCTCTGACTAAAGCACTGACTCAACAGCAGTTAGATCGTCATCTTGAGAAGATGGGTATGAGATACCATAGCGATTGGCTTTAGTGCAAGTGGGAGATTGTTAGTAATATGCCCTAAAGGCCAATCAAATGATGTTTGCTTTTAGGGAATTATTGTATTTGATTAGCATTTTGATATTTATAAAATGGCAAAGTGATTAACATTCATAAATTAATTTAATGAATATAGTCCAAGAAGTAAAATAGTTAAGTAACACATTCTCGAGTATGTCGAGAATATGAAACGGTATCCTTTGTACTGCACTTCTAAAATAGTTCCTAGTGGAGGATTTATGATTGGACATTATAAATTCCTATAAACACTAGTATGTGTTATGATTCCTTATGGTATGTGATACCAAAATGGATGGTAAGTTTCATATCATTGACATGAGATGTCAAGTCAAACACATAAGTACTTGTTGCAAGAACAAGTTTACTGAACTTGACCAAATATAATGAGTCGTATGGTTTTGAGTGTTAATGGCTTATTATACATTGTGATAGATACTATGTTTAGTAATGGTCTTTAGACCTGAGGCATCACAGATGTCTTGTACATAGACATCTCTGATATGTGAAAGCATAATGATTAATTCCTAATCAAGGAAGAGATCTAGCAATAGCTGTCACGGTTGGCTGTGTATGGAGACAAGTGTATGGCCAATATGGAATTCATCACTTTATAATATACAAAAAGGATGTCCTTGTGAGATAATATGAATTGGCATAAGAAATCCTTGGCCAAGGTGAAATATATTTGAAGGAGTTCAAATTATATTATCATGCCAAGTTCATTTAAATTTATTTTGAGATAAAGCATAAATGCTTAACATATTAAACCATAAGCCGTGCTTTTCTCTGGACATAGATGATGAAGAGACCAAGACATAGAGATACAATGGAATAGGTTCTATAGATCCAACAATTCTTGTTATTTGGGTGGTTGTGAAATCTTTTAGGTGTCACTTCATGACTTGAAAACCTTAAGATCATTATTGATAAAGCGTATTACCAATGTATCTTAAGGTCATTAGAAAAGTTCTAATTGATGACTAAAGAGTTTAGCATCATTTAATGAATAAAGAGTTATCATTAAAATAGTTCTACTACCTTATAACAAAGAACCTAAAAGGTCACACACCTAATAGAAATGAAAAAGGAGTTACTAGAAAATGAGAAGTTAAATTTCCTAATTTTAGGAAAATCGGTATTTATATAATAATTCATTGAGAATGAATATATATATATATATATATATCTTAAATATGATTTAAGATAGAAATTTAGATGTTCCATAAATAGTTTAAGGAACAAAATAAATTTCATAAATCCTCAAACATTATGTATAATATCGAAAGCACGTTAAATGACCGTTTTGGACATGTTCCGGTTCATAAATGATTATGGACTTCTAGACCAATTTTGGGTTTAGAATTTTGGGCTTTTATTGGACCTAATATGGATTAGGAGAAGGCATAAGAACATGTCACAAAAAGAAGCCACATTTAACCATTTGATGTGATCAAATGGAATTAATTAATTAAAGATAAAATTAATTAATTTAGCTATTAATTTATTCATAATAATTTGATTGAATAAATTATTGAAATGATAAGATCACTTTCAATAAATAATGGCTTAGTGGGTTGCTGTATCACATGATAATGTTTGGTGCCATTATTGAAAAGATAATGGAAGCTTTATTTGGTGGAATGAGTCATCATGAACTAGCATTCATGTTTCTTCATTATCTCTCTCATTTCTCAACGAAAATTGGTGATTCGAAATCCTATGAACTCCTAGAACATTTCTAAGTGTGGACTGATTAGAGTCATCACAATTGGGGTGCTTTAAGGATCTCAAATCGTGGCAAAACAGAAGCTGTTCGTGCAGTGGTCTATTTCCTGGACAGTGTTCGTAGCTTGCTGTTTTCAGTCATTTTCTCCTACCTCACGAAGTCGTTTCTGAAACTACAAGTGAGGTAAACAAACTTCAATCTTTCCTCTTGATTTTCGTTTTTGAATGAAGCCGATCCGAGTTTTCTAGAGCTTCCGCCATCCATTTTAATTTTACTGCGCAAAAGTTGCGTTTTCAGGAACCTCATGGACAAATGTTGTCCTTCAACCACCTCATTGTGCAAACAATAAGCACATAAGTAAACAAAACAATGAATCAACAAAGCAATAACAAATAATCTCTTATAAACTTCACTAAAAATGCCATCCTATAAGCGTTTCCTAAACAACCGCTCAGCACATCGGTAGCCTTTCCAAGGAGTGGCTGTAACAGTACAAAAAAATACTTCAATCAATTTCTAAAGCAAAATTAAAAATTAAAAATAGATAATTGTACTGCATAAGTAATAATAACCGTATAAATTCATATATACACATAGTGCGAACAGAAAAATTGAACTAATTAGATTAGGATAAATTAGCTGAGAAAAGTCGAACCATCAATTTCAGCCTTGATATTTAAAAAATTTTGTATGATAAGCTCTCTGATTGCTGCTATTAATCTACCTACTAATTTCTATATTCAACCTAACTCAGTTATTCATTTAAGCTTACCTTGAACGGAGATTGAGGCAAAACGGCAGTAGCTCGATAGCGGTGACGAACGACTGAGTATTGATGATGGCTGGAAGCTGTTACAGCGCATGGGTGATGACGGCAGCTACCAATGACGAACGACTGAGTGTTGATGATGGCAGAAGCTACAGAGACTAGACTTTGGTGCATGGGAGATGATGCCAGTGGCTAGTCGAAAGTAGTGATGCAGGTTAGTGGTATGTCGGCAGCATGGGGGTTGGTTTGTTTTCTAAGTTACGATTGACAATAAGATGAAATGGGGGAGAGGGATCTCGATTGAGATTTAGGGATTTTGATTTTGCTATTATGTTATTATTACGCCTTTATATATAGTATTTGCATCGTTGTTCTAGGGTCAAGTGGTTTATGATCCAAACTTAAAAGTTTTGAATCTTAGAAGTCCTGGGTTGGAGATACACTTAAACAAATTATAATGATTATGTTTTAATCTGTGATATTTTTGTGTCAGCGATCTTTAATGTTTATTTCACTAACGTATTAATATTAATAATTTGTAATACTTATTTATTAAAAGTGAAAAATGATGTATTAATACGTAATTATTGACACTTTTTATAAAGTGTCAAAATCAAGTGTTAGTGAAAGTTATTTTTATAGTAAGGGTTTAAACTACATCATTAAAAAATTGATTTATTTATTTTTTTATAATCAAGAAATATATTTATTTACAAAAATACCATTATTTATATATTGTTTTAATTATTAAAAAAAGCTTAAACGGTGTCGTTCAAGTTGAAGATAGAAAGTTTTAACACTTAGAAAATTTTGCATCATATCGGTTTCATTGTCTTCTCCATTTGGAATGAACGCTTCGACTCTCACTGACAAATGATTCAACCCTCTCTCCCTTGCAACTCTTCTTAGTCACTGAAGCATTTTACACATGTTTCGACCCTCTCTCCCTCGCAACCCTTCTATGATTGAAGCATTTCACAGACCACTATCACCGACTGAACTGGTCACAACCACTGTCAGTCATTGGCCGTTGTGTCGATCTCTGAGCCCTAACCATCACAGACACCATCTCGATCTATCAGCCCTAACCCTCATAGCCGCTGTCACAACTGAAGAAGAAGAAGAAGAAGAATTACTTACAGCCGCCATAATTGCTTACAGCCACTAAAAAAAGAAGAAGAAGAAGCAGTCACAGTCGTAACCCTCAAATCAGCCGTTGAAGAAATCAAAGACCTCAGTCTCTCACTCTAATCATACCCAGCTCTCACTGAAAATCAGTCGTGGTGTATTGAAACGAAAATTTTAATTTTCAATTAGTATGTTGTAATCGTTGAAACCGTAGGTGTTGTATGTTAAATTAAAGCTTGACTTTGAGAATTATACATTGATTTTTTTTTTTTTTTTGCTTTAGGTAAAAAACTGTTATTCTTGTGCTGCATGTCGTATTTAGTAGTTGATTATATTGTTGAATCTTCTTTTGGATATATTGTAAGTAAAATTTGTCATTATATTGTAAGTAAAATCTTCTTTTGGATATATTGTAAGTAAAATTTGTCATTATGTGCATGTTGTTCTACTAATTTGTATGTGGATTATGGTTGGCTAACATTGTTTTCAAAACTGTCTTTTTTAGAAAAGTTGTTTTGTTTGTGGTCCTCGAAAACATGTAGGCCACAATGTTTGGTGGATTGTTTTGTTAACATTATTATCCAGGTAAATTGTTTTGTTTAATGCACTATTTTGATTTGTTTAAATATTGTAGGCCATCCATTCAGAATTTATTTGTTTTTTAATTTATTATTTTGTTAAAATATTGTAAGGCATCTTAGCCAACGAGGGCCTTCGTGTTATACGTTTTCACAACACATAGGTCCCTTAGAATTGTCTATTAACATTTTTCAACTGAAGATTGCCATTGAAGTTTTCATTAGCATATATATATATATATATATATATATATATGAGGCCATTTCAGCTAAGCAACATTGTTGAAGGTGTTGTGACGACGCACTAGGTAAAGCAATTCAATCGTACTGCCTTTTCTTATTATGTTTGTCAGCTAGGATCTTTTTTACATTTGAATGCATGTTAAGTTGTTGATGGATGCGTACTTTGTATAGATTTGTGTTGGTTTGGTTACTATTTCTGTGGCCATGATAGTCTTATACAGTGTGAAATTCTAGTTATGCAACCCAAGAGGGGGGTGAATTGGGATTCTAAAAAATTATTCGATTCTAAAGCAATACTCAATTCAATTCTAAAAACGAATTCAAAGTAATAACAAATAAATCAATCACAATATAAAAAGATAAGGGAAGACAGATTCAAACACGGGGATTTTTTCGTGGTTCGGCCAACCTTACCTACGTCCACGCCTTCAAGCTTTTCGGGCTTGGGGATTCCACTAAGCAAGCCTCCAAGGCTTCAACGCTCTTCTGATTGACTTCCAAGGTGTCAATAAACCTTTACAACAACAGATTATCCCCAATCTCTTAACCTAAGTGTATCCCAACACTTACAATCACTCAAAACAAAAGATTATAAATTGTTTCTCTCTCACACAATGTTTAAGATTACAAATCAATACCCAATGTGTGAATAGATGAAGAATGAATTATATTTCAAGCTCTTTAAAGATTGTATTCTCGATTATAAGTTCAATGATAATATTGTGATTAATCTTTGTTTGAATTTAAATGAGCTTATTTATAGTTGGAGCTGAAAACTAGCCGTTATTAACTTTCTGCTCACTGTCGGATCAATGTTATCTCAATGTCGGATCGCCATTTGACTGGTCAATATACCATTGGGCTGAATTTTTAAATTGGCGGATCATCATTTTCACGATGTCGGATCGCCGTTAGTGTCCAGAGGCTAATCTTTCAATTTTGTTTCAGGTCGGCGAGTCATTATCATCATGTCGGATCGTCGTTAGTTTTCAGAGATTAATCTTTCAATTTTGTTCTAGGTCGGTGAGCCGTTATCATCATGTCAGATCGCTGTTAGTGTCCAGAGACTATCTCCAGTTCTGTTTGATGTCGGCGAACTGTTATTACCCATTTTCAGAATTTTAAGAAATCCATGCCATTTTCAAAATTCTCAAGGTTTTTATTTTCAATTTGATATCATTAGATATTTTGCATAGAATATAACACTTTTATAGAATGAGAATTATGATTTTAAAAGAATATGAAAACTGGTTGAGCTTTTAAAGGATTAATAAATCTTAATCAAGATTATTATCATCAAAATCAATAATAAAGAGAAATTTATGTTAACAATCTCTCCCTTTTTTATGATAACAAACTTTTATAAAAAAGTATTTGTGCAATTTTGCTCCCCCTAAATATGTGCTCCCCCTTTTAAAAATATTTGTAGAATTTAGCTCCCCTTAAAAAATGTGCCCATCAATTTTTAACCATGCTCAAATAATTTAATCAATAGATTATATATAAATTATTCTCCCCCTTCATCATAAAAAAAAAAGAATGAGCTCAAAGAGAATAAAAAAAAAATACAGTTTCAGTGATTACCCATGTCTTGCAAAAATTTCTGCAGAATTTCCCCTAAAAACTGAATATATCCTCAACAACAAAAGCAGTTAAAACACTCTCATATAATTCAATTTAGCAACCAACCTCCATACCAACAAAATTTTCATCAACTTAATCAAAATACAACCATGCCATCAAAATCAACGCAATCACAAACATGGTTTCAGATATCCAACGAAATCAACATAATCATAAACAAGGATCAAATATCCACCAAAAACAACATAAACATAATCAAGGTTCAAATAGCCACCAAAACCCAACATAAACATAAGTAAAAATCAAATAACATCATAAAACTACATGAGATGAGTAATGTTTGTGCGAAATACATAGGTGCAGAAACTAGGATGGAGGCTGTGAATAGGAACTGCCGGGATCATAACCAAGGTGACCAAGAATACGGCACTGTCCAGCAAGTAACTCCATTTGCTAATCTAACATTTGCTGCTGAAAAGTCATGAAATCAGAGTGGAGCTGCTGCTGCTGCTGCTGGGAGAGTGTATCAACTCTGTCGAAAAGCTGCTGAAGACAATCCTCATGAACAGAAGATGCTGCAGAAGGAACAGTGGGCTCGGCTACCTCGGCTGGCTCGTCATCCTGAGAGGATGCTCCAACTGATGCTACAGCTACTACAACTCGGTGAGGGGCACGTGGTCTAGCTCCAAGGCAAAAGTCGGGTAACTCATCCTCGGAATAGACATCATTTAGCATACGATCATCCTCTGGGCCAATCAAAGTGTCTTCATTCTTTTAGGATGATGTCTTTACCCACTTCCCCCGTTTCTTAAAGAATCCGATTGCAGATATAATCTCTCGACCTAGCTTTCGGGTCTCGACATAAGTACACCAAAGCGTCTCAATCCTAGTAATTATGCTGTCATATGGAAGGGATCGATTGGTCACTTTAGGTGTGGACAACATATGACGAAGGATAATGTAGGATAAGCTCACATGTCGTTCACGAATAAGAGAATCTAATAAACCGACATCAAGCCTAGTTACCTCATTAGTATAGCCCTATCTAGGGGTGACCATGTGTTGGAGTATGATATGAAATATACGAACCTGGAATGGGAGAAGATGTCATCGGAAAGGTCCCGACGCCTACAAATGTTCCGTACTCCATCCACGTGACGGGAAGCATTAAATTCAAGCTCTTTCCTAATTGTGTAAATGTCTAAACCTCCATAATGAATACCAAGAATACTACATAAGTCTCCCTCATCTAACTTAATACGAATTCCTCCTACAAAAGTAATAATTTGAACTTGCCGGGAGGAGGAGAGTTCCATATTGGAGTAAAATTCTCGCATGAGGTTTTCATAAACATGTTCTTCTATACTTAAAGCCTCATTCCAATGACTAAGCATACGAGTAATATTACTGCCACAAATAGTAATATCCGAAAACTCTGTAATGTCAAGATAAAATGAGCAGATTACTGGTTTGCCCATGAATTTTTCGCTAAAACGCTGAGTAGAGTTAGCATTGCGAAAATGGAAACTCAGGAGGACTGGAATCACACGGGGCAGCGTTTTTGGTTCGGGCACGCCTTGGTCGTGAAGCCATTGATGAATTTTGAAGAAAAGAAATGGATATAAAGGAAGATAGAAAGTTTAGAGAGTGATTGGAAGTTGAGATTGGATCGAAAATGGAGGAGAATTTGGTTAAAAATGACAAGATCAGTGCGACTGGTTCTAGGGTTTTGATTTTAGGATTTTTCAATTTTTGACTCAAAAACAAGTTTTGATCGGTGAAAACGGTTCTAAAGATGATGAGAAGTGCTTTTAATGCTTCAAATTGGTGAAAAATGGCAAGAAAATGGATTGATTTGAGAAAAGAGAACACGTGCAACCGTGGGTTGAGAGAGAGAGAGTTGGAGGTATTGCATGAAATGAAGAAGAAGATGGTCACTATGAACTTATCAATATGATAACGGCACGCCGTCATCGGATATATCGGTGAGCTGACAGCGTTCAGAGAGCCTCCCCAAAAATTTTTATGTAAACGGTGAACTGTTATGTTTATTATCGGCGAACCAATAGCATCTAGAGAGCATCCCAAAATTTTTCTTCCAAACTGTGAGCCGTTAGTGTGATGTCAGCGAGCCGACAGCATCCAGAATGTTTGCCAAAGTTTTGCCCGAAAACGGTTAGCCGTTTATTGAGGTAACAACAATCTATTTTTCTACAACTTATGATTTCGCATATTTATTTAGGTATTTGGCCAACAAATAATATATTCCAAGATCATTCCATTGATCCGAAACATTTTAAGGGCCATTTTAATGCATGATTCATAAACTTGCATGTATTCAAACAATCAATTCATATTCAAGAATCGATAAAGCAAACTCATCACTTGTTTATCATGCTTAAGCATTTCATAACTATTCAATCATCAAATCATCAATCAACCAAACAATTTAGTAGGCTTAATGACATGAATAGAAATGTTAATGCGAAAATTTCATTATCCCAAGTTCATGCCGAATTTTTTAAAATTGTTCTTCGCCAAGAGGTTTAGTAAAAATATCAACAAGTTGTTTTCCGTGGAAATAAATTCTAATGCAATATCTCCCTTTTGCACATAATCTCTCAAGAAATGATGTCGTATTTCTATACGCTTGGTTTTAGAGTGTTGAATGAGATTCTTAGAAAGATTTATAGCACTAGTATTATCACACTTAATGGGAATTTGTTCAAGGTTAATGCCATAGTCTCTAAGTGTTTGTTTCATCCAAAGAGCTTGTGCACAACAACTTCCTGCAGATATATATTCAGCCTCGGTAGTTGAAAGTGCAACAGAGTTTTGTTTCTTGCTAAACCATGAAACAAGTGAGTGACCTACAACATGGCAAGTTCCATTAGTGCCTTTCCTATCAACTTTATAACTGGAAAAATCCGCATCTGAATAGCATGTTAAATCTATATGAGTTCCTCTAGGATACCAAAGGCCGAGATCTATGGTTCCACTTAAATAACGAAAAATTCGTTTTACGCAAGTAAATGGGATTCCTTGGGACAAGATTGAAATCTTGCACACAAACATACACTAAACATGATATCGAGTCTACTTGCAGTTAAATATAGTAAAGATCCGATCATACCTCGATACATTTTGATGTCCACTTCTTTGCCTTTTTCATCTTTGTCAAGCTTGGTTGTTGTGCTCATTGGACTATTTTTGGTCTTTGCATCATCAATGCCGAATCGCTTAAGTAGATCTTTCACATACTTGGCTTGATTTATGAAAATTCCTTCCTCATTTTATTTTATTTGCAGCCCAAGGAAGTACTTCAACTCTCCTATCATACTCATTTCAAATTCACTACTCATACAAGAATAATATTCTTTACACAACAATTTATTAGTAGAACAAAAGATAATATCATCAACATAAATTTGAACAACAAGTATATCTTTGTTCTTATGCTTAACAAAAAGAGTAGTATCCGCTTTACCCATTGAAAAATCATTATCTAATAAGAAATTCTTAAGCCTATCATACCATGCTATTGGTGCTTGTTCTAATCCATACAAAGCTTTGAACAACTTATAGACATAATTTGGATATTTTTCATTTTCAAAACCAGGGGGTTGTTTCACATACAGTTCTTCCATAATATAACCATTTAAGAAAGCACTCTTCATATCTATTTGAAATAAAATAATGTCTTTATGACATGCAAATGCCAATAACATCCTAATTGATTCTAGTCTAGCTACGGGTGCAAATGTTTCATCAAAATCAATTCTCTCTTTTTGGTTGTATCCTTAAGCCACTAATCTAGCTTTATTCTTTACAACCACACCAGATTCATCCATCTTATTTCTAAATACCCATTTAGTTCCTATGACAGATTGATGTTCCGGTTTAGGAACTAATTCCCACACATTGTTTCTCTCAAATTAATTTAACTCCTCTTGCATTGCCATAATCCAAGTTCATCATTTTCAGCATCCGCAAAGGATTTCAGTTCAATTTGAGAAATAAATGCAGCATGCTCACATGTATTTCTAAATGATGATCTAGTAGTTATGCCATGTGAGGGATCTCCTAAAATTGCATCCTTTGGATGAGAAGAAACATACCTCCACTCCTTGGGGAGTGTTTGAGAAGTACCTTCATGTTGTTCCACATTTGTTTGCTCTTCTTGTCCATCCTCTGGATTTCTTTGTGGTGCATTCTCATATTTATCCTTTGATGATTCTTCTTGTAACTCTGCATCTGCATCATCATAAACAACTCCTTTCTCCACAGAGGAGGGATTAAACTCATCAAATGTAACATGCATAGACTCTTCCACAATCAAAATTCTTTTATTATACACTCTATAGGCTTTGCTTGTGTTTGAATATCCAAGAAAAATATCAACATCAAATTTTGGATCAAATTTGCCTAGATTATCTTTTGTGTTCAAAACAAAACATTTGCATCCAAAACTTTGAAATAGTTCATGTTGGGTTTGTCTAATAAACACCCGATTTAAAACATAATATGCGGTGTTAACGGCTTCGGCCCAAAAATACTTTGGTAAATTATTCTCATTCAACATAGTCCTAGCCATTTCTTGAATAGACCTATTCTTTCTCTCAACAACTCCATTTTGTTGTGGAGTCCTAGGTGATGAAAATTGATGCTCAATGCCAAAGTCGTTACAAAGATTTTCAAATACATGATTTTCAAATTCTCCACCATGATCACTTCTAATACAAGTAATAGAATAACCTTTTTCATTTTGAACCTTTTTACAGAAAATTCTAAATGCATTAAAGGCATTATCTTTATTAGCTAAGAACAATACACATGTGTATCTAGAATAATCATCCACAATCACAAATGCATAATATTTGCCATTTAAACTAGCATGCCTTGAAGGTCTAAATAAATCCATGTGAAGAAGTTGAAGTGGAAATATGATTTTTGTTTTTAAAAGATGTTTTGAATTGTTTTCCAAACTGACAAGCTTTACAAATTCTATCCTTTTGAAAACCGATTTTTGGAAGACGTTTGATTAAGTCATTTTTCGAAATTTTTGAAATCAAATCCATGGTTGCATGTCCTAGTCTTCTATGCCACAACCAACTATCATCATAAAATGCCGAAAAGCATTTATCATTGGTAGGTGAACATTCTATGTCAATGATAAATACATTACCGCATCTATTTCCAACAAATAAAACTTTACCATCACAGAATACTCAATAACACAACTAGATTTATTAAAAACAACTTTATAACCTTTGTCACATAATTGACTAATACTAATCAAGTTATGTTTCAAATTCTCAACCAAACATACGTTCTCAATTAGAGTTGAGGATACCTTACCAACATTACCAATTCCGAGAATTTTTCCTTTTGAGTTGTCTCCAAATGATACATCTCCACCATTTTCAATTTTGGTGAAGCTTGAGAACCATGCATAGTTTCTGGTCATGTGCCTTGAACAACCACTGTCCAATTACTATTTATTTTTCTTTTTCTTTAAGCCCTACAGAGAAAAACTCAAGTCTTAGGTACCCAAAACTTTTTGGGTATTCCTTTTAGAACCCAAATGCATTTCATACCATAATATGCATTTTTTTTCACTGGACACCTATTTTTCATATGACCATCTTGATTATAATAATGAGATATAACTTAATTATTAATAGATGTATTCTTCACAAAGTAGTTCTTATAATACTTTTGCTTCAAATTAGGCTTATAGCCAATACTTCCTTTGTCAAACATGCATTTTTGAGAGTTTAGCAAGTTGTCCAACGTCTTTTGTCCATTTGTGAACTTTAGCACAATTTCATTTAGTTCATTGCTCTTCTTTCTAAGCATTTCATTTTCATTTTTCAAGTCATTCACATGTGATTCTAAATGCTCGTGTGAAGTGCTAGAATTCTCAAATAATGCAACTCTATCATGCAATGTTTTATTCTCTAATTCTAGGCATGTAATCTTTGCACTAAATCATTCATTTTCATTTTTAAGTTCTACTATTTTCTTTTTAAGGCAAGCATTCTTTTTACCAATTTTCATCAATTCATCATGCAAATCTTTAAAAGCATCATGTAATTCATCATATATAGGAAGATCACTTACCTCATCAAGTTCATCACATGATTCTTCCCCAAGGGCCATGAGAGCTAAATTTGTCATTTCTTATTGTTCTTCCTCATCACTTGTTTCGTCATCGCTATCATCCCACGTTGCCACCATAGCTTTCTTTTTTAGTTTGTTGAGAAGAGGACATTTTGGTCGTATGTGTTCGGGCTTCTTACATTCATAGCAAGTGATTGACTCTTTCTTCTCCTTTTTATTCTTGTAAACTTTCTCTGCTCATTATTCTTTTTGTAAAATTTTCTGAATCTTCTAGCCAACATTGCCAACTCCTCATCATCCATCTCACTTTCCTTATCACTTTCACGTTTTGAGGCTTTGAGAGCAATGCTTTTCTTCTTTTCCTCATGCCCTTTTTCTGCTGCCAAATCCTCTTCATATGAAATGAGAGAGCCAATTAAATCGTCAATAGACATTTAAATCTTTGGCTTCCTCAATGGCAGTTTTTTTGTCTCTATTCCTTAGGTAGTGAACTAATGATTTTCTTAACTTTCTCACTATTACAAAAAGTTTTTCCTAGAGTGTTCACTATGTCTGTAAATCTAGTATATATAGAGTACACACTATCATTTTGTTTTATTTGAAACAATTCATATTGTCGAGTGTACCTACTAATTTTAGACTCTTTCACTTTATTAGTCCCTTCATAAATAACTTCAAGTTTGTGCCAAATTTCATTTGCACTTTCACAACTTGACACTCTATAAAACTCCTTCTGATCTAGTGCACAAAACAAGCCATTCATAGCTTTGGAATTTAGAGAAGCTTTTCTCTTTACCAATTCATTCCATTCCCGTGAAGGTTTTGGAATATCTTCCCCGACTTCATTTTTAGTCAAGGGCATAAAAAGACCATCACATACAACTTCCCAAATTTCATAATCTAGTGCTTGTAAATAAATTCTCATCCTAGTTTTCCAATAAAGATAATCATTTCCATCAAAGAATGGTGGTCTAGTTGTGGACTGTCCTTCCCTAAAGGTTAAATCATTTTAGGTTGCCATAGACCTTTTACTCTAGACAGTTAAGTCCTAACAAGAGAACCAAGCTTTGATACCAAATGAAATTCTAGTTATGCAACCCAAGAGGGGGATGAATTGGGATTCAAAAAAATTATCCATTTCTAAACTAATACTCAATTCAATTATAAAAAAGAATTCAAAGCAATAAAAAATAAATCAATCACAATATAAAAAGATAAGGGAAGAGAGATTCAAACACGGGGATTTTTACGTGGTTCGGCCAACCTTGCCTACATCCACGCCTCCAAGCATTCCGGGCTTGAGGATTCCACAAAAGCCTCCAAGACTTCAAATGCTTACAATTGACTTCCAAGGTGTCAATAAACCTTTACAACAACAGATTATCCCCAATCTCTTAACTCAAGTGTATCCCAACACTTACAATCACTCAAAACAAAATATTACAAATTGTTTCTCTCACACACAATATTTAAGATTACAAATCAATGCCCAATGTGTGAATAGATAAATAATGAATTGTGTTTCAAGCTCTTTGAAGATTGTATTCTCGAGTATAAGCTCAATGATAATATTGTGATTAATCTTTGTTTGAATTTGAATGAGCTTATTTATAGTTGGAGCCGAAAACTAGCCGTTATTCACTTTCTGCTTACTGTCAGATTGCCATTAACTAAATGTCGGATCGCCGTTTGACTGGTCAATATGACCGTTGGGCTGAATTTTTAAATTTTCGAATCGTCGTTTTCAGGATGCCGGATTGCTGTTAGTTTCCAGAGGATAATCTTCAATTTTTTTCTAGGTCGGCGAGCCGTTATCATCATGTCGGATCGCCGTTAGTGTCTAGAGACTAATCTTTAATTCTGTTCTAGGTCAGCGAGCCGTTATCATCATGTCGGATCACCGTTAGTGGCCGAGACTATCTTGATTCTGTTTGATGTCGGCGAACTGTTATTACCCATTTTCAGAATTTTAAGAAATCCTTGCTATTTCCAAAATTCTCAAGGTTTTTGTTTTCAATTTGATATCATTACCATGAGATATTTTTTATAGAATATAACACTTTTATAGAATGAGAATTATGATTTTAAAAGAATATGAAAACTGATTGAGCTTTTAAAGGATTAATAAATCTTAATCAAGTTTGTTATCATCAAAATAAATAATAAAGAAGAATTTATGTTAATACAGTGGCTATGATTTTTAATATGACAAATTGTTATAACTACTTATTCATTTAACGGAAAAACTGCTTTCTAATAAGTTAAATAATAATGATATTATTTGTTAAAATTTTTGTTTTGTATTAGAAAAGGTCTTGAATGCCTACTTTGATGTTATTTGTATCATGAAAAATTATATGGTTCGTACCGCCTGATTTTTTAAAAATCATTTTTAGTTTTTGCTTTTTCTAAACCTACTAACATTGAATGAGTTACTCTTAGAAATTGTGTTGATAATGATAAATTTCACACATATACTGAATGTTTGGAATTTTATTAGCATATATGTATATGGAAAACACAAATAAAGCATTATTTTATGATAGTTATTTCTTTAGATTAGTGATGAGACCATATTGAATTAAGCAAAAGCATTAAAGCTGTAAGAGCAAGTACATTATTAACTTCTACTACCGTTCCTTTTACTTAACTTACCATGCAAAAAATAAGTTATTAGAATCGAGCATAACCCTTAACTGAGTTCATAAACTTATGGGGAATTCATTGTATATTGGTAAAAATCGGTGACATAAGTTTTGGTGGTTAACCCAAATAAAAACTATATCAGTCTATACTATCAGTGTAACAAGTCACGTACAAGTCTTTCCTTCATGTTTTTCATCATGTGTGCTTTATTTGGATGGCTTGTGATTACATTTTATAGATGTTTGTTGACTAGGACAACCTTATTCAGTGGCTCTAATATTTGATATAGAATAAGTAATTGCTGACTTTAAAATTGAATAAGTTATCAGCCTTTACTAAGTTCATAAACTTGCGGGGAATTCACTACATATCAGCGGGAAACTGACGACATAAATTTTGATGGTTAATTAGAATGGGAACTATATGAGTCTGTACTACCAGTGTAAGAAGCAACGTACAAGTCTTCCCCTCGTGTTTTTGGTCATGTACACCTTATTTGGATGGATTATGGTTACATTTTGTGGATGGTTGTTGGCTAGGACAGCCTTATTCAGTTGCTATCATACTTGATATGATAAACTTGCGGGGAATTCACTACATATTAGCGGGAAACTGGCGACATAAATTTTGATGGTTAATTAGAATGGGAACTATATTAGTCTGTACTACCAGTGTAAGAAGCAACGTACAAGTCTTCCCCTCGTGTTTTTGGTCATGTACACCTTATTTGGATGGATTGTGGTTACATTTTGTGGATGGTTGTTGGCTAGGACAGCCTTATTCAGTTGCTATCATACTTGATATGAAATAATTAATTTCTAACTTTAAATAATTTTATATGAATTAAAATTGAATAATGATGTAGGATAGTAGCTTAAAAACAACCAAATTTATATAAACTAGTCCAGAGTAATAATGATGTGTTATTTTTTTGGTTTCACTTACTGTGGTAAGATTTGGTCAATAGTAGATATTGTGAATAAAAAAGAAAAAGGTTATATTTGCGTGTTTTCTAAATGTTATTGAATGCTTGTTATGATATTTTGGATCAAGATCTTATTTTGGTATAAAAAATGGAAAAGAGTTGGACACTACATGATAGAAGGTCTGTAGAGTATAGTGTTAGGGTGGAGTGTTCAAGTGAATATGTTTATGGAGTTTGCTCTTAAAAACTTTGATATATGGGTGATATTATAAGGTGTCCTTGCACTAGATGTTAGAATGTTACATTTCATCCTTTTAGGATAGTGAAAGATCATTTATTTTTTAAGAGTTTCGATGAGAGTTACAACATTTGGACACGACATGGGGAAACTGAACCTAACATGAAAATTAGTGACATAGGTGACCAAGTAGACCCACCATATATGGATTTAATCAGGATAAGGCAGCATACATGATTCATGATGCTTACGAATATTGTAATGATGAACCTACAGCTTTTAAATCACTTTTAGAAGATGCAAATAAACCTCTGCACCCAGGTTGTGAAAAATATGCTAGGTTAAGTTCACTAGTCAAGTTATACAACTTGAAAGGGAAATACAGGTGGTTTGATTCTAGCTTAAATGATTTATTGAGTCTCTTGGGTGACATGTTACCTGAGGACAATACATTACCTAACTCTGTATATGAGGCCAAAAAAAACATGTCTACTTTGGGTTCGCAGTATGAGAAAATACATGCATGTCAAAATGATTGCATAATATATAAAAAAGAATATGCAATCCTCTCTGAATGTCCTACTTGTGGAGTATGTCAATGGAAGAAAAATGACTGTTCAATGGATAAATATAGGAAAGGAATTCCACCCAAAGTTCTATGGTATTCTACCTATTCTTAGATTTATGCGAATTTTCCAATCACGAAAAATTATTAAGGACTAAACTTGACACGCAAATGAAAGAGAGATTGATGGTAGGCTTCATCATCTGGTTGACTCACTGGCTTGGAAATTAGTGAATGACAAGTAGCTTGACTTTGCTTCTGAGTTTACAAATTTCTGTTTTTCCCTTTCGGCTGATGGAATCAATACATATTGTTCATTAAGCAGTACATACAGTTGTTGGCCAGTTGTTCTTGTAACTTATAATCTTCCTCCATGGTTGTGTATGAAAAGAAAATTCATGATGCTATCATTATTGATTTCCAGACCACAACAACCAAACAACGATATTGATGTCTACTTAGTACCACTAATCGAGGACTTACAGTTTTTGTGGGATGTTGGTGTAGAGGCATATGATGCATACAAAAGAGAATTCTTTAATCTACATGTTGTCTTAATATGGACAATAAATGACTTTCCATCTTATGAAAACTTGTCGGGCTGCATTGAGAAAGGGTATTATGCTTGTCCATATTGTAGTGATGACATATGTCCTTATAGATTGTCATATAGTAAGAAAAATGCATACATGAGCCATTGTCGTTTTCTTCCAAAAAATCAAAAGTTTCGATATCAAAAGAAGGCCTTCAATAATGAGGTGGACAAACGAGATCCTCCTAAACTGTTGATAGGCCATGATGTGTAGGAAATGGTTAGAGGTATTGAGAATGAATGTGAAAAAGGGAAAAAAATGAATCGAAAGAATGATGACTCCTATAATACAAGCAATTGTGACACTTGCTTTTTCGACATCAGTTAGATATTATGCACATTAAAAAAAATGTGTGTAAAGGCCTTTATGGGACATTGCTCAATATTCCGGGAAAGATAAAGGATGGACTTAAATCAAGAATGGATCTTTAAATGCTGAAGATTAGGGAGGAATTACAACTATATTTCTCAAACAAAAATCGTGTTAAGCTTCTTGCAGCTTCTTACACCTTATTTTTGGAGGAGAAAAAAAGGTTCTGCGAATGTTTGAAAAATATTAAGGTTCCTGATGGCTACTCTTTTAATATGAGGAACATGGTGTCACTGAAGGATTGCAAGCTATAATGTCTCAAATTACATGATTGTCATCTGCTTATGCAATAGCTTCTTGTTGTTGCAATATGGACAATATTGCCTAACCATGTTAGATATGCAATACTCAGGTTGTACTGTTTCTTTTGGTCCATATGTGGTACAATTGTTAATGCAAGCAAATTAGACCAAATGAAAAAGGACATTTTTTGATATCATGAACTTAACAGTCCATCTTGTCCATGAGGTAGGACTTTATAGTCCTGTTTATCTACGATTGATGTATTTATTTGAGACGAATAGAAAAACTTTAAAGGTTATATTTGCAACTGCAATCATCTTAAAGGGCGCATTGCAGAGTCTTACATTGCAGAAGAAGCTCTTGAATTATATGCTAAGTGATTATCCAACATATAAATAATTGGGAATCCTCCTGGGCATAAAGAAAATTCATTAGTTTAAAGGTTATATTTGCAACTGCAACATCCTAAAGGGCGCATTGCGGAGTCTTACATTGTAGAAGAAGCTCTTGAATTATGTGCTAAGCGCTTATCCAACTTATAAACAATTGGCAATCCTCTTGGGCATAAAGAAAATTCATTAGTTCAATGGCCCATGGGTGGGGGGAAACAATGCTTGTTGAACAAAAGTTTTTGACCCAAGCTCATTTGTTTGTGCTACAGAATACTTAGGAAGTTCGACCCTTTATTAGGTACTTTTTCTGAATGGTTAATTTTCTTTTAACTTAATTTTCATTTAGCTATAACCAAATTTGGGCTTTTTTTTTTTAATTAAGGTTTTTTTATTTGACATCTTGCTAGAGAACACATGGATTGGTTACAAAGACAATTTCCACATCATGCAAAGGAAGAAAAAAAAATAGTAGCAAAAGCAACACAACCTCACTTTTCTAGATTGGTTATCATAAGAGGTTGATATAATTAAAATCATCTTTTTACTTCTTTCGCGAATAAAAAGCAACTGCTAACAATCAATTGGATCTTCATTTAGGAATTTCAAGCACAACTTGACCAAAAATTGCATTCTACCAAACATGCATGATCGTAAAAGGTTGGGGATACCTCCTTTACCATATTACCCCATTAAACAAGCAGATTGAGATGCTTCCATCTAAAGTCGTACTGCTGATGCATTTTCGGTATGTAATTAAATTGCATTAACTTAGTATACTGATTCTTTTCTATATGAATTATGTTTACGTCAAAATATTTCAGGGAGATTCTGTTGTTAATAGTTCCTAATTCTCTACACTCATTCAAGTATCTGGCCATTATATATATGTTTTATTAATTAACAGAAACTAAGGAAGAGTAAACAAGAAAGCCGTGCTTGTTACAAGTACAACCATTTTCTGACTAAAAAGAATATGTTGGCCTATTGAAAGAACTTGCAAGTAAATTTTGCTTTATTCGAATGTTTACTACTGACATGTTACCAATGCTGCTAACTTGTTTGATGAAAATTTGGTATTATTCATCCTTGTTTTTTTTTTTTTTTGGGCCACGCATCTTTTCTTAGCGTTCAGAAACTAGTTTGTCTGAAGATTAAATAGATAGGAGTCTAACTTGGATTCGAGGTAGGAGAAAAAAGAATGGAGGATACTATCTTGATGTTTAGTTGATCGTGGATTCACTTGTAAGTGCCAAGAACATCAAATTCATTTTTATTTATTTAATTACTTGTATGAGTATCTTTTCAGAGGCGTGAATGATTATTTAGATGAAGGTTGCTGGAAAGAGTGCTCAGAAAGGTTCTTACAGTGCAGATGGCATAAATGATTTGCTTACAAAGTATTTAGGAAAGGCCCTAAAAAATGGTCATATGCAAGGGACTGGAAAGTTTGTAAGCCCTTCTATTAACTTCGATACTCAGCATCATATGAAGGACAACATTTGTCCATGAGGTTCCTGAAAACGCAACTTTTGCGCAGTAAAATTAAAACGGATGGCGGAAGCTCTAGAAACCTCGGATCGGCTTCATTCAAAAACGAAAATCAAGAGGAAAGATTGAAGTTTGTTTACCTCACTTGTAGTTTCAGAAACGACTTCGTGAGGTAGGAGAAAATGACTGAAAACAGCAAGCTACGAACACTGTCCAGGAAATAGACCACTGCACGAACAGCTTCTGTTTTGCCACGATTTGAGATCCTTAAAGCACCCCAATTGTGATGCCTCTAATCAGTCCACACTTAGAAATGTTCTAGGAGTTCATAGGATTTGGAATCACCAATTTTCGTTGAGAAATGAGAGAGATAATGAAGAAACATGAATGCTAGTTCATGATGACTCATTCCACCAAATAAAGCTTCCATTATCTTTTTAATAATGGCACCAAACATTATCATGTGATACACCAACCCACTAAGCCATTATTTATTGAAAGTGATCTTATCATTTCAATAATTTATTCAATCAAATTATTATGAATAAATTAATAGCTAAATTAATTAATTTATCTTTAATTAATTAATTCCATTTGATCACATCAAATGGTTAAATGTGGGCTTCTTTTGTGACATGTTCTTATGCCTTCTCCTAATCCATATTAGGTCCAATAAAAGCCCAAAATTCTAAACCCAAAATTGGTCTAGAAGTCCATAATCATTTATGAACCGGAACATGTCCAAAACGGTCATTTAACGTGCTCGATATTATACATAATGTTTGAGGATTTATGAAATTTATTTTGTTCCTTAAACTATTTATGGAACATCTAAATTTCTATCTTAAATCATATTTAAGATATATATATATATATATTCATTCTCAATGAATTATTATATAAAACCGATTTTCCTAAAATTAGGAAATTTAACTTCTCATTTTCTAGTAACTCCTTTTTTTCATTTCTATTAGGTGTGTGACCTTTTAGGTTCTTTGTTTATAAGGTAGTAGAACTATTTTAATGATAACTCTTTATTCATTAAATGATGCTAAACTCTTTAGTCATCAATTAGAACTTTTCTAATGACCTTAAGATACATCGGTAATACGCTTTACCAATAATGATCTTAAGGTTTCTACAAGTCATGAGTGACACCTAGCAAAGTATTTCACAACCACCCAAATAACAAGAATTGTTGGATCTATAGAACTTATTCCATTGTATCTCTATGTCTTGTCTCTTCATCATCCATGTCTAGAGAAAAGCACGGCTTATGGTTATCTTCTTCAATGTGCCCATTAAGAAATGCAGTTTTGACATCCATTTGCCAAATCTCATAGTCATAATATGCTGCTATAGCCAATAAGATTCTGATGGACTTCAGCATGGCTACTGGTGAAAAGGTTTCCTCATAGTCTATACCTTGTATTTGACGATAACCTTTAGCTACCAACCTTGCTTTATAGGTCTCTACCTTTCCATCTAAGCCTATCTTCCTCTTGAAGATCCATTTGCATCCGATAGGTATAATACCTTCGGGTGGATCGACTAGAGTCCAGACTTGGTTGGTTCTCATAGAGTCCATCTCTAAATCCATGGCTTCAAGCCATTTCTTAGAGTCAATATCTGATATTGCCTCTTCGAAACTAGTAGGATCATCTCTATGATCTGTATCACCCAATAAAAATATATCGTTCATCTCATGAACTAAACTATATCTTTTTGGTGGGTGAATTACCCTACTAGATCTACGGAGCTGCTGTGTTGCTTGTGTTTGTACTTGAACAGGCTCTTCATTGGATTGTTTCTCATTAGAATTCTCAATAAATTCTAATTTTCTTCCTTGTCCACCTTCTTGAATAAACTCTTTTTCAAGAAATATGGCATTTCTACTAACCAATACCCTTTGGTCAGATTGGATGTAGAAGTAATAACCCAAAGTTTCCTTTGGGTATCCAATGAACCTCCCACTATCTGCTTTAGCTTCAAGCTTCTCACTCTTGAGTCTCTTGATAAAAGCAGGACATCCCCAAATCCTAAGATGATTTAGGCTTGGTTGTTTACCATGCCATATCTCATATGGTATTTTAGGTACAGACTTGGAAGGTACTCTGTTTAGTACATATGTTGCGAAGGAGAGCATATCCCAAAGAGAAATTGGTAAGTCTCAGTATAACTCACCATTGATCGCACCATGTCTAACAATTGTGCGATTTCTCCTTTCGATACTCCGTTAAGCTCTGTGTACCTGGAGGTGTCCATTGTGAAACAATACCATTTTCTTTAAGGTAAGACTGGAATTCTCCACTGAGATATTCACCACCTCGATCTGATCGTAGGATTTTAATAACTTTTCCAGTCTGTTTCTCTACTTCATTTCGGTATTCTTTGAACTTTTCAAAAGCTTCAGATTTATACTTCATTAAGTACACTGAACTATACCTTGAGTGATCATCGATAAAAGTTATGAAGTAGTAATATCCACCCCTTGCCATTTCATTAAATGGCCCACATACATCACTATGTATGAGTTCAAGTAAATCAGTGGCTCTTGTACTTCGTCCAACGAAGGGTGCCCTAGTCATTTTTCCTTGAAGACAGGATTCACAAGTTGGATAAGGTTCTAAACCAAATGGACCTATTAGTCCATCTTTAGCCAATTTTGTGACTCTATCTTCTCCAATATGACCTAGCCTTAAATGCCACTTATATTTGGGGCTTATTTCTTCTCTTTCACGTTTATGTGTTATGGTATTTACATTCACAACATGCTCATTATTTTCTTTCATGTTTAGTACATAAAGATCATTATCTAAAGTACCATGTGCAACATATTTATTCTTATGATAAATTTCACAAATTTTATTTCAAATAAAATTCATAGTTGTCTTTGCATAAACATGAAATTGAAACTATGTTCCTTTACAGAGAAGGAACAAATAAACAATCATTCAAACTTATTACATGCCCAGATGGCATTTTTAAGAAAAATGTCCCTATAGCCGAGGCAAGAACCATTGCTCCATTTCCCACTCTAAGAGACACTTCTCCTTGTTTAAGTCTTCTACTTCTTTTCGATCCTGCATTGACATACAAATATGTGTGGTTGCAGCAGAATCTAAAATCCAAGAAGTAGAATGAATAATTGAAATATTAGTTTCAAGAATGAGCATACCTTCGAAGGATTCTCTTTAGGCTTGACTTTCAAGTCATTGAGGTAAGCTTTACAGCTTCCTCTTCCAATGCCCATCCTTACCACAATGGAAACATTTTCCCTTGTCATTGGGCTTATTAGCCTTCCCCTTCTTAATCCCACCTTTAGCCTTGGGTTGAAACTTTTCTTTTACCCTTTTTAACCGAGGGACCTTCTATAGCCATAACATCTTTTGGCTTTTTATGCAAGTTTCAGAGATTAAGCATCTTTAGCAGTTCAGTAAGACTACACTCAATTTTATTCATATTAAAATTCATGATAAATTGAGAGAATGAGTCTGGCAAGGACTGTAGGATAAGGTCGATAGCTAATTCCCCATCCATTGAGAAATTAAGAGCTTCCAGTTGCTCTATGTAGTCAATCATTTTGAGTACATGCTCATTGACGGATCCTGATCATTCTCATTCTCGAACAGCTTTCTTAGATATCTCATATCTAATCGTCTCCGCTTTGTTCACCATACAACTCTTGTAGATGAAATATTATGGTACTTGCATCAGGCATCTTTTCATGTTGCCTTTGTAGGTCATTGGACATCGATGCCAATATATAGCTCTTAGCTGTAAGGTCATCATCTTGCCACTTCTTATAAGTGACACGTTCTTCCTCACTTGCTCCCTCAGGAATTATATTTGGCTTAGGTGTATCAAGAACATAGCAAATTTTCTCATAATTAAGAACAATTCTTAGATTTCAACCAATCAACGTAATTGGGTCCCGTCAAACGGTTGTTATCCAGAATTCGTGCCAACGGATTATTCATTGTTAAATATTTCTGCAGAAAATATAAATTAAATTATTAGCATTTTATTATAAACTATTTGATTTTGGCCTTTAAACCAAATAGCATCTCCCACTATTTTTCATTTCATTACACTCCCTTATGTAAGAAACGGAAACTCTCATTGGTAAAAGTTTTTAGTAGGAATCGGATTCTCATTAGCTTAAGTTTACCTCACCTAACAGCTTCTTGGCTTACTTATTATAATGAGTAGGTAACTCTTACCAAATGCATCTCATACATGTACCGATTATTTTTTTCGCCTCTAAATCATTAATACCTCACCTAACAGTTCTTAGTAAAAATGATTTAGTTAAGTTTACCCTAATACCCTTACATATTTCAAAAACATCTTACTAACCTCACCTAACAGTTCTTGGTAGCTTAATGTATGAATTATGCATCATCATATGATATATAGTTTGTTTTCAATATTTTAATGGAAGAGTAGCCCATGTATCCATGACAACTAACCCAAGCATAAAATATTTTAAACATTCCATTGGTATTAGTAGGCCATGATAGATATTCTTAATATCTATCATTACAACTTAATAATAATTATTTTATTTTAATAGGGAGTATTTGGTCATTATTATGGTCTCACTTTTTAGCATGTTATTCCATTTTCAATAATAAAATATGTCTAAGCACCCTAATATACATCTCATGCATATTATAGACAAACAAATCAAGGATGATCATGGAATTTTCTAATAAAACCAATTTGAGCCAAAATTGGTTTTAAGGTCCACCTAGGTATCAAGCAAGCAATAATGATTATGAGACATCTTATGCCTCAAATTATTACAATTATTAATTTCTATTTGAGAGGCCAAAACATTATTGGAAGTGCTGCAACGATCCATAAAGTCTTCTTTCTCCAAGGCATCGGAAATACGTCGTCCCTCCTTTTACAATCATCTTGTAGAAATTACATATTTTGAAGAATCAGGGTACAAATTTTGGGGTAAGGGGATACAATCAGATCTTAATAGAGGGAGGGACATGCAAGTCCCTATTTAAAAATATTACAACCATTTAAGCCTTTACAAATCGGCCAAATCAACAAATAAATCAATAGCTCATTCAATCACACATATATTCAATCATCACATGACATAAATATATCATAAAATATCTAGGTCTTTCCATGATCATCCTTCATGCTATTATAAATGGAAATAACATAAATCATGCTTCAAAAATTCAAAATTGAATGAAGATGGCTCTGATACCACTTGAAGGACAACATTTGTCCATGAGGTTCCTGAAAACGCAACTTTTGCGCAGTAAAATTAAAACGGATGGCGGAAGCTCTAGAAACCTCGGATCGGCTTCATTCAAAAACGAAAATCAAGAGGAAAGATTGAAGTTTGTTTACCTCACTTGTAGTTTCAGAAACGACTTCGTGAGGTAGGAGAAAATGACTGAAAACAGCAAGCTACGAACACTGTCCAGGAAATAGACCACTGCACGAACAGCTTCTGTTTTGCCACGATTTGAGATCCTTAAAGCACCCCAATTGTGATGCCTCTAATCAGTCCACACTTAGAAATGTTCTAGGAGTTCATAGGATTTGGAATCACCAATTTTCGTTGAGAAATGAGAGAGATAATGAAGAAACATGAATGCTAGTTCATGATGACTCATTCCACCAAATAAAGCTTCCATTATCTTTTTAATAATGGCACCAAACATTATCATGTGATACACCAACCCACTAAGCCATTATTTATTGAAAGTGATCTTATCATTTCAATAATTTATTCAATCAAATTATTATGAATAAATTAATAGCTAAATTAATTAATTTATCTTTAATTAATTAATTCCATTTGATCACATCAAATGGTTAAATGTGGGCTTCTTTTGTGACATGTTCTTATGCCTTCTCCTAATCCATATTAGGTCCAATAAAAGCCCAAAATTCTAAACCCAAAATTGGTCTAGAAGTCCATAATCATTTATGAACCGGAACATGTCCAAAACGGTCATTTAACGTGCTCGATATTATACATAATGTTTGAGGATTTATGAAATTTATTTTGTTCCTTAAACTATTTATGGAACATCTAAATTTCTATCTTAAATCATATTTAAGATATATATATATATATATTCATTCTCAATGAATTATTATATAAATACCAATTTTCCTAAAATTAGGAAATTTAACTTCTCATTTTCCAGTAACTCCTTTTTTCATTTCTATTAGGTGTGTGACCTTTTAGGTTCTTTGTTATAAGGTAGTAGAACTATTTTAATGATAACTCTTTATTCATTAAATGATGCTAAACTCTTTAGTCATCAATTAGAACTTTTTTCTAATGACCTTAAGATACATCGGTAATACGCTTTACCAATAATGATCTTAAGGTTTCTACAAGTCATGAGTGACACCTAGCAAAGATTTCACAACCACCCAAATAACAAGAATTGTTGGATCTATAGAACCTATTCCATTGTATCTCTATGTCTTGGTCTCTTCATCATCTATGTCCAGAGAAAAGCACGGCTTATGGTTTAATATGTTAAGCATTTATGCTTTATCTCAAAATAAATTTAAATGAACTTGGCATGATAATATAATTTAAACTCCTTCAAATATATTTCACCTTGGCCAAGGATTTCTCATGCCAATTCATATTATCTCACAGGGACATCCTTTTTGTATATTACAAAGTGATGAATTCCATATTGGCCATACACTTGTCTCCATACACACCAACCGTGACAGCTATTGCTAGATCTCTTCCTTGATTAGGAATTAATCATTATGCTTTCACATATCGAGATGTCTATGTACAAGACATCTGTGATGCCTCAGGTCTAAAGACCATTACTAAACATAGTGTCTATCACAATGTATAATAAGCCATTAACACTCAAAACCATACGGCTCATTATATTTGGTCAAGTTCAGTAAACTTGTTCTTGCAACAAGTACTTATGTGTTTGACTTGACATCTCATGTCAATGATATGAAACTCACCATCCATTTTAGTATCACATACCATAAGGAATCATAACACATACTAGTGTTTATAGGAATTTATAATGTCCAATCATAAATCCTCCACTAGGAACTATTTTAGAAGTGTAGTACAAAGGATACACGTTTCATATTCTCGACATACTCGAGAATGTGTTCCTTAACTATTTTACTTCTTGGACTATATTCATTAAATTAATTTATGAATGTTAATCACTTTGCCATTTTATAAATATCAAAATGCTAATCAAATACAATAATTCCCTAAAAGCAAACATCATTTGATTGGCCTTTAGGGCATATTACTAACATCATATTGATTGATTAGAAAAGGAGCAAGCAGTGTTTGAAAAGTGGTTAGCAAAGCAATATGTAGAGATTGAAAAGTTGTGGCAAGAAATTAGAAAGAGACCTAGACACTCTGATATAGGCAGCTCTAATGTACCAAGGGATGATGCATGTATGCATGATGCTAATAATATGGAGACAAATCGAGCTGTAGCAGTTGATGAACCACGGGTTTTATAAATTACTTTTTTATGCCATGACAAATTTTTCAACCTCATTTTCTTTCCCTTTTCCATGCATCCTCACTTATTTGAATATACATGAACATAAACTTAGTAAATTGAGACAGATAGCCATAACAATATAGTATTTATATATATCTTTCCAATATAAAGTTGAATTAATTTTCACAAAAGTGACAGATCACAGTGTTGTTTTCTAACACATTTTACTTTGTTATGTCTTTTATTAGATGAGGAGGCAGGACAACCAAGATATTGTTAAACCTCAACCCAAAAAACCGATCGTCAATGCACAAAAAAAGTACAAAAAAAAACTCCAAAAATGAATGATTGGTCTCCAAGGAAGAGGAAGGGCACCCTGAAGAAGAAGAAACCTGAAACAACAATTGAGTTGCCTGAGGACTTTGGTGAACTGTCATCAAATCCGATAAAAGAAAGAGCACTCCAAATGACAAAGCTCAAGCACCACCTCACATGCCCGAACTACCATAGAGTCCAAGGAAGAGAAACCAACAGAATGAAAATAAAAAGCATGATGCGATGATTTCAAAGAGAAGGACGAGGTAGCAAATTGCTCAGCACCAGAAACGATCATAAGTCCATCATAGATTTTGAGATTTTTTGAGCTTATGTGAGGTGAAATTGCCTCCAGATGGGAGTTACATTCCTTACCCACTTGATAGAGACGTATTTGCAAAAGAGTTTCTTGCTCACATTGGGTTGAATGATTGTAAAATCTTGTGTCACATGGAATGGATAAGCCGCAACAACCTAATCGTCTACATGGCGTAATTATTTCTATAAAATAAATCAATTCGCGAATTTATTGTTACATTATAATATTAATTTTTTTTATTGATAATATTAGGTGCTTGAATGATAAAGTGCTAGCTAACAAGATGGGGGAAGCCTTTTAGGTTCATGAATCCTACTAAGGCTATAAAGGTTGTACATGAAAATCTGTTAAAGTCCCATCTACAGAGGACACAACCAGTTTTTGATTATTTGGCTATTGTTGGAACGTGTCAGCTTATTTTATTCCTTATTAATATTGTCATTTATTTAATATTTATTTCATTTTTTTAGCAGCTCTTTTTGAAGATCTGTTAACTATACATAACTAACTTAAATTGTTGCTCTGTTGTAGAGCCTCTTGGGTTCTTGTTCTAATTGATGTGACAGCAAATATGGATATTACTTGGATCCGTTAGGAAATGACCCAAGCGAAGACATTAACAAGCTTGTGGTTAAGTAAGTACCATAAATGTTTGATCCGATGAAATATTGTTAAATACTTATACTATATGTATAAAATTTGTACTGGGATCAACATGTTCGCAGCCACGATTGGTAAAAGAAGATCTATCAACATGTTAGCAGCCACGATTAGTAAAAGAAGATCTCACTCTGTTTTAAAAACTATTTAGGTAACAAATAGATGATTACTTTTTTCCAATACATGTTTTTATACTTTATAACAGTGTATATTAGTATATTTGTCGCTTTATGAATTTTTTCTTTAGTATTTTCACTACTGTGGCTTTATTTATATTAGGCTCCAGTACAACCATGTTCATATGAATGCGGACACTATGTCATGCTATATCTGAGAGACATAAATACTGATGCTAGTTTATCGTTGAATAATGTAAATACTTCCTTTTCATGGTTTTAGATAATTCACTGTATTATGTGTTCTCTATTGATTTATTTAATATTTAATGCATTTTCCAATTTACAATTCAATGGCAAAGCAGTATATACCCAATAAGAAATCAATGAGGTGCGGTATGAATGGGTGGATTATGTCCAATCTCTTATTTAGAAAATTGCATTGTTGATGCTGATCTATTGCATGTAATTAGTTTATAGTTGCTAGTTTTGACTATTTGCTTTGGCAAAGTTGAGCAGCCGGTAGTTGATATTACAAAACTAAAATTTAAATTTTAGTTCAAACTTGGGAACGAATTGTATATTGTATGAGATTGCTATGTTTAGGAGTTGTGATAGTTCATGATTTCGAATGTGCATGTTTTATATGAGATTGTTTAGATTAGGAGTTGTGATAGTTCATGATTTCGAATGTGCATGTTTTATATGAGATTGTTTAGATTAGGAGTTGTTGTGATGGTTAAGTTGTAACATGCATGTTGCTATGGAAATTTGTCGTTGAGATTGTTGTGCTAGGGAGTCACTGCTAGGTTGATGACCGGTGATGATGAGTTTATGATGATTTTTTGTGTTGATTGAGTTCTTGGGATAATTTTAGTTTCTAGGTTTGCTTTGAACATTGCTTGCTGGTTAACTTGCTTTGAAAGGTTGATGATTGGGCTAGTGGTTAAGTACCATGCAAATTGAGCTAGTAGCTTGGTTATGTTTAGTCTTAGCTTTTAATTTTAATTGTTTTTGCATTTTGAATGTGTTGCTGATCATTAACCTACTAACGCTAGTTTCTCCAAGTGTTCATGTTGTGGATTTGTGGACTTACTGAAGCTTATATGTGTTGTAGCTAGAGGTGGCCAATGGGCTGGACGGCATGAGGCACGGCACGGGCACGGCACGACACGACACGAGCACGTTTCGGTAGAGCACGCAGCACTGCATGGCACGAACGCACATGGGCTGGGCCGAGCTTGAAATTTTAGGCATTTTGTCCTTAAAAGCATGGCACGATTAGAGACGGGTCAAAGCACGGCACGCAAAAAAGCACACAATAAGCACGCTTCATTTTTTAATGAAAGTACACTTAAAATTTTATGATTTTATAAATAACTTGAAATTGAATCTTTTAATATATTTTATCAGCTCAAGTTTTTTAAATTTATTTAGTTCTTAGTTTCAAAAACATTATAATTGGTTTATGTTTATAATTTATCAAATAAATAATTGATATCATGATTTTAATAAATAAAATTATAAATATCATCATTTTATATATATGTATTAATGTTATTATAAATTATGATATATGACTCTACGTAATTTCAAGTTACAAATTAAATTAACCCTTAAAAAATTATTATTATTGTTGTCGTTAAGTACTGAAAAAGAATTCTAATATCATAAAGTCAAACTTAGTAGCTAATATTATATTCTCCTATTATTATTAATTTTTTATTATTAAATATAGACTTGAATTTTTTATTTCCCGCCAAATTATTTATTTACTAGTATAATTCAATTCCTTCCAAAATAATTAAAAACATTCCCACTAAATTAATTTTTAAGTTTACATATTTTTTCATTAATTTTATTTTTATTTTAATAAATTATCAATTTTTATGATAAATATTAGTCATACATGTTAAAAACAATGACAAACAATAGTCAAATGTCAAATGACGTTTTTATGATGGAGAATACATCATAAAATTCATGACATGAAAAAACTGTCATCGATAATTTCTTGACATAGGCTTTCAATGACGGTTGGCAACTGTCATCTAATAACGTTCATGACGGTCAAAAACCGTCATTATTGAGGTTTTTTTGGTAGTGTAGATTAACAGGTCTTTGCTTACTGCATAAATTTTGGAGTTTTGTTATGCACTTAGGTCTCCAAAATTTAAAATCATGTTCAATGCCAAATAAGCTTCGAGAAATGGCAACTTGACCATCCTGTATGAGACTTGTTGGCATCAGCTGACGGACTTTATAATTTCTAAATGGAAATGATGGCTGCTGATCCAGCTGACCTATTACTTGATCGAGCTGGGGAAAGGCTTCGTAGTCTACCTCCTACACCATCTCATTTCAGCATTTTCAGAGTGCCTAATCAACTACATAAGATAAATGAAAAAGCTTATGAACCAGACATGCTAGCAATCGTTCCTTAACATCGCAGTAAAGATCACTTGATGGCCTTTGAAGAGCACAAAACACGCTATCTCTAAAATCTTCTTCGATGATGAGGTTTAAACCGAAGTTTGTCAGATTATGCAACGATTATGAGGGCATTGGAAGAAAACGTTCGAAAATGTTATAGAGGATCCATAAGTTTGGACATAGAAGAGTTTGTCGAAATGATGATTCTTGATGGTTGCTTCATTCTTGAGGTTACTCGCAAGGATTCGAGGCAGGAATTAAGAGAAGATAATGATCCTATCTTTAAGATTGGTTGGATGCCGCCTTTTGTGAAGATGGCTCACTGTGTAGACACATCCTGATCCGGATACGGATCGGCATTTATATTTTTATATCCGGATTCGAAAAAATTTATGCGGATCCGGATGCGGGTAATATCCGTAATGGATGCAGGCGAATATTCCGGGTATCTGGATCCGTAAAAATAAAATAAAATAATTTAAAATATAATTTAAAATTTTAATTATTTAAATAACAATATTAAATAAAAATCAACTATAACCTAACAATTAATCAACACGAACAAGATACAATATCATAAATTTATAAATAAAAATATCACAACATAAATTACACATAAAAAATAACATAAATTCAATTGCACCACTATTAAAATTCACAAATAAAACTAATGCATTTAATTTAAGTAACCAAACCAAAATCTAATTAAAATAATTGAAGTAAATCCGAAATTAAAGTAATTCATAAAGTTAAGGAAGATCCCAAACTGTATTTATGGATAATGACAATATTTAATTTAAAAGCTAAAATAATAATAATAATAATAATGGAAGTGATGATAGATAAATATGAGAGGGACACCTCCACCAGGACCACCACCAAATGATTTGATTGAAAGGCTCTGTAAACATAATCCATGAAAGCACAAAACTACACCAAAAAGGCCTCACCTTGCTCATTGAAAATCTGAAATTGATTCGCTGGAAAGTCGCGTGCTCACCCTTTGTATTAACAGCAGCCAAAGACAGAAAGAATAGACAAGGCAGTCAGGCAGCCGTGTTTGGTGTGCGTCGCCAGCCTTTGATGCAGCGGGTTGTCGGCGTTCGATGACGGCGAAGTGTACTGAGCAAGGCGAAGCAGGGCAGTCGGCGTTCGACGACAGCAACGCATGCTCAACTCAGGCGAGGCATCCAGCATTCGATGGCTGTGATTGCGAGGTCGACGGCGTTCAACGGTTAGGATTTGGGGTGGCCTTCGATTTCAATCTCTTTGAATCGGGGGGGGGGGGGGAACAGGGGAGGCATGAATGGTTTAGAGAATTAGGGTTACTAGATCCTTTTTTTTTCAATTTTAACTTATATATTTTTAATACAAATTTATTAAATTAATAATATAATTAAAACTTAATCCGGATCCAGATATCTAGTTTTCTGAATGCACTTGCATCTGAATCTAGAATTAGATCCGCACAGATTATGATTCTTAGACTCCGGATCCGTATTTTTAAATGTGCGGATCCGAATTTTTCCGAATCCAGATTTTCCAGATCTTTACGGATTCAGGCCGGATCCGGATTTTTTTACCATCCCTAGATGAAACGAAGAAGCAAGGCAAATCTGTTACTAAAGCACATGTGAGTAATGCCAAGTCAACAGGCCAGATCAGCAAAGTCAGCAGCAGCAATGAAAGCTTATCCAATTCTGTTATACATGGTTCGAGTTAACTAAACAAAATTAGTTATTGATTTGTTGAATTAGTTCAGGATTTGTTAATGCTTGTAATATGTAAATATATAGTTCATATTCTGGATTGTTCTATTAAGAAATAAGAAGTAACAAATTCAGAAAATTCTCTTTTCTCTCAAATTTTCTCGGCCGCCAAAAAGCAGCTTTAGCTCAATCTTTACATTTTCTTTGTCATAGCGCGAGATATGTTTCTTCTTGAGAATCAGCTTCCGTTTCTTGTTCTTTGGGAGCTGTTGAGCATGACTGAGGTGACTAATAATGATCAAACAAATTGCAGCTTCTCTTTTACATGATTCCGTATTTTTTTTAAGGGATAATACCAGGGAAAGGTTATCCAAGAGTTGATGTAATCCCGTAGAAGAAATCAGGCATCTAGTCGGCTTCAAGCACAATAGTTCGCTTCCTTCATCTGCAGGAATTGACTCGTACAAGATTAATGCTTCGAAAAATAGCGAATGGAGGTTCATTTGTTGTGCCACAGAGATAGAAGAAGATGGAATCAAGTTTCAGAAGGTTGAGGATAGTTTCTTGTTTGATACAAAGTTTGAAAATGGTGTGATGAAGATTCCAACCCTGGCAATTGGAGGCACTACAGAAGCTGTTCTTCGGAATCTCATTGCATACGAGCAGTTTCCCCATGACCAAAATCCAAAGCGTATATTGGATTATGTCAAATTCGTACACTACCTCATCAACTCTTCTAAAGATGCTGAATTACTCCATTACTCTGGAATTATCGATAACCGGTTAGGAGATGATGAAGTGATCGTAGGCCTAATGAGCAGGCTTGGTGATGCTGCTGTACTCAGTGACCAGTTCTATTACCCCGAGGTACTCAATGAAGTGAACTTGCATTGCAGTAAACGTGTTACTAAACGGAAGGCAAAGAGGCACAATTATTTCGATGCTCCATGGGCAATCAACTCCTTTCTTTTTGCTGCTGTCCTGCTTTTGCTGACATTGCTGCAAACTGTTTGCAGTTCTTTCCTATTTCCGACAAACACAGAGTATCTAAAGAAGTATGTGTAGTGATTGCAATCATTGAGACAAGTATTGTCCTGGTTGTGAGTGGTTGCTTTTTGCAGGATGTGAAAATGCTCCAGCGCAAAACCCACACCTGCATCTAAAACTAGCAACTCAAAGAAAGAGGACGCTGAGACTTTGAATAAGAAATTTCATGATGATTCAGGTTGTAGTCGCACTCTCACCACAAACGGAGTGCCTAGGTTCGCCTGGCAAGAGAAGAATGACCTCTTGTTCATACAATTATATGAAAAAACTACATTAAGTTCTTCAATTACATTTTTCATTTTCCCTTTTTTTTTTGCCATGAAAATAATAAAATAAGTGAAACACACATACACGAACTGAGATCAATAGACAAAGCATAGTCACTGAAGGGATTCCAAGGCAGAACTTGAAAACCTTCATTATCTACCAAATAAGATCCAAGCTTTTAAAACATCCCATAATTGCGTTTAAAAAAAAAAAATCACTCCGAAGCAATTTAATTTCACAAAAACCACAAAATGATTGCCTATAAGAAATCCACCACCCGTCATTAGTTCAATACCAACCAGGGGCGGATGTAGCTTGTGACCAGTGGGGACTTGAGCCCCCACTGGTCAAAAAATATTCTAAAATTAAAAAAGAAAAATATTTTAATTGTCTAATTAGTCTCTATTAAAAATTTATTAAAATAATCACTATAAATTATAAACCCTCATAAAATTTAAAATTTAACTCTTAAGAATTATAAAACTTTGTATTTTAATTAAAAATAATGATAGCCTACCACTCAAAATATTTTCTATTCTAAAAAATATGATTAATTCTTCCAGTCTCTATAATAATAGTAGAGTGAACGTTTTCATTAATGAAAGTCACGAAGATTCATCTTTAGAATCGGATAAAATAAATGATAGTTTGGTTATTTATATAGAAATAATAAATTTAATAATATTTATAATGAGTCTATTGCATAACATTTTTAAAATATAAAAATGCGTAGAGAATAATTATAAATGCATTAGCAAATATTTTATATATTCAAAATTTTAGTTTTTCATATTTTACAATTATCTAATTTAGCCCCCGATAAATTATTTTTCTAGATTCCCCACTGATACCAACGACAAAAATCATTTTCTTTTTCAAATAAATATATCATATCTGAGAGTCTTTAAAGTCTAGAGGTGAGAAACAATAACTAAAACATCAGACGATCATGGTAACAACTGTTGGAGAAAAATCAGTTTTTAAATATTTATAAAAACTTTTTAGGATTGATTTCATACAATATATAAAAATTCGTAATCTAGAAATCGTACCTTGAAAATCTGAGAAGATGAACAATCTTCGCTTTTTCCACTGAAGTGAATTAGGCTCCCAGATCACAATCTGTTACCACCACGCCTGTTAGATCACGATCCGTCACCACCACGTTTGTTAGATCACGATCCGTCACTAATTGTCTTCCAGGTTATGACTCAGGTTTGATCTGCACTTGACGTGTGGGCTCCTTTATCACTACCAATAGTAACTAGCAGGAGAAAATTTTTCTCTCAGGATTAGAGAGAGAAAAAATCTTTTTCTTTGATCTGTATAAAGTTGTTGCTTTCTCTTTTTTGAAGAAAATAAGTTTTTTTATATTCCTCTTTAGTGGATACCCTAGGCTCAAAAAAATAAAAGTTATGTTATTTACTTTTTGCTATAGGGGGCCCACTTGTAAAATAACATAAGACCCCTTATACACAAGTACATTACATGGAGACTCCCACTAAATAATATATTTAGACTTTTAACCCAAATAGCTAGTTATCTTGCATATTAATCCAGTAGCGACGCAGTTGATTAAATAAGCTAACCCGGGGATCATTTGGGAACATACAATAGTGGCAAAAATAATGAGGCATGTAATTAAACTAGCCCAATTATTTAATTCCAAATCTACTCCACTAAAAGATTGGAATTGACCTCCATAATTGTATGCTATCTAGGATAGTGTTCTCGAATAATAATTCGACCCATGTCGCATTGATTTCTTTACTGCATAATCCTTTTTACCATATCGTTAATTAATTCGATATCTCAATTGTCTAATCGATTTAATTACATCTTATTCCTTGATACTTACTAATTTTCTCTAATAATTATTTTCAACATACTAAATATGTTGACACACTCTGGCCAAAAAATTCTATGATCAAGTGCCGAAAACCCATCAAGAGATGTGTCGTACAAATTTTATATTGTTAATTTATAACTCCGACACTCATAATTGCTCCCACCAAGATACTAGGTAATCTTGACCACAAGTGTGAGTTGTGCCCATTGGTAACTCAAATGGGATAACAATTACAATCATGAAATCATAACTAACTTAAGATTAAGATTACAGTAAAATCATTGCCTATAAGATTTAATAAGTCTAGCAGTTATTTCAAAGTTAATTAAATCTCATATGTGATCCTGTTTAATGCAGTCGTACTACACCAATAAATTCATAAATGATTAAGACAAATCATTCAATGAATTTATTACAGTCTATACCTAAATAAAGTACCCAACTTTATTTATCAACTGCAAACATAATTTATTTAATCATAAGATAACTTGTATTTATGTCTTCTGTGAATCCACATGGTGATCACATAAATACATATAATATGATCAAATGGACTTTACTCAAAATATTAATGCAATTAAGATACTTGAATAAAATACCTCATTTATTTTATTAATCAAAAAAATTATTTATTACAATTAAATAAACACATATGCTTTTAAAGAGCACATTTTCCCAACAATCTCCCACTAGCTCTCAAAGCATATCTGGCATATAGCACATGCTCTAGGGATCTAAGTGCAAGTTATAAAGATTTCCCACTGATGGCCATTGTAATAAGGTCTGCCATATAGCATTTAATGCTATTTGGGTTACTGTCATATAATATTTCTACATTATTCTCTTGTAAAATGATACTTCCTCTCAATATGTTTTTGTTTCTCGTGGTTCCTTGGATTAAGCTACTGCACCACTATTATCACAAAAAAGTTTAAGGGGTGCAGTTACTATAGGTACCACCTCAAGATCTTCTTAGGAACTTGCAGAGCCATACAACTTCTTTTGCAGCTTCAGATCTGCGGTCTGTCTATTCACTTCAAATTTGTGGAGTCTGTGATACAAAATTGTTTCACACTCCTCCAACTAATAGCTCCACTTCTTAATGTAAACACATAACCGAAAGTTGATTTTCTACAATCTTTATCTGACATAAAGTCAGAATTAGTATAACCCACTGGAATAAATTCATCACCAGAGAACACAAGCATATAATTTTTAGTTCTTTTCAGATTCTTCATTATATGCTCAACCGCAGTCCAGTATTCAGGTTCAGGATTAGATTGATATCTACTAACCATCCCTATCACAAAACACATGTCTGGCCTAGTGCAAAGCATGGCATACATGAGACTTCCCACAGCTTCTGCATAGGGAACTCATCTCATTTTCTTTATCTCTTCAGATGTTTTAGGCGATTGATTATTAAAGAATACAATTCAATTTCTGAATGGTAATAAACCAGTCTTGAAATTTTTCATGCTAAATCTAACCAATTTCTTGTCGATATAGATCGCTTGAGATAAAGCTAAAGTTTTATTCTTCTGGTCTCGTAGTAATTTGATACCAAGAATATAACTTGTCTGTCCCAGGTCTTTTATATCAAATTGTTTTGCTAATCAACTCTTTATTGTAGTCAATACTCCTATATCATTTCCAATCAAGAAAATATCATCTACATAAAGAACTAGGAAAGCTACATATTTTCCTTGAATTTTCTTGTACACATATGGTTCATCAATATTCTGAATGAATTCAAATGATTTAATCGCTTGATCAAATCTGATGTTCCATGACCGGGATGCTTACTTCAATCTATAAATGGATCTTTGCAACTTACATACCATGTGTTCTTGGATTTTTGGTACGAATCTATCTGGTTGCTGCATATAGATGTCTTCTTCAAGATGCTTGTTAAAAAAGGCTGTCTTGACATCCATTTGCCAAATTTCATTATTTAGTACTGCAGAAATGGAGAGCAGAATCCTGATGGATTTAAGCATAGCAACCGAAGAAAAGGTTTCCTCATAATCGATACTATCTTTCTCAGTAAACCCTTCGGCTATTAATCTTACTTTAATGTTTCCACCCTTCTATCTACTCCTATTTTTCTCTTGTATATTCATTTGCACCTTATAGGTTTTACCCCATTTGGTGCCTCTACAAGTTTCCAAACTTTATTGGCATACATAGATTCCATTTCTTAATTCATGACCTTTTTCCAAAATTCAACATCTCTATCTATTAGAGCTTCGTTATAGCTAATGGGATCTTGTACATGTTTAACTGAGATCTCTGTATAGGTTTCTCTCAATAACATATATTTCGCAGGTAACCTAGTTTCCCTCCCACTACGATGAGGTTCTAAAAGTGATGGTTGTTCAGGAATAATCCTGTGCTGATCAGCTGGTTATTGCTATTCTTCCTGTTCTATAACAGGTGTTGAAAGCTGAGCATCAACCTAATCTCTTTTATTTCTCTAGTTTTACCTTACTCTTAGGTTATAAGTCATTATATAGTCTTTCTCAAAGAAAGTAAAGAATATGTCTATAAATACATTCTTATCTTGAGGACTATAATTCAGACTTTTCCTTATTCCTTTAATATACCTTAAACATGCAAGTTTCTGAACACGAATTCATCTTCTCTACCTTTGATTCTAGTACAAATACTAGTAAACTCCAAATACGAATGTGTCTCAAACTATGTTTGTGACTTTTCATAATTTCTTGGAGTAATAGGCACTGAGATAGACGAAACTAAGTTCAATAAACTTTGCAGTTTTAAGTACTAGTATCTGGAATCAAAAAGGTAAATGATAAACCACTTAGTATATTTCTAGTCTTATCCAAAAGAATATTGTTTCTCCATTTAAATATTGTATCATAGTGTTCTTTGACAAACAAATAGTGCTTGAATTCCCCATAGAGATATTCTTTGTTTCGATAATATCGAAGTTCTTTTACATTCATGTTTAATTGCTTCTGTCTTATCCATATACCCTTTTGAATTTCAAAAGCAATGGAATCATGACGCATTTAGACAAAAATAAATGAAATGAATATTCATCATCAAGATTGATAGAATACTCATAACCTCTTACCACATGTAAACTGATTAGTCCGTATACATTTGTATACGCTAAATCATTCAATATAATGTTATGCTTTTAGCTTTAAAAGAGCATCCTCGTCATATTACTTTTCTAAATAAGATTTATAGAATTACAATGATCAATCTCAATAGGCTAACAAGCCTATCATTAATCATTTTCTTAAAATCTTATTATAGTTTATATGACTTAAGCATAAATATCAGAGGTTATTTTGGTCAGAAGAAACATTTCTTTTCTTAGATAAAAGCATATACTATTTATTATTATATCTTGCTTTGAATAGATCAATGGACTTATATGATATAAATTGTCTTTATAAATAACCAAAATAATAAACAGAGGATCCAAAATAACAGTGTACTCCCGTTTAACAAGCCACCGAAATTAAATTCCTTTAATATTTGGAATAATAAAGACTAATATTAAAACTAAAGTCTCGTAGAATTGATCTAGTCTTTCAATTGATATAAACTAGCATGTTCTCAACTGCTGCTTGAAGCTTTCTTCACTTAATCTTTTGGTTTCCTGAAAACCAAATAAATGAATTACAAATTAGTTATCTCAGAATTCACTATTGCATAAATCAATAGAAATCTGAACTAATTAGGAAGCTTTAAGATTTCCTATACTTGATTTTAATAATCTTAGGACAATCTTTCTTCTGTTAACCCTCCTGTCCACATTTGTAACACTTGCCTTTTGGCTTGCCACTTCTTTTAGTGGACAATTGGCCAATCCCTACTCTTTCTTGCTCATTCCTGTCTTTCGACTTAAGCCTTGAAGAGATTCCTTTTTCAGGAAGTCTTTTGCTATGATAAAATTCTTATATAGCATATATTTCGTGCATTAATTCAATTAAGGTCATATCTTTATTGTTTAAGATATAGCTAACCTTAAACTCTCTGAATGTATCAGGCAAAGATTCAATCACCATGTTAATCTTTGTTTTATCATCAATTTGAACACCATGAATCTCTACTTCATTCAAATAGTCCATCATATTGAGGACATGATCACGAACTCTTGTGCCCTCTTCCATTTTAGTATTCATAATACGTTTTAATGCTGCTTCTCTGGCAAAATGAGTATTTTGCCCAAACATCTGATGAAGATTAGCCATTATTCCAGTGGCTGTTTCCATGCTCCGATGTTTCTTATGCGGTTCTACAGAAATCGAAGCCAATATATAGCACTTAGCCATTTTGTTAGCTTCTGGAAGGCATGGCTGGGTCAATACATATTTGCAGCCTTTAGCAGTGAAAATATTAAATAGATTGCATTTCCAATCTAAGTAATTTTTGCCAGTGAGTTCATTTTTAACAAGGATAATTAATAATGGGTTGATGGAAGACATTTTCTAAAAAAATAAAACAGACATGCATAAATACTTTGAAACAATATTCACAATAAATGACAAAAATGAAAAAAACCATAAATGCATTTTAATTTATTGTAACGATAATCTAGTACCGCTTTGACAAGCTATCCGTTGAGGAAGTCATGTCTACACTTACTAGACCCAATTATCTATTGGATTATTTACTTTCATGTAGAGACATGATAAATAATTATCGTTATCCCTTTGGGCCTAAATTTGTTAACAGAGCTTCGTTAGGAAGGTTAATAACAAATTTTAGTTGAGTGTATAACCATTGTTTCAATCTACGTATTTTTCATATCAATAGTCACCGTTAGGGTGAACAATTGATTGAAAAATATTTCAATTTTATCTTTGAAAAAGTTCATCAAATAAAATATCTAATATATATACCCTCCGTAGGGAGCATCACCGTATCATGAAGTCGATGTATATATATAATTTTATTATTGAACTAACAATGGAGCCCGTGGGAAAAATTACCTTGAATTTTCCATCTCCCACTCAATATTTTAAAATTGGTTTTTCCTTTTTAAAACATACATATTGTTAATTGCATGCTTCCTATAATATTATCTAGATGATATCCAATATTATTAAGCATACGCAAATTACAAACAATATAACCGAGATTCATAATGTATGAATGACATGTACCATTATGTATAGAGTGGCACTACCTATTCTATATGACATGTTATTATGGCATGTTATCATCCAAAACATAACATATAGAAAAATAATTACATAATTTTAATTCATGGCTTTCCTAAAATGAAAAAATTACATTAACCCTAAGCCTAATCTTCATTGGGCTTCTTGTCAATGTCCATCTTGCATAAGCTTGTCTTTGTTAATGGACTATGGAAAATTAGGCTTTTAAATTTATTTTTGGTCCAATTTTAATTTTAAAAGAAAATAAATAAAATCTTTTCTTTTTTTAAATTAATAATAAACTTTTGGACCAAAAAATAAATTTAATGTATTAAATTTTATTTATGCATTTTAATCCATTAAACCCAATTAAAATTGGGCCTAAAACTAGGATTCATTAAGCCCAAAATTATTTTTAGACTCAAAAGCATAAACATAAAAATTTTGTGCCCATAAGAAAAATTATGAAACTATAGGGATCTCTATGATAAAAACTATGAAACCCTAAAATCATATTTTTCTTTCTTCTTCTTCCCCAACCGCCATCTCCAAAAGCCAGCCGCTAGTAGCAATTTCCAGCCATCTCCGACGCCGAGTTTACTACCGCCGTCAAGCCAAAAACGTACCAAATGATGCCTCCCTCACGCTGTACCAGATGGCGTTGGCTCGCGCTGCACCAGAAAGCGCCGCGCGTGCTGCAGCTACTGATTTTGTTGGTTACAGCACTGTTTGTAGCGAGTAGCCAGCTTGCGGTGCATGCAGCGCAACACGCGCTACTGGTCGCGCGTGCTGCTGCTGCACATAGCTACTAGCAACGTGCATCATGAGGCATCGTGGTGGGTTCGTGGTTGCCGCTGAAATTTCTAGATTTCTTTGATTTGTGATCTCATGGTTATTCTCCAATAAATTACAAATTTCCTATGCTAATTTTGGCTTACAAAATTTCTATAACAGTAAACTAAATCAAGAGAAAAGCATGGTGATAATAAACCACTCCTCTTGTTGTAGATCTAAAGAAAAATACAGAAGAGAATCTAACCATAAATTAAGACAAACCAATAGCATGCTTTATTCATATATTAAACAGCTAATGTATATCTACATAAATTGTGCCACTCTAATACATAAATATCAAGATTAATTTTATACGAAATTCTTACATATTAATATGAGATGGCTCTGATACCAATTGTTAGGGAAAAATCAGTTTTTGAATATTTATAAAAACTTTTTAGGATTGATTTCATGTAATATATAAGAATTTGTAATCTAGAAATCATACCTTGAAAATTTGAGAAGATGAACAATCTTCGCTTTTTCCACTGAGGTGAATCAGGCTCCCACATCACAATCTGTTACCACCACGCCTGTTAGATCACAATCCGTCACCACCACGTTTGTTAGATCACGATCCGTCACCAATGATCTTCCAGGTTATGAATCAGGATTGATCTGCACTTGACGTGTGGGTGCCTTTATCACTACCAATAGCAACTAGCAGAAGAAAATTTTTCTCTCAAGATTAGAGAGAAAAAAAATCTTTTTCTCTTATCTGTATAAAGTGGTTGGTCTCTCTTTTTTTAAGAAAATAAGTCTTTTTATATTCTTCTTTAATGGATACCCTAGGCTCTAAAAATAAAAGTTACGTTACTTGCTTTTTTCTATAGGGGACCCACCTTGTAAAATAACATAAGGCCCCTTATACACAAGTACATTACATGGAGACTCCCACTAAATAATATATTTAGCCTTTTAATCCAAATAACTAGTTATCTTGCATATTAATCCAGTAGCGACGCAGTTAATTAAATGAGCTAATCCAGGGATCATTTGGGAATATACAATAGTGACTAAAATAATTAGGCATGTAATTAAACTAGCCCAATTATTTAATTCCAAATCTACTCCACTAAAAGATTGGAATTGACCTCCATAATTGTATGCTATCTAGGTAGTGTTCTCGAATAATAATTCGACCCATGCCACATTGATTTCTTTACAGCATAATCCTTTGTACCACATCGTTAATTAATTCGATATCGCAACTGTTTAATCGATTTAATTACATCTTGTTCCTTGATACTTACTAGTTTTCTCTAATGATCATTTTCAACATACTAAATATGTTGACACACTCTGGCCAGAAAAATCTATGATCAAGTGCCGAAAACTCATCAAGAGATGTGTCGTACAAATTTTATATTGTTAATCTATAACTCCAATACTCATAATTTCTCCCACCAAGATACCGGGTAATCTTGACCCAAGTGTGAATCGTGCCCATTGGTAATTCAAATGGGATAACAATTACAATCATGAAATCATAACTAACTCTAGATTAAGATTACAGTAAAATCATTGCCTGTGAGATTTAATAAGTCTGATAGTTATTTTAAGGTTAATTAAATCTCATATGTGATCCTGTTTAATGCAGTCGTACTACACCAACAAATTCATACATGATTAAGACAAATCATTCAATGAATTTATTACAGTCTATACGTAAATAAAGTGCCCAACTTTATTTATCAACTGCAAACATAATTTATTTAATCATAAGATAACTTGTATTTATGTCTTATGTGAATCCACATAGTGATCACATAAATACATATAATATAATCAAATGGACTTTACTCAAAATATTAATGCAATTAAGATACTTGAATAAAATACCTTATTTATTTTATTAATCAGAAAAATTGTTTATTACAATTAAATAAACACATATGGTTTTAAAGAGCACATTTTCCTAACAACAACATCAATAATCTTATTGTTTAAGAAAAATCAATTTTTAAATATTTATAAAAACTTTTAGGATTGATCTCATACAATATATAAGAATCCGTAATCTAGAAATCGTACCTTGAAAATTTGATAAGATGAACAATCTTCGCTTTTTCCACTGAAGTGAATTAGGCTCCCAGATCACTATCTGTTACCACCACGTCTGTTAGAACACGATTCGTCACCACCACGCTTGTTAGATCACGATCCGTCACCAATGATCTTCGAGGTTATGACTCAAGTTTGATCTGCACTTAACGTGTGGGCGCCTTTATCACTATCAATAGCAACTAGCAGGAGAAAATTTTCCTCTCAAGATGAGAGAGAAAAAATCTTTTTCTCTGATCTGCATAAAGTGGCTGCCTCATTTCTTTTGGGAGAAAATACGCCCTTTTATATTTCTATCTAGTGAAAACACTAGGCTCCATTTTTTGATATTATTTAATTCTATTAAATCAAGTTTGATTTAAATTAAAAATAATAAACCAAACGTAACGTTACTACTTTCTTGTCATAGAGGCCCACCTTGTAAAATAACACAAGGCCCCTTAGACACAAGTACATTACATGGAGCCTCCAACTAAATAATATATTTAGGCTTTTAACCCAAATAACTAGTTATCTTGTTTATTAATCCAGTAGTGGCGCAGTCAATTAAATGAGCTAACCCGGGAATAATTTGGGAACATACAATAGTGGCTATAATAATTAGGTTTGTAATTAAATTAGCTCAATTATTTAATTCCAAATCTACTCCACTAAAAGATTGGAACCGACCTCCATAATTGTATGCTCGAATAATAATTTGCCCCAAGCCACATTGATTTCTTTACTTCATAATCCTTTGTACCACATCATTAATTAAATCGATATCCCAACTGTCATATCAATTTAATAATATCTTGTTCCTTGATATTTACTGGTTTTCTCTAATGATCATTTTCAACATATCAAATATGTCGACACACTCTGGCCAGAGAATTTTATGGTCAAGTACCGAAAACCCATCAAGAGATGTGTTGTACAAATTCTATATTGTTAATCTATAACTCCAATACTCATAATTGCTTCCACCAAGATACCAGGTAATCTTGACTACAAGTGTGTGTCGTGCCCATTGATAACTCAAATGGAATAACAATTACAATCATGAAATCATAATTAACTCAAGATTAAGATTACAGTAAAATCAATGCCTATGAGATTTAATAAGTCTGACAGTCATTTCAAGGTTAATTAAATCTCATATGTGATCTAGCTCAATGTAGTCAAACTACATCAGTAAATTCATACATGATTAAAACAAATCATTCAATGAATTTACTATAGTCTAAACATAAATAGAGTGCCCAACTCTATTTTATAAACTGCGAACTTAATTTATTTAATCATAAGATAACTTGTATTTATGTCTTCTGTGAATCCATATGATGATCACATCAATACATATAATATGATTAAACGGACCTTTTTCAATATATTTATGCAATTGAAAATATCTCAAATATTTTATTAATCAGAAAATAAATTAATATGCTTTAAAAGAGCATATAATCCCAACAGTCCCCTAAGAGTGAGTAATGGAATGACATCAATGGCTTTCATGTTCTCCTGAATCTGCATAGTGCAAAGAAACATTTCAGACATGAAACATGGTACAGTAATATCTTTTCAAGGAAGCTTAAATACTAAAAGTAAGCAATATATGTTTCGGTGTGAATAAAAAATTGATAAATAAAATATTTTTATTATACTTTGTGTTATTTTCTATATCTATTAGATCACTGGGTTCGAATCAATCATACACCCTTGCTTCTTTCTGTTTTTTTTTTAATTACATGAGACTAATGCTCAAACTACAACACATAATATATAAGATTTACAACTGATATTTATAATCAAATAATTATTAATACTGATTTATATTAATTCTTATATAGCACTGCCTAGATTTTACCCTCTCAAATATTAGGGTGGTGCTTACTCCACTCACATTTCAAAAGGAAGAAGATTGTCTTCACTTAATTATAAACCATAATTAAGAAAGGAAATAAGCCTTTACTCCCGGGGGCTCGAGCCATTGCCCTCACAATTGTGAGTGTAGGGTCTTGGCCACTGGACCAAAAGGACCAATGGTTCATGCTTCCTTCTATTGGAATTAGTACAGTTTCATTTTTTTTTCTTAAGCAATGTAATTTTCTATATACTTAATAATACTGATTCGTCTCAGCAATATGCTTTTCTAGTAGTTCTTAAATTTCTTTAAAAGCTACTAGAATTTTTTTTTCCTAACCATACCTGTACCATTCTAATATGTCTTTGCAATATGCTATTTCTAGCAGTTCTTAATTTATTTTTAAAAGCTATGGAATTTTTTTCCTAATCATAGTTGTACCATTGTAATATATATATTTGAAGCTTCTTCGCCAATTTTTGTTTGAGCAATAAATGAATTTAAATCTTAAAAAAATTACGTGATACAATAAAAAGTACGTGGCGTTGTTATACCAAATCTACAACAGTATCAAGACTGTCCTTAGGGCCAGTAGCCCGTAAGTTCTGGTTTTCAGCCGATATACTTCCTTTAGTCTAAAACAGGGTGCCAAATCAGATAAAACTTATCAAGTTTTCTAATGCACAGAATCCTTGCATAAGACAAGTGCAGAGCATACTTTCTTGAGATTTCAAAATGAACAGATTTAAGCTTTTTTATTTTCTTAAAGCCTTAGAGCTTTATTGACAGAGAGAGAAGAGAAATTAGAAACTCATGATTGTAGGAAACATAGGATTTTATTTCTTCAAACGAGTTCTTCTCAAACTAAGAAAAGCTTATCTTATATAGGAAGAGAACTGGGGAAAATGATAGGACAAGATCCCTATCTATTTTTGAAAAGTAAAGACATAATTATGAAAAGGATAGGATAAGATTCCCATCACTTTTCTAAAAGCAAGCTATATAATTACAAACGACAAGCTTTTTGAAAAGTAAAAGCAATAAAGACAAATTAAAGCATGACTTATGCTTTAATTATTACAAGCTTTGAAAAATAAAAGCACTCATAATTACAAGAAGACAACAAGCTTTTGAAAAAGCAAAACAGGACAAACTTCTTTAATTATTGAGATGCGAGATTCATGTAATCTTCATCAGATGAGTTGTCGGTATCATCCTTATCTTTTAAAAAGAGGATTTTGAGTGATGGATGCGGAGTATTTGGTGGATGATGATGACTTGGACGACAGAGTGGCCAGGGACAATATATTTTTTTCCACGTAGAGGAGGATGGTTGTTTGCTGGATCTGGGTTTACTAGAGCTGGCTTGTTGTGGAGGTTGACTAGTGTCTTGTGTCGGTTGGGTTTACTAGAGCTGCTTTGAAATTTTTTTCATAATATTGGCAATACTGAGATGGAAGAATATCAGAGTTTAACATACTTCTTTGAGCACCAGTGTCTAGAAGTCCAACGTCTAGAAGTCCAACGGCGAGAATTGGTCTTTGGAATTTTGAAGGTAAGATTTAGAGTTTTATAGAAGGGATAGGAATAGTGATGTCTAGGAACAAGAGTTGTTGGTGAAAAACAGTTCAAAACTCATCATTTTTAGAATCATTAGATGAGTTTTCCAGTGTAAACACTGTTTCTTCAGTTGGTTCTTCTTGTTATGAGAAATAAAACTCTACTTTATCTTTGTGGGGAGAATAATCAGTAGTGGCCTGTAAATGCTCAAGTAATCAGATTGCTTTGTCTTTTTTGTTGGGACAATCCTTGGCATAGTGACCTTTCTTTTTGCAGATAAAACATCGGCTTGACTTTCTCTTCTGCTGTTCTTTGAAAGAACTAGATCTTTTCCTAAAAAACCTATAAGATTTCTTTCGGGATTTTGGTTTAGGAAAAGAATCTGGAGTTTTGAACTTTCTGAAATGTTTTTTCTTTTTGGTGCTGCAATCATAATCTTTCTTCTTCTTGTATTTGATCTGCAAGTAGGGCTTCTTACAAGCACTTCGGAACTGCTTTTTATCTTTTAACAGTTCTTTGAAAAATTATTTTTGTTCACATAATTTCTCCAAACATCCTTTGGCGATCTGAATGATTTTTCCCAAAGAAATGTTGTCAATATTGAGATTAAGGGCTGTGAGCTGCTTTTGTATATCTGGCTGCAATTCTTTAGGTAAGGATGCCAGAAATACATATTTGAGAGTCGGATCATTGAATCCATTGAGCTTGTAAAATAGGATTGACATCTGTTTATAATGGAAATCAAGATTTTTAGAATTGAGTGAGCAGCATTTCATATTAAGGTAATCTCATCTTGCAGCTTCAAAGACTACTATTGATTCTCCAATGAATTGCTCATGGATGACAGAAAGAGTACTTGAGGCATTAGGAAGTTGCACAAACTGTAATTGTCTGTACTCTCCTAAAGTATCAAACTAATCCCTTAAAGATCCCATAAACTGGGTAGCAAGTTCTCTAAGGACGGAGGCTATTGTAGCATTTGCTTTTAACATTTGGAGATCTGTCCAGGCAGCCATTTCTTATAATCTTTCTCTCCATTTGGCTGTAGGTATATCATCAAAAGTAAACCATGGGCCATTTGATGGTTTATGATCATTTTGAGCTTGAGTTTTATAAGGCCTATTTGTGGCTAAGGTTCCTTCTAGTGGATCTTTCTCAATGTTTGAAGGTATTTCAAAGAATATGTCTGTTCTTGATGACTGAACAGGTTCAGTTTCTTCTGATTGGGCTATAAAGATTTTGGTAATATCAGTATAGGACTTTTCAGAGTCACTAGATGATATGGAAGATTCTGGGAAAGATTCTGTTACAGATTTAGATGGACTTTCGGAAACAACTAGGTTTGAATTAGAAGTTTAATCATCTGTATCAGATGGATCTGGGACTATTTGTGTACTGAATTGTTGCATAGGTGCTTTATCGTTGGCTTGAGCTGGTGGTGCTTGAGTGGGAAGTGGAGTATATGGAGGAGATTGTTGTTCTGGGATTAACAAAGGTGGTTGAAAAGGTTGTTTGTTTGGTCTTGGTCGAAGATGAGGTTTGGATCTAGTTGGTTTCGGCAGTAGATTATTTCTGAATAAAGTATGTGTCATGCCAAATAGTTTGGATAAATCTTGTGGTTTAATTAGAGATAGCATAGGTGCAAAAGAATGGAAAGTTGGACTGATTGTAGGTAAAGGTAGAGATGTGGTAAACAATGTTGGCCTTTGCCTTTCTGACTCAATCTGTTCAAGCTCTGCTTTCAATATTCTAATTTTCTTTTCTTTTTGATCAAATTCTGAGCCATATTATCTTTGACTAAGGATGGCTCTTAGTTCTAAATCCAGTTGAGAGATTCTAGATTGAAGATTTTGATAAATTTACTGCATCTGGGAAGTGATTGAATCCACTTTAAACTCAATATGATCAGTTCGTAAACTGATGTGATTTACCTTTTTATTTATATCATCCAAGTTTTCATTTTGAGCTTTAGCATTTTGGGTTTGCCAGTTGAGAACAGCTTCAAAAGGTTTAGGGTCTTCTAGGTGACCGGTGGGAGTGATGGCTGAAAGGATAAAAGGTTTGGTGATGATCTTTTTTTGTGGGTCAGTGTGGGTTTCAAGGATAGGGAAATTTGAGGAATAGTCTTGTGAGATTGAGGAAAACATCATACAAGCCATAGGTTGTTTGGTATGTATGAAAGTCCAAACTGGTGGAAGAACTTCAGTCTTGCAATTTTTTGCAATCCACTTAAGTTCTTTTTTGTAAATAGGTAATGGAGCTGGTGGAGGTGGAGGATTATGTGGTGGTTTGGGTTGGTTGTGTGTACACAGAGATTTAGGCATTTTCTTTTTTGGTTTCCTTCTCTGTTTGGATTCATAGTCATCCTCTTCCCAATCATCCCAACAGGGATAATTTGGGTCACAGTTTCCTGATCCTAGTGCATCCTAAAGAAAATGACCATTAAGTTTGGTAGGGTATACAGGATATCTTTCAGAATTGAATCCTATAATTGGCAGCTTTTCCTGTGCTGTTTGAACAACGGTAACATACGGAGCAAAATGTTTCATATATGTCATGAGGATATTGTTCACAAAAAATGTTCTTGAACTACTGGAAATGAAAATATAGTGTAGGGTCCAGCTACTTGCAACTGATGCAAGGTACCACTAATTTTGTCCTTTTTTGACTTTAATCTGTCACCTTTGGATCTGTTGGAAAAATAGTCTCAATAGTTGAGATGGGTTTGTTTGAATATTCATATTGTACTCCTTATTGTTTATGAAAAATTCTTAAAAATCACTTTAGGAGAAAACATTTTTAACACATAAGTCTAGAAGATTAAAAAAAAAATATTTACTTTTTTTTATCTTATTCAAATGGAAAATTAATTTAAAATGCCCAAAGATAAGTTATTTACTTTTTTTTATCTTATTCAATTGGAAAATTACTTTAAAATGCCCAAAGATTTTTTTCACTGCTCCACTTAAAGTTAGTAAAATAAATCATTGTTTCACTTTTGTCTTAACTTTATTAGAGAAATTAACACAGTATTAATAAAATGATTATTTTGTCCTTAAAAGTAAAATGACTATTTTCCCTAATTAAATAAAATAATAGATGATATTGTTTTTATCTACAATATAGATATTAAAGGAAAGAAAATCATATATTCTTCATCCAGTGAATATAAATAACAGCTACAAAATCATATATTCTTCATCCAGTGAATATAAATAACAGCTACAAAAGCTGAACTAATTATTAATCGTAATGAAATAAAAATCCAAATTGAATCCATAGCTTAAAACTAATTGACTAAGGGCTTATTTGGAATTGAAGTGAGATAGATAGATTTTAAGCTGCAACTGCTGTGAAACAAAAGTTGTAGCTATGAAATAAAAATTAGTGGGAGTTTGGTAAACACCATCAACTGTAGTATAAAATGCTTTTAATAAAAAATTATGTTAAATTATATAATTATTAAATCGATTATATTATTTAAATTAATAGTTATTATTTAAATAATTATAATATATTCTGCCATTGGCAAACTTCTGACCGATGATGACGACCGATGATGACCGCAAAGGCTACTATTGGGTATCACTGGATTTCATTTTCCGCAATTTATTCAACAATGCAATTACTGAATTCAAAACACCATCTAGGATAGCATTGTCGCTGCCCAAAATTGAAGCTTCACTGTGACGTGCCATTAAACGGCGGTGAGTCACGATGCACCACTACCATCATCTGGGGGAGCCTTCCAAAATCTATAGTCTGAAGGTGGTGATGGAACATAAATCTTCGCCATTTAACAACAATGTCATAGTGAAGTCGTGGCTTTGGGTAACAATTGCACTGTCTTCGATGATTGTTGGCCGCCAAAAATTGCACCGTCGGATAGATCATGAGAAAATGATCTTGAAGGTGCTAGCGGTGTAATCATCAGGTAGATATTACTTTTTCCAGCAACTTTGACCGACGATTGTCGCTGTTGGTTTTTGTTTGTTTAATTTATTGTAATGAAATTTAAATAATTATTAAAAATAAAAAATGTAATTTATTTTTGATAAATTGTAGGGATAATACAAGTATTTTATCTTTTGCTATGGGATAAAATTACCTCACCTTCCAAATAACAGCAATAAGTAACCAAAGACTTAACAATTATAGCTTAAAAGAGACAAAGTGATCTCAACACAGTACCAAACGAGTCCTAAATTAAAATAGATAAAAAAATTAGTGGGTTCAAATAGTCTCACATTTATTATTTATGAATATTATAGCATTTTTTTAATTCTATTTATGTAACTACATTTTTACACCAATCTAATGTTATAATCTGAATTTTGTATGAAGAAAGAGAAAAATAAAATTATGGTAACACTTAGAAATAAATTATAAACACAAAGGGAAGCAAAGGTTCAAATAAAATTTAATGTCACAAAAGAGAAAATATGTGGTAACTTGCAGTGGTGGTAACATAGTTTTGTCCTACCATGCAAGGCTAAATAGAATTAACATGGCATGGACGTAATTATCTTCGAAAAATAGGTAATTTTTAAGGTAAATGACACGTTGAATACAAAAGACAAAACACATTATTTATGGGAGTGAATAAAGGTAAAAATAAAAGTCCGTATCGATTTGATTTGGCTCAACAATGAAATAAACCAAAAATTTTCAGTTCGATTCAGTGTAGAATTTTGGAAAACCAATATTAACCAAAATAAACTAAGATCCGAATCCGATCCGATAGATTCGGTTCGGATCGGTTCTAGACTTCTATTTCGGTATAGTAATGGTTCGGTACCTCTTCAAAATTTAGGCTCTTCAGCACATGTATACATTTAACTATCTTGTTTTCTTAAAAATTTATCGATTTCAGAACCTATACAAATGTAGCTATGCAAATTACAATCTATAATTTCATCACAACTATTACCAAACCAAATCATTCATCACCATCACAATCAATTGAAAATAAAAGGGTCGTGACACTTAGCTTTAACTTGTTTAATTGTCACATGTCACCTCTAGGAAAGACCAAGAGCAATATCTCACGAAAATGAATTAACAGTGAAATCTCTGTTCAAAATTTGCTCTGTTTCTGGTCAAAATCAGTTTGAAGATGAAATTTTGAATGCAAAGAAAAGAAAATTTCTTTTTTTTTTTTTTGGTTATCCAAAAGCAATAAAAAAATACATAATTAGAAAGTTGTTGCTAATCACAAAAAAATAGATGTTGCCTTAGCTTATACTTGTTTTTTTCCCGCCAGGGGCCCACTAAGTGCAATAGATGATGAAGGTATACTTGTACACACAATAACAAATAAAAAACAGTGAAATGGGGCAGAAAAGGGGTTTTCAGTGACCCCACTCCGATGATTAAGCCAGTAGTGGTTGGAGAATGCAAGTTGAATAAAAAAGTTGAAGTTCTAGTAAACTTACCTCTACATGAGAGAGTAGTGGAATATTTATAGTGCCACATTTTTAGGTAGGTCCCCTTATCTTGGTGAATTTCAGGAGTTATTGACTAGTAGAAGACTTTATCCTTCATGGAATGAAGAGATGCATGGCGGTTATAGATCATAGGATGGCAGTGCAACTGGCAATAATTCTACCCCTGGGACGATAAGAGAGTAGAGCGTGTTTTTAGAAATGAAGGTGGTGCCCCTACTTTTGCGCTCTTGGCGGTTTCGTAGCTAACTTCTTCACCCATTTTTATGGTGTTTTTGTGATTATCTTCTATTAGTAAGCTTATCCCTACCTATTCGCGTTGCTGGCTTAGTGTCTTTAAGCAATTCATGGCCCCGATCGAGAGTTCCTTGTTTCTTACTCATTAATTTCCACCTGATGGTCTACGTTTCTACCTTGAGGGATCGTATTTCCACCTTGGAAATCCAACCCCCTTGAGGTGGCCCAAGTGAATAATTTTCGTATCAACACAGGCCTTCAGTTCATGAGAAGAGTTTTTAAATTCAAAAATCTCTTGTCGTGAACTAGGTAAGCAGTTAATACATACCAATACCCACTTTCCAGGTGTCGACTCTTTTTAACTTGCTGATTTTGATTTTCATGATTCTTCTTCTGCATCTTCAAGAGGAGAGACATTTATTATCGTTCGAACTTGAATATTTCTTAGGGACTTTGGAGCATTAAGGAGCCTGTCTTAGCATTTCAATAAAGTTTATATAAGTTATATTGTTTTGAAGATATTGACTGTAGCCGCTCTTAACAAGATAAACACTTTGAAGGCAAGATTATAAGTTTTATATTTTAAGGACGAGTGATGAGGCATGATAAAGTCAGGCTGCATCTAGTGTCCTCTTTTTCCAATTACCAATATGCTTTGTTGAGGTAGCATGTTTTGACTCCCCAACAGTCTTGATTACTCACTTCAAGTTTTTCTTTAGAGCAATTCCACTTGAGAAAGAAAATTTTCCTCACTTGGCTTCTCCTATTTTCTGCTTAGATGTCATAATTTCATATGTAGATGGCTTGTACGTATGCTCAAGTGGAATGCTTTAACCCCTTGGTAGATCGATCATTTATATCAAATGATAGTATTTTACCATTACTTGGGCACTCTATAATCAACAAATTTTATTGAATCTCGTTGTTCATTCTGCGATCTTCTTTGTAAAGATTAATGTACAGCTTCAATACATTCCGCCTTGTTGAGCAATTTCACACTTGTAGTAGTGTATAAGCACATTTTTTCCCTGCTAAGTATTTTTCCATGCTTAAATTTCAAGTGGCGAATTTCCATTGGTAGTTGCTTAACCTTGTCTTGATGCTTCTTCAATTAGCATTCCTTGGACTGTAATTCTTTACTCGACATGACATTCGCCAGGCTTGTATACTTACTTTTTGTGTTGCACTTGTTCTTGTTGCATTTGAGGCAAGTTAAATTGCCTAGATGACTTTGGCATGTTCGGTGGCAGAACGAAACAGTTATCGCATCTAGTATTATATTTCGAAACACACCTTCTCCATAGCATCAGCGTGCGATCATTTGATATAGCTCATATATGCATTCCTTCTAGAGACGTAGAAATCATCCAAGTGAAGTTATACTTGCTCATGCCTTTGTTCATATTGGGATAACTCACTATTACTTGTACCTTTACTCAGCTGGCAACTCATTATTATCTACACATTGGCCAAACAGTAATAATTCGTGAGTACATGCCATTCTGCTTTGACGGTAGCAGGTAGCGATTACCTATAAATCATTCGATGGGCAATCATGGTTTGTGCCTGTTTACGCATTGAAAAAAGAGAAGTTATTGTCTATGCTTTATTAGGCTATATGTTTTGTGCCACAGTGGGCAAAGTGATTTCGGCCTCAGAGGGCAATATGATTCGTGCTTCATAGGGCAATTTTATTTGAACGGCACAATTGCTCGTGCCTCAGAGAGCAATATTAATTTGTGCCTCGAAGGGTCATGTAATTCATGCTTCATATAATAGTATAATTCGCACCTCGTAAGGCTGCTTTAATTTAAGCCTCAAAAGGCTATGCAATACGGCAGTATAATTCGTGCCTCTTCGGACAATTTTAATTCATGCCTCAAAAGTCCATGTAATCCGTGCCTTATGAGGTACCATAATCCATGCCTGTAGTATAATTCGTGCCTTGTAGGGCAATTTAATTCATGCCTTGATTAGGGCAATTTAACTCAAGCTTTAATTAAGGCAATTCAATTCGTGCCTCAATTAGCACAATTTAATTTTTGTCCTGCAGGGCAATTTAATTCATGCTTTAATTAAGTGAAGGAATTCTTAAAGGAGTCTATAGACCTTACCTTTTCGAATTATGCAGCAGAATAAACAAGTGTTGAATCACGTCACCGGTCGGAAAGAAATCACGAGCGCAAATCTTTCTCAATTCACAATATATTTGCCTTTTTTTCGATTGTTCAATGATCTTTTTTTCAATCTTTTTCTTTTCGTCTTCCCACACACACACACCGCTTTCTTTTGAATGAATGAAATTAAACGTCGTTTTACAGCAGCGGTTTATGATAAATATATACAGCGGTTGGGAACGGTTGGGAAGTTGATTTGTGTTCAACTTCCCTCTCCCAAACATGCATGGTAATTACCATGTGTGGGTCAGGTCGGGTCGGTCCATCTTGGGCCCAACCGTCCAACATCTCCCACTCGCACATGATGGGATGACATCGAGACAAAGCAGAGCAGTGAACAAAGAAACAATGAACAATCACATATCTCCAATCATACAGGCAAATATACCGTGTGACCATGAACATATCTAAAAACCCATTCGGGGAGCCAAAAACATATCTCAATTGCTAACCCAGGCAAGAGATGTCTCAATTGTAATCATATGCAAGAGAATTCAACATATGTTTATTGTATCCCTTTTAATTTACTTTAATACTCAGGCATACTAAATCCCCTCAGTACGCCAGAATTGCGCAATCTCTTTATGTATTTACAATTATAATATCACAAAGATATTAAACAATTGGTCGACCAAAGAATTACATAAAAGAAAAAATTAAATCTTCCCATCACACTCATGTCTACCAATCTAGAATGGTTGCTTCTATAGTCATGTTTCATAGACTGAATCATGTCAAGGTCGTAGATAACATGCTAAAGTAGTAGACACTAGTTTGAAATCTCAAAAACATAGTTGATAGTCATAGGCATACCACAATTGACTTATAGAAAGTCATTTGGAACTTACACAATGAGGAAGAAGGGAAATTCTCTCATTTTCCATTTTGGTCAACAAGCACGCGCTATGATACACGTGTTAGAGTGAATCTTCCATTTCGGGAGTATGTCTCATTAATCCAATTCACTGTTCAGATCTTAGTCCAATCGCTCTTCTATAGCGTCGACTGAGTTCTTAAAGTTAACACTCTCTTTTAGCGTCAAAATAAGATCTCACATCTGGCTTCAATCAGTCTTTATGATGATAGGGTACATAATAGTTGGTTAACGAGAAAATATCGTATACGACCTCATCTTGACTCTAGTCAAGGCAACAAAATTTGTAGAATATTTCTTTATTCTTTGGCTGTTAAACAAAACACATTGTTTCATTATTCTACTTGTCTTATCTCAGCTTGCTCCCAAGACAACCGAGGTGACCGCTTGTGTAAGAAAGCCGATTATTGACTTGACGACATACTCTTATATGTGTGTAATTATGCCTTTCTCAAACTTAATTGAAATAAGATAACTTAAAACATCATTGCATTTCAAAATAATTCATGTAATAAAAATGTTAAAAAAATATCTTTACAATGCAAGATTACAATTTACGTAGCCCCAACGATCTAGCATGAGAGACGAATACATCCCTTGTTACACTTTTGTAAGTGGATCAGCTATCATGCTATGCGTAGATATGTATTGTATGGTTACTTTCTTCTTTCCCAAAATATCTCTTATGAAATTGTATTTAGTCTCAATGTGTTTCAACTTGCTGTGATATTTGTTGTCTTTAGAGAATGATATAACAGGTTTGACTTTGTCGAAATAGACGATTCTTTGGAGTAGTGGCACTAATATTAATCTTTAAATCCTCTATGAATCTCTTAAGCCACACAGCTTTCTTGCGATCTTGCAGAACATGCAATATATTCGGCTTCCATCAAATCGATAAAGCTGTGCATGTTTGTTTCTTACTACTCTATGTAATTACTCCTCTTTTTAGCAAGAATGCATATCCTGAGGTCGATTTGCGCTCATCCAGATCACTACCCCAGTCGGCATCTGAATATCCAATAATTCGCAAACTACCTCATTGATAGCATAAAGAATAATCTGCAGTGCCTTTGAGATATGCCAAAATCCTCTTAATTGCACTCCAATACTTCTGTCCAGGATTTGACTGGTATCTACTCACCAGTCCTACAGCATAACTGATATCAGGCCTTGTACACATCATAGCATACATGAGACTTCCAATGGCATTTGCATAAGGAACTTTAGTCATTCTTTCCTTTTCTTGAGGAGTCTTGGGACACATATCGAGAGAAAGAGATTGTCCTTTAGCTATTGGATATCCATTTGCTTACAATCAGCCATATTGAATCTTTTAAGGATCCTTTTAATATAAGGTTCTTGTGATAGTACCACAAGTTTCCTTGAATGATCCCCAAAATTTTGACCCCTAAGATATAAGCAATTTTGCCCATATCTTTCATGTCAAAATTTGAGTATAGCCAATCTTTAACAGTTTTGACAAACTCTTTACTGTTCGCAGCTAACAGTATATCGTCCACATACAAAGACAATATCGCAAAATCGTCTTTAGACCTTTTAACGCATACACAATGGTCTTCCTCAATCATCCTAAAGTCATAAGAAATTACGGCTTGATGAAATTTAAAATTCCATTGTCTAGAAGATTGTTTAAGGCCATAAATAGTCCTTTTTAGCTTGCATACTTTGCGCTCTTAGCGTTGAACAACAAAGCCTTGTGGTTATGCCATATAAATTTATTCCTCTAGTTCTCCATTGAGAAATGCATTTTTACGTCCATTTGATGTAATTCAAGGTATAGATGTGCAACGATAGCCACGATTAATCGTATAGAAGTAAATCTTACTACAGGAGAAAAGGTCTCTTCATAGTCTACACCTCCTATTGGGTATAGCCTTTAGAACTAATCTTACTTTATATCTTTCGATTGTCCCATCCACTTTACGCTTTATCCGGAGAACCCATTTGTTTCTAATAGCTCTATGGTTAGGCGGAAGATCAACCAAGTCCCAAACCTGATTAACTTTCATAGACTCCATCTCTTCCTCCATTGCTTTCATCCACAAATCCATAGCAAAACGATATGAGAGCCTCGTTATAAGTATTTGGCTCATCACCATTGTTTGAAGCTATCATAAAAGCTTTTCCCTCAATCTCAAAGCGATGACAAGGAATTGGCCTACGATTACTCTTTCGAGTTGATTCCCCAACCGTAATCGAAGTGTCTAGTGTTTTACTCCTACTCATAGTGTCAATCCCTAAAGGATCTATACTAACACAGAGTATCAATTCCTAAAGGATCTATACTAACACAACATCATCGTTAGAAGTGATAATCTTATTTGGATCTTCTAATTCATAGAATTGAAAATCCTTATCAACTTCTCCAATGCTAAGAAATTCATTTTCTAGAAAACTTACATCTTGTGATTCTAGTTCGACATTACGCCCCACTTACATCGTTAGAAGTGATAATCTTATTTGGATTTTCTAATTCATAGAATTGAAAATCCTTATCAACTTCTCCAATGCTAGGAAATTCATTTTCTAGAAAACTTACATCTTGTGATTCTAGTTCGACATACGCTTCCACCTCGCCTATTCACCAATGAATACATATCCTTTAGAGTGTTCTAAGTATCTAATAAAGATACACTTTTTACTCATAGCTCCTAATTTTCCAAACTTGTGAGTAGGGTTGTGAATATAAGCTGTAGACCCCCATGGCATGATGAGATAGGTCTGGTTTTCTACCCGTCCATAACTCATATAGGGTGGAACTAATTGATTTTAAAGGAACTCGATTAAGTACATAGGAAGCCGTTAATAAAGCATCTCCCCAATAAGATATTAGAAGATTTGCTTGTGCCATCATTGACCTAACCATTTCCAATAAAGTTCTATTCTTTCTTTTCACTACACCATTTTGTTGAGTTACAGAATAGTCACTGCTGTCTTTTTTATCCCTTTATCATTACAGAGTTCCTTGAATTGTTCCGAAAGGTCTTCACGTCCTCATTCAGTTCTTAAAGCTTTAACATTTTTGTCTAGTTGATTATCTGCCATGTTCAAATATAATCTAAAGCAATCCATTGCTTCGATTTATGAAAAATCAAGTAGGCGTGATAGAAACGTGAATAATCATCAATAAATGTAATAAAATATGAGGCTCCATGTTTAGCCTTTACATTCATTGGACCACGATGTCGAGTGGATTAACTGCAATAGTTTTTCGCTCTAATTCCTTTGCTAAATGGTTTTCTAGTTGTTTTCCCAACTAGATAATTTTCACATATGGGCAATTCAATCTTGGTGAGTAGGTCCAACATGCCCTTTCTCGCAAGTCTATACATTCTTTCTTGCCCTATGTGACCTAGTCTAGCATGCCATGTGATGGCATCCATTTCATTATTACTAGAAGAAGCAACATAAGAAAAAAACTATTATCATAACTTGAACCATCACGTATTGTATCTAATATAATAAAACCATTAATTAAATGTCCAGTTCCAATAAGGACTGAATTTAAGAAGATCTTTAAACAAACACCATGAAAAGTTAAGTAATAGCCTAATTCATGAAGAACAGGGGATAGAAATTAAGTTTCCTCGAATCTCTCGGTGCATACAGACATCGTGTAACAAAAGAATACGTCCCACCACGCAAAGTCAATTTGCATGTGCCTATTCCTTTTGCTTCAACTCTAGAGTTGCCAACGTATATCCATCTACTCCCTAACTCGATTCGATGATACTCCACAAATGCATCTCTATCACGATCTATATGGTCTCTGCTTGCTCCCGAGTCTACGTAACTCATAACTAAAGCATAATTTAACAAAGTACAGTTAGGTCTCACCTTTTTCTACTTCAGTGCATTCATGAACGAAGTGACCCACTTTTGCTACGTTAGAGCATCTCACCTTGGATTTATCCTTTTCTTGCTAGCACGCTTACCCTCGGGCGCTTTTTAGTATTTGGCTTATTTTGATCAAGATCGATCCTTTACCCTTCTAGTTATATTTATGGCCCCTATTGTGCTTGAAGCCCGAAGCTTTGTGCGAGCTTGACTTGGCCCTAAAAACACTATTAGAAAACTTAGCCGCCTCAAGGCACTCTACTTCTAGCTCTAGGTGATGCTCAATATCTTTAAAAGTTTTGATATTTTCATTATAATTCATATTCACCTTCATATGTTCCCGGTATCGGGTAGAGATCTTATCACTTGCCCGGACTTGTTGTTCATCGCTTAAAACATGTCCAGCAGACTTAAGCTCACAAACCATGTTCGACATCTCCCTCGATGCTTTGCCTCATAGTGTAGTTCGGGCGCTTCCAATAAGAGTCAAATTTGATCGTAAGCCTCTTACGTTTAGTGGTCGAGGTACCGCCAAACTTGTCTTTCGAGCGAGCCACATCTCTTGAGCAGTCTCATACTTTTCCTACTTGCACATGAGGTCATCTTGCATGCTACTCAACAACGTTATGCGAGCATTGCTATTCTTCTTTTTCCGGCCCGACAAGCCTCAAGATCCCTCCCGTGTTGAGCGGTGTTGCCTTGCTCGTGCTCGCTTAGCGTGTTGTTGAGAGCTTCTAGAGTCCCTTACTCTTCAAGGATGTATAAATTTTGTGATGCCAAATATCGTAATTGTCACCATTCAGTTTCTCACCCTTGTTCACTTTCAAACAATGTTTTTAGATGCAAAGACCATCTCAACTATAATTTAACACGTAGACAATTCTAAAATACAATCACTAAAGGCATAATTAATAATTACAAGATCGCTACGGTGTCACTACAATGTAAGCATAGTGTCACTACGATTAATGCAACATGTTCTATAGTGCAATCGCACGCGTTCAACACACACACAATCGGCGTGTGGGACCCACATGCAGCCTTGCGCCACTCTCGTAACATTGGGTCCGGACCATCCAACTCCATTTTTAATTATAAATATAATGGTGCATTCAGATTTTCAAACGGAGGTCGAATAGGCCAGAATTGTCAAAAACTAATTCCGACATCGCTCATCATCTTCTAAATTAGGGTTTTTAACCCTTTTCAAACCCTAATCTCACCGGAATCGTATTTTGGCTATAAATTTCTCGCTTAAATCCGTTTTTAACAAATCACATACCGTTAGAAAGATCTTGAAAAAATCTTTTCAATGGTATATTATAGATATTGTCAGTGTCCTAGATCAAAAGATATGATCTATTGTAATTTTGGGTTTCATATAAATTTAGGGTTCATGCAATTTAAACCCTAGGTCGGTTTTAATAACTTCAATTCCAGAATTTATGCATCATATTAAAAATTCCAGAACATTTAAAACAATTGCCGTCACGGAAAAATAATAAAATAAAAAATCATGCTTTTCATGAATTAAATCCAACCAATGCACGAATCCAACACAATTCAGATCTAATACCAACGAAGGAATTCTTAAAGGAGTCTATAAACCTTACCTTTTCGAATTATACAAAGGAATAAACAAGTGTTAAATCACGTCACCGATCGGAAAGAAATCGCGAGCGGAAATCTTTCTCAATTCACAATATATTAGCCTTTTTCCTGGATTGTTCAAAGTGATCTTGTTTTCAATATTTTTCTTTTCGTCTTCTCACACACACACACTTTTTTTTTTTTCAAATGAATGAAATTAAACGTCGTTTACAGCAGCGATTTTTAGTAAATACATACAGCGGTTGGGAATGGTTGGAAAGTTAATTTGTGTTCAACTTCCTTCTCCTAAACGTGCATGGTAACCGCCAAATGGTTACCATGTGTGGGTCGGGTCGGGTGGTCGGCCCATCTTGAGCACCCACCTGTCCAACATTAAGGTAATTCAATTTATACCATCTAGCATAATTTAATTCATGCCTTTTAAGGCAATTTAACTCGCGCCACGAAGGGCCATGTAATTTGTGCGTTATAAGGTCGTATAATTCGTACCTCGTAAGGTAATTTTAATCCATTCCTCGAAGGGCCATGTAATTTGTGCCTTATAGGGCAGTCGTGCTTATTTAGACATTGCTCATTAGGCAGTAATTACCTATCATATAGGTTAAGACAAATGGCAAGGCGTTCTCGAGATAATTTGGTGACAACTGTCCGAACAAGTGCGTAGACTTCATAAGCTGTTGTCCCATCTTATTTTACTAGGTTTCCTAGGTGCATTGATCTTACCACACTTCTATTCTAAATTGATTTTTCGCTGTGCTAACTTTATACTATAGAAAACTATAACAAGAGGAGAAAATTAAATTGCATTAAATAAAAGAACTTGGTAATTGTAGACATTTATAGGCATTTTTCTTTCCTTGATTTGACATCTCAATCCTCTTGTCCACAATTATCCTCATGCTTGAATTGGCTACTGATAATTTTATGAAATAAGAGTTATCATGATACTTCTAGATATTAATTAATATTACTTAGAGAGTAAATAATGTACTTTTATTATATTTTAGTTACATTTGTCATGAGCATCCATTTTAGTTTATTTTTAATAAATTGAGTTCTTTTTAGATTATTTTTTGCTTAAATTATGTGCATAATTATAGGTGAGCAGAAAGCTCAAGTTTTAGGGATGGAATGCTACAGCAACAGACTTGCGAAATAATGAAAGAACTTGGTTAAAGAGGAGTTAAAACAAGTCTCAGAATAAAGTGAAGATGCTATAGTCGTTACTATAGCAGTCTTAGAGCAATGACAGATGGATTTCGCGTGCAATAACTAAAAGATTGTGATATGAAGTTTCCAAAAATGGAGGATACAGGCCACACAATTTCGATTGCCTTAATTCTGAGTTATTAAAGGAGCACGTGTAACAATACACTTAAATATCTATTTAAAAAAATTTTAAAACATGGTTACTTTTAACAAGAATTCTAAAAGTTTAACAAACAAAACTTTCTTATATAAAGTAAAAGTCATATAGAGATTTCATAGTTTATTTCAAAACTTAATTATTACATAAAGCTAATATATCTATTTATTTATTAAAACAAAGTGAGCCCATCATAAAATTCCAAGGTCCGTTAGTAGTTGGCGCCGACTTGCACTACTCATCATTACCTGCAATGTAAGGACTTTATGAGCTAGTGCCTAGTAAGATAACACTTTAATGCATGCATGAATTATTATGCAAATGGATGACCATATTAAGCTTTTAAAAGAAACTTAGAAAGGACAAAACAACTTCATTAGGGCCCTAGGTATCTTGCACTTTAAAGGGGCACTTTTACTCTTTAAACAATATGTCCTTGTGCCTCATTAGTTGATCTTTTAGGTGTTACGTATCATTGCCCCCAAAAGATTTCCTTTTACTTAGCTTTGAGGGCTTGCCCTCCTTAAAAACTTTGCCACCTGGTAGTACAACCACCAATTTTTCATAAATTCATTTTCTCAAATATCTTCTTCATAATGTAATCCATGATGTGCATGTATCCAACTCAACTTATGTCATAACATTTGAAGTTTGTAAATGCATAACAGAATCTACACGCAACATTATTTAAGAAAAAGATTCTTTAATATAGGCACGATAGCCGACCATAGCATGGTTAAATATAAGTATTACAGATTAGGCGGCGGTCTTACTCATAACATATCTCGAGTATCATATATTAGGCGGCGAGCCGACCATAACATAACTAAATATTATATCTTAGGCGGCGAGAAACCGACCATAACATAACTAAGTATCATAGCTTAGGCGGTAGAACCGACCATAACATAATTAAGTATCGTAGCTCAAAGCCGCATAGCCGACTATATAATAATTTAGATTATAATTAATCACATCATAATAGCCATCACAACATAAAAGAATGGTTAAAACTGAAGTTCATACATTGCGGTTGAAGTATTACTAACCTCTTGACCTTGACTTCGCTAGATCTTTCTAATTTTGTTACTATCACTTTAGAATAGAAGAGAATGAAATTTTTAAGTTGCATTCAAAATAAAGGTGATAAAGAGTATTTATAGGATTCCTTAAGGCTAATGGATGGCTAGGATTTTTCACCATAACTCTTGATCATTGGTTGAGATTATCTTTTATAAATACCTTTCTAAATTCTAGAATTCTTATCTTTCTCTATATAATTCTCTTACATCACCACTTATGTCATCATTTCTTATATCATTACTTATGTCATTGCTTGTGTCATCATTACTTAAAATTAAATATTTTAGTAAAGATGAGATTATCCTTCATAAATATCTTACTAAATTCTAGAATTCTTAATGATCTCTATAAACTTCTTTTCGCATCATCATCATGTCATTATTAATTAAATATTTTATATTATTATTATTATTATAATACTTGAGGGACTTGTTAGCTTAAAATAAATTCTATTATATTTAAGTGAGAAAATCGTCCCTCACAATTTCCTCCCCTTTTAAAAAATTTCATCCTTGAAATTTACTTATTGAATAGTACTTATTCTTCATCTCTTCCTCACGTTCCCATGTTGCCTTCTCCACTTTGAGTTATTTCGCTATAGTACTTTTACTAAAGGGATCTTTTTGTTTCTTAACTACTTTATATTCTTATCAAGAATTTGAATTGGACGTTCTTCGTAGGTTAGATCTCCTTCTAGTTAAAGAGGTTTATAATCTAGCAGATGAGAGGAGTTCGAACATATTTCTTTAACATGGAGACATGAAAAACATTATTTATTCTTGATAACTATGGTGGGAGGGCAAAATGGTAAGAAATATTCCCGACACGTTCGAGTATTTCAAATGGCCAAATAAAGCTCGACTTAATTTTCCCTTGCTCCCAAACCTCATCGATCCTTTTACTTTGGGGCAACTTTTAGAAATACTTTGTCACCAACTTGAAATTCCAAAGGCCTTCGCCTCTTTTCCGCATAACTTTTCTATTGACTTTGAGCTGCCTGTATTCTTTGACATATTTTCTTGATCGCTTCAAATAAGGCAGTAATTAAGTCGGGTCCAGATGCGTTCGTTTGTCCATCTCATCCTAATGAATAGGTGATCTACATTTTTACCATATAGAGCTTCGTATGGTGCCATGTCGATTGTTGCTTGGTAACTATTGTTGTAAGAGAATTCAACCAATAGTAAATAATTGCTCCATGATCCTTGAAAGTCGATAGCACATCCTCGTAATATATCTTCGAGCGTCCGAATCGTTTTTTCGATTCGATGTCTATTTGAGGTGAAATGCTATACTAAACTTCAATCTTGTCCCCATACCGTATGTAACTTTTCCCAAAATGTCGAGGTGAACTTTGCATCTCAATTAGAAATAATAGAAATTAGTAAACCATGTAGTCTTACTATCTTTTTTCCATATGTTTCTTCAAGTGGTCCATGGTGTACGTCATTTGAATAGGCAAGAAGTGAACAAACTTTGTGAGTCAATCGACGATCACCTAAATAACATCATGCATTTTTCCAATCCTTGGAAGACCAATGGTGAAGTCCATTGTGATTTCTTACCACTTCCATTGAGGAACTTGATTAGATTCTAAACGCCCGCTGGGTCTCTCGGTGCTCTTCTGCTTTAATTTGTTGACAAGTGAGACATTTTGCCGCGAACTCAACAACATCCTTCTTCATTCCAGGCCACCAATAATACTTCTTTAAGTCTTTTTGCATCTTTGTTGTGCCAGGATGAAGTGAATATGGGGTTCTGTGAGATTCAAGTAGAATTTCTTTCTTTACATCTTCATTTACTTGGTACACATATCCTGTTTTTGAACAAGATAATTTCCTCTCCGACTTCTTGAAGGACATCTCCTTTGATTTGGCTTCATCTTCAAGTTCTTCAAGTAGGAATCGCTTTCCCCCCTCCTTAATCTCTTATAATAAAGTTGAACGAAGTGTCATGTTGGCTAATTTTCCTGCTACTAGCTCGATCTCTACGTTGCATATTTCATTTTGTAATAGCTTAGGTAGAATCTTTAAAGCCAACTGGCTTGACTTTCTATTTAGTGCATCTGCTACCACATTTTCTTTTTCAAGATGATATTTTATTTCTCGGTTGTAGTCCTTGACAAGCTCGACCAACGCCGTTGTCGCATATTTAACTCCTTATGTGTAAAGAAGTATTTAGGGCTCTTATAATCGTGTAAATCTTACAATGTACCCGCATTAAATAGTGGCGCCATATTTTTAATGTGTGCACCATTCTTTGCCAACACCAAATCATGCGTTGGATAATTTTTCTCGTACTCCTTCAATTGTCCGGATGCATATGTAATGACTTTTCCATTTTGCATAAGGACACATGCTATGCCATTTTTGGAGGCATCGCTATAGATGAAAAAAATCCTCGAGCTGTTAGGAATTGCTAGGATTGGAGTAGTGACCAATCGTCGTTTTAGTTCTTCAAAGCTTTTCTCACATTCTAGTGACCATACAAACATGGCATTTTTCTTTATCACCTAGGTCAATGGCATTGCGATCTTCGAGAAACCTTCTATAAATCTTCTGTAGTATCCTCCAAAACCAAGAAGTTTATGACTTCTTTGGTATTAGTCCTGTCATCACACCATTGGCTTACAACTTCCACCTTCGAGGGTCTCACGAGATTCCATCTTTAGATACGACGTGTCCTAAAAATGTAACTTTCTCAAGCCAAAATTTACAATCTTGAGTTTTGCATAAAGTTGCTTCTCCTTAAAGGTCCAAGAGTGATTCGTAGATGCTTAGCATGCTCTTCCTTTGTTTCTTCATTTTTCTTTCTTCTTTTCTTCATCTCGCTTGCTCAATTACTAATCGATGAGTTCGTTGAAGGAAGCATTACGAACCCCAACCACCCTTAAATCTTTTTCGAGATCTTTGCGAAATCCTTGCATAAAGTGATTATTTTTCAAGTCTTTCGTTACAACCATATGTAGGGCATATCACGAGAGCTCATCAAATTTTTAGATGTACTCTAGCAGACGACACTGCCTTGTTGTAGATAAAAAACTCTCTTCTTTTGGGTGAGTGAACAGTCTCTAAAAGTATTTGTTATAGAAGTGTTCTTTAAATTCTACCCATTGTATTTTTACTTCATTATGGATTCATTTGATAGAGTCCTCACTAGTATTCCGCCACTCCTCGTAGCATAAAGGAGATACAAGTGACTTTTTCTTCTTCTTCGGCACTTTAGCTACTTTTATCATTCTTTCCATGGTTCGTAAGCATTGCTCTATTGCGATAGGACCTATATTTCCTTCGAATGTGGGTGAATTTTATCTTCTAAATTTGCTCCGAGCATGTTTATCCCTTCTAACTTCCCTTTCCAAGAGTCGTGCCAATATCTATAAGTCGATCAATTGCAGATTGCTCCTCTAAAGTTCATTTTACCCTTTTGCTTCTATTACCCCTAGCGTATGACATCTTAATGAGTTTTTAATTTAATTTCTACGTGTCAAACAAGTCAAATATAACATTTCTAACTAAACTAATCTAAAGTTTTCACTAAAAAGCCAAGCCTTGTTCTTCCCCTTGACTTGTGCATATGGACGGTCTGAGAATCGCTTTAAACCTTAGGCTCGATACCAATTTGTAACACTCCACTTAAATATCTATTTAAAACATGGTTACTTTTAACAGAATTCTAAAAGTTTAACAAACAAAACTTTCTTACATAAAGTAAAAGTCATACGAGATTTGATATTTATTTCAAAACTTAATTATTACATAAAGCTAAGATACTTATTTTTTTTTTTATTAAAACAAAGCTGAGCCTGTCATAAAATCTCAAGGTTAGTTATGCCCATATGCATTTCGTCTTCGTTAGAGTTGGCGCCACTTGCCCCGCTCATCGTTACCTACAATGTAAGGACTTTATGAGCTACCGCCCAATAAATAACACTTTGATGCATGTATGAGTTATTATAAAAATGGATGACCATATTAAGTTTTTAAAAGAAATTTAGAAAATACAAAACAACTTTATTTGGGCCCTAGGTATGTTGCACTACAAGGCTGACACTTTGACTATTTAAAAAATATGCCTTTAGGCCACATTAGTTGACTTTTGGGTGTTACGTATCGCCGTCCCCAAAATATTTCTTTTTACTTAGCTTTGAAGGCTTGCCCTCCTTAGAAACTTTGTCACCTGGTAGTACAACCACCTATTTTTCATAAATTTATTTTCTGAAATATCTTCTTCATAATATAATCCATGATGTGTATATATCCAATGCAACTTATGTCATAACATTTGAAGTTCGTAGTTGCATAACAGAATCAACACACAATACTATTTAAGAACAAGATTCTTCAATATAGGTAGCATAGTCGACCATAGTATGATTAAATATAAGTATCACAGATTAAGCGGCAGAGCCGACCATAACATATCTGAGTATCATATATTAAGCGGCAGAGTCAACCATAACATAACTAAGTATCATAGTTTAGTCAGCAGAGCTGACCATAACATAACTAAGTATCACAGATTAGGCAGCAGAGTCGACCAGAACATAATTAAGTTTCATAGCTTGGGCAGTATAGCCGACCATATAAGAATTTAGATTATAACTAATCACATCATAATAGCCATCACAACATAAAAGAATGGTTAAAACTGAAGTTAAGTATGAAAAACTTTTGTCCCTCAATTGCAGTTGAAGTGTTACTTACCTCTTGACTTTGACTTCTCTAGACCTTTCTAAATTAAAGATTTTTCTACTCTTGTTGTTATGACTTTAGAATAGAAGAGAATGAAATTTTTAGGTTGCATTCAAAATAAAGGTAATAGGGAGTATTTATAGGATTCCTTACGCCTAATGGATGGCTAGGATTTTGCCACCATAACTCTTAATCAATGGTTGAGATTATCTTTTATAAATACCTTTCTAAATTCTAGAATTCCTATCTTTCTCTACATACTTCTTTTACATCACCACTTATGTCATTGCTTATGTTATCATTACTTATGTCATTGCTTATGTCATCAGTAGTTATAATTAAATATTTTAGTAAAGATGAGATTATCCTTCATAAATATCTTACTAAATTCTAGAATTCTCAATGATCTCTACAAACTTTTTTTACATCATCACTTATGTCATTATTAATTAAATATTTTATATTATTATTATTATTATAATAATACTTAAGGGACTTGTTAGCTTAAAATAAATTCTAATATATTTAAGTAAAAAAATTATATCTCATAGCACGCATAAAAAGAAAAAGAGAGTCGTCACTAAAGAAAGAAACAACAAAGAAAAACAAAGAGAAAATAAAGAGATTTGAGGGCAAGATCAGGCAGACTGTAGTTTTTTCTCTTATTTTCTTGTTTTTATTTATTTATAGGATTCTATTTGATGGCTAAACTTATTTTTGTTATTGTTTTATCATAAATCATGGACTAAATTTTATTGTAGTTGAGTGATAGGATCAGGTTATCCTATTTCTTTCTAATTCCTTATAGGCACCTCTAGAATTGGAATGGCAATTTTACTTACATTGCATTCTAGACATTGGACCTTCTTCAAATTGGCATTTGAACTTTAGCAAATAGTCCATTGAATAGAATGGAGATAGCTTTTTAAGGGGCTCTTTGCTAATCTAGGGCTTAACTTCCAATTTAGCTATTTCATTTTCCTGTTCTGGTTCAAAACTAGCTAGGCATCTTCCTCAGTTTTGTTACCTAAAGCAGAGAAAGCTGGATCAAAAGATGACATATATGTGTTTCTCAGTATTTGTTATAGTATTCTGTCTTGATTTTACTTATTGCAATTCCCTATTTCGGCTGACCACCCATTTAGTAGATATTAGTTAAGAAAAAACCTAAAAAAGGTCTGACTTAGTGGAAAAAATTAAGACAATACTTTATTTTAGATTGGGTTTCCAAGTTGAGTTGATCTCGATTTGAAAATGGCTATGCTTGATCTAAAATTAGTGAAAAACTAGACATAGGGATTTACCTTGTAGGGTAATTGGAACCTAAAGCGTTTAATGCTATATCATATGTTAGCATAACAACTAGTCATTATTAGGTTGCATATAGATATAAAATATCCAACATGCAACAGCTGAGGATGAATGAGAAATTCTTCCCAGTATTGTAGTAGATGTTGCAGTAACTATACTGTAATTGAAAGCAAAAGTTAATATTATTAAGTGAGTTTAATCACTCAACTACTTTATTCACATTGAGTTTGTTGGCTTGAGCAATTTTCTTATTGCATTTTATTTATTGTATTTTTTTAATTTAGATTGAAACTACACTGTTAAGATTGCTGTAGCAAATATGATAATATGAATACCTGTGGAGACGATCTGAATACTCATTAGTATAATAGTTGTTGTATACACTTGCACATTAACCCATCGCAATAAAAACCGCCCAACAAGTTTTGGCGCTGTTGTTGGAGATTGATTGTTTATTGTGATCAGTGAAATCAATTTTAGTCGGTGTTAATTTTTAATTTTAATTTCATTTGTTTATTTTGTTGACAGAAGTGTTATAACAACCCTTGCATGCATAAATATAAACTTGTTGAATTCCAGTTTGACCCATAAATTGAAAGAACTGTAAAGAGATCGAGAAAAGAGTAAAGAAATTTAAAAGTTGTTGTAGTAATGGAGGATTCAAATTTGAACCCTGGCAGAGAGATACAACTAATAAATCCACAAGGAGGTCAAGAAGGTCATAATGGGCAGATTATATATGGACAACTAGGGAATAACAATAATATTCTTATGGCAAATGATAGAGACAAAGCCATTAAAGATTATGCAATGTTGACCCTCAAGCCATAAATCCTGGAATAGTTAGACTCGAAATCCAAGATGATGATTTTCAGCTCAAACTAGTGATGTTTCAGATGCTTCAAACAATGGGAAAATTCAATGGACTGGCATAAGAAGATCATCATCTACACCTTAAGCTGCTTTTAGAATTAAGTGATACTTTCATGATTGCTGGACCATCACATGAAGCATTAAGGCTTAAACTTTCCCTCTTTTCTTTAAGAGATAGAGCAACAACATAGTTGAATTCTCTACCACCTGACTCCATTACCATATGGAATGATTTGGTTGACAAATTTTTTTATGAAATACTTCCCACCAACCAAGAATGCAAAATTGAAGAATGAGAGATTGTATGATGCATGAGAAAAATTCAAGGAGTTACTCAGAAGATATCCTCATCATAGTATTCTTTACTGTTTACGGTTGGAAACCTTCTACAATGGTCTCAACCCAAGCTCTAGATTAATGGTGGACACTTTAACAAATTGGGCCTTTTTATCTAAGTCCTATAATGAGGCTTATGAAATTTTGGAGAGGATAGGCGACAATAACTATCAGTGACCGTTTACCGGACAAGTTGCAGCAAAAGGAACAACAGAAGCCCATAATGTAGTCGCCTTGACAGCATTTCAGCCCAAGTAACATCATTAATGATATAATAAAGGCTATGATCACTGCTCCAACAACTGTTAACCAGATTGCTGAGGTATCTTGTGCTTGTTGTGGAGAAGGGCATTTATTCGACAATTATTCTAAAAATCCAGCCTTGGTTAACTATGTGGGCAACTACAACAGACAGAACTAGAATAATCCTTACTCAAACACTTACAACCCTGGATAGAGACTGTAACACTCCACTTAAATATTTATTTAAAAATGTTAAAAATGTTGTACTTTTAATATGAATTCTAAAAGTTTAACACAATTAAACAAAACTTTTTTACAGAAAAGTGAGAGTCATACAGAAACTTTTTAATAGAAAAGCTTTATTATTACATAAAACTAAAACCTTTATTTTATCGAAACAAAGCTGAGCCCATTATAAAATCCCAAATTCCATTATGCCCATATGCACTTTTTCTTGGTTAGGACTTGGCGCCAGCTTGCCCTACTCATCGTTACCTGCAATGTAAGGACTTTATGAGCTAATGCCTAATAAAATAATACTTTGATGCATGTATGAATTATGATGCATATGGATGACCATATTGCGCTTTCAAAAGAAGCTTAGAAAAATACAAAACAATTTCATTAGGGCCCTAGGTATGTTGCACTACAAGGCTGGCACTTTTATTCTTTAACAGTATGCCCTTGGGCTTCATTAGTTGATCTTTTGGGCGTTATATATCGTCGTTCCCAAAAGATTTCTTTTTACTTAACTTTGAGGGTTGCCCTCCTTAGAAACTTTACCACCCGGTAGTACAACCATACCTATTTTCATAAATTCATTTTCATAAACATCTTCTTAATAATGTAATCCATGATATGCATGTATCCAATGCAATTTATGTCATAATATTTGAAACTCCTATATGCATAACAAATCAACACGCAACACTTTTTAAGAACAGGATTCTTTAATATCAGCGGCATAGCCGACCATAACATAATTAAGTATAAGTATCACAGATTAGGCGACAAGGCTGACCGTAACATAATTAAATATCATAGGTTAGGCGGCAAAGCCGACCATAGCATAATTAAGCATCATAGATTAGGCGACAGAGCTGACCATAACATAACTAAGCATTGTAGATTAGGCGGTAGAGCCAACCATATAAGAATTTAGATTATAACTAATCACATCATCATAATATCCATCATAACATAAATAAATAGTTAAAAACTAAAGTTAAGTATGAAAAGAATTTTGTCCTTACATTGCAGTTGAAATGTTACTTATCTCTTGACTTTGGCTTCTCTAGACTTTTCTAAGTTGAGGATTTCTCTACTATTATTGTTATGACTTTAGAATATAAGAGAATGAAATTTCTATGTTGCATTCAAAATGAGAGGTGGAGGGCATTTATAGGATTTCTTAAAGCTAATGGATGACAAGGATTTTGCCCCCAATACTCTTAATTCTTATCTTTCTCTACAACTTTCTTTTACATCATCACTTATGTCATTACTTATGTCATTGATTATGTCATCTTACTAAATTTTAGATTTATTATTTTTCTCTACAACTTTCTTTTACATAATCACTTATGTCATTGCTTATGTTATCTTATTAAACATCTAAGTAAAGATGAGATTATCTTTCATAAATATCTTACTAAATTCTAGAATTCTTAATGATCTCTACAAACTTCTCTTATATAATAACTTATGTCATCGTTCATGTTATCATTTCTTATGTCTTTGCTTATGTTATCATTTTTTATGTCATCATTAATTAAATATTTTATATTATTATTATTTTAATACTTAAGGGAGCTTATTAGCTTAAAATAAATTCTATTATATTTAAGTGAGAAAATTGTACCTCACAATTCCTCCTCCCCTTTTTTAAAAATTACATCCTCGAAATTTACTTTGTGAATAGCTCAGAATACTTATTCTTCATCTCTTCCTCACGTTCTAATGTTGCCTCATCCACTTAGCTATTTTGCCATGGTACTTTTACTAAAGGGATCTTCTTGTTTCTTAACTCCTTTATCTTCCTATCAAGAATTTGAATTGGACGTTCTTCATAGGTTAGGTCTCCTTCTAGTTATAGAGGCTTATAATCTAAACGTTAACATAGAGACATGAAAGACATTATGTATTCTTGATAACGATGGTAGAAGGGCAAGTCAGTAGGAAACGTTCCCTACACGATCGAGTATTTCAAATGGCCCAACAAACCTTGGACTTAATTTTCCCTTGTTCCCAAATCTCATCGATTTTTTTACTGGGGAAACTTTTGGAAATACTTTGTCACCAACTTGAAATTCTAAGGGCCTTCATCTCTTATCCGCATAACCTTTCTGTTGACTTTGAGCTGCCTGCATTGTTTGACGTATTTTCTCAATCACCTTATATGAGGCAATAATTAAGTCAGGTTTAAGACGCCTTCGCTCGCCTATCTCGTCCCAATGAATAGGCGATCTACATTTTCTACCATACAGAGCTTCATATGTTGCCATACCTATTGTTGCTTGGTAACCATTGTTGTAGGAGAATTTAACCAATGGTAAATACTTACTCCATGATCTTTGAAAGTCGATAGCACATCCTCGGAACATATTTTTGAGCGTCTGAATCGTTCTTTTTGATTGGCCGTCTGTTTAAGGGTGAAATATTGTACTAAACTTTAATCTTGTCCCCATAGTGCTATGTAACTTTTCCCAGAATGTCGATGTAAACCTTGCATCTCTATCAGAAATAATAGAAATGGGAGCACCATGTAGTTTTACTATCGCGTTTACATATATTTCTGCAAGTTGGTCCATGGTGTACGTCATTCGAATAAGCAATAAGTGAGCACACTTTGTGAGTTGATCGACGATCAATCAGATAGTATCATGCATTTTTTTAGTCCTTAGAAGACCAATGACAAAGTCTATTGTAATTTCTTCCCACTTCCATTAAGGAACTTGATTGGATTCCAAAAGTCGTTCTAGTCTCTAGTGCTCTGCTTTGATTTGTTGACAAGTGAGACATTTTGTCACGAACTCAACTATATCCTTCTTCATTCTAGGCCACTAATAGTGCTTCTTTAAGCCTTTGTACATCTTTGTTGTGCTAGGATGAAGTGAATAGGGTGTTGTGTGAGCTTCAAATAGAATTTCTTTCTTTATATCTTTATTGTCTGGTACACATATCCTCTATGACTTCTTGAACAATGTCTCCTTTAAGTTGGCTTCTATCTTCAAGTTCTTCAAGTAGGAATTGTTGAAATGGCTAGGATTAGAGCAGGAATTTTCTAATAAAGTTGAACAAAGTTTTCATGTTGGCTAATTTTTCTGCTACTAGCCCGATCTCTGCTTTGCATATATCATTTTGTAATGGCTTAGGTAGAATCCTTAAAACTGACAGGCTTGACTTTGTACTAAGGGTATTTGCTACCACATTTGCTTTTCCAGGATGATAGTTTATTTCGAAGTCGTAGTCCTTGACAAGCTCTAGCCAACACTGTTGTCACATGTTTAACTCTTTTTGTGTAAAGAAGTATTTAAGGCTTTTATGATCAGTGTAAATCTTACAATGTGCCCCCATTAAATAGTTACACTATATTTTTAATGCATGCACCACCGCTGCCAATTCTAAATCATGCGTTGGATAATTTTTCTCATACTCTTTCAATTGTCTATAAGCGTATGCAATGACTTTCTATTTTGTATGAGGACGAATTCTATGCCATTTTTAGAGGCATCTCTATAGATGACAAATTCCTCAAAGCTGTTAGGAATGGCTAGGATTAGAGCAGTGACCGGTAGTTGTTTTAGTTCTTAAAAGCTTTTCTCGCATTTTGGCGTCCATACAAACTTGGCATTTTTCTTTGTCAACTGGGTCAATGGCATCGCGATCTTCGAGAAACCTTCCACAAATCTTCGGTAGTATCCAGCCAAACCCAAGAAGTTTATGACTTTTTTGGCATTAGTCAGTCTAGACCATTGGCTTACAGCTTCCACTTTTGAGGGGTCTACTGAGATCCCATCTTTATATACGACGTTTCCCAGGAATATTACTTTCTGAAGCCAAAATTCACATTTCTTGAGTTTTGCATAAAGTTGCTTTTCCTTTAAGGTCTGAAGAGTGAATCATAGATGCTCAACATGCTCTTCCTTTGTTTGTGAGTAGATCAAAATGTCGTCAATGAACACTACTATGAATTTATCTAGGTAGTCTTTAAATACTCTGTTCATGAGGTCCATGAAGGCTGTTGGGGCATTAGTTATACCAAATGGCATGACGACAAACTCAAAGTGTCCATAACGTGTTCTGAATGTTGTTTTAGGAATATGTTCTTCCCTAATTCTCAACTGGTGATATCTGAATCGTAGATCAATCTTTGAAAATATTGATGCTTCTTGTATCTGATTAAACAAGTCATCGATGAGAGGAAGTGGGTACTTGTTCTTGATAGTCACCTTATTTAGCTCTCGATAGTCAATGCACATTCGCATTGATCCATTCTTCTTTTTTACGAATAATACTGGTGCTCCCCATGCTGAATAACTTGGGTATATGTAGCCTTTGTTTAGTAACTCCTACAATCGATTTTTTAGCTCCTTTAATTCTGATAGAGCCATCCTATAGGGCGTCTTTGAAATTGGAGCAGTTCCTGGTAACAAATTGATTTTGAATTCAATTTCTCGATCCGGTGGCAGTCCTAGGAGTTCTTAAGGAAAGACCTCATGAAATTTGTTCACCACAGGAATATCTTCCAACTTTTGTCTCTGCTCTTCTGCTTTTGATGACCACGCTTGCCAAGCACCCCTCGCATCCTTCATTTAATAGTCTAGCTGCTTTTAAAGCAGAAATGATAGATATTTTATTCTCTTTGTGCAATCTATCTTGGCATAGTGCTTCGATAACCAATTCATGCCAAGAATTACGTCATAGTCATGTATCTCGAGAATTATTAGGTCAACGCTTAATGTATTACCACTAATGCTAACCTCACATACTTTAACTAATTGTCCCGAGTTTAATATTTCACCCGATGGTAACATAACATTAAAAGGCCTATTTATTATATCAGGGACATTTTCGATTTTCCTAATGAATGCTGGTGAGGCAAATGAATGTGTAGCTCCTGAGTCTATTAGCACATATACAAGAGTTTTAGAGATAGACAGTTCACCTGATATTATTGAGGGGTTTTCTTTTGCATCCATCTTGGTGAGCATGAATACTCGAGCATTAGCCTTTTCTTGTTGCATACTATTTTCTAGGCAATCCCTGATGCAGTGTCCTTCCTTTCCACATTTGAAACATGTTCTGGTATTTGTTCGACATTCTCCAAAATGAGTTCTGCCGCATTGATTACATATTTGCTTTTGCAAGACTTTTTTCTCATGATTCTTTGGGTGCTTGCTTTTTATTCTGATCTTGGACCACTAGCATTCTTTTTCTCTTATTATTATTTGAGTGTTGTCTTTCTACAAAGTTTCCCTGGTTCACACCTCCTTTGTTTCTACATTTTTCTTCCTTCTTTTTTTCATCTGCTTGCTCGATTACCAAGGCTCGATCGATGAGTTCGTTGAAGGAAGCATTACAGACTCCAGCCACCTTTAAGTCTTTTGTGAGATCTTTGCTCAATCCTTGCATAAAATGGTCCCTTTTCAAGTCTTCTGTTGCAACCATATGTGGGATATATCAAGAGAGCTCATCAAATTTTTAGATGTACTCCAGCACATACATCCTCCCTTGTTATAAATAAACAAACTCTCTTCTTTTGGCTGAGCAAACAGTCTCTAAAAAGTATTTGTTGTAGAAGTGTTCTTTAAATTCCACTCATTGCATTGTTGTGTCATTATGGATTCGTTTGATAGAGTCCCATTAGTATTCCGCCACTCCTCGTAACATAAAGGAGACACAAGTAACTTTTTCTTCTTCTGGCACTTTAGCTACTTCTATTATTCTTTCCATGGTTCCAAACCATTGCTCTCCTGCGATAGGATCCACACTTCCTTCGAATGTAGGTGGATTTAGTTTTCTAAATTCGCTTCCTGCATTGCTTATTGCCCGAGTATGTTCATCCATTCTAACTTCCTTTTCCAAGAGTCGTGCCATAATATCTATAAATTGATCAATTGCAGATTGCTCCCCTGAAGTTCGTTCTGCCCTTCTGCTTCTATTACCCCTGGCGCTTAGCATCTTAATGAGTTTTTAATCTAATTTCTATGTGTCAAACAAATCAAATGTAAGATTAACCTAATTTCAAATTATAACTAAAAAGTTTAGCCTTGTCCTTCCCCTTGACTTGTGCATATAGACGATCTATAGAATCGCTTTAAATCTTGGGCTCTGATACCAATTTGTAACACTCCACTTAAATATTTATTTAAAAATGTTAAAAATGTTGTAGTTTAATAGAAAAGTGAGAGTTATACAGAAACTTATTAATAGAAAACCTTTATTATTACATAAAACTAAGACTTTTATTTTATCGAAACAAAGCTAAACCTATCTTAAAATCCCAAGGTCTATTATACCCATATGTACTTCGTCTTGGTTAGGACTTGGCGCCAGCTTGCCCTACTTATCGTTACCTGCAATATAAGGACTTTATGAGCTAATGCCCAGTAAGATAAAACTTTGATGCATGTATGAATTATGATGCATATGGATGACCATATTAAGCTTTTAAAAGAAACTTAGAAAAATGTAAAACAACTTCATTAGGGCCTTAGGTATGTTGTACTACAAGGTTGGCACATTTACTCTTTAAACAGTATGCCCTTAGGCTTCATTAGTTGATCTTTTCGGACTTATTCACATGTATGCGGTGCATTTCACGGTCGTTCACGACACGACTCTTTATTCAGGCTGCGTTCTTGTTCAAACCGTGTGCAAACCGTGTTATTGTTCAAACCGCGTGGTCAAACCCGTGGTCAAACCGTGTTTTCTTGTTCACTTGATGACGTGGCGCAATCTGTGCATCCAAACTATTTTTAATCCGATGGCCATGATTCACTCAATGTATCTATAAAAAGGGGCCTCTCCCCAATTTGATACCCCTGAATCCATTTTTGAGCTTAGTTTTCTGTAATTCCTTCTCCATCTTGTATTTTCTACATATTTTAATAAATTCCCATTTTACCCTTAGTTCAATAATGAGTAGCTAATTTTCTTTCAAGCTTGGGTTGAAGGTGAAGTCTCAACATGTGTCATGGGCTTTATTTGGTAAATTTATTTTCTCTTCCCCTCTAATTTATGTGGAGGTTTTGACTTTTCGTCGACAAATAATAATAATCTTGTCTAGTTACCGCCCTGGTTTTACCGGCATCCTAGTATAAGGTTATTATTATTTGGCACGATAAGCCCTTAGCACCATATTGAATAGAGCGTGGTTCATGAGGTGTGGATTCCCCCCTCATGATTTAATTGGTATTAATAAGAATTATTTAGCCCATGGTGCATGTTGATATAGATCCAGATACCCAAGTGCTTTATCTCAATAGTTTCCAATTTAATTATTTCTGCCAATCCAATTTAAATTCCAGCATAATCTAAATCAATTTCTCCACAAATACAACCACCCACTTGAAAAGTTAATTCTACATATAATTAAAATCCACCTCCTCGTGGTATCGACACTCGACACCATTGATCTATTCTACAATAGATTCGTGCGCTTGCGAGTTCAACAAAATTTGCACAACAAGTTTTTGGCGCCGTTGCCGGGGAGGTAAGTATTTTGATTTGTAGAATTAAGTTTTTGTAAATAATTTTATTATTATTATTATTGTTATTATTATTATTATTATTTTAGTTGTTTCCTTGTAATTTTTTTTCTTATTTAAAAAAAAAAGCGAATTTACATTTTTAGGTAAGAATTTTTTTTTCTCTTCTTTAAATTTCTGCATTTTAATTTTCAAGTTATTCTTCTTTATAATTTTTCATTTATCTTGTTAATTTATTTTTATTTTATTCTATTTAATTTATTTCACGTATTTGTTTTAGTGTGTTTTTTTTTATATAGAAAGGTTGTAACAACGCAATAAGGTTAGTATCGTAATTTCTCCTTCTTCTTTATTTTTATTTGTTTTGTTCTCAATTTATTTTCTTTATTTGCATGCATGGTCGTAGGTCATTATTACCTAATCTTGAATCTATAGACCTTGAATTAGAAAGAACACTTCGCACACACAAACATATCGCACTTAAAGAAAAAATTGAAATGGATTTACAACAACCAGAACCACAGGAGAGGCCATTTAAGGACTACTTCAGTCCCTTAGCTAATTTGAGCACATCTTGTATAAGATACCCAAATCGCTTGTTGTAAAGGTCCATTGACACCTTGGAAGTCAATTGTAAACATTTGAAGACTTGGGAGGCTTGGATAGTGAAATCCTCAAGCCGGGTGAGCTTGGAGGCGTGGACGTAGGCGGGGATAGCCGAACCACGTAAAAATTATTGTGTTTGCTTTCTCTTCCCTTACTCTTTTAATATTGTGCTTGATTGAATTTATTGTTTTTGATTTGATTAAGACAATAGATTAAATTGTTGTGCGAATTGTATTACATATTTTTAAAAACCCAATTCACCCTCCTCTTGGGTTGCATAACTTGTATTTCATCATTAAGAATTTTAGAATTTAGTAAGATATTTATAAAAGATAATCTAATCTTTAGTTTGATATTTAATAAGATGACATAATCAATGACGTAAGTAATGATGACATAAGCAATGATACATAAGTGATGATATAAGAGAAGTTGTAGAGAAAGATTAAAATTCTAGAATTTGCTAAGGTATTTATGAAGGGTAATCTCAACCATTGATCAAGATTTATGATGGCAAAATCCTGACCATCCATTAGCCTTAAGAAATCCTATAAATACCCCCCACCACCTCTAATTTTCAATGCAACCTAGAAATTTCATTCTCTTATATTCTAAGTCATAATAACAAGAGTAGAGAAATCCTTAACTTAGAAAGGTCCAGAGAAGTCAAGATCAAGAGGTAAATAACACTTCAACTGCAACGTAAGGACAAAATTATTTTTCTACTTAACTTTAGTTTTAACTACTCTTTTATGTTATAGTGGCTATTATGATGTGATTAGTTATAATATAAATTCTTATATGGTCAGCTCTGCCGCCTTATCTAAAATGCTCAGTTATGTTATGGTTAGCTCTATCGCCTAATCTAAAATGCTTAGTTATGTTATGGTCGGCTGCCGCTTAATCTATGATGTTTAGTTATGTAATGGTCGGCTCTGCCGCCTAATTTATAATACTTTGTTATATTATGGTCGACTTTGCTGCATAATCTATGATGCTTAGTTATGCTATGGTATCAGAGCCATTCAAGAGCTTCTACTTCCTGAAAATATGAGATATTTTCAAATTCTATTTGTCAATTAACAAAATGGTATGATAGAAGTTTTCTTGTAATTTTTTAAGCTAAAGAATTTAAAGACAGAGAGAAACTCACACTCATGGCAATAACTTCATCAAACAAAGCTTTTACTTCCTCTGTAATCACTCCATTCTCACTTTCTTCTACCCTATCTTCAAGCTACTACAGCTGAAAAATATGTCACCCTAGAAATTTCTCCAGAGTTGATTTCCAATTAGAAAAGAAAAGGTTATACTCATCTCCATCTCGGAGGAGTCACACTAATCCTAACCTTACATGGAAGGAAAGGACTTCCAGTCACAGCCAGAATTGCTATGCTGGACACCAGGTTTAAACATTACCAAGATCTTGTTATTGGTACTATTCTAACCATTCTTCATGCTGGAAGTGTTCTTCTTACTTTCTATCCCAATTTCAACCTTTCTCTTCAAGACACCAATCACTCCACTGTCTTGAAAGTCCAAGTACAAATTCAAGGTGCAAAACAAATCTCTTCTGTAAAAATTACGACCCTTCACCATCAGTTGGTCTATAGGCTTCAGAATCATACCTTAGATCTTCCTACACCTGAACACCACTCTGATACCCTCATGGTATTAGCAGAATCGGATCAGATACCCACTATAATCCAGATTCCAAGACAGATTCCTCAACATGAACTCATAAAACTCATGCCCTTAGAAAGTATGTTTGAAAGAAGTTCCACACCAACACTACTTCTATTCAGACATCAGAAAGTATGTTTGAAAGAAGTCTGATGGAACTGTTCGAATGACTTTTCGACCTCCACCAACTGCTCTAGAAGAGCCTCTACGACTCTCATTCACTTATTCAGCAATGGTTACCGCTGTTCAAAAACACCGAAAAAGCTGTCAATTATAGGATTCAATTCTGAAGGATATCCTGTATACCTTGCCAAACTTAATGGTCATTTTCTTTGGGATGCACCAGGATCAGGAAATTGTGACCTAGATTGTCCCTTTTGGGATGAGTGGGAAGAGGATGACTATGAATCTAAACGGAGAAGGAAACCAAAAAAGAAAATGCCTAAATCTCTGTGTACACACAACTAACCCAAACCACCACATAATCCTCCACCTCGACTAGCTCCATTACCCATTTACAAAAAAGAACTTAAATAGATTGCAAAAAATTGCAAGACTGAAGTTCTTCCACCAATTTAGACTTCCATACATACCAAACAACCTATGGCTTGTATGATGTTTTCCTCAACCTCACAAGACTATTCCTCAAATTTCCCTTTCCTTGAAATCCACACTGACCCACAAAGAAAGATCATCACCAAACCTTTTATCCTTTCAGCCATCACTCCTACCAGTCACCTAGAAGACACTAAACCTTTTGAAGCTGTTCTCAACTAGCAAACCCAAAATGCCAGATTTCAAAATGAAACCTTGGTTGATATACATAAAAAGGTGAATCACATTAGTTTACGAACTGATCATATTGAGTCTAAAGTGGATTCAATCACTTCCTAGATGCAGTAAATTTATCAAAATCTTCAATTCAGAATCTCTCAAGTGGATTCAGAACTAAGAGCCATGCTTAGTCAAAGATACTATGGCCTAGAATTCGATCAAAAAGAAAAGAAAATCAGAAGATTGAAAGCAGAGCTTGAACAGATTGAGTCAGAAAGGCAAAGGCCAACATTGTTTACCACATCTCCACCTTTACCTACAATCAGTCCAACTTTCCATCGTTTTGCACCTATGCTACCTCCAATCAAACCACAAGATCCATCCAAACTATTTGGCATGACATATACTTTATTCAGAAATAATCCACTACCAAAACCAACTAGATCCAAACCTCATCTTCGACCAAGACCAGACAAACAACCTTTTCAACCACATTTGTCAATCCTAGAACAACAATCTCCTCCATATACTCCACTTCCCACTCAAACACCACCAGCTCAAGCCAAAGATAAAGCACTTATGCAACAATTCAGTGCACAAATAGTCCCAGATCCATCTGATATAGATAATCAAACTTCTGATTCAAACCTAGCTGTTTCCGAAAGTCCATCTGAATCTGAAACAAAATCTTCCCCATAATCTTCCATATCATCTAGTGACTTTAAAAAGTCCTATGCTGATATTACCAAAATCCTTATGGCCCAACTAGAAGAAACTGAACCTGCACAGTCATCAAGAACAGACCCATTCTTTGGAATACCTTCAGACATTGAGGAAGATCCACCAAAAGGAACCTCAGCCACAAATAGGCCTTCTCAAACTCAAGCTGAAATGATCATAAACCATCAAATGGTTTATGGTTTACTTTTAATGATATACCTGCAGCTAAATGGAGAGAAAGATTATTAGAAATGGCTGCCTGGACATATCTCCAAATGTTAAGAGCAAATGCTACAACAACCTCCGTCCTTAGAGAACTTGCTACCTGGTTTACGGGATCTTTAAGGGATTGGTTTGATACTTTAGGGGAGTACAGACAATTATAGTTTGTGTAACTTTCTAATGTCTCAAGTGCTCTTTCTGTCATCCATGAGCAATTTATTGGAGAATCAACAGCAGTCTTTGAAGCTGCAAGACGAGGTTACCTTAATATGAAATGATGCTCACTCAATTCTAAAGATCTTGATTTCCATTATAAACAGATGTCAAGCATGTTTTACAAGCTCAATGGATTCAATGATCCGACTCTCAAACATGTATTTCTGGCATCCTTACCTGAATAATTATAGCCAGATATACAAAGGCAGCTCACAGCCCTTAATCTCAACATTGACAACATTTCTTTGGGAAAAATCTTTCAGATCGCCAAAGGATGTTTGGAGAAATTATATGAACAAAAACAGTTTTTCAAAGAACTGTTGAAAGACAAAGAGCCGTTCTGAAGTACTTGTAAGAAGCTCTACTTGCAGATCAAATGCAAGAAGATCTAGTTCTTTCAGAGAACAACAGAGGAGAAAGTCAAGCTGATGTTTTATCTACAAAAAGAAAGGCCACTTTGCCAAGGATTGTCCCAATAAAAAAGACAAAAGCAATCCGATTACTTGAGCATTTACAGGCCACTACTGATTATTCTCCCCACAAAGATGAAGTAGAGTTCCATTTCTCAGAACAAGAAGAACCTACTGAAGAAACAGTGTTCGCACTGGAAAACTCATCTGATTATTCTGAAAATGATGAGTTTCAAACTGTTTTTCACCGACAACTCTTGTTCCTAGACACCACTATTCCTATCCTTTCTATAAAACTCTAAATCTTACCTTCAAAATTCCAAAGACTAATTCTCGTCGTTGGACTTCTAGACACTGGTGCTCAAAGAAGTATGTTAAACCCTGATATTCTTCCATCCCAGCAGTCAATGAAAAATCCTTCACCACCAAATTGATTACCAAAATACCGATTGGTATTCAAATCTTTCCAATTTGTGTTATCTGGACAAAAGTCATAGGTTCACACCTGTTTAATAAGGATATCTTGTTAGGATTTGATATCATTCACTAGATAAAATACTTTCAAATCATTCCTATTGGAATCCGAGTCAAGTCCATGTTTAAACTTTTCACAAATGTTCTTAAACTTTATGGTTTATCTGAAACCTCTCAGTCTTTCTAAGACATTTCCATAAAATTTTTGAAATACTGCCTAGAGTCTCATGCTGATTTCCACCATCCCAATTCTCTGTGGAAAAATTCGTATTTCTTTATTTAGTTGCCTTTCAAACTAAATGAAGATGTCAATCCAACCAAAGCTACCCATCTAGGAATGAGTCCTTCAGACTTAGTCCTAACCCAAAAGGAATATTCTCAGTTGCTAGCCCAAGGCCTCATCGAGCCCACTAGTTCTCAATGGGCTTGCAAAGCTTTTTCTGTTGAAAAACATTATGAAATTTTTAGAGGAAAAAACAATTAGTCATTGACTATCAACCTCTAAACATGTTTTTACAAGACAACAAATTCTTTTTGTCGAAAAGGCAAAGCATATTCACTTTTCTCAAAAATGCCCAAATCTTTTCAAAATTTGATCTTAAATCCGGGTTTTGGCAACTTGCTAAACCCTCAGAAAGATATAAAACCGTGTTTTGCATTCCAAATGCCTATTATCAATGGACGGTTTTACCCTTTGGTCTTAAAGCAGCCCCATCTATTTTTTTAAAATCCATGATCCAGATTTTCCAACCCATTTTACAGAGTGCATTGATTTACATTGACGATATTTTGTTGTTTTCAGGTACACAAGTTGAACATCGTCACTTGTTAAATCAATTCTTTGATATTATTCAATCTCATGGAATCAAGTTATCAGCCAAGAAAAGCACAATTGTCACAATAGACATTGAATTCCTTGGAATGACTATAAAAAATGGACACTATCAGCCACAAAAGCACATTGCCCAAGAGTTAATCTACTTTCTAGATCAGAACCTTTCCAAAAGGCAGATCCAACAATTTCTTGGCATTATCAACTACATCAGAGATTTTATTCCTCATGTTGAAAAAGAACCCACCTTTGTGGAATGACACTCACACACTTGCTGTCACAACTTTAAAGCAAATTACGCAAAATCCACTACCATTAAAGCTTATCACAGATTGCAAACGGATATTGCAGACAAATGCAAGTGATGAATCTTGGGGGGCCATCCTCCTTGAAGAAACAGACGGTAAAGAACATTTTATTGCCTACGCAAGTGGACACTTTTTTGACACACACATCCATTACCACAGTGTGTTCAAAGAAATTTTAGCAATCAAGAATGGTATTCAAAAATTTGAGTATCATCTTATCGGACACCACTTTCTTATTATAATGGACAATTTAGCTTTTCCCAACATCATAAATTTCAAAGGTAAAAATATTCCTGAAAAGATGTTGCTCAGGTTAAAAGACTGGTTTTCAAAATATGACTTCTCTGTGAAGCATATAAAAGGAGAACATAACCTCATTCCCGATATGCTCTCAAGACTTGTAAAATCAGAAAAGTCCTTGTTTTTCATAACCTCAAAACACCAGTTTCCCATCATCTTCATGGCTACTTCTCTTCCACCTCAAGCCATTACTAAAAAGACTTTTCCCCTTGGAAAAACTTTCACCACAGTCTTTGCCATACAAGAATTTGCAAAGAAAGCTGTTTTTAGGTTTTTCATGAAAGCCTATTTTTTGTCAAACTCATTTCCATTTTCAACTTTTCATCCAGAAAACCTCTTCCCTACAGGCTTAACCCTTGACCCTTCCATAGAAATCTCAGAAGATGAGCTATGGTACATTTGATGCCTAACTGTCCTCTATGCTAACAAACTGATTGTTCCTATCACCCATACTTTGGAATATCTCCTCAACCCAGACAAATCCACTTCATTAACCTGGACACTCCTTAAATGGTTCTCCCTACTTCCATGGTGGAGAAAGAAACTTTAACAGTTTTCAGAAATTCACAACTTGGAACGTATGCCACCATCAGAAGCAAAAATGTTCACATCGGTATTCATTATTCATCGGCCATACTTCCAACATTCAAATACAAACTTATTTTGGACCCAAGATCAAGTATATGAATGGGCAAACTTGCCACATCTAGCCCTTCTTAAACAATATAGCAGAATCTAAAAAAGTCTTCGCAATTATCTTTATGAATTAAATCATCAACCTGCCTCAATCAAAGATATTGTTCACACCTCCCTTGGTCCACAACATGAAATAATCATGATCCCCACTCCATCACCAGTTTCAAAACCAAAGTCCATAAGAATCATCATCAAAGAAGAACGACCAGACTTTACTGATTTTCTGTATCAAGATGCACAAGATCCATGGGAAGAATTTTTACCATTAAGCCAGCATCTTCAACAACTCCAACAAATCCAACTGGCACAAGACACTGGTCAACCTCCACAACAAGCCAACTCTAGTAAACCCAGCTCCAGTAAACAACCATCCTCCTCTACATGGAAAAAATATATTGCTCCTGGCCACCATGTCGTCCAGATCATCAACATCTACCAGATACTCCGCATCCATCACTCAAAATCCTCTTTTCAAAAGATAAGGATGATACCGACGGCTCATCTGATGAAGATTACATGAATCTCGCATATCCATAATTAAAGAAGTTTGTCCTGTTTTGCTTTTTCAAAAGTTTGTTGTCTTTTTATAATTATGAGTGCTTTTACTTTTCAAGGCTTGTAATAATTAAAGCATGAATCATGCTTTAATTTGTCTTTATTGCTTTTACTTTTCAAAAAGCTTGTCGTTTGTAATTTTATAGCTTGCTTTTAGGAAAGTGATGGGAATCTTATCCTATCCTTTTCATAATTATGTCTTTACTTTTCAAAAAAAGATAGGGATCATGTCCTATCTTTTTTCCCAGTTCTCTTTCTATATAAGCTAAGCTTCTCTTAGTTTGAGAAAGAACTCGTTTGAAGAAATAAAATCCTATGTTTCCTACAATCATGAGTTTTTAATTTCTCTTCTCTCTCTGTCAATAAAGCTCTAAGGCTTTAAGAAAATAAGAAAGCTTAAATCTGTTCATTTTGAAATCTTAAGGAAGTATGCTATGCACTTGCCATATGCAAGGATCCTGTGCATCAGAAAACTTGATAAGTTTTATCTGGTTTGGTACCCTGTTTTAGACTAAAGGAAAGTTTGTTTTGGGTTATAAAACAAAAAAAAAATGTTTTAAGTTTTTAATGCTCATCGGAGCATATCGGTTGGAAACTAGAACTTGCGGGCTAGTGGCCCTAAGGACAATCTTGATACTATTGTAGATTTGGTATAACAACGCTACGATTTATGATACTTAGTTATGTTGTAGTCAGCTCTGCCACCTAGTCTGTGATACTTATACTTAATTATGCTATGGTCGGCTATACTGCCTGTATTAAAGAATCTTGTTCTTAAATAGTGTTGTGTGTTGATTCTGTTATGCATCTAGGAACTTCAAATGTTATGACATAAGTTGCATTAGATGGATGTATTTCATGGATTACATTATGAAAAAGATGTTTTAGAAAATGAATTTATGAAAAATAGCTGGTTGTATTACCATGTGGCAAAATTTCTAAGGAGGGCAAGCCCTCAAAGCTAAGTTAAAAAAAATCTTTTGGGGGCGGCGATGCGTAACGCCCAAAAGATCAACTAATGAGGCCCAAAGGCATATTGTTTAAAGAGTAAAAGTGCCAACTTTGTAGTGCAACATACCTAGGGCCCTAATGAAGTTGTTTTGTATTTTCTAAGTTTCTTTTAAAAGCTTAACATGGTCATCCATATGCATAATAATTTATACATTCATCAAAGTGTTATCTTACTGGGCATTAGCTCAAAAAGTCCCACATTGCTCTTAATCAAGACGAAGTGCATATGGAAATAACCGACCTTGGGATTTTATGACGGGCTCAGCATTGTTTTAATATAAAATAATAATAAATAAATAGGTATCTTAGCTTTATGTAATAAACTATAGAATCTCTGTATGATTATTACTTTTCTTTAAGAAAGTTTTGTTTAATTGTGTTAAATTTTTAAAATTCGTATTTATATTAAAAGTACAACATTTTAAATATTTTTAAATAAATATTTTAGTAAAGTGTTACAAAATTTATTTTTCAAGTGGATTTTATAGTGTTGGATTTTGAAGCACATAAAGAAGTGTAAATCATTTTAAGAAGACCTTTTTTAGCCACTGGAAAGACTTTAATTGATGTGAAAAAAAAAGAATTGACTATGTGAGTTAATGATTAGCAAGTTACATTCAATGTGCTAGATGCCATGAAAAATACAGATGATATTGAAGACTATAATTTTATCAGTATTGTGGATTTCGTAGTTACGGAGAGATTAAACAGTTGCTGCAGTAAGCAAGAAATTAAGGCTATAACATTTGAGGAACTTAAAGATAAAGATCCTGAAATAGTCAATATAGCATGGTTATGATAGAAGCAACTCGTGAGAATTGACAAACACTTTGAATCTTTAGACCTCTCAAACAGGGGAGTAAACCTTCTGTTCTTTCTATTGAATCACCTTCTATTTTAGAATTAGAACTTTTACCTTTACATTTGAAGTATGTTTATCTTGGTGACAATAACACACTTCCTATAATCATTTCATCTTCTTTGAAAGCAGATCAAAAGAAGAGCTTGGTAGATGTATTAGGGATAAATAAAAAGGCTATTAGATGGACCATGACAGATATTAAGGGAATCAGCCCCTCTATATGTATGTAAAAGATTTTGTTGAAGGATTGCTACAACAATTCTATATAGCAACAAAGAAGATTAAATCTTATCATGAAGGAAGTTGTGAATAAAGAGATCATCAAGCGGCTTGATGTTGGAATTATTTACCCAATATTAGATAGTTCAAGTGTAAATCCAGTACAATATGATCCAAAGAAAGGTGGAGCAAATGGAAAGAATGAGCTTATGCCTACATGAGCAGTGATTAGATGAAGAGTCTGCATAGATTATAGGAAGCTAAATAAAGCTACAAAGAAGGATCATTTCATATTACCTTTCATAGATCAGATGTTGGACATACTTGCTTGAAAAGAGTACTATTGTTCCTTGGATGGATAGTCAAGCTAGATTGGTATAGCACCCGAGGATCAGAAGAAGAAAACATTCACTTGTCCCTATGGCACCTTTGCTTTCAAAAGGATGCCATTTGGCTTATACAATGCTTCTATTTTTTTTTTTAGATATGGTTGAGCAAAAACTGAGGTATTCATGGATGATTTTTCAGTTTTTACGGAATCATATGATGATTGTTTGTTTAACCTAGAAAATGTACTTAAGATATGTGAGGAGACGAACTTAGTCTTGAATTGGGAAAAGTGTTATTTCATGGTACAAAAAGAGATAGTCCTTGGCAATAGACTCTCTAGAAAGGGAATTAAGATGGATAAGGCAAAAATAGGGGTGATTGATAAACTTTCACCACCTACTTCAGTAAAGAGCATTAGGAGTTTCTTAGGTTATGCTGGGTTTTATCGAAGGTTCATTAAGGACTTTTCTAAAATAGCTAAACCCTTATACATGTTGCTCAAATATAATAGACCCTTCAATTTTGTAAAGATTGTTTTATTGCTGAGTTGAAGAAAGCTCTTGTTACAACATTAGTTGTTATAGCACCAGATTGAAGTATGCCTTTTGAGTTGATGTGTGACGATAGTGACCATTCTGTTGGAGCAATGCTAGGACAAAGGAAAAGCAAGATTTTTCACTCCATTTATTATGCCTACAAGACTTTAGCTGATGCATAATTCAACTATGTTGCTGGCTGTTGTTTTTGCATTTGATAAATTTAGAGCTTATTTAGTTGGCACCAACCTAATTGTTTATGTAGACCACTTAACCATAAAGTATTTGATTTCAAAGAATGATGCAAAACCAAAGTTAATTAGGTGAATTGTTTTGCTACAAATTTGACTTGGAGATCAATGACAGAAAAAGCACTGAGAATAAAGTAGCAGGTCATTTCTTAAGGCTGGAAGCAGATGCAAGCACTCTAACTAAGCAAGACATAACAGAAACTTTTCTTGATAAGTAGTTGCTAATGTTACAGCATGCACAGATGCTATTGCAATATTGATTTCCATGATATGCTGATTTTGCTAATTATTTAGAGAGTGGATTATTACACCCTGATCTGACCTACCATTAGAAGAAATGATTTCTCCATGATGTCAGAAGCTATCAGTGGGCAGTGGGATGACCCTTGTACAAGTTGTGTTTAACCATTCTATAACCCTGTCATATGGAGATAAGCAAGACATATCAGAAGATGCATTCCGGATGAGGAAATTTCAAACATTCTGTAACCCTGTCATGCTGCAGCATATGGTGGACATTTTGGAGAACATAAAATAGCAGCAAAAGTTCTTCAATCAAGTTATTATTAGCCTTGTATTTTTAAAGATTCTTATTTGTTTGTTAAATATTGTGACAGGTGCCAAAAAGCAAGAAACATCTTTCAAAAGCATGAAATGCCACTAACTAACATCTTGGAAGTTGAACTTTTTGATGTATGGGAATAGACTTTATGGGACCATTTCTACCCTCATTTGTCAACTTATACATCTTAGTTGTAGTGGACTATGTATCCAAGTGGGTAGAAGCTGCAGCATTGCCAACAAATGATGCCAAGGTTGTGGTAAAATTTCTTCAGAAGAATAATTTTTCAAGATTTAGCACTCTCAGAGCCATAGTCAGTGATGAACAAACCCATTTTTGTAATAAGATGTTTACTGCAGCATTAGTTGAGCATGGATCAAGCATAAATATCATCAACAAACAAGTGGTTTGGCAGAAGTGTCTAATATGGAGATAAAAAATTTTTTAAAAGTGGTGAATCCCAATAGAAAGGATTGGTCTCTTAGATTAAATGACTCCTTATGGGCTTACAAGACAGCATACAAAACCCCACTTGGCATGTCCCTATACAAAATTATTTATGGGAAAGCTTGTCATTTGCCCTTAAAACTAGAGCACAAAACATATTGGGCAATAAAACAGCTAAACAAAGATACGATTGCTATAGCAGAATAGAGGAAGTTGCAGCTCTATAAGCTAGAAGAGTTGAGGTTGTTTTCTTATTAAAATACAAGAATCTACAAGGAAAGGACCAAGCAATAGCATGACAAGCAAATCCTTATGGGGCTGTGGAGCTTCAAGGTAAAAGGATGTACCAAGAATTCAAGGTGAATGGGCAAAAAGTAAAGATTACATTGGAGCCAATGTGAAAAATCCCATGGACACTACAAGAAAACTGGCAATAGATGACTGCGACTTTATGATAGAAATCATTTTATCATGTAAGTATGATGGAGTCGTGACAGAATTTCAGTTTATCAAACGATTAATGATGTACTTGTGATATAATATTGATCTATCAAGAATTTATGATATGCGTATGATATAAATTAACTCAATCACAAATATTATGATAGAAATTAGATATTGACCGTGTTTGACCAAAATTAAAAGCATTATTTTAATTTTTCAAAATCTAAAACGCAGCGTTTAGCATGTGAAATGATTTTTGAAATAAAAAAATATATAGTGCAAAACGATTCGTTTAAATAAACCTAAACAAAGCAAAGAAAATTTCTTAAGTACACAACTCACTATCGCCATCTTCATTCTCACTCTCGCAAAGGCCACTCAAACCCGAGGCATGTTCATTGTCACTCTAACTCCATAATCAAAGACTGTAACCTTAGCCACGATCATAGTGACACTCTCAATCAATTAGCCTACACTCACCATAGTCATTATCACTCTCACTCTCACAAATGACACTCAAACCCTAGGTACAATTATCATCACTCTCACTCTCACAATCAGCACTCAAAACCTAGCCAAATCCATTCCCTATATATAGTTTTCCATACACAATCAGCAACTACCACCATTGAGCAAACAACAAAGCAACACCCAAATCACGGATCCACGACGAAATTCGAGCCAGCCACCACGACCATAAATTGCGATGGCGCGACACAACCAGAACCATCCAGTGCTTGACTTTGTCACGCGAACTAGAGGATTGCAGCCCTAAACCTTCAATTCCAGGTTTTGTTTTTCTTCTTCATCTAATTTTGTTTAAAGCCTTAAGTGTTTTAGAGAAATTTTGTATTTTGGAGAGTTTGTGAGCAAGTGACTAACTAACTAACTAAATGAAATGATGGGTTTGGTTAAAAAGTTGTATTAGATGATAGAGATAGAGAGAGTGAAGGTTTTTTTATTTGTGATTTAATAGCTTGAAATTTTGGATTAGAGAAAAAACAATGATATAGAACTTGAAACTTTACAGGGAGGAATACTCACAAAGGGTTGCGTTGTAACTCTAGAAAGAAGGGTTTGCTTTTTGTTCGGACCTTTTTTTTTTTTTTTTTTTTGTGTGTGTCCATGCTTGTCTTTACAATGGTTCCACTCTGTGATAGGTTAGGAATGTGACTTAAAATTGAGAAACAGTTTTCAGATGTGAGTCCTAAATTGGGAGTTGTTGGATTAAGCTCTCTTCATTGTTTTCAATTACAATTTTAAACTAATAGTCTAACCAGCTATTGGAAGAAGAATCATGTTCATATGTCCATCTGATAGCATGTCATGCATATCTTTTTGTTTTCATCCCATGATTTTGTCTTTAATATGTCAAAGATTTGACTACTGCATTAGCTAATGTGCAATTTCCAACTTAGTTTATGATATGTTTAAAATGAGCTGAAAAATGGTGATTAAGTTTAGTAGATAATGTTAGTTAACATAGATAATGTCAATACATTTAAATCTATCTAAAAGAATGTGATTTTTTTTTTCCAATAGATAGCCTTTACAGGGATAATATATTGTTTTCTTCTTAACTCATTTTCTAGTCTAAGTCATTGCAACTATTAATTTCTAGTTGCCCTTCGGTTGGAATGATTGCGGGTATATGCTGTAACAAAGTAAAGGGATACACTTCGTAGAGAGCAGAACAAAAAAAGTTATGCAAATTGCTTTCTTTTAAAGGAAAAGGATAAAATAATTAATCAAGTTATTGCTAAAGGTGGAGCTTTATAAACTCTACATATTTATTTGATGCTTTGTTCTGTACAGTATAGTTCTTGTTTGGGAAAATTTTATTGCTTTATCAGAATCTGCTTTTGTGCTTTGTTGTACACACACACATTTTTGTTTCTTTTCATCTTAAGTAGAAAGGTCCTCTAGTTTTCTTTTCTTATAGGATGATTATATATGGTCCCAAATACGTTTATATAAATTATTTAAGTCAATGCAATGTGTCATTATCAATTATTAATATTCTTTTTTGGATTTTTTATTTCAGTCTTGGATATATTTGCTACTGTTTCTTTCAAATCACGCTTTATAACTAAGTTGGAGGGCCCTTTAAGCTTTTCACAGTGCACGCGATCAAAACCAAGGTATTTTAATTCTTTAATATGCATTTACAGGCAATAAACTGAGTAAATTAAATACATTTTGACATGCTTAATAAATTAACCGAACTTTGTTTATTGATTATTTTTGTCTATTGTTTTGGATATTTGAGTTTGGCTTGTATGGATGTACCAATTGTTTTTTTTTATTGTATTGTTGCTTGCTTTTTTAATATGCAAATATTCGTTAATATGTGAGGCTAGCATGTTTTGATCTTTTCTTATTTTTCGTTGTACATGTGTGTAAGTCAATGTTATTTTTTTTTTTTTATGAAATAAGTAATTTGAAAGGTCAATATTGTTGTTTCATGTTTGCCCTCTTTTATGTGCCAGGATCACAACTCGTTGAAACTAAAATGGATAAGTCTTGGATTGATTGTAGTAGAATGTCTGCTGAGTATGAAAAGGGGGTTGTCGAATTTGTGAATTTTGCTATTAAAAATGTAGAAGATGCTAGCGTCATTAGATGTCCGTGTTATAAATGTAGGAATTTGGTATTTCGCACACCCACGATTGTAACCGAACATCTTTATTGGCACGGTTTTGTAAAGTCTTATAAAATTTGGAAGTGGCATGGGGAAGATGGTCGTGCGATACCATCTTCTAATATAGATATTTCATTTCACTCAATGGACTTCAATTATGATAATACGACGGATATGGTCAATGATGCTTATAATGATTGTGAGGGAGATCCTAAGTCATTTAGAAAACTATTAGAAGAGGCTGAGAAACATGTGTATCCAGGTTGTACAAAATTCACCAAGTTAGGCACTTTGGTGAAGTTGTTCAATATAAAGGGTAAATTTGGGTGGTCTCGACAAAGTTTTTGACAAAGACTTGAGTTTTTTAAAAGAATTATTGCCTGAAAAAAATGAAATTCCAGCGTCTATGTATGAAGCCAAAAACAATGTCTGCTTTAGGCTTAGAATATGTGAAGATACATGCTTGCCCAAATGATTGCATACTCTACGAAAAAAAGTATGAAGGGCTTTCAATGCCCTACTTGTGGGCTGTCTCTAGATGGAAAAGAAAGGATGGTAGTGTTGACAAGTATAGGATAGGTATTCCAAAGAAAGGTTTTATGGTACTTTCCTCCCATTCCTAGATTTAAGCGTATGTTTCATTCATCGCAAACCCCAAGGATTTAACTTGGCATGCAACTAAGAGGGTAGTTGATGGTAAGCTCCGACATCCCGCCGACTCACCATCATGGAAGTTAATAGATAATAAATGGCCTACCTTTGCATCCGATCCTAGAAATCTCCGTCTTGCGCTATCGGTGATGGAATCAACCCACATAGCTCTCTTTAGTAGCACATACATGATTGTTGGCCGGTTATTCTTATAACATATAATCTTCCGCCATGGCTGTGTATGAAACGAAAGTTTATGATGTTGTCCTTATTGATTTCTGGTCCTCAACAACCGGGCAATGACATTGATGTATACTTGGCTCCGTTGATTGAAGACTTGCAAACTTTATGGGATTATGGGGTGGAGGCTTATGATGCTAGTAGAAAGGAATTCTTTAACCTAAGGGCTGTTTTGCTATGGACCATAAATGACTTTCCAAAGATACGGGAATTTAGCGGGTTGTACTGTTAAAGGATATAATGCATGTCCATATTGTGGCATAGACACACCTAAATGCAGACTAAAACATAGTGGGAAAAATGCATATATAGGTCATCGTCGTTGGCTTCCTAGTAACCATGAATTCCGAAACCAAAAGAAATCCTTTAATAATAAAATTGAGAGATCCACCTCCAAAACCATTGAATGGTGAGGAGATTTTTCAACTGGTTGAGTCTATTACAAATCAATGGGGGAAGAGTAAAAGTAAAAAACGCAAAAGTTTTGACAACAGTGAAGGTGTGTGGTGGAAGAAGAAATCAATATTCTATAATTTAGATTATTGGAAGTACTTGTTGGTGCGTAATCAATTAGATGTAATGCACATAGAAAAAATGTTTGTGAGAGCATATATGGAACACTTGTTGAACATTCCAGGAAGACCAAAGATGGCCTTAAGTCAAGGATGGATCTTGTGGCATTGGAAATTAGGGCTGAATTAGCACCAGACGTTAAAAATGATAAGCGAACATTTCTACCTCCAGCTTGTTATACTTTAACTAGAGAGGAAAAAATCAGATTCTGCGAAGCTCTGAAAAGTATCAAGGTTCCAGATGGGTATTCTTCAAACATCAAAAATCTTGTGTCAATGAAGGACTTTAAACTTCAAGGCCTTAAGTCCCATGATTGTCATGTTCTCATGCAACAACTTCTACCCGTCGCTCTTAGGTGTATCTTACCAAAGCATGTTAAAGATGCTATCATCAGGTTGTGTTTCTTCTTTAATTCTTTGTGCACAACTGTAGTTGATGTAGCAATATTGGATAAATTACAGATGGACCTTATTGTGACTTTGTGCTTACTAGAAAAATGTTTCCCCCCGTCTTTTTTTGATATTATGGTTCATCTTACTGTACATTTGGTGAACGAAGTTAGACTATGTGGCCCAGTCTATCTTCGGTGGATGTATCCATTTGAGAGATACATGAAAATTCTTAAAAGTTATGTTCGGAATCGTAACCGTCCTGAGGGCTGCATAGCGGAGAGTTATGTTGCAGAAGAAGCATTAGAATTTTGTGCAGAATATATGTCAAATATGTGTACTGTTGGGCTGCCACGTGGACATATGCAAAACTTGTCAATTGAGAGGTCCTTATCTGGTGGAAAACGAGTGCAAGTTAATCCAAATTTGCTAGATCAAGCACATTTGTATGTATTACACAACACACAAGAAGTTGAACCATACATTAGGTAAAATATTCATCCACCTAACTAATAAATTTTAATATTTATTCAATTGAATTAGATTTTTTTAATATAATAATCTGTAATTTTTATGCTTTAGTGAGCACATGCAATGGCTTAGAACTAGTTATCCACGTCAAAATGACAAATGGTTGCAAGATGAACATAATCGCACCTTTGCTGATTGGCTGTCAGATAAGGTGCATTCTCACTTTTCTATTACATTTCACTAGTCATAACCTATCCACTTCTTCTTATTAAACAAATAGTAAGTTTTACTGAGATGTTTCTTGCTTGGTAGGTGTATACAGAGATAGAAAATGGTGTTGTTATCTCGGATACCCTGCTACTTGGATATCACAAGGGCCACTTCCTTTTGTGGTTAAACACTCAAGATACGACATTAATGGTTTCCACTTTGTAACACGAGATCGAGACTCTACTCGTGTTACTCAAAACAGTGGAGTGACTCTAGTTGCAGAAGCTATGCATGTTGCTAGTGCAAAAGATAAAAATCCTATAACATGTGACATGACATTTTATGGAGTTATAGATGAAATATGGGTTGTTGATTACCATTTGTTAAAATTTCCTCTGCTAAAGTGTGATTGGGTTCGAAATAGTGGTGGTGTGAAGAAGGATGAACATGGATTCATCTTAGTGGACCTAAATCGGTTAGGGTATAAATCAGATCCATTTATATTGGCTTCTCAAGCCAAACAAGTTTTTTATGTACCTGACCAGATTGAAAAAAGGTGGTCAGTAGTGTGTCATATGCCTACTAGAGGCGATCCCAAATTTTACAAATGAACATGACGTGCAAAATACAAATGAACACCCTCCGTTCACCACCGAATTACCAACTAATGAGTTATTAGAATCACCACGGTGAAAATGTAATCTATGCACGAAATTCTAATGAGGGAATTTAGATTAACGGCTGATATACCCTTTTACAGAGTTGATGAAGTATCTATGCATGAAAGACTAATTATTGTTTATTATTTCATTGTAACTAAGCTTTAAAATTTATGATTGTGCAAATTGTAGCTTTTGGATGTGTTAGTTTCGTTAACATGTTCCAGGGTGTTGTGGCTTTAATCTTTTATGTTATTTATAATATTTTTAAGTCATATTTTTGTTTATTAAGGCTAATTGTTATTTTTGTTTTTCAGGTGAACTTAAATGGATAAAGGAAAGGGTATTTCTAAGAATAATGTGCTTGATGCTAGCAATAATGGTATGGATGATGATTACGATGATCTTTTTTATGATGGCACCAATCATGATGTTCCTGCAAATGCTATGGGCTCTGACTTTGAAGAAGATGAAGAGGACATGGTAGGTGCTGCAGACGTTGTTGCAGGTGCTGATATGGATGCTCCAGAGAGTAATGCGACCAGGGGTGTGAATATGGGTGCTAGGCAGAATAAAAAGCTAAAAACGAGGAAAGGGAAGATTGTTGTACAATATAATGTACTGGGCGTTCCTGCTGGTGATGAAGCCACTGAGCTGGCTTCCTATATTGGAGTCTTAGCTCGTACTTCAGTTTCGATTTTATTTTCTGATTGGCGTAAAGTTCCAGCGGAGACGAAAGAGCGTTTATGGAATCCATTCAGGTAAATTTCCAAATTATTTAACCCATTGATCTTCAATCAATTGTTTTAGTCTTGTTAATTATTGTAACATCATATTATGGTATTAGGACTGCTTCATCGTTCATCCTAACAGGTAAGCGATTCTTTGCTGCAATCAATTGGGCATGCATTTCGTAACTTCAAGTACATGTTGGCAAGAAAGTACATTTTGCCAGTCGCACGAGATCGGAAGAGACTATACAGACCTCCAATTGATTATCCCCAAATCAAGAAACCTGTTTGGACAAAGTTTGTCGATCAGCGTTTATCAGATGCCTTTCAAGTTAGTATCTTCGACTTACACTATATGTTTGACTTAGGTTTTCTTACTTGTTAACATTTGTTAGACATATACAAATAAACACCTTTGTATTCATATGAAATTATTCAGAAAGTCAGCTGTGCTAATAAGGAGAAAAGAGCCTCTAACAAGTTGAATCAGCGACTACCAAGAGGATATGTTGGATTGATGCAAGATATGGTAAGTATATGGCTCTTAGTTTTTATTACGTTAATTTGTTAAAATTATTAATTATTGTGTGGACTTAAATAATATGATTTGTTTATCTACTAGTGCTCAGAAACTGGTCTTTCAGAAGACTTAGTGGACAGGAGTGAACTTTGGAAGAGAGCCCGGAGAATGAAAAATGGGGGTTATGACCCTGAAACTGAGAAGATTGTAATGAAAATGGTGAGGACCTTCAATAAAGTTAAATGTTCTTTAATTAGTTTACCCTTATTATATTACAATTGTATGCTATTTCTAATTTATTTCTGATGATGATAGGAAAAGCTCAAAAAGGAGGCTGAGAAAGGGTCTTTGAAGTCAGATGGAAGAAACGACATTCTTGCACAATCATTGGGAAAGCTTCCTCGAGCTGGCCATATGCAAGGTCTTGGTAAATTTGTAACACCTACCAAGTACTTTCACACAGTTCATGTGCATAATAAGCATGCTGCAGAGACTGACCTGCATGCTTGGAAGCAAGCAATTGAAAGCCAGCTGGAGGAAATCAGTAAACAATTAAAAAGGACACCTCGACACTCAGATATGGGAAGTTGCACCTTCCCCCCCGTTCCTAGCCATGGTGTTGCTGATTGTTTGGAGGAAAATGACAATGACAAGGTGGATGTAGTTGAACAGAAGGTTAGTTACTTTTTTTTCTCCAGCCTTAAGAGTATTAGGATTGATAGTAGGTTTATTAAGTATAGATTTTTTCCTTTGTAATTTTCAGGAGCCTCCTAACTTAGATAACTCAGCTGGCCAGGAGAGGAAATCCTCACCTGGAAAAAAGGTAGAAAAGCAAGAGGAAGCCGATGAAAAGGATGAGAGTACACCAAATAAGAAAAGAAGGACAACAAGAAACATTACTGTCATGCCAAGAAAAAGTCCAAGACTCAACACCAACTTGCCAATGGGTGATGCAAATGACGGAGAAAAAGCAAAGCTTGGTAGTTCTAGAAAGTCATTATTTCAAGAGAATGTGCAATTAGCTGATGGTCTATGGCAAGTTCCACCTGATAGCCCAAGAACAAGAGCTGCAAAGCTGAACAGAAACAAAAGGAAGAAAGGTGCAGTGCAGCATGTGCCGAGAAACACTAGGCACGCAGCAAAGAATGCACAAAAAAAACAATCATCCAATGCTGCAACTCTTTGGCAGATTATGTGACATGTACTTACCTCCATCCGGCTGGATTCCATATTGGATTGATGATGATGTATTTCAGCTACAAGGCATTGTAGCCCATGTTGGGAAAATGGAGTGTGATGCGATGTTGACGATGCAAGCAATAGGAGTTAATGCTATTGAAGTATATATTGCGTAAGAAAATTTTTTCCACTTTAATTAATTTATATGATGTTGCAATACTTGTCTAATGACAAGTTTTGGTTTTTTCCACTTCCTTTTGTTTCAGGTTGCTATATGACTCGATTATCCCAAATAAAAAAGAAGTAAGACCATTTGGATTCATATGTCCAGGATTTGTGTCACCCCATCCTGGACAAATTCCAGACATTTCCCGTCCCAGCCGAGCAGAAGGTGTGTGCAAGCGCTTGAGAAAAGCCCGCAAAGGACAATTCTTGTTCATGCCATACAATCCCAGGTCTGGAAATTTCAAACTGTAATCAAGTGTTCTAATAATTATTTATTCATTTTATCCTGTCTTTCATAACTGTTGCTTTGTTTTCTTTGCCTTTTTCTATTTTAGCTTCCATTGGGTTTTGGTTGTGATTGATGTGGCAAAAAAAGAAGTGTTTTATTTAGATCCTAAGGGGTACGATTCTCCTGATCCTGATTTAGAACAGCTGATTAAATCGTATGTATTCCTTTCCATCTCATAATCCTAATATTCTTGCTTTCCTTAATATATTTTCAATACTTTAACCAATGTACTTTATTCATACAGTGCTATGACACTCGTTTCTCAGCTGAGGATTGTAAAGAAAGATGGAATTATGGCTCTAAGATGAGATTTGTGAAGGTAAACTAATTATCTTAACTAAAATTTTGTGTATCTACCACTTTAAGCCTAAAATAGAATATATTTATAATTATTTTTTTGGTTTATAATCGTGAATAGACCCTCAAAGAACCGGGCGTGGAATGTGGTTATTATGTCTTGAGGTTTATGAAGGACATTATAGCAGACCTTAGTTTCTTGTGATGAATGAAGTGAGTCAGTGATGAATAAAATCATAGGATTTGTTTATACCATGTACACTGCATTGTTATGGAAAATTGATACCAACTAATTTTATGGTTTTTAGTTTCATGGGAAGGCCGCATACACTCAGGCTGAGATTGATGAAGTTCGTTTGGAGTGGGCTAATCACTGCTCTCAAATCATTAACGCAAAAAAAATGGTTAGTATGAATTTAAAACTATGCGCGCAAACATTTTTATTCTTATATATTATAATTGGTTAAAAACTCTAGACAAAGTGGCAATAATGAAAACCTAGTTAGCTACCTGGGTTTCTTTGGCAATAACAGCAACCTAGCTAGCTACCTGGGTTTCTTGAAGTAGGCTTAATCTTTTATTTGAACAACAAACACCTGCAGGCAAAGTTGTTTTCATGCTCTGAAACCTATAGAGAATAACAAAGTTGTTCCACGTTTTATTTCATCAAGGAATTAAGTTGTATCTTAAACCTGTAGTTTTAGTTTAATTCCAGCGTCTTTATAATGATATGTTGGTATTATCATTGGTGCTGCACATGCAAATAAGTTTAAATTTGTAATGATTCTGTTGTATCTAAAACCTAATGGTTTTATTGTAGTAGTTAATTAATTCTTTATAACAATAATGCTAGCTATATTCATTAGATGTTGCACATGCAGGTTGACAGAATTGAGGTTGCTGGATTTGAGAGTTTGGCTGGGTATTTGTGGAAAATGGCAATTCATGTACTGGACATGCGTTCTTGATGCCTTCTTAGCTTGTAAAACTTGACACATTTGTTCTTAGTTGCGGTGAATTGATATTGTTGGATAAAACCCTTTTTGGATGACATTATTAATATAATTTGCTTTCGACTTAATATGATGTATAATTTTATTTTTGGTTCATATTCATTTATGCCTAAACTTCATATATAGGAATGCATAAATTTAAATGATTTTGGTTCATATGAATTCATGCTAAATTTCATATATAAGAATGCATAAATGTAAATAAAATAATTTATAATTATGTTGAGCATAAATTTAGAATGTGACAGAAAAATTGGTCATAAAAAAAATGTAATGACATAAAATATCAATCACAAATTGTGTCACAATCGTAATATTTTACCCGCCAGAATTGTCCAGACAGTAATTCACGCGCGAAAATTAATTTTCCCGCCAAAAAAAACAAAAAAAATTAAAAATTTCCAATTTCCCCGAAAAAATTTAAAAAATTTTTTTTTTTTTTCCATGACTGACATATGACATTTAAACGGGATCATAAAATAATGACATATTTTTTTCAATAAAGAGAGTGACAGGGGACATAGACGATAGATAATTTCACCGTCATCCACCCACTTTTATGATAGATTATTACATCATCTATTGCCGCTTTTCTTGTAGTGGGAGGATTTGTTCCTCAAATATCCAACTTGAGAAATCATGGTTGGTCAGCTTGAAGGACCTAAAATCAAGCACTGATTGAGAGGCAACCTAATAAGAGAAGTTGTTTTAAATTCTTAAAGCATTCAATTTGGTTTTGTAAATTGTTTCGTTGGCCTCTTTGTTATTTTAATTTTGTATCTAGTTTCTTTTATTTTCTTTTATTTCGTGTGCTAATTTGCGCAAGTAGGACTTAAAAAAAAATTTTGGGCAAAGAAATTGACAAGAGTGGCTGCAGTATCATAGCCAGCATGGCAGTTGGAAGGTGGTTCTCAACCAACAAGGGAATTTATCGCTATTGCTACAACATCAATTTTTACAGTTGCACTGACAATCCTTGGATTTTCACCGTTAAAAGACTAACAGGCTTGTGTCAGCAGATTAGAATTGAAGATAAGGGGAGACTATGCAATCCCTAAATTACCGTGATATATATCCTTTCCTTTTTCATTTAAACTTGGTTTTAAAATTCAAAATACTCTTTCCAAGTTTATTCTCTTAATTCTTTCCTTTTTCTACTTTCCTAATTGCTATAAATTAAGGATTCACTTTAACCTTTTCAATTTCACTGCAACTCTTTCTATCCCTGTCGATAACTCAACAATATTTATGATTCTTTTTACATTTAACTTTTTTTAGCACAATATAATTCTGTTTAAACTGCTACAACAATGTCGAAATTTGAGACATGAGCTGCTAGATTAAAGGAATACATAGAGTAGTGAAAACTTTGGAGGAAAAGGGCTTTACATTCCCAAAGCAGCCAACGAGAGTAATAAACAACAACTTTAACACTGTAGCACGGAGAGGATGGGTAAAATTTTACTCTCACCCCAAAGATCTAATCATCCCGGTAGTAAAAGAGTTCTACTCCAACCTACTACAGCAGGATCAACGCAATATCTTTGTAAGGCAAGTATAAGTCCCCTTAGACTCTACAGTAATTAATGCCTTCTATGATTTACCTACTACTGTAGAGTGTAAATATATAAAATTTACTGCGAACATGACAGTGAAAAAATGGGGGGAGGTTTTTAAAACCTTGACTGTCCAGGGTAGTGAATGGATGAATGAAGAAAGGCGAGTGGTTAGTAGGATCGATTTGAAACATATTGCCAAGGTTTGGGTAAAGTTTTTGAAATCTAGATTAATGCCAACTACCCATACATGCTTGCACGGTTTCTCAAGAAAATCAGAGATTTTGGACATGCTTAAAGCATCTTGAAGCACAAAAACACTAATTTGCCCTATACATGCAGAGTAAAGATGTATACTTTCTAGAATCATTGCTGCAACAGTTTAATTTTGGAGAAGCTAAGGAAACTGCTCCAATAGAAGGGTGTGATGATACAGAGGCTAAAAGAGAGTCCGAGGAAGAATAGCAACCAGAGAAAAATGAAACAGAAGATGATAAAGCAGCAGTAGAGTATAAGGATGGAGAGTAGGAAGAGAAAGAACAGACAGAAGAGGAGGAAAGGGAGGCAGAACCTCCAAAGGTGACTTCTACAAGCAAAAGAAAAGAGAAAGTTTTGGTTGAAGATGAGTCAGAATCAGAATAAGATGAGGATGTGGATACAGCTATAGAGGAAGCTATTAGCAAAGTTGCTAGAACAGAAGATGTAAGAAGTACCCTGAGAGGCCTGATTACCAGTATCACTGCTAAGGAACCATTAACAACAACTGCTAACAAACCATTAACAGCAACACCTGCTCAAACTGCTACACAAAAAACCCTAACAAAATCCCCGGTCATAGCTCTCAGGGTCTTTAGCAAATGAAAAAGGGCACAACCTTTTGGAGGTGCTACAACACCAAAAGAGTCAGAACACAAGGAAACAAAGCCAACTTAGCCCAAAGCTACCGAAGTTACTGGAACCCCCAAATGAGTCCAACTCAGAGTTAGAAAACGAAACCACGAGTTGTTGCACCACTAGGTTCACCTAAGGAACGTTTGCGAAGTGCAACTAAGAAAAAGTGAACCTTTTTCAGCAAGAGCTGCAGCAGGACATCCAACAACAAAGGAGTATCCCCTGTTGACCTAATTTAACTTTTTAATTTCTGAAACTTTTCTTTTCTTTTATTTATTTCAGATTGTTCATTTTACATTTCTTTATTGTCAGTATATGCATGTTGTCTTTAAATCATTTTTTTGTGCATGAGAGGACACAACATATTTTAAGTTTGGGGGGGCTGTGCTAGGGTGTAATGTGCCCGTGAATGGATGTGTTTGTGTTATGTGTAGCTCTATTTATCTAGTAGTTGTTGGTGGATTATAGAAACCAGTGAGAATGAATTGAGTGTTGAAATTTGGGAATAAATGATTGCCATGTAGAGACAGTTTATAGATGATGGCTGAAACTTTATCTTTACACTTAGGCTTTGATCGAGTTTTGTGAGTATGTTGTTGCAAAGCTAGAAAGACCAAAAAGCTTAGCAAATACCTTAAGTTTGGGTGAAGGGGAATTTGTTTTTAGATTTATCATAAACTGTGCTTGATATGAAATAAATTCTGCTCCAATGGCTTAGTTGCTGAGTAACCAGGGCTGAGTATAAACCCAATATGTATACTTGAGTAAAAAGGGATCGAAAGTTATGATCATTGTTGTAGCAACTAAAAAAAAAACCTAGAGAGAGAGGCCCTCTATCTAAAATATTGAGTAGCTAGGTCTATTCATGAGCCCCATGTTCAGCCTTGACTAAAAAGTGTCTATAGATAAGGCTATAAAATTATAGCATTTTTCATGTTATTATTGCAACAACTCTGATCTGTGCATTGATTAAATAATTGGGTGTCATCATTATAAGTGATATACATTCACATAAAAAATTAATGATACGTTAAAGAGTAATTTAAATGAAAAAATAGAATATTTTGTTGTAGCACAGTTTGAACTTATTTTTGACTTCTGTTCCCCCATATGTAAATGTACTTATGTCTCGTCTTTGAGTTATATGTGATGTCTGTGTGATGCTGCAGCACCTCTGGAACTTGAACAAAGTGTCACACACACACACACACTTTGGACTAAATAAGGCCCAAGCATAGAACTAAAACTGCTATGGCAATTTTGTATGTCTAAGAGTGTGATCTGAGGGTTGATGAATCCTACTAAGCTTGATGACAAAATTAAGTTTTTTGTTGCATAATTGTGGGATTGAAGTGTTAGTGCTATTGTCATTACTTGAGGATAAGTAATGGTTTAAGTTTGGGAAAGTGATAACTCTATAAAATAAGAGTTATCATGATACTTTTAGACTTTAATCAATATTACTTAGAGAGTAAATTACATGTTTTTATTGTATTTTAGTTACATTTGGCATGAGCATCTATTTTAATTTATAATAAATTGAGTCTTTTTTAGATTATTTTGTGCTTAGATTATATGCATAATTGTAGGTGACCAAAAAGCTCAAGTTTTAGAGATGGAATTCTACTACAACATACTTGCAGAGATAATAGAGAAAAATAAAGAGAAAACAGAGAAAAGAGAGAGATTTGGTGGCTGTGACAGAGGAATCGCAGAGAATAAGAAGGAGAGATCACAAGATCAAGCGGACTTGTGAATAGGGTCATGCTTGATCTAAACTTAGTGAAAAACTAGACATATGGATTCACCTTGTAGGGCAATTGGAACTTAGAGCATTTAATGTTATATCATATGTTAGCATAACAACTAGTTATTGTCAGGTTGCATATAGATATAAGATATCCAACAGGCGTCTGCTGAGGATGCATGAGAGATTCGACCCAATGCTATAGTAGATGTTGTGCCAACTGTTCTGCAATTGAAAAAAAGGGTTAATACCATTAAATGAGTTTAATCACTCAACTACTTTATTTTCATTGAGTTTGTCCTTGTGTTTAGCTTGAGCATTTTTCTTATTGCATTTATTTTAATTTAGTTAGTTTATTTGTTTCATCAATTATTTTATTTTAATTTATATTGAAATTGCATTATTAATATTTCTGTAGCAAATCTGATAACATCAATTCTTGTAGAGACGATCTGAATACTCATTAGTATATTACTTATTGTGTACACTTGCACATTGACACCCATCGCAATAAAAATCAGGCCATAGCTACCGTCACCAAGTTTTCAGCTGGTAGATTTTCTTCAGGCACTCATTATGATGAAATTTGTCATCGATCCTCTGACGAGGTTTGCTACGTTTGGTCAAAATGGATCCTTGATCTTCCCTGTGGCTGTAGACGATGCTAGATCTTTCTTAAAGGTATATGTTCAGCTAAAAAAAATGATTCTTTTAATAAAGAAGATAAATTTTCTTAAAAGCAATATATGTGTTATGAAGCTAACTAATACAATGATTAATTTCACATTTCCAAATAAACGACGAGTATAATATATATAATACTCTTTAAACTACACAGGCTTGTTCTTCTATTTCAACTGGGAGTACCTAACTCAGGTAGTGATTATTCTAACATGATCTCCAATATAAAAAGTAGATATTTGAAAACATCTTCCAAGTTAAGTAGCAAGTATATCGATTTCTCAAGCTCCGGCCTCATTAAGACTTAAAAGTTCAATCGTACCAGAGTTTGATTATGTTGATTTCTCCGTCTTTTTTTTTCATATTAAAAGGTTTTAAGATTTGATCCATTTAGAGAATTCCACTTGTGAGTCTCGAAAGATTTATTTCTATATTTCTCATATGATCTCCTTTTTGTCTGGCCTGTTACAAGATGGAAACTATCACTGTTGAGGTAGGATGAAATTTGATAATGGAATTTCCCTTTAAGGGATATATAAGGCTCATTTATTTTAGTGTTAGCTTTGTAATAGAGGCAGTCGTTATGGACTTCCAGTTCTGAGTTTCAGATTGGAGCTTTTTCATTATTCACATTTATGCTCTGGTTACTCCTATTGACTATCCAACGCTTGGAGAAATTAACATTGTGCATTCTGGTTTCTTTATTATTCTCCCTCTTTATAGTAGGAAATATATTATCTTCACAGTGCACCACGTTAGCATTTGTTTAGATAAGGCACATTATTTGTACCTGTGCTTTTGCTACCACTCAATTGTGGGAAATTCTTCTACAAAAAAATGTCATTTTGATAAAACTCACATTCGTGTACCTAGGGCAACAAGTTTTTTTGCCCTTAAGCTTAGTGAATATTGAGGCAGGCTAGAAAGCTTCTAAACAAACAAATAAAGCACTAATGTTCTTTCTTTAATGCTCTCATGTCAGATGGACATCCTAGAATTTCAAGCATGAGATTTATACTCTTATAAATAGTTAACCATGTTAGGTTCCAAAGTGGTTAGGAGTTAGGTTATTCCTCGGCTTCAATCAATGGTTACAATCCTTTTATTTCCTTCACATCTATGAACTACTCACAATTGAAATTATAAGTGATTTTATATCGGCATTTTGTCACCCTTTAAGTAGATAATTTATTCTTCTAAAATTTGAGCTTAACAGCGAGTGTGCAAAATAAATATGGTGATAATGATTTCACAACTATATTGTAAGTTAAGAATTTTACTCCTTTTTAGCCATAGTCTACATACTTCGTTTTCACAACTTATTCTATAGTAAGCTTAGAATTATCGTATGTTTACCCCATAAGGTGTTAAAAAACCACAATTCAACAAATAAGATGTTAAAATATCACCCTTTAGATAGCAAGAAGAAAACTTTCTACCCACTGAGAGGGCCTTAGCATTCATCTCATAAAGACTTTGGGCTGAACTTCTAACTTTAAGGTTGCTTGCATTATGCTATTTATAACGAGGTTGTCATAGTCCTTCATATATCAAGATTTCCAATGCAATGAAATTTCCCGATTCAAAGCTATATAATACAGATGGTGAGCATTGTAATGCATATTATATGAAATAAAAGGGCATACCTTTACATGGGTGCAGTTGTTCGAAATTTTTTTGTGAGCCAATTTGGTTTCTTTAATTCTTTTTATTCTGCTATTCCTTGATTAGTTGTTTATCCCTAAGGTAGGATTGCGAACTAGCTAACCAAGCGTAGATTTCTAGTGACCACTAAGGTGGTCGTGATAATTTGCTTTCCAATGCAAAGCTTGGTTATGGAAAGAGGTTTCTTGATTGGTGTATTTTCGTTCTCTTCACGAAACTAGGGTCACGAATTATATGCTCTTGGTTGGCTTCAAGTGTGTCTTTTGCTTTCCTAGATATTTACGTTGAAATCTCTTATTGTTCGCTTTTGCTTTTTCCTGATTTGAATGTTTATTTTGTGCGTTACGCGCTATTGAGTTTGTTGGAAATATATATGAATATATATGTGAATTTATTTATATATAGGATTCTATCACTTTGAGATCACCTATGAGGGATGCATGACCAAGAGCAAGTGATCATTTTTGTTAACATTTATGTTAACATAATGTTGATTTTGATGATAACAAACAAAATTAAGAATGATTAAGTTTTTGAAAGCTTAAATTATTTTTTCATACATTTTAAATAAATCATTATTTTCACATTATAAAGGTTTTATATCTAATAGAAAAATGATTTTATGAAATTGGTTGTTTTTCAAGTTTATGGTTTAATTGAAAGAATTTTAAAAACTTTGAAATCAACAAGTATTGCGTGAAATTTTGGAAAAGGATTTATTTGAAACATTTTATAGCATTTTGGGTCATATCATAATTTCAGAATGTTTTGGGATTCACAAAGTAATTTTTACAAATTCTGAAATTGGACTTAATTATAAATTTTATAACGTTTTGGGCCATACTATAGTTATGGAAAGTTTTGGGGTCAAACTGTAATTTTCGCAAACAAACCTTTGTCGCATCATTCTTGTAGCAAACGGTAATCCGGTTATGCTAAACGGCAATCTTGTTATGGGCAGAAACTCTCCGGATGAAAAGCGGCAATCCGGATATGCTAAACTAAGTCCTAAGATTCGACGGCGAAAAGCTTCTGGAGCATAAACGACAATCCGGTTGTGCTAAACGGAAGTCCTAATGGGGCGAAAAGCTTCGGAGCATAAACGGTAATCCTTGTGCTAAACGGTAATCCGGTTATGAGGCGAAAGGTTCTGAGCATAAACGGCAATCCGATATCACAAGCGGCATTCGGATACTCAAAATTTAAATTTTTACCTTAACGGTAACATGCAAGCGGAATTCCGGATACCATAAACGGTAATCCAGTTATGAGTAAAAAGCTCATAACGGCTAGTTTTTTAGCTCCATCTATATAAACTCAAATCCAAATCATTTTTGGTAATCTTGGCAAGCATAAACAAGTGCACACAACATATATTGAGCTTCAAATTCGAAAATCATCATAGATTAAATTCTTATTGTGCTATTATTTGCATATCCACTCTTAAAGAGAGTTTTTGTTGTAATCTTTATTTTTCTCATCAAATTTGTGAGTGTATAAGTGTGGGAAACACTTGAGTGAAGAGATTGAGGATAATCTCTTGTTGTAAAGGTTCATTGACACCTTGGAAGTCAATTGTAAACATTTGAAGCCTTGGAAAGGCTTGGATAGTGAAATCCTCAAGCTTGGGTTGCTTGGAGGCGTGGACGTAGGCGGGGATAGCCGAACCACGTAAAAATCCTTGAGTTTGCTTTCTCCTCCCTTACTCATTTATTATTGTGCCTTTATTGAATTTATTGTTTTCGCATTTATTAAAGCATTAGATTGGATTGTTGTGTGTTTTGTTAGGATAATTTTTAAAATACCAATTCACCCCCCCTCTTCGGTTGCACACTTGCATTTCAATTGGTATCAGAGCAAGGTGCTCTTGTTTAGACTTAACCGTCTAGAGTTAAAGATCAATAGCAACTCAAATTAGCTCAACCTTCATGGAAGGCCAATCTACTACTAGGCCACCTTTTTTGATGGAAATGATTATCCTTATTGGAAAACTAGGATGAAAGTATTTTTACAAACCTTAGACTATGAAATATTTTTCATAGTTTGTGATGGCTCATTCATTTCTAGGAAGAATGCTTTAAGTGAATTGGATAGGAAAAATATGTCTTTAAATTCTAAGGCTATGAATGCTTTATTTTGTGCCTTAGATAAAAAGGAATTTCATAGAGTTTCAAATTGTTCTAATGCTTATGAAATTTGGAGAAAACTTGAAGTTTTGTATGAGGAGACTACAAATGAGGAGGAATTTCATGAAGTGTCGAATTTGACACTTATGGCAATTGGAGATGAATCGGATGACGAGCTTGATGAGGTAAGTGATCATAGCTATGATGAATTATATGATGCTTTTAAAGAATTGCATGATGAGTGGATGAAACTTGGTAAAAAGAATGCATGCCTTAAGAAGAAAATGCTAGAACTTACAAATGAAAATGATGCCATGAAAAAATGCATTGATTCATTGAATGAGAAGATAAATGAACTAGAATTAGAAAATAAAACATTGCATGATAGAATTGCATTATCAAATGAGAAACCTAGCACTTCACGCAAGCATCTAGAATCACATGTAAATGACTTGAAAAATGAAAAAGATGCTTTGCAAAAATCCAATGCTTCATTAAATGAAAAGATCAAAGAATTGGAATTAGATAATGGAATGTTACATAATAAGATTGCATCATTTAAATGCAAACAAAGTACTTCATATGAGCATGAGAAATCACATGTTGATGAATTAATGAAAGAAAATGAAGTGCTTAAGAAGAAGAGTATTGAGTTAAATCAAATTGTGTTAAAATTCATAAATGGGCAAAAGATGTTGGATAACTTGCTTAATTCACAAAAATGTGTGTTTGACAAAGGAGGTATTGGTTATAAGCCAAATTTGAAGCAAAAATATTATAAGAGTTATTTTGTTAAAACTACCTCAATTAATGATCAAATTGTATGCCATTATTGTAATCAAAATGGTCACATGAAAAATAGATGTCTAGTTAAAAGAAATGCATATTATGGAGCAAAATGTATTTGGGTTCCAAAAGGAACTATTGCTAACACTCAAGGACCCAAGAGTATTTGGGTACCAAAGCACACAACTTGAATAATTTTTTTGTAGGTACCACAAACAAGGAATGGTGGAGAGTTCCTTGATGAAAGCTTGTGAAAATAATTATTCGATCATGATATAGGAGAAAAAGATGAGGCAAGATGATTTAATTGTTTTGGTAACAATTCTTGCCATATTGATTTTGTTGAATGAATCATGATAAATAGATAATAGCTTGAATTTGTGAAAGTATGCTTGTATGCTTACATGATGGAATTATCATTATGTATAACATTGAGTGCTTTATTATGATGTATGGTTATTTATATATATGATCATAGCTTATCAACTCATCATGATGGATTTGTTTGATATTAATGTTTTTGAAGTGTTTAAGCATGATAGATAAGTGGTGTGTTTGATTTTGATGATTGTATGATGTGTATGCATGATAGATGAGTTATATGTTTGCATTTATATTTCATGCATTAAAAGGCTTATTGAATTGTTTTAAATCACAAAATGATTTAAAATCAATCAATTTTTAAGCCAAAAATAAATTGGTGTGTCTAATACAAGTCTAAGAGCTTACCAAATTTCAAAAATGTTTTCCAAAGCCTAACCGGTATACCGCTTCCTATCACCCAGAAAACCGTTTCTCTTATTGATTATTCTGTGGATTAAATCCGGATAACCGAATTCAGCAAACGGAAAGCCGAATTAGTTTTGGTTGCTCTTGGGTTGAATTTCGGATAACCGGATTGGCAAAATTGGTAAGCCGCTTGAGAGAGTTTCAATTCTGGACAACAATCGGTCATCCAGTTATAAAAATCCGGAAAGCCGAATTTACAAAGCTTCTTTTCTGCCTCAAAATCGGACAGCCGGTTCCTCTATCCGGAAATCCGGATTCGCGTAACTAACTTACTGTCCAAAACCGGATAACCGGTTAGTGCTATTCGGATAGCCGTATTCGTGAGTTTATAAGCTGTTCTTCTTCCTCATTCTTTTGGCAAACTAGATTCTATTATCTCTCTCCAAAACCGTGAGGAAACTCTCTTCCATTTCCATTCAATTCTTCTTCATTTCTCACCCATTTTCGTGCCAAGATCAATCTCTCAAACCATTACCCATGCATTTAACCTTCATTAAACACTTTCTAATCATTATTTCTTCAATTGTTCTTCATCATTTCATTATCATCTCTCACGCGTGAATAGTGCTTCTTCATTTCTCTCTCAAATTTCTTCATCTTTCACTCATTTTCTTGCCAAAATCAATCATCCAACTTATTACTTATACATTACTCATTCAATTTTCACTCACAAAACTTCATTTAATCAACTCTCCACATCAAACCCAAAATCAAAAACCTAACTCTACTTGTTTCTCTCTCTTCAAATCTAAGCTTTCTTTCACCAATTTTTGATTCAATCATATTATATCTTACCTTAAATCATTTCTTAGATCAATACAATCAGTTTAAATTTATCCATTTCACTCATTATTTTACAAAACCGAATTTGTATATTTCGGGTATTTTAAAGTACCTCTTCCATGAGTACTCACCTTATAGATTTTACCTTGGTTCTTTATTAAATTATGTACTTACATTTTCATATGCATTGTTGTGTTTAATTATGGATTGAGGTTGGTAATTGTTATGTTATAACTCTTTAGTTAATTGCATGCTTTTTTTTTTCTTGATTAATCATTGAGATGTTATTATTTTTTTTTTTTGTGTAAGCATGGATTTATAGTAATTTTGATAATTGATGGTTATATATGTATTACTTGATAAATTGATGGAGTTGTTGGTTTGTTATAATTGTTTAAGCTTATATAGAAGTGTTTTTAACCATGTTGTGTATTTGAGGATTTATTCAGTTTTAAAGGGAGACTCTGCCGAAATTTTTGCTCGCACAAAATGGATAATATCTTCATCAAATTATTTTTGATGTCATATTTTAAATTGCATCTATCTATTTTTTTTATGTTGAATGGGGAGATAAATGTGATATGTTTTTGGATAAAATCAATTTTGGTTATTTTTAAATTGGCCATATATTTAGGGGGAGTATACAATATGATGTTGGATAATATGCATTTTAAACTTTTTTATTGTCCAAAGGGGGAGACATACTAATATATCATTTCAATATTGTCAAAAAGAGGAGAATAATATGCACTTTGAATGTCATTTTGATGATTGATATGTGATTATGGTGATGATTTTGATGATATTGAGATATGATGATGATTTGATTACATGGTTTTTATATGATGATTTTATGTTATGAGTTGTTGACTTGGTAATTGATGGAATAATGGTTCATAATTTTTTTTTTGGTGTGATGATTTGTGTGTGGGGTTTACTTGTATCATGATTTATGATAATTTGGGAGTAATATTACTAAACTTGTATTTGAGGTGATGCTTGTTGTTAGGGGGAGATTCTATCAAAATTTCTACTCGGACAACATGAGTAACAAATTTGCTACTCTTATTCTTTTCCTTTAAGTTTTCTTTTTAATGATGAAGGGGGAAGAAGAATACATGTTTTTTAAATTTATAAAAATTTTCTACTCTTTTTCTTTGCCTATTAAGTTTTTCTTTTTGATGATGAGGGGGAGAAGAATACATGTATTTAAATTTCTTAATTGGAAAATTGTAAGAGAAGCTTACATTTAAGGGGAGAAATTTATGGAATCATTCTTTAAATACATGAAAGGTTTGTCATCATCAAAAAGGGGGAGATTGTTAACATATATGTTAACATAATGATTTTGATGATAACAAACAAGATTAAGAATGATTAATTCTTTAAGCTCAAATTGTAAGGAGAGCTTACATTTAAGGGGAGCAATTTATGGAATCATTCTTTAAATACATGAAAAGTTTGTCATCATAAAAAAAAGGGAGATTGTTAACACAAATGTTAACATAATGTTGATTTTGATGATAACAAACAAAATTAAGAATGATTAAGTTTTTGAAAGCTTAAATTATTTTTTCATACATTTTAAATAAATCATTATTTTCACATTATAAAGGTTTTATATCTAATAGAAAAATGATTTTATGAAATTGGTTGTTTTTCAAGTTTATGGTTTAATTGAAAGAATTTTAAAAACTTTGAAATCAACAAGTATTGCGTGAAATTTTGGAAAAGGATTTATTTGAAACATTTTATAGCATTTTGGGTCATATCATAATTTCAGAATGTTTTGGGATTCACAAAGTAATTTTTACAAATTCTGAAATTGGACTTAATTATAAATTTTATAACGTTTTGGGCCATACTACAGTTATGGAAAGTTTTGGGGTCAAACTGTAATTTTCGCAAACAGTGCACTGTACCGTTACTGTAGCAAACGGTAATCCGGTTATGCTAAACGGCAATCCGGTTATGCTAAACGGAAGTCCTTACGGGCGAAAGCTTCGGGCATAAACGGCAATTCGGTTGTCTTTAGCGGAACTCGTTCTAAGCGGCGAGAAGCTTCAAGCATAAACGGTAATCGGTTGTGCTAAACGGTAAACCGGTTGTGCTAAACGGTAATCCGATTACGAGACAGAAAGGTTCTGGAGCATAAACGGCAATCCGGATATCACAAGCTGCATTCCGGATACTCAAAAATTCAAATTTTTGCCTTAACGGTAACATGCAACCGGAATTCCGGATACCATAAACGGTAATCCGGTTATGAGCAAAAAGCGCATAACGGCTAGTTTTTTAGCTCCATCTATATAAACTCAAATCCAAATCATTTTTGGCAATCTTGGCAAGCATAAACAAGTGCACACAACATATATTGAGCTTCAAATTCGAAAATCATCATAGATTAAATTCTTATTGTGCTATTATTTGCATATCCACTCTTAAAGAGAGTTTTTGTTGTAATCTTTATTTTTCTCATCAAATTTGTGAGTGTATAAGTGTGGGAAACACTTGAGTGAAGAGATTGGGGGATAATCTCTTGTTGTAAAGGTTCATTGACACCTTGGAAGTCAATTGTAAACATTTGAAGCCTTGGAAAGGCTTGGATAGTGAAATCCTCAAGCTTGGGTTGCTTGGAGGCGTGGACGTAGGCGGGGATAGCCGAACCACGTAAAAATCCTTGAGTTTGCTTTCTCCTCCCTTACTCATTTATTATTGTGCCTTTATTGAATTTATTGTTTTCGAATTTATTAAGGCATTAGATTGGATTGTTGTGTGTTTTGCTAGGATAATTTTTAAAATACCAATTCACCCCCCCTCTTGGGTTGCACACTTGCATTTCAATTTTGAGTTAGAACTCTATAATATCTTATAATATTATATTAAAGATATTAAGTGATCATTAAGAAGATGATCACTCCAATAATTTTTTAAGCTTATTTAGAGATCATTGAGAAGATGATCACTACTTCTTGCAATTCTATAAATAGACGGCAAATCCATAAAAATTAAGCTAAGCTAAATTAAGCTAAGTTGAAAAGAAAAATAATTATACAAAGTGCAATTTAGAGAAAATTCAAGTCAAGAGAAGCTTAGAGGGTTCTTACAACGTGAATAGAGAGGATTTTCTGACTTTGTGATCATTCTCCGACCAGAAATTAGTTGCACAACCTTGGTTTGCCAGTTTTCTGCATATAATCCGGGTATGTGTTTAAATTCAAATTTTCAAGTTTTTATGTTGATTCTTGCTCGAAAATCAACATTGGTATCAGAGCTAAATAGGTTGTGTTCTTATTTAAGCATGTAAAGCATGAAACACAGCATGTTCTTTAAGAAAATCGATTTTTTCATCAAGAACACATATTAATGGCATGTTAAAATTTACTTGTTTTTTATGCCATGCAACTGGATTAATAAACATATTAAGGTGTATAGATTAATTCCTAGTTGCCATGAAGATTAATATAATCCATGTAATGAGTAAAATGAAAACCTAGATATGGAACCTGTAAGTTTATTTTACTCATATCTTTTATGATACATAACATATGAATATGAAATTAGTATCATTAAAACGAGAAGGAAAAGATCTTTTCAACGGTATATCATATGCAAAATTCTGACGTGTGGTTAGAGAGAATGGAGCTTTCAAATTTCTGGTTCGAAATCTGGAAAATTTTTTTTGAGATTAAAGATGATGAACAGTAAACACTATAGTTGAATACTGTAGCCATACTGTAGCTAATACTGTATCGAAACTATAGAGGGCCGAACCGAACCATTAAACCGAACTGGTTTGGAGTTGAACCAGTTTTTGGTTTTCTAAGAAAAGCCCACTCGCGGCGGTGGAGAGTGTAATCCACGCGCCACCTTCCCGATTGAATTTTGAGGCGTCATTTGCGGCAATATTTTAATATTTTATTCTCTATTTTTCTAAAATTTAAAAAAATTAATTTATAACATGGTTATATATTTAATTTGAATTTTATTCAAATAAATACTTTAAAATTAGAGAATTATACTTTTTATAAGTGTTAAAAATATGAAAAAAAATTTTTTTGCATATGATAATGCATCCTTAAGAGGGTTGGACTTCAATGGGAGCATAACAAAACTACTTGAAAAATAAATAGAAATAATCCTGGCGCAGTAATATGGACTAATTGCATGTCTAGGAAAATTCTGACAAAAAGGGCATCGGCCTAAGGAACTTTGGTACTTAGAGAGATTTTTTAAATCTCTACCATTTTCATGAGAATTTTCCTGGTGCATTGTCCACATGAACAGATGCATGAGGGATGTATTCTTCTGACATTTTTTTTAAAAAATGGGAGTTCTATTATTGTTAAAATTCTGAGGGAATAAACAATAAATGAATTAATATTTTCCGCAGTATACTAAAATTATGTTAACTTAATGTTTGGAAATGATGATGATTGGAAGCTTCGACAACTTTTCGAATCAAATCTTTATATTAAACTTATCATGTTTTCGGTTATTTGTTTGCGGCAAAATAATTAAATATGTGTAAATAAAATCAAGAAAGGTTTTCTTATCTCCGTGTCTTATGTTTTTTCTTAGAAGAAATGGCAACAAACAGTGTCGTGGCTGAATTAAAAAAAAGAATTAAACTGAACGGCAACAATTATGATATTTAGTACCGCAAAGTTCAAAACATCCTTTAATTACAAGACTCACTATAGGTAATTACACACATTATGACTAAGCCACCAAAGGGTAACTCTGCTCAACATAAAAAAGATCTTGAAGCTTATGCAGCTTGGAAAATAAAAAATTGTAGTGCGCGCATTTTGTTGCTGAGCATTATGGAAGATGATTTTATGTGTGAGTATGAAGAATACCAAATGGCTCACCAAATATGGAATACCTTGAAAGAAAAGTATGGTGGTACTTCTACCACTAAACTTAAAAGACTCACTATTAAATTTGACACTTATAAATTACGCCTCAATACTTCGATGGAGCAGCATTTAAGAGAAATGTCACTTTTAATAAGAGAGTTAAAAAATACTAATAGCATTATAATTGACGAACAACAAGTTCAGACAATTATTAGATCTCTTCCAGATAGTTGGGAGCATATGAAAGTTAACATGACATACAATGAGAGTGTCAAAACGTTTAAAGATATTCAACGTCACTTGGAGTTAAAAGATGAGCGCCTAGTGGCAGCTAAAACTTCTACTCAACTTTATATGGCTGATACCAACTCGCAAAAAGCTTCGGGCTTTAAAAGGAAAAAATGAGGTAAAATCTCCCCTCAGAGTAGGAAGAAAGTTGATCAAGGACAATCCAGTTTGGGTAAGTACAAAAGAGGAAAACGGGCTAGTCAAAAGAAGGATATGAGCAAAGTGACATGTTACAATTGTAACAAACTTGGCCATTTCGCTCGTGATTGCACTGAGCCGAAAAAGGTACATACTAAATCCACAAATTTACATAATATGTACGTAATAGGCTCCGTTTATATGACCGAAACTCATCCTTTGTTGATTGTAGATTCAAGAACAACGGAACACGTAGCCAATAAACATGGAGCCTATGTGGAATATCGCCGGATTAGTTAAGGGACTAAGTGGATATACGTGAGGAACAACTCAAGGGTTGAAGCTAAAGGAATTGGCACTTGCAAATTACAACTACATGGTGCCAAATACTTTATCTCCACGATGTGTTATATGCACCAGAGATCCGACGAAATTTAGTATCTGTCACTGTACTTCTGAACATGGGATATCATGTGATATTCCATGATATTTGTATGCAATTAGTTCTTAATAAAACTCTAGTCGGAGCTGGTTATTTACTTAATGGTTTTATGATTTTGAAAGTAGTTAATCAGAATTATAATCAAGATTTTTTTTTCGTTAATCACATCTTCTGATTCTGTGGATGTTAATGTGTGGCATGCCAGACTAGGACATATAGGGCAAGAAAGAATGCATCGATTATCTAGAGAGGGCTATTTGGGCTCACTCGATAAAATAGAATTGTCTATATGTGAGAGTTGTCTAGCTGGAAAAACAACAAGAAAACCATTTGGTAAAGGAACTAGAGCTGAAAGTTCTTTGCAAATTATCCATTCTGACATCTGTGGTCCAATGAGTGTAATGGCAAAACATGGCGCCTCATACTTTATTACATTCATTGATGATTACTCACGTTTTGGTCATGTCTATTTGATTTCTCACAAATCGGAAGCATTTGATTACTTTTAAAAAAATTTAAAATTAGTTGAAATCAATTAGACAAAACGATCAAAGTCTTAAGAACAGACCGTGGATGTGAATATTTTTCTGAACAGTTCAAGGAATTGTGTCAAGAGAAAGGTATTGAGAGACAGTTAACTATTTCTGAGACTCCACAACAAAATGGTGTTGTGGAAATGAGAATAGGACATTACTTAAGATGGTTAGGCCTACGATGGCGCAAGCAAATCTCTCAATATCCTACTGAGGGGATGCATTGCTGACTGCTGCCTACATACTTAATCGAGTCCCAAGTAAGTCAATCAGTTCCACTCCATATAAGCTATGGACAGGCAGAAAACCTGTTCTAACTCATTTGCGACCCTGAGGGTCTGCAGCTTATGTTTACAATCCTTCTCATACACACGGAAAATTGGGTGCAAAAGGAAAAAAATGTATTTTTATAAGATATCCTGAGCATTCAAAAGGGTATGTATTGATTGGTGAACGTGATGATGAAACTATAACTGAACTAGAATCACGAGATGTCATATTCTTAGAGAATGAATTTCCTAGCATTACAGATGTTGACAAAGATATTCGTTTATATGAAATGAATGATCTACTGAGTATTGTCAATCGAATTGAGGAAAACCCAGATTTGCTTAGGATTTCTCTTCCTAGTGGGAGTCAACCATTTTATGGAATGACTTCGCAGGATGCCTTAATTCGAATGAGTAATCGTATTTCCATCCTACGTCGTCGTTTTGAGATTGAGGGGGAGGCATTTATGGTTGCTTCATATGATAGCGATGAGCCAAAAACTTTTAGTGAGGCTATTACATCATCTACTAAGAATTATGGATAAAAGCAACGAATGAAGAGATGGAGTCTATGAAATCAAATCAGGACTGAGATTTGGTTGATTTACTGCCTAAATGAAAAACCATTGGAAACAAATGGGTTCTACATATAAAACGAAAGGCATATGGCACAATTGAGAGATATAAGGCATGCTTAGTACCGAAAGGATATACCCAACAAGAAGGTATAGACTATGAGGAAACTTTTTCCCCTGTGGTAAGGTTTGCCTTAATAAGATTGATTTTAGCAATCGTTGCACATATGGATCTTGAATTACATCAAATGGATGTTAAAACAGCATTTCTCAATGGAAAACTGGAGGAAGAAATATACATGGATCAGCCTGAGGGTTATATATTGCAAAACCGAAAGCGCAAAGTTTGCAAGCTTAAAAGGTCAATATATGGGTTGAAACAATCCTCTAGACAATGGTATCTTAGGTTTCATGAAGTCATAATTTCTTATGGATTCTTGATGACCGAAGAAGACAATTGTGTATATGTTAAAAGATCAGAAGATAACTTTGTTATCTTATCTCTATATGTGGACGATATTTTGTTGGCTGGAAACAATCTAAAGTTTGTCAAAATCATTTAAGAATGGTTATCCTCAAATTTTAAAATGAAAGATATGAGCGAAGCAGCTTATATTTTAGGAGTTAAAATTCATAAGGATCGTTCAAAAAGACTTTTATCTCTTTTACAAGAGACATACATCAAGAGAATTCTTGAACGATTCAATATGTCAGATTGTAAACCTATTGATACTCCTATTTCAAAAGGATAAACTCTAAGCCTTAAAATGTGCCCTAAGACTCCTGAAGAACTAAAAGCAATGGCACGAGTTCCGTACTCGAGTGCTGTTGGTAGTCTTATGTACACTATGATGTGTACTAGACGAGACATTTGTTATGTTGTGGGGTTAGTGAGTAGATACCAATCAAATCCGGGACGAAAGCATTGGAATGCAGTCAAGAGGATCATTGCATATCTAAAAGACACTGCCGACTATTCTTTATGCTATTAGGGAGGTAAATTGCGCCTAATTGGTTATACAGATGCCGATTGGGGTGGCGATCTAATGAGCAAAAATCGATCTCCGGATATGCATTTTTACTTAGTCGTGGCGCGATTTCTTGGAGTAGCAAGAAACAAACATGCATTGCTCTATCTACGATGGAAGCTGAATATGTGGCATGTTCAGCAGCAGTGTAGGAAGTTGTATGGTTTAAGAGATTTATTGAAGATCTCAAAATAGTTATTGATTCTTCTAGACCAGTAATTATACATTGTAATAGCCAAGCAGCCATATCTTTTATAAAAGATGCCAAATGCCACAGTAAGTCAAAACACATAGAGACCAAGTACAATTTTATAAGAGAAATTATAGCACAAAGAAAAGTGCTAATACAATACACATCTACACATTTTATGGTAGCAGACCCATTTACCAAAGCCATAACACGAGATGTTTATTTGAAACATACTCGATCATTGGGCCTACGTAGACTGTAAAATTGTACTTGATGAGATATTGTTTTTGAAGTAATGGACATGTAATTCATATGGTTAAATTCTTATCGTTTGTCCATATAAATTTTTTTTATTACACATATTTAGAGTAAAGTTATGTCATCAAGTTTTTGATCGGCTTTCTTACACAAGCGATCGCCTCAGTTGCTAGAAAAGCAAGTTGAGATGAGACAATAGAGAAAGAATAAGATACTATGTACATTCTTACAGAGCATTTATAAATGTGTCGCCTTGACTGGGTTAAGATGAGGTTTATAAATATAAAACCGACCATGATAAACCCAATAATCATGGAAACCTGATTAAAGCCAGACGTGAGTATTTAATTTGGCGCTTTAGATAAGCGAGGTTATTAAAAACTCAGGTTAGCTTGAGAAGTGATTAAACTGAGATCTGTACACTGAAATAATTTAGACATACGCTATCAGAAAAGAGAATTCACTGTAGGTCATATTTCATATAACGTGTGCTTTAATGATCAAATAAAGAAAATGAGAAAATTTCCCTTATTTCTCATTGTGTAAAGTTTCTTTGAGGTATTATAAACCTCAATAGGTATCCTCATGTACTATCAGCTATATTTTGAGGTGACAGATTAGTGTTTGCAACTTTAAACTTGTTTTCTAAAGCTATGATGTTATTCGGTTTATGAAACAAGTCTAGGAAAGCAGTTAATCTGAAACTAAGAAATATGAGAGTGATGGGAAGATTCGTTACTTACATCTACCTTATGTTTTTTCAGTGGTACTAATTGTATAATCTGGGATTGATACAATTATGATTATATAGAGTGTATATTGTCAAGCATAGCTTTTGATATGGGACTTAGTATGCTTGAATTTGATGTAATAAAATGGAATCTAGGATACATGATGAATAGCTCTTTTGTATAGAATACAATTGAGATTAAAAGCAATATAGCTCCTGCTTATTGTTCATGGGTCACATGTTGCATTTGCTAATATGATAACTGAGTTTTGAGGCTTGAATAGAGAGTTCTCGTTGCACTATAAACATCCCATCATGTGTGAGTGGGAGATGTTGGAAATATATATGAATATATATGTGAATATATTTATATATAGGGTTCTATCACTTTGAGGTCACCCATAAGGGATGCATGACCAAGAGCAAGTGATCATTTGAGTTAGAACTCTATAATATCTTGCAATATTATATTAAAGATATTAAGTGGTCATTAAGAAGATGATCACTCCAACAATTGTTTAAGCTTATTTAGAGATCATTGAGAAGATGATCATTACTTCTTGGAATGCTATAAATAGAGGGCAAATCCATAGAAATTAAGCTAAGCTAAATTAAGCTAAGTTGAAAAAAAAATAATTATACAAAGTACAATTTAGAGAAAATTCAAGTCAAGAGAAGCTTAGAGGGTTCTTGGAACGTGAATAGAGAGGATTTTCTGACTTTGTGATCATTCTCCGACCAGAAATCAGTAGTATAACCTTGGTTTATCGGTTTTCCACATATAATCCGGGTATGTGTTTAAATTAAGATTTTCAAGTTTTTATGTTGATTCTTGCTAAAAAATCAACAGAGTTCGTCTAGGTAAAGATATTTTCCAGCCCTCCAGATTGGCAATCTCTTCTTCTTAATCTTGTTAGAATTTGGTGAATCTTAAGACCACTTGTACCCGAGAAGGCATGTTCAAGTCAAAAGTGAATAACTATATCGAAACCTATGATAGATTTGATCATAATTAAGAACTGTGTTGGCAGAAGGCCCTCCTTCTAGTACCAACTGTTGATACCTGATTTTTTTCCCGCTTGGGGTCAAACCAAGTGCAATAATAGAGGTATACCTGCACATACAATAACAAACAAAAAGTGGTTAAATGGGGCCAGAAAAAAGGGTTTCTGGTAATCCCACCCTAATGCTTAAGTCAGTGGCTGGAGAATGTGAGTTGAATCATAAAATTAGAATTCTAGTGAATTTACTTCTCTTTGAGAGAGTAATTAGAGTATTTATAGCATGCCACACTTTTAGGTGAGTAGGTCCTTTTATCTTGACGAATGTCAGGAGTTATTGACTAGTGGGAGCTAAGATGAGTGTGTCCTCTTATTTATAGCCAACTTCTTCACCCACTTTTATCATGTTTCTATGTGTTCTTTTCCATTGGTAAGTCGTATCCCTAAATTTTCACATTGCTGGCTTAGTGTCTTTGACCAATTCATGGCCCTAATTGAGAATTCCTGATTTCCTACCTCAAGGGGTCATTAATTCCCATCTGATGGTCTACGTTTCTACTTTTGAGAGATCAGCATTTCCACCTCGGAAATCCTAACCTACTCGAGGTGGAAAATTGACTAATTTCCATATTAACATCCTATACTGTTTTGTTAACATAAGAAGAGATTAAGGTTTAACTTGAAGGATTGGATGTGGTAATCTCAGCTACTAGATCTAAAATTATAAAGAGAATTAAGCTGGTATCTATTTATTCCAACTCCATCAGTTCCCTCTCTCACCACCACCACATGCCTTAGCAGCAGTGGTTGCTTGATCCTAAAGCCAAAAGAAAGCGATAGGAGCAGCAGCAATGGACTGGAGATGCTCTCAAACTTGAAGAAGGCAATGATGGCTGCTAGATCATGAACCTAGAAGGAATTAGTGATAGTTATCGGCAGGCAGTAGCAAAACCGGAAGGAAGTGGCAGCAGCAGCAGTGGCCAAGAAACCAAGAATGAAGTGGCAGTGGTAACCAAGCTAGAAAAAAGCGACAGCAAAGCAATTCGGCAGATCCTTAGGTAGAAAATGGGGCTTGATTATTCAGGAGTAATGTGCTATGAGTGTATGTGTCTGTGTATTATTTCAAAATTAGAAAATTGCCATTGGATTTCGTTCAGTTCCAATTTTAGAGTTTTGGATTAAAAATCGAACTAAATCATTTAGTTTGGCTCCGGATAAAGCTATTTGGCTTTTTAATTAGAAAATACCACACCGAAACCCAAAAAAACAAAGTCAGTTTGTTTTTTTTTTTTTTTTAATGCAGTTTGGTTCTGCCCACGGCTAGTAGAAAAATTTTAGTCATCGAACATGTGTGTCGACTGTACCACTCCCCTAATTTCATTAAGACCTACAATCTCTACTTGTTTCATATGTTACAATTCTCTTATATTGGGTGACTACTTTTGGGTTATCATAAGCAGTTGCCACTAAGGGTACTGACATTTCCACACTACTTTATATTTAAAACTAGTGGCGTACCCAACTTTCAAAATCAGCAAGGATGAATTTAATTCATTTAAAAGAATTTGATTTTTCTCAAGGATTTTTTAAATACTTTTATATTTAACATACTATTTAAATTGATTTTGGTTATCAAAATATAATTGTCAATCCACTTTTTGTAAATTATTCAAAGTTGATGAGGTAAATCACAAATTTTATTGTTGATATATATAAATTTTAGCTGTAATTTAGAAAAGATTTTCTAAAAGCTTTTAGATAAGCAGTACCTCTAGTAGCTCCGCCACTGCATAAAACAACCCAATTTACTAACCATTCCATTAAAAAAAGTTTAAAATCAAAATATTTTTTAAACCACCACGTAAATATAAAATATAACCTTGTCCACATACTATTTTTAAATACCAAAAAAAACCTTTATTTTTAATTATTTCATTTTTTAAAGAAAAATAAACAGAACTCAAACATCATAAAGAAAACAATTAATTATTCATGCATGAAATTAATAGAAAAGTGAGAACCAATGAGGTTTTCAATGATCAAATATCATGACTCTAATATTATTAAGTGGATGACCCGTTTTGACTTATAAGTATGTAAATGCTAAATACCTATCTTTAAGATGCTTTTTATTTATAAAACCAAATAAGATAATATTTATATTAAGATATTAAAATAGAAAAGATAAACATGTTACTTAAATTAATTGCTAATTTACCACAATGACTTAAGTTAGGATCAACAAAATTATTATTTAATTGAGATTATCAGTTTATCAAATTTTAATTTATTCAAATTATACTTGTTTAACTTATTACTTGCATATATAAGTTAAAAAGTTGAATCCGAAGATATTAATTGCCACCAAGTTTCAAAAATTGAGTCACAAGAGGCATTAACAATCACTTGACAGGGAAGTCCAACAAATTAAAATTTGCAAAATTGATTTCTCTATGATGGAGCCCGCATGTACCAAACCATCTCCATGTTTTCCTTTTGAATTCGTTGCTTCAATAATCCAAGTTTAATGCAATCTTTTTTTATTACTCATGTACGAATACGAGTGTCTGATCCACATACCTTGAAATCGATTAGGACCCTAGCTATATTTCAAAGACTTTTGAGGATGAAGTCTCCTTCTATTATTAGTTAAACATTATGAAGCCCCACGACCTGCAAACCAAACAGTGTCCTCTGTATTGTTATTAGTATACATTTTACTTCCATCAAAAATGAAGGGAAAAAGGGCATACGTCGTATGACAATTCGAACTGTGGCCTTCAAACAAGTTATCAGTTATCACAAAAGGGTAGGATTATTTGGACCCACTAATTACTCAATAAACCTATTTACTCAATAAACTCACCCTCAAATTTTGAAATTTTGAATTTTTCTTAGTAAACCTACTTAAATACCTAATATACCCTTACTCATTAAACCCATTAAAATAATTTATAAACCCACTAAATTCTTCTGAGACAATTATCCATCAACCAATTGTTTTTTCACACTTTTTTAAAAATACATAACTTTTTTTTTTTGTTTAACTCCATTTGAAGTTATATTGGTTTGCACCTGTCCAATTATGTCTTCAAACTGTTAAGAGAACTAACGAAATATTATATAAATAACCTTTTTATCTTCAAATGTAAAAGGACAATTATCCACCAACCACTTTTTTTCAAAATACACAATTCTTAATTTTTTTTGTTAAATCCACTTGAAATTATATTATTTTGCACATGTCCACTTTCGTCTTCAAACTATTAAGAGAACTAATAGAATATTGTATAAATAACTTTTTTACCCTTAAATATAAAATTACATTTTTAAAAACCCTTTCGTCTCCAAAGCCAACTTTCACTTACCTTAAACTCCAAACAAGAATAACAAAAAAAAAAATCAAACTCACTCATTCTCCTATAAGAAGAAGCAAAGCATCAGCAACTTCTCAAGTTGTACATAGGAATAAGCTTCTCATTGTTCCTAGTGTCACTGCCGAAGAACTCATAAGAAGAGAAAGAGAAGCTTAAGGCGAGGCTGAGGGTGGCAGAGGAGTAGCTGAAGCAAATGAAGTCGGGGAGGAAAGAGGACTTGAAGGCTAACACGAGGGTGGTGGAGATCTTCGCGAGCAACAGGAGTGTGTGGCAAGCAGCTGCTCCAGCAAATCAATGCAGCGATGAAGGACATGGTGAGCTCGAGCTCAAAGATTAAGGAATTGCATAGGGAGAAGCTAGAGTCTAATAAGAGAGTTTAAGAATTGGAAGATATGATCGAGTTTCTATTAAGGAGAGGTTATGAGTTTAATGTGGAGCAGCAGCATTATCATCATCATCAAAAGGAGGAGGAATTTGGTGTGTGCGAAAGTAGAAAGCGTTATAGTGGTGCTGATGATGGGCAAAATGGTAATTTTAATTTTAATTAAGAATTATGTATTTTTAAAAAAGTGTGAAAAATAGATGGTCAGTGAATAACTGCCTTTTTCTTCCCAAATCAGAGATTCTAAACAGTATCGTTTTTTGAAGCATAAGTGAAATGATCATTTTACTCTTATGACGTCAGCAATGTTACAATAATTTAAAGATGGAAGTGGACATGTGCAAAACAATATAACTTCAAGTAAAGTTTAACAAAAAAAAAAATTAAGAATTGCGCATTTTTGAAAAAGTACAAAAAAAAATAATCAGTGGATAGCTGTCCATTCTTTTAAAAAAATCAGTTGAATATAAGTCAACAAACTTCTTCTGAAAAAAAAAAATCAACAATAGAAGCAAAAGGAAAGGAAACGAATATATTGCCTTTAACATTTTAGAATACATTCATGAGATAGTTGTTTGAAGGTATAGAAGTTCATTTATAAAGGACACTAAAAGAAAACCTCCAAGGACTAGAAACGGTTTTCTTGGACTGAAAAGATGAATCTTTGACTAAAGACAGTAAATATTTGTCTGTTTGTTACTATTGAAGAAGCCTCACATGCATGTGGAGTTTACTTGCAGGTTTTGAATATATACTACAAGAAAAAGACCTATTATGATAAGCACCTATTATGATAAGCACAAACCGTTATCTTAGGGGGTAGATAACGATTGTCTTTACCATCATTGTAATTAGTGTTAAGAAAAAACGACAGATAGAAACCAATCACAAGTTATGATAGATTTTACCTATCATAATTCTGTCATACTATTAATAGAAGGAAAATTAATTATTTTAGAATTTTTTGGCAAAAATTGTATGTCATATGTTGATTGATATTTTCTATCATAATTTAAAAAAATTTATTTTTTATTAAATTTAAAAATAAAAATTTATACAAAAGTTGTGTGTCAAATGACCTATAACGATAGTCAAATTTATGCAATTTTATTTGCTAAAATTATTGTAATGCTAAAACACAAGATTACCCAAAAATGTAACAGAACCTTTAACAAACACATGGAATGCAAAACCCATACTAAAAAATATATCATTAATGCAAGAGTTGGAACAACATCCTATACTGTAAATAGATTTATAATCACAAATCGAGTAAGAGAAACAATAAAACAAAACATAATTCAAAAAAAAATTTGAAGCCCCAAAAAAAAAATCATACTTAGGAAGATATGAGAATTATGAAGCTCGTGTCGAAGATAATGGAGATAACCGCGAAGCTTACCATCACTTGCTAGAAATCGCTGAAAAATAGGTAAAGCTTGCTTGCGAATGAGTGTGGGTTTCGGGGATTCTTGATGGCTAGGGTCTTAGTTATCGTTGACAGGTAAGGTTTTGGTTTTGATTTAAGACTGAATTCGATTTCACCGTGGTAAAGAGAGATGACAGCAGGTCAACGGCGAGCCAAAGACAGTGAGGGTTGTCATTGTCAGTGAGGAGCGAACTACATTTGGGAGGTAAGTTTTAGAGTAATGAGTGAGTGGGGTCTTAACAGTTAACACTTGGGAAAAAAAGAGGTTGACAGACTAATAAAGGTGTGAAACAACGCCGTTTCATTTTTTTCTTTGTTTAGATGTTGTTTTATTTATTTTTTTTATTTAGTATTTTTTAAATTTCAGTCAAATTTAAAGTCAAAATAAAATAATTTCTTGATAGAAAAAATATATATCACTAGTTGGTCATAAATATTTGATAACAATAAATTCTATCACATTTTATCATAAATTCTTGATAGAAATAATTTTTGTCACATGTGTTTCGTACTTATAAGATATAAAGCCTTTTAGCCGAAAACTGTCCCATGAGTAACTGTCATTATAAGTCATTTTTCTTGTATTGGTATCTCTCTATCAATTTCGAATGGAAAATGAAAAAAAACAAAAATTAAATGGAAGTAAAAAATTTTCATACATGTTCATGATTCAAATTATTGTCAATATTGTTTTGTTCTTCCATAAAATCAATATCTATCAAATCAATAACAACCAACTTTGTTACTCTGAATCAAATCACATTTGTCCATTTAACAAAAATATATGACTTGACAAAAGAATCACAACAAAAATATATGGCTTGACAAAAGAATCACACCTCTTGATTGATTAGAGTTTAATGAAAATGTTATTAGTGTTCTATAAAACTTTGTTGAATATAAAGATGGGTTCAAAGAGTAAAAATTTTAGTTTTTTTTATTATATTCTAATGTCCATAATTGTAATTTAATTTAGGAGTATTTTAATCCTAAAATATTATTTTTAAAAGTGAGTTTATTGAATAGTTTAGTAGGTTCAAATAACCCTACCCATCACAAAATTGTTTAATATAATTTGCATCTTATAACTTTGCAGCATTAATCGACTTATTAATTGATTTCTCTTGCATTGTATCGTACCCTTGAATTTTGCTTATTTTCTCTAGCAATATGACAGTCAAGATCTGTGATCTGGCTCAGTGCTACCTGTATGAATTATTTCCAGACGACTAAAAACAAAAATGAAAATGAAAATTAAAGTATAATTTGTTGAGTTGCTTATGGTCATTCAATTGGTGGGTTCCTTGAAATCTGGGTTTTTCGGTCCCCGTAGTTATACAACTATAACTATATATAACGCTTAGATATTGGAACTATTATCTACCACCAGTTCTTTCCGGAATTTATAAAATTGTAGACTTAATTACTGACATATAAGATAATTGTTACATGTAAATTTTATAAACTAATTGAGCGGATTTTACAGACGGTGAACTTTTATTGGCGGATGGTAACGACTTACCTCCCATCCCTTCCCATGAAATGCAAGAGGGAGTTGGGTTTTCGGAGGAAATTACAATCATTTGAATCAAAAGGCCAAAAAGGCAAAAACCTATAGGTTTGAATTTCAACCTACACTGCGGGCGGCAATAAAGTTGAATATGAGCCCCATATGGAATTTCCTTTGTAGTATTAATGATTAGTAAAAATTTACTTTCATTTTTCATTCATCAAAAGAAAACAAAGGAAGAATCATTATACTAGGAAGATAGGAATCTCGCTTAGCAATTGGAGCGGTAGCTTACAAACTAGTTATCAGTTATCGCAAATGTTTTCTTATATACTCTTGAAGCATTAATCGACTTAATTGGTTTCTCTTGCATTGAATTTTACCATATGAATTTTGCTTAGTTTCTTTAGCTCTGTGAGAGTCACGATCCGTGATATGGCTCTATGCGGATTGTTACTGAGGATACAAAAGAAATGAAATTGTAACCAATGTATAATCTGTTGAGTTGTTCATAACTATGGTCATTTAATTAGTGGGTTGTATGTATTGTATGAGTATAGTTAACAATATTATTTAGATGGTTGGATGTTGCGATACTTATCAATCACTACTTTTCCCTAGCTAGTAAACACTTTGAAATTTATAAAAGTTTACACTTATTAATTCTTGTCATTCACGATAATTTTATTTAAATTCAAGTGCTTGTGAATTTTGTGATTGTCAATAATTAATCTAGCGAAATGCGGATTTCAATGTTTATGAAACTTATGAAATTTTATAATCAACATTTGTGTCTTTAATTATGGCCACTTAAATGCAGAATGAGTCATAGGTAATCAGCCAATTGACATAGTAATACATCGTGTTCGGGAAAAGCTTCATTGTCTAACTATTGCATCATCTCAGTTTTGCATTTCCAGAGTGCTTGATTTTTTGCATAAGTTAAATGAAAAGACTTATGAACCAAAAATGCTAGCAATTAGTCTTTACCATCATGATAAAATTCACTTGTTGGCCTTTGAAGAGCACAAAATCAGCTATCTTCAAACTCTTATAAACCGAACAGGTATACCTTATCCAAACTATATCACGGCTATGTAGGAATTAGAAGGAGCTCGAAACTTTTATATCCACTAGAAAAATATGCTTTAGTGACACTAAATTAGTGTGACTAATTACTTTTTCTGATACTTGTTAATTATGTTAATAATGCTCAAGTCATAATACACTGGTATTGATTTCTGTGTCAGTAATTTGTGTTACTATAGAGCACTAAAATAATGACACGATAGTATTAGTATTTGATGATACTATTTACATGTTAGTGATTTATGTGACTATAGTATTAGGAGCACACAGACTCAATAACGTCAAAAATTATTAATGTCATTTTAAAATAGTTAGTGTCAGTATTTAGTGATGTTATGCTACTTTTGGTTAATAGTAAATTTTTATTTTAATTATATTTTTCCTATTTTGTTTTGCAACCAAAAGAAACTCAAAATATATTAAATATACCAAATCTCATAACAAAATTCACATAACGAACATCCCAAATATCACTTAAATTAACATAATTCAACTACGCCACTGTTTAAAAAAGAAAAACATAAGTATCGAATTAAGCTTTCGACAAGTATAAACAACAAAGTACTTAATTAAGTTTCAACAAACATTAACCAACAAAAATTAGCACAAGAGTGTCAATGAATATCCTTATGTGGCCTCATTTTTTTCTCACCTGCAAGTATATAAAATCAATTTAAACATAACAAATAATAAGTCTTGGATATTTGGAAGCAAAAATCATCATAAATTACTCATACATTACCTTGAGATTTTGGGCTATAATTAACTTGGTAACATATGTACAAGCAACAAAATTGTAACATATTCCCACTAATATCAACTTCGTAATTAATCCATATAATTATTTTGCACATCTCATTATATATATATAAATGGTACATTGTGCATATACCAAATACTAATTTAAGTTTATTCACATAATCTCTCCAACAACATGCAGTGTGCAATCATTAAATATTCATCAGATAATTAATATAGAGTGACGAAAATTTTAAAAAAATTCTAGCTACCACTGGAAACATAAGCTTTATAATCAGTTTTCCTTATCCAAGTGGTTCTAGGTTTATTTTCATTTCTGTCAACTTTAGGTCTAGGTGTCATCGTAGGTTCTCTATAAGAATAGTTAAAGAACATAGTATTTTTCGTATATTTTATGAACTTGGAACAATTAGATCTTATATGTCCTTTAACCTATGAAAATGACAAGTGGGAATAAACATGTTGTTCTTATCTTGATGAACTGATGAAGAATGTGCAATAATTTTACCTTTTTGATGATATAGAACTTTAACTGTTGATGGAGAATTTGTAAGTGGAGAAGCTTTAACAAACATGCCTTGAGAATTTGAGTCTTTACTATTTTGATATCCAAGACCATGATGATCTAATCTAGATTTGCCAATTGACAAGTTATGATCTAACTTTTGAATTCCAGAATTCATCATTTTGAGTGACTTTTTGGTATTCTCTAATTCTACGGTCACTGCAAGCAAGTGGTTATTTTTGTCAGCAAGTAAAGACTTGTAATGAATTACCCCACTCTCAAGTTTCGCCTTATCATCCAAAAGATTGGATATTTGAGTCATCAAGGTCATATTCTCATTGTGGACTTCTTACAATTTAGCAAACATCATTTGTAGCTTTCATGAAAAGCTTTCTTGTCATTTACATTAATGTCACTAACGTCGCTATTTGAATCATTATTCTTATTATTATGTTGCACAATTGTGTCAAGACGAGAATCAGTGCCTTCCTTGCAAGGAGCCGAGTGCAAGGTTTTAAATGTGGATACACCTTCGATGATTGATTCATGTTCATTGCCATTAGTACATTTTGGCGCATCATTATGAATGACAAGTCCTGTAACAAGGTCCTCTTCATCAATGCTATCATTGCTTTCTTTTTCATAAGAATGATAGCACATTGTGCTTGTATATGTCCTATGCCTCTACATTTTTTGCATCGAATACCCTCAAGTTTGTTAAAATCAAACAATTTAGAATTAGGGTTAGGAGAACCTTTTTGAGCCATTGGAGACATTGATATCGAAGTTTTCTTTGGTTTGTTTTAGTTCTTCTTTTTCAACACCTTGAAATTCTTTGCAATGAGTGCAAGAGAATTGTCCACATACAGATATGGATCATCATTATGACTTGGTTTGGTGGTGGGAACTTGTATTTCAGCCTGAAAAGCAAAACTCTTTTCTTTATTGGCATTCAAATTCAAGTAGTTAGTCTCATAAACCATTAATTTTCCTATAAGTGAACCCCTAATTGTGATAAACATATCAGCATATTTTTCAATGGCCAAAATTTTAAGATGATATCTAGGATGGACAGATCTTAAGATTTTTCTTCAAATTTCCTCCTCAAAAATAGATTTTCCAAGAGCAAAAAAATCATATACCACAGCATGGATTCTAGAATTTAATTTAGATATGGTTTCATGTTCATGTACTTTTAAGTTCTCAAAATCAGATGTAAGTTTCTGAAGTTTAGAACGTTTTACCGTCTTACAGCCTTCAAAAGTACTTTGGAGTATATCCCGAGCAACTTTAGATGTTTTGCATATAGAAATTAGTTGGTGTTGAACAGATCAAGTTCATTGATAATAACATTAATTCTTTTTGTATTATATCTAGATATATCGAGTTCATCATTAGTCCATCCTCTGACTTGCTTTGAAGATTTTACACCATCTTCATCAGTTCTGGTGGATGGAGTATTTAGCCAAACAGTTTTAAGTCCACACACTTTCAGAACAACAAAAATTTAGCCAAATGGTTTCACCAACGTTTCAGGACTCGTGAGGTACTCAATACATTTTATGTTTTACCGGATTGGCTTAATAGTCTTAATTTTAGTCATAGAAATTTATTTCAATTGTTGGAAGATGTTGGTTGGATTAATGCACTTATGATTGAGGAGAATGTGTATCCCAACTTGGTGAAATTGTTTTACTCAAATATAGACATTTTCGAGGAGAATAAGACTCGAGTAATCACTAATGTTATAGAAGTTTTGATTGATTTTGATGTTTCTTTGTTAGACTCTATCCTAGGATCATCCGATTTTGGCTTAGAAATTTTTTCGCCTAGGAAATCTCCCAAAATTGCTAGTTATGTTCATATTGACGCCATTCGAAATATATGTTGGCGTAATGACCTTTCTGTTGAAAATTGTACCATTCACTCCCGCACCCAATGTCTTTGTCTCCAAACTCAAATTTTACTTCGTCTTATTCAGTTCATTGTACTTCCTAGATCAGGGTATTTGGATTAGGTTTCCCACATGGACATTGCTTTGATTGATTGTATTCTTAGACTTCGTCTGGTTAACTTGGGTTATACCATCATCCGTACCATGTTGTCCATACTTAACTTGATTACCCGTTCTCTTCGGTATGATCATTTCATTACCTGAATCCTTAAACACTTTATGGTACCGATTAATAAACCATCATGTAGACTGTCTAAGAGTATTGAGGATGACGTTGTATATGCCTTAGATTTTGAGTGGAGTAATGGCACTTGGGTCAAGTTCACTGAAAACAAGTACACTTTCCTTGCTTCGAGTGATGATCAGCCACTTAACACTGTGGTTTCTACTGATCAACTTCCTAATTTCTCGCTTCCGTTTCGAAGCCAGCGTCGACATCGAGATCTTCCAATGTCTACTTCTACTCTTGAGGCCTCTGCACCTGCTTTACCACCTCTTGAGCCTCTTATTTCTGAAGAGGTTACTCTTCAGCAGCTTATGGATGAGGTGAGGACACTCTCTGTGCGGCAGACTGAGTTTCAGCAACAACAGCTTATTCACGGACTGCGCCTCTTCTTCGAGCACTTTGATATTTCATATCCGTATCCACCTCTATTACCACCATCCTCACCACCTGAGTGGTCTTTTATGCTTGTATTTGAACACACCAACATTTACTACTTTATACTCTTTCATTTGCTATTTGGATCATGTGGATAATTATGCTTGTTTGTTATGATTTTGGATTATGTATTTGTTTTCGATGATAAGGATTTGCTTTAATTGTTTGTTATGTTATTTCCTTACGCTTTTGATATTTTTGAACTAATGTGCTTGTATTGGGATTTTGATTATTGATAAGGGGAGCTTTTATTGTTTTTGATGATGAAGGGGGAGATATAATATGTAAAGGGAAAATATGAGAAATTCATTTATTATGAAAAGTATTTATATGCACTTATGCAGGGGGAGTCTTTTAAATCTTTTTTAAATTAGTGTTTTTAACCTTACATTGATTAAGAGAGCTTTTCATAACTAAATTAAATTTTTATAATATGTTTTGTCATCATAAAAAAAGGGAGAGATTGTTGGCCTATATGGTTATAAATGTTAATTTTGATGATAACAAACCACATATGTTGGTTAAACAAAGATTTATGTAATGTGCTTTTATAATAAGAAAATGATTTTATAGAGTTAAGTTGTTTTTCAAGTTGTGGACTAAAATGAAAGTATTTTACAATCTTTGATTTCAATAAACATTGTTTTGAATTTCGGATTTAGATCTATTTGAAACTATTTAAATATTTTCAGCCATTCTATAATTTCACATAGTTTGGGCGATATCATAATTTCAAAAAATTTTGGGATTAACAAAGTATTATTTAGAAATTCTGAAATTGGACCTATTTGAAAACTTATTACGTTTTGGGCCATAATATTGTTATATAAAGTTTTAGGGTGAAACTATAATTTTAGAAAATAGTGCACTGTACCGGTTAGTGTAGCAAGCGGCTAACTGGATGTGACATGCAGCTAGCCAGATTTTGGGCAGTAAGCTTCTAGAGCATAAGCGGCTATTCGGATTTCAAAAGCAGCTACTTGGATTTCAAAAGCGGCTAACTGGATATGAAAAGCGATATGCCGGATATTTTGAAATTCAAATTTTTACTGTAACGATAACATAAAGCAGCTAAACGAATTTCATAAACGGTAAGTCGGTCATGACTAAAAAGTGAATAACGGCTAGTTTTTAAGTTGAAACTATATAAAGTCAAATCAAATTCATTTTCAAGCTCTCTAGCAAGCAAAATCAAAAAGCACACAACATATATTGGGCTTTCATTTCGTAAATCAAATACATTGAATCATCATTTGTTCTTCAATTTGTACATCTACTCTCAAAGAGAGTTTTTGTTGTAATTTTCATTTTTTCATCTTAATGTTGAGTGTTTGAGTGTGTGAGACACTTGAGTGAGTAGATTGCGAGATATCTCTTTATTATAAAGGTTCATTGACACTTTGGAAGTCAATTGTAAGCTTTTGAAGCCTTGGAAAGCTTGGATAATGAAATCCTCAAGCTTGGATCGCTTGGAGGTGTGGACGTTGGCGGGGATTGCCGAACCACGTAAAAATTCGTGTGTTTGTTTTTTCTTTTCCCTTACTCATTTATTTGTGCTTTTATTGAACTTATCGATTTCGTATTTATTAAGGCATTAGATTGGATTATTGTATGTTTTTGTTAGAATAAGTTTTAAAATACCAATTCACCCTCTCTTGGATTGCACAAACTTGTATTTCAAAATTAAGTGATTTTAAGTGTGGGAAACACTCTAGGAAAGGGTGAATGTGTTAGTGTTATGCCCTAAAGGCCATTCGAATGGCGTTTGCTTTTAGGGAATTATTGTATATGATTAGCATTTTAGTATTTATAAAATGGAAAAGTTATCAAAATTCATAAATTAATTTAATAAATATAGTTCAAGAAGTAAAATTGTTAAGGAACACATTCTTGAGTTTGTCGAGAATATGAAATGTATCCTTTGTACTACACTTCTAAAATAGTTCCAATCATAAATCCACCACTAGGAACTATTTTAGAAGTATAGTACAAAGGATACACATTTCATATTCTTGACAAACTCGAGAATGTGTTCCTTAATGATTTTACTTCTTGGACTATATTCATTAAATTAATTTATGAATGTTGATAATTTTTCCATTTTATAAATACTAAAATGTTAATCATATATAATAATTCCCTAAAAGCAAATGCCATTCGATTGGCCTTTAGGGCATATCACTAACAATCTCCCACTTGCTCTAAAGCCAATCACTATAGTATCTCATACCCATCTTCTTAAGGTGACGATCTAACTACTATTGAGTTAGTGCTTTAGTCAGAGGATTCGTAATGTTAACGGCGGAGGCTACTTTTTGTATGGTGACATCACCTTTTCCAATGATTTATCTGATAATATGATATCTTCTTTCAATGTGTTTGGACTTCTAGTGAGACCTTGGTTCTTTAGCTTGTGCTATAGCCCCATTGTTGTCACAATATAATGAGATTGGTAGCGCAATGGTTAGAACCACTCCAAGTTGTTGAATAAACTTACTTATCCAAACAACTTCTTTTGCCGCATCTGATGTAGCTATATATTCCGCTTCAGTGGTGGAATCTACAGTAGTTGCTTGCTTAGAACTTTTCCAACTTATTGCTCCACCATTAATAGTGAATAAAAATCCTGATGTAGATTTTTTGTCGACTACATCTGACTGGAAATCTGAATCTATGAAGCCTTCTATTTTTATCTCACCCTTTCCACATGTTAAGAATAAATCTTTAGTCCTTCTTAAGTACTTAAAGATATTCTTAACTGTGGTCCAATGTTCCTTACCCAGATTACTCTGGTATCTGTTAGTGACACTCACTGCATGAGCTATATCCGATCTAGTACATAGCATAGCATACATAAGATTTCCTATTGTAGAAGCATATGGAATCTTATTCATTCGCTCTCTCTCATCATAAGTTTTAGGAATCATGCTCTTAGAGAGATGAATTCCATGTCTGAAGGGTATAAAACCCCTTTTGGAATCCCACATATTAAATTTCCTTAATATCTTTTCTATGTACTTATCTTGACATAAACCTATCAATCTTCTAGATCTATCTCTATAAATCCTGATTCTCAAGATATACATTGCATCTCCTAGGTCTTTCATGGAGAAGTTTGAGAAAGCTAAATTTTGACAGAAAACATTTGTCCAATGTCCTTTCCTATAAGCAATATGTCATCTACATATAGCACAAGGAAAGTTATTGCACTCCCACTGACCCTTTTATAAACACATGGTTTGTCCTCATTCTTGATAAAACCAAACGATTTGATTGCATCAACAAATCGGATGTTCCAGCTTCTAGAGGCTTATTTTAGCCCATAAATAGACTTTCTTAGCTTGCATACTTTATGAGGATCTATCTTAGTGTTGTGCAAATTTTTTTGAACTCGCAAGCGCACGAATCTATTGTAGAATAGATCAATGGTGTCGAGTGTCGATCCCACGAGGAGGTGGATTTTAATTGTGTGTAGAATTAATTTTGTAAGTGGGTGGTTGGATTTGTGGGGAAATTAATTTAAAGGATGCTAGAATTTAAATTGGATTGACAGAAATAATTAAACTGGAAACTATTGAGATAAAGCACTTGGGTATCTGGATCCGTATCAACATGCACCATGGGCTAAATAATCATTATTAATACCAATTAAATCATGAGAGGGGAATCCACACCTCATGAACCATGCACTAATCAATATGGTGCTAAGGGCTTATCGTGCCAAATAATAATAACCTTATACTAGGGTGCAGGTAAAACCAGGGCGGTAACTAGACAAGATTATTATTATTTGTCGACGAAAAGTCAAAACCTCCACAGAAATTAGAGGTGAAGAGAAAATAAATTTACCAAATAAAGCCCATGACACATTATGAGACTTCACCTTCAACCCAAGCTTAAAAGAAAATTAGCTACTCATAATTTAACTAAAGGTAAAATGGGAATTGATTAAAATACGTAGAAAATGCAGGATGGAGAAAGAATTACAGAAAACTAAGCTCAAAAATAGATTCATAGGTATCAAATTAGGGGGGAAAGGTCCCCTTTTATAGATACATTGAATAAATCATGGCCATCGGATTAAAAACAGTTTGGACGCACAGGATTGCGCCATGTCATCAGGCAACAGTAGCGGTTTGAACAGTAACACGGTTTGCACACGGGTTGAACAGTGACGCGGTATGAACAGTATCGTGAACAGTGCCCATGAACAATACCGTATATGTGAATAATGTCGTACGTGTGAACAGTGTCATTTTTCCTTTTATGCTCCTCTTAAGGTCTTCGACTGTCTTGAGTTCAAAAGTGACGTCCGTTTTGGTATCCGATATCTGGTTCATTGTGAAATAACCATGATGCCCCTAAAATACATAAAATATTTAATTAAAACAAAACATTCATAATTAAATAATAAGGGACTTAATAAATAAAATTAGAGATGTTAGTGAGACTTGAAGTGTAAAATGACGATTTTCTCCTTTATAAATATATACTTTCTAACACTCAACACTTAGATTCAAAACCACGAGGTTGTATCATATAAATATCTTCCTTAATGTAGCCATTAAGAAATACATTTTTGACATCCATTTGCCAAATCTCATAACCATAATATACTGCTATAACCAATAAGATTGTGGTGGGATTCAGCATGGCTACTGATGAAAAGGTTTCCTCACAGTTTATACCTTGTATTTGACGATAACCTTTAGCTACCAACCTTGCTTTATAGGTCTCTACCTTTCTATCTAAGCCTATCTTTCTCTTGAAGATCCACTTGCATCCGATAAGTAAAATACCTTCGGGTGGATCCACTAGAGTCCAAACTTGGTTGGTTTTCATAGAGTCCATCTCTAAATCCATGGCTTCAAGCCATTTCTTATAATCAATATAAGATATTTCCTTTTCGTAACTAGTAGGATCATCTCTATGATCTGTATCACCCAATAAAAATATATCGTTCATCTGATAAAGTAAACTATATATTTTCTGGTGGGTGAATTACCCTACTAGATCTACTGAGCTACTGTGTTCCTTGTGTTTGTACTTGAACAAGCTCTTCATTGGATTTATCCTCATTAGAACCCTCAATAAATTCTAATTTTCTTCCTTGTCCACCTTCTTGAATAAACTATTTTTCAAGAAATGTGGCATTTATACTAACCAATACCCTTTGGTCAGATTGGATGTAGAAGTAATAAACCAAAGTTTTCTTTGGGTATCCAATGAACCTCCAACTATCCGCTTTAGCTTCAAGCTTCCCACTCTTGAGTCTCTTGATAAAAGCAGGACATCCCCAAATCCTAAGATGATTTAGGCTTGGTTGTTTATCATGCCTGATCTCATATGGTATTTTAGGTACAGACTTAGAATGTACTTTGTTTAGTACATATGTTGTAGTAGGGAGAGCATATCCCCAAAGAGAAATTGGTAAGTTTATATATCCCCAAAGAGAAATTGGTAAGTTTATATAACTCACCATTGATCGCACCATGTCTAACAGTGTGCAATTTCTCCTTTCAGATACTCCATTAAGTTCTAATGTACCTGAAGGTGTCCATTGTGAAACAATACCATTTTCTTTAAGGTAAGATTAGAATTCTCCACTGAGATATTCACTACTTCCATCTAATTGTAGGGTGTCTGTTTCTCTACTTCATTTCAGTATTCTTTGAGCTTTTCAAATGCTTCAGATTTATACTTCATTAAGTGTATTGAATTGTACCTTGAGTGATCATCGATAAAAGTTATGATGTAGTAACATCCACCCCTTACCATTTCATTAAATGCCCACATACATCAGTATGTATGAGTTCAAGTAAATAAATGGTCTTTGTACTTTGTCCAACGAAGGGTGCCCTGGTCATTTTTCCTTGAAGACAATATTCACAAGTAAACCAAATGGACCTATTAGTCAATCTTTAGCCAATTTTGTGACTTTATCTTCTCCAATATGACCCAGCCTTAAATGCCACTTATAATTGGGGCTTATTTATTCTCTCTCATGTTTATGTGTTATGGTATTTACATACACAACATGCTTATTATTTTCTTTCATGTTTAGTACATAAAGATCATTATCTAAAGTACCATGTGCAACATATTTATTCTCATGATAAATTTTACAAATTTTATTTTTGAAATAAAATTCATAGTTGTCTTTGCATAAACATGAAATTGAAATTATATTCCATACAGCAGAAGGAAAAAATAAACAATCATTCAAACTTATTACATGCCCAAATGGCATTTTTAAGGAAAATGTCCTTATAGCTAAGGCAGTAACCATTACTCAATTTCCCACTTTAAGAGACACCTCTCCTTGTTTAAGTCTTCTACTTCTTTTCAGATCCTATATTAACATACAAATATGTGTGGTTGCAGCAGAATCTAAAATCTAAGAAGTAGAATGAATAATTGAAATATTAGTTTCAATAATGAGCATACATTTAGAAGGATTCTCTTTAGGCTTAAGCTGTTGAGGTAAGCTTTGCAGTTCCTCTTCCAATACTCATCCTTACCACAATGGAAACATTTTTCATTGTTATTGGGCTCATTAGCCTTCTCCTTCTTAATCCCACCTTTAGCCTTGGGTTGAAACTTTTTCTTTTTATCTTTTTTAACTGAGGGCCCTTCTATAGCCAGGACATCTGTTGGCTTATTTATGCAAGTTTCAACAGTATTAAGCATTTTTAGTAGTTTAGCAAAACTGCACTCCATTTTATTCATGTTAAAATTCATTATAAATTGAGAGAATGAGTTTGGCAAGGGCTGTAGGATAAGATCAATAGCTAATTTCCTATCCATTGAGAAATTAAGAGCTTCAAGTTGCTCTATGTAGTCAATCATTTTGAGTACATGCTCATTGACCGACCCTTCAGTCATTCTCATTTTGAACAGTTTCTTAGATATTTAGATATCTCATATCTAACTATTCTGCTTTGTTCACCATACAACTCTTGTAGATAAAGTATCTTGGAACTTGCATTAGGCATATTTTCATGTTGCCTTTGTAGTTCATTGGACATCATAGCACTTAGCTCATCATCTTGCCACTTCTGATAAGTGACACGTTCTGTCTCACTTGCACCCTTAGGAATTATATTTGGCTTAGGTGTATTAAGAACGTAGCTAATTTTCTCATAATTAAGAACAATTCTTAAATTTCTGAACCAATTAACGTAATTAGGTCCCATCAAACGGTAGTTATCCAGAATTCGTGCTAACGGATTATTCATTATTAAATATTTCTGCAGAAAATATAAATTAAATTATTAGCATTTTATTTTATTATAATCTATTTAATTTTGGCCTTTAAACCAAATAGCATCTCCCACTATTTTTCATTTCATTACACTCCCATATGCAAGAAACGAAAACTTTCATTGGTAAAAGTTTCTAGTAGGAATAGGATTCTCATTAGCTTAAGTTTACCTCACCTAACAGTTCTTGGCTTACTTATTATAATGAGTAGGTAACTCTTACCAAATGCATGTCATGCATGTATCGATTATCCTTCGGCCTCTAAATCATTAATACCACACCTAACAATTCTTAGTATAAATGATTTAGTTAAGTTTACCCTATACCCTTGCATATTTCAAAACATCTTACTAACCTCACCGGATAGTTCTTGGTAGCTTAATGTATGAATTATGCATCATCATATGATCTATGGTTTGTTGTCAACATTTTAATGAATGAGTAGCCCATGTATCCATGACAACTAGCCCAAGCATAAAATATTTTAAACATTCCATTGGTATTAGTAGGCCATGATAGATATTCTTAATATCCTTCATTACAATTAACAATAATTATGTTTATTTTAATAAGGAATATTTGGTCATTATTAATGGTTTTTTAGCATATTATTCCATTTTCAATACACGAATATGTCTAAGCACTCTAATATACATCTCATGCATATTATAGACAAACTAATCAAGGATGATCATGGAATTTTCTAATAAAACCAATTTGAGCCAAAATTGGTTTTAAGGTCCACCTAGGTATCAAGCAAGCAATAATGATTATGAGACATCTTATGCCTCAAATTATTACAATTATTAGTTTCTATTTGAGAGGCTAAAACATCATTAGAAGTACTGTAATGATCTATAAAGTCTTCTTGCTCCAAGGCATCGTAAATACGTTGTCCCTCCTTTTACAATCATCTTGTAGAAATTACATACTTAGAAGAATTGGGGTACAAATTTAGGGGTAATGGGATACAATCAGATCTTAATAGAGTGAGGGACATGCAAGTCCCTATTTAAAAATATTACAACCATTTAAGCCTTTAGAAATCGGCCAAATCAATAAATAAACCAATGGCTCATACAATCACGCATATATTCTATCATCACATGACATAAATTTATCATAAAATATCTAGGTCTTTCCATGATCATCCTTCATGCTATTATAAATGGAAATAACATAAATCATCTTCAAAAATTCAAAATTGAATGAAGATGGCTTTGATACCACTTGAAGGACAACATTTGTCCATAAGGTTCCTAAAAACGCAACTTTTACACAGTAAAATTAAAACAGATGACAGAAGCTATAGAAACCTCGGCTCGACTTCATTCAAAAATAAAAATCAAAAGGAAAGATTGATGTTTGTTTATCTCACCTAGTTTCAGAAATGACTTTGCGAGGTATGAGAAAATGACTTAAAACAGTAAAGTACGAAGACTGTCCAGGAATTAGACCATTGCATGAACAGCTTTTGTTTTGCCACGATTTGAGATCCTTAAAGCACCCTAATTGTGATGCCTCCAATCCGTCCACACTTAGAAATGTTCTAGGAGTTCATAGGATTTGGAATCACCAAATTGCGTTTGGAAATGAGAGAGATAATGAAGAAACATGAATTCTAGTTCACGATGATTCATTCCACCAAATAAAGTCACCATTATCTTTTCAATAATGGCACCAAACATTATCATGTGCTAGACCCACCCACTAAGTCATTATTTATTGAATGTGATTTTATCACTTCAATAATTTATTTAATCAAATTATTTTGAATAAATAAATAGCTAAATTAATTAATTTTGTCTTTAATTAATTAAGCCCATTTTGATTAAATCAAATGGTTAATTGTGGGCTTCTTTTGTGACATATTCTTATGCCTTCTCCTAATCCATATTAGGTCCAATAAAAGCCCAAAATTCTAAACCCAAAATTGGTCTAGAAGTTCATAATCATTTATGAACTGGAATATGTGTTGTACAAATTTTGTTGAACTCGCAAGCACACGAATCTACTGTAGAATAGATCAATGGTGTCGAGTGTCGATCCCACGAGGAGGTGGAATTAATTTTGTAAGTGGGTGATTGGATTTATAGGGAAAATTGATTTAAACTATGCTAGAATTTAAATTGGAATAGCAGAATTAAATTGAACTGGAAACTATTATAATAAAGTGCTTGGATATCTAGATCCGTATCAACATGCACCATGGGCTAAATATTCTTTATTAATACTAATTAAATCATGAGGGGGTAATCCACACCTCATGAACCACACTGTAATCAATATGGTGCTAAGGACTTATCGTGCCAAATAACCTCACCAGATTCCTCTTTATCCTCTTCGTTCCTTGGGATCTTCCTAACGGTACGCTTAAAATTGTCTCTTGAGCCTTTTTCCTCCTTATTTCGATTATGGCTATGAGGCCCAGAGTTAATCACAACCTCTGCCATGAACGATTCCCTCCCTAGGCTATCTCTAGCCTACTCACAACCAATTTATTTTAAATGAACAGTAAGGTCAAAGATTGGTTCTCTAATGCTTGAAATGAAATCTAAATCGTCATTTCTACTAATTTCATCAATTTTCTCCTTACCCTTCATCATTATACCTAGCCCCAAAATTAAAAGAAAAATAAACCTTAGGAGTCTAGAATCATCAGTCAAAACCCAAAAACTAGAGCAGACAGAATAAAAGCAAGACTGGAAATGGTGGAAAGAGTGAATACTTATAACGAAGAGGGAAAGTCATGCACGACTACTCATTATCCAAGAGATTTCTGCCATAGCAAAAACGGGAAAGTGAGAGGAAAATGCTAAAAGTTGAGAGGTGAAAGAGAAAGTAAAAGAAATTAAACTCAAAAATTTGGAAAATAAAGGGAAGTAAATAAGGCATTGATCGAGTTAGTTGTAGTTACGTCAGCTGAAGAGATGTGCCTTGGGTAAAGAAACCATCAACTTCAAAGTTTGAATACTTGATTCCACATGCATCAAGTCACTAGTGAGCGGAAGCAAGACTAAATGTACGTTCTAGTCGGATATTTCTATTTAGGGACATTGGTGGAAATATATAAGGATTAACAAAATGGCAAGCAGGCCAAGTGAGTAATATTGGTGAAAGTACGATTTTACACATATAGTTTCTAGTTTTGTTCATTACACTTTCAAAACTAGAAACTAAGGGACTAATATTTGGGTTATAAAATACAATAACCACAATAAAACTTTACCTGAAGCGATTGAAATGGTTAAACTAGGGATAAACCCAATTTAGGTTGGGAGATGGTTAAACTAGAGATAAACCTAATTTAACGCCACCTCCCATCTTCTCTACATATTTAAGGATTAAACCCTATCAAAAACCTCATAATTATATAATCTAAAGGGAGGAGGGAAGTGGAACTCTATCCTCAAAGCACTCAATGCCATAATCTATGGGAGATGAGTTTGATTCTTATAAAACTCCCAGAGGTGCCAATGGTAAGGGACTTTTGAGAAACTCTCATCTTCTCTCTCTCTCTCTCTATACACATTATCTGAGGGGATTGAATTTTAAATGGACGATCTTTATCCCTCCTTATCTTTATTTTTTTAATTTAAAATGAGAGTTTCTTTTTACATTTCTTCTTTTTTGGTTATTTTTTTACACCAAACTATTAATCTTGTTTTTCATAGTAAACCCGCAATATATAACTTGAGTGTTGGAGAGTTAACGCTAAAAAAAAAATTCCAGATCCCTTGACCATTTCTATAGTAGTAGGTACTTACCAGGATTGGATTCCTGGGCATCAACTTCTGCTCAGATTTCTAAATCAAGGCAAGAAACCATCTCTCCATGCAAGCAAACCTAAATGTTGGTATTAGTATCTGGTAGATAACAAAAACACTAACATCACCTGATTTTGGCATCAAAAGTGTATATTGTCTTATATTATATTGATGCATGTTTTTATTATATTTTAAGGAATCCTTTACTTGAATAAAGTATGAGATCCCTTACTAGAATATTACTACATATATAATATTTTTGAAAGATAAAGGAGTGGTAAAATACAGTAAATTTTCTAACTCTCTAACTCATCAAAATTTAGCCTAGATGACCAACCAAATAATACCACTTGAAATTCACTTAGCTAGACTCTTAGAGATCGAAATATATATACATTATACGTAGATATTGACTATATCAATTTGAAAAAAAAACAAAAATAACATTTAAGCATTTTTTTATTAAAATAATAAGAAATCTTAATATGCAAAATTAGGGCAATAAGACACAATATGGAGAGTGAATGGCCCGTAGCATGTGGCATTCTTTGCTTTTAAAACATGCTGGTATTACACAATTTTTAGTATTGTCATTTTACTTATTTAATACGGATAAGTAATTAAATAAAAAGAAATCGTTATGCTATCCTGTTTTGGTCTGATTTTGGTTAGGCCCAAAACACTAAGAGAGCTTTTTTGCAAAAGGTGGTCTTTTGGTGAAGATAGATGTTGGAATAAACTATAAATTATTTTTTAGAGACGACGACGATTGAGATGAAAGTGAAATCACAAGGAACAATCGTTGAAGACGACGCCAGCACAGCAGTAGCTGGCAACGAGCACTCCGACGGTCAAGTTAGTGGAAGGTTGGAGGGAGTTAAGGGTTTCAGAAAAACCATAGAACAGAAGAAAAGTTAAAACATTTTGTGAATGAATTAACTGTCTTCATCGATAATGATTTGCCACATGTCCAAAAGAACACAAAGATGCCCCCGGGACACCCTACCTTAAAAGGTTAGGTTGGTCTCACAAAAAGAGTATATTGTGTTCATTTAGACACGAGGCAAATCATTATTGATGATTTTCTTCTCGGTTAGGGTTTTTAATGATTGGGTTCTTTTTGTAGAGGCTTTTAATCTTGCTTAGGATGGATAGTTGTCCTCTTGGGGATAGTATCTGTTGACAACGTGTATTTAACTCTAATTGGACATTTTTGAATTAGCAAATTGGATTGAGGAATACAAGATTTCACTACATTAGGTGTATATGGCTTTGTTTATGATCCCCCTTTCTTAATTTTGACTTTGGATGTTTATAAAGAGATATTTTAGAGCTAATTCAGGTGCGGACTGCGTTTTAATGACGTGTCCTGCATCTGTTGGTAAAGTTGTCACTATTCTGTGGTATCATATTGACACATGGCAGCATGGGCACGATTTAGGAGGTACTTTCTTTTGTCCTCAAATGATTTAGATGACTGAGATTAGTTCTTTGAAACCTTTCTATTTCATTTTCCCCCTTCAACTTCCCCTCTATTCTTTATCACAGTCCCAAGTCATATTCCTAATATGTCATACTTTTAATACATCTCGTCTTCTTTAGCGAATAATGAGGTGAAGGAGAATAAACTTCTACTTGAGGGATAATGACATTCAGAGAGATATTCTCACCAAGGAAAGTCTTAAGGGGTTTGTCCTTAGACCTTTCGGCAAGATTCCCCTGTTCATTTTGTTTTTGTTTTTTTTTTTTTTGCTGCCTTAGGAAACTTTCTAGCCGAGATCGAGTACATAGATGATTGAGTTAGAGGAGGATTCTAAAGTTTAAGGCATTTGAGAGCTTCTTCTTCTATTTTGTTTGCCTATTTTATTCAGAGAACCATCTCTAATCTTTGGGGACTACTCTCATAGCTGCAAGGGTCGTTCCTTGTCTTTGGGGATCATGGCCAGTTGATTCAGGGTTTGTGTCTAATGATTTAGGGTCCGTACAATAACATTCCGACTAAAAGAGAGCATTGAGCTCCGCTAAAGATCCCACAAAATTAGCCCAAGGATGATGCCAAGGTTCTATATAGAGTTAGCTTTTCTAGAAGCTCTTTTTCATCTACCCTGAGAATATCCTTAGGGATCTTCCCCTATATTTTATAACAATATCTATAGCCAACAAGGAGAAGAAACTAGTTGCAAAAATCATGTTAATCCTATAGATGATCTAGTTATTCCCACCCTTTTGCTGGTTAAGTAAAAGACCTTCAAGCCCGACTTCTTATACTTCACCAAGAAGGCCTTACAGTGATTGTTGCTTGAAAAAGCCATGAAAGGTTTTCTCTAGGTTGGCTGTTGGCAGATCCCAATTATATTTCTCATGCTCTTAATAATGCTTTTTAGCGTACCAATAACTTATGTAGGCTTTTTCTCTTTTTATCTTGTAGTTAGCTACCCTTTATGTCCAAGTCACCAATGAGATTTTGTGATGAAATTCCCATTAGTCATTGGAGGTGGGCAAGCTCTATGATAAAATAGTATATCACAAATAGAGGTCCCATAAGGGAAGAGACTCTTTTAAGAAGAAGATAGATCCTATCCACAATAGAGTAAAAAAGCCAAGGACAAGGCTAAAAAAGAAGCATTTAATTCGACGCAGTGGCCTTAATGTATAGTATTGAACAATCGTTATACAATCCGGGTAGACTATCATAAAGTGGTTGTGGAAAAATACCTTCCATATTTTTCTTATGCTTAAGTGGCCGAAACACTTCGTGATCTGAGGTGAATCTCTAAATCGTCCGGTCGAAAAGGGGTTTTCCTTACATTCCCAAGGAGATAGTCTTAGAGGTACCGACTCTCTTCTTGATCCAAGTCTAACTCTGGCTGATCAGCCTCATTTGAGAGATACAACCATGGAAGAATTTGTCACAGGCAAGGATACTAACGATGGGGGCATAGAATGAGAGAGAAATACCACTAGTAGTAGTTCTTGGATAGTGTCCTTGCAATTAAGGGGTTGATTTTGTATGTTATCGTTGTGCTATAAGGTGTTTGCTTCATTTGTTGTGCTTGAGATATTATTTATCCTGTTTGGGGTATTTTTCACTTGTGCACCTTACATTATACGCCATATTTAGGGCATATATTTTGTTCATGTTCTACACCTGAAGCTCTTCGCCGCGCTTAAGACATGTATTTTATGTACTGCGCCTAAGGCTCTTCGCCGCTCTCGGACATGAATTTATATGCCTTGCCTGGGCTCTTTGCCATCCTCAGGGCATAAACTTTATATGTCGTTTATAGGATTTTCGTCGTACTCGAGGGTTTTAGTTTATGTGTCGTGCTCAAGCACTGATTTTGTATGTTGTGCCTGGGGCTCTTTGTTGCGCTCGTGGCATTGATTTTACATGTCGTGCCTAAAGCACTTTACCACGCTCGGGGCTTTTATATCATCATCAAGTGTAGTCTCTAGCATGCTCTATGAAATGAAAGTTATCATGGTACTTTTAGACTTAAACCAATAATACTTTGAGAGTAAATGACATGATTTTATTGCATTTTAGTTTTATTTTGAATGAATAACTGTTTTAGTTTATTTTTAATAAATTACATTATTTTAGAATAATTTACATGCAAAATCATATGCATAATTGTAGGTGTCTGAAAGCCCAAATTTCAGGGAAGGAATGCTGATGCAATAGGCTTACAAAAGATAGAAAAGAGGAAAACTTACAGAGATTAATTGAGAGCTTAATCCTTCTTATCCTTCTCTTGTTTTTGTGTTTTCTATTTATTCATGGGGACGTGTTTCATGGCCGAAACTTTGTTCTTTATTTTTCTTTTGCAAATCATGAACTAAACTTATTTGTAGTTGAGTGATAAATAATCTTGATGGTTTATTGACTAAATATATGTGTTGCTGCATGTTTGTTGTAGCATTTTGTTTTGAAAGAATTTATTTTTATTCCTTATTTCAGCTCATCACCCATTTAATGATACTAGCTAAGGAAGAGCCACAAAAAGGAATATCTTAGTAAAACATATCCAAGTAATATTTGATCTTAAATTGGGTTTCCCAGATTGAGTTTTACTTGAGTCCCAAAAGGGCCATGCTTGATTTAAGATTAGTGATGAACTAGACATAGGGATTCACCTTATAGGGTAAATAGAACATAAGCGTGTAATGTTATATCTTATGTTAGCATAACAATTGATCACATGCGATGGTTGATTTATCGAAAAGACAATGCCGATAAAGAAGGAGATAGTTTAATGAGATTGACATATATGCTCAAAGTCCCTACATCGGCTCTGTTTTGGAAAGATATTCTTTTAGTGCGATCTCTTAAAGTTGTAAGGCGATATAGGTGCAAATAATAGTTAGTACTTGTTTAAGCAATAGATGCTTTATGGAGCATTCTTTTTGCAAGATTAAAATGAAATCTCAATCTTATGGCATCCTTTGATAGTGATGATGTTTGTTATGGTAGGGACCTTCATAGCCAAGTATCGCATCGAGAGAGCACATAAGGTTATAGTCGTGTAAGGGTGGGTGATAACATAGTTGTAAGCACTTTTCCTATAGATAATAAAAAAATCAACAAAACAAACAATATGGCGATAACCATTAGTGAAAATAACTATTAAAGATACGATCCCTTTAGGCATCATTGTCTTACACACAAATCCTAATAACGGTGTCCTCTATGGGTACATCTTTAAAGATTTTATGCTCATCCAGTGCAAGACGCCATCAAAGATGATATTTACTAGGAGTGGATATCCTTTATGATTATAGGTGCATCATCATTGGAATTGAGTAACCCATCACCGTCATCGGCGGAGAAGATAATTTTCATTGGGTATTGAACTCTAGGATAGAGGGCTTAGTGATTGAGGAACGACCATCTGACTAGATGGTTTTCTTTATCAAGAGTGTTGATTTAGTCATTTATTTGACTGAGACTCCATCTTCAAGCGTGCCTTCAGTTAAGGGTGTGTCTATCGCTCTATCCCCCAACTTCATCACATAGTAGTACTAATTCTTGACCAAAGCATAAGAATTTTAAAGATTTTTTTTTTAGCTTCATGGGGTCTTTCCTTAAACTAAAGAAAATTAATCTGGGGACCTTTTTAGATAATTATGTGGGATCTACTTTTAACTTGAAGTAGAATTAGCCTGAGGACCCTCTTAGATAGTTGCTTGGGATCTTCTTTTGACTTGAAGTAAAATAGGTCACAAACCCTCTCACATAGTTACTTAAGATATTCCCTTAACTTGAAGTAGAATTGAGCTGGGAAACATCTCAAACAGTTATGTGGAATCTTCCTTTGGTTAGTTATTCATAAAACATATCTTGCACAATATATTGCAAACATAATAAAAAACAACCATCTGCAGATAAAAATAAGGTTCATGCAATCATAAAACATAATGGAATTCAAGTTCGTTAATATCATGTAGAGTTGGTGTTGGTTGGCTAGATGTTAAGAGGTTTCAATGTGTCTAATTATAAACAAAATCACATTCAAGCAAATCCTAGGCAAGTGGGTTAGAATTCTTATAACTTAGAAGGTCTTAGTCAACTCTATCAGGTCTACAAGATTTTTTTAAAGATCTTCCTCGTAGAATGCACATGCAATCAACGGTATTTTAAATATAAAAAAAGATAACCTATAGTGTCCACTTACAGATCATTATCATGCTATAAACATAATTAACGGAGAAGGTAAAATCATGCTTTTATCAATAAAAACCTCAAACGAATTATAATTGATAGCCAAGTGAGATGATCTTGTGAGGTCCTCAAAATATGGTCAATCATATAAAGGACCTTTGAGGTCCCATTAAGTAACTATCTGAAAGCAAAAATTTTTTAAAAATAAATAAATTTAAAAAATAAAAAGTGGAGTTAGAAAAGGATAACCGAGAATATTGAAATGGGGAAGTTGAGGCAAATTTCCCACCAATGAGTCCCTATTAACATCTTGGAGACTGAAGAGGTTTGGGCAGACCCTCATTTGAGGTGAACTTTATAATGTCTTAAATAGTTGGGGACTCTAAAGCGCACCCTCAGAAATGGCGACTTTGCCTTGATGTTGAAGTTTTGAAGAGTCTAATATGTTCCTTTTTTATTTAGGGCTAGTTCTTTTTTTAATGTATTATTCTTACTCAAAGGTGATCCCTTTACTGGAGATTTCTTCTTAATGCTCTTTCTAAGAGTTCTTGTTATTCTGGGACGATCACTGTAGCAGTTTCTCTTATTCTAGAGCTCCTTTGGGGAGGGACAATTGCTCTAGAGTTCATCTCACTCTGGGGCTCCCTTTAAAAGTCTTATTATTTAGATATGGTTGTTCTAGACTCACTCTAGAGCTCCCTCTTTGAGGTTTTATTATTCCAAGAACGGTCTTTTTAGAAGCTCTCCTCGATCTGGGTGCCCCTTAGGAGGTTCTTTTGCTCTTGGACGATCCCTCTAGGAGTCCTTTTGATAGTCTTTTTTTGTTTGTATGGTGTTTCAGTTTGTTTATAGTGCTTGAGAGGGAAATTTGGTTCCTTTTAAAGATAACTAGACTCTTTTTGTACAAAAGAGGGATCTTTATAAAGAAAGGTGAAATCTTTGTGAACAAAAGTGGCATTTTTGTTGAAAGAGTTCACATCTTTGTAGAGAAAAGTCTTATCTTTATAGAGAAAAATCAAGTCTTTATTAAGAAAAGTAATTTTTTTGGGGAAAAAATCACATCTTTGTAAAGAAAGATCATATTTCATAAAGAAAAACGGGTTCTTTTTTTAAGAAAAATGGTTTGGTTAAGAAGAAAAGATGGGTTCTTTAAAGGTTGGAACACCAGCTTTCTATTTGATTCCCTCAAATGGAGCCAAAATATTTGGGTCAAATTTTGGTTCAGCCCAAAACAATATAAGAGCTTATTTACAGAAGGTGGTTTTCTAGTGAAGATAGTGAAGATGGTTTTATGGGGACATCAACTGTTGAGATGAACCTAAAATCACAAGGAAAAGCAATTTAAAGGCGATGCCAATAATAGCCAGCGATGGCACTCCGACGGTTAAGTCAGTTGGAGGTTGGAGGGAGTGAGGGGTTTCAAAGAAACTCTAGAACAAAAAGAAAAATCTAAGTCTTTTATGAATGAGTGAATTTACTCCTTTTATGAGACCAACCTGAACTTTTAAAATAAAGTGACCCTTAGAGTATCTTTGTGTCATTTTGGACAGGTGGCAAGCTCTTATTGGTAATTTCCGTCTTCATGTAGGGTTTTTAGGGTAATTTTTTTCCTTTTGTTTAAGCTTATTTAGTTTGGACAGCTGTCTATTTAGGGACATTGTCTATTGACAGCATGTTCTTAACTCTAATTAGACCATTTTGGATGAGCGAATTGAAATAAGGCGCACTTGATTTCATTAGAAGGGGTGCATATGGCTTTGTCTGTGGTCTCCCTTCCTTAATTCTCACTTTATGGCTTGTAAAGAGGTATTTTGAAGACAATCCAGTTGAGAGTGGTATTATAATAAAGTGTCTTGTATCCATTGATGAAGTTGTCATTGTTCCATGGTCTCGTGTTGACACATGCATTACGGGTACAATTTAGGAGGTGCTTTTGTTATACTTAGATGACTTGGATGGTCGAAGCTAGTTCTCTAAGACATTCCCATTTCATCTTCTCCCTTTAGCTTTTGCTTTATTCTTTAACACAGTCCCGAGTCATATTCCTCATGTGTCCTGCCCTCAATACCTTTAGTCTACATTTAAAACCGAAATTCCTTCATTGAAAATGATTTGCTTTCTTCTCCTGATAGATTGCATATGGCATTATGGCATGATCAAACATAATTTTGAATTAGCCCATAATTCATAAAAAGAAAGAAAAATAAAAAGGCAAGCTAGAAAGCCCATATTTTGTAGGTCATGTCGTTAGAGACCATTCACATTAATTTCAGTAGTTGAAATTAAGGTGCATTTTGTGGGTTTTCCACTGTATAAACTCGTATACGTTAAAGTATATTGTAACATATTGTATTTTTTCAAGGTATATTAAATATGAATTAAAAAGGTATATTAAATGCAGTATAGTTTCAGTATAGTATGCACTAAATTGATATTTTATTTTATTTTCTACAATATTAAATAATAAATTACCCCCAAAGGCTTGATTAAGTGGTATTCAAATAATTTTATTTAACTAGCCACTTAAGTTCAAATCATGGAAAGTTAGGAAATTAAAAAATCAATTTGGTCGTCACCCACCCTTTAAATTGTTTTAAAAGAAAATTATTTAAAAAATTAAATGTTTTTTACAAGGGTCATTTTGTGATGTTGTTATCTTTTTTAAAACATAAAAAAATGTAACAAATCAATATTGTTGGATTCAAAGAACATTGTAAAATATTTGTATTAATCTAAAATATAATTTTTTTAAAAGTAACCAATTAAAAAACTAGTCAAAAAAGTTATTTAAAATTTAAAAGAAATTAAGAGAGTTATTGTGGAGTATAACTTCTCTTTCTTTCTTGTTGAATTCTCACACTCAATTATCTATCTCTCACATTTCGTTGTCTACTTTATCAAATTCTCCAATTTACCATTGTTTTATTTACTTTCCTTCAAACCTATTATGACTAGCACAATTGTTTGTATTTCATTTCTTTTTCCAAGACCCTTTTTGACCACTCACTGACTTTATTTTTTTTCTTCCATTCTAAGCAGAACAAGTGACATCAGAGCCCATGATTTGTACTTAGAAGTATAAGTAGCTTGTGTAGTATAGTAGTAGTGATAGATTTGTGTATATGTCTATGAATATTCTGTTGAAAAGGCTATAAGTGCATAAGGAATCTGGATTTTAAATAAGACCTTTATCACCCTTTTAGTTTCTCGAGAACTCTCCTAGCGCCTTATTTATGTGAGCTGAGACATAAGATTGCTTTCTGATGCAAGAATATTTTATTTAAAAAATTATTTCTCAGTAGTAAAGGTTGGAATGATATACTCAAATGATTTTAGAGGACACTTCCACAATTGTTAGACTTAAGGAATCCCAAAGATGAAACTTGTCACTTCATTATTTAACACCTATTCTAGGAGGCCCAAAGATCGATGTTGAAAACTTTGATAGGTAATCAACTTTAGCAAGTGGAGGCACAAAGCGATGAATACCTCACTTAAATCAATCTTGACATGATCATGAAGGATATAGGACACAAGTATGATAATGAGATTTGAGATGGTAATAATGAGAAAGCATGTGGATTGATCAGGTCATGCTTGACTAAGGAGGTAGATCATCTAGTTGTAGATGACGATTGTTGAATTATAACATAGCTACATTAGAGGGAAAGTATTCGTTAAAAAGATTTGAAAATTGCCTTCACGTAATAAGTTAGGTATATAGCTTCAAAGTGAAGCCTACAACGTTAATACACAAGCATTTATCAAGATTCATAAAACTATTTATTCATTTGAAGAATCTTGACAAAGATGCCAAAGATGAAATCGGGACGAAAACTCTTATATAGTCATTTCTAGAAGAATAGAGTCACTTTGTAACCATATTACTATATGGAAAGAATGTGATCATTTTAAGGAAGTCTCTACAGCATTGACAAATATAGGGATTGAATAAAGAAAGGGTGATTGAAAAGGAGAAAAATTGTAGTGATTTGAATGCCTTCAAAAAACTCAAATAATTCAATCACGGCCTAAAGTCACAGTGAAGATCGATTCAAGATGTTTATGAACCAATTGACCAAGTTTAATTATTCAATTATTAACAATGCCTTAATATGAGAATTATTAGAAATCTGAAACAAAAAATTAGACTGAATTGAGAAGATATACACATAACAAAGAAGACAAATTTATGTAGTTTGGTTGAACAATGAACCAGAACCTACATCTATAGAAAAGCGACCAAAATGAGTTTTTACTGATGATTCACAATGACTTTATAAAGATTTTACAAAGAAAACTACAAAGAACAAGAAGACTTTTTCTCTCTCTTCTCTGTTTCTCTAAAAAGCTCTCTATCTATTTTGAAACTGACTTAACAATCAACTTATATGCCAGTTAATAGCATCTCTAGACTACACAGGTTTCTGACACGTGGATAATAGTTTGTAACAACTTTGATTCTTTGTTTACATGCTGCCAGATGTGTATCACTTAATCCTTAATTAACATCTTTAATGACTGATGTTTTGATTTTAAGTACTTCATATATCCAACTCGTGACAACTTGGAACATATTTAATAAGTAAATCATTGTCGTTTAGTTGTGCCAAGTTTTAAATTTAGCAATTAAATCTACATTTCTCCACCTTGAATCAAAACTTCCCTTCCTAATTTCTTCTCAAATGTTAAGCAATTTTAAAGATTACCCAAGCCAGCTAAGTCCAAACACACCTTAAACTTAGCTGTGGAAACCATCGCAGTAAGCATATTTGTAGGATTCTTATTTGTATGCACCTTAGATATCTTTACAACTCCTTTAGATACTTTGATTATGATGAAATGGAGTTTAACGCCTATATGCTTAGTCCTTTCATGTTATGCAGGATTCATACATAAAAGAATAGTAGTAGAGATGTCACAATGGACTGTTATAGCTTTTATTTCATTCCTAATTCACCCATTAACCCATAGAACTTCTTTTACAACTTTAGTTACAGTTCTGTATTCTGCTTTTGTAGTTGAAAGGGCAACCGTATGTTGCAAAGTAACTTTCTAGTTAATAATGCATCCATTAGATATATGATCTCCTTCTGTTTAAGTTTACTGCATAATCTGAGTCTACATACCCTAGCAAACCATTGAATCGTCTCTTTAGTTTACCATAAACGACACCACAACTCAACATACCATATAGATAACTCAAGATCCATTTAACTACTTTCTAATGTTCCCTCCCTGGTGATACCATATATCCGCTAATGACACTCATTGCATGCAATATATCTAGTCTTGTCAACGCTATAAACATAAGGTAACAAACAATATTTGCTAATGGCACATTTTCTATATCAAACTTCTCATCATCTATTTTTTGACATTGTGAGTTACTTAATCTGAAATGAGCTATTAATGGAGATTGTATAGTTTTGGAATCTAACATCTTATATGTATCAGGCACCTTGGTAAGACATTTCTCCTATGCTATAAATATAAGATCTTTAGTTTCGTTTCTCTTGATTTTTACACTCAAAATCTTCTTTGTAAACCTTAGATCCTTTATATTACACTCAGAATTCAGCACCAGCTTCAATTCTTCAATTCACTTCTTTCTTTACAAACCATTAACATTTCATCTGCATATTTGAGAAGATATATGTAGAGATCATCCTTCAATTGCTAGTAATACATATAACAGTCATAATTGCATCTCATGAATCCATATATAATCATAAATTCATTAAATGTGAGATACCACTATATTGAAGACTATTTTAGACCATAAAGTGATTCCTTAAGCAAGCATACCTATCCAGGCTTTTTAAGATCTTTGTACCATTCAGATTGAGTCATCAATATCTCTTTTTGAAGTATTCTATGTGAAAATGCAATCTTGACATCAAGTTGATCAAGCTCCATATCTTAAATTGTTGTCAATGCTACAAGTACTCTTATTGAAGCATGCTAGACTATAGAAAAGAAAACCTCTTTAAAATAAATCCATTTCTATTGTGTATAGTCCTTAGCCATAAGCCTTATTTTAAATCTTTTTAGATCAGAGCCTATCAAGTCTGCTTCGATTCTGAAAATCCATCTACAACCCACAACCTTTTTATTTTCTAGATTCTTAATAAATTCTCAAGTATCATTCTTGTATAGAGATAACATCTCTTCATTCATAGCTTCTTGCCATTTTAATTTGAACTTACGATGATTTTTTTTCTTTGAAGCTTTTTGGTTTTTCATCATTTATTTCATTTGCAACTGCCAATGCATAAGCAATAAGATCAGCATATCCATATCTCCTTAATAGTCTAATTGTCTTTTAGCTCTTTCTAGTTAATTGATAACCCTATCTTGAGGCTGTGATTCTTGCTCTTGTTGTGAAGTTTTATAATCCCTTGAACTGTTAATGATATCATCTGAATCTATAGCTTCATGTGTATCCTTATGGTTGAGTAACGCCATCTCCAACTGATGCTTACTGTAACTCTAAAATAACTCTCAGATGACCCTAAACTAACTTCTTGCTTAATAATTCTCTTTCATTAAACACCATGTCTCTACTAATTATGCATTTGAGAGGACTCAAATCTGTGCACCAGATTTTAAAACCCTTAACTCCTTCTGGATACCCTATGAAAAAACCTTTTAAAGCCATTGGACCTAGCTTTCCTTCGCTTACATGAGCATAAGCTGCACAGTCAAATGCTCTTAGTTGTTTATAGTTTGCTGGTTGACCAATCCACATCTCATAAGACATCTTGAAATCAATATGATAAAGGGGCTTAGATTGACTAGGAAGCAAGCAATTAAACGTGTTTCGAAATTTTTGTTATTATTTCGTTGTTCAAAAGTATACTTTTTGAAGATTAAATAAGTTATTTTGCCTACATTAACACAAACTCAAATTTTAGGATTTTGGGAGTAAAGATTAAAAAGCTTGTTTAAAATGTTAAAATATCTAAAATATCATTTACTTATTTTATTTTATTCATTTCGTAACATAGCCTTAAATAACTTACCTATTGAGGTAATTTTATAATTTTTAATAAAAGTTCTCATTGACAGCCAAACAATTAAAAGTTTTAAAAGCTCTACTTAAACAAACTCTATTTGAAAAGTTATATCAAACGAAGCCTTATATTGCTCCTTTGATTTGTCAAGGATTGACCTAAAAAAAAGGAAAAATACATGATAAAAATGCAATGGTACTTGCAATCATTTATTTAAAAAAGTGGAAAACAAGTTATGCTCATGCATCATCTTGTACACATTATCATACAAGGAAATACGGGATTAATAGAAAAATATGAAAATGGGAGCTTTAATGATAATAAAATATTTTAATTACTTAATTTTATTTCAATTTAAAGATTAAAGTTTTTCCTAAAACACCCTCAATTTTATTTAATATTTATTTTAATAAAATTTTATGATCAATAAATTATCTTATTTTAATTGTTTTAGTTTAATTTAAATAAAGCAACTAGTTTCTCTAATTGATGGTACCCAAAACATGCAGGGCTCTTTAAAAGAGAAAGCAGTGTAATGGTAAAACATTAAGTCGGGGCTCCCTTTCCGGATAATGGTCGTTAAATGTAAGTGTTCTGTAGGTGATCCCTCTTCACACTATTGGGATAGGAGTCTGTATACCCAAGATTTCATTGTAGTTTGGCGACAAGGCTTTGGCAACTTCAACTAATGTTTTAGGGTATTGTACTCAAAGAGAAAGCAGTTTCGTAAAACTCCTTATTTTATGATAATATGACACGTTTATTGAAACTATAGTTCTTTTGAGATTCCATAGTGAGGAAGCATGGGGTGTTAGTCCACTAAATTATATGCAAGGTCCATCCACCAGCTTACTCACTTACATTAACTATCTTTAAATAAAGTAAGAAATGAGAAAAATTAATGAAAGGCATTTATTTTTTCTTAAATAAAAAAGTGGGATAATCATCTCGTCTAAATGGCTAGGGGTGTTGGCCTATAACATTACATCAAGATCTTATCACAGAGAGATGAATGAACCTAAAAGACTACCCTTCTTGTCTATATAACTTCATCGAATTAAAATCACATAAATCCAACCAAAAGTCTAATAGAGCTTTCTTATAAGTAATTGTCCAGTTGCAAAGACAGATAAATGAAAAAAAGTAAAAATGAAGATTGAAGCGCCCTACTGATAGCACTTTCTTAACATTGCCATGTTCTGCCAGTGCTTCAGATTTTTTCCATCTTGATGCAACAATTGATAGCTTATTAACTGTTAAGAATGTCAAATAAAGTGATATTAAAGGAAGATTTCAAAGACATAATCTGCATTTGTCAAAGGTATGATCCTCACTTGTCAAAGACACGATCCGCGTCGAACGGATCAACACATTTCCTTCCGTATTCACATATGTAATCTTTGAAAAAATGTATCCTCTGCATTTATAAATATCGTTCAATGTATAATGTTTTATTTTAAGAAATGTAAAACAAGTTTCTTCATGGTATCAGAGCCATGAATACGCTCAAGTTTCTTCAAGTTTCGCTGCTCTGTTTGTAACAAAAAAAACAAAGGAAACCAAAAATTTTTCCAAAAACGTGTTTTTAAAAAAACCAAGAATACAATCATATTTCTCAGTTTCCAGTAAGCAATCTGTAAAAATTTCGTATTTAAACACAGTCCCACGCGCCCTCACGCGCCACCGAAATCACGGCCAAACTCCACGCGCCTCTGTCATCACTCACGTGCTCCAGAGGTTGAAGAAGACTCCAAACGACGTGTTGTTTCTATCTTCAGAAGCGCAGCAGTCTTAAACCGACGTGTCGTTGGTTTCATTCCATCATACCGACATGTCGTTTGTAAAGCAACAAAACAACGTGCTGTTTTATTCTCTAAAAGTACAGCAGTTATAAAAACGACTTGTCGTTTGGTTGTTCCTTTGGATTCGATATAGCGTTTTACGAAGCAGAAACAAAACGACTTGTCGTTTTGATCTAAAAAATTATTTTTCTTGTTTCAATCTGTACGCCAAAAAAAAAAGAAAAAGGAAAAAAAGAAGGAAAGAAAGAAAAAAAAAAGAAAAGAAAAAAGAAAAAGAGAAATAAAGAAGAAGAGAAAAAAATAGAAAAAACTCCAACTGAATATGTTCCTGTTGTCATTCAATATGTTCAATCTGATGGAGTATTTAATGCTGGAATTATCCTCACCGAGAAAAACTACGATGTTTGGTCTCAAATAATAGAGATGCATCTTGCAGAAAGAGAAAAACTCTCATATATTCGTAGCAACACAAAGCCATCTGAAGAATCTTCAAAGGAATATGAGAAATGGTATAGTGAGAACCAAAAAGTAAAAAGATGGTTACTCATATCCATGTCTCCTAAAATCATGAAGCGATATTTACGAATTCCTACAGCCTACGAATATAGGATGCATTATCAAAAGCCTTCTATGATGGAAGCGATGAATTACAAGTTTTCACCTTAAACTAGAAGGCGTTCTCTACCAAACAAGATGGACGACCACTCTCTAAATTCTATGGAGAATTGATCAAAATATTTCGAGAACTTGATCACCGAGATAAAGTGGTCATGAAGGATCCAGAAGATGTTGAAATATACAGAAAGTCTGTTGAAAGATTGAGAGTGCACATTTTTCTTGCTGGTCTAGATGAAGAATTTGACCAAGTTCGTGGAGAAATTCTACGAAAAGATATTATCCCAGACTTAGAAGAATGTTATTCTCTGATCCGAAGGGAGGATGTACGGCAAAGCAAACTAAACAAAAAGGTCAACTCAGAAACGTCTGCTATGATAGCACGACAACATCCTCAAAGGAAGCTTGTTGACAAGTCATCACTCCATTGCACTCATTGTAGGAAGAAGGGTCATACGAAAGAACAATGTTTTGAAATCATTGGATATCCTAACTGGTGGGATAATCGAAGAAGAACACCAAGCAGGGATCAAAAATTGCAGTAGCTGAATCCACATCCACTACAGATTTTAGAAAAGAATTTCAGTACAAATTGCAACCCTTGTCAGTCTAGGTAAGGCCTTTAAAACTTTTACACCTGTTATTAATAGTATATGGATAATTGATTCTGGTGCAACTGATCATATAACTTTTGATTCCCGACAAGTTTCTCAATTGAAACTATCTTCACAAAAACATGTTTCCACTGCAAATGGAACCATAACCTTAGTTATTGGGGAAGGATCTTTACAACTCACAGATAAATTAAATTTAGACTCTGTGTTAATTGTTCCATCTTTAGATTATAGCCTTTTATCTGTGTCTCAATTAACCACTTATTATCATATGTTGTAATTTTTTGGCCTAATCATTGTGTGTTTAAGGACATCCAAACGAAGCAAACGATTAGTTATGGTATTAAACGAGGCAACTTGTACTACCTGGAGATGACATCAACAAACACTGAAAAGCTGAGCCCCGCATTAGTCGCAGATGGTTCCATAGAAAAAAAGAAATCGAAAATTTGGTTATGGCATAGACGTTTAGGGCATGTGTCATTTGGTTACCTAAAAAAATTATTTCCTAGTTTGTTTTTGAAATTTGATGTTTGTAACTTTAAATGTAATGTTTGTGAACTTTCAAAAAGCCATCGAACTACTTTTCCATTGTCCTTAAATAAAAATCCAGTTTCTTTTATGGTAGTACATTCTGATGTATGGGGGCCTTCGAAAGTTTCTACAATTAGAGGTGCTCGTTTGTTTGTTACATTTATTGATGATTGTAGCAGGATGACATGGATTTTTTTGATGAAATCGAAAGATGAAGTGAACTCTTTATTTCAAAGATTTCATAAGATGGTGACGACTCAATTTCGGACACAAATTCGAGTTTTACATACTGATAATGGAGGCGAGTATATGAGCACAGCAATTCAACAGTTTCTGACATCACAAGGAATTGTCCATCAAACCACTTGTGTGAGGATACCCCAACAAAATGGTGTTGCTGAACGAAAAAACAGACATTTACTAGAAGTTGTTCAAGCATCACTAATCCAGGCCTACATGTCACTATTTTATTAGAGAGAAGCATTGGCAACCGCAGCATACTTGATCAATTGAACACCTTCAAGCTCCCTTGGATTCCAGACTCCTTTCCAGGTTCTGAACGATGCAATTATGTCACCAAATGTGCTGAATTTACCCCCACATGTGTTTGGCTGTGTTGCCTTCGTTCATTTGCCACAACAAGATAAATTATCTCCTCGAGCACTATATTGTGTGTTTGTAGAGTATGCCTTACATCAAAAGGGATACCGATGTTATCATCCACCATCAAGAAAAATATACATCACCATGGATGTCGTCTTTCATGAAGATATCATGTACTACCTGTCAGAGCTTGAATTTCAGGGGGAGTATAATGAAGAAGAAATTCATACTCTTACATATCTTCCACCTGAAGAAGATCAATCTTCTATTGAGGTAGTAAACCTTCAAGTTACTGGAAAAGAAAATGGTGATGATTCTCAAGCTGAGATAAGTGAAGACATATTTGGGGAGAAAACTAACTCAGACACAACTACAATCGAGAACGAGTCCCATGAAGAACCACATGAAGAAATACCTAACCAATCTTCTGTAGAGGGTGTTCTTACCACAAGTCCCAGTCTAATCAGAAGAATTCTTCCCCAGCGTCAAAATAGAGGTATCCTTAAACCCGCATATGAGCCTGACCTCTCTAATAGAGTCAAATACCCTATGAGTCATTTTGTGTCTAACCATCGCTTGTCAGAATCAAATCAGTCATTTGTGAATCAATTATCTACTGTATCTATTCCTAACAATATGCAGGAAGACTTAAAAGAGCCAAAGTGGAAAGCAGTTATGAATGACAAAATGAGATCTCTTCAGAAAAATCAAACATGGTAATTAGTTGATCTTCCACCAGGAAAGAAACCAGTGGGTTGCCGATGGATCTAGACTATAAAGTACAAGGCAAATGACTCAATTGAATGATATAAAGCAAGGCTCGTAGCTAAGGGTTACACCCAAACCTACGGGATAGATTATACCAATACGTTTGTACCAGTAGTAAAAATTAATACTTTTCGTATCTTATTATCATTAGCAGTTAAATTGGATTGGCCAGTGCAATAGTTCGATGTAAAGAATGCTTTCCTCTATGGAGACCTGTCAGAAGAAATTTATATGGATCTACCACCAGGATGCAGTAAACCAGAACGACTCAATTAGAAAGTATACAAATTGAAGAAATCATTGTACGGGTTAAAGCAATCCTCAAGAGCATGGTTCGGGAAATTCAAAAAGGCCATGGTTCATTTTGGGTATAACCAAAGCAATTTAGATCATACCTTGTTCATTAAAAAACAACAAGGTAAAATCACTACCCTTATTGCCTATGTGGATGATATGGTAGTTACAGGCAACGACGAGGAAGAAAGAGAGGCTCTTCAAAAGTATTTGTCGAGAGAGTTCGAGATGAAGGATTTAGGAGCCTTAAAATACTTGCTTGAAATTGAGGTTTCTCGATCTAAAGAAGGAATTTTCTTGTCTAAAAGGAAATATGCCTTAGATCTATTGCATGAAATGGGAATGACAGCTTGTCAGCCTATTGACACCTTAATGGAAGAAGGACTGAAGTTTTGTATTACCTCAGACCAAGTTTTAGTAGACAAAGGAATATATCAAAGGCTGATTAGAAGACTGATGTACTTGTCCCACACAAGGCCAGATCTTGCTTATGTATTGAGTGTTGTAAGTCAGTTTATGCATAATCCCGGGGACAGGATATGAAAGCAGTAATGCGGATCCTGAGGTACTTGAAGTCAAATCCAAGAAAATGAATCCTATTTTTAAAAAATGAAGATTACAACAACATAGAACTTTATACTGATGCATGCTTTACCTTTGTGGGAGGCAACCTTGTCACATGGAGAAGCAAGAAACAACATGTCGTTGCTCGTTCAAGCGCTGAAGTAGAATATCGAGGCATGGCCCTTGGGGTATGTGAAGGGCTATGGATAAGTTTTATCTTAAAAGATTTGGGCTATCCATCACAACAACCAATACAACTATACTGTGACAACAAAACTGCACTAGATATTGCTCATAACCAAGTTCAACATGATCGAACAAAGCATGTCTAGGTAGATAGATTTTTCATCAATGAGAAATTAGATGAAAAAATCTTAGAACTACTGAAAATTTGATCAGAAGATCAACTTGCAGATATTTTAACAGAGGCCATTTCGAGCAAAGCATTTACAAAATTCCTAGACAAGCTGGGCCTGCAAGACATCTATGCCCCAGCTTGAGGGGGAGTGTTAACAATGTCAAATAAAACGACAATGAAGGAAGATTTCAAAGACATAATCTACACTTGTCAAAGTCATGATCCACACTTGTCAAAGACACAATCCGTGCCGAACGGATCAACACATTTCCTTCCGTATTCACATATGTAATCTTTGAAAAAATGTATCCTCTGCATCTATAGATATTGTTCAATGTGTAATGTTTTATTTTAAGAAATGTAAAACAAGTTTCTTCATTAACCTCAATACTTTCTTAACCTTGTAGGATCATTCCTCGCCCTCCCTTAAAGATCCTCAAAAAGGCTCTTTGGTGTACTATGTTGCCGAACAAAAAGGAAACTTTCATTCTGTTCTCCTTAGTTAAAAATGCATTTGCATCTTCATTAAAATAAGTGATCTTTTATGATGGTAATTCTATCTCAGTTAGAGCATTAACCTTAATCTTGTAAGATACTGATAAGGAGCCTTTTTTATTGGTGATGCGATGTGCCCGAAGGACCTTTAGATGCTCTTATGCTCAAGCATCCATCTTACTATCCAACTTCTTCTCTAGGATCTCATTGATAGTGTAATCAATTGCAAATAGAGGAGATACACCAACTTGTTGATGAGTCCATGTCATAATAAACCATTTAAAATTTAGTTTTTGAATTGGGTGCCATTATTAGCCATATTTGCATACGAGCTGCCAAACTGATAAATTATATTCTTCCATATGGAATTGCTAGTTTTCTTCTTATTGATTGTAGGTAATTCAGCTTCAACCAACTAGTAAAATAGTTTTTGGAGACAATGGCATACTCCAATTGCCCTTTTCAAATTGGCATGAGGCCTATAAGATCCATTCCTTAATGTTCAAGATCGTTAGCTTCTCTAATTGTTCTTTCTGAATTGGCATAAGGCCTATAAGATCCATTCCTTAATGTTATTAGTTCACCTACATAGTAGGCAAATAATATTTCTACCTTAGGCCCTATATGCCAAAGAGCGCACCTCACTATAATTTTTAACAAATACCTTAATTTTGATCAGATTTATTAAGGTATTTGTTAAAAATCATAGTAAGGTACGCTCTTTGGCATATGAAAAATATCTTCACTAGAAACCAAAATTTTGGTTTAGTTCAATTTGGAGATTTTAAAAAACCGTTTGACATTTAAAGAAAATAAAAATCGAACTGGAACTAATGGGTTCAACTCAAATTGGTTCCAACTCGGTAACAATCCTACTTAACAGTTTGGTAATGGTTCATTAATGGTAATGATTCGGACTAACAAATCAATTTTTTGATTCAGCTTAAGATTTCGGTGCCAATTCAATTCTTATTTAGTATTGGTTCAGTTTCTGATTCAAACGATTCAATTTTTTTGTTTCTTTTCTCTTTCAAAATCTATATAATAATTTCCTTAATTTCAGTACCTAAACAATAATTTTAGGACCTATATGTTGAGTGTTAGAAAGTGTATATTTATAAAGGAGAAAATCGTCATTTTGTACTTCAAGTTTTACTAACATCTTTAATTTTCTTAATTTAAGTCTCTTATTATTTAATTATGTGTGTTCTGTTTTAATTAAGTATTTCGTGTATTTTAGGGGTATTATGGTCATTTCACAATGAACGAGATTTCGGATAGCAAAACGGACGTCACTTTTGAACTCGGGACAAATCGAAAACCTTAAGAGGAGCATAAAAGGAAAATGGCACTTTGTTCACACGTTTTGGCACTATTCACATGTACGTGTACATCGTTCATGGATATTGTTCACGACACTTTATTAATCGCTCAGCGTTCTTGTTCAAACCGTGTGCAAACCGTGTTCTTGTTCAAACCGCGTGGTCAAACCCGTGGTCAAACCGTGTTACTGTTCACTGATGACGTGGCGCAATCCTGTGCATCAAAACTATTTTTAATCCGATGGCCATGATTCACTTAATGTATCTATAAAAAAGGGGGCCACCCCCCCTAATTTGATACCCCTGAATCCATTTCTGAGCTTAGTTTTCTGTAATTCCTTCTCCATCTTGTATTTTCTACGTATTTTAATAAATTCCCATTTTACCCTTAGTTCAATTATGAGTGGCTAATTTTCTTTTAAGCTTGGGTTGAAGGTGAAGTCTCAACATGTGTCATGGGCTTTATTTGGTAAATTTATTTTCTCTTCCTTCTAATTTCTGTGGAGGTTTTGACTTTTAAATCGACAAATAATAATAATCTTGTCTAGTTCACCGCCCGTTTTACCCTAAGACCCTAGTATAAGGTTATTATTATTTGGCACGATAAGCCCTTAACACCATATTGATTAGAGCGTGGTTCATGAGGTGTGGATTCCCCCCTCATGATTTAATTGGTATTAATAAGGAATATTTAGCCCATGGTGCATGTTGATACGGATCCAGATACCCAAGTGCTTTATTTCAATAGTTTTGATTCAATTTAATTCTGCCATTCCAATTTAAATTCTAGCATAGTTTAAATCAATTTCCCTACAAATCCAATCACCCACTTACAAAGTTAATTCTACACACAATTAAAATCCACCTCCTCGTGGGATCGACACTCAACACCATTAATCTATTCTACAATAGATTCGGCCATGCGAGTTCAACAAAATTTGCACAACAAGTTTTTGGCGCCGTTCTTGGGAGGTAAGTATTTTGATTTGTAGAATTAATTTTTTTTAAATAATTTTATTATTATTATTATTATTTTAGTTGTTTCCTTGTATTTTCTTTTCTTAATTAATTAAAAAAAAGTGAATTTATATTTTAGGTAAGAATTTCTTTTTCTCTTCTTTAAATTTCTGCAATTTAATTTTCAAGTTATTTTTCTTTGTAATTTTTCATTTATCTCATTAATTTATTTTTATTTTAATTCACGTATTTGTTTTAGTGTATTTTGTTTTTATAGAAAGGTTGTAAACAGCGCAATAAGGTTAGTATCATAATTTCTCCTTCTTCTTTATTTTTATTTGTTTTGTTCTCAATTTATTTTCTTTATTTGCATGCATGGTCGTAGGTCATTATCACCTAATCTTGAACCTATAGACCTTGAATTAGAAAGAACACTTCGCACACACAAACACATTGCACGTAAAGATAAAACTGAAATGGATTTGCAACAACCAGAACCACAGGAGAGGCCATTCAAGGACTACTTGATCCATTAGCTAATTTGAGCACATCATGCATTAGATACCCAAATGTAGTTGCTAGGAGTTTTGAGTTAAAACCTAGTGTGCTAAATTGTCTCCCAACATTCTATGGCTTAGAAAATGAGGACCCATATAATCATCTGAATGATTTTCATACAATTTGTCAAACCTTTAAATATGAGAATTTTTCAGAAGATGATGTTAAACTTAGACTATTCCCATTTTCTTTAAAGGATAGAGCTCGTTCATGGTTTAATACATTGCCTGCTAATAGCATTACAACATGGGAACAAATGGTAACAAAATTTTTAAATAAATATTTCCCAGTTCATAAAACCAATGCTATTCGCGAAAATCTCGAGTTCACCCAAAGAGAAGAAGGCGAGCGGTTTTGAAGCATGGGAGCGATTCAATGGGCTACTTTTGAAGTGTCCACATCATGGGTACGAGAAATGGCACCAATGCCAATACTTCTTGGAGGGATTATTGCCAAATGTACAAGAATGGCTAATGGCGACAAGTGGAGGAGAGCTAATGTCAAAAAGTGCATCAGAGATTTGGGATTTCTTCCAAAATGACAAGCGAGATAATTCCCAACAAATGAGTCGATCACTCAAAAATACTAGAAGAATTAAAGGAGTAAATGAGGTTCACATTGGCGAGTCAAGTTCGGGAATTAAAGAAGTCAAAGATATAATTGAAGGTCTTTCTCGACAAATAGCATCGTTGACGACTGCTAAATCAACAGAGCCACATGACCATAACTCATATTCAGATCAAGCCAATGCCATCGGTGTCATGAGGAAGCCGTCAAATTACAACCCATACTCCAACACATATAATCCTGGATGGAGAGACCACCCCAATTTTTCATGGTCTCAAGGATTCCAACAGAATGGACCAGCAGCTCCAGCTCCACCAATGCAACCAATTCCTCAAGCCTCTCAGCCACCATTTAGACCATACAATCAGAACCAAAACTACTCTCAACCCAGACAATGGGAGGATGCATTCCAGAATGTCAAGAATGTTACTAACTCCATGATCGAGCAACAGAACCGCACCATTGATGGACTACGAAATGAGATGAGAGCAGGCTTCAACTCACAAGCCCAATCAGTTTCAAGCCTCGAGAAGATGGTGGGACAACTTGCTTCTTCAGTTCAGACTTTGGCAATGACTGTTGAGAAAGGTAAATTTCCAAGTCAACCAGTGCCTAATCCTAAAGGAGTACATGAAGCAAGTACTAGTTCACCACAACAGCATGGAGAGGTCAAAGCCGTTATGACCTTACGAAAAGGAAAAGAAGTCGACAACAAAGTAGAGATGCCAGCGACCAAAGAAAATCAAATTGTACCTGTGAATGTTGAAGACTCACCACCGGAAGAGAAAGAAGAAACCAACACACGGGAATACGTTCCTAAAGCTCCATTCCCTCAGAGGTTAGCTAAAGGAAAGAAGGGAAAATCCACAGGTGAGATTCTTGAAGTCTTCAAACAGGTAAGTGTTAACATCCCTTTACTTGATGCAATAAAACAAGTTCCATCTTATGCCAAGTTTCTTAAAGACCTTTGCACTAAAAAGAGAAACATTCATGTTCAGAAAAAAGGCATTTTTAACAGAAAACGTTAGTTCTATACTCCAACACAAAATTCCTCTAAAATGTAAAGACCCAGGCTCCCCCACTATTTCATGTAGTATAGGGAACCACACAATTGAGAATGCTTTGTTGGATTTAGGAGCTAGTGTTAATCTTTTGCCTTACTCAGTATTTATGAAACTTGGATTGGGAGAATTACACCCAACTCCAGTGGTGTTACAGCTTGCAGATCGGTCCACGAAAATCCCTCGTGGTATTGTGGAGGACGTGCTTATCCAGGTAGACAAGTTTTATTTTCCTGTTGATTTCATTGTAATTGACACTCAACCAACACAGGATTCAAGGAAGCACATCCCCATTATCCTAGGCCGACCATTCTTGGCAACTGCCGATGCTCACATTCAATGCAGGACTGGAAATATGCAGTTGTCCTTTGGCAATATGACCATGGAGCTCAACATTTTCAACATTGCCAAACAACCTCACAATGCAGATGATGGAATTGTTGATGTGGATTTAATTGAAGCATTAATTGATGATACTTTTGTTTCAAACCTTAGTGATGACCCTTTACAAACATGTTTAACTCACTTTGGTTTGGATTTTGATGTTGACAGATCAATCGATGAGGTCAACGCCTTACTTGACTCAAAGACCATCCATGGACACTAATAAATGGAAGTCAAGAGTTGAACAACTAGCACCATCAGAGAAGAAAATCATCCCATCATCAGAGTCACCACCGAAACTCGAGCTCAAACCATTACCCAACACTTTGGAATATGCATTCTTGGGAGAAGAAAGCACTCTACCGGTAATCATCTCATCATCCCTAAATGACGAACAAAAAGGTAAGTTTTTGGATGTTTTAAAAGAGCACAAAGGAGCATTAGGATAGACTATAGTCGACATAAAATGTATAAACCCAGCAGACTGCATGCATTACATTCACCTTGATGAAAATGCTAAATCTACTAGGGAAATGCAACGTCGGTTAAATCCTAACATGAAAGAAGTTGTTAGAACTGAAGTCCTTAAGCTATTAGATGCAGGTATCATTTACCCCATTTCTGATAGTTCATGGGTCAGTCCTGTGCAAGTGGTCCCCAAAAAGTCAGGAGTCACAGTAGTTACCAATGCTGATAATGAATTGATACCCACTAGAGTGACTACAGGATGGCGTGTATGCATTGATTATAGAAAGTTAAATTCTGTCACACGTAAAGACCATTTTCCTTTACCATTTATTGATCAAATGCTTGATAGATTAGCAGGCCACGAATTTTATTGCTTTCTAGATGGCTATTCAGGATACAATCAGATTCCCATAGCACCAAAAGATCAAGAGAAAACCACTTTCACTTGCCCTTTTGGCACTTTTGCATATAGGAGAATGCCATTTGGATTATGTAATGCACCTGCTACATTTCAACGATGCATGTTAAGCATTTTTTCTGATATGGTTGAACGATTCCTTGAAGTCTTTATGGATGACTTTTCTGTCTTTGGTGACTCATTTGATCAATGTTTACATCATCTAACACAAGTTTTGCAGAGATGTATAGAGAAGAATTTGGTCTTAAATTGGGAGAAGTGCCATTTTATGGTAAAACAAGGTATAGTTCTCGGTCACATCATTTCATGCAAAGGTATTGAGGTTGACAAAGCCAAGGTGGATCTCATTTCCAATCTTCCTCCACCTAAAACAGTCAGAGAAGTAAGATCTTTCCTTGGGCATGCTGGTTTTTATAGACGTTTCATTAAAGATTTTAGCAAAGTTTCTAGACCCTTATGCAATTTACTTGCTAAGGATGCACATTTTATCTTTGATGATTCATGTCTTGTAGCATTTGAAAAGTTAAAGCATTTGTTGACGTCATCACCCATCATTCAGCCACCAAACTGGAGCCTACCATTTGAGCTTATGTGTGATGCATCTGATTATGCAGTAGGAGCAGTATTAGGACAAAGAGTAGATCGAATTCCTCATGTTATTTACTATGCTAGTATGACATTAAACGATGCACAGTTGAACTATTCAACTACTGAAAAAGAAATGCTAGCAGTAGTGTTTGCATTAGAAAAATTTCGATCTTATCTCATTGGTTGTAAAATAATTGTGTTCACAGATCATCTTTCTCAAATATCTTCTCACAAAGAAAGATGCAAAAGCTAGACTAATTCGTTGGGTGTTACTTTTGCAGGAATTTGACTTGGAATTCAAAGATAAGAAAGGGACAGAAAATGTTGTGGCTGACCATCTCTCTCGTCTCCACTTTGACATCAACACAGAACCCTTAACATTGAATGAGTCATTTCCAGATGAACAATTAATGAGTGTGGAAGTATTACCTTGGTATCTTTGATATAGTTAATTATCTTGTTACAGTAAACTTCGAGCATTGGACCAAGCAAGACAGGGCCAAATTCTTTGCGGAAATAAAGAATTTTTTCTGGGATGACCCTTATCTGTTCAAGTATTGTGCGGATCAAATTATTCGACGATGTGTCCCGAGAAATGAATTTCATAACATCCTTTCGTTTTGCCATGAACAAGCTTGTGGAGGCCATTTCGGCGCTTAAGAAAACAGCCACAAAAGTTCTACAATGTGGTTTCTATTGGCCGACTATATTTCGAGATGCTTACACCTTTTGTTCTTCATGTGATAGGTGTCAACGAATGGGGAGCATTACACGAAGGAACATGATGCCACTAAATCCAATTTTAGTGGTTGAGATTTTTGATGTATGGGGTATCGACTTCATGGGACCCTTTCCCCCATCTTTTGGCCATCACTACATATTGGTTGCTGTTGACTATGTTTCGAAATGGGTAGAGGCAATTCCATGCAGAACCAATGATCATAAAGTGGTGATAGGGTTTTTGAAGAGCAACATTGTTTCACGCTTTGGATTCCCTCGAGCAATAATCAGTGATGGTGGTACCCACTTTTGCAATAAATCATTCAAAGCACTTTTGACAAAGTACTCCATCACTCATAAAGTGGCGACTCCGTATCATCCGCAAACCAGTGGCCAAGTTGAGATCTCCAATCGAGAAATAAAGCACATCTTAGAAAAGACCGTGAGGCCAGACAGACAAGATTGGTCATTAAGACTTGATGATGCATTATGGGCATATAGAACGGCGTTCAAAACCCCAATGGGATGTCACCTACAAAGCTAGTGTATGGAAAAGCTTGCCACCTACCCGTGGAACTTGAGCATCGTGCGTCTTGGGCCATCAAGAAATTCAATTTTGACATGCGGCAAGTCGGCTCGGAAAGACGATTACAAATTTGGCGAGAACTTGAAGAAATTCGTAATGATGCATCTGAAAACGCCAAGGTTTACAAGCGTGAATGAAAGTCTTTCATGATAAGCGATTATGAAAAAATCTTTCACTCCAGTCGAAAGTACTTTTATTCAATTCTCGTTTGCACCTATTCCCAGGTAAACTACGCTCTCGATGGTCTGGCCCCTTCATTGTTCATACTTGTTTTTTCCACATGGGCAATTGAAATTAAGGACCCAAAAATGGTGTCACGTTTAAAGTTAATGGTCAAAGATTAAAGCCATATCTAGAGTACCAACCACATGGAGAGGACACCGAAATAAATTTAAGTGACCCACCAGATTTGAATTAAGATTTTTCTTTTCGGTGATTTATTTATTTATTTATTTTCTTCTGCTAATTGAAATCATTTGTGCATAAGTGTGTTTGTTTAACCATTGAGCTTTCTTTTATCACTTTTAATCATGAGACAGTTCCTCTTGAACATCCTTAGACGACTTCAACGTGTCCAATCTCATCTCAGAGGCGGATACGATTTTGTAAAACACATCGTATTTGGAAGCTACAACCACCGGAGTTAATATCCCACGTTGAGGATTTAGAAAGCCAACTCAGAGACATTGAAAGCAGTGTCTACAACATCCATTGGAGCTTGAGGTAAATTCTATAAGAGGACGATTGTGATTTTCTTTGTGTGTTTTTATTTGTTTGTTATTCCGTTTGTGTGTTTTAGTTTGTCACCCCTAAAGTGGCGGATAACGGTACTCGTGACAATCAAGTCGGTTACTTCAGCTTTCCCATAATTACTGATCTTAGGCGCGAAGGTATGGATAAAACGAGATCTTAGCAAAGCTTCATAGTCGATTCCCTTCACTTCCTCGAATGCCCTCCTTACAATCTATAAAGCTCGGTTTGAACGCATTCGATTGCTCATGAGGAATAACATACCTGCTGATATCCATTTGGTTAATAGAGGCCAAAGTACGCTTGGCAGGTGAGTTACCTCCTAAATTTATTGCTACATGCCTGGTTGTGGTAAAGGAAATTACGCAAGAAAGCGAAGAGCTCGAAAATTTCGGTTGCTTGTCATAAGTGTGCCGAGAATGTTATGCAATAAAAACGATGTTCTTTAGGAATGGTGTCGATAACGAGAAGATAAGATTCAATTCATTAGGGATGGCTTGAATAAGGAGTCATTGGATGATATCCTTTTGTCTCTTAAAACGCATCCCGGTGGATATGTGCAAGGAGCGATTCTCCGATTATGGCCATCATTCCGAAAAGAGCATGCACGATACTGATCTCGAATCTGACTATAAACGACCCTGTTTGCCAGTTTATAAGAAAACTGGATGGGAAGCCTATCCTCGACCCATAGAGGGCGTTGAAGCCGTTTCTGGACGTAAAACCAGAGGAAGATGTGAGCCACGTCACACAACTACCTGTAAATATCCTTTTACTTTACTGTTGTTTTATTTTACTGTTGTTTTACCATTTGCATTATTGTCTTTAATAATTTTATATTTGTCATTACTTGCTTTTCCTTTTTACTGTTTTCTTTTTGACTCTCAAGCCATGTGCATTACACGATTAATTGACATAGACATGACACCTCATTCACAGCTGTGACCCATTGCCGCCAAGATCTTTAAATATGATTCTTTTCATTTGCACTCACAAATTATTTTTGAGAATTATCCTAATGGCAGCTACTCCCAATAAACAATTCAAGAACATTTGTGTGCTTTCTGGATTTAACTATGGCAAATATAAAGAGTTCTTTGAGGCAGCCATTGATCTTGGTCGATGCATGCAGAGAGAAAATTACACTTAGTATACGGCGGAGGTGACCGAGGGTTATCAAAATTGGTCTCAGAAACTGCTTTTGTCAGAGGAAGCCAAGTGTTAGGCATCATACCACAAACCCTAAAACCTTTGGGCTGCTTGTCTAACTCACCGACTGGAGAAGAGTTAGTTGTCTCAGGTATGCAAGAAAGAATAACCGAAATGCTTAATCATGCTGATGCTTTTATTTTCTTACCAGGAGATCTTGCAACTCTAGAGGCACTCATCACTTTAGCATCTTGGGCCCATCTGCACATTCATCAGAAACCCATCGGTTTGTTAAATGTCAATAATTTTTATGATGGCTTTATCGCATTTCTTAACCATGCAATAAAAACTACTTCATTCCTCTACGGTGAAAAAGCTTTTTATTTGTGCTCACACTGCTAATGAGCTACTTGATCTGTTACAAGCTTATCGACCAGAGCCAGATCCGAAAACCTTGGTGTTGGAGTGTACAAATAACGATGGTAACAATAGCAGCAGTAAGAAGTACAAATTAGATTTAAATCTCCGCCTGTAAATATTTTCTTCTGTGTTACACCACCCAGGTGATGTCTTCTAAACTCTACTTCTTTCTTTTAAAACATTGAGGACAATGTTTAGTTCTGGTTGGGGGGAGGGGATAGTTGACAATTGTGGAATGTTGGTTAAGTTTTTACTAATTTTTGTTGTAGAAACTAACTGTTGCTAACTGTTTGTGTTGAAGATGGCTGAATATGGAGTGTAGTTACTCTAGAAACGCATCTTCTTAGTAAAAAAAAAAAAAAAATTTCTTATTTTTCGTGTGATCTTTCTAACTTTTTGACTTCTCCTTTATAAATATGCATTTTCAAATTTTGAGTCGAAGATGGCTGAATATAGAGTGTAGTGCCTCTAGAAACGCATCTTCTTAGTTAAAAAAAAATCATTTTTCTATCATTTTAAGTGTAACATTTTCAATTAGTTTTTCTGCATCATTTTCACATTTCTGCATGCATAATTCCCTTTCATGTTTAGAATAGGTTGGGGGGTAGAATGTTGTTTAAAAAAAAAAAAATGGTGTGATTTTGTTTTTATTTTTGGATGACATGATGATTTTCGAATTTTAGTATTTGTATTATCTTTGGTCTTGAGTGATGTTACACTATGTTTGCTACTCTACATGTTGATGTCGGAGATAAATATGAGTTGCTTGAAAGAATTGACATGTCATAATAAATACCAAGTGAGCTTTTGAGCCTATTATTTTTCTTGGAGAGTAACCCTTTTTGCCCATTTTTCATACAGCTTAGCAGTATTATTATTTTATACATGATCTTTAGATTTCCTTGGAGTCAACCCTTTAAAAAAAAAAAAAGTTAAAAAAAAAAATGCGTTGCTACATCTAAAGGTCCATTTCACTAGTAGATATGGAGGAGTATCTAGAGCCCTAAAAGATGATGGAAAGGCCGTCTTTGACCCGTTTGAGCCTTTCTAGCCATCCCTTATGTGAAATATCCATAGTTAGCCCTTTTGAGCCTTTTATTAAAAAAAAAAAAAAAAACTTTTCTTTGTCAACTTATCGTATTCACCCACTCCAATTTGGAGTATTACCCGATATCTTACAAGTTCCATCACCCATTCATGTTTGAGAAAAATATAAATAATTATTTTGTTTAGTAAAGTTGTGCAATACCGAAAAAAAAAAAAGAAAAAAAAAATTCTCTAAGAAACAAAAAAAAAAGAAAAAAAAGAAAAAAAAAGAGAGAGAGATATAATACAATAATAAATAAGTAAAATGCACTTTTTAGTTTCCAAAAGATATTATTTTTCTCAAACATATATTTTGTTTCCTCTATTTTCCTTTCTTTGTTAGCCATGTCCCTAGCCTACGTTACATCCTAATAAAAGTCCTTCTTGATTTTAGGGAACTATAGTCTGAAGTAGAAGTTAGTTATATGGGCTATAAAGATGTAGTAATGCATAAAAAAAAATAAAAATAAAAATACATTAGGTTGACTAATATTCTGTTTGACTTAAGATCGTGTTATTTCTAAGCTATGGGCATATTTCCTTCATCTTGGTGAGAGTGTGTGATATTATTTCTTTACTATCTTCACTCCATTTATCATTAATTGAAGTGACAATTTTTATTGGTTTAATTTCCTTGTGAGAGTGTCACTATTACCAAGTGAGATTTTGGGGTTTGACATGTTATTTTTGAAAGTAGCTGTATTTACTTGGTTGATTCATGTGGATGGTTGATGTGGGTGTGATGTTTCTTTAGACTGGAGATAATGCTTATACTTTTATTTGATTGCTATCATTAGTCTGATTGAATAAACAAGTTTGTTTTAAAAAAAAAAAAAAAAAATTTGGGTTTGAATTTTATTTTCGCTTTATTTGCTAGGGACTAGCAATAAGCTGGTTGGGGGGTGTGTTGAGTGTTAGAAAGTGTATATTTATAAAGGAGAAAATCGTCATTTTGTACTTCAAGTTTTACTAACATCTTTAATTTTCTTAATTTAAGTCTCTTATTATTTAATTATGTGTGTTCTGTTTTAATTAAGTATTTTGTGTATTTTAGGGGTATTATGGTCATTTCACAATGAACGAGATTTCGGATAGCAAAACGGACGTCACTTTTGAACTCAGGACAGTTGAAAACCTTAAGAGGAGCATAAAAGGAAAATGGCACTTTCACACGTGTCGGCACTATTCACATGTATCATCGTTCATGGATATTGTTCACGACAATCGCTCGCATCGCGTTCTTGTTCAAACCGTGTGCAAACCGTGTTCTTGTTCAAACCGCTGTGGTCAAACCCGTGGTCAAACCGTGTTATTCTTGTTCACTGATGACGTGGCGCAATCTTGTGCATCCAAACTATTTTTAATCCGATGGCCATGATTCACTCAATGTATCTATAAAAAGGGGCCTCTCCCCAATTTGATACCCCGAATCCATTTTTGAGCTTAGTTTTCTGTAATTCCTTCTCCATCTTGTATTTTCTACGTATTTTAATAAATTCCCATTTTACCCTTAGTTCAATTATGAGTGGCTAATTTTCTTTTAAGCTTGGGTTGAAGGTGAAGTCTCAACATGTGTCATGGGCTTTATTTGGTAAATTTATTTTCTCTTCCCCTCTAATTTCTGTGGAGGTTTTGACTTTTAAATCGACAAATAATAATAATTTTGTCTAGTTACTACGCCCTGTTTTACCTAAGACCCTAGTATAAGGTTATTATTATTTGGCACGATAAGCCCTTAACACCATATTGATTAGAGCGTGGTTCATGAGGTGTGGATTCCCCCCTCATGATTTAATTGGTATTAATAAGGAATATTTAGCCCATGGTGCATGTTGATACGGATCCAGATACCCAAGTGCTTTATTTCAATAGTTTCTAGTTCAATTTAATTCCGTCATTCCAATTTAAATTCCAGCATAGTTTAAATCAATTTCCCCACAAATCCAATCACCCACTTACAAAGTTAATTCTACACACAATTAAAATCCACCTCCTCGTGGGATCGACACTCAACACCATTGATCTATTCTACAATAGATTCGTGCGCTGAGTTCAACAAAATTTGCACAACACTATACAAATCTATAATTTCATCAATTACTGATACATTCATTAAGATATATCATCAACTACTCTACCACTCCCAAATCATTCATCATCGTCATCCAATTAACTTAATATTATCCTAAAATAAGTCCATAACAAAATGAAGAATAAAAAATTGAAAAAATCTAGCAATGAGACAAAGCAAAATATAGAATAATTGAATATCCAACAACATCCAGGCAACATCCAATCATAAATGACCATAAGAAACTATTACACTATAAAAATTAAAAATCAACCATAAGAAAAACCGTTACTTTGTTCCCCTTCCTCACCAACTTCAATTTAATAAGTCCCAATATCTTCACTGTTTTTTAGATGAATCCTCACCAAAGTGAGTGGATTCTATTAAAATAAAATAAAAATGTACCAAACAAACCAATAAAAATTTAAAAACAGAAACTAGCTAAACCAATAGCTAGGCAACCTAAAACATCCTTATGTAAAAGAGAAACAACCTCAGAAGGTATAGGGTCCCACCAAGTGAAAGAATTCACTGTAGCACCTAAGTTGGCCAATCTATCATCTACCCTATTACCTTTACTAAAGATATGCGAAAAGCAAACCGTCGTGGAATCCATAAGAGCAATATAATTATTTGAAAAATGAATAAGAAACCATGGGGGCGGAAAATGCTTGTTACAAAGATAAAGCACAGTTAAGATGGAATAACATTTGATCCACAACATGGACCAACCTTGAGCAAAAGCATAAATATAATTAATAAAACTACAATAATAAAAATGAAATGAGTAAAGTAAACATAAATATAACTATAAAATTAATATGTCAAATTTGTATAAATGATACCTATTATTCTAAAACATCACTTGATCCCACCAATTAATCATCTGTTGCTTCTACTTGTTGTATATAGGCACGCATATATATGTATATGTATATCTATATCTATATCTATATGTGTGGTATATATATACATATACATATACATATATACATAAACGTATATATAAGTGTGTCTGTATGTGTGTGTGTGTGTATCTGTATGTATGTATATACATGTACATATATATATATATATATATATGTATGTATGTATGTATATATGTATATACATGTATACATACATACATATACATACATATACATACATATATATATATATATATATATATACATATACATACATATATATATATATATATATATGTATAATCGAATTGCCACCATCAATGGCATGTATGACTCATTCATAAATGTATATGGAGCATGAGTTTCTTATGAATGTCTCTCTAATTTATAGGTGAAGCATCAGTTGTTGATCAACTAGAGGACATTCCAGCAATTATAGGTGACTCATTCATAAATGCATATATATGTATGTATATACATGTAAGTGGAATGTTTTCAAATTAAAAACATGTGTTATTGTTAATTTATAAGTTTTTCATTAGATAAACATGCCATGAAGGTTTCACAAGTAAAAATATGTTGTTATTGATGTTTTCAAATTAATATAAATGTACTGGAAAAATTATTGTACTTGATGGTAATGCATTGATTTATAAGAGTTGTAACTGATTTTCCCAAATTACGAATTTATTATTTAAGCTATAATGATAATAATTTTAAACATTTGTAATTAAACATGCAATTTTATTAAATTAGACTGATACTATATAATATATGAATAGGTAAAACTATTTGAAATGAACAGAACTTGGATGACTTGTAATCGATTATCCATAAAGTATCATACCGGAGTTGCTGATTTCTTAGAGTTTACTATTTTGAATATTAAAAACCGAATATTAATTAGATGTCCTTGCACCTTTTGTTGTAATACGGAGTTTCACACTCCTCAACAAGTAAAGGATCATTCATTTGAATAAGGTTTTCTTGCTATAGATAGAGTTTGGACTTGGAATGGTGAAACTGACCCCATTTCTGCATCTACAAAGTGTCAAGACCATCCACATAGTCAAAGATTTAGATTTCATGATTACAACGATATAAATGACACTGTGTTCTAAAGTGGTAGAACCTAGTACGCTTGACCACTTGCAAAAAGAACTTGTAATCACTTTATGCTTATTATAACAGTACCTTCTATCTAGCTTTTTTAACATAATAATTCATTTAACAATCTATCTAGTTGAACAAGTTAGGTTATGTAGGCCAGTTTATCTTCGATGGATGTATCCTTTTGAGAGAGAGATGAAAACTCTTAAGAATTATGTTCATAATTGCTATCGCCCTAAGGTTGTATTCCAAAAAGTTATATTGCTAAAGAAGCACTTGAATTTTGTGTTGAGTACATCTTAGGTTGTGATGCTATTGGACTACCTACTGATTGTCTAATTAACTTTTCAATCAAAAGGCCTTTGGGAGGTGCAAACATTAAGGTGGTTGATGATACTTTATTGGCGCAAGTACATCGGTGCGTTCTAATGAACACCACTAAAATCTAAACATACATCGAGTAAGCTATTCGTTAATTTTTTTCAATGCATATTATGATTGAATTATAGTATTACTATTCTAATTTTAAGTGTAATATAGTCTTACTGTAGGGAGCATATGCATTATTTGGCATCAACACACCCCCATAAGGCAAAAAAAAATCTATGGTTGCAAAATGAACAAACTCGTGCATTTTCCTCATGGTTACAAAAAAAGGTTATCATTAATGCTTAACTAAATACAATATAAGTTACAAACTTTAACTTTAATAAGATTTTATTCAAGTAACTAATTATTATACATTTTAATTTAAATTACAGGTAGCACATGGTAGAGCAAATAATGTGCCAATTAAGGAAATAGTGTGGTCGTTGGCAAACAAACCGCGCTTAAGTGTGGTGACATACTCTGGCTACCAAATCAATGGCTTTAATTTTGCAATGTGGGATCAAGACAATAATTGTGTAACCCAAAATAGTGGCGTTAGAGTTGTCACTAATACTCTACAAATTTCAAGTTCGAAAGATAAAAGTCCTCATTATGAAGAAATGAGTTTTTATAGAGTCATTGATAAGATTTGGCAACTTGATTATCTGATGATTAAAAAAAATACTTTTCAAGTACGATTGGGTAGATGATAGGAGGGTTAGTGTTGATGATTTAGGTTTCACTGTAGTTGATTTAAATCGAATTGGTTATAAATATGATTGCTTTATTCTAGCTTGTCATTCAAAGCAGGTGTTTTACGTAAAGGACCAAGTAGATAAGAGTAAATCAATAGTTTGTTTAGTGACTGAAAAAGCTTATAAGTAAAGTGGGGAAACATGTGAAGACAATGATGTATTTTCACCATTATCCAACAAACTTCCAGTGTGTGAGTTAGATGAGAAGGATGATGGGGGAATTTATGACAGAAAAGATTGTGACTCTATTCCAATAGATATTGATTTAGAAAATCACTAAATGCATTCTTGTTGCTAGTTTCTAACACTATCTTTTACACTTTTACAACGAGTGATTTATTTATTTTATTATATTCCATTACTATTGTATTGACTTTTTAATTTAATTGATGTACTTATTCATTTTATGGCTCAAAACGATGTGTTCACTCTTCTAGAACTCGAAGGAATACCAAGGAGAAAAAAACAAACAAAAAAGAAAGGCTTGCAAACAGAAGAATTTAGAAATGAAGCTGAAGTTGAGTACAATTCTTATGGTGTTCCAGTTGGAAAGGAAGAAACGATCTGAGGAGTTATATTGGCGTCATCATACATAAAACAATTTCTATCTTACTTGATGATTGGAGGCATATGCCACTAGAAATGAAATAAACTCTATTGCTTCATTTTCCAGTTTTATTTAATTGTGTAATAGTATATTTAATGATTTTATATAACTTCCAGATTTATTTAAACTTGGTTTTAATCTATGTCATTGCTTTATAGAAAAAAACTCAAGTTGAGCTTGAAATGCAAAAGCCAAGTGTTAAAATGGATGGGGGTTGCATCAAGAAACTTAAAAAGTGCGCTGGCAAAAGAATTCATACTACTATTTAAGGACAATATAAAGTCACTAAGGTTGCCTCCTATTTAATATCCGAGCATTAAAAAAGAATATTGGAAACTTTTTGTTGACAAAGTTTTGTCTCAAGATTTTCAAGTGTGTTGTTTGTTAATATTACTTGATTTATTTGTTGTTAGTTACTAATAATTAGTTGTAACCCTTTTGTTCTTTATTATATTATTTGTGCAGAAAAAAATACAAAAGCAAAAGAAACAAGATCAAAAAAATCTACAACCATTGCTTGGGTAGCATAGGTGTTGTGCAAATTTTGTTTAACTCGCAAGCGCACGAATCTATTGTAAAATAGATCAATGGTGTTGAGTGTCGATCCCACGAGCAGGTAGATTTTAATTGTGTGTAGAATTAATTTTGTAAGTGGGTGGTTGGATTTGTGGGAAAATTGATTTAAAGGATGCTAGAATTTAAATTGGAATAGCGGAATTAAATTGAATTGGAAATTATTGAAATAAAGTGCTTGGGTATCTGGAAACATATCAACATGCACCATGGGCTAAATATTCCTTATTAATACTAATTAAATCATGAGGGCGGAATCCGCACCTCATGAACCACACTCTAATCAATATGGTGCTAAGGGCTTATCATGCCAAATAATAATAACCTTGTACTAGGGTGCCGGTGAAATCAGAGCGGTAACTAGATAAGATTATTATTATTTGTCGACGAAAAGTCAAAACCTCCACAGAAATTAGAGGGGAAGAGAAAATAAATTTACCAAATAAAGCCCATGACACGTGTTGAGACTTCACCTTCAACCCAAGCTTGAAAGAAAATTAGCTACTCATAATTGAACTAAGGGTAAAATAGGAATTTATTAAAATACGTAGAAAATATAAGATAGAGAAAGAATTAAAGAAAACTAAGCTTAAAAATAGATTCAGGGGTATCAAATTAGAGGGGAGAGGCCCCCATTTTATAGATATATTGAGTAAATCATGGCCATCGGATTAAAAATAGTTTGGACGCACAGGATTACGCCACGTCATCAGTCAACAATACACGATTTGACCATGAGTTTGACCACGCGGTTTGAACAGTAACACGGTTTGCACACAGTTTGAATAGTGACGCGGTATGAATAGTGTCATGAACAGTATCCACGAACAGTACCGTACGTGTGATTAGTCCCGTACGTGTGAACAGTGCCATTTTTCTTTTTATGCTCCTCTTAACATTTTCGATTGTCATGAGTTCAAAAGTGACATCCGTTTTGCTATCCGAAATCTCGTTCATTGTGAAATGACCATGATGCCTCTAAACTACATAAAATACTTAATTAAAACAAAACACTCATAATTAAATAACAAGGGACTTAAACAAATAAAATTAGAGATGTTAGTGAGACTTGAAGTGTAAAATGACGATTTTCTCCTTTATAAATATACACTTTCTAACACTCAACATACCCCCCAACCAGCTTATTACTAGTCCCTAGCAAATAAAGCGGATACAAAGTTCAAATCCAATATATATATATATATATTTTAAACAATCATGTTTATTTAATCAGACTAATGATAAAAATCAAATAAAAGTATAAGCATTATCTTCAGTCTAAAGAAACATCACACCCACATCAACCATCCACATGAATCAACCTAGTAGATTTTGTCACAGCTACTTTCAAAAATGACATGTCAAACCCCGAAATCTCACCAGTAGTAGTGACACTCTCACAAAGAAATTAAACCCAAGAAAAATAGTCACTCTAATGAATGGTAAATTGAGAGAAAAATAATAAAGAAGTAATATCACACGCTCTCACCAAAATGAAAGAAATACGCCCACAACTTAGAAATAACACGATCTCAAGTCAAACAAAATGTTAGTCAACCCAATTTATTTACTTTTTTTTTAAGCACCACTACATCTTTTTAGCCCATATAATTAGCTTCTACTTCAGACTATAGTTCCCTAAAATCAAGGACTTTTATTAGGATGTAACGTAGGTTAGGGACATGGCTAACAAAGAAAGGAAAATAGAGAAAACAAAATATATGTTTGAGAAAAATAATATCTTTTGAAACTAAAAAGTACATTTCATTTATTTATTATTGTATTATATCTCTTTTTTTTGTTCTTTTCTCCTTTTTTTAAAGAATTTTATTTTTTTCTTCTTTTTTTCTCTCTCTTTTTTTTTTGGTATTGCACAACTTTACTAAATAAAATAATTATTTATATTTTTCTCAAATATGAATAGGTGATGGAATTTATAAGATATCGGGTAATACTCCAAATTGGAGTGGGTCAAGATGATAAGTTGACAAAGAAAAGTTTTTTTTTTAATAAAAAGCTCAAAAGGGCTAACTATGGATATTTCACATAAGAGATAGTTAGAAAGACTCAAACGGGTCAAAGATAGCCTTTCCATAATCTTTTAGGGCTCTAGATAATCCTCCATATCTACTAGTTAAATGGACATTCAGATGTAGCAACACACTTTTTTTTTGAAGCATTTTTTTAAAGGGTTGATTCAAAAGAATATAGAGATCGTATATAAAATAGTAAACTGCTAAGTTGTATGAAAAATGGGCAAAAAGAGTTACTGTCCAAGAAAAATAATAGGCTCAAAAGCTCACTTGTTATTTATTATGACATGTCAATTCTTTCAAGCAATTCATATTTATCTCCGACATCAACATATAGAGTAGCAAACATAGTGTAACATCACTCAAGACCAAAGATAATACAAATACTAAAATTCGAAAGTCATCATGTCATCCAAAAATAAAAACAAAATCACACTATTATTTATTTATTTTTTTTTGTTAAATAACATTCTACCCCAAAACCTATTCTAAACATGAAAGGAAAATATGTATGCAGAAATGTGAAAATGATGCAGAAAACTAATTGGAAAAGTTACACTTAAAATGATAGAAAAAGAAAATGATTTTTTTTAACTACTAAGATTATGCATTTCTAGAGGCACTACACTCTATATTCAACCATCTTCGACTTAAAAATTTGAAAAAGCATATTTATAAAGGAGAAGTCAAAAAGAAAAAGTTAGAAAGATCACAAATTTTTTTTTAACTTCCAAACTAAGAAGATGTGTTTCTAGAGTTACTACACTCCATATTCAGTCATCTTCTACTCAAAAATTTAGCCACGGTTAGTCTCTACAATAAAAAAATTAGTTAAAACTTAACTAACATTCCACAATTGTCAACTATCCCTTCCCCCCAACCAGAACGAAACATTGTCTTCAACGTTTTAAAGGAAAGGAGTGGAGTTTAGAAGACATCACCTGGGTGGTGCAACACAGAATAAAAATTTACAGGCGGAGAGTTAAATCTAATTTGTACTTCTTACTGCTGCTATTGTTACCATCGTTATTTGTACACTCCAACACCATGGTCCTGGGATCTGGCTCTGGTCGATAAGCTTGTAATAGATCAAGTAGCTCATTAGCAGTGTGAGGACAAATAAAAAGTTTTTTCACTGTGGAAGGAATGAAGTAGTTTTTTATTGCATGGTTAAGAAATGCGATAAAGCCATCATAAAAGTTATTGACATTTAACAAACCGATGGGTTTTTGATGAATATATAGATGGGCCCAAGATGCTAATGTGATAAGTGCTTCTAGACTTGCAAGATCTCTTGGTAAGAAAATAAAAGCATCAGCATGATTAAGCACTTCAGTTATTCTTTTTTACATACCTGAGACAACTAACTCTTCTCCAGTCGATGAGTCAGACAAACAGCCCAAAGGTTTTAGGGTTGTTGGGATGATGCCTAACACTTGACTCCCTCTGACATAAGTAGCTTTTGAGACCAGTTTTGAGAACCATCGGTTACCTCATCCATACACCAAGTGTAATTTTCTCTCTGCTATGCTTCGACCAAGATCAATGGATGCCTCAAAGAACTCTTTATATTTGCCATAGTTAAATCCAGAAAGCACACAAATGTTCTTGAATTGTTTATTGGGAGTAGCTGCCATTGGGATACTTCTCAAAAATAATTTGTGAGTGCAAACGAAAAGAATCATATTTAAGGATCTTGGCGGCAGTGGGTCACAGCTATGAATGAGATATCATGTCTATGTCAATTAACGTGTAAAGCACATGGCTTGAGAGTAAAAAAAGAAACAGTAAAAAGGAAAAACAAACAATGATAAAATAAAATTATTAAAGACAATAATGCAAATGGTGAAACAACAGTGAAATAAAGTAACAGTGAAGTAAAAGGATATTTACAAGTAGTTGTAACTGTGGCTCACATCTTCCTCTGGTTTTACATCCAGAAATGGCTTCAACACCCTCTATGGGTCGAGGATAGGCTTCACATCTAGTTTTCTTATAAACTGGTAAACAGGGTCTTTTATAGTCATATTCCCGAGACTGTATCGTGCATGCTCTTTCTGGAATGATGGCCATAACTGGAGAATCGCTCTTTGCACATATCCACTGGGATGCGTTTCAAGAGACAAAATGATATCATCCAATGACTTCTTATTCAAGTCATCCCTAATGAATTGAATCTTATCTTCTCGGTTATCAGACACCATTCCTAAAGAACATGTTTTCTTATCGCATCTCATTCTGGCACACTTATGACAAGCAATCGAAATTTTTCAAGCTCTTTGCTTTCTTGCGTAATTTTCTTTACCACAACCAGGCATGTATGCAATAAATTTAGAAGGCAACTCACCTGCCAAGCGTACTTTGGCCTCGATTAACCATCGGATATCAGCAGGTATGTTATTCCTCATGAGCAATTGCATGCGTTCAGACCGAGCTTTATAGATTGTAAGGAGGGCATTCTGAGGAAGTGAAGGGAATTTACTATGAAGCTTTGCCAAGATCTTATTTCTATCCATTCATTCACCTCAGAAGATCAGTAATTATGGGAAATTGAAGTAACCAACTTGATTGTCACGGAGTACCGTTATCCGCCATTTGACCGGGGTGACAAACTAAAACACATAAAGAAAATCATAATCGTCCTCTTATGGAATTTACCTCAAGCTCCAACTGGATATTGTAGACACTTCTCTCAATGTCTCTGAGTTGGCTTTCTAAATCCTCAACGTGGGATACTAACTCTGGTGGTTGTAGCTTCCAAATACGATATGTTTTACAAAATCGTATCTGGCCTCTAAGATGAGATTGGACACGTTGAAGTCGTCTAAGGATGTTCAAGAGGATATGTCTCATGATTAAAAGTAATAAAAGAACACTTAATGGTTAAACAAGCACACTTATGCACAAATAATTTCAATTAGCAAAAGAATAGTAAAAAGAAAAAAATAAATCAAATCACCGAAAAGAAAAATCTCAATTCAAATCTGGTGGGTCACTCAAATTTATTTCGGTATCCTCTCCATGTGGTTGGTATTCTAGATATGGCTTTAATTTTTTACTATTAACTTTAAACGTGACACCGTTCTTTGGGTCCTTAATTTCAATTGCCCCATGTAGAAAAATAATATGAACAATAAAGGGGTCAGACCATCGAGAACGTAACTTACCTGGGAATAAGTGTAAACGAGAATTGAATAAAAGTACTTTCTGATCTGGAGTGAAAGAGTTTCTCATAATCTGCTTATCATGAAAGACTTTCATACGCTGCTTGTAAACCTTGGCATTTTCGTATACATCGTTGCGAATTTCTTTAAGTTCTACCCGCTGTAATCGTCTTTCTGAGCCAGCTTGCTGCATATCAAAATTGAATTTCTTGATGGCCAAGTACGCACGATACCCGAGTTCCACAGGTAGGTGGCAAGCTTTTCCATACACTAACCTGTAGGGTGACATCCCAATTGGGGTCTTGAAAGCCGTTCTATATGCCCATAATCTGTAGGGTGACATCTCAATGACCAATCTTTTCTGTCCGGCCTCACTGTCTTTTCTAATATGTGCTTTATTTCTCGATTGGAGATCTCAACTTGGCCACTAGTTTACGGATGATACAGGGTCGCCACTTTATGAGTGATAAAGTACTTTGTCAAAAGTGATTTAAATGATTTGTTGCAAAAGTGGGTACCACCATCACTGATTATTGCCCGAGGGAATCCAAAGCGTGAAACAATATTGCTCTTAAAAAATCCTATCACCACTTTATGATCATTGGTCCTACATGGAATTGCCTCTACCCATTTCGAAACATAATCAACAGCAACCAATATATATCGATGGCCAAAAGAAGAGGGAAAGGGTCCCATGAAGTCGATACCCCACACATAAAAAATCTCAACCACTAAAATTGGATTTAGTGGCATCATGTTCCTTCGTGTAATGCTTCCCATTCGTTGACACCTATCACATGAAGAGCAAAAGCTGTAAGCATCTCGAAGTATAGTTGGCCAATAGAAACCACATTGTAGAACTTTTGTCGCTGTTTTTTTAGTGCTGAAATGGCCTCCGCAAGCTTGTTCATGGCAGAATGAAAGGATGTTCTGAAATTCATTTTCTAGGACACATCGTCTAATAATTTGATCTGCACAATACTTGAACAAATAGGGGTCATCCTAGAAAAAATTCTTGATTTCTGCAAAAAATTTAGTCTTGTCGTGCTTGGTCCAATGCTTTGGAAGTTTACCTGTAACAAGATAATTAACTATATCAGCATACCATGGTAATACTTCCACACTCATTAGTTACTCATTCAATATTAAGGGTTCTGTAATTATGTCAAAATGGAGATGAGAGAGATGGTCAGTCACAACATTTTCATAGCCTTTCTTATCTTTTAATTCCAAGTCAAACTCCTGCAAAAGCAACACCCAACGAATTAGTCTAGCTTTTGCATTTTTCTTTGTAAGAAGAAATTTCAGAGCAGCATGATCTGTGAACACAATAATTTTACAACCAATGAGATAAGATCGAAATTTTTCTAATGCAAAGACTACTACTAGCATTTCTTTTTCAGTAGTTGAATAGTTCAACTGTGCATAATTTAATGTCATACTAGCATAGTAAATAACATGGGGAATTCGATCAATTATTTGTCTTAATACTGCTCTTACTGCATAATCAGATGTATCACACATGAGTTCAAATGGTAAGCTCCAGTTTGGTGGCTGAATTATGGGTGATGATGTCAACAATTGCTTTAGCTTTTCAAATGCTACAAGACATGAATCATCAAAGACAAAATGTACATCCTTAGCAAGTAAATTGCATAAGGGTCTAGAAACTTTGCTAAAATCCTTAATGAATCGTCTATAAAAACTAGCATGCCCAAGGAAAGATCTTACTTATCTGACTGTTTTAGGTGGAGGAAGATTGGAAATGAGATCCACGTTGGCTTTGTCAACCTCAATACCTTTGTATGAAATAATGTGACCGAGAACTATACCTTATTTTACCATAAAATGACACTTCTCCCAATTTAAGACCAAATTTTTCTCAATACATCTCTGCAAAACTTTCGTCAAATGATGTAAACATTGATCAAATGAGTCACCAAAGACAGAAAAATCATCCATAAAGACCTCAAGAAATCGTTCAACCATATCAGAAAAAATGCTTAACATACAACGTTGAAATGTAGCAGGTGCATTACATAATCCAAATGGCATCCTCCTATATGTAAAAGTGCCAAAAGGGCAAGTGAAAGTGGTTTTCTCTTAATCTTTTGGTGCTATGGGAATCTGATTGTATCCTGAGTAGCTATCTAGAAAGCAATAAAGTTCATGGCCTGCTAATCTATCAAGCATTTGATCAATAAATGGTAAAGGAAAATAGTCTTTACATGTGACAGAATTTAACTTTCTATAATCAATGCATACACGCCATCCCGTAGTTACTCTAGTGGGTATTAATTCATTATCAGCATTAGTAACTACTGTGACTCCTGACTTTTTAGGGACAATTTGCACAGAACTGACCTATGAACTATCAGAAATTGGGTATATGATACCTGCATCTAATAGCTTAAGGACTTCCGTTCTAACAACTTCTTTTATGTTAGGATTTAACCGACGTTGCATTTCCCTTGTAGATTTAGCATTTTCATCAAGATGAATGTAATGTATACAGTCTACTGGGTTTATACCTTTTATGTCTGTTATGGTCCATCCTAATGCTCCTTTGTGCTCGTTTAAAACATCCAACAACTTACCTTTTTGTTAGTCATTTAGGGATGATGAGATGATTACCGGTAGAGTGCTTTCTTCTCCTAAAAATGCATATTCCAAAGTGTTGGGTAATGGTTTGAGCTCGAGTTTCGGTGGTGACTCTGATAATGGGATGATTTTCTTCTCTGATAGTGTAAGTTGTTCAACTCTTGACTTCCATTTATTAGTGTCTATGGCTGGTGCTGAGTCAAGTAAGGCGTTGACCTCATCGACTGATCTGTCAACATCAAAATCTAAACCAAAGTGAGTTAAACATGTTTGTAAAGAGTCATCACTAAGGTTTGAAATAAAAGTATCATCAACTAATGCTTCAATTAAATCCACGTCAACAATTCTATCATCTACATTGTGAGGTTGTTTGGCAATGTTGAAGATGTTAAGCTCCATGGTCATATTGCTGAAGGACAACTGTATATTTCTAGTCCTACATTGAATGTGAGCATCGGCAGTTGCCAAGAAAGGTCGGCCTAGGATAATGGGGATATGCTTCCTTGAATCCTGTATTGGTTGAGTGTCAATTACAATGAAATCAACAGGAAAATAAAACTTGTCTACCTGGATAAGCACGTCCTCCACAATACCACGAGGTATTTTCATGGATCGATCTGTAAGCTGTAACACCACTGGAGTTGGGTGCAATTCTCCCAATCCAACTTTCACAAATACTGAATAAGGTAAGAGATTAACACTAGCTACTAAATCCAACAAAGCATTCTCAATTGTATGGTTCCCTATACTACATGAAATAGTGGGGGAGCCTGGGTCTTTACATTTTAGAGGAATTTTGTGTTGGAGTATAGAACTAACGTTTTCTGTTAAAAAAACCTTTTTCTGAACATGAATGTTTCTCTTTTTAGTGCAAAGGTCTTTAAAAAACTTGGCATAAGATGGAACTTGTTTTATTGCATCAAGTAAAGAGATGTTAACACTTACCTGTTTGAAGATCTCAAAAATCTCACCTGTGGATTTTTCCTTCTTTCCTTTAGCTAACCTTTGAGGAAATGGAGCTTTTGGAACATATTCTCGTTGTTGGTTTCTTCTTTATCCTCTGGTGGTGAGTTTTCAACATTCACAGGTACAATTTGATTTTCTTTTATCACCAGCATCTCCACTTTGTTGTCGACTTCTTTCCCTTTTCGAAAGGTCATGACTGCTTTGACCTCTCATGCTGTTGTGGTGAATTGGTACTTGCTTCATGTACTCCTTTAGGATTAGGCACTGGTTAATTTGGAAATTTACCTTTCTCAACAGTCATTGCCAAAGTCTGAACTGAAGAAGCAAGTTGTTCCACCATCTTCTCGAGGCTTGAAACTGATTGGGCTTGTGAGTTGAAGTCTGCTCTCATCTCATTCCGTAGTCTATCAATGGTGTGGTTCTGTTGCTCGATTGTAGATTGAGTAATATTCTTGAAATTCTGGAATGAATCCTCCCATGGTCTGGGTTGAGAGTAATTCTGGTTATGATTGTATGATCTAAATGGTGGCTGAGAGGCTTGAGGAACTTGAAGAATTGGTTGCATTGGTAGAGCTGGAGGTGCTGGTCCATTGTGTTAGAATCCTTGAGACCATGAAAAATTGGGGTGGTCTCTCCATCCAGGATTATATGTATTAGAGTATGGGTTGTAATTTGATGGCTTTCTCATGACACCTATGGCATTGGCTTGATCTGAATATGAGTCATGGTCATGTGGCTCTGTTGATTTAGCAGTCGTCAACGATGCTGTTTGTCGAGAAAGGCCTTCAACCATCTCTTTGACTTCTTTGATTCCCAAACTGGACTCGCCAATGTGAACCTCATTCACGCCTTTAATTCTTCTAGTATTCCTGAGAGATCGACTCCGTTGTTGGGAATTATCTGATTGTCGCTGGAATAAATCCCAAATCTCTGATGCACTTTTTGACATTAGCTATCCTCCACTTGTTGCCATTAGCCATTCTTGCACATTTGGCAATAATCCTTTTAAAATGTATTGGCATTGGTGTCATTTCTCGTACCTACGATGTGGACACTTCAAAAGTAGCCCATTGAATCGATCCCATGCTTCGAAAAACTACTCGTCTTCCTCTGGGTGAACTCTAAAATTTCCCTGCGAATAGCATTGGTTTTATGCACTGGAAAATATTTATTTAAAAATTTCCTTACCATTTTTCCCCCTGTTGTAATGCTATTAGGAGGCAATGTATTGAACCATGAACGAGCTCCATCCTTTAAAGAATATGAGAATAGTCTAAGTTTAACATCATATTCTGAAAAATTCTCATATTTAAAAGTTTGACAAATTGTATGAAAATCATTCAAATGATTATATGGGTCCTCATTTTCTAAGCCATAGAACGTTGGGAGACAATTTAGCACACTAGATTTTAGCTCAAAACTCCTAGCAGCTACATTTAGGTATCTTATGCAAGATGTGCTCAATTTAGCTAAGGGACTAAAGTAGTCCTTAAATGGCCTCTCCTGTGGTTCTGGTTGTCGCAAATCTATTTCAATTTTATCTTTAAGTGCAATGTGTTTGTGTGTGCGAAGTGTTCTTTCTAATCCAAGGTCTATATGTTCAAGATTAGGTAATAATGACCTACGACCATGCATGCAAAGAAAATAAAAATGAGAACAAAATAAATAAAAATAAAGAAGAAGGAGAAATTACAATACTAACCTTATTGCGCTGTTATAACCTTTCTAAAAAAACACACTAAAACAAATACGTGAAATAAATTAACAAAATAAATGAAAAATTACAAAGAAGAAAAAATAACATAAAAATTAAATTACAGAAATTTAAAGAAGAGAGAAAAGAAATTGTCACCTAGAAAATGTAAATTCACTTTTTTTAAGGAAAAAAATTACAAGGAAACAACTATAATAATAATAATAATAATAATAATAATAATAATAATAAAATTATTTATAAAAATTAATTTTATAAATTAAAATACTTACCTCCCCGGCAACGGCGCTAAAAACTTGTTGTGCAAATTTTGTTGAACTCGCAAGCCTACGAATCTGTTGTAAAATAGATTAATGGTGTTAAGTGTCGATCCCACGAGGAGGTGGATTTTAATTTTGTGTAGAATTAATTTTGTAAGTGGGTGGTTGAATTTGTGGGGAAATTGATTTAAAAGATGCTAGAATTTAAATTGGAATAACGGAATTAAATTGAATTGGAAATTATTGAAATAAAACGCTTGGGTATCTGGATCCGTATCAACATGTAACATGGACTAAATATTCCTTATTAATACCAATTAAATCATGAGGGGGGAATCCACACCTCATGAACCACACTCTAATCAATATGGTGTTAAGGGCTTATCGTGCCAAATAATAATAACCTTGTACAAGGGTGCTGGTGAAACCAGGGCGGTAACTAGACAAGATTATTATTATTTGTCAACGAAAAGTCAAAACCTCCACAGAAATTAGAGGGGAAGAGAAAATAAATTTATCAAATAAAGCCTATGACACATGTTGGGACTTTACCTTCAACCCCAGCTTGAAAGAAAATTAGCTACTCATAATTGAACTAAGGGTAAAATGGGAATTTATTAAAATACATAGAAAATACAAGATAGAGAAAGAATTACAGAAAACTAAACTTAAAAATGGATTCAGGGGTATCAAATTAGGGGGGAGAGGCCCCTTTTTTATAGATACATTGAGTAAATCATGGTCGTCGGATTAAAAACAGTTTGGACGCACAGGATTGTGCCACGTCATCAGTTAACATTACGCGGTTTGACCACGGGTTTGACCACGCGGTTTGAACAGTAACACAGTTTGCACACGGTTTGAACAGTGACGCGGTATGAAAAGTGTCATGAAAGTATCCATGAACAGTATCGTATATGTGAACAGTGCCATTTTTCCTTTTATGTTTATCTTAAGGTTTTCAACTGTCCTGAGTTCAAAAGTGACGTCCGTTTTGCTATCCGAAATTTCGTTCATTGTGAAATGACCATGATGCCCCTAAAATACATAAAATACTTAATTAAAACAAAACACTCATAATTAAATAACAAGGGACTTAAATAAATAAAATTAGATATGTTAGTGAGACTTGAAGTGTAAAATGACGATTTTCTCCTTTAGAAATATACACTTCCTAACACTCAACAATAGGATATGGTGGGATGTTGTATAGAAAAGTATGTACAATATAATATAATTGTGCAATAAAACCCAACCAATGCATATAATATAATAGAATCAACACCTTTTGTTTTCTGTCAACTTGTAATAGAAAAAAGAGAATGGAGGTTCTGAGTGAGAGATTGACCGCAGTGAAGCTTGGTTAATGGCACGGTTAGACCAAGATGGCAAATATACTTCTGAAGTGATGCCAGTGGCTGAGAAAATAGTAAGTCACTTGTATATTTAATTCTTATGTATTCCATTCTTTTATGGTATAATTAAATTTACTTGTGTCATGAATTTTGAGTTTTTAATCAATTGTTATTTGTGATTCTTCAATTCCTTAATTCAACTTATAGATTTATAATGTTTTTTCTTTTTTCTTTTTCTTTTGTAGAATGAAGTGAAGAGTTAAGTTGAAAAAGGAAAATTCCAATTACATGAGTCAAATGACATTCTAGGCGAAGCCTTTCAAAAGCAGTCAAATAGAAGTAGTGTTAAGGTGAAAATTATTATAATTGAAGCGCTTAGGTATCTGGATCCGTATTAACATGCTCCATGGGCTAAATATTCTTTATTAATTCCAATTAAATCATGAAGGGGGAATCCACACCTCATAAACCACACTCTAATCAATATGACGCTAAGGGCTTATCGTGCCAAATAATAATAACCTTGTACTAGGGAGCCGGTGAAACCAGGACTGTATCTAGACAAGGTTATTATTATTTAGCGACGAAAAGTCAAAACATCCACAATAATTAGAGGGGAAGAGAAAATAAATTTACCAAATAGAGCCCATGACACATGTTGAGACTTCTCCTTCAATCCAAGCTTGAAAGAAAATTAGCTACTTATAATTGAACTAGGGGCAAAATGAAAATTTATTAAAATACATAGAAAATACAAAATAGAGAAGGAATTACAGAAAGTGAAGCCTAAAAATGGATTCATAGATGTCGAAATAGGGGGGAGAGGCCCCCTTTTTATAGATATATTGAGTAGATCATGGCCATCGGATTAAAAACAGTTTGGACGTTCAGGATTGCGCCACGTTATCAGTCAACAGTACGCTGTTTGACAATCGGTTTGACCACATGGTTTGAACAGTAACATGGTTTGCACGCGGTTTAAATAGTGACGCGGTATGAACACTGTCATGAACAGTACCACAAACAGAATCATACTTATGAACAGTGCCGTATGTGTGAACAGTGCCATTTTTCCTTTTATGCTCTTCCTGAGGTTTTCGACCGTCTTGAGTCTAAAAGTGATGTCCGTTTTACTATCCGATCTCTCGTTCATTGTGAAATGACCATGATGCCCCTAAAATACATAAAATACTTAATTAAAACAAAACAAACATAATTAAATAACAAGCGACTTAAATATATAAAAGTAGGGATGTTAGTGAGACTTGAAATGTAAAATGACAATTTTCTCCTTTATAAATATATACTTTCTAGCACTCAACACACCCCCCAACTAGCTTATTGCTAGACCCTAGCAAATAAAGCGAAAACAAAATTCAAATCTAAAATGATTATTTTTTAAACAATCGTGTTCATTCATTCAGACTAATGATAGCAATCAAATAAAAGTATAAGCATTATCTGTAGTCTTAAGAAACATCACACCCATATCAACCATCCATATGCATCAGTCCAGCAGACTTTGTCACCGTTATAGTAATCAAGCCACTTTCAAGAATGACATGTCAAACCCTAAAATCTCACTGGTAATAGTGACACTCTCACAAGGAAATTAAACCCAATAAAAATTATCACTTCAATGAATGATAAATTTAGTGAAGATAATAAATAAATAATATCATACACTCTTACCAACATGAAAGCAATATGCCTACAGCTTACAAATAATGCAATCTCAAATAAAATACTAGTCAACCCAATATATTTATTTATTTTTTTTATGCATCACTACATCTTTTTAGTCCATATAACTAGCTTCTACTTCAGACTATAGTTCCCTAAAATCAAAAAGGACTTTTATTAGGACGTAACGTAGGCTAGGGACATGGCTAACAAACAAAAGGAAATAGAGAAAACAAAATATATGTTTGAGAAAAAGAAATATCTTTTGGAAATTAAAAGGTGCATTTCACTTATTTATTATTATTGTATATCCCTCTTCTTTTTAAAAAAAAAAGAATTTTGTTTTCTCTTTTTTTCTTTTTCTTTTTTCTTTTTTTTGCGTATTGCACAACTTTACTAAACAAAATAATTTATTTATATTTTTCTCAAACATGAATAGGTGATGGAACTTGTAAGATATCGGGTAATACTCCAAATCGGAGTGGGTCAAGATGATAAGTTAACAAAGAACAACTTTTTTTATAAAGGCTTAAAAGGGCTAACTATGGATATTTCACAGAAGGGATGGGTAGAAAGGCTCGAACGGGTCAAAGATAACCTTTCCATCATCTTTTAGGGACTAGATAATCTTCCATATCTATTAGTTAGGTGAACCTTCAGATGTACCAACACATTTTTTTCTTTTTTTTATTTAACTCTTTTTTGTAAAAGGATTGACTCAAAGAAAATCTAGAAATCATGTATAAAATAATAAACTGCTAAGCTGTATGAAGAATGGGCAAAAAGAGTTACTCTCCAAGAAAAATAACAGGCTCAAAAACTCAATTGGTATTCATTATGACATGTGCATTCTTTGAAGCAACTCATATTTATCTTTGACATCAACATGTAGACTAGCAAACATGGCGTAACTTCTCTTAAGACCAAAGATAATACAAATACTAAAATTTAAAATTCATCATGTCATCCAATGTTAAAACAAATCATACAAATTTTTTTTAAATAACATTCTACCCCCAACCTATTCTAAACACAAAAAGAAAATATGCATGCAGAAATGTGAAAATGATGCAGAAAGACTAAGTAGAAAGGTTACAATTAAAATGATGGAAAAAGAAAAGGTCTGGAAATTTTTTTTTTTACTAAGAAGATGCGTTTCTAGAGTAACTCTATATTCAGCCATCTTCGACTCAAAAATTTGAAAATGCATATTTATAAAAGAGAAGTCAAAAAAAAAAAGTTAGAAAGATCACACGTAAAATAAGACAATTTTTTTCTTTTTCTTTTTTTTTAAACTAAGAAGGTGCGTTTCTCGAGTCACTACACTCCATATTCAGACATTTTCTACTCAAAATGTTAGTCACAGTTAGTTCCTACAACAAAAATTAGTAAAAGCTTAACCAAGATTCCACAATTGTCAACTATCCCCTCCCCCCAACCAGAACAAAATATTGTTCTCAATGTTTTAAAGGAAAGAAGCTGAGTTTAGAAGACATCACTTGAGGGTGGTGCAACACAGAAGAAAATATTTACAAACGAAGAGTTAAATCTAGTTTGCACTTCTTACTATGACTACTGTTACCATCATTAGTTTTACACTCTAACACTAAGGTCCTGGGATCTGGCTCTGGTTTATAAGCTTCTAATAAATCAAGTAGCTCATTAGCAGTGTGAGTACAAATAAAAACCTTTTTCGCTTAGGAAGGAATGAAATAGTTTTTTAATGCATGGTTAAAAAGTGCAATGAAGCCATTATAAAAGTTATTGGCATTTAACAAACTGATGGGTTTCTGGTGAATGTTCAGATGGGCCCAAGATGCTAATGTGATTAGTGGTTCGAGAGTTGCAAGATCTTCTGCTAAAAAAATAAAAGTATCAGCATGATTAAGCATTTCAGTTATTCTTTCTTGTATGCCTGAGACAACTAACTCTTATCTAGTCGGTGAGTCAGACAAACAGCCCAAAGGTTTTAGGGTTGTTGGGATGATGCCTAACACTTCGCTCCCTCTGACATAAGCAGCTTCTGAGACCAGTTTTGATAACCCTGGGTCACCTCTGCCATATACTAAGTGTAATTTCCTTGCTGCTATACTTCGACCAAGATCAATAGCTGCCTCAACGAACTATTTATATTTGCCATAGTTAAATCGAGAAAGCACACAAATGTTCTTGAATTGTTTATTGGGAGTAGTTGCCATTATGATACTTCTCAAAAATAATTTGTGAGTGCAAAAAAAAAAAGAATCATATTTAAGGATCTTGGCGGCAGTGAGTCACAACTGTGAATGAGGTATCATGTCTATGTCAATTAACGTATAAAGCACATGGCTCCAGAGTCAAAAAGGAAACAGTAAAAAGGAAAAGCAAACAATGATAAAATAAAATTATTAAAGACAATAATGCAAATGGTAAAATAATAGTGAAGTAAAAGGATATTTACAGGTAGTTGCGATTGTGGCTCACATCTTCCTCTGGTTTTACGTTCAGAAACGGCTTCAACGCCCTCTATGGGTCGAGGATAGGCTTCCTATCCAGTTTTCTTATAAACTGGCAAACAAGGTCGTTTATAGTCAGATTCCCAAGACTGTATCGTGCATGCTCTTTCTAGAACGATGGCCATAACTGGAGAATCGCTCCTTGCACACATCCACTGGGATGTGTTTCAAGAGACAAAAGGATATCATCCCTAATGAATTTAATCTTATCTTCCCTATTATCAGACACCATTCTTAAAGAATAAATATGATTTTTTATCGCATCTCATTCTGGCACACTTACAACAAGCAACTGAAATTCTTCAAGCTTTTCGCTTTCTTGCGTAATAAATTTGGGAGGCAACTCACTTGCCAAGTGTACTTTGGCCTCGATTAACCAACGGACATCAGCAAGTATGTTATTCCTCATGAGCAATCGCATGCGTTCGAACCGAGCTTTATAGATTGTAAGGAGGGTATTCTGAGGAAGTGAAGGAAATCGATTGTGAAGCTTTACTAAAATCTCGTTGTTGTTTGTTCTTTTCTCTTAGAATATCAGTTATTATGGGAAACTGAAGTAACAGACTTGATTGTCACGGAGTACCGTTATTTGCCACTTAACCGGGATGACAAACTAAAATACATAAACTAAAACACACAAACGAAGTAACCTTGATTGTCACGTTCTCTTATTGAATTTACCTCAAGCTCCAATTGGATGTCGTAGATACTTCTCTCAATTTCTCTGAGTTGGCTTTCTAAATCCTCAACATGGGATATTACCTCTGGTGGTTGTAGCTTTCAAATACGATGTGTTTTACAAAATCGTATCTGGCCTCTGAGAAGAGATTGGACACGTTGAAGTCGCCTAAGAATGTTCAAGAGGATCTGTCTCATGATTAAAAGTGATAAAAGAAAACTTAATGGTTAAACAAACGCACTTATACACAAATAATTTCAATTAGCAGAAGAATAGTAAAAAGAAAAAAATAAATAAATCAAATCACCAATCAGAAAAATCTCAATTCAAATCTGGTGGGTCACTCAAATTTATTTTGGTGTCCTCTCCATGTGGTTGGTACTCTAGATATGGCTTTAATCTTTGACCATTAACTTTAAAAGTGACACCGGTTTTTGGGTCCTTAATTTCAATTTCTCCATGTAGAAAAATAGTGTGACCAATAAATGGGTCAGACCATCGAGAACGTAACTTACCTGAGAATAGGGCAAGCGAGAATTGAATAAAAGCACTTTTTGACCTGGAGCAAAAGATTTTCTCAAAATTTACTTGTCATGAAAGACTTTCATTCGCTGATTGTAAACCTTGGCATTTTCGTATGCATCGTTGCGAATTTCTTCAAGTTCTGCCAGCTGTAATCTTCTTTCTGAGCTAGCTTGTTGTATGTCAAAATTGAATTTCTTGATGGCCCAGTAAGCACGATGCTCCAGTTCCACAGGTAGGTGGTAAGCTTTTCCATATACTAGCCTGTAGGATGACATCTTAATCGGGGTCTTGAAAGCCGTTCTATATGCCCATAATGTATCATCAAGTCTTAATGACCAATCTTTTCTGTCCGGCTTCACCGTCTTTTCTAATATGTGCTTTATTTCTCGATTGAAGATCTCAACTTAGCCACTGGTTTACAGATGATACGGGGTCGCCACTTTATGAGTGATAGAGTACTTTTTTCAAAAAGTGCTTTGAATAATTTATTGGAAAAGTGGGCACCACCATCACTAATTATTGCTCGAGGAAATCCAATACGTGAAAAAATGTTGCTTTTCAAAAAACCTATCACCACTTCATGATCATTAGTTCTGCATGGAATTGCCTTTACCCATTTCGATACATAGTCAACAGCAACCAATATGTATTGATGGCCAAAAGAAGTGGGAAAGGGTCCCATAAAGTCGATACCCACACATCAAATATCTCAACCACTAAAATTAAATTTAGTGGCATCATGTTCCTTCGTGTAATGCTCCCCATTCGTTGACATCTATCACATGAAAAGCAAAAGCTGTAAGCATTTCGAAATATAGTTGGCCAATAGAAACCACATTGTAGAACTTTAATCGCTGTTTTCTTAATACTGAAATGGCCTCCACAAGCTTGTTCATGGCAAAACAAAAGGATATTCTGAATTTCATTCTCTGGGACATGTCGTCTAATAATTTGATCTGCACAATACTTAAACAGATAAGGGTCATCCCAGAAAAAAATTCTTTATTTCCGCAAAAAATTTGGCCTTGTCTTGCTTTGTCCAATGCTCTGGAAGTTTACCTGTAACAAGATAATTAACTATATCAGCATACCATGGTAATACTTCCATCCGGAAATGACTCATTCAATGTTAAGGGTTCTGTAATTGTGTCAAAATAGAGACGAGAGAGATGGTCAGCCATAACATTTTCAGAGCCTTTCTTATCTTTGAATTCCAAGTCAAACTCCTGCAAAAGCAACACCCAATGAATTAGTCTAGCTTTTGCATCTTTCTTTGTGAGAAGAAATTTAAGAGCAGCATGATCTGTGAATATAATTATTTTACCACCAATAAGATAAGATCGAAACTTCTCTAATGCAAACAATACTGCTAGCATTTCTTTTTCAGTGGTTGAATAGTTCAACTGTCCATCGTTCAATGTCATAGTAACATAGAAAATAACATGAGGAATTCGATCTACTCTTTGTCCTAATACTGCTCCTATTGCGAAATCAGATGCATCACACATGAGCTCGAGCGGTAAGCTCTAGTTTGGGGGCTGAATGATGGGTGATGTTCTCAACAATTGCTTTAGCTTTTCAAATGCTACAAGACATGAATCATCAAAGAAAAAATGTACATTCTTAGCAAGTAAATTTTATAAAGGTCTAGAAACTTTACTAAAATCCTTAATGAAACGTCCATAAAAAGTAGCATACCTAAGGAAAGATCTTACTTCTCTGACTGTTTTAGGTGGATGAAGATTGGAAATGAGATCCACATTGGCTTTGTCATCCTCAATACCTTTACATGAAATGATGTGACCGAGGACAATACCTTGTTTTACCATAAAATGACACTTCTCCCAATTTAAGACCAAATTTTTCTCGATACATCTCTGCAGAACTATCTTTAGATGATGTAAACATTGATCAAATGAGTCACCAAAGACAGGAAAATCATCCATAAAGACATCAAGAAATCGTTCAACCATATCAGAAAAAATGCTTAACATGCATCGTTGAAATGTAGTACGTGCATTACATAATCCAAATGGCATTCTCCTATATGCAAAAGTGCCAAAGGGCAAGTGGAAGTGGTTTTCTCTTGATCTTTTGGTGCTATGGGAATCTGATTGTATCCTGAGTAGCCATCTAGAAAGTAATAAAATTCATGACCTGCTAATCTATCAAGCATTTGATCGATAAATGGTAGAGGAAAATGGTCTTTACGTGTGAAGAATTTAACTTTCTATAATCAATGCATACACACCATCCTGTAGTCACTCTAGTGGGTATTAATTCATTATCAGCATTGGTAACTATTGTGACTCTTGACTTATTAGGGACAACTTGCATAGGACTGACTCATGAACTATAAGAAATAGGGTAAATGATACATGCGTCAAACAGTTTAAGAACTTCAGTTCTAACAACTTCTTTCATGTTAAGGTTCAACCGACGTTGCATTGCCCTAGTAGGTTTAGCATTTTCATCAAGGTGAATGCAATGCATGCAGTCTGCTGGGTTTATACCTTTTATGTCAGTTATAGTCCATCCTAACGCTCCTTTATGCTCTTTTAAAACATCCAACAACTTACCTTTTTATTCGTAATTTAGGGATGATGAGATGATTACTGGCAAAGTGCTTTCTTCTCCCAAGAATGCATATTCCAAAGTGTTGGGTAATGATTTGAACTCAAGTTTCGGTGGTGATTCTGATGATGGGCTGAGTTTCTTCTCTGATGGTGCTAGTTATTCAACTCTTGACTTCCATTTATTAGAGTCTATGGCTGGTGCTGAGTCAAGTAAGGCGTTGACCTCATCGACTGATCTGTCAACATCAAAATCTATACCAAAGTGAGTTACACATGTTTGTAAAGGGTCATCACTAAGGTTTGAAAGAAAAGTATCATCAACTAATGCTTCAATTAAATCCACATCAAGTCCAAGTTTCACATATATTGAATAAGGCAACAGATTTACACTTGCTCCTAAATCCAACAAAGCATTCTCAATTGTGTGATTCATTATACAACATGAGATAGTGGGGGAACTGGGTCTTTACATTTTAGAGGAATTTTGTGTTGGAGTGTAGAACTAATGTTTTCTGTTAAAAATGTCTTATTTTGAACATGAATGTTTCTCTTTTTAGTGCAATGATCTTTAAGAAACTTGGCATAAGATGGTACTTGTTTTATAGTGTCAAGCAAAGGGATATTAACATTTACCTGTTTCAAGAATTCAAAAATATCACCTGTGGATTTTTCCTTCTTTCCTTTAGCTAACCTCTGAGGAAATGGAGCTTTAGGAATGTATTCTCGTGGGTTAGTTTCTTTTTTCTCGTCTGGTGATAAGTCTTCAGCATTTACAAGTACAATCTGAGTTGATTTTGTCACCAACATCTCCACTTTGTTGTCAACTTCTTTTCCTTTTCGTAGGCCCATGACGGCTTTGGCCTCTCTATGCTGCTGTGGTGAACTGGTACTTGCTTCATGCACTCCTTTAGGGTTAGGCACAGGTTGACTTAGGAATTTATCTTTCTCAACAGTTATTGCCAAAGTCTGAACTGAAGAAGCAAGCTGTCACACCATCTTTTTGAGGCTTGAAACTGATTGGGCTTGTGAGTTGAAGCCTGCTCTCATCTCATTTCGCAGTTCAGCAATGGTGCGATTTTGTTGCTCAATTGTGGAGTTAGTAGGATTCTTGATATTCTTGAATGCATCCTCCCATGGTCTAAGTTGAGAGTAGTTCTGGTTCTGATTGTATGGTCTAAATGGTGGTTGAGAGGCTTGAGGAACTTAAGGGATTGGTTGCATTGGTATAGCTGGAGTTATTGGTTCATTCTGTTGGAATCCTTGAGACCATGAAAAATTAGGGTGGTCTCTCCATCCAAGAAAACATTTGAAATTGGAGTATGGGTTGTAATTTAATGGCTTTCTCATGACACCGATGGTATTGGCTTGATCTGAGTATGATCATGGTCATGTGGTTTTGTTGAATTAGCAGTCGTTAACGATGCTATTTTTCAGGAAAGACTTTTAATTATCTCTTTGACTTCTTTAATTCCCGAACTTGACTCGCCAATATGAATCTCATTCACTCCTTTAATTCTTCTAGTATTCCTGAGAGATCGACTCTACTGTTAGGAATTATCCACTTGTCACTGGAAGAACTCCCAAATCTCTGATGCATTTTTTGACATTAGCTCTCCTCCACTTGTTGCCATTAGTCATTCTTGCAGATTTGGCAATAATCCCTCCAAAAGGTATTGGCATTGATGCCATTTCTCGTACCTATGATGTGGACACTTCAAAAGTAGCCCATTGAAGCGCTCCCATGCTTTGAAAAATTGTTCGTCTTCTCTCTGGTGAACTCTGAGATTTCCCTACGAATAGTATTGGTTTTCTGCACTGGGAAATATTTATTTAAAAATTTTGTTACCATTTGTTCCCCATGATGTAATGCTATTAGTGGGCAATGTATTAAATCATGAACGAACTCTATCTTTTATAGAAAATGGGAATAATCTAAGTTTAACATCATCGTCTGAAAAATTCTCATATTTAAAAGTTTGACAAATAATATGAAAATCATTCAGATGATTATATGGATCCTCATTTTCTAGGCCATAGAATGTTGGGAGACAATTTAGCACACTAGGTTTTAACTCAAAACTCCTAACAGCTACATTTGGGTATCTTATGCATGATGTGCTCAAATTAGCTAAGGGACTAAATCTTTAAATGGCCTCTCTTGTGGTTCTGGTTGTTGGTGTTGTAAATCCATTTTAATTTTATTTTTAGATGCAGCGTGTTGTGTGTGCGAAGTGTTTTTCCAATTCAAGCTCTATAGGCTCAAGATTAGGAAATTGTGATCTTCGACCATGCATGCAGAGAACATAAAAATGAGAACAAAACAAATAAAAATAAAAAAGAAAGAGAAATTACAATACTAACCTTATTGCGCTGTTACAACCTTACTATGAAAACACATAAAAAAATATACGTGAAATTAACTAAAATTAAAATAAATTAACAAGATAAATGAAAAATTATAAAGAAAAATAACTTGAAAATTAAATTGCAGAAATTTAAAGAACAGAAAAAAAAATTCTTAACTAAAAATGTAAATTCACTTCTTCTTCTTCTTTTTAATAAAAAAAATTACAAGGAAACAACTAAAATAATAATAATAATAAATTATTTACAAAAAAATTAATTCTAAAAATTAAAATACTTACCTACTCGGTAACGGTGCTAAAAACTTGTTGTGCAAATTTTGTTGAACTCGCAAGCGGACGAATGTATTGTAGAATAAATTAACGGTGACGAGTATCGATCCCACGAGGACGTGAATTTTAATTACGCATAGAATTAATTTGATAAATGGGTGGTTGATTGGATTTGTGGTGGAAGTGATTTAAATTATCCTAGAAGTTAAATGGGAATGGCGGAATAAAATTAAGGTGAAAATTATTATAATTGAAGCGCTTGGGTATCTGGATCCGCATCAACATGCTCCATGGGCTAAATATTCTTTATTAATTCCAATTAAATCATGAAGGGGGAATCCACACCTCATAAACCACACTCTAATCAATATGACGCTAAGGGCTTATCGTGTCAAATAATAATAACCTTGTACTAGGGAGCCGGTGAAACTAGGGCAGTATCTAGACAAGATTATTATTATTTGGCGACAAAAAGTCAAAACATCCACAATAATTAGAGGGAGAGAGAAAATAAATTTACCAAATAAAGCCCATAACATATGTTGAGACTTCCCCTTCAACGCAAGCTTGAAAGAAAATTAGCTACTCATAATTGAACTAGGGACAAAATGAGAATTTATTAAAATACATAGAAAATACAAGATGGAGAAGGAATTACAGAAAATGAAGCCTAAAAATGGATTCAGAGATGTCAAAATAGAAGGGAGAGACCCCATTTTTATAGATACATTGAGTAGATCATGACCATCGGATTAAAAACAGTTTGGACGCTCCGAATTGCGCCACATCATCAGTCAACAGTATGTGGTTTGACCACGAGTTTGACTACGTGGTTTGAACAGTAACACGGTTTGCACGCGGTTTGAATAGTGACGCGGTATGAACATTGTCATGAACAGTGCCATGAACAGTATCATACATATGAATAGTACCGTATGTGTGAACAGTGTCATTTTTCCTTTTATGCTTCTCTTAAGGTTTTCGACCGTCCTGAGTTTTAAAATGATGTCCGTTTTGCTATCCGATCTCTTTTTCATTGTGAAATGACCATGATGCCCTTAAAATATATAAAATATTTAATTAAAATAAAACACACATAATTAAATAATAAGCGACTTAAATATATAAAAGTAGGGATGTTAGTGAGACTTGAAATGTAAAATGACAATTTTCTCTTTTATAAATATACACATTTTAACACTCAACAAGTAGAGTGCAAGGAGTAGGACAATTCATTACCCCATCCATGTACTTTCATGTTCCTGATGCTATAGATTTGGCAAAAGAAAGAAAGATATATCAAGAGAGTTTTCAATTTATGTCTACTCAATTGGAACACTTGAATGCCTACAGCAATACTGAAGTTGGTAGTTCTAGCTACCTAAAACCCAAACCTTCTATCGGTGTTCAATTTGAGATTAATCAACAATCTCCTGAAGCTCTTGAAAAAAGAAAGGCTAGTAAAGGGAATATTACATGTCATTATTTTGATTTCATATATTTCTATTTTTATATACATGTATGACTACTAATCATGTATATTTTAATTATTTGATAGGTCGGTTTCCCATCAGGTGAGTTAACTCAAACATTTGTTAAGAGTAAAATGAATTCAAAGAACACTCTAATTAAAATTTCCCAACCAACTCCTCAACAAACTCTAAAGAAACTAGACTTTGTAATTACTTCAAAGCCTACACCAAGAAAATCTCCCAGATTAACTATGACATAGCAACTTTTGTTGAAATTTGGGAAATATACCTAGATAAAATGATTTGTGATGAAATCATCGGTTCAAGGAGGTCTCAAACTACACTATTAACTTATGGATCAAGTAAGATAAGCGTAGATTATGTTTTATTAAACTTAAAACTATTATTTTGTTTTTCTTTATTCAAATTTACTTTATATATGTTTATTTTCCCTTAGATATTTGTATGAGGAGATGAAGAATAGTGGAAGTGCCAAGCCAGTTCAATTTGGGCTTTTTGAGAAGCCAACAACAACCCGCTTCGAAGAGAGGTCTTAATACATTTCGAAACTTTTGAGCTTGGCAGAGTTGGGACAGGCCGTCGTATTCCTATATAACCGTGGGTATAATCTTTTTCATTTGCTAACCATATTCTTTATTTAATAAATTAATTGTGTAAAAAATTTTACTTGTAATCCATGTTTTCGAATAATTTTTATTTTGTTCAGCAGCCATTGGGTGTTATTCACAATTGATATGGTGAGATACACAGTTTATTATCTTGATCCCTTGGAAAATAATCCTAATGAAGAGCTTATGCAGATTGTGAATCAGTTAAGTTTCTTATTTGTATCTTTGATCATGTTCTTTTATTTTTTTTTTTATGTTAATTATTGCCAGCATTTGTTATGTCTTCCTTATAGTGGGATTAGAATACATCAATCTTCAAAGTCTAATACAAAGACCAATGTTCAATGGGTCTCCGTCAAGGTAAAAATGAAACAAACCTAAATAATTATTGCTTATTTCAGAAAAATTAAATTTAGGTAATTTTTATTTTCTAGTGTCCGAGGCAACCTAGCAACTTTGAATGTGGGTACTACATGATGAAATATATTCAAGATATCGTTACAAATGTGAACATTCTTAAAAATAATATAAGTATCGAAAACAAGTGTTAGAATACTGCATCATATTGTTTTAATTCATTGTAAAATGAATCACTTCAAAAGAACTTTGAACCTTAGACCTAATGTGTGTTTCTTGATTGTTATGTTTTTATCATATATTGTATGTGAAATACAAGTTATGCAACCCAAGAGGGGGGTGAATTGGGATTTTAAAAACTTAAGCTAAGCAAACCACACAACAATTCAATCTAATGCCTTAATAAATTTAAAAACAATAAATTCAATATAGCACAATAATAAATTAGTAAGGGGAGAGAAAACGAACACAAGGATTTTTGTATGCACTACAAGAAAACTAGCAATAGATGACTGCAAAAATCTAACATAAAGGGGGGTGGATGACAGTGAAATTATCTATCATCTATGTACCTGTCACTCTTTTATGATAGAAAAAAAGTATGTCATTAACTTATGATACCGTTTAAATGTCACATGTCAGTCATGGAAAAAATGAATAAATTATTTAAATTTTTGACAGGAAATGTAAATTTTTTTTAATTTTGAAATTTTGACGAGAAAATTAATTTTTACGCGTGAATTATTCTCTGGACAATTTTGGTGGGTAAAATATTACATTTGTCACGGAATTTGTGATTGATATTTTATGTCATTAAATTTTTTTATGACTTATTTTATGATTAATTTTTTCTGTCACAGATTCTAAATTTATGCTGAACGTAATTATGAATTATTTCATTTGAATTTATACATTCCAATATATGAAATTAAGGCATAAATTCATATGAACCAAAAATTAAATTGTACATTATATTAAGTCGAAAAACAGATTATATTAATAATGCCATCAAAAAATAGTTTTATCCAACAATTATATCAAACAAGATTAATTCACCTGATAAAATCCAGCAACTAAGAACAAATGTATCAAGTTTTACAAGCTAAGAAGGCATCAAGTGTCTGTAGTGCTGAATATAACCCATAATTTCAGTAAACTTCCAGTACATGAATTGCCATTTTCAACAAATACCTAACCAAACTCTTAAGTCCAGCAACTTCAATTCTGTCAACCTGCATGTGCTGCATCAAATGAATATAGCTAGCATTATTGTTATAAAGAATTAATTAACTACAACAATAAAACCTCTAGGTTTTAGATACAACAGAATCATTACAAATTTAAACTCAATTTGCATGTGCAGCACCAATGATAATAGCCAACATATCATTATAAAAATTTATCTATTAAACTAAAACTATAGGTTTCAGATGCAACTTAATTCCTTGCTGAAATAAAACATGGAACCAAAAGGGTACATAAAAGGGTACTCAATCTGCATGTGCAGCACCAATGAATATAGACAGCGTTATCATTATAACGAGTTATCTATTAACATAAAACTCCAAATTTTTTATGCAACTTAAATTAATTCTTTATTGCAATAAAATATGGAACCAAAAGGGTACATACAAAAGGCAGTTAACTTTCTTGCAAGCATGAAAATAAAGAGGAAGCTTTAAATAGATAGTATACAAATTTACTATCAGACGCGCACACATACCACATATTCATATGATATATCAAATTTCATAGTTATGGCTTTATATATGATTCTTATTTTGTGATTTCTTTGGCATATTCATTAATTTCGGTAACAGCTTGCCCTGTACAAATTAAGTAAATATCTAGAAACAAAAAACTTAAATATGGCTAAGGCTTAGGCACATGAGAAAGCTCTAAGCTGTTCAAAGAAGAACATGTAACAAATTAGTAATCAAAACCCCCCATCAATAAAGATACTTCGTAAGATTTGAGACATTTATGTTTGTTGATCAATGTCATTCATAGCAAAAAACAAGTAATTAAAACTCAATCCCATAAATTCCCAACAAATAGTTTCCCCCAATAAACACTTCTTTTGAAGTCAAAACCACATCATGTTAAAACCAATTCTTATCAAATAACTAGTGCCTTTTTACGATAATAACAGCAAACCCATGAGATGATTGAAAAAATTAAACTAAATAAGTGAATCACATAATTTAACATCTTTTTTCAATTTGAAAAGACCAAGCAAGCTTTACGTGATAGTGGAAAGTTGCTTTTTCTAGGATGGCAGCATTGCACTTGCAAAACCAAAGTTGGATTTACAAGGATATATGAAATGGTAATCCCAACAAATATAAAATGATTTAACACAATATATTAAGGCAACTTTATAATTATTGTTCTGTGAAAACATAAAATGAAAAGAAAAATTATTATGCCACGCTATGAATGACTACAAGAGAATTAAGAATTGGAAACAACTATTTTAGACCATTTGATGAGATTAAGGATAAAACTATCACAAGCACATGGGATGAGGTATATTCAGATCCTATTCAAGTTCCCGTTGGACCCGTTACAAGAGCTCGAGCAAAGAAATTTAAAGAAGCGCTTAATAAATTGATTCAAGCAACTTGGGCTCAATCAAATTCGTAGAGGCCCTTTAAAGGAATCGTACATTATAAATGCATGATTCAGGCTCTTGAAGTTTCCAAATATTCACTTCCATGAAATAGAGAGTTGGTTTGCACATTGTGACGGGAAAATATATTATTTTCTTTTTTCAGATACTTTGCCGTTTCTTAAAGAGGCTATTAGGGAAATAAATCATTTAGTTCTATTTTAAGCCAATTAGGATCCTGATTTGATTTAGATTTTTTCTTATTATAGAAGATTTAGATTCTGATTTGATTTTTATTTTAGGATTTATTTTCAAAAATTCTTTTAACCAACCCTATATAAAGCACTTGTATCTAATAAACGAGGAGAGCTTTTTTTATGCAATTAGGGAGAGATTAATCCTCTTTAGTTCTTTACGAATTCTTTGAACTTATTTGATTTTCGTGGCGTTCAACTATTGACTTATCAAGCAGACCACCCATAGCTGATTGTGGCGTCTTCACATACCAAGGTTCGTGCTTTCAATAAGCATTGGGTTGAGGTTCCATTCCATTCTTGGTTTAGACTCGATCTTGGGAACTAAATTGATTAGGGTCGCGTCAGTTCTTGGTGACATTCATATCATTTGGTATTAGAGCTTAGGCTGCAAGGTCAGATCCATCTATCTTTGTTGTTTTTCATTCTTGTTTAAATTTTTCATCCTTGTTCTAGTATATAAAAAAAAATTCGTGAACAGTATTTGCGTAAACAGTGCTGCGTGAACAATATTTTTAAGGTTTCCTTTTTTAAATCAATTTTGTATCCTTGCGGTTTAATTCTCCTTAAATCAACAAGTTTTACTTATTCATTTTCTAAAAAAAAATCTCCAACCTTCTCTTAAAATCTTTCATTTTTTTCTATTATTGTGTCTTGGAAGTCTAAACAAGTTTTAAAACCCCATAGGTAGAAATTTTACCTAAAATCATAACTCTACTTTCGTATACATTACCTTCTTACTCTTGAAATTAAAATTTCCTTAATGTCATCTTTGTGAGCTACTATTGAAATCCTGATATTGGTTTGATTAGTTTGATAAGAACTAAGTGATGATTACTAAGAGTGGAAAAAGGCAAGAGAGTGTGAGCATATTAGAGGGTAAAAGCCAATTAATTTGAGTGTTCAAGTAAAGGAAGATGAAGTAATGCAACGGAAAAACATTTTCTATACTAGGTGGTATGTTCAAGACAAAGTATGTAGTATGATTATTGATGGAAGAAGTTGTACTAATATTGCTAGTACTATCATGGTAGAGAAGTTAGGGCTTTCAACACTTAAACACCCACAGCCATACAAACTATAATGGTTAAATGACAGTGGTGAGGTGAAAGTAAACAAGCAGGTACTAGTGACTTTCGGATTGGCAAGTATGAAGATAAGGTGCTTTGTGATGTAGTGCCAATGCAGGCTGGACACTTGTTACTTGGGCGGCCTTGGCAATTCGATAGACGTGTAAAGCATGATGGCTTAACCAATAAATATTCATTTGTATTTAATCAACACAACATCACTCTTGTTCCATTGACACCAAAGCAGGTTTACTGAGACCAAGTGAGCCTCCAGAGAGAGAGTGAGGAAAAAAAAAAGAGTGAAATTCAAAAAGAGGCCGAGAAAAATATGAGAGAAAAACCAAAGAAAAATAGGGCCATTGAGCGAAAATCAGATGGAAAACAAAATAATTTCTACGCGAGAGCGAGTGATATAAAAAAACCATTGTTTTCACATCTGCTGATGATTATACTTTTGTACAAAGAGGCATTTTTGAACACTAATGAATTTTACGTTACTTTGCCTAGTTCTATTACTTTTCTTTTGCAAGAGTATGAGGATGTCTTTCCTGAGGAAACACCACATGGTTTACCTCTAATCCAAGGGATTGAGCATCCAATTGATTTTGTACCCGGTTCAGCCATTCTAAATAGATTAGCCTATAGAAGCAATCTAGAGGAGACCAAGAAACTTCAAAGGCAAGTTAATGAATTGATGGAACAAGGGTACGTGAGAGAAAGCATGAGTCCATGTGTAGTTCTCGTTTTATTAGTTCCTAAGAAGTATGGGAAGTGGAGGATGTGTGTTGACTGTCGAGCCATCAACAACATAATGGTAAAGTATCGACATCCCATTCCTATACTAGATGACATGCTTGATAAATTACATGAGTCTACTGTATTTTCCAAAATCAATTTGAAACGTAGATATCATCAGATTAGAATAAAAGAAGGAGATGAACGGAAAACTGCCTTTAAAATAAAATATGGTTTGTATGAATGGTTAGTCATGCCTTTTGGTCTAACTAATGCCCCGAGCACTTTTATGAGACTTATGAATCATGTCTTGCGAGCTTTTATTGGCAAGTTTGTTGTTGTTTACTAATGCTCCTTTATTGTCTTTGCCTAATTTTAATAAAACATTTAAAATTGAATGCGATGCTTTAAGTATTGGTATTGGTGCAGTCCTAATGCAGGAAGGACGACCAATTGCTTACTTTAGTGAAAAGTTGAGTAAAGCAGCCTTAAACTACCTTACTTATGATAAGGAGTTGTGTGTGTTGGTTCGAGCATTAGAAACGTGGCAGCACTACCTATGGCCTAAGGAGTTCGTGATTCACATCGATCATGAGTCTTTAAAACACAGTAAAGGCCAACACAAGCTGAGCAAGAGACATGCTCGATGGATAGAATTCATTGAGACATTTTCATATGTCATTCGTTACAAACAAGGTAAGGAAAACATTGTTGCAGATGCATTTTCCTGCAGGCATGTCTTAATCTCAACACTTAATGCTAAATTACTTTGGGTTTGAATGTATTAAGGAATTATATGCTGATGACCATGATTTTAGTGTTGAATACTAAGCTTGTGAAAAGACCGCAGTTGGTAAATATTTTAGACATGATGGCTATTTATTTCGGGAGAATAAACTATGTGTGCCTAACTGTTCTTTGAGAGATTTGTTAATGAGAGAATCCAATGAAGGAGGGTTAATGGGCCATTTTGGAGTTGTAAAGACTCTAACATTTTTACAGGAGCACTTTTATTGGCCACATATAAAACGAGATGTTGAAAGACTTTGTGATAAATGTGTTACTTATAGGCAAGCCAAATCGAAAGTGCAACCTTATGGCTTAAACACCACTTTGCCAATACCTAGTGCACCTTGGACTGATGTTTCGATGGATTTTGTACTAGTTTTACCTAGGTCTAGACAAGGGAAAGACTCAATTTTTGTGGTTGTAGATAGATTTTCAAAGATGGCACATTTTATTCCATGCCACAAAACAGATGATGCTTCTAATGTTGCTAACCTATTCTTTAGGGAGATTATAAGGTTGCATGGTATGCCCAGGACAATTGTTTCTGATAGGGATGCTAAGTTTTTAAGTTACTTTTGAAAAATCTTATGGGCGAAGTTAGGAACTAAGTTGTTGTTTTTAACTACTTGTCACCCTTAAACTGATGGTCAAACAGAAGTTATGAATAGAACTCTCTCTACTCTGTTGCGAGCTATCATTAAAAAGAACATCAAAACTTAGGAAGATTGTTTACCTCATGTTGAGTTTACTTATAATCATTCTGTTTATTCTGCTACTAAGTATTCACCGTTTGAAATTGTTTATGGTTTTAATCCTTTAACCCCATTGGATTTAATTCCATTACTTGTTTATGAGCGTGTTAACTTAGATGGCAAGAAAAAGGCTGAAATTGTTAAACAGATACACGAGAGGGCGAAGTTCAACATTGAGCAGAGAACTGAGCAATATGCTTAACAAGCCAACAAAGGGCGACATAAGGTAGTCTTTGAACCTAGCGATTGGGTGTGGTTACACATGCGTAAGGAACGATTTTCGGAATGATGGAAATCTAAGTTATTACCTCGAGGAGATGGCCCATTCCAAGTTTTGGAACGGATCAATGACAATGCATATAAACTGGATTTGCCTGGTGAGTATAATGTAAGTGCTACTTTTAATGTTTCTGGTTTGAGTCCTTTTGATGTAGGTGATGATTTGAGGACAAATCCTCTTAAAGAAGAGGAGAATGATCAGATTAAGGATAAAACTATCACAAGCACATGAGATGAGGTATATTTAGATCCTATTCAAGTTCCAGTTGGACCCGTTATAAGAGCTCGAGCAAAGAAATTCAAAAAAGCACTTAATGGATTGATTCAAGCAACTTGGGCTCAATCAAATTCGTAGAGGCCCTTTGAAGGAATCACACATGATAAATGCATGATTCAGACTCTTGAAATTTCCAAATATTTACTTCCATGAAATAGGGAGTTGGTTTGCACATTATGGTGGGAAAATATATTATTTTCTTTTTTCAGATACTTTCCCATTTCGTAAGGAGGCTATTAAGGGAAAAAATCATTTAGTTCTATTTTAAGCCAATTAGGATCCTGATTTGATTTAGATTCTTTCCTATTTACTTAGATTAGGATTCTGATTTGGTTTAAATTCTTTCCTATTTTACTTATATTAGGATTCTGATTTGGTTTAGATTCTTTCCTATTATGAAATATTTAGATTTTGATTTGATTTTGGTTTAGGATTTATTTCTAAAAATTCTTGTAACCAACCCTATATAATGTACTCGTATCTAATAAACAAGGAGAGCTTTTTTGAAGCAATTAATGAGAGAGTTAATCCTTTTTGGTTCTTTACGAACTCTTTGAACTTATCGGATTTCTGTGGCTTTCAACTCTTGACTTATCAATCAAACCACCCATAGCTGATTGTGGCGTCTTCACATACTAAAGTTCGTGCTTTCAATACGCATTGGGTTGAGGTTCCATTCCATTCTTGGTTTAGATTCGATCTTGGGAACTAAATTGATTAGGATCGCGTCAGTTCTTGACGGTGTTCGTATCACCATTTATTGTAACAAGAGAATTTCACACAAACTTTCTAGATTTAGCAACCAAATTTATTTTCAGTCTTTAATACATACTTGGTGCATAAAAAATCAGTTACCCTCTTTAGATAATAAATTACCCTCAAGATAAACTAAGTAAACACATGAAAACCAATAAATTGGTTTAACTTACTCACTTGGACATAGTGCACACCATCTATTTTTGTTGGATTACTAAGTAATTCAATGATGGAATTGCCATTTGATTTTCTAAAGTCTCGAAACCTAGAAGAGCCATTTGTTGAATCCAGAAATTTCCAAGTCCCTGCATACATCCAAATATGCCACTGGTCAAATATGCGTTGCAATACAATTTTACTATATCACCATAAATTGTACCACAACTCAGTGAATGACTATCAATTAATTCAGCCATAATGATTGATATAACTAATGGTAGGATTACATTGTAGAAAGATTATATTATATTTTGTTTATTTATTTCCTCTAAGAAACAAGTGACTCAAACAAAGTAACACAGAACCACATACATAACCAACGAGGGAATAATGGAAAATCCAGGCTACCGTTTGTTAGTTTCACCTCCCTATGTGTTTAATTTTATCCTATGTTAACGTCAAAAGGCATTGACTAAATTTGGACTCCTAAATGCAACTGAGCTTAAAACTAGTTTTTATGAGCCAAAAGATCCTGCAACAATAGACCATACTTTAACACGAACTAACAGTAGAATTTCTAACAAAGGATTTCTTTTAGTTGTTACAATAAGCTAACTTCTCTTCAATTTTTTCCCATTTTTCCCTCCCCATTAAATTACCAGACACCACATTTCCCACACCCATTTCACAACATCTGCCTTCAAAATGCATTTAAAGATATGAAAAGATATAACTCTCGAAGCAATTATCAAAACCCATCAAAATAATGTCAAGCATAAAAATTGAAGTATCATTGCACCATGGCATCCACTAAAACACAAATTCACTACAAAAGAGAAATTTGACCATACAAACACAAAATTTAACCAAACTACCTTGCATCATCACAACCCAATTCACAATCAAATTAAATTTAAGTAACCCAAAAAAAAATGAAAAAGTACCAGCCTCATTGCCCATTCCTTTGATTTCCCTTTAGAGCCATTTAATTATGAAGTTTTGAAATTTTTATCCTATAATTTCGGGATTCATTTTTTGCACTTTATGTTATCTAAATTGGCTAGCTCTTTCATTAAAATTTAGCTGGCTCAAAGAGAAGAGTGTGCTATTTTTAATTTCATGGCAATAGAAACTAGAAACGTAATACGCTTCTACTTCTTGACTATTGATAAATCAAAGTTAGCCCATGCTCGTGCCCGCTCCCTCAACGATTTGAGACTTTCCACATGCTTTAAAATAAAGAAAACAAACCATAATCGGAAAAAAAAAATGGAGCCAGGTCACGATAACTCTAGTTAGAAAGGACACTGGTCTCAAGGAAGCCATTTTGAAACTAAAACCGACACCAAATCCAAACCAAATCTTAGTTTTTTGAAATTAATATAGATTGCACAGCTCTACATGTTGAGCAAGCAAGAATATGGATAGCACTTACCTATCGAGTCGACTCACCATTCTCCTCTACTCTTTGTGTGTTTTGCAACCACATCATTATCAGAACCAACAACGACTCAAATTTGACGGCTTAGATTTCTTTACACCACAATCAGAGGAAGATGCACGCCATAATTCTAGGGTAGTAGGAGAGCGGTGTGGCCGAGGATGGTCCCACAGACGTCAACGTTATCGAAGGTATTCGAATCGAGAGAGTATGAACGGTTCAGATCTAATCTGATGCTTTTGGAATCAACGACGAGAACGCGTCTGGTAGACTGGTGAAGCAGGGGACTAAGGCTTTGCTCAACTCGTATGCAAGAGAGGGATTTGGTAGTGGTAAGCAGGTAGCAGCTAATTGATTGAGAGTGATAATGAGTATTTAAAGTAGGGTTTGAATGTTGTGTGTGTGAGTGAAAGTGACGATTGAGTATAGAGTATTAAGTCTAAGTTTAGCACTTAGAAAATTTTTGTTTTTGTTTACATTTACTTTGAACGCAGCGTTTTGTTTTATATTATTTTAAAAAAAATCATTTCATAATCTAAATGCTGCGTTTTGGATTTTAAAAAAATAAAATATTACTTTCATATTTAGTCAAACACGGTCAATGTCAAATTTTTATCATAACATTTGTGACTGAGTTAATTTCTATCACATGTGTATCACAAACTATTGATATATAAATATTCTATCACAAGTACATCATTAATAGTTTGATAGATCAAAATTCTATCACGACTCTATCATACATACATGATAAAATGATTTCTGTCATAAAATTAGTCATCTATTGTCAATTTTCTTGTAGTGATGGTTCGGCAATCCTCGCCTACGTTCACGCCTCCAAGTACATCAAGCTTCAAGATTTCACTATCAAAGCTTTCCAAGGCTTCAAATGCTTACAATTGACTTCTAAGGTGTTAATGTACCTTTACAATCAAGAGATTATCTCCCAATCTCTTCACATAAGTGTTTTTCACACCTATACACTCACAAATTTGTTGATAAAATGAAGATTACAAAAATAAAAAACTCTCTTTAAGAGTGGATATACAAATTATAGCTCAATGATGATTCAATGTATGATGATTTCTGACATGGAAGTTTAATATATGTTGTGTGTTTTTTGTTTTTACCTGTTGGAATGATTAAAAATGAATTAGATTTAACTTTATATAGTTTGAGCCCAAAAACTAGCAGTTATAAGCTTTCTGGTGATAACTGGCTTGCCGCTTTGTAGATTTGGTTAGCCGTTTTTATGTTACCGTTACAGTAAATATTTGAATTTAAAACATCCGGCATGCCGCTTTCAAAATCCGATTAGCCGCTTTCATTCTAGTGAGCTACTACTCATAATCTGGCTTGCTGCTTTATAAAATCCAATTAGCCGCTTTGCTCCAGTAACTGCTACAGTGAACTACTTTCTAAATTATAATTTTATCCCAAAACGTTTTATAACTGTGGTATGGCCCAAAATGTTATGAATAGTTTCAAATAGGTCCAATTTCAGAATTTCTAAATAATGTTTGTTATTTTAAAAACTTTTTGAAATTAAGATACGGCCAAAATATGTGGAAATTATAATATGGCCCAAAACAATTTAACTATTTGCAAATAGGTCAAATTCAGAATTCAAAACAATACTTATTAAAATCAATGATGGCAAAACACTTTTATTTTAGTCTACATCTTGAAAAACAACCAATTTCACAAAACATTCTTTTGTTATAAAAACACAATGTATAATTATTTGTTTACCTAAAATATGTGGTTTGTTACCATCAAAATCAACATTTGTAGCCATATAGGTTAACAATCTCCCTCTTTTTTATGATGACAAAACACATTATAAAAATTTAATTTAGTTATGAAAAACTCCCCCTTAATCGATGTAAGATTCAAAAATAATTTGAAAATAATTTAAAAGACTCCCCTTACATAAATGCATATGAATATTTTTCATAACAAACAAATTTTCTCTTTACGAATCATATTTCTCTTCTTTCATCATCAAAAAAAGTAAAAGGTTCCCCCTACCAATCATCAAAATCTCAAGACAAGCACATTAGTTTCATATTATCCAAAATATAAGTGAAAAACATCACAATAATCATATCAAATCCATATCATCCACTACTAAGATGGTGAGGATGGTTGTGATGAAGGTGGAAATAGATATGGAATGCCAAAGTGCTTAAAGAGGAGGCGCTGTCCATGAATGAGCTGCTGATGCTACTGTACGAAGTACTATTGCTCCTCAAGAATATGCTACTGCTGCACAGAGAGTGTCCGCACTTCATCCATAAGCTGCTGAAGAGTAATCTCGTCAGAGGTAAGAGGCTCTGGAGGTGATAAAGCAGATACAAAGGCATCAGAAGCAAAGGCAAACACTGGAGGGTCTCCACATCTAGGGCGGCCCCGAAATGGAAGCGAAAAATTAAGAAATTGATCAACAAGAGCCACATTATTGAGTGGTTGATCAGCAGTTGGAGTAAAAAAAGTGTACTTATTGTCAGTAATTTTACCCAAGCTCCATTGTGCCAATCAAATCCTTAGGCACATGCAACTTTATCCCCAATGCTCGAAAAAGATTTAGATGATGGTTCATTAATTGGTACCTTAAAATTTTTAAGGATCCGGGTGATAAAATGACCATACGAAAGGGAATGGGTAATCAAGTTAGGTATAGAAAGCATGGTTCGGATAGTGGTGTATCTTGAGTTAACTGGATGATGTCTAAGGATAGAATCAATTAAAGCAACATCCATTTGGGAAACCTCATCCAAATGCCCTGACCTAGGAAGCACAATGGTCTGAATAAAATAAAGTAAAGTCCGAGTTTGGAGACTTAGACATTGAGTGCGGAAATAGATGTTACAATTTTTTTCAGAAAGATCATTAAGCCGGCATATATTTTTAACAGCGTCAACATGAACACAATGACCAATTTTGGGAGATTTCCTTGGTGGAAAAATTTCTAAGCCATAATCAGAGGTTCCTAGGATAGAATTTAACTCTGAAACATCAAAGTCCATCAAAACTCCTCCAACATTGGTGATTACTCAATTCTTTTTCTCCTCGGAAATATCCATATTCGAGTAAAATACTTTTACCAAGTCAGGATACACATTTTCCTTAATCACAAGAGCATTAAGCCAATCAACATCTTCCAACAACTAAAATAAGGTTCTATTACTAATACTTAGACTATGAAGCCAATCCAGTAAAATAAAAAGTTAGAAAGTACCTCACGGGTGATGAATTTTTTATGACATCGTTTGACTAAATCTTGTCTGGAAAGTGTTTGGATTCAAAGTTAGATTGATTGGGCATGCTCCCTACTTGCCATGGTCATTTGGCTTGTTGAACAATTTCTTTCCCTTTTGCTTTAACCAGCCTTGATCAACACATGGTGATTTTGAGTGATTTGAAGATAAATGAGGCAATCAAAAGGAAGATAATGAGGGTTGAAAGGAATATTGAGGTGCAATTCGGTTCAAAATTAGCTTAAAAGGAAGAAATTTAGAGAGAAAAAACCTAGGTTTGATTTGGGATTTAGTGATTTAAGTGATCGAAATGAATTTGAAGGATGATTTTCAGCGTAAGGAATGATGGGGAATGATTTTTGTGAATCGATTTGATGTAAAAATGGATGAAGATGATGGATTTTAGGGTGAGAAAGAGAAAGAAAGAAACGATTTTAGAGAGAGATGGAGATTCAGTTTTCCGAAAGTAGAAGGAGAAGATGAACAGTTTAAAGGCCCGAATCTGGCTCACTAGATTCCACTAACCGGCTAATCGGTTAGTGTCCATAATGTGAGAAACCGAAAATAGTTTAGAGATTTCCCTAACCGGTTGAACAAATTTTTTCAGCAAATACTAAAGCCAATCCGGCTTACCGGTTGGCAATAACCGGCTAATCTGTTATGCTCCAGTAAGTACCAAAAATAATTCGGCTTATTGATTTTCAATAACTGGCTGACCGGTTATGATCCAGTGAGCTCCAAAATGAATTCGACTTACCGGTTTTCTATATCCGGCTATCCGGATTTGGTCCAGTGAGTAATCAATAAGAAAAACTACTTTTTGGTTGATTAGAAGCGGTATACCGATTTATCTTTGGAAAACATTTGCCTCTTATTGAATTTTGGTAAGCTCTTATACTTGTGTTATACACACCAATTTATTTTTGGCTTAAAAATTGATCAATTTTAAATCATTTTATGATTCAAAACTTTTTAATAAGCTATTTAATACATGAAACATAAATGCATACAAGAGCAAGCACATCAATTTAATCAACAAATCATAATTCAAGATGCAACATTCATCATTCCAAGCTCTTGTCTTATCTTTATAAATTGCTCTTCACTACGAGGTTTTGTAAAGATATCCGCAAGTTGATTTTCAGTAGAAACAAATTTAATTACAACTCCTTTTTGAACATGATCTCTAAGGAAATGATGCCTAATTTCTATATGCTTAGTTCTAGAATGCTGAATAGGATTCTTGGATAGATTAATGGCACTACTATTGTCACACAAGATAGGTATTTGATCAAGATTAATACCATAGTCTCTAAGGGTTTGTTTCATCCAAAGAATTTGTGCACAACAACTACCTGCGGCAATATATTCTGCCTCGGTGGTTGAGAGTGCAAGCGAGTTTGTTTCTTACTAAACTAAAAGACAAGAGAATGACCTAGAAAGTGACATGTTCCACTAGTACTTTTTCTATTAACCTTATATCCGGCAAAGTTGTCATCCAAATAACAAGTGAAGTTAATATGAGTTCCCCTAAGATACCAAAGGCTAAAATTGATAGTGCCGATCAAATATCAAAAAATTCGTTTAACGGCAAGTGTGACTCTTTAGGACAAGATTGAAATCTACCACACAAGAATACACTAAACATAATATCACGCCTACTAGCTGTCAAGTAGAGTAAGGATCCGATAATGCCTTGATATGTCTTGATGTCAACTTCTTTACCATTCTTATCTTTGTCCAGCTTGATTATAGTACTCATTAGAGTGCTTTTTGCAGTTCCATTATCATAGCCAAATCTTTTGAGTAGATCTTTCACATACTTGGTTTGATTTATGAAAATTGCATTCTCATCTTGTTTTAATTGTGGTCCAAGGAAGTACTTCAACTCTCCCATCATACTCATCTCAAATTCTTTACTCCTACAAGATGAATTTCCTTGCACATAGACTTATTAGTAGAACCAAATATAATATCATCAAAATAAATTTGAACAATAAGTATATCTTGATTCTTATGCTTAACAAAGAGAGTAGTATATGCTTTTCCTATTAAAAAATTGTTATCTGACAAAAAGTTTTTAAGCCTATCATACCATGCTTTAGGTGCTTGTTTTAATCCATAAAATGCCTTAGACAACTTATTCACATGATTAGAAAATTTTTCATTTTCAAAACCAGGAGGTTGTTTCACATAAACTTCCTCCATAATATAACCATTTAAGAAAGCACTCTTGACATCCATTTGAAATAAAATAAAATTTTTATGACATGCTTTGCTAACAACATTCAAATAGATTCTTATCTAGCTACAGGTGCAAAATGTTTTATCAAAATCAATTCCCTCTTCTTAGTTGTACCCTTGACCCACTAATCTAGCTTTATTTCTTACAACCACAACGGATTCATCTATTTTATTTCTAAAAGCCCATTTAGTGCCTATAATGGATTGATGTTCCGGTTTAGAAACTAATTCTCATATATTATTTCTCTCAAATTGATTCAACTCCTCTTGCATTGCAACAATCCAAGATTCATCATTTTCCGCATCTGCAAAGGATTTTGGTTCAATTTGATATATAAACGCAGCATGCTCACATGTATTCCTAAGTGATGATCTAATGGTTATACCTTGTGATGGATCTCCTAAAATTAAGTTCTTAGGGTGAGAAGAAACACACCTCCACTCTTTAGGGAGTGTTTTAGAAGTTCCTTCATTTTACTCCGCATTTGTTTGTTCATGATGCTCTTCTTGATTTCTATGTGGTGTATCCTTTTGATTATCCTTTGATGACTCTTCTTGTAGTTTTTCATCTTCGTCATTATCAATAACAACTTTCTACGTAAAAGAATGGTTAGATTCATCAAACGTAATATGCATAGATTCTTTCACAACTAGAGTTCTTTTATTATACACTTTATAAGCTTTGCTTGTATTTGAATAAACCAAGAAAGATACCAACATCAAATTTTGAATCAAATTTACCAAGATTTTTTTTTTGTTCAAAATAAAATATTTGCATCCAAAAACTTTGAAATAACCAATGTTGAGTTCTTTATTTTTCCAAAGCTCGTAAAGAGTTTTATTGAGATGAGGTCTAATCAATACCCGATTTAAAACATAACAAGCGGTGTTGACGACTTTGACCCAAAAATATTTTAGTAAAGCATTCTCCTTCAATAGATTTATTCTTTCTCTTAACAACTCCATTTTATTGTGGAGTTCTAGGTGATGAGTATTGATGCTCAATGCTAAAATCATTATAAAAATTCTCAAATGCATGATTTTCAAACTCTCCTCTATGATCACTCCTGATGCATATAATACCATACCCTTTTTCATTTTGAACTTTCTTGCAAAATACTTTAAAAGCATGAAGAATATCATCCTTATTAGCTAAGAATAATACCCATGTGCATTATTTCAAAGTCTATATGAAGTAGTTGAAAAGGTTTTAAAGTAGAAATATGATTTTTGCTTTTCAATGAAGTTTTGATTTATTTACCAAATTGGCATGCTTCACAAATTTAATCTTTTCGAAAATTGATTTTTGGAAGACCTTTAACTAAATTATTTTTGGAAATCTATGAAATTAAATCCATGCTTGTATGTCCTAGTCTTCTATGCCATAGCCAAGCATCATCCTGCAATGCCGAAAAACATTTATCATGAGTAGATGCATATTCTATATCATTGGTATAAACATTACCACATCTATTTCCAACAAATAAAATCTTTCCATCACATGCATTCTCAATAACACGTCTAGATTTATCAAAAATAACTTTATAACATTTGTCACACAATTGACTAATACTAATAAAGTTGTGTTTCAAATTTCATCCAAACATACATTTTCAATTAAGGTTGACGAAAATTTACCTACATTACCAATTCCGAGAATCTTTTCCCTTGAATTGTCTCTAAAGGAAACATCTCCACCGTTTTCGATTTTGGTAAAACTTGAAAACCATGCATACTTTCTAGTCATATGCCTTGAACAACTACTATCCAAGTACCATTTATTTTTCTTCTTCTTCAAACCCTACAGAAAAAATCTCAAGTCTTAAGTACCCAAAACATTTTGGGTCCTTAAGTGTTACCAATGGTTCCTTTTTGAACCTAAATACATTTCCCACCATAATATACATTTCTTTTCACTGAACATCTATTTTTCATATGACCATCTTGATTACAATAATGACATGTCACTTGATTGTTAATCAATGTACTCTTCACAAAGTAGTTTTTATAATACTTTTGTTTCAAATTAGGCTTATAGCCAAGTCCTCCTTTATCAAACACACATTTTTCTGAATTAAGCAAGTTATCCAACATCATTTGCCCATTTGTAAATTTTAAAAAATCTTATTTAATTCATTACTCTTCTTCTTAAACATTTCATTTTCATTTTTCAAGTCATCTATATGTGATTCTAAATGCTTGTGTGAAGTGCTAGATTTCTCATTTGATAATATAACTCTATCATGCAATGTTTTATTCTCTAATTCTAGGCATTTAATCTTTGCCCTTAAAGTTTCATATTCATTTTTGAGCTCTACCATTTTCTTTGTAAGACATATATTCTTTTTCCTAATTTTCATCCACTCATGATGTAGTTCTTTAAAAGCATCATATAATTCATCATAGATAGGATCACTTACCTCATCGAGATCATCATCATCTCCTATTGCCATAAGTGTTAGGTTTGACACTTTGTGTGAATCTTCTTCATCACTTGATTCTTCAACGTTATCATCCCAAGTAGCAACCATGGCTTTCTTCTTGAGTTTATTAAGAAGTGGGCACTCTGATCTTATATAGCCAGGCTTCTTCCACTCATAGCATATGATTGCTTCTTTCTTCTCTTTTTTGTTCTTCAAGTTTCTAAATTTTCTTCGCTCGCTATTTTTCTTGAAAATTTTTCTGAACCTCCTCGCTAGCATAGCCAACTCCTCATCATCCGGCTCACTTTCTCAATCACTCTTATATTTTGAGACTTTGAGAGCAATGCTTTTCTTCTTCTCCTTATTATTTTTTCCGCTGCCAAGTCTTCCTCATAAGAAATAAGAGAGCCAATTAAATCATCAATAAGTAGGATATTTAAATTTTTGACTTCCTCAATGACAGTCCTCTTAGGTTTCCATTCTTTTGGAAGTAACCTAATGATTTTCTTGACTTTCTCACTATTTGAAAACGTTTTTCCTAAGGCTCCTAGAGTGTTCACTATGTTCGTAAATCGTGTATACATAGAATACACACTTTCATTCTGTTCCATTTGCAACAATTCATATCGACGAGTATATTTGCTGATTTTAGACTCTTTAACTTGAATTGTCCCTTCATAGACAACCTCAAGTTTATTCCATATTTCTTGGGCACTCTCACAACTGGATACTCTATAAAATTCTTTCTTATCAAGAGTACAAAACAAAGCATTCATTGCCTTGGTGTTTAATAATATCTTTTTCTTTTCTAATTCACTCAAATGACTTGACGATTTTGGAATTTCATCTCCTACTTTATTTTTAGTCATAGGCATGAATGGACCATCACAAACAACTTCCCAAATTTTATAACCTAAAGCTTGCAAATAAATTCTCACCTTAGTTTTCCAATATGGCTAGTCATTACTGTCAAAAAATAGTGGTCTAGTTGTGAACTGTCCTTCCCCTATAGAATAAGTCATTTTGGGTTGCCATTGATCATTACCTCGAGACGGTTAAGTCTAAATAAGAGCACCTTACTCTAATACTAAATGAAATACAAGTTATGCAATCCAAGAGGGTGTGAATTGGGATTTTAAAAAGTTAAGCTAAGCAAACCACGCAACAATTCAATCTAATGCCTTAATAAATTCGAAAACAATAACTTCAATAAGGCACAATAATAAATGAGTAAAGGAAGAGAAAACAAACACAAGGATTTTTACGTGGTTCGGCAATTCCCGCCTACGTTTACGCCTCCAAGTACACCAAGCATGAGGATTTCACTATCGAAGCCTTCCAAGGCTTCAAATGCATACAATTGACTTCCAATATGTCAATAGACCTTTACAATCAAGAGATTGTCTCTAATCTCTTCACACAAGTGTTTCTCACACTTATACACTCACAAATTTGATGAGAAAATGAAGATTACAACAAAAAAAAAACTCTCTTCAAGAGTGGATATACAAATTATAGCTCAATGATGATTCAGTGTATGATGATTTGCGAAATGGAAGCTCAACATATATTGTGTGCTTTTTTTTTCTTGCTGGAGAGATTAAAAACGAATTGGATTTAAGTTTATATAATTTGAGCTCAAAAACTAGTCGTTATAAGCTTTCGAGTAATAACCGACTTGTCGGTTTGTGAATCTGGTTAGCCACTTTTATGTTACCCTTACAGCAAATATTTGAATTTTAGAACATCTGACATGTCACTTTCGGAATCTGGTTAGCCGCTTTAATTCCAATGAGCTACTGCCCATAATCCAGCTTGTTGATTTGTCAAATCTAGTTAGCCGCTTTGCTACAGTCACGGCCACAGTGAACTATTTCCTAAAATTATAGTTTTACCTCAAAATTTTCTGTAACTGCGTTATGGCCCAAAATATTATGAATAGTTTCAAATAGGTCTAATTTTAAAATTTCTAAATAATGCTTGTTATTACCAAAACTTTTTAAAATTATGATATGGCCCAAATATGTAGAAATTATAGTATGGGCCAAAATGATTTAAATATTTGTAAATAGGCCCAAATCTAGAATTCAAAACAATACTTATTAAAATCAAAGATGGCAAAACTCTTTCATTTTATTTCACATCTTGAAAAACAACCAATTTCACAAAAATATTCTCTTGTTATAAAAACACAATGTATAATTATTTGTTAATCCAAAATATGTGGTTTGTTATCATCAAAATCAATATTTATAGCCATATAGGCCAACAATATGTATTTTATATATGATGTAAGTAAAGGTACTTATAATAATGGGTATATGGCATATTCTTGGAGATATTCTTGGTGATCAATGGGCTGCATATGTTGCCAAGTTAATTGCAACCTCCAATTATGAGCTAATATATGAATAGTTTATAATTATTAATTTTGCTTTCAAATATCCAAGACTTTTTTTTGTGGTGTACTAATTGATTTTATGTACTTGTAGTTGGGAAACAATTAAAGCCACTTATGAATATTGAGTGACATTCTTGTACTTATCCTTGTTGGTTAATGTTTGTTGAAGCTTAATTTGGTAATTTGTTGTTTAGAAATTGTCAAAAACTTAATTTCATAATTATGTTTTTTCCCCAAACAGTGGTGTCATTAAATTATGTTAATTTAAATGATGTATTTGGGATATTTATTATGTGAATTGTGTTGCGAGATTTGGTATATTTAATATATTTTAAGTTTTTATTTAATTGTAAAACAAATAGGAAATATATAATTGAAATAAAAATATACTATTAATCAAAAGCAACATAGCATCACTAAATATTTAAAATAATATAAATCACTGACATACAAATAATATCATTAAATACTAATACTATTGTGTCATTATTTTGGTGATACCATACTGACACAAAAATAGTATCATCAAATACTAACTCCATAGTATCATTATTTTGGTGATACTATAATGACACGAATTACTGACACAAAAATAGTGTCATTAAATACTAACACCATAGTGTCATTATTTTGGTGATACTATATTAACACAAATTACTGACACTAAAATTTAGTGTCAGTGTATTCTAACTTGATCATAACTAACACAATAAACAAATGTTAGTAAAAGTAATTACTGACACTAAATTGGTGTCAGTAAAGCTTATTTTTCTAGTAGTGACATAATGTCTATCTTAATCTAAATTTCAACGCGAGTCTCAACATTAATGTGGGAACAATCTAGACAGCATTAGCCTATATGGCTATAAAATGTTGATTTTGATGACAAAAGAATGATTTTATGAAATTAGTTATTTTTCAAGATATTGACTAAAATGAAAAATTTTGTCATCTTTATTTTTTTAAGTATTGCTTTGGATTCTGAATTTGGACCTATTTACAAACATTTGAACGATTTTAGGTCATACTATAATTTTTATAAATTTTGAGGCTGTAGCATAATTTCAGTAAGTTTTGAGAATGACAAGCATTATTTGGAAATTATGAAATTGGACCTTTTTGCAAACTTTTATGACATTTTGGGGCAAAGCTAAAATTTTAAAAAATAGTCGTCTCACTGTAACAAGCGGCTAGTCAGATTTATCAAACGGCAAACTGGTTATGGACAAAAGCTCTCTGGAATAAAAGAGGCCTACCGGAAGTGAAAAGCGGCATGCTGGATGTGCAAAAATTCAAATCTTTGATTTTAACAGTAACATAAAGCGGCACAACGGCTATCACCAGAAAATCAATAACGACTAATTTTCTTCTTCAATTATAAATTAGCTCAAATCAATTTCAATCAAAGCGATGCAACCGCTGTTATTATTGAGCATTTCTCTGCAATCTAAGCAAAAAAAACTTTGTGTATTCATTTCATTTAGTCACACTTATTGGGCTTTCATTTGTAATCAAACACATTGTGTGAGAGTAATTCATTTGTAATCATTTTTGTGAAATCAGGTTGAGAGGTTGTAAGTGTTGGGATACACTTGAGTTAAGAAATCAGGTATAATCTCTTTTTGTAAAGGCTCATTGACACCTTAGAAGTCAATTGTAAGCATTTGAAGCCTTGGGAGACTTGGATAGTGAAATTTTTAAGCTTGGTTGCTTGGAGGCGTATTTGGTCTCTCCTCATTTACTCTTTTTTATTTTTGAGCATTGTTAAATTTATTGTTTTTTTATTTCATTAAGGCATTAGATTAAATTGTTATGTGGTTTGCTTAGCTTAAGTTATAAAAACCTAATTTACCCTCCTCTTGGGTTGCATAACTAATATTTCATTTGGTATCAGAGCTTGTTTCTCTTATTAGGACTTAACCATCTCGAGTAAAAGATCCATGGCAACCCAAAATGACTCTACTTTTAGGGAGGAACAATCCACAACTAGGCCACCATTCTTTGATGGTAACGACTGCCCATGTTGGAAAACTAGGATGAGAATTTATTTGCAAACTTTAGATTATGAAATTTGGGAAGTTGTTTGTGATGGTCCATTCATGCCTATGACCAAAAATGAAATAAGAGATGATATTCCAAAACCATCAAGTCAATGGAGTGAGTTAGAAAAGAAAAAGATATCCGTAAACTCTAAGGTAATGAATACTCTGTTTTGTGCTCTTGATAAGAAAGAATTTCATAGAGTATTGAGTTGTGAGAGTGCTCAAGAAATATGGAATAAACTTAAGGTTGTCTATGAAGGGACAAATCAAGTTAAAGAGTCTAAAATCAGTAGATACACTCGTCAATATGAATTGTTCCAAATGAAACAAAATGAAAGTGTGTATTCTATAAATACAAGATTTACGAATATAATGAACACCTTAGGAGCCCTAGGAAAAACGTTTTTGAATAGTAAGAAAGTCAAGAAAATCATTAGGTCACTTCCAAAAGAATAGAGACCTAAGAGGACTGCCACAGAAAAAGCCAAAATTTTAATACTTTACTTATTGATGACTTAATTAGCTCTCTTATTTCATATAAAGAAGACTTGGCAGCAGAAAAAGGGCATGAGGAGAAGAAAAAAAGCATTGGTCTTAAAGCTTCAAAACATGAAAGTGATGAGGAAAGCGAGCTAGATGATGAGGAGGTGGTTGTACTGACTAAGAAATTTATAAAATTCTACAAGAAAACAAGTGAGCGAAGAACGTTCAGAAACTTCTAGAATCAAAATGAGAAGAAAGAGCAAATTACTTATTATGAATGAAAAAAACCCGACACATACGGTCGAAATATCCTCTTATCAACAAACTCAAGAAGAAAGCTACGATGGCAACGGGGGATGATAGCGATGAGGAAACAAGTGATGATGCAATAACAGATGACAAATTTAGCTCTCATGGTGATCAGGGAAGAATCATTAGATGAACTTGATGAGATAAGTGATCTTCCTAGATATGATGAATTACATGATGCTTTTAAAGAATTACATGATGAGTGGATGAAAATTGGTAAAAAGAATGCATGCCTTAAAAAGAAAATGCTAGAACTTACAAATGAAAAGGATGCCCTGCAACAATGCAATGATTCATTGAATAAGAAGATAAATGAATTAAAATTAGACAATAAAATGTTGCATGATAGGATTGCATTTTTTAAAGGTAAGCAAACTACTTCATATGAGCATAAAAAATCACATATTGATGAATTGATAAAAAAAAAATGAAGTGATTAAGAAAAAGAATAAAGAGCTAACTGAAATTGTGCTAAAATTCACAAATGGGCAAAAGATGTTGGATAATTTGCTTAATTAAAAAAAATATGTGTTTGACAAATGAGGTATTAGCTATAAGCCAAATTTGAAACAAAAGTATTATAAGAAATACTTTGTGAAGAGTACTTCCATTAACAATCAAGTTGTATGTCATTATTGTAATAAAGATGATCACATGAAAAATAGATGTCCAGTGAAAAGAAATGCAGATTATGGTGTGAAATGTGTTTGGGTTTCAAAAGGAATCATTGCTAACACTCAAGGACCTAAGAAGTTTTGGGTACCTAAAACTTAGAAACTTTTATGCAGGGATCAAAAAAAAGGAAAAATAAGTGGTACTTGGACAGTGAATGTTCAAGACACATGACAGGGAATTACTCTTGGTTTCCAAGTTTTACCAAAATCGAGAACGATAGAAATGTTTCCTTTGGAGATAATTCAAAATGAAAGATCATTGGTATTAGTAATGTCGGTAATGTATCCTCTACTTTTATTGAAAATGTGTGTTTGATTGAAAACTTGAAACACAATTTGCATAAAATTAGTCAATTGTGTGATAAGGGCTATAAAGTTGTTTTTGATAAGACCAGATGTGTAATTGAGAATGCATGTGATGGCAAGATTTTGTTTGTACGAAATAGATGTGTTAATGTTTATACCATTGATATAGATTGTGCATCTAACCATGATAAATTTTTTTCCACATTGCTTGATGATGGTTGGTTATGGCATAAAAGACTAGGATACGCAAGCATGAATTTAATTTTAAAGATTTCCAAAAACAATTTAGTTAAAGGTCTTCCAAAATTGGATTTCAAAAAGATATAATTTGTGAAGCATGCCAATTTGGTAAACAAATCAAAACATCTTTTAAAAGAAAAAAAATCACATTTCTATTTCAAAACCTCTTCAACTACTTCACATAGACTTTTTTGGACCTTCAAGGTATGCTAGCTTGAGTGGGAAGTATTATGCTTTTGTAATTATTGATGATTTTTCAAGATTTACATGGGCATTATTCTTAGCTAACAAGGATTAAGCTCTTGATGTTTTTAAAGTATTTTGTAAGAAAGTTCAAAATAAAAAAGGGTATGGTATTGCATGCATTAAAAGTGATCATGGAGGAATGTTTAAGAATCTTGCATTTGAAACCTTTTGCAACAATTTAGGGATTGTGCATCAAATTTCATCACCTAGAACTCCATAGCAAAATGGAATTATTGAGAGAAAAAATAATTCTATTCAAGAAATGGCTAGGACCATGTTAAATGAAAATAACTTGTTATGTTTTAAATCGTGTGTTGATTAGACCTTATCTCAATAAAATTCCCTATGAGCTTTGGAAAGATAGAAAACCCAACATTGGTTATTTCAAAACTTTTGGATGCAAATGTTTTATTTTGAATACAAAAGATAATCTTAGAAAATTTGATTTAAAATTTGATGTTGGCATCTTTCTTGGGTATTCAAATTTCAAGAGCATCCTTAAGGTGTCTTCAAAGCATCCCATAGAACATCCTATAAGGCCACCTAAAATTATCTTGGGCACCATGTTAGCCGCACAAAGCTCAAACCGTATAAAGAGTCCCTCTAAAATCCCAAAACATCTAATCATCATCATGGTAGACCAATCAATAACCCTATATCATTGTCTTGTTGGATTTTTTAATCTAGTATTGTCGGATTTGTAATCCAACATTGCACTTATGCGTGAATAATTACGTGTTGCGAACTGTCATATATGATTAAGCCTAATTAAAAGTGATCTATCAAGGTTTTTGGTATTGTGGACTTTAATGTATCTAATAGGGTGTGAGCCTTTAATGTGTAGAGACATAATGCTATTCTAATTCTATGATAGGCAAAATTAGGAATACCTAATGATAACAGGAAAAAATTATCTATATAAGTGGTTATAATATGCAGGTCACACATATCTTTCTATTTTTCCTGACATCCCATCATCAAAGAAAGAGCCATTAGAAACTTAAAGGATTCTTTAGGAGAATGTATAGATCTAAAAGGCCAACCACACAACTCCAAAGAGGAATTAAGCATTATGGATTCAGTTATGCTTCTGCATAACTTATTATTAATCCAATTAGTCACGGCCACCAAAGGCCACACCTTGCTCGTACGTCGGTGGTAGCTAGGCTTCTGCCGACTTGAATCCTTCAACCGTAATTAGTTTTTTTTTTCTAATTAATTCTAAAAAAATCAAAACCAAAGAAAGCAGTCACAAGTTTTCTCTAATTTAATGATACTGGATTCGAGAAAACCAAAGATTTTTTCATTAATTAAAAAATAAATTTGATACTCAATTATCTAACATTAAGAGGCTCTGTTACCACTTATTATAATAAGAAATCCTTTGGTGAAACATCAAAAAAAGGAGCGTGGCCTTTTTTTTAGCCAGGAAAGGTCATGGTAGAAAAGCTAGAAGCAGTAACGAAAAAAAGAATAAAAAAAAATTAGGGTTATCAATTTTGGGGCCAGTTTAGGACCAGTTCAATGCAATCCGAAAACTGAACCAGTCTAATCCAAAAAATTATCAATAGTTTATGATTGACCGTTGACTGATCAAACCTTTACTTTGACCTAATTTTTTTTATTTTTGGTAATGTTTTGTGCAATTTTAAATTTACATATTGGGGCGTGTACGTGTGTGCGTGTGTGTGTAGAGAGAGAGAGAGAGATAAATTAATTGAAGCAATATGTTGCCAAAGTGACCTCTCTTACAGAAATTAATTTATTTTAGAATAAAAATAGTTTTGTACATATAATTTTTGTGAATATTGATCAGCCCAAAAGAAGGTCCATATTTTAATAGAATTGCATGTGCACCTGTGGTAATAAACACATGATGATTATTCGATTTTACATGTGAGTAATAAATCAGCCAAAAAGAAAATTTATTGTTTGACATATTTTTATTATCAGTGCAAGATTACTACACCAAGATATCACTTACAAGTTAATATTTTGTCCATAGATGAAATATTAATGGAATGTCTGCTACCTTGTGATGGGTTTTACCTATATTTGAATTTAATTTTATTTTAAACTAACATGAGCTTGTTCTGTTTATTTGTTGTTCTATGTTCAATTATATTTGCTACTAATTATATTGCTAACATTAATTTTTATTCCTATGTTAAATGGCTCTAACTTCAAATCATGGTAAAAGAACCTCTTAATAGTTCTCATAGTCATAGATCTTGATCTTGCGTTAAGAGTTGATTCTTCCCCAATCTTATGGATGAGAGTACCCTTGATGATAAAAAGGAAATAGAAAGGTGGGAGAGATCAAATCGCATGTGTATATAAGGATATTTATATGTAGTTGTGACTATGGCCAATATCTTCCTCTGGTTTTACGTCCAGAATCTGCATGAACGCCCTCTATAGGTTGAGGATCGGCTTCCCATCCAGTTTTCTTATAAACTGGCAAACATGGTTGTTTATATTCAGATTCTCGAGACTAAATCATACACGCTCTTTCCGGAATAATGGCCATAATTGCATAATTGCTCTTTGTACGTATCCACCGGGATGTAATTCAAGAGACAAAAGGATATCATCCAATGACTCTTTATTCAAGTCATCCCTAATGAATTGAATCTTGGCTTCCCTATTATCAGACACCATTTCTAAAGAACATAGATTTTTATTGCATAATGCATTATCGAGTCTTAATAACCAATCTTTTTTATCTGGTCTTATTGTCTTTTATAATATTGCTTTATTCTTGATTGGAGATCTCAACTTAGCCACTGATTTGCGGATGATATAGGGTCGCCACTTTGTGAGTGATAAAATACTTTGTCAAAAGAACTTTGAATGATTTGTTACAAAAGTGGATATCACCATCACTGATTATTGCTCAAAGGAATCCAAAGCGTAAAACAATATTGCTTTTCAAAAATATTATTACCACCTTGTGATTATTGATTCTACATGGAATTACTTTTACCCATTTCGATACATAGTCAACAGCAACCAATATGTATTGAAGGCCAAAAGAAGGGGAAAGGGTCCAATGAAGTCGATACCTCATACATCAAAAATCTAGACCACTAAAATTGGGTTTAGTGGCATCATATTCATTCATGTAACGCTCCCCATTCGTTGACACCTATCACATGAAGAGTAAAAAGTGTAATCATCTCGAAATACAGTTGACTAATAGAAACCACATTGTAAAATTTAAGTAGTTGTTTTCTTAGTGTTGAAATGGCCTCCACAAGCTTGTTAATGGTAGAATGATAGTTTGTTTTGAAATTCACTTTCTGAGACACATCGTCTAACAATTTGATCTGGACAGTACTTAAACAGATAAGGGTCATCCCAAAAGAAATTATTTATTTCCGCAAAAAAATTAGCTTTGTCCTGCTTGGTCCAATGCTCTGGAAGTTAACCTGTAACAAGATAGTTAACGATATCAGTATACCATGGTAATACTTCCACACTCATTAATTATTCATTTGGAAATGATTTATTCAATGGTAATGGTTTTGTAATTGTGTCACAATTAAGATGAGAAAGATGGCCTACAACATTTTCTGTGCCTTTCTTATCTTTGAATTCAAAGTCAAATTCCTGCAAAAGTAACACCTAAAGAATTAGTCTAGCTTTTGTATCTTTAAGAGCAGCATGTTCTGTGAACACAATTATTTTACAACAATGAGATAAGATCAAACTTTCTCTAGTGCAAACACTACTACTAGCATTTCTTTTTCAATTGTTAAATAATTCAAGTGTGCATCATTTAATGTCATACAAGCATAGTAAATGACATAGTAGTAGTGCTCATACTGCATAATCGGATGCATCACACATGAGCTCAAATGGTAAGTTCTAGTTTGGGGGCTGAGCGATGATGATAATGTCAACAATTGTTTTAGTTTTTCAATTATCACAAGACATGAATCATTATAGACAAAACGTACATCCTTAGCAAGTAGATTGCATAAGGTTCTAGAAATTTTGCTAAAATTTTTAATGAAACGTCTATAAAAACTGGCATACCCAAAGAAAAATCTTACTTCTCTAACTGTTTTAGGTAAAGGAAGATAGAAAATGAGATCCACCTTGGCTTTATCAATCTCAGCACCTTTGTTCAAAATGATTTGACCGAGAACAATACCTTGTTTTACCATAAAATGACACTTCTCCAAATTTAAGACCAAATTCTTCTCTATACATCTCTGCAGAACTAGTGTTAGATGATGTAAACATTGATTGAATGAATCACCAAAGATAGAAAAATCATCCATGAAGACTTTAAGGAATCGTTCAACCATATTAGAAAAAATATTTAACATGCATCGTTGAAATGTAGCAGATGCATTACATAATCCAAATGCATCCTCGTATATGCAAAAGTGCCAAAAAGGTTAGTAAAAGTGGTATTTTCTTGATCTTTTAGTGTTATGAGAATCTGATTATTTCCTGAGCAGCCATCTAGAAAGCAATAAAATTCATAACTTGTTAATCTATCAAGTATTTGGTCGATAAATGGTAAAGGAAAATAGTTTTTACGTGTGACAGAATTCAACTTTCTTTAATCAATGCATACGCGCCACCCTACAGTCACTCTAGTAGGTATCAATTCATTATCAGTATTGGTAACTACTGGGGCTCCGGACTTTTTGACGACAACTTGCACAGGACTGACCCATAACTATCAGAAATGAGGTAAATGATACTTGCGTCTAATCGTTTAAGGACTTCAGTTGTAATAACTTCTTTCATTTTAGGGTTCAACCGACGTTGCATTTCCCTGGTAAGTTTAGCATTTTCATCAAAATGAATGTAATGCATGCAATCTACTGGGTTTATACCTTTTATGTAGGCTATGGTCCATCCTAATACTCTTTTAAAACTTCTGACAACTTACTTTTTTGTTTGTCATTTAAATATGATGAAATGATTACTGGCAGAGTGCTTTCTTCTCCCAAGAATGCATATTCTAAAGTGTTGGGTAATGGTTTGAGCTTGAGTTTTGGTGATGATTCTGATGACAGGCTAGGTTTCTTCTCTGATGGTGCTAGTTGTTTAGCACTTGCATTAAATCTGCATCAACAATTCCATCATCTGCATTGTGAGGTTGTTTGGCAATGTTGAAGATATTCAGCTCTATAGTTATATTGTCAAAGGATAACTATATATTTCCAATCTTGCATTGAATGTGAGCATCGGCAGTTGCCAAAAAAGGTCAGCCTAGGATAATCGGGATGTGCTTCCTTGAATCCTAGACTGGTTAAGTGTCAATTACAATGAGATTAACAGGAAAATAAAACTTATCTACCTGAATAAGCATGTCCTTCATAATACCACGAGGTATTTTCATGGATCGATCTCCAAGCTATAACACCACTAGAGTTGGGTGTAATTCTCCCAATTCAAGTTTCACAAATACTGAGTAAGGCAACAGATTTACATTAGCTCCTAAGTCTAACAAAGCATTCTCAATTGTGTGGTTCCTTATACTACATGAGATAATAGTAGAGCCTGCGTCTTTGTATTTTAGAGGAATTTTATGGTGGAGTATAGAGCTAACGTTTTCTGTTAAAAAGGCCTTCTTTTGAACGTGCATGTTTCTTTTTTTAGTTCAAAGGTCTTTAAGAAACTTGGCATAAGATGGCATTTGTTTTATAGCATCAAGAAAAGGGATGTTAACATTTACCTACTTAAAGATTTCAAAAATCTCACCTGTAGATTTTCCCTTCTTTCCTTTAGCTAACCTCTGAGGAAATGGAGCTTTAGGAACGTATTCTCGTGAGTTGGTTTCTTCTCTCTCCTCTAATGATGAGTCCTCAGTATTTACAATTACAATTTGAGTTTCCCTTTTCGCAAGGTCATGACGACTTTGACCTCTCCATGCTGCTGAGGTGAACCGGTACTTGCTTCATGCACTCCTTTAGGATTAGGCACTAGTTGACTTGGGAATTTGTCTTTCTCAACAGTCATTACCAATGTTTGAACTAAAGAGGCAAGTTGTCCCATCATCTTTTCGAGGTTTGAAGCTGATTGGATTTGTGAGTTAAAGCCTGCTTTTATCTCATTTCATAGTTCATCAATGTTGCGGTTTTATTACTCGATTGTGGAGTGAGTACGATTCTTGAAATTCTGGAATGCATCTTCCTATGGTTTGTGTTGAGAGTAGTTTAGGTTCTGATTGTATGGTCTAAATGATAGTTGAGAGGCTTGAGAAACTTGAGGAATTAGTTGCATTGGTTGTGCTGGAGCTTCTGGTCATAGAATGTTGCGAGACAATTTAGCACGCTAGGTTTTAACTCAAAACTCCTAGCAACTACATTTAGGTATCATATGCATAATATACTTAAGTTAGCTAAGGGACTGAAGTAGTCCTTAAATGGCCTCTCTTGTGATGCTGGTTGTTGTTGTTGCAAATCCATTTCAATTTTATCTTTAATTGCAACGTGTTTGTGTATGGGAAGTATTTTTTCCAGCTCAAGGTCTATATGCTCAAGATTAGGTAATTGTGACCTTCGACCATGCATGCAAAGAGTATAAAAAAGTGAGAACGAAAGTAATAAAAATAAAGAAAAAGAAGAAATCACGATACTAACCTTATCACGCTGTTACAACCTTACTATGGAAACACATTCAAGTGCTATAAAAAATACGTGAAATAAAATAAATTAACTAAAATTAAAAGAAATTAATAGGAGATTGAACTGGCCAAATTAACAAGATAAACAAAAAATTATGAAGAAAAATGACATGAAAATTAAATTACATAAATTTAAAGAAGAGAAAAAGAAAAGAAATATTTACCTTAAAATGCAGATTCACTTGTTCTTTTTTTAAAAAATAAGGAAAAAATTACAAGAAAACAACTAAAAAAATTATTTACAAAAATTAATTCTACGAATTAAAATAACTTACGTCTTCGGCAACAGCTCTAAAAACTTATTGCGCAAATTTTATTAAACTCGTAAGTACACGAATCTCTTGTAGAATAAATCAACAGTGACGAGTGTCGATCCCACGAGGAGGTGGATTTTAATTACATGTAGAGTTAATTTTCTAAGTGGGTGGTTGAATTTGTGTTGAAAGTGATTTAGAATATTCTAAAATTTAAATTAGAATGACAGGAATAAATTTAAGTGAAAACTATTAAAATGAAGCGATTGGCTCTTTAGATCTGTACTCAACAAGCATCATGGGCTTAATATTTCTTATTAATGCTAATTAAATCAAGAGGGGGGGTTTCTACTCCTCATGAACTCCACTTAAATAAATATGGTGCTAAGTGCTTATCGTGTCAAATAATAATAACCTTGCACTAGGGAGACAGTTATACCAATTTAATATCTAGACAAGATTATTACTATCTGTCGACGAAAAGTCAAAGCATCCATATAAATCGGAGGGGAAGAGAAAGTGAATTAAGGGGCGAGCCTCCTATTTATAGATACAATGAGTAAATCACAGCCATCGAATTAAAATAGTTTTGACGCTTAGGATTGCATCACATGGCAAGTTCTGATTAGATAAAACGCACCATCAGGGTTGTCATTCCGTATATATGCAAGTATCGTACGCATATTTTTCGATCCACTAACATACTGCCACGTCATCGGTCAACTCCACATAATCATTTTATTACAATAGGATCGTAACACATCATTGGTCAACGCCAAATCATCAGTCAACGCCACATAAGCAGTCGATGCCATATCATTCGTCCAATCGAATGCTGCCACATCATTGGTCGGTGTCATGTCATCTATCAGTGTCATGTCATCGTACCGTATATGTGAACAGTGTTGTGAATAGTGCTGTACATGTGAATAATATTATACATGTGAACAGTATCGTTTATCCTTTTATGCTTCTCCTATGGTTTTCAATTGTTCCAAGTTCAAAATTTCTATCCGTTTTGCTATCTGATCTTTCGTTCATTGTGAAACAACCATGATGCCCCTAAAATACATAAAATACTTAATTATAATAAAACACACGTAATTAAATCACAAGGGACTTAAATACATAAAAGTAGGATGTTAGTGACACTTGGAGTGTAAAATGACAATTTCCTTCTTCATAAATATACACTTTCTAACACTCAACAAGTACATCATGGAGATGTCTCATCTTACTTCTAAGCTAAGAGCACTTAAGCTTGAACTCTCTAAGGACTTGCTATTGCATTTGGTTTTAATATCCTTACCAACACAGTTTAACCAGTTAAGGTGAGCTATAATTGTCAGAAAGAGACTTGGTTTCTGAATGAGCTCATATCACATTGTGTTCAAGAAAATGATAGGCTGAAGAAAGATAAAGTAGAAAGTGTTCACCTAGCATCTACCTTTAAGGGCCAAAAAAGGAAGAAAGATAAGAAAGCTATAAAAACAATACCTCAAAAGAAAAAATAGAAGAAACTAGGTGATCCAGATGGTACTGGTTGTTTCTTCTGTGAGGCTAAAGGGCACAAGAAGAAGCATTGCACTAATTATCACGCCTGGCACGCTAAGTAAAATATGCTTCTTAGTTTTATTTGTGCTGACGTAATTTAACTTTGGTACTAAGGCACACATGGTGGAAAGATTTTGGTTCAATCACTCACATCAGTGTGTCTATGCAGGGTTACCTACTGCTGAAAACCCAGTGATAGTAAAAGATACATCTATATAGGTAATGGCAAGACACTTGAAGTTGAAGCAACTAGAAAATTTAGACTATTGTTAAAGACAAGATTTTATTTGGATCTTAATGAAACATTTATGGTTTCATCTTTTTGATGGAATTTGATTTCCATTTCCACTTTGGACAAATTGGCTTTTCTTGTTCATTTAAGAATGAAAATTTTAGTTTGTTTCATGATTCAAAATTGGTTGGTTTCCGCTCTTTATCAGGGGATGATAATCTTTATATGCTTGATATGATTGCTTCATTTAACTAATCCCTGCAATTAAGTACAATAAGAATTCAGCTGCGCTACGGTAAAGGAGATTGAGTCATATCTCTAAACGGAGAATAGAGAGGCTTCTGTAAGATGAAATTCTCGACCTCTTAGATTTTACAGATTTCGATATTGATGTTAACTATAACGAGGGGAAACAAACTAATAAAAAGAGATTTGAAGCCAATAGAACTTTGCATGTCTTAGAACTCATACATACAAACATATTCGGGCCATTCTTTACGGCTACTTGGAATGGTCAACAATATTTTATGACGTTCATTAACAAATTTTCCAAATATGGCTACATATATCTCTTCCATGAAAAGTCACAGTCCTTGGATATATTCAAAAACTTATAGGTTAATGTTGAGAATCAACTTAACAAAAGAAATAAAAGCGTCAGATCTGACTGTGGTGATGAATATTATAGTAGAAGTGATGGTTTAGGTGAATGATGTCTATGACCATTTGCTAAATTCCTAAAGGAATACAGTATCATCCCACAGTACACTATACTGGGTTCACCCACTATGAATGGTGTTGCTAAAAGACGAAACAGGATATTAAATTCCTAAAGGAATGCAGTATCATTCCACAGTATGATTTTTCATTTTACCTTACCAGAATTACTCTGGGGAGAAGCACTTAAGACTATAACATATATCCTTAATAAGGTTCCAAGTAAAACAACTACCAAAATCCCTTACGAACTTTGGATAGGCAAGAAGCCTAGTCTAAAACACTTATATGTTTAGGTATGTCCAGTTGAGGTAAGACCTTGTAGGCCTAATGAAAAGAAGTTTGACTCAAGGACGGTGAGTTATTATTTTATTGGATACTTTGAACGATCTAGGGGGTACAAGTTTTATGATCACATGACTAACTTGATTTTCGAGGCAGAAAATGTTTGATTCTTTGAGGATGTCGCTTTTAGGGGGGAGATACAGTTAGAGATTTTGTCTTTGAAGAGAAATATCTTGATATTCCCATATGTGTTATTGGCATTAATTAGGGTCTCATTTTTTACTTTATTCAAGACACAACAAATCAAGACAATGTTGGAGAACCCCATATACAAGAGTTTGTTCCAGAAGAACAAACTCCACCACCTTGAAAACCTATACGATTAAGGAGATTCATTAGAGAAAGGAGAAGTGCAGTTCCAGATGATTACATTGTATTTCTCTAAGAACATGAGTTAGACATTGGCGTGATGGAAGATGATCTAATCAATTTCTGTCAAGTTATGGAAAGTTATATTTTCAAAAGTGGATTGATGCCATAAATGATGATAACTCTATGAAATGAGAGTTATCATGGCACTTTTAGACTTGAATCAGTAATATTTAAAGAGTGAATTGTGTGCTTTTATTGCATTTTAATCATATTTTGCATGAACATCTATTTTTTTTACTTTTAATAAATTGAGTTGTTTTATAATAATTTGTGCTTAAATTATGTACATAATTGTAGGTGACCGAAAGCTGAAGTTTTAGGGAAGGAATGCTGCTGCAACAAGCTTGCAGAGATAATGAAAGAACTTGGCTCCAGAGGAATTGAAACAAATTTGGAATAGTGCAGATGAGGGATTCTGCCCAGTGTTGTATTAAGACAATATTTGGTTTTAGATTTGGTTTTCCAAGTTGAGTTAATCTCAATTTGAATAGGTTCATGCTTGATCTAAAATTAATAAAGAACTAGACATAGGGATTCACCTTGTAGGGTAAATAAAACATAGAACGTTTAATGCTATATTTAATGTTGGCATAACAATTGATCATTGTTAAGCATCATTAGATATAAGTTATCCAACATGCGACAACTGATAATGCATGAGGGATTCTGCCAAGTGCTGTGTTAGATGCTTTTGTTTGATGTTAGAATTTTCTTTATTGCAATTTATTTATTACATTTTTATTTTTATTAGTTTGTTATTTTCATAAATTGTCTTATTTTAATTTAGAACAAAACCACACTGTTTAGATTACTGTAACAAATCTGATAACATCAATTCCTGTGAAGACGATTTGAATACTCATCAGTATATTACTTGCTCTGTACACTTGCACATTGACACCCATAACAATAGTAATCGTACACCAAATGAGGAGATGAAGTCCGTGAAGGACAATGATTATGGGATTTTATCCCATTGCTAAGCGATACAAAACCTATTGATTGCAAATGGATATTTAAGACTAAAAGGTATTTGAAAGGCAATGTAGAAAGGTACAAGAACGTCTTGTCACAAAGGGCTTTATGTAGAAAAAAAAAGGCATCGACTATAAAGAGACTTTCTCTCTGGTTTCTTTGAAAGACTCTTTTAGGATTATAATGGAATTAGTGGCTCCTTTCTATCTTGAGTTATATCAGATGGATGTAAAGACGACATTTCTTAATGGCGACATTGATGAGACGATCTATATAGTGCAGCCATAAAATTTTATGTCAGGAGAACCAAAAAATATAGTTTGCAAATTTAAGAAATTCATATATGAGCTCAAGCAAGTATCTTGACAATGGTATTTTAAGTTTCATCAAGTGATCATTTCATTCAATTTCGAGATGAATTTGGTCGATAATTGTATATACCATAATCAAATACTAACTAGGCAACCTAAGAGGGGATGAATTGGGATTCTAAAAATTAAACTAAGCAACCCACACAATAATTTAATCTATTGCCTTAATAAAATCAAAAACAATAAATTTAATCAAGCATAATAATAAAAGTGTAAAGGAAGAAAGATCAAACACGTAATTTTTATGTGGTTCGGCTAATCGTGCCTACGTCCATGCCTTCAAACTCACCGGGCTTGAGGATTTCACTAAGCAAACCTCCAAGGCTTCAACCACTCTTACAATTGACCTCCAAGGTGTCAATGAACCTTTACAATAAGAGATTATCCCCAATCTCTTAGCCGAAGTGTATCCCAACACTTACAACCTCTCAATTTGATTTTTCAAAACGATTACAAAAGTAAATCTCTCTCACGCAATGTGTTTGATTACAAATAAAATTTTAAAGTGTAAGTAAATGAGATGAATACAAGAATTTAAAGCTCAATGAAAATTGTATGCTCAATAATTTGCTCAATGATAATAGTTAGAATCAATATTGTTTGTGTTTAAATAAGCTTTTTTATGGTTTGAGCTAAAAACTAGCCATTACAGACAATTTGCTCAAAGTCGGATAGCCATTAACTTGAAGTTGGATTGCCGTTTTGACTTGTGCAAGTTACCATTGGACAGATTTTCAAATTGTTGAATCACCATTATTGAAATGTCGAATCACCATTATCATCCAGTGAGATGCAAAGAAAATGTCAGCTTACCATTTTTAAGAAGTCGGTTTGCGTTAATGTCCAGGAGCTAATCTTCAATTCTGTTCGATGTCAGTTAGCCATTATCAAGATGTCGAATCACCAACAGTGTCTAGAATCTAATCTTTAATTCTGTTCGATGTCAGTTAGCCGTTATCAAGATGTCGAATCACTGGCAGTGTCTAGAATATAATCTTCAATTCTGTTCGATGTCAGTTAGCCGTTATCAAGATGTCAGTTAACCGACCGCTACAATGAACTATTTTCTAAAATTATAGTTTTTCCCTAAAACTTTATAAAATTATAATATGGCCCAAATATTTATGAAACTTGTTAAATAAGTCCATTTCTAAAATTTTAAACAATACTTGTTAATATCAAAGTTTTCAAAACTTTTCAATTTGATCATGAGCTTGAAAAACAACCAATTTCATAAAATCATTTTCCATTTAAGTATAAAACTTTTACTACATCAAAATAATGATTTATTTAAAAATGTATGAAAAATAATTTGAGCTTTTAAGACTTAATCATTCTTAATATTGTTTTTTATCATCAAAATTATTATTATAGACATTCATGTTGACACATAAGTTCTATAGGCTTATTACACGACACCAAGAGATTTCTAACTAAGAACTTTGAGATGAAAGATCTTGATGATGCTTCTTTTGTATTAAGTATACAGATACACTGGGATTACTTCCAGGTTATTCTTGGATTATCGCAAAAGAGCTATATTGAAAAAGTTCTCAAGAGATATGGCATGTAAGTTTGTAAACTAGGTGATACTCTTGTGGCTAAAAGAGACATGTTTAGTCTCAATCAGTGCTCTAAGAACGATTTTGAGGGAAAAAAAAAGCAGAAGATTCCTTATGCATCAGCAGTAGGAAGTCTGATGTATGCTTAAATTTGTATGCGATCGGATATTGCATACATTACTGGGATGTTGGGCAGATATTTAAGTAATCTAAGAGTAGACCATTAGAAAGCAGTCAAACGGGTCTTACAGTATTATTAGAGAACAAAAGACTACATGCTGACATATCGAAGGTCAGATCAACTGGAGATCAATAAGTATATTGACCCTGATTTTTCTGAATGCCAAGATAGTATGAAATACACTTTGGGTTATATCTATCTGCTAGCTGAGGGTACTGTCTCCTAGAAGAGTGTTAAACTGTCTCTTATAGCCTCTTCTACTATGGTAGCAAAGCTCATAGCATGTTATGAGTCATCTAATTACAGAATATGGCTACATAATTTTGTCACAGGGCTACGTATAGTAGATGGTGTTGATAGACCACTCAGATTATTTTGTGACAGTAAGTCAGCAGTGCTGTATTCTAATAACAAGAGAAGCTCGACGAAGTCAACATATATAGACATTAAATTCTTAACTGTTAAAAAAAAAGTTCAGAGTGGACAGTTGTCTATTGAGCACATCCGTATAAACTCCATGATTGCAGATCCGCTTACTAAGGGATTGCCAACTAAAATGTTTCATGAGCATGTTTCTCGTATGGTGTCATGTCATTAAAGGATATTTAAGTTTTAATAGGACTTTGTGTTTGTGATTTTAGATGCTCTTCTAATTTAGACATCTTTCAATTATTTCAGTTTATGGATATTTCAGGTTATTTTCTACATAAATAAAGTTTTGGTTTATTCACACTTTGATTTTAGTATGGTTTGATCTCAATAAGGTTTAAGGTAGATGTTGTGCAAATTTTGTTGAACTCGCAAGCGCACGAATCTACTGTAGAATAGATCAATGGTGTCGAGTGTCGATCCCACGAGGAGGTGGATTTTAATTATATGTAGAATTAATTTTGTAAGTGGGTGATTGGATTTGTGGAGAAATTGATTTAAACTATGCTAGAATTTAAATTGGAATGACGGAATTAAATTGAACAAGAAACTATTGAGATAAAGCACTTGGGTATCTGGATCCGTATCAACATGCATCATAGGCTAAATAATCCTTATTAATACCAATTAAATCATGAGGGGGGAATCCACACCTCATGAACCACGCTCTAATCAATATGGTGCTAAGGGCTTATCGTGCCAAATAATAATAACCTTATACTAGGGTGCCAGAAAACTGTGGCAGAATGGTAACTAGACAAGATTATTATTATTTGTCGACAAAAAAGTCAAAACCTCCACAGAAATTAGAGGGAAGAGAAAATAAATTTACCAAATAAAACCCATGACACATGTTGAGACTTCACCTTCAACCATAACTTAGAAATAACACGATCTCAAGTCAAAAGAAATATTAGTCAACCCAATGTATTTTTTTTCTTTTTTTTTTCTTTTTTTTCTCTTTTTTTTTAATTTTTTATTATTATTTTTTTTTATTATGCATTACTACATCTTTATAGCCCATATAACTAACTTCTACTTCAGACTATAGTTCCCTAAAATCAAGAAAGACTTTAATTAGGATGTAACGTAGGCTAGGGACATGGCTAACAAAGAAAGGAAAATAGGGAAAACAAAATATATGTTTGAGAAAAATAATATCTTTTGGAAACTAAAAAAAATGCATTTCACTTATTGAATTATATATATCTCTCTCTCTTTTCTTTTCTTTTTTTGCTTTGTTTTTTTTTAGAGAATTTTTTTTTCTTTCTCTTTTTTTTTCCTTCTTTTTTTTTTTGGTATTGCACAACTTTACTAAACAAAATAATTATTTATATTTTTCTCAAACATGAATAGGTGATGAAACTTGTAAGATATCGGGTAATACTCCAAATTGGAGTGGGTCAAGATGATAAGTTGACAAAAAAAAGTTTTTTTTTTTAATAAAAGGCTCAAAAGGGCTAACTATGGATATTTCACATAAGGGATGGCTAGAAAGGCTCAAACGGGTCAAAGATGGCATTTCCATCATCTTTTAGGGCTCTAGATAATCCTCCATATCTACTAGTTAAATGGACATTCAGATGTAGCAACACACTTTTTCTTTTTCTTTTTCTTTTTAAAACAAAAATTTTTTTTTAGGGTTGATTCAAAAGAATATAGAGATCGTATATAAAATAGTAAACTGCTAAGTTGTATGAAAGATGGGCAAAAAGGGTTATTCTCCAAGAAAAATAATAGGCTCAAAAGCTCACTTGGTATTCATTATGACATGTCAATTCTTTCAAGCAACTCATATTTATCTCCGACATCAACATGTAGAGTAGCAAACATAGTGTAACATCACTCAAGACCAAAGATAATTCAATTACTAAAATTCGAAAGTCATCATATCATCTAAAAATAAAAACAAAATCACACTATTTTTTTTTTAAACAACATTCTACCCCCCAACCTATTCTAAACATGAAAGGAAAATATGCATGCAGAAATATGAAAATGATGCAGAAAAACTAATTGGAAAAGTTACACTTAAAATGATAGAAAAATAAAATGGTTTTTTTTTTTAACGAAGAAGATGCGTTTCTAGAGGCACTACACTCTATATTCAGCCATCTTTAACTCAAAAATTTGAAAATGCATATTTATAAAGGAGAAGTCAAAAAGAAAAAGTTAGAAAGATCACACGAAAAATAAGAAATTTTTTTTCATTATTATTTTTTTTCTTTTTTTTAATTAAGAAGATGCGTTTCTAGAGTAACTACACTCCATATTCAGCCATCTTCAACACAAAAAGTTAGCAACACATAGTTTCTACAACAAAAAAAATTAGTAAAAACTTAACCAACATTTCACAATTGTCAACTATCCCCTCCCCCCAACCACAACGAAATATTGTCCTCAATGTTTTAAAGGAAAGAAGTAGAGTTTAGAAGACATCACCTGGGTGGTGCAACACAAAATAAAATATTTACAGGCGGAGATTTAAATCTAATTTGTACTTCTTACTGCTGCTATTGTTACCATCGTTATTTGTACACTCCAACACCAAGGTCCTGGGATCTGGCTCTGGTCGATAAGCTTGTAACAAATCAAGTAGCTCATTAGCAGTGTGAGCACAAATAAAAAGCTTTTTTACTGTGGAAGGAATGAAGTAGTTCTTTATTGCATGGTTAAGAAATGCGATAAAGCCATCATAAAAGTTATTGACATTTAACAAACCGATGGGTTTTTGATGAATGTGCAGATGGGCCTACGATGCTAATGTGATAAGTGCCTCTAGAGTTGCAAGATCTTCTGGTAAGAAAATAAAAGCATCAGCATGATTAAGCATTTCAGTTATTCTTTCTTGCATACCTGAGACAACTAACTCTTCTCCAGTCGGTGAGTAAGACAAGCAGCCCAAAGGTTTTTGGGCTTGTGGTATGATGCCTAACACTTGACTTCCTCTGACAAAAGCAGCTTCTGAGACCAATTTTGATAACCCTCGGTCACCTCTGCCGTATACTAAGTGTAATTTTCTCTCTGCTATGCATCGACCAAGATCAATGGCTGCCTCAAAGAACTCTTTATATTTGTCATAGTTAAATCCGGAAAGCACACAAATGTTCTTGAATTGTTTATTGGGAGTAGCTGCCATTAGGATACTTCTCAAAAATAATTTGTGAGTGCAAACGAAAAGAATCATATTTAAAGATCTTGGCGGCAGTGGATCACAACTGTGAATGAGGTATCATGTCTATGTCAAATTAATCATGTAATGCACATGGCTCGAGAGTCAAAAAGGAAACAGTAAAAAGTAAAAGCAAACAATGATAAAATAAAATTATTAAAGACAATAATGCAGATGGTAAAACAACAGTGAAATAAAACAACAGTAAAGTAAAAGGATATTTACAGGTAGTTGCGACTGTGGCTCACATCTTCCTCTGGTTTTACGTCCAGAAACGGCTTCAACGCCTCATGGGTCGAGGATAGGCTTCCCATCCATTTTCTTATAAACGGCAAATGGTCGTTTATAGTCAGATTCCCGAGACTGTATCGTGCATGCTCTTTCTGGAATGATGGCCATAACTGGAGAAGCGCTCCTTGCACATATCCACTGGGATGCGTTTCAAGAGACAAAAGGATATCATCCAATGACTCCTTATTCAAGCCATCCCTAATGAATTGAATCTTATCTTCTCTATTATCAGACACCATTCCTAAAGAACATCGTTTTTTATTGCATATCATTCTGGCACACTTATGACAAGCAACCGAAATCTTTCGAGCTCTTCGCTTTCTTGCATAATTTCCTTTACCACAACCAGGCATGTATGCAATAAATTTAGTAGGCAACTCACCTGCCAAGCGTACTTTAGCCTCTATTAACCAGCAGATATCAGCAGGTATGTTATTCCTCATGAGCAATCGCATGCGTTCAGACCGAGCTTTATAGATTGTAAAGAGGGCATTCTGAGGAAGTGAAGAGAATCGATTGTGAAGCTATGCCAAGATCTCATTTCTGTCCATACTTTCGCCTCAGAAGATCAGTAATTATAGGAAATTGAAATAACCGACTTGATAGTCACGGAGTATCGTTATCCGCCACTTAATCGGGGTGACAAACTAAAACACACAAACAGAGTAACAAACAAAAACACAAAGAAAATCACAATCATCCTCTTATGGAATTTACCTCAAGCTCTAACTGGATGTTGTAGACACTTCTCTCAATGTCTCTGAGTTGGCTTTCTAAATCCTCAACGTGGGATATTAACTCTGGTGGTTGTAGCTTCCAAATACGATGTGTTTTACAAAATCGTATCTGGCCTCTGAGATGAGATTGGACACGTTAAAGTCGTCTAAGGATGTTCAAGAGAATCTGTCTCATGATTAGAAGTGATAAAAGAAAACTTAATGGTTAAACAAACACACTTATGCATAAATAATTTCAATTAGCAAAAGAATAATAAAAATAAAGAAAAAAATCAAATAACCGAAAAGACAGAAAAATCTTAATTCAAGTGTGGTGGGTCACTCAAATTTATTTCGGTGTCCTCTCCATGTGGTTGGTATTCTAGATATGGCTTTAATCTTTGACCATTAACTTTAAACGTTACACCATTCTTTGGGTCCTTAATTTCAATTGCCCCATGTGGAAAAACAGTATGAACAATGAAGGGGCCAGACCATCGAGAGCATAGCTTACCTGGGAATAGGTGCAAGCGAGAATTGAATAAAAGTACTTTCGACGACAGGTGAAAGATTTTCTCATAATCTGCTTATCATGAAAGACTTTCATACGTTGCTTGTAAACCTTGGCATTTTCGTATGCATTGTTGCGAATTTCTTCAAGTTCTGCCAGCTGTAATCGTCTTTTCCGAGCCACTTGCGCATGTCAAAATTGAATTTCTTGATGGCCCAAAGACACACGATGCTCGAGTTTCACAGGTAGGTAGCAAGCTTTTCCATACACTAGCTTGTAGGGTGACATCCCAATTGGGGTCTTGAAAGCCGTTCTATATGCCCATAATGCATCATCGAGTCTTAATGACCAATCTTTTCTGTCTAGCCTCACGGTCTTTTCTAAGATGTGCTTTATTTCTCGATTAGAGATCTCAACTTGGCCACTGGTTTGTGGGTGATACGGGGTCGCCACTTTATGAGTGATGGAGTACTTTGTCAAAAGTGCTTTGAATGATTTGTTGCAAAAGTGGGTACCACCATCACTAATTATTGCTCGAGGGAATCCAAAGCGTGAAACAATGTTGCTCTTTAAAAACCCTATCACCACTTTATGATCATTAGTTCTGCATGGAATTGCCTCTACCCATTTCGAAACATAGTCAATAGCAACCAATATGTATTGATGGCCAAAAGATGGGGGAAAGGGTCCCATGAAGTTGATACCCCATACATCAAAAATCTCAACCACTAAAATTGGATTTAGTGCCATCATGTTCCTTCGTGTAATGCTCCCAATTCGTTGACACCTATCACATGAAGAACAAAAGGTGTAAGCATCTCGAAATATAGTTGGCCAATAGAAACCACATTGCAGAACTTTAGTCCCTGTTTTCTTAGCGCTGAAGTGGCCTCCACAAGCTTGTTCATGGCAGAACGAAAGGATGTTATGAAATTCATTCTCTGGGACACATCGTCGAATAATTTGATCTGCACAATACTTGAACAGATAGGGGTCATCCCAGAAAAATTTTTTTATTTCCGCAAAGAATTTGGCCCTGTCTTGCTTGGTCCAATGCTCTGGAAGTTTACCTGTAACAAGATAATTAACTATATCAGCATACCAAGGTAATACTTCCACACTCATTAATTGTTCATCTGGAAATGACTCATTTAATGTTAAGGGTTCTGTGTTGATGTCAAAGTGGAGACGAGAGAAATGGTTAGCCACAACATTTTCTGTCCCTTTTTTATCTTTGAATTCCAAGTCAAATTCCTGCAAAAGTAATACCCAACGAATTAGTCTAGCTTTCGCATCTTTCTTTGTGAGAAGATATTTTAAAGCAGCATGATCTGTGAACACAATAATTTTACAACCAATGAGATAAGGCCGAAATTTTTCTAATGCAAACACTACTGCTAGCATTTCTTTTTCAGTAGTTGAATAGTTCAACTGTGCATCGTTCAATGTCATACTAGCATAGTAAATAACATGAGGAATTCGATCTACTCTTTGTCTTAACACTGCTCCTACTGCATAATCAGATGCATCACACATAAGCTCAAATGGTAAGCTCCAGTTTGGTGGCTGAATGATGGGTGATGTTGTCAACAAATGCTTTAGTTTTTCAAACGCCACAAGACATGAATCATTAAAGACAAAAGGTACATCCTTAGCAAGTAGATTGCATAAGGGTATAGAAACTTTGCTAAAATCCTTAATGAAACGTCTATAAAAACCAGCATGCCCAAGGAAAGATCTTACTTCTCTAACAGTTTTAGGTGGAGGAAGATTGGAAATGAGATCCACCTTGGCTTTGTCAACCTCAATACCTTTGCATGAAATGATGTGACCAAGAACTATACCTTGTTTTACCATAAAATGGCACTTCTCCCAATTTAAGACCAAATTCTTCTCTATACATCTCTGCAAAACTTGTGTTAGATGATGTAAACATTGATCAAATGAGTCACCAAAGACAGAAAAGTCATCCATAAAGACTTCAAGGAAGCGTTCAACCATATCAGAAAAAATGCTTAACATGCATCGTTGAAATGTAGCAGGTGCATTACATGATCCAAACGGCATTCTCTTATATGCAAAAGTGCCAAAAGGGCAAGTGAAAGTGGTTTTCTCTTGATCTTTTGGTGCTATGGGAATCTGATTATATCCTGAATAGCCATCTAGAAAGCAATAAAACTCATGACCTGCTAATCTATCAAGCATTTGATCAATAAATAGTAAAGGAAAATGGTCTTTACGTGTGACAGAATTCAATTTTCTATAATCAATGCATACGCGCCATCCTGTAGTCACTCTAGTGGGTATCAATTCATTATCAGCATTGGTAACTACTGTGACTCCTGACTTTTTGGGGACCACTTGCACAGGACTGATCCATGAACTATCAGAAATGGGGTAAATGATACCTGCATCTAATAGTTTAAGGACTTTCGTTCTAACAACTTCTTTCATATTAGGATTTAACCGACGTTGCATTTCCCTAGTAGATTTAGCATTTTCATCAAGGTGAATGTAATGCATGCAGTCTGCTGGGTTTATACCTTTTATGTCTGCTATGGTCCATCCTAATGCTCCTTTGTGCTCTTTTAAAACATCCAACAACTTACCTTTTTGCTCGTCATTTAGAAATGATGAGATGATTACCGGTAGAGTGCTTTCTTCTCCCAAGAACACATATTCTAAAGTGTTGGGTAATTGTTTGAGCTCGAGTTTCGGTGGTGATTCTGATGATGGGATAATTTTCTTCTCTGATGGTGCTAGTTGTTTAACTCTTGACTTCCATTTATTAGTGTCCATGGATGGTGCTGAGTCAAGTAAGGCGTTGACCTCATCGACTGATCTGTCAACATCAAAATCCAAACCAAAGTGAGTTAAACATGTTTGTAAAGGGTCATCACTAAGGTTTGAAATAAAAGTATCATCAATTAATACTTCAATTAAATCCACATCAACAATTCCATCATCTGCATTGTGAGGTTGTTTGGCAATGTTGAAGATGTTGAGCTCCATGGTCATATTGCCAAAAGACAACTGCATGTTTCCGGTCCTGCATTGAATGTGAGTATCGGCAGTTGCCAAGAATGGTCGGCCTAGGATAATGGGGATATGCTTCCTTGAATCCTGTATTGGTTGAGTGTCAATTACAATGAAATCAACAGGAAAATAAAACTTGTCTACCTGGATAAGCACGTCCTCCACAATACCACAAGGTATTTTCGTGGACCGATCTGCAAGCTGTAACACCACTGGAGTTGGGTGTAATTCTCCAAGTCCAAGTTTCACAAATACTGAGTAAGACAAGAGATTAACACTAGCCCCTAAATCCAACAAAGCATTCTCAATTGTGTGGTTCCCTATACTACATGAGATAGTAGGGGAGCCTGGGTCTTTACATTTTAGAGGAATTTTATGTTGGAGTATAGAACTAACATTTTCAGTTAAAAAGGCCTTTTTGTGAACATGAATGTTTCTCTTTTTAGTGCAAAGGTCTTTAAGAAACTTGGCATAAGATGGAACTTGTTTTATTGCATCAAGTAAAGGGATGTTAACACTTACCTGTTTGAAGACTTCAAGAATCTCACCTGTGGATTTTTCCTTCTTTCCTTTAGCTAACGTCTGAGGAAATGGAGCTTTAGAAACGTACTCCCGTGGGTTGGTTTCTTCTTTCTCCTCCAGTGGTGAGTCTTCAACATTCACGGGTACAATTTGATTTTTTTTGGTCGCTGGCATCTCCACTTTGTTGTCGACTTTTTTTCCTTTTCGCAAGGTCATTACAGCTTTGACCTCTCCATGCTGTTGTGGTGAACTGGTAGTTGCTTCATGTACTCCTTTAGGATTAGGCACTGGTTGACTTGGAAACTTACCTTTTTCAACAGTCATTGCCAAAGCCTGGACTCAAGAAGCAAGCTGTCCCACCATCTTCTCGAGGCTTGAAACTGATTGGGCTTATGAGTTGAAGCCTGCTCTCATCTCATTCCGTAGTCCATCAATGGTGCGGTTCTATTGCTCGATTGTAGATTGAGTAACACTCTTGAAATTCTGGAATGAGTCCTCCGATTGTCTGGGTTGAGAGTAATTCTGGTTCTGATTGTATGGTCTAAATGGTGGCTGAGAGGCTTGAGGGACTTGAGGAATTGGTTGCATTGGTGGAGCTGGAGCTGCTGGTCCATTCTGTTGGAATCCTTGAGACCCTGAAAAATTGGGGTGGTCTCTCCATCCAGGGTTATATGTATTGGAGTATGGGTTATAATTTGATGGCTTCCTCATTACACCGATGGCATTGGCTTGATCTGAATATGACTCATAGTCTTGTTGCTCTGATGATTTAGCAGTCGTTAACGATGCTATTTTTCGAGAGAGACCTTCAATTATCTCTTTAACTTCTTTGATTCCTGAACTTGACTCGCCAATGTGAACCTCATTCACTCCTTTAATTCTTCTAGCATTCCTGAGAGACCGACTCCGTTGTTGGGAATTATCCGCTTGTCGGGAATTATCCGCTTGTCGCTGGAAGAATCCCAAATCTCTGATGCACTTTTTGACATTAGCTCTCCTCCACTTGTCACCATTAGCCATTCTTGCACATTTGACAATAATCCCTCCAAGAAGTATTGGCATTGGTGCCATTTCTCGTACCCATGATGTGGACACTTCAAAAGTAGCCCATTGAATCGCTCCCATGCTTCGAAAAACTACTCGTCTTCTCTTTGGGTGAATTCTGAGATTTCCCTGCGAATAGCATTGGTTTTATGCACTGGGAAATATTTATTTAAAAATTTTGTTACCATTTATTCCCATGTTGTAATGCTATTAGCAGGTAATGTATTGAACCATGAACGAGCTCTATCCTTTAAAGAAAATGGGAATAGTCTAAGTTTAACATCATCTTCTGAAAAATTCTCATATTTAAAAATTTGACAAATTGTATGAAAATCATTCAGATGATTATATGGGTCCTCATTTTCTAAGCCATAGAATGTTGGGAGACAATTTAGCACGCTAGGTTTTAACTCAAAACTCCTAGCAGCTACATTTGGGTATCTTATGCATGATGTGCTTAAATTAGCTAAGGGACTAAAGTAGTCCTTAAATGGCCTCTCCTGTGGTTCTGGTTGTTGCAAATTCATTTCAATTTTTTCTTTAAGTCCAATGTGTTTGTGTGTGCGAAGTGTTCTTTCTAATTCAAGGTCTATAGGTTCAAGATTAGGTAATAATGACCTACGACCATGCATGCAAAGAAAATAAAAATGAGAGAAAATAAATAAATAAATAAAGACGAAGGAGAAATTACAATACTAACCTTATTATTCTATTTATTACAACCTTTCTATAAAAACAAAATACACTAAAACAAATACGTGAAATAAAATAAAAATAAATTAATGAGATAAATGAAAACTTGCAAAGAAAAATAACTTGAAAATTAAATTGCAGAAATTTAAAGAATAGAAAAAGAAATTCTTACCTAAAAATGTATATTCGCTTTTTTTAATTAATTAAGAAAAAAATTACGAGGAAACAACTAAAATAATAATAATAATAGTAGTAATAATAATAATAAAATTATGTACAAAAAAATTAATTCTACAAATTAGAATACTTACCTCCCCGGCAACGGCGCCAAAAACTTGTTGTGCAAATTTTGTTGAACTCGCAAGCGCACGAATCTATTGTAGAATAGATCAATGGTGTCGAGTGTCGATCCCACGAGGAGGTGGATTTTAATTATGTGTAGAATTAACTTTGTAAGTGGGTGATTGGATTTGTGGAGAAATTGATTTAAACTATGCTAGAATTTAAATTGGAATGACGGAATTAAATTGAACTAGAAACTATTGAGATAAAGCACTTGGGTATCTGGATCCGTATCAACATGCATCATGGGCTAAATAATCCTTATTAATACCAATTAAATCATGAGGGGGGAATCCACACCTCATGAACCACGCTCTAATCAATATGGTGCTAAGGGCTTATCGTGCCAAATAATAATAACCTTATACTAGGGTGCCGGTAAAACCAGGGCGGTAACTAGACAAGATTATTATTATTTGTCGACGAAAAGTCAAAACCTCCACAGAAATTAGAGGGGAAGAGAAAATAAATTTACCAAATAAAACCCATGACACATGTTGAGACTTCACCTTCAACCCAAGCTTGAAAGAAAATTAGCCACTCATAATTGAACTAAGGGTAAAATGGGAATTTTATTAAAATACATAGAAAATACAAGATGGAGAAGGAATTACAAAAAACTAAGTTCAAAAATGGATTCAGGGGTCTCAAATTAGGGGGGGAGACCCCCTTTTTATGGATACATTGAGTGAATCATGGCCATCGGATTAAAAATAGTTTGGACGCACGATTGCGCCCGTCATCGATGAACAAGAATACACGGTTTGACCACGGATTCGACCACGCGGTTTAAACAAAGAACGGGTTTGCACACTTTTGAACAAGAACGATGGTGGTGCGAACATGTCGTGAATAGTACCCATGAACGATGCATCCGCATATGTGAATAGTGTCGACGTGTGAACAGTCTTTTTTCCTTTTATACTCTTCTTAAGGTTTTCGACTGTCCTGAGTTCAAAAGTGACGTCCGTTTTGCTATCCGAAATCTCGTTTATTGTGAAATGACCATGATGCCCCTAAAATACATAAAATACTTAATTAAAACAAAACACCATAATTAAATAACAAGAGACTTAAACAAATAAAATTAGAGATGTTAGTGAGATTTGAAGTGTAAAATGACGAATTTCTCCTTTATAAATATACACTTTCTAACACTCAACAGTAGACTAGTTGGAAATAGGCTTGTTAAGATCACATTGGATGAAATTTCCATGCTACAATCCACATTAAGATCCATGTCATTCAATTATATTAGCATAGTGATCGAGTTACGATAGTTGTAATAAAGGCTGCTTTGATCCTATGTTGGTATGATTGATGGATCAAATTGGTTACAGATACATTTCGGTAATAACAATAAGATTGAGCTCATACGGTTATTTTTTCAAAGTATAATTATAAGGTTACACATAGAGCCTAAGTGGGAGATTGTTGGATTTTTTAATCTAGTATTGTTGGATCCTTAATCCAATGTTAGGCTCATATGTGAATAATTATATGTTGCGAACTGTCATAGATGATTAAAATCAACTATGGGCTTTAATGTATCTAATAGAGTATGAGCTTTTAATGTGTAGAGACCTAAAGATATTCTAATTTTATGACAGACAACAGGAAAAAGTTATCTATATAAGTGGTTATAGTACCCAAGTCACACGTATCTTTCTGCTCTTTTCGACATCCCATCATGAGAGAAAGAGAGTTGTGAGAAACTTAAAGGATTCTCTAAGAGAATGTGTAGACCTAGAAGGGCAACCACACTACTCCAGGAAAAAGTTATCTAAGAGAAGAATTAAGCATTACGGATTTAGGTACGCTCCTGCATACCTTATTATTGATTCTTGGTGATACAATATGAATATTCCTTGTTTATAGGTGATGGTTTTCATCAAAGGATTTCTTATTCTAACATGTCCCCATTACAAAAAGAAAATCCCTTATGATGTGTATGTCAATTGGTAATTAGAATGAATTGGAATTGGAAAGAGCTGCAATCCAAATAGAAAATACGAACCAGAATAACTTAGTTATTTGAGTTACATATAATAGAATGGCTTGTTATAAAAACTAAGTTATTAAAATGCCCTTTGTTTATTATTGTAATTATTATTTATGATTAGTATTCTAAACAATTATTGTTAATGACAATAATAATGAAAATAATCAATCGACAACAATCACTGATGAGCGGCAGCTATTAGTGATGGACGGAGGCGGTAGCAATTAACGATGAATGAAGGCAATAGCAATGACTTAAGCAGTGTGATGAACAACAGTGAGAAGAGATCAATGAGTGGCAGCAGCGGCAGTGAGCAGTGATGGTAGAGAGTAGTAACGACAATGAGTAGCAATGGCAGTGAGTGGTGATTGATCTAAATATTTTTTATTTTTTAAATATTTAAGGTAAGGACAAAATAGAAATTATAATATTACTGATTTCCAAATTATTGTGGGGCACACCAAAATGATTCTCATTGCTACCTTTATCTTCGTAAGTAAACATAGGTTTGATTATGATTTTGAATTCACACCGTTACAGTCTTTCCCACTTAGGGAAAGATGGCCTTAAACACGAAAATTCGGATGTGTTAATTCTTAATTATCATAAAATATGTATGATATGAATAATGAGCAATATGTACAATCATGTAGAACGTGAAAGCTATTCAAAGCCGAAGTTTGGTAATAAAATCTAGTTGTTTGAAACTGCTGGAGTGGTTTATGATCTCTTCAATTACCAGATAAGGTCAAGGTTTTTATGTGGAGAGCAGCTAAGAACATTCTGCCAACTGCAATGAACTGGTGGAAGAGAAAGATATTGTAAAGCCCAATTTGCCAGCTTTGTAGGAGAGGAGTGGAGACCACATGCGATACTCTCATGGAATGTAAGCAGGCTTATAAACTACAGGGACATGCTCCTCTCAATATTGCTAGAGCAAAAGTGGGTGAGTTAAGTGTGATTCAAGATTTGTCGAAGGATTTAAACAAGGCAGCATTTGAACCTATGTTATTGGGTAGCTTGGAATGCAAGAAACGGATTTGTTTCGAGAACAATAAGATAGATCCTTTGATATCAGTGGCAAAGCCAGAAGCAGTGGTTGATGCCTACCAAAGATCCTGGTCAAGCATATGTTGGCAAGATCACAAATGGAAAGAAATTGAAATGGAGACCCCACCAGTAATGCAGTCGATTAATGTTGATGCAGCTACTGATATAGAGAAAAAGTTTGCTAGATTGGGTGCAATAATTAGAGACTCAAATGATAAGGTTTTAGCTGCTGCTGTGAGAAACTCTGAGCTGCGGACAGATACCAGTTCTGCACAAGCTGAATTACTGGAATGGGGATTACAATTGGCAAAAGAAGCAGGCTTTGCATCTTCGATTATAGAAACCAACTAAAAACAAGTAGCTGATTTGGTGAACAACAAACGAAGCAGCAGAACATAGATATTTTTGAATTATTTCAGCCATTCAAAACCAAAGCATGGATTTTCAGCATATTAAGTTTCAATTCAGTCTCATTACTCCTTAAGACCAAAATAATAATAATAATAATAATAATTGTTTTGGAGGAGTGTATTGATTGATTGATGAAAAATCAAAAAGCGGAGGTTAAAGTGGTAATTTGATTATAATAAATAAAAAAAATAAAAATGAAAGGTTGGCATGTTTAGGAAACTGGCACACATAAGATATAATATAATATATAAACAGGCGATACTTAAGTGGAGGGACTCAAAACTCATTGTAAACATGAATCGAAAGCGACTGGTTAGTGGGTACACTTGCTAAGATCTCTTCAATCTACCAAAACTTCAATTTCAATATTCAATTAATTATTAATTGAGCTTATTACAATTATAATATTATTATATAATGTTTGCTAAAAGACTTTTTGACTTTCTTGAATAATTCCATGTGAATAAAGAAGCCTTATCAAACACCTCATCTGTGTAAACAAACAAACAAGCAAACAAACACACACTCCACCACCCCAACACAACAGGCACAATATCTCTCTCTTTGTCTGAATTTGATTTTCTTTCGACATCCTCTTCATCATTTGTAATAACAATAACATAAAGAAGCTCCAAGCCAAGGATCCTGTCTCTTCTCTTTTCATCTATCTGTAAGCTTTCTCAATCAAACTCTGGCACTGCAAATTTTAATTTAGCTTCCGTGGCTGGATCTGTGAATTTTTTTTTCTAATTTTAAATCTAGTTCTTTAAACCCTGATGAAATTGAAGGCTCTATATACTCATGGGAAAATTGCCCCAGTTTTTACTTCATCTGGGATTTTTTTTTTTTTTTGTGAATAGAAATTTGAAGTAAAAATAAAGTAAAATAAGATAAAAGTAGCGTTAAAGAAAAGCGTGGAAGTCGCTGGACGTCTCGTTCGTATAGTTTTTTTTGTCTCTACAGTCAATTTTCGCGGGGATTATTTATGTCATTTAGTTCACCTAGGCCTCAAAAGTCCCACGCGCTTTTGCTCCGCGTGAATGCTACGCTTCTCCTTCCAACTTTGGTGGCGGCATGTTTAATTCAGGCCTTTTTATTTTAATTTTCTCTATGGGGTTAATTGGGCAAAAGGTTATATCTACCGTGGCTTGGTTTAGTTTCTTTTGCTGTAAATGATAATGGCAGGATTTAGCTATCCGGTACGAACTAACAATATTTGTAGCAGATAGCTTCTAATCAGTAGCGTAACCAAATGTTAATGATTTAATGTTGGTGGAAATAAGAGTTTTGTTGCATTTAGAAAAATCTGTTTCATAGGTTGTTATTTTTTGTACCGGTACTGTAGCAATGCCTGCGAATTATAGTTTCTTTTTTGTGTTAATCTAATTTAGTGGTTTGTGTAACTTGATTTTGGGTATGATATTTGTATATATAAACTGATTTTTTTTTTTTCTTTTGTGGTCTTTTTATGTAGGTAACCTTATTGAATTAGCTCTCAATTTTCACCAACTCATTTGATGGCTGCGTCTTTGGTAAGAATTGAATCTGCATCATTTATCCTAATTAAATGTGGAACTATTTCTATTGGTAAAGAATTCTAAGCAGCTGGTTGTGTCTAGAAAGATGGATGCTTCCATTTTGTCTTCGCCTTTTTTATCTTTTGTTTTTCTTTTATATGGAGGGTGTGCATGTATTTTTAGAACATAAATCACAGAATAGTGGGCATTATGAGCTAGATTTTATCTATGTATAGACTTATATGTATGAAATTTTGATTGTACTCACGATTAGATAGATGGTCGTTGAAACAAAGTGGAGCGGATGAATTGCCAGTGGATCATTGGAAATCCTGGATTAGGGCTGGCCTGAGAGAATTAGAAGCTTTAGGCAAATTTAACGAGGACCCTTTAATATTTACTGCTAAAATGGCAAAAATTTATAGGTTACATATTTCATTTAGATCTTTTTCTCCTTGCTTCTTAATATGCAAAATGATTAAAATTTATACATTTATTTTTCAAAAAATTAAAAAAAGTACATATACAAGGATTAGTATGACATAATTGAACTATAGTTATTAATTTCATGAGATTTGCAAATGAACAACCTTAATTTATATGTGGACATTATTAAGAAGGTTCAATTTTGAAGACTGCATAAGGACAGTATAGCTTATAAATTTATATTTAGTAAGATTAAAATATTACTATATTTTTAGTCAAACATTAATGAAGTTCTATTTTTTTAAACTGGGTCTTGGCACTGCTTTAATAGTTTATAATTTTTAGAAAAAGAAGAAACAATATGGGCCTTGTTGATATTAAATAGAGGCACCAGGAAATTCTGATAGGGCTTTACTTGAATTTTATTTAAAAATTTCAACTTACACAGTTGTTGGTGAATTTTTCAAATGCTTTATTTTACTTTGGTCAACTTACCATTTGAAATCAGTTAATATTAGTATTATCTGGCTGTTCCTTTTTCCAGGGTCACTCAAAAATGAAGAGGATGGAGTCAAGAAAGTCACATTCTTGGTGGTGGGATAGCCACATCAGCCCCAAAAATTCTAAGTGGCTTGCAGAGAATCTTGAAGGCAAGCATTTATTTGAGTACGCAGTTACTTTCCAGTCTTATTTTGTTACTAAGTGATTTGCAATAGATTTTAGTTCCTAAGTGATTTGGAATAGATTTTAATCTCTTTTTCGTAAATTGTATTTTTTTTTTTTTGGCTTTATCGCCCTTGCATGATTTTTACTGAATGATTCCTTCTATAAACAAAACTCTGTCTTGTTTAGGGATATCGATTTGTTTGTTATTTGGGGAAATATCTGTCTAATGGATCTTATGTTTTTTTGTCTTATTTTTAACCGGCTTAAGGATATTCATTTTACATTCTAATAGTGGCATCTTGAAATTTGTAAGCTGGTACACGATTGGATCATTTTAGTCACCCCCCCCCCCCCCCAAAAACCTTTGTATACTTGTACTGGCATTGCCTAATTCCAATACTCGAGCTATTTGGATATGATTGGATTTCCCAAGCGCTAAATTTGAAATTATAAGAGTTTAGTGCACTATCATTTGAACCACCAAACTGTCCAACAATTGATCATTTCAACAACCAAACGTTGAAGAATTAAGAGTTTCCTAACAAGAGTTGACTCTATAGCCATTTGAATGACCAAAATGCTGAACAGGAAACTGACCAAGCGTTTTCTAACTTCAGAGATGGACCAGAGCGTCAAAAGGATGCTGAAACTGATTGAAGAGGATGGAGATTCATTTGCTAAAAAGGCTGAGATGTATTATCAAAAGAGGCCAGAATTAATATCTCATGTCGAAGAATTCTACCGCATGTACAGGTCTTTGGCTGAGCGTTATGATCATGTAACACGAGAATTGAGGAAAAATATTCCATCAGACCTCCAATCCCAGGGCTCAGGCATTTCTGATATCAGCTCCGAACTGCCTTCGATGTGCCCCTCTCCTGACCAAAGGCCAAGCCGTCGAAAATCTGGCCCCAGAGCTGCTGGTTTTGATTTCTTCCTTGGTTCTGCTGGAAGCAGTGCTGAATTTTACCCGAAAGAAGGAGATGAATCATCTTCCATATCCGACTCTGAGTCAGAATCTGATAGTTCCTCAGTCAACAATTACTCAGCTTTTGTAGGGAATAGTGGTGATCAGGGGCTGCAGAGGAAAATCATTGAATTGGAGACAGAGCTTCGTGAAGCAAAAGAGAAACTCCATTTGCAGGAGGAAAGGATTGCAGATGAATCTATGAAAGGTGCAAAAAATGAGAATCCTGAAGCTCTTTTTGCTAGAATTGCAGGATATGAGAAAGAGCTGAGACTTGCTAATGAAAAGATAAAGCTTTCAAATGAAGAAATTTTGAGGTTAAAGATTGAGCTTCAAAAATATAATTCATTAGAAACAAATAACTGTTCACAGGCTGACTTTGGATCACCAGCAGAGATAAATGTCAACATGTGGGATGCGGAGCTTCAAGAAGGGATTAATGGGTTGGAAACGCCAAGTTTAGACCTGGATAACAAGGTAAAGGCCCTTATGGAAGAGCTAAGAATCACAAAGGAGAAACTTACGCTCTCAGAAGCAGAAATTGCTAGTTTGAAACAAGAAGTTGAGAGTAATAGATCCGAGAAAATCCAAACTTTACAAAGTCAACTTCAATTGGCTCAGAAAGATATTGCAACATGGAAATCTAAGCTGAACTCGGAGAAAAAGGAGGTTTCCAAGCTGCAAGAAAGAATTAAAAGTTTAAAAACTAGTTTGTCAGACCGTGATCACGAAGTCAGGGATTTGAAAATGGCAGTGTCAGATGCTGAACAGAAGATTTTTCCCGAAAAGGCACAGATTAAGGCTGAAATATCAGGATTATATGAAGAAAAGGCTTGCTTGGTGGAGGAGCTAAGAGAATGGGAATCACGTGGAAGGTCTTTAGAGGATGAGCTTCGAATAATCAAGACTCAGAAAACTGAATTGGAGGAAAGAATTGTTGGTGAAATTGAGCAGTTAAAAGCAAGCATTGCAGAGAGAGACAATCATATAGAAAATCTAAACGGAAGCCTAGATAGTTTAAAGGCTGAGAGAGACAAGCTTGAGTCTGATGTGATTTCCAGAGACGATCACATGGATCAAATGGAAAAGCATTTGCAGCAGCTACATATGGAACATATGGAGCTAATTAAGGGTGCCGAAGATGCTCATAGAATGGTAGGGGAGTTGAGATCGAAAGCTAAGGAGCTGGAGGAGGAGATTGAGAAACAGAGAGTTGTGATCTTGGAAGGAGCAGACGAGAAAAGAGAAGCCATACGACAGCTGTGTTTCTCACTTGAGCATTATAGAAGTGGTTATATTAGCCTTCGAAAGGCGGTCATAGGACACAAAGGAGTTGCAGTTTTGACATCGTGTTGATATTGTTTCATTGATTGAATGCATGCATGTTGATGTCGCCCCTTTTTCCATTTTAATAATTTAGGTTGTTAGTTGCCAGACTAATTTGCTTGTAACTATATGGCTTGCGTCTTGTGATCTTTGTTTCGTGGCTAGTGTCTTTTGCTCTTTGTTCTGTTTTATTGAAGAAAATAAATGCATGAACAGGAAGGAAAGTAAAAGTTCAATTTTTTTGTTCAATTTGGTGCAAAATTTGAATTTACGAACTCAAATTCGAGCTTTATTTATTTTTTGCAAAATTTCTTAATTGGAAATGTTACAGATCCAAATTTGCCACTAATAATTCATCATGAAATCAAGATGGAAAAAAATTTATGCGCGCTTGTCCCTACCAATGGTTGTTGGTGTCTTAGGGAGTGTTTAGAATTGAGGTGTTGTATTGCTGTAGAAAAAAATTATAATTATGAAATAAAAATTAGTAATATATAATAAATGTAAATTTTAAATAATAATTTTGATACAATTATTAAAAATATAATAGATTTTTTATTATATAAATACAAAATCATACCAACATAATTTTCTAATTACAGTAGCTAATGTTTAGTAAATATTTTAATATTGTAATTTATAAGTTACAACTGTCCAACCTCAATTCTAAACGCACCCTTTATAAAGATGAAGACGTCATTCCGATTTCTCACAAGATTATTTTTCTTTTTCCACAAAAAGTATGGGACAAATTGTAGATTTTCCTGGTGTTTAGTAAAAATAATTTACATACTGGTATCAGTTGATTTTTAGGATGAACTCTAGATGACAAACCATTCCATGAAAAAGTGACTGAGTTTGCTTCTTAATTCAAGTCGTAAAGAAATCATCTTTATTGGGAGAATCCGTACCTCTCAGTTCGATCGGAAACTTTTAATCTGAATTCTGATACAGAGTTAAAAGTGTTTCTCATAATTAAGACCCTATATAAAATACTTCGTGGTTAAAACAAAAACCAAAAAACAAGTTTTCTGCAAAATTTTCAATCCACGTCAATTTTTAATGGGCAGGAATATTAATTTCAATGTGTTGTTGACTAGGCAAATCTATGCCAGACCCGAAAATTTGGACGAAGCTACGGTGCCCCTAATTTTTTATAAATTACTTTATGATCCCTTTTATTTGCTGAAAAATGAAACATTAAAAATTTTAAAATTTTAACACATAAGTCCAATGCATTTCTGTTATTTACAGCCACAGTATATTTCTATTATTTATATTTGAATACTAAACCATAGTTGATTACTATGAAATTTTTTTCTAAATTGTATTTGGTCATATCATTATTAATAATTTAAATTTTAATTATATCTTTTGAATTATTTATTATTGATTAAATAGATTTTAAGTTATTTCTAAAAATAGATCAGTATTATTAATAAATTAATATACTGTTATTATATATTTAAATTATTTATTATAGATTAAGTCAATATTATGTTGTTTTCAAAAAATAAAAAAGATTTTATGTACTAAAAAGTTTTATAGATTATTGTTCTTACACTATCATTAATTTTAATAGTTAAATTAGATCAATTGATCAAATTATACAAGTTTAAAATTATTTAAAATTATTTAAAATTATTTAAAATTATGTGTCAAATCTTTGACTATTTTACCTTTTTAAAAAATAATAGAGATATCAATTATAAAAACCAAAGAAAATAATAGGGATATCAATGATAAAAACCAAAGCGGACAGACAACTCATACAAAATGGAGGGTACCATGCACCTGGCGCATGGTACTTGGACCCCAGAAATTTGAGCAAACGTTGACCCCCAGAAATTTGAGCAAATTTTGTACTTAATCCTTATTTTCTCTATTTTTAATTTAAAAAATGGGGTCATTTAAGTTCAAAATGAAATATGAATAGCCAACCTGGACATGTAGTACCCAAAACAAGAATTTCATCGACCAAAAAATTCTCACCAGCTTGCTCTGGCATTGCCATGCATGAATTCAAGAGTCTCCTCCATTTGTTACGTACCCTACATTGGATAAATTGTCCTTTAAATTTTGCAATTTCGGATTTCTTTATTACAAAAGATTGTTTCAAATGAACAGGAAGAAGTGAAAACTTGACAAGCATCATCAAATGCTTTAATTTGACATCCATGCCAAATAACCCGAGAGACTAGGTTAATTTCACAACGTGTCAAAGAGCTCATCAAATGCTTTTGCACCACGAATCAGTGCCCAAAAAATGTCCATTAAAAAAGTATTATGAGCACATAGAGAGGGCGTGAATTGTTAAACCTTTGATAGGCTTAATGCCAACATCATTACCAAAATGAAAATCAAACTATCTTGACAGAGAACTGTGACTTGTAATGGATCTATTATACATAACCGCAGAGTGGGAAAGTATCTGTCACAAATATTTTATACGAGTAAGATGTGGTTACTTGAGGACTTCCGAAAATATACAATCTATAACCTCTGAGCCAATTCAACGAACACCAATGGCATTAACCAGTTTGTTTCTTCCTACTACTAAATACATTGATGTTGTAAAGGAACAATAATGCAATGTGAACAACTTACAAGAACCTTGTCATCAATGGCACACTATGAATGAATCATAAAGCCAGATGCTTAAAATTTTACATCCATGAACACTGCAAGAGATAGAGAGAGATGCCTCAATGTTCTAGCTTCTCAGACAGATTTGCTGAAATTAGGAAGACCACCAATATGAAAAACAAATGTGAAATAATTTCACTAACCTGTGAATTTTGGAGCCTAAAACACAGATCACTGTCAACTTTCTGGTGAAACCATAGGGAACTTTCAGTCACCCCAAGCACTATCTGCCGCACCCTCACTTTTCATGTTTGAAGCTGCAATCATGAACCTGTACTTGTCTTCAATGTTTACTGACGGACCAATCATCGAGAGCTTGGACATTGCAACTGTTGCTCCTTTCTGTGCAGCTGCTGCTTCCCTCTCCTTCCTTCTGGCAACCTGAAAGCAAATAGCACCAAGCTTACTGAAAATGGAAAGAAAGTAGAAAGTGAAAAACCCTTCAAAATAAAAACTTTTAATCAATAGACCTCCTTTATTCCTCACTTGGCAAAACGAGAGTAAAGGTTAAACTGAACAAAAACAGCAGGCAAAAAGATTTTGCTCATCCACAGAATTATTATTATGTTAAAAATCAGTACCTTCCCAGTTGCAAATGCCACAGCATTTCCAGATTCAGCATCTACGATTGCTTTCTTTATTTGCGCCACAAGGAGCTAGAACATATAGTCACACCAATAAAAAAAAATTGGAAGTGTCATATACACATTGAAGGGAGAATTAGAATTGTCCAGAAATCAAATTTTGAATTAACAGAGAATTAGGATTGTCCAGAAAATCAAATTTTCAATTTACAGTACCATATCCCGATCTGTGTAAAAAGAAGTAGCTTGTCCCATTGATCCACCACGCCCAGTCCTTCCAATCCGGTGCACATAATCTTCCATGGTCTATAATTGAGGCAGTCACAACCTAAGCTTCAGATTTTTCTCAAAAGATTTTATATCGAATGAAAGGATGAGGCTAATGAGATGCATAAAATTAGAAAGAAAGACTTCATGCCACCCCAAGGGAAAGGTCTTAGTCACGGCTAACCACAAGATAAAATCTACATCCATGATATTATGCTCAAGAAGATCACAAACAACAAAACTGTGATTGCTAAAATTAAACAGAGTTCTAATTTTTTCATATCACCATCTAAATTAGTGGTGATATTAAACTTGGTTGTGCACAAGCTTCCACTTGCAGCCAAAAGTACCTTTGGCAGATCCAGATTAACAACATGAGCAACTCCCATGACATCCAAACCACGAGATGCAACATCTGTGGCAACCTGCCCCAAAAAAAAAAAAAAAAAAAGCTAGGAAGGTTAAAATTTATTTAACAGAAACCAGAGAAACAAAAAACATGACAGTGGAACTTCAGGATAGGGAAAACAAAAGGGTGCAGTATAGATTCAATCACAAGCCACGCATAATACTTGGGAAACTACTACTTACCAAAATACCACTATGTCTCCACAATATACAATTTCACAAGAATATCAGCCTTTACAGACAGTTATAAATAAAAATGACATTTAAGATGGAATGCCTCAAAAGTTACTGAAACACTGCAAGAATTAGTCTGTCCAAAGACAATCAATTAGCTCCAACTTATTTTATTTGACATCCAAACACCACAATTAACAATTGACAAGAATATCAGCCTGTCCAAAGACAATCAATTAGCTCCAACTTATTTTATTTGACATCCAAACACCACAATTAACAATTGACGATAAACTTATTAGCATAAAATACTTTACGAACAACAGTAAAAACATTGAATCCCTCATTTTTCCAGTGGAGGTGATAGATTTAAATCATTTGGTATTCTTTAATAGGCTACTTTAAGTTGCAGAATTTCAAATATTATGTAGAATAAAACCCAGCCATACAAATGCCATGGCACTTCCAAAGGGATCTCAAAATTTTCCAAATAACGTTACATAATCAGATAACATTTTCCAAAGTAAAAACATATTATTATGTAAATTAAGAATGAGATAACATTTTCCAAAGTAAAAACATATTATTATGTAAATTAAGAATGTGGATAGAGGGCAATAACACATCACGCATTAAACATTAAGATCAATCATCATGGTTTTAGAGCAAACATAGAAGGTTCACGGCAATTTATATGAGAATACCAAAATATTAGCAGAGCCATTTCTAAAATCACGTAGAGCAGACTCCCTGTCACTCTGACTACGGCCACCATGAAGAGCAACAGCATGTAAACCCTCTGCTACCAATGCTTCAGAAACCTCATCGCACCTTGTCTACAATGTAGATCCATATTTGAGTATTAAAACTTTCTATGAAGACTTGCAAGATGAAATAAGATTATAAAAACAGATATCATAAACAAGAAAAGAAAAATGCAACATCATTTCCTAGGTTTCTTTTCCAATTTCCCTTGATGCCTCTACTATATCAGTCATGCTTGTAGTCAAATGCAAAATCAACCTAATAAGCTATCTCGTTTTAATTTTGACCACATATACTGAACCTGACCTGTTTCAGAATATTTACAAACATCATAAGACAAGTTTAGAATAGAGAGGCCATTACAAATATAGATAAATTATTTGAAATTGAAATGTGCATGGCTAGGAACCTATCAAAAAAATTAAGCTCTACTATCTGGCAAAAAATTAGCACATATTTGTCAAATACCAATAAGCTTAAAAAGAGCAATCAATTAATCTTTGACATATGAAATATTGCAACTTGGAATCCTAAAATGATGAATATAACAATAATCATACTGATAATACTGATGAATATAGAACATATTGTACCTTCCTTTCCACAAAAACAATGGTTAAAGGAAAGGGATGACAAGACTTTTCAGCCAGTAAAGCCTCCTCCACAAGCAAAGCAAGTAGACGATCAACCTGCAATAGATAAGATGCTATCTCACATTACAGCAAGCAATTCCAGCAATAAAAGGATCATATGCACTAAAACGTAAAGGGAAAAAAGAAAATACCGTACTAGCAAAGATATAATGATAGATTTCATGTATACTTCCAAAAATTAGATATTATATGAGGTCAAATACTAATATTATTTACGAACTTAAGCTTTTTCCACTAATAGTTTCCCGTCTAAGCATAAAAACCAACTTTTAAACCACCAAACTTTTGATCAACTACACTGCGTAGATAACATACCTTTTCATTCTCAGAAACCTTTTCCAAAATCTGAATAACATTTGCTGTTGGGCTGCTCACTTTACCCACCTTAACTTGCACAGGGTCAGTTAGATACTCCTGAAATCCAAAACAAGGATAGAGTATATGTAATAATCCTTTGTGATAATCATTTATGATAAGATATTACAAACAACAGAGACTATCAAAAAAAATTCTAATCTTGTATTGATAAAAAACTCAAAAATGTATCAATGAAGAAGATTTAAAACAGACAGTGGACCAGCTGTCCACTAAGAGAAGAACTAGGACTATTTGTGCTATACGAAAGTATACGCAAACACCCCTATACAACACTAGAAACAGTTATAATTCCCTATCTCAAAACCCCATCCCAGTTCAGATGTATAAAGGAAAAGGATGATTCTTGAAACTCCTTAGTACTGAAGCCCAAAGTGAAGCAAGAAGAAGAACACTATCCCACAGTTCTTCAGCATTATCTACACTTTTCCCCTAAAAAATACGAACATTTCTTTGCGCCCATATTATCCAAAACAGTGCTGCCACTGCACATTTCCAAAGAGTTTTAGTCCTTGTTCCTCTACCAGAAATTCTAATTCCTTTACAGATTTCTACTAAGTACCGATAGATAATAAACACCCCAAACTTTTAATTCATAGTTAAGACACAGAATCTCTCAGCTCTGACAGAAGCATGAATTCTTTGGTGCTTATTTGATCACTAGAAAGATTTGAAAACCCATAAATTCTAAATCAAAAAGCCATACTCTGTCATTTTCCCAACGTAGGAGGGACAGATACAAGTGCTAGCATATATAAAATACATCTAATATTCATTAGTATTTATCATTATCAAACATCACTCTAAACAAGCTAAAATAAAGCATGTAAGAACTACAGTGAAAGATATTATACCAAATGAACTGATTAAATCATTGGGTGGTCTCGAAAATAATGGTTCACTGTCACCAGACTATATTTCAGCATAGTATTCAAGTGACATTTGAAAATCAAATTACAGTGTATCAATTGAAAAATAAAAATGATATATATATGTATACGTACACACACACACATAGAGAGAGGGAGAGAATTCAGTGCAATGACAGATTAGTTAAAGAAAATTATGGTACAATTATTATTGTAGAACAACGAATAAGTATTATATAGACAACCTGAATCTGAAGGAATCTAAGATCAAGTTGTCAAAAGAATATTTCCAAGCCACCACAGGACAAGATTAAAAAATTAGCTCAAAGACAACCTTCAGATTTCATGCAGCCTATGAGCCTAAAGTATAATCACCTCATTAAAATGACATGTGAATCAGATAGCAAAACTAGCCTACATGTCTTTTCCTACTCATTAAGGAAACTAAAACACTGATTGACGCGTATCAAACACATAGTGTAACAATTCAAGGACTAGGAATGTATACAGATGATTGGTAATTTGAATAGCCTTTCCAGAAATGTTTTCAGATGATACCACTTTCCTTCCTTACGGGATAAAAGGAATGTGGGGAATTAATAGGAGACCTAACCTGTGCTAAAGCTTCAATCTCCACAGGCATGGTCGCACTAAACAGCAAAGTTTGATGTTTATCTGGAAGATTCTGCATTACCTGCAATCAGCATCAGAAAGTGCAATATTTCAAGTCAGAGAACATAAATGAAGAATGCATGAGGAGAGGATATCATCATATTGTGCTATCACCATATTAATAGTCACCCTTACCAAAAACGTTATAGAACAAACACATCAATGAAAGACAAGTTTATGAAGAAATTTTACACAAAAATTGAAGAGTTGATATACATCATAAAGAAGCATGAAAAGATGAAGCAAAACACATAGATGATTATGTTCACATCTCCCTCACATGTTTCACATCAATCATTCTGTTTAAATATGTTGTTGGCTTTACCCACCCCTTTTCCTTGTTTGAACAATTACACCAAAAAGAAAAGTTATGGAGCCAAAAGAAGAGAGCTAAACAGGTTCTTGGAATTTAGAAAAGAGAAGTGGATACAAAGAGCCAAACGATATGAACTTAAACAGATGCTCTATACCAGCCCAAATGTATGTGAGCAAACCTGCAACTGCAAGTACGAACTTGAGCGCACATATCAAACAAGAATAGTAAGATGGGGAGTCCATATACCTCCCTTATCTGTGGTTCAAACCCCATATCAAGCATTCTATCAGCTTCATCTAGAATAACAAATGAAACTCTAGAAAGAGAAGTGTTTCCTTGTTGCAAATGATCAAGAAATCTTCCAGGAGTAGCAACCACTATGCAGACTCCTCCTCGTAGCTCAGACCTCTGTCAAAGTCACCAGTAACAAAAAGAAATTAGTAAGCATTAGCAGAACCAAATAAAAAGTGTTGAATCACTTAACATAAAATCAAAGCTTCAGACCTTTACTCCTGGTTTACAATGGGGGGAAAAATAAAAATAAAAAGAGGCTCAGACAGAAATCCACGCTTACCAAATATAAACAGTAGTACTTTTTTTCTATGCCTATAACAAAAGATATACCACTTTCAGACATGGAGAAGTCAACCAATGGAGAAGTCAACCAACCTATCTCCATCACTAAACCTATGGAATTTATTTTTATTCGCCTTTTCTGACCCCTAGAAAGTTCTCAACCTTTCTTAGAAGTTCAACCGAGTTTTAAACTAAGGAATACTAAAATAAGCCTACAGCCTTCCATAATCAGGACACTTACAGAACAAAATATGGCGAGAAGTCTCAGGGTTTCGTACCCCTGACATTTATTTTACAAAGAAAGGTCTTACCAGCTCGGTTGAGAATTTAACGAGTCATTAAAGCTTAAAAATGAATAGATAAATAAATCAGAACAAAATTATCATGCCAAAAGCAGTCACCTGTTCAGCAATGTTTGTTCCACCCACTACTATTGCAGTTTTGAAGGAATCAAGAGATCGACTAAGAGCTTTAACCTGTATATGGATACCATATCAAGTTGATAACACAGAAAAGAATTAGCAGCAACTTCAGCATGAGAAGTACTACTCATAGGGTACAGAAATATAATATGCAAGCAGTAATATGAAGAATCCTATAAGCAGCATAAATAGTTCTTAGATAGAATATGCAGAGATTTAAAATCCAAAAAGAGGTACAGAAATATGCGCTCAAGTTGAGGAAAGAAGCAAGTCAAGTATGACAATAGCAAAAGATACTTGAAAGTAGTTGACAGCAGAATAAACTGTATCCAGTTTAAAGTAAACTAAACATCACACGGTTAAACATATGGAACTCCTAGCTAAACAGTAGAAAGAGAAAAATATATAGATTATTCATACAGATTTCCTTACAAATTTGATTCCAAAATTGCCCAAAGAACCCTCAACTGTTAATAGGCTCCTTCAGCAGAGTAATACATAGAAGAAATAAATGCAGGTAAAATTTAACAGTGTAACAAACCAGCTATTTCCAAAACAATTTCATAAGTATGTTCATTAACAAAGTAGCTGATTCCTACCTCTTTTTCTATTTGTTGGGCAAGCTCTCTGGTAGGAGCCAACACCAATGCCAAGGGTCCATCACCACGTTCAACAGGTGTTTGAGCCACACAGTGCTGCATGTATATATTAGAAAATACAAACATGAAAGGAAAATTACCATCATAAGTGGGAAATAAAAGAGTCAGAACATCCATAAAGCCAAAAGGAGAAAATAGTCGATTACAAAAGGGACTCGCTTATCGACCTGAATCATAGGAATGGTGAATGCCGCAGTTTTGCCACTGCCAGTTTCAGCACAACCCAATAGATCCCTTCCACTGAGAGCAACAGGCATAGCCTGAGCCTGAATAGAAGTTGGCCTCGTATATTCATGACACTCAATATCCTTCATGATACTTGGGTGTAAACACTAAAAATATACAAAGTCCAAACATTTTATAAGCTGCCGACAAAGTCACCAATCAAACGCCGAGTAATGGGTTATCCAATGGCATAAATTCAAAGACAATACCATGTCAGTAAAAGATTCAATAGGTGCAGGGGCAGAAACAGAGCCTGAAGCAACATTAACATCCACGTTAAGCCGCAAACGAACCTCCTCAATCTGTAAGATAAAAATAATACTTTCGTCAAATGCAGTTTCAAAACAAAAGGTATCAAATGTTGGCTAAACAAATTAAATCATAATATTTAATTTCTTTTTTTAATTAACTTAAAAGCGCTTCAGTTATTAATCTATTAAACCAATTAAAAAAAAAGACAAAAATGAATGAGGTACCTGTTCAGGATTGAAGCGGAGAACGCGGTCTGATGGTTTCCAATTATTGAAAACGGGTTGGGGTACGGGGTGAGAAGCGTAGCTCCGGCGACACGTGGTATTGGAGTTGGAGTTGGAGTTGGAGAAGTTGGGGAGGGATTTTGAAGAGAAAGAGAGCTTCGTCGTCAGGTCAGAGTCTAGGGTTACTACTGAGGAGGATGATGATGATGATGATGAAGAAGAAGAACAAACTTTGCTCACTGAGTTGAAGCTCGAGGATCTCAGGTGCGGTGGCACATACGACATCGTTTCACTGTCGAGATAGATTACTCAGTCGTCACTTCGTTTTTGAGATCTTTTAGAGTATTATGGATTGTTGGTATGGTTGGGATAATGTCAGACTCAGTGAGGCATTTTGTGATTTTACTGAAATTCAGTCTTTTCAAAACTTTAAAATAAAATTCTTTTTAAAAAATATAGGTCATGAAAGAGTTTAATTTAATTTACCTATGATTTTTAAAAAATTAAAAATTAAAAAGTAAAAAATAGAAATAGAACGTTGCAGACAATAGAGTTAGCATTGTAAATAAAGTGCGGGTAAAAATCTGAGACACGCCTTTAAATATAGATCACTTTGATTTATAATAGTCTATGTGGTTACTTTTGACAAGTTACCGATGCTAACTGGGAAGAGCAAAGCAAATGGAGTCTGCTTAATAGGAAAGCGAAATGATAAAAGCCCCAAGGAGTGGTTGGAAAACGAAGGCACCGAATTACAAAAACTTTTTAAGTCCTTAAATCATTATTCATTTACACCCCCAGCCTATTAAGTTATTTAATTTTCTCCCTGCCTTCACTCGAACTAGTATCAGTAGAGTATGGTTATGAAGAGAGTAGAATATTTAAATTTAGAAATTAGTACTTTTCATAGTTAGAAGGTAACTTTAAATAGATATAATATAAAGTACAATATAGAGAGAAACTTTAAACACGATTTACATAAAGAAAATTCGTAGTTTAATAGATTTATTAATTAATTAAGGTAGAAATTTGAAATCAGAATTTGATAGAACAAACTAGAATTTTAAATTAGTTCTAGATGGTTTAAGAGAAAATAGAGCTAACTTTTAGAATTTAAAAGAAAAATTAGATTTTATAAAAGATCAAAATAATTAGATAAAATCTCAAGAATAGAGGAAGAACGATTAAAATTAAAACAATTAGATAATATTAAGAGTTTAGAAGTAATACCAGTTCCAAAATTAGAAATTTTGATATGAATATTTGGAAAAAAATTAATATTTAACACAGATATGAGAAACCTTGAACCTAAGAAAACTAAGAGCTATAGATATTATTAATGGATAAAGGAAAACAAATAGTCAGGACTAATAAATTAGAAGATAACAGTTAAAACGGATATTTAGTAAAAAAAGAAGAAGATGAGGATGTTAAAATCGAAAATCTCATAGATTTAGATGAATAAATAGAAAGGTTTAGGCAAAATAAATTAGATTTAATCAATCCGAATATAGTATACAAAAAGGATAATTAATTTAATAAACCTTTGTTATATCAAAATTACAGTGAAGGATATGTATCTTGTACTCATGAAGACCAAATGATTAAATTAAATTTGATAGATAAATATTTTGATAATCAGAGTAGTGATAAAGACCTCAAACATGCTCATTTAGGATCTATTATAATAGGTACAACAGGTATAGAGAAAATTTAGGTGCCAAAGCCCTGGTTTGTCTATATGATAATCGGTTTACAAATATAGAACAAGATTTTTAGGAAGCATAGAACTAAATATGAATAATCAAGAAGGAATAATATATTTTACCTCATTCAGTAAAAGCTAACATTTTTTGTAAGGATTTAAGAACAGGAATAAAAATTAGAGGTTACCACATAAAAAGAAACGATGATAACTTATTAGTTTGCATAGGATTTATAGGAAGACTTAGTGAAAATACACAACTAAATATAAGTTATATAATAATTAGATAATAAACATTTTAGGAACTTAAGTTATTAAGACAATTCAACCAAAAAGTTTCTCACAGAAACTAATGCAAGATTTGATTGGAAGTTAGAAAATTTTCTAGAAAAACCAATTTTAGTATCATAAGATAGTGTAATTTATTGTAATAGTGATGGCTCAATAAATATAAGATTTGGAAATTATAATTATCATGCTAGCACAACCAGCAATCATAATGATGAAAGTAGTTTGATGGCTATTAAAGAAGAATTCACATGGAAAGAAATGAACAAAATTCTTGATTCTCAATACAATGAATTAATGTTAGAAATGAGGCATGATCAAGCAATAGAAGTTTTAGATAGAGAATATAATACTATATATATTGATGATGTAATAGAAGGCAAGTTAGAAGCGAGTATGATATTTAAAACACAAGAGTCCATCAAAATGGATGATATTGTGGAAGAAGTTAGGAGCAGCATTACTAATCCACCTAAACAGGGAAGAATAAGTTTTAGCAAATCAGCACCAAGAGATACAACATATAACCTATGAGAAAGATACCCTATAGCTAAGGGAAGTCACAGTGGAAGTAACAAAGATTATAAAACCTATTGTAAAAGACAATGTGTAGATGAAATTAGGACATTATCAACAGCAAGTGAATCTGGTACTATATTAAATTTAGCAACTTTGGATCCACAAATATGGAAAGAGTCATAGATAGATGGGAAATTGATGCTGTTAAAGCTTAGCAAAACTGAACTCATAGTGATGATATGTAGGAATTTCTAGAAACAGTATATACAAGAAACAATAGAAAATTATTATTGTAAATATAGTTGAAAATTATTCAAGTAAGTAAAATTAAAGAGCAATTAAATCGAAACACTCGGGAAGAAATCTGCGTGAAGGAATAAAAAAGGGAAAGGAATAAAGAACTTCAATCGAAACAAATTAAGGAAGATTTAATTAAGTTAACCATCATGCATCCATTCACGTGGATAGCACTTATATAAATATACGTGGCAAGCACGTGATGGGCTTCGGCCTTTAAAAGTTCTTGTTGGCTCAAGAATTAAAAGGGGCAGCTAGCATTATTCATATAAAAAGGCCATCAATTGAAGAATTAGAGGGCAGCAGCCGCACTAATTGACATAAAAAGCCAAGAGAATTAGAGAATTAAAGACAAAAAAAAGAGAAGCTGCTGCCACAAAACTTAGGAGCAACAATTTAGGGAAGCCTATTGCAAAGATTGGAGAGGGATAGTTTCATGAGTTTATTCTTTCTCTTTCCTTTTCTTATTTTCTTGCTTGAATGTTCCCAATTAAATTTATGGATTATCTTTATATATCATGAACTAATTTATTTTCCTATGGTTACAATGTAGCCTAATTATAACAATTTAATTCACTAAATCTATATTATTTTTAGTTTATTATAATAAGATTGAGTGTTTATTATTGTGCTTAATACTTTTAAATATCTAGTCAATATTTGAATGATATGAGGATATATAATGAGATTGAGAGGAGATGTATGTGTTCTTACTCTATGTAATTGATGCCATGAACTGAACGAAAGACAGAGATGTGCCAATGTAATTTATGCAGTTTATCTACAAATTTTTATAGAACTTAATGAATTTTTGCGTATGTAAATTCACATAAAGATATAGTGGTGTGGACTAAGGTGCAATGAATTCAAAACTCAAGCACTTGGTACGGTTGCGTTTTGAGTAAGTGATTTCACTTACAAGTCACATGCTACACACGTGATGTTTTAAGCTTCAGCAAACGACATCGGTTTCAGTCGTTGACTCACGCACTAAGCATGTGAGCTAAGAATCAAATCAGTAAAAAGCCGTTACACACATGTCACAAGCTGGTGCAATTTGGGTTTCTATATTAGGCGTAAAAGGGCTGATTGTTAAGGTATATTCTAAATTACTTTGAGAGCTTTCCTGAGAGTTCTAAAAAAGTGAGAAAGAATCATCTTGTTCCTTGTGTTCTTGTCTGTATAAGCTCTGTAAAATCCATCTAGTATCATCAATAAATCTTTCTTTGTGGCTTTTCCTATGGATGTAGATTGTACATTCATGCACAATTGAACCACATTAAATTCGTTCTTAGTCTGAGTGTGTTTTGCTTCCAATTCAGTTTAATCTTTTGATTATAATCTCCATTAACCTAGAACTAAGATTTTAGTCAGAGTTGAATCATCAGATTGGTTGCTAGATTACTTGCAACTTGAATAGATCTTGGTAAGGTTCTTGGGCAGTGGTTTATTGCTAACAAGAGAACAAGGCGACCAAATCACTACAATTAGTTTAATATGAGAGCATATTTTTTATATTACTCAAGAGAGGATATTGAATATATTAGGGAAATTCACTGTCAACATGAAAAGTAATCTTTAATATCATAGATGGAGGATTAAATTGGATTAGTTATGGTGAAGTCGGATGTCTTAGTGTCTTAATCTCTTGGTGATTTCTATTACTGCTTGCATCTTTATTTAATTTTTTAGTTATTTTATTTTATTTATTTTTAATCTAAATTCACTTATTCAATTGTTTAAATAAATTATGGTTATAATAATTTCTGTAGTCAATAAGAAATACAATCTTTGTGAGACAATGCTCTACTCTATATTATATTACTTGTGTAGTTGCTGATTTACGCAACACTAGTAAGAAGAAATATTTTTGTGAAGATCCAAAACATCTCATAGATACTTGTCCTAACAAAAGAAATGACCATTTTAAAGAATGTGTTAATATTCATAATTTAGAAGATGCAAGTATAAATGATGATAATAATGAAGCCCATAGTATAATTAATGAATATGAAATTCTAAAATTAGAAGATTTGAGTTTAGAATCTGACTCTAAAGAATCCATCGATTCTGATGATGAAGAATATAGTTTTATGAATATAGATTTAGAATTAGATGAAAAAATAGAATGCCAACATAAGTTCATACACAGATAAGGATTTAGTAATATCATATGAAATATATGTAAACTTTTTCTTAGTATAGAATTTAGATATAAGTGCAAGAATTGTAAGGCAGAAATTTGTAAATTTTGTTCAATCAAAACTTTAAAAAAAGAGCCGATAGAAATACAAGAACCTAAGCAAAACTAGAAGGCCAAAATTTAGAAAAGATTAAAGTTAGAAATAGAAAGATTAAAATTTCAATTAGGAAAACAAGAATTTGAATTTACGTAGAAAATTCTTATATTATAACAGACACAAAATAGGCAGAAGGATAAACAAATTATTGAGGTAAATAATGCATATCTAGATGAGTGTCTTGATCAACATTAAGACATTGGATGATAAATCAAAACATTCTTTTGCTTAATCCTCACCTTTTATACCTCAGACAACCTTACTTAGTATTATTAGTAAGATTAAATGTAGAAATGGTAATATCATAGAATTATTAGCCATGATCGATATAGAGAATAGAAAGTCTCTTATAGATATTAGTTTAGTCTGAATAGATTATTTGTAAATATTGTCACAACCAATATTCGCTGAACAAATGGATGGAACTAAATTAAGGTATGACAAATGTACTACAGATACATCAATACAGAAATAGACTTTTGTGATTTAGATTTAGAAGATTTTTGTAATATTAATTTTCTATTAAAAAATATAGACCAAAAGACCTAGATTTAAAAAAATCTAAAAAAGAAGATTTATAAGAAATAATTAAATTAGCAGAAACTAAAAAAGTTTTAGTAGAAGGTCCAATCAAATTTTAGGATAGAAACCAATTTGAAGGCCATTTAGACATTTTAAAAAAAAACATGGATTTTACTATTAAAATGGCTAAAAGAAACTATAATCCACAAGATATGGAAGAATTTAGTGTTCAAATAGCAGAATTATTAAAGTTAAGAGTAATTAGGCATAGTAACAGTAGACATAAAAGTGCTGCATCTATGGTTAGAAATCATGTAGAAATTAAAAGAAGAAAAGCACGAATAGTCATAAACTATAAGCGTTTGAATGATAATACATATGAAGATTAGTAGAAAATTCTTGACAAAGATTAGTTAATTAATGTTAACATAAATTCTTCTTTATTATTGATTTTGATGATAATAAACTTGATTAGGAGTAATGGTAATTAAACCTAGACCTGGCCCAGACCTAGACAAACCTGAAAAATTCGAGCCATGTTCAACACACATCGAATTAAATTTTATCCGGAATTCGGATGCAATTTAATAAATCTGAAAGCCATAGACGAACCCATAGATCTGGAACTCGGATCTTGATATATTTTTTTTAATATCAATTTTTTTCAAAATTATTTAATATAAATAAAAAATTGAAAAAGTAAAAGATGCCCTAGTTGCTCACATTTCACAGCTGCCACCAAAGGCTGAAAGCCAAACATTTCCTCTCTTAATCTCTCTTTGGCTCTTCTCTTCTTTAAATCAAATTAATCATTATCGTCATCACCTCACTAGTCACCACCTTCGTGGCGCGACTATGTTCATCTCATCATGATCACCAGTCTTTTCTGTTGCAACTAGTAACAAGTGTTGAGTGTTAGAAAGTGTATATTTATAAAGGAGAAAATCGTCATTTTACACTTCAAGTCTCACTAACATCTCTAATTTTATTTATTTAAGTCCCTTGTTATTTAATTATGAATATTTTGTTTTAATTATGTATTTTATGTATTTTAGGGGCATCATGGTTATTTCACAATGAACGAGATATTAGATAACAAAACGGATATCACTTTTGAACTCAGGACGGTCGAAAACCTTAAGAGGAGTATAAAAGAAAAAATGGCACTGTTCACACGAACGACACTATTCACATGTACGGTATTGTTCATGGGTACTGTTCACGATACTGTTCATACCGCGTTCAAACCGTGTTACTGTTCAAACCGCGTGGTCAAACCGCGTACTATTGACTGATGACGTGGCGCAATCCTGTGCGTCCAAACTGTTTTTAATCTGATAGTCATGATTTACTCAATGTATCTATAAAAAAAGGGTCTCTCCCCCCTAATTTGACACCCCTGAATCCATTTTTTAGCGTAGTTTTCTGTAATTCTTTCTCCATCTTGTATTTTCTACATATTTTAATAAATTTCCATTTTACCCTTAGTTTAATTATGAGTAGCTAATTTTCTTTCAAGTTTGGATTGAAGGTAAAGTCTCAACATGTGTCATGGGCTTTATTTGGTAAATTTAATTTCTCTTCCCCTCTAATTTCTGTGAAGGTTTTGACTTTTCGTCGACAAATAATAATAATCTTGTATAGTTACCGCCTTGGTTTCACCGGCACTCTAGTATAAGGTTATTATTATTTGGCACGATAAGCCCTTAGCACCATATTGATTAGAGTGTGATTCATGAGGTGTGGATCCCCCCCAATGATTTAATTGGTATTAATAAGGAATCTTTAGCCCATGGTGCATGTTGATACGGATCCAAATACCCAAGCACTTTATTATAATAGCTTCCAGTTCAATTTAATTCCGCTATTCCAATTTAAATTCTAGCATAGTTTAAATTAATTTTCCCCATAAATCCAATCACCCACTTATAAAATTAATTCTACGCCTAATTAAAATCCACCTCCTCGTGGAATCGACACTCGACACCATTAATCTATTCTACAATAGATTCGTGAGCTTGCGAGTTCAACAAAATTTGCACAACAACAAGCTATGGGTTGAACACCACCTTCGCGAATAGCGATCGCAGCTGTATTCATCATCATCGACCACCGTCACGAATACTAAATCTTGAGTTTCGGTTTCCCTCTTTGTAATTTGATGTCTTCCATTTTATGAAAGTGATTTATGCTTTGTTATTCTTAGATTTTAATATTTATGCTCTGTTATGCTTCCTTTTTATTATTTATAGTTAATTTAACTTTGAATTATCTTTATTGTTGTTGTTAATTGATTAGAAATGGTGTTTGCAAAATGTCAAAATGTGTATACCTGTTACAATTAAAAATGGCATATAAAATGGAAGAAGTTGTTGGATTAGTTGTTGATAATAAAACTAATTATGTTTTGATAATTTTTGTAAGTTGACAAATTCATAATGAGAAATGAACAAAGAATTGATCTGGATGTCTCTTGAGTCTGGAGAGAGCAATGAAAGTATTTGATTGCATTTGATTTTTTTTTTCGATTTGGTATTCGTATTTGATTTTTTCTTTTAGAACCTAGATATGATTTGTATTTGATTTGGATTGAATTGCAAATATCTATTTTGACTTCATTCCAGAAATTGTTAATAAGTAATCTTTTATTCGGGTTTAAACCCCGTATTCCGAGAGCCCAGATTTTTCCAAGTTGAACTCAGACCGGACTCGAATTGTAAAATTCAAATTTGAATCCAAGTCCGGTATAGAAAATTGGTGTCACAAAGGAGTCCGAACCCAGACCTGGACCCAAAAATTGCCATCCCTATTAAAGATAGATAACTAGACATATATAACTATTAGAATGAGATAGTTAACTTAACAATCTATCATCTATTGTTAATTATCCATATCCATAGGGAAAACGGTGAAGGGTGTTGAGATTGGAAGTGAGGTGATAATTTGTTCAGGTTCCAATTCGAGTATTGAACTATCTAATGGCCACGTGAAAAGAGTATTTGCATGAAGCCTTCCGAGTTTTAATAAAGCACTTAATATAAATATATGATGATTTATCTATGGCCATGATGCTTGGAAAATGCTGCATCGATTGATTTTTCACTCGAGATAACGAATTATTACGATTATTAATTTATTACAAAACAGCATTTAAGCTTACCTAATAACACAAAACACAAGACGTCACGTCATTGGGCTTCAGCAATGAGGGGATGCATTCAAGAGGGGGCAACGTGCGCTAAGACTATAGAGTACCATGGCCCAATTTACACTTTGTCAAAATTTTAAATTAAAAAAAATATATGTATTGAGGGATAAATGCCCTTTATATCCCTATAATTTGGTTTAATATTCCACATCTCTATAGTTTTATCCCTAATGAATTTAGACAACGCAGATAAAAAAATATTCACGTTTTAAACCAAAAAAAATCATTGTGAATTATATTATTTTTATTTTTATTTTTAAATTTAACTTGGAAGGGAATATAAAATATTAAAAATTATACATATTGAAATTTTTAACTTATTATTATAAATATAATTGTTAACTTGTTACTTTTTTAAAGTAAATTTTTTTTTGGGTATGTTATAATTTAATCAATACCAAATACAATAAATGAAAAGAAATATTTTCTAATTTAATTGGGAAACTAATTAGGTAGTGTTTTTTTGTTTGACTTTTGAATAGGTCTAAATGCATGGTTTTGAATGAAATTTTTTAAAAATATTTGAATATAAGTGCTAAGTTTTTTTAAAGAAAATATTTAAAATCTAATATTTCGACATATATACCTCATGAATATTATGAATGCTTATATTTATTTATTGTAAATATTGATAGTACGTACCTTAACAAAGCATACTTATATTTCTTTAAATATTTTTTAAAAGAATACGTATAACTGGACAAGTTATAAATAATTATTTTACCAGTAAATAAAATTAAAAGTATATAACCTAACAAAGCATAAAAAAAATTTAGAAAAAAATCTGAGATATGTATTTTGTTGAGATTAATAAATGATCCTTATAATGTTATTTATTGGTAGATTATAAATTTTTTTTATTAATTGCATAAACCAACCAAGAATTATCTAATAATTAAAATTAAAATTAATATATTAAAAAGATTAAAATCTATTACAAAAATAGTAGTCTTTTTTAAGTAGTCTATTTCTTTCTTTTTTTGGAAAAATAATAATTTTTTTAATACTAAAACACACTAATATTACATCAAAGACTACAATTGGTATTTACAATCAGGTTATCCAACTGGGAGCCCTCGGCTCGTGTAGACGTGTACATTGATTTGTTAAAGCACAACCTAGATTTTTAAACTCTCAAATATTTGGGGTTGTCTATTCCACTCACATTTAGTGAGGGAGAAGATTGTCTATCTTTTTATAAAGGCTCGATCCCTTTCTCTCACGCATTGTGAATGTAAGGGTTCTTCCATTAAGCCAAAATCTCATTGGTTAAAAAAATAATAATCTTAAATACAATAAATTGGACCTATTATAAAATACACCCAGTTAAAGTTCTATTGCGTAAAAAAATTTCATTTATGTGAAAAAGTAAAAAAGGGAAATAAAGCAAAATCTCCTTTCATTTGACAGAACTAATAGAAACCACCATAGTGTTTTAAAGCACATCCAAAATCCCATAAGTTTCAACTATTCTGCTAATCTTACCATTTTATCCTTAGTGGTTGTTAACATTAAGAATATTTAACTTGGTGGTTATTTAATATTAAGAATATTTAATTAATTGAATAATTTTTTAGCCTAATTGATAAAAAAAAATTATGGGAAAAGTAATGGAATTGTTGTATTGTCTCAATTAATTTTGAAATTTTTTTTAGAATTAATTGAAAATTAAAATATAGAATTAATATATTTATTTTTTTGTGTGTGTGTGTACCACTTGAAATTTGCCTGGTGTTTTAAAAAATATTCAAACCCCCATGTGTTAACTTTTTTACTAATTTTACCACGTTATTATTGGTGGTCGTTTAACGTTTGAATATCTAACTATTTAATAAATTAAATAATTTTTTAATTATAATAAATTGAAAAGTCATGGAAAAAAAAAGTAACTGAATTGTTATCATTTTTCAAATTTTGTAAAAATTTTAGAATTAATTGAAAAATTAAAATACAACATTAATATATTTGTTTCTTTGTGTATATATAAATACTTTTTTTTGGGAGAACAACAAGTTGATGGGTTTATTTATATTTCAATTAATTTTGAAAAAAATTTCATAATTAATTGAAAATTTATAACAAACCTTACTTTTCCCATAAATTTTCAATTATGTATGATTAAAAAATTATTCAATTAATTAAATAATCGAAAGTATTCATATTTTTAACATCAAATAACTATCAAGAATAAGATGTTAAAATTAACAAAAGTTGACACTCATGGCAGTTTTGATGCATTTTAAAATATCAGGAGGGTTTCAATTAGTTTTTTCAAACAACAAGGAGTTTAGCTCCTTTTTCCTTTAAATAGTTGAATACACCAAAGAAAGAAAAAGGAAGTTAATATAAATATAAAAAAATGATAAAAAGATAGTGTAACACTAGTAAAATATTTTATTTAAAAAATGTTTTAAAAATATTTTAGTGGAGTATTACAAATTGGTATCAGAGCCTAAGGTTTAAAACGATTCTGTAGACCGTGCATATGCAGAAGTCAAGGGGAAGGACAAAGCTCAGCTTTTTAATTAAAACTTGAAATTAAGATAATTAGGAAAATCATACATTTGATTTGTTTGACATATAGAAATTAGATTAAAAACTTGTTGAGATGTCAAGCACTAGGGATAATAGAAGCAAAAGGACATAAAGAACTTCAAGGGAACAATTTGCAATTGATCGACTTACAGACATTGTGGCACGACTTTTGGAAAGGTAGGTTAGAAGGAATGAACATACTCAGGCAATGAACAACACAAGGAGCGAATTTAGAAGATTAACTCTACCCACATTTGAAGGAGGTGTATATCCTATTGCAGCAGACCAATTGTTACGAACCATGGAAAGACTAATAGAAGTAGCTAAAGTGCCTGAAGAAAAAAAAAGTCACTTGTGTCTCCTTTATGCTACGAGAAACGACGGAATACTAGTAGAACTCTATTAAACAAATTCATAATGAAGCAACAATGCAATGGGTGGAATTTAAAGAACACTTCTATAACAAATACTTTTCAGAGACTGTTCGCTCAGCCAAAAAGAGAGAGTTTGTTTATTTACAACAGAGAAGGATGTATGTGCTAGAATACATTCGAAAATTTGATAAGCTCTCTCGATATGCCCCACATATGGTTGCAATTGAAAACTTGAAAAAGGACCACTTTATGTAAGGATTGTGCAAACATCTCGCAAAAGACTTAAAGGTGGCTGGAGTTCATGATGCTTCCTTCAACGAACTCATCGATCGAACAAGTAGATGAAGAAAAGAAAGAAGAAAAATGTAAGGAATAAAGGAAGTGTATACTAGGGGAATTTTCTAGCTAACCACCAAAGACAACGCTCAAATAGCGATAAGAGAAAAGGAACGCCAATGGTTCGAGATCAGAATAAAAGCAAGCGCCCAAAGAATCATCAGAAGGAGGTCACACAGAAAACAAAATACAATCAGTGCTGCAAAACTCACCTTAGGGAATGTTGAGGAAATACCAGAACATGTTTCAAATGTGGAAATGAGTGAAACTTCATCAAGGACTACCTAGAGAATGGTGCACAACAAGAAAAAGCTAATGCTCGAGTATTTACACTCACCAAGATAGATGCAGAAGGAAACCCCTCAGTAATATCAGGTGAATTATCAATCTCCAAAACTCTTGCACATATAACTATCAAAGCATTGTGTCAAGATAGATTGCAAGAAAAATAAAGTAACTTTTTGACCATTACAAAATGAATCATTTACAGTCAAAGGAAAATTCAAAGAGAAAAAAAAGTCTATCATCTCTGCCTTAAAAGCAACTAGACTATTAAATGGAAGATGTGAGGGGTATTTAGCAAGTGTGGTCATCGAAATAAGAGAGCAAAGATCCAAGTTGGAAGATATTCTAGTGGTGAACGAATTTCCTAAGGTTTTTCCTAAAGAACTCCTAAGATTGTGACCAGATCAAGAAATTAAATTCAAAATCAATTTGTTATCAAGAACTACCCCAATTTCAAAGGCGCCTTATAGGATGGCCCCATCAAAATTAAAGGAGTTAAAGAGTCAATTGTAGGAATTACTAGAGAAAGACTATATACGCCTAAGTTATTCACCATGAGGAGCACCAGTACAATTTGTAAAAAAGAGGGATGGATCAATGTGAATGTGCATCGACTATCGAGAGCTAAACAAGGTGACTATCAAGAATAAGTACCCAGTTCCGTGCATTGATAACTTATTTGATCAGCTACAAGGAGTATCTGTATTTTCAAAGATTGATCTACGATCGCGATATAACCAATTATGAATTAAAGAGGAAAATATTCCTAAAACATCATTCATAACACGTTATGGACATTATGAGTTTATCGTCATGCTATTTGGTTTAACTAATGCCCCAGCAGCCTCCATGGACCTCATGAACAGGGTATTTAAAAACTACCTAGACAAATTCATAATAATGTTCATTGACGACATTTTGTTCTACTCACAAACAAATGAAGAGCATGTTAAGCACCTGAGGATCACTCTTTAGACCTTAAAGAAAAAGCAACTTTATGCAAAATTTAAGAAATGTGAATTTTGGCTTGAAAAAATTATATTCCTAGAACACGTCGTGTCTAGGGATGGAATTTCAGTAGAACCCTTAAAGGTAGAAGATGTGAGCCAATGGTCCAGGCCAACTAATACAAGAGAAGTCAGAAGCTTCTTGGGTTTGGCTGGATATTATCGAAGATTTATAGAAGGGTTCTCCAAGATCGCAATGCCATTGACCCAATTGACTAAGAAAAATGTCAAGTTTGTGTGGACACCAGAATGCGAGGAAAGCTTCAAAGAACTAAAACAACGATTGGTTACCACTTTAATCTTAGCCATTCATAACATTTTTGAGGAATTTGTCATCTATAGCAATGCCTCCAAAAGTGGAATAGGATGTGTCCTCATGCAAAATGCAAAAGTCATTGTATATGCTTCTAAACAATTGAAGGAGTATGAGAAAAATTATCCAACACATGATTTGGAGTTGGCAGCGGTGGTGCGCATATAAAAAATATAGCATCACTATTTAATGGGGGTACATTGTAAGATTTATACCGATCACAAGAGCCTTAAATACTTATTTACACAAAAGAAGTTGAATATGCAGCAACGGCGTTGGCTAGAGCTTGTAAAATACTACGATTGTGAAATAAACTATCACCCTGGAAAAGCAAATGTGGTAGTAGATGCACTAAGTTGAAAGTCAAGCCTGTCAGCTTTAAGAATTCCATCTAAGTTGTTACAAAATGATACATGTAAGGCAAAGATCGAGCTAGTAATAAGAAAAATTAGCCAATATGATACTTCGCTCAACCTTATTAGAAAAGATTAAGGAAGGGCAGGAAAGCGATTCTTACTTAAAGAAGTTGAAGATAGAAGCCAACTTAAAGGAGCATCGTTCAAGAAGTCAAAATAGGGAATCATTTTATTCAAGGATAGAATATGTGTACTAGAAATTCAACTTGAAGCTCACACGACCCCATATTCACTTCATCTTGGCACAACAAAGATGTACAAAGACTTAAATAAGCATTATTAGTGGCCTGGAATGAAGAAGGATATAGTTGAGTTCATGGCAAAATGTCTCATTTGTCAACAAATAAAAGTGGAGCACCAGAGACTAGTAGAACTATTTGAATCCAATCAAGTTCCTCAATAGAAGTGAGAAGAAATCACAATGGACTTCGTCATTAGTCTTCCAAGGACTGCAAAAATGCATGATGCTACTTAGGTAATCGTCAATCGACTCACAAAGTCTTCTCGCTTTTTGCCTATTTGAATGACGTACACCATAGACTAGCTTACACAAATATACGTAAAAAAGATAGTAAGACAACATGATGTACCTATTTCTATTATTTCTGACCGAGATGCAAGGTTTACTTCGACATTCTAGAAAAAGTTACACAGCACTATAGGGATAAAATTAAAATTTAGTACAACATTTCATCCTCAAACAAATGGCCAGTTAGAAAGAACAATTCAAACGCTCGAAGATATGTTGCAAGGATGTGATATCGACTTTCAAGGATCATGGAGTAAGTATTTATCATTGGTTGAATTTGACTACAACAATAGCTATCAAGCAACAATCGGCATGGCACTACATGAAGCTCTATATGGTAGAAAATATAGATCGCCTATTAATTGGGATGAGATGAGTGAGCAAAGGTATCTTGGACTTGACTTAATTACTGTCTCATTTGAAGCGATTGAGAAAATATGTCAAAAAATGCAAGCAGCTCAAAGTCAACAGAAAAGTTATGTTGATAAAAGGCGAAGGCCTTTGAAATTTCAAGTTGGTAACAAAGTATTTCTAAAAGTTACTTCAGTAAAAGGATCGATAAGATTTGGGAACAAAGAAAAATTAAGTCTGAGGTTTATTAGGCCATTTGAAATATTATAACGTGTTGGGAATGTTTCCTACCGACTTGCTCTCCCACCATCGTTATCAAGAATATATAATGTCTTTCATGTCTCCATGTTAAAAAAAATATTCCAGACTTCTCTCATGTGCTAGATTATAGGCCTCTTCAATTACAAGAAGACCTAACCTATGAAGAACGTCCAATTTAAATTCTTGATAGAAAGATAAAAGCGTTAAGGAACAAGAAGATCCCTTTACTTAAATTAGTATGGTGAAATAGCTCAGTGGAGGAGGCAACATTGGAACGTGAGGAAGAGATGAAGAATAAGTATCCTGATCTATTCAGTAAGTAAATTTCGATGATGAAATTTTCTTTAAGGGGAGAGAAAATTGTGAGGTAAAATTTTCTCACTTAAATATAATATAATTTACTTTAAATTAATAAGCTTCCTTAAGTATTAAAATAATAATAATAATAATAATAATATAAAATATTTAATTCTAATTTATAATGACATAAGTAATGACATAAGTAATGATGACATAAGCAATTACATAAGTAATGATGTAAGAGAAATTTGTAGAGAGGTTAAGAATTCTAAAATTTAGTAAGATATTTATGAAGAATAATCTCAACTATTAATCAAGAGTTATGGTGGCAAAAAATTAATCATCTATTAACCTTAAAAAATCCTATAAATACACCCTACCCCCTTTCATTTTCAATGTAACTTACAAATTTTACCCTCTTCTTTTCTAAGTCATAACATCAAGAGTAAAGAAATCTTTAATTTAGAAATGTCTAAAGAAGTCAAGATCAAGAGGTAAGTAGCACTTTAGCTGCAATGTAGGGACAAAATTCTTTTCATACTTAACTTCAGTTATACAATTCCTTTATTTTATGATAACTACTATGATGTAAATTTTTATATGGTCGGCTATGCCGCCTAATCTATGAAAGTTATTTATGTTATGATCGGCCATGCCACCTAATCTATGATACTTAATTATGTTATGGTCAGCTCTGTCATCTATACTATAATTTCATTTTGTTTAATCTTTGTATGGACTGCACTACCGCCTATATTAAAGATTGTTGTCTTTAAATAGTGTTGTGTGTTGATTCTGTTGTGCATCTAAGAACTTCAAATGTCTATGACATAAGTTGCATTAGATGCATGTATTTCATGATTACTTTATAAAAAAAATGTTTTAAAAAATGAATTTATGAAAAATGGGTGATTGTACTATCAGGTGGCAAAGTTTCCAAGAAGAGCAAGCCCTCCAAGGTAAGTAAAAAGATATCTTTTGGGACAGCAATACTTAACGCCTAAAAGATCAACCAATCAGGCCCAATGGCATATTGTTTAAAGAGTAAAAGTGTCAGCATTGTAATGCAACATATCTAGGGCCCTAATAAAGTTGTTTTGTATTTTCTAAGTTCTTTTAAAAATTTAATATGATCATCCATATGCATAATAATTTATACATGCATCAAAGTGTTATTTTACTGGGCATTAGCTCATAAAGTCCTTACATTGCGGGTAACGATGAGTAGGGCAAGCTAGCGCCAGTCCTAACCGAGACAAAGTGCATATGGGTATAACAAACCTTGGGTTTTATGATGGACTCAGCTTTGTTTTAATTAAAAAAAAAGTATCTCAGCTTTATGTAATAATAAAAGTTTTGAAATATGCTAAGGAATCTTTGAATGACTCCTATTTTTAGAATTCGTATTTACATTAAAATATAGTGTTTTAAAACTTTTTTTAAATAAATAATTAGTTGAAGTGTTACTTACCTATTAATCTTGACTTCTTTAGACCTTCATAAATTAAGGATTTCTCTACTCTTGATTAGAGGTGGCCAATGGGCCAGACGGCACGAGGCACGGCACGTGTCCGTACAGCACAACACGACATGAGCATGTTTCGGTGGAGCAAGTGGCACGGCACGGCACGTGGGCTTAAATTTTAGGCACGTGGGCCTTAAAATCACGACACAATTAGAGATTGGCTAAAGCACGGCGCGCGAAAAAATACACAATAAGCACGTTTCATTTTTTAATGAAAGTAAACTTAAAATTTTATGATTTTACAAATAACTTAAAATTGAATCTTTTAATATATTTTATTAGCTCAAGTTTTTTTAAATTTATTTAATTCTTAGTTTCAAAAAAATTAAAATTGATTTATGTTTATAATTTATTAAATAAATAATTGATATCATGATTTTAATAAATAAAATTATAAATATCATGATTTTATAAACTGTGATATATGACTCTCCATAATTCCAAGTTAACAATTAAGTTAACCCTTAAAAAAAATATTACTATTGTTGTTGTTGTTGTTGTTGTTAAGTACTAAAAAAGAATTCTAATACCATAGAGTCAAACTTAGCAACTAATATTCCATTATCTTATTATTATTAATTTATTATTATTGAATATGGACTTAAGTTTTAAATTTTTATAGGGTTATTATCATTTTACTACTTCAGGAATTGTCAAATATCAAATGACTACAAGAAGTATTGTCTCCTATCATTTTACTACTATATCTTTATAAAAATATCATTTTACTACTTTTCCGTTACAATTGTTAGTTGACCATTAGTTGACCGTTAGTTAACTAATAAAATACCAATTTTACCCTTCATGATTAAAAAAAATAATAAGATAAATTTATAATTCATATATCATAATTCTAGTAAAAAAAATTATGTTGGTATTTTATATCTATTTTAATAAATATATTACAAATTTATTTTATAAATAACTTTTAAATATTTTTTTTAATCATGAAGGGTGAAATTGGTATTTTGTTAGTCAACTAACTGGTCAACTAACGGTCAACTAGTGGTCAACTAACTGTCAACTAACAGTTGTAACGGAAACGTAATAAAATGATATTTTTATAAAGATATAGTAGTAAAATGATAGAAATAATACTTCTTGTAGTCATTTGATATTTGATAATTTCAAGAAGAAACGATAATAACCCTTTTTTATTCTATTAAATTTGAATAAAGGCACATGAATTTAAAAAAAGTACATAGATTTAAAAAAAAATAAGATAACAACTTGGCATGCGCTTGTTTTTAAAAAAAGTGAGCTTTTTTTCTTAGGTATGGCACAACCCACAGCACGTGTGCCGGGCTGGGCCTAAGAGAAAAAAGTTAGGTATGGTATGACACGAAACGCATAGTGGGCAAGGCACGATACAAGCATGAACACGAATATGTGTGGGCATCATTTGATGGGCCTGGGACGGCACGGCAGGTTGGCAACCTCTGCTCTTGATGTTATGACTTATAATAGAAAATGGTGAAATTTCTAGGTTGCATTGAAAATGAAAGGGGGTAGGGGATATTTTTCAAGCCCATGTCCAAGCCCACTGTCAGTTTAACGTGCGGGATTGGGCCAGGCTCGGGCTTTATTTATTTATTTATTTTAAATTTTTTAAATTATTGTAAATTTGATATAAATTAATGATCAATAAGTTATTACAATCATAGATAAATTTTAAAAAATGAATATTTCAAATTAAAATAATAAATAAAAGCTCATAATTTTTATTTTTTTTAATACTGAATTTTTTAATTCAAACGCTCTCTTAATTAATTAACACAAAAGAGAGAATTTAGTATCATAATTTTAGTTTTTTTGAATTATCATTAATTTATAAGTTAAGAATTTAAGTTTTCTTTTTCATTTTTAAATTACTTTTCAATTTTAATTATATTATTTTAATTTATAAATTTATTTTTTAAAAAAAGTAGTGGGCCTGGGCCTTGTACGGTTCTTTTATTCTTGGGCCCTCGTCCAGGCCCGCAGGCCTGGGAAGCTCGGCCCGGGCTTTTTTGCCACCCCTATTCTCAAGGCTAATGGATGGCTAGGATTTTGCCACCATAACTCTTGATTAATGGTTGTAATTATCCTTCATAAATACCTTACTAAATTCTAGAATTCTTAACTCTCTCTACAAACTTCTCTTACATCATTACTTATGTCATTGTTTATGTTATCATCACTTATGTCATTGCTTATGTCATCATTACTTAAAATTAAATATTATTATTATTTTTTTTTAATTCTTAAGGAAGCTTATTAACTTAAAGTAAATTCTATTATATTTAAGTGAGAAAATTGCTGCTTATGTCATTATTACTTATGTCATTGCTTATGTCATCATTACTTAAAATTAATTATTTTATATTATTATTATTATTATTTTAATATTTAAGGAAGCTTATTAACTTAAAGTAAATTCTATTATATTTAAGTGAGAAAATTGCACCTCACAGAAAATTGCACCTCATAAATATCATGGTTTTATAAACGATGATATATGACTCTACGTAATTCCAAGTTAACAATTAAGTTAACCCTTAAAAAAATTATTATTATTGTTGTTGTTGTTGTTGTTAAGTACTAAAAAAGAATTCTAATACGATAGAGTCAAACTTAGCAACTAATATTACATTATCTTATTATTATTAATTTATTATTATTGAATATGGACTTGAGTTTTAAATTTTTTATTGGGTTATTATCATTTTACTACTTCAGAATTGTCAAATATCAAATGACTACAAGAAGATTGTCTCATATCATTTTACTACTATATCTTTATAAAAATATCATTTTACTACTTTCCGTTACAATTTTTTTAGTTGATTATTAGTTGACCGTTAGTTAACTAATAAAATATCAATTTTACCCTTTCATAATTAAAAAAATAATAAGATAAATTTATAATTCATATATTATAATTCTAGTAAAAAAATTATGTTGGTATTTTATATTAATTTTAATAAATATATTACAAATTTATTTTGTAAATAACCTTCAAATTTTTTTTTAATCATGAAGGGTGAAATTGGTATTTTATTAGTCAACTAACTAGTAAACTAACAGTCAACTAGCAGTCAACTAACGGTCAACTAACAGTTGTAACGGAAAAGTAGTAAAATGATATTTTTATAAAGATATAGTAGTAAAATGATAGGAGATAATACTTCTTGTATTCAGTTGATATTTGATAATTTCTGAAGTAGTAAAATGATAATAACCCTTTTTATTCTATTAAATTTGAATAAAGGCACATGAATTTAAAAAAAGTACATAGATTTAAAAAAAATAAGATAACAACTTGGCATGCGCTTGTTTTTTAAAAAAGTGAGCTTTTTTTCTTAGGTATGGCACCCACAAAGACGTGTCTTGGACTGACCGGCCTAAGAGAAAAAAGTTAGGTATGGTGTGGCACGAAACGCATAATGAGCAAGGCACGATACAAGCATGAGCACGAATATGTGTGGGCATCCTTTGATGGGCCTGGGCCGGCACAGCAAGTTGGCAACCTCTGCTCTTGATGTTATGACTTATAATAGAAAATGGTGAAATTTCTAGGTTGCATTGAAAATGAAAGGGGGTAGGGGATATTTTTCAAGCCCATGCCCAAGCCCACTGTCAGTTTAACGTGCGGGATTGGGCCGGGCTCGGGCCAGGCTTGGGCTTTATTTATTTATTTATTTTAAATTTTTTAAATTATTGTAAATTTGATATAAATTAATGATCGATAAGTTATTGCAATCATAGAAAAATTTAAAAAAATAAATATTTTAAATTAAAATAATAAATAAAAGCTCATAATTTTTATTTTTTTTAATACTGAATTTTTTAATTCAAACGCTCTCTTAATTAATTAGCACAAAAGAGAGAATTTAGTATCATAATTTTAGTTTTTTTGAATTATCATTGATTTATAAGTTAAGAATTTAAGTTTTCTTTTTCATTTTTAAATTACTTTTCAATTTTAATTATATTATTTTATTTTATAAAATTATTTTTTAAAAAAAGTAGTGGGCCTAGGCCTTGTACGGTTCTTTTTTTCTTGGGCCCTCGTCCAGGTCTGCAGGCCTGGGAAGCTCGGTCGAGACTTTTTTGCCACCCCTATTCTCAAGGCTAATGGATGGCTAGGATTTTGTCACCATAACTCTTGATTAATAGTTGTAATTATCCTTCATAAATACCTTACTAAATTCTAGAATTCTTAACTCTCTCTACAAACTTCTCTCACATCATTACTTATGTCATTGTTTATGTTATCATCACTTATGTCATCATTACTTAAAATTAAATATTATTATTATTATTATTATTATTATTATTTTAATTCTTAAGGAAGCTTATTAACTTAAAGTAAATTCTATTATATTTAAGTGAGGAAATTGCTGCTTATGTCATCATTACTTAAAATTAATTATTTTATATTATTATTATTATTATTTTAATATTTAAGGAAGCTTATTAACTTAAAGTAAATTCTATTATATTTAAGTGAGAAAATTGCACCTCACAGATAGTTTGTATAATAATAAATAATTATATTTAACAAGGGTATTAATGAGAAAAATATTAAGGTTTCATTATTAAGATAAATAACTAACTATTTAATTTAAACTTATAAATAACTTAATATAAATAAAAAAAACTAAAAATTCAACATGTTTGAAACTAAGTAAAAGTCAATAATATTATTTTTAGCTATTTTCCTTTTAGAAAATAATATATTTTACATGATTAATAATTATTTTGAAAATTTGAATAAGATTGAAAATAATTTTATTATTTCTATTATTATTATTATTTGTTTTCTATTTAAAATAATTCACTATTATTTATGTCGCTTTTTTAATTATCTAAATTTAGTAGGGTAACAATGTTAAATTAAGGAAACAAATTAAGAAAAAAGGGCTCTGGAATATTTTAAAAATTAAGGGGATGTGATGGGTTTTAAGTCAAATTAGAGGGGATGTAAAGAACATCCACTTATAATTTAAGAATACAATCTCTATTTTGGCCATGTACATTTCTTCCACAACTTTTATACGTTAGATCGGCCCCAGTGGAGTTGAAATTCCTGCTCCTCCCCTAAGTTATAATGTATATGCATACACTACGGCTCAAATAAATTTTTTTAAAAAAAAACATATATCGGAAAAGACTTGAAATAGTGATCACAAGCAAAACCTCTTTTGGGATCCATGTGTAATTATAGCACAACAATTTAGCTTTGAAAGCACAACGACCACGACAAGGCTGATCCAAATGAGGCCTAAGCAGGTGGATTGCAGACTGCAGACTATTGCCTAAATAAAAGAAGTAATTCAACATAGTACATGCAAAATCATAGGAAGTTCTTGTTTGTCCCATGATTTCACAGTAATAGAGCTTGAGCTCCGATTTGGAGATTAAAATAGTAATATGTAAAAGGACACATGAATGGCGTGTTGCTAAAAAGAGAAAAAAATAATGCTGGAAACGATCACCTTTTCTTTTTTTTTAATAATATATGGGCCCCCGTTATTGTAACATTTTGATAACCTGATCTCAAGCAATTATAAATTTGTTGATAGACTGTCACACCAAGTAGAACTTACAATACCAGATCCTTTACATTCTCATAAATAAAAATCACGCCCACGTAAATGATGACGTGATAAATTGAAAAAATGACATAAACGTGACGTGGAGGAACTTGGTCCACATGATGAAGCAAGAAGAAATGGTGTAGGTAGGTTGGCAATTGAGCATTGAACCGACGTGGCTCCATCAATTTTTTGAAAATGGGATTGGATTTGGAGGTAGGTGGTGTACTTTAAAAATATTGAGTTTATCTCACTCCACTTTCCATGGTGGTGGGTGAAGAACTAGTCTCTTCCATTCATTTCTTTATTTCTTTCATTTCCCCTTCAAAAGAAAAAAAAAAAAAAAACTTCTTCTCGACTCTTTTACAATCCTAATAAACAAACTTATTTATTTTTTTAATCAAATTTCATTAGCAATTATATCTAGCAATTATAGATGTAATGTTAAAATAACGCTATATAAGAGCTAAAAGACATTTTAATCAAGATGGAGCTTTAGCAATTCTTTCATATTAACGAATAGATATAAAATAATTTTTTTTAAAAGAAAAAAATTGGTGAAATTTTAAATTTAAATTCTTGAGTGGTGACTTAAATCATCATTTTTTTTTATAATATTAATAGGCAAGTTCTTGAGGTTGTGTTATGAAAAAAAAAATGGAAGGAAAAATTGAAAAAATAAAATAAGGGTGTTTGATAATGCACTAATAAAACCTTTTAACGATTGTACTTTCATTGAATATGTTGCCAATGCATGTCTCCATCGACGGTTAGATAAGCGTGTGATGGCAGCATCGCCAACCAAATTTATATATATATATATATATATATATATGGAATTATTACAAACTATAGATACATATAATTTGAAAATTACATTTGGATGTATAAATTTTGTAGTTCGTATTTGATGTCTATTTAGTAGTAATTACAAAGTTAATCCCATAAATGCACATAAGATATCTATCATTATAAACTTTGACAAATTTCATGTTCGTTCGGCAATTGATTAATCAGGGTTAGCATTAATAAACGTTTAATGGATTTTTAAATGCCGTGATATGATATGAATTGCAGACAGGTGGACCGGTAGATAAAATACCTGAATAAAAAAAAGGAAAGAAGAAAAAACACGACCTTTTGGCGGCAAGTTAGCCAAAGGCACTTAACGGTTGACATTTTGTTTGACGGTAACTTAACGATTGACTTTGAATACGCAAATATTAATTAATTTTCTTGCGGTCCGACACCTAACGGGGTTTTGCAATTACCGTTCACATGGCCGGCCTGAGTCTAAAGCAAAAAAAAATATTAATGATGCCTTTTTATAATTATAATTAAATTTGTTTTAAAAAACTATTTTATGTTTTTCCTTCATCTTTTTTAAGATACAAAAGTGTTTTTATTAGAAATTTATGTATTAACTTTAATTTTTTAAAATAAATAAAATATTAAAGTTGGTTAAAATATAGTTTAATTTCTATTAATGAATTTTAATTATTTATAAAATAAAGAGCCCTTTCGATAAATAAAATAGGCTTTGCGAGTAATACCAGGGGATAATTTTTTGGGAGGACCTTAGGTACGCGCCTTGCTAGCATATGTCTTGTTCTTCCCGTGAAAATTCTTTTAAACGGAATAAATAAATAAAATGAGGTTAGGTTGCATTGTGCTCACGCCATGAAGGATTATCAAAAAATGATTTTTGAAATTGAGAGGCTGTTTGGTATTGTTTCCAACCCTCAATTTTCATTTTGCAAGAACATACTATTGTTGTTGTTTGGTAGGTTTTTACTAACATTACTATTGTTGTTGTTGAAAACAAGTCATACCTATTTTACCATTATATTCGGAAAAGAAATTTGGTAGACACAAAATCTTTGTTCTCCACCTTAAGAGAACTCTATATCTATATGTTGAATTATGGTTGATAAATGATTTTAATTTTATATTTGAAATAGGTTTCGCGGCCTTTATATTTATTTATTTGTTATAAGGTAATCTCGATGGAATGCGAGAAACCGTATTAAAATATAAAAATGAAATACAGTTAATTAGGGGGAATATTATGAGCCTTGCCATCATCAAATGCATAAAGTTAAAACAAAATAAAATCATGAAATAACATAAGCATAATTTGAAAATAGGACATATATTAGCAAAAGCTAAAAACTAAAAAGCTATTTGCATTTTGGGAAGAAGAACGTTAATCTCTGAAGGAGAGGAATCCTACTAAGTGAAGGGAAAGAAATATTTTAGACCCCATAAAGAGTAAACTGTTTAAATTATTGGATCAAATTGATCCATAATTACGTTTCATATCCTTTTCTAGATTTAGATAGCAGGATAATCTGTGTGGGTATTACTTGTATTTAGTTTTAGATGATATCTTATGAACCTAAACATGAATTTGGAGAAAATAAATGTGGATCCAGATTTAGATTTTACCATTCCTAGTTGGAACTTGGTAACTCATGGTGCATGGTAGGTGAATTGTTGATTGTGCATGGTGAGTTGTGGGTGAAATAGTTGCTATTTGAAAAAAGTCATAAAAGTAAGGAAGAAGTTATTTGAATTCATTAAACCACTTATTAAATCTATTAACCCATGTAAATGCCCAATATAAGCTTATTAAATAAAATTATTATTAAAAAATATTTTACTTAAGTGACAAATAATTAAACTCATATATATATTTAACCCTTAATTAATAAATATTTATTAATTGTTTTATTCGAGCAAAAGTTTTGATATCATTTATGCGCAAATCTTCTCGATAGTTTTATTTTACGAATGATAAATCTGATATCAAATTAACTCCACTAAGTTATTTTCAGGCTCTTTTGTTTTCTTCTTCTTTTTCATCTTTTCTTTTTTCATTAAAATCTTAGATCATTTAGCGTACAAAGATCAAGGAAGCTATTAACCAATATGAAACTATAGATGGTAATAACAACATTTAAGAAATTATAAAAGTTGAAAAAAAAAAATAGCAACAAGTTATTTCTTTGATTTTCCTTCTCTTTGAAGCTAAACAAAGAGACTTTCACGAGCAGCAGAATTCCAAATAACATGTGATTTTAAGTTAAATGTAATTAGAGATGGGTTTAACGTTAAAGAAGGGATGTAGTGAATAAAACTCTTATCATTTAATTTTTTTTAGTATGATTATAATAATAATTTGTGTGATAAGTATTATAATAACAAATAAATTTATTAAAGGATATATTTCTTAAATATCTTGATGAGTTCAAATAACTCACTGTAAAAGTAATCTCTCACATTTTCTCAGATTTTTATTTCATGTAACTTCTTTCTATACGTATTATTATTGTTATTATTATTGTTTCATTAAGGCATACGCAATGGTGGTGTCGTCTCTGCCCTCTCCTTTTTATGCCAGAACGACGTAGAGAAGTTGTTGACTGGGCCGAGGGTGAAATCCTTTTGCGTGAATCAAAATGTCACATCTTTCATGTGCGTGTATAAATTTTTTATTGAGTTAATGGCCGTATAGTAATTGAAAGTCACGCCATTTTATAAAACCGGCGCCGCAACATAACCTAACCTTTTCTTATCACCGTTATTATTATATACAAAACAAAAGATAAATTTCTGTTTGAAGCAACTAAAGGTTTTTACATTTATTTATTTTTTTAAATTAAGAAATTAGAAATTATCAAACAAGCACCTAATCATTTTTTCTTGAAAGAAAACTAGTCACTAGAGAAGTTGGCAAAGAAGAATTAAATTTTTTTGGAGGTTGATTATCTACCGATTATTTTTTTTATTTTTTTAATATACATATATATTTTTTATTAAATTCTAACTAGTACATTTTCTTGCACATATCCATTTCTTTATGCTCGTAATTAAGAAAATTAACGGAAAATTGGACAAATGATTGTTTTGGCACAAATGTAAAATTATAGTTTTGCCATTAATAAATGCTAAAAAAATCAGATTTAATATTATAGTTTCAATTTTCATTTTTGTTCCATTGAATTAATTCTTCTGAGCTCTAATTCTCCCGCAAGTCTATTTGAGGGAACAAACCTTTTAATTTATTCACATGTTTTGACTTTACATCCTCAAATATTTTCTTCAGTTACTAGGCGTTCTGTGAAATTACATTCCATGCACATAAGATCAAAAGCCCCAAGCACAAAGCATAGTCGAAATAGCGTTAATGCCACCAAAGCTGTCATCGTAAACCACAACCCTCTGATAACATTCATGGCCAAAATCGTCTTCATGCAGATCTCTCCCGCCAACGAAGACGTCAAGAACACCATCTCGGTAGTACCTATGAAGCTAAGCTACCACATCACCACATTGTCGACAATTGTCATGCAGTAAACGACCCACATCACCACATTGCCGATAATTGTCAGGCAGTAAACCACCGGCCCTTGGTCATAAACCATCTGTCCCTCTCTCTTCATCTTCAAATACCCGCCGCCCGACGGCATCCTAATGGTGGCCAACACTGTGGCGGCAATCTCCATCACCAACTATGTTTCCCTCACCATTGAGTAGCAGTAAACTTTCTTGTAAATCATCTCCATGACTAGCAAATACAAAGTGAAAAACAAGCCAGCAGCACCATGTAACATATTCAAGATTCTCAATTTGTTGCATTGATCCAGAAGCTCGGTGCATTTAAAGAGGTAATAAGGAGGAAGATTAGTAGGAGGAATAAAGGAAAGCCGACCCATTGAACCCAAGTGGAAGAAAATGTAGGGTGCGTTTGGGATTGAGATCTTGTAGGTAAAAAAAAAAACTGTGACTATGAAACAAATATTAATAATATGTAGTAAATATAAATTATAAATAATAATTTTTATAAAATTATTAAAGATATAATAAATTTTCTCTTATATAAGTGAAAATTTACAGTAACATATCTTTTTCAAGTTCATGTTGATTAGTGTTTATCAAACACTTTAGTCTTGTAAACTTCATCCAACCTCAATCCCAAACGCACCCGTAATCTTGTTATCTCTGATTTGTTGTGTTATAGAATCAATAATTTTACTATCATCATCAAGGTTATAACAGGATGCAGACAAAAGAGGATGGGTGTCAGAAAATGTAACTTTAGGTAGAATTCAATAAATAAAAAATATATTTAAAAAAAACATAAAAAAATAAGTGGTCGATAGATAATTATCTTTTTTTTAATCCTTCTGCTTTTCTCAAGATTCTAACTCAAACGCTAACCAAATAATATTGTTTGAGAATTACTCAACTAAGCCCCTTAGGCTAAATAATCACATACGTTATTCTGACATATTATTTCATGACAAAAGAATTCTCACAATTACTTAAACTCATGAATTTTTTTTTTATCATACCACCAAAATCGCTAAAGGAAGATTTTGTCCATTAAAATGTAAAGAAAATGACAAAATAAAATATTTTAATATTAAACTTTTGAAAATATACTAATTATATTTAAAAAAAAGTTATCCAAATATTTCTTCCAATATTTATATTTATATCAATTACAATGTTAAGTTTAATAAAAACAAATAATTATTTTAAGAAATTAGTTTTATCTTTTTAAAAAGGTTGGGGGTTGGGGTTGGCAAAGATGAAATCAAAATTTTCACTCTTACGTTCCCAAAATTTGAACTCAGGTGTCCAGTTAGATAAAATTAATTGAAAATCACTTGGTCAAGCTCCACTAAGTTAAACTGCTTTTATCTCAATTGCTTGTTCTTTTAATATTTATACATATATCAATCAAATAATATAAATTAGTTACGATATCAAAACAATAAGTAATTACTTTACGAAACTAATTTATGTTCATAGTTTGTTTTTCAACATTTTTATTCATATCAATTTAATAAATACATATCAATTACAATATTAAATTTAATAATACTTAATTTTTTTTTTACTGGAAACTATCATTTTACTACTTGAATTTTTCGTTCTTATCAAATCATCATTGCAGTTTAAATTTGTAAAATGGTGTAATTTTCACCAAATTGACCTAGATTATTGAAATACCACAAATATTACCGTGACATCAACATTTTAATAATGATGTTGTGATTTAATGGTAAATTGACAAAAAATGAAAAGATATGTGGTTTAAACAATCATCAGAATTTCTTGATGATTTAGTGGGTGGCAAATTGATAGAGAAATTAAGTAAGTTTAAATAATTTTCAGAATTTCTTGGTGATGAAGTAATTTTTCATGATAGAGTAAGTGGTCATTTGATAATTTAACCCAATAAGTTAATCAAATTAATTTTGAACAATAATAAAAAACAAAAAGTAAAACGTATAGAGGATTTAACATCTTAAATCTATAGGGCTACGTCTAGATATTAAGTAATGAAGATGGAAATCTATTAAATTTATACAACCTAAGATTCTCCAATACATTTTGTCTCTACAATGCTGAATCAACTTAGTCAAATTTGTTTCGTTAAAACCACTTGTCATGAACGACTATAAATTTGTTGATGCGAATTTCTCATCAAATGGAGAAAGAAATGACTAGGGCAATATAATAAATAAGATATAGAGAAATTATGTGGTTCAACACTTAGCTTACATCCATAGATATAGAAAGATAAATTTCACTATTGAATAAGAATTACAATGAAGTTTTTTTAAAAAATAATAGTTTAGCTATTTGCATGTCTCCCTTTTATGCATAAGAGTTCTCTATTCATAATGCAATTTAGGTATCTTGAATCCTTGATAAATCCTTATTCTAATAATTTTTATCACTTAATTAGAATTTTATCTGATGTCAACGCTTACCTCCTTTTTAAATTGAGCTTTATCTGACATCAACATTTATCCCAATATTTATTTCCTTTTTAAATTCACATTAGGCCTTAGGATCTTCTAGATTCTTCTACTAGGCTTAGATAATGCTTCCAACTACTGGACCCTATCTGTTGGATCTAACAGCTAGGCTTATTTAATTAAACTTATGTGATCATGGTTATTTTAAAATTACGCTCTATTATGATCATGGTTATTTAACTTATTAATCTTATAAGCTCTCATGCTATCATGTTGTAGGTATGCTCTCCTGCAGTCATACTTATTTGATTTATCAAGCTTTATGCTCTTATGATCTCATGCTCTCATGTAGCAGTGCTTATTTGACTTATTAAGCTTGCTGAGCTCTTATGCTATTATGCTCTTGTATAGCTGTACTTATTTGGCTTATTAAGTTTCTTGCTACTGAGCTCTCTTGCTCTCATGCTCTAATGCTCCTATGCTCTCATGCTCTTATGCTCTCATATAGATGTGCTTATTTGACTTATTAAGCTTCCTTAACTCTCATGCTATCATGTTCTCATGCTCTCATTCTATCATCCTCTCATGTATCTATGCTTTTAGACTTTTCATATTTCTCATCACAGTAGCCACTTAGGAAGAGACCCCCCGATATGAAATGTCGGTTTATCCTTAACCTTCCAACTAATCTTCAAATTAAAAAGCTTGTTCATCTTCTTTTTATGAGCACCACTATTGCCAACAGACATGACAACAGAAAAATGTGTTTTATTGCATGACATTATCGTTCTTTCGAAAGTATTAATATGAAGCCAAAACTTATCTTTTGGAGGACTTAAATTATGAGTAGGAGAGATACAAAGAGATAATACTAGGTTTTGAATTCTTTTAAAGCACTGAGGATGTTTAATAATATATCTCTTTCATTGCCTGATTTATTAAGAGGGCTGCCCCACATCCCTCTCCCCCTCCCCCTCCCCCTCCTCAAAAAAGAAGAACCAAAGTTAGCGAAAGCCATACAATGGTATGTTTTGAAATCACCTCAAACATTTAAGGTGCATGAATGAATTTGGATTCGTCACTGAGAGCATATGTCATAAAACCCCCCAAATTCTTAATCCCCAATAGCAAAAAATCATGAGGCTTTCAATGACCTGCTAGGAGATCTTTCTTGGATGATTAAAAGATGAAGTTTAGCCTTAAGTGTGCACTCAATGAGAAGACCCTTATTTAGGTTAAGAATGCTCATAAGTTGATAAAACCATTAGAATTATTAGAATGTGAGACCAGAAAAGTTTCTTGGTCTCTAAAGAATATACATGCCTATCATAGTGCACCAGCCTAGCAGGCTAAGTTAAGTGAGGTCACACAAAAAATGACTAAACATGTACTTAAGGAAAGGATGGAAAAGAAATCTAACACTATATTTTAAAAAAAATAGATGTATAGTGATAGCTTTTAGAGGAGATGGCTTCATTATCATTGGTTTGTTCAATAAAAATAGAGTTCGGTACACTATAAGAAAGATATGGAGAGATTCAATCAATATCTCATCTATGTGATTATCCACTTCATCAATGTTCTAGCCAAAGTTAGGAAAAATGGATGTGGGATGAAAAGAAGTATGAGGAAAATTTATAATAATAGGTGGTTGATTATTTATGATGGGTTGATAATCTTCATCTTTAATAGAGTATTCACAAATTGGTGGGTCAGAATAATCTAAAGACATTGCTTGTGTATTAGCTAAATATTTCAAGAGAGGAAAAAAAAATGGCAAATATTCATCAAAGAGAAATGTAGTTAAGTATTTAGAACTCAAGTGATCTAAACTTAAAGAGGTAAGGAAATGAATTTTGCTCGTAAGAGAAGTTCGAATAATGGCCAATATATATTTATAAAAGAAATAATGTTAACTCTTTTCAAATTTCATAAATTCGCTTCGAAGAGCTAGAGGCAACTGTTGTAAGGAGAAATGTAAAAAGTCAAATAAGCACAACTACATGAGAATATAAGAGCATGAGAGCTAAATAGTAAGAAGGTTAATACGTCAAATAAGCATAGTTACGTGAGAGAATGAGAGCATTGATAGTATGATGGCATGAGAGTGTGATAGCATAAGAGTCTAGTGGCCAGAAGCATAAGATGTCAAATAAGGATAGTTATGTGAGAGCATGAGAGCTTAGGGTGCGTTTGGGGCAATTGTTCCCCACCCTATATTCTAAGAGAGTGTCCCCTAGAATATAATATGGGGAGCAGCTGCCCCAAACACGTGCTTAGTAGTAGGAAGCATAACTATATGAGAGCATAAAACCAAAAAGCTTATTAAGTCAAGTAAGTATGACTGTAGAAGAGCATGATAGCAGGAGAGCACAGCTAAAACATGATAGCAAACAACTCAGAAGCTTAATAAAGTCCAATTAGCATGACTACAAGAGAGCATAGTTACAGAAGAATATAATAGCACTAGAGCACAACCATAGGATATAAGTTTAATTAAATAAGCCTAGTTGCTAAATCCAACAGTTAAGGTCTATCTGAGCCCAATAAAAGAATCTGGAAGCTCCCGAAGCCTAATGTAATTTAAGAAGGAGATAAATGTTGGAGATAAAGATGATATCAGATAAAGCTCAATTTAAGAGGGAGATAAATGTTAACATTAGAAAAAACTCTAATTAAATGATAAAGATCATCAGAACAATATCGAGGATTCAGGAATCAAAATTAGATTAACTAGAGAGTTTGATGTATGCATATTTGGGAGTGATTTACTTATGGATTGTGGATGTATTTAATATAATCCATTGTTCATTTCTTTTCTTATTTCTTTGGAATCAGTCCAATCTCATTTTTAATTCTTATTATGGTTCGTGTCGAGTTGATTAATAAAAGTTTGCTAGTTTTCTTTTTAATTTCGAAGCTTAATGTTGGTTCATTGTGTTTGATTGATTATGTTTTTGCTTTGATTTTATTCTTGATCTTGCATATAAGATAAGCTTCACCTTTGGTTGTGGGTTGCTTTTGATTTGTTCATAGTCTTAAACTCTACAAGTATTGGTTAACTTTTTTCACAGAAAGAAAGTTGTAATCTATCAATAGAACAAACAAGACATCTTTGATAGATAATATAGGAGATACAGGAATTGTAGCAACTCCAACAACTAGAGATGATACACTATTAACATTATTAATGGTAGCTTTACAACACCTAAGGGGATAATTGATTAAATCTATAATGATCACTAGTCATATGATCCGTTAAACCAAAGTTAATTATATAATCACTATTTCCAGTAAATAACAAAAGTTTAATAGTAGTGTTAAATATACATGACGTGGTAGGAAATTTGGTAGTTGTCGTTAGATTCCCTTTTGGGCTAGAATCATCCACCTTAAAATCGGAAGACATTTAAAAGGACTTTTTGCCTTTTGGATGCCAACATAGATAGCCATGGAGTTTGAAGCATGTATCCACCATATTATTATTATTATTACAGTGAATATACTTTCTAACACATTTCTTTAAGGTGGATGTTTTGCGAGAAGCTATCAAAGCTCCTTCACTAACATTCCTCCAAACATAGCATCTTATTAATTCACTTCGACACAAAACCATGACATAAGCAGTCTATATGTTTAGGAGCTATACAACAGCAAGTACATGATCACGAACCCAATCTAAATAAGGTTAAAGCTAGCCAAAACATATATACATGTTGGGAATTGGCCTTTATGGTACACGTCTGTATATCCTTAGCACACACTATAGTACAATGGTCAATATAATCAAATTCTTGCCATAAATTTTGTAATTTGCCAAAATAGAAAATAATAGAACCTCTATTTTGGCGGAAAGATGCCCTTGATGTATCTTGATTGAGTGAATATGTTAGCTTGATTGCCTCACATATTTCCTTGATCTTAGGCAATTAAATAAAGATGTATTTTTTATCTTTTGTTATAGCATCAAGGAGCCAAGATTTTATTAGCAATTTATTCTCCCACGAACTTTTTTCTAAGCACTCAAGGATTACTTGATGTAATTAGTACCATCAAGTTGTTTTAAAGTAATTAGTGAGGAGGTTTTCTATATAGGGTATAGTGTTGAATCTTTTAAATATTTACCAAATGATTATCATGAATTTAGTGAATTAAGCTAAATGAAAATGAATCAGAACATAAACCGACAACCAGAATAATTCTAAAAAGACTAAACTAGATAGTAAGCAACCAAGTTGTGAAGGAAATATCTATGACTCTTTATTTATTTATTTTTTTTTATCATAGTTATCAATACAAGTGAAGTTTTAGAAGAGATTATATCATTTTCAATGAACCAAATTTCATCTAATTTGAGTAACAAAACAAAAAATAAAAGCTTCAATTATCAGGTGTTAATCATCAGCTTCTTCATATTGTTGTTTCTGGAAATGTAATAATTGCTACATCAGTTAAAAATATCACATACACCACCTTAACTGAATTCAAACTACACAAAGCCCTCAAACTTCTTTATGATTCATATTTGAGTCCAAAAACATAGATATTTATAACTTCACATTCTCCACCTCGTAGTTAATTTTGTTAATCCTTTCAATAAAGCAACATCTAAAAAATCGTTAACCAGCTACAATTCACTTTTGAACTTATCTTGATCTGTGCAAAACGCCCATTAAGTTCACACAAAACTCGAATTTTGTAGTGAAAAACACTTTTTAAGTACATCAGCAGGATTCATTTCTATATAGATCTTGCACAAACATAGCTCCCTTTTACAACTTCATCTCTGATAAACTGGAGCTTCATATCTATATGCTTGGTCCTCTCATGATACATTTGGTTTTTAACTAGTTGTGCGGTCTTTGATTATAACAAAAAGTATAAATTGTTTTCTGATTCAACCAAAGTTCATTGAGAACTCCTTTGAGCCTTGTAGCCTCCTTAATTGCCTCTGTAACTGTAATAATCTTAGCTTTAGTTAAAGATAATGCCAAACACAGATTGTAATAATGCTTTCGAATTATCATACACATAAACATAAACATACACCTTGAAATAGACTTCATTTTGTTTAAATCTCTAGCAAAATCAGAATCCATATACCCCACAACCTTATTTGTATCGTCTTTTGACTTCTTATGCAGCAAACCACAAGTGGAAAAACCATTAAGATATCTCATTATCAATTTAATAGCACCCCAGTAAGTCTTGTTTAGACAAATTAGAAATATGCTGACAACACTCACTGCATAGGCTATATCAAGCCTAGGCCCTAGTGCACACCATTGAATACATTAGACTCCCTATGGCTTGTACATACAGGAGTTCATTTATCTGAAACTTAACGTCAGATGACTAAGTTGCTGACAACTTGAACTAGAAGCAAAGAGAGTTAGAACAAGTGCGCTATTCTACATATTAAACCTTTCTAAAACCTTCTTAATATATTTTTCTTGACTTAAAAACCAAGTACCAGCAATTGTATACCTTGATATCTCTATATCGAGGATCCTTTTGGCAGTACTAAAATCCTATGTTTCAAACTCTCCATTTAATAGATTCTCTAACTTCTCTATCTCACACTAATATTTACTTGAAATCAGCATATCATCCACATAAAGAAGCAGATATACAACTCTACCTTGATCCGAACCACTAAAGTAAATATAGCTATCATATTTGCTTATGTAGTAACTATTTAAGATCATAAATTCATTAAATCTTCTATGCCACTATTTTAGAGATTGCTTGAGTCTATACAATGACATATACAGTAAACACCATGATCTGCCTTCCTTTTGCACTCAAACCCTTTCGGTTGAACCATCGATATCTGTTTTTCAAGATTGCCATGAAGGAAGGCTGTCTTGATATCTATTTGCTCAAATTCTATATTAAGCAAATGAATTATAGCTAAAAGAATTCTTATGGAGATGTGTTTTACAACATGAGAGAAGATTTCGTTGAGATCCACACCCTCTCTCTATGTAAACCCTCTAACTATAAGCCTTGCTTTGCACTTTGAAGGCTCAACTCCTAGAACTCCATCATTCTTTTAAAAAATCCACTTATAATTGGCTAATTTCTTGTCACCTGCATTTGGTATAGCTGTCTAGGTATGGTTTTTTTTTGCAAAGAATCAATTTGTTCTTACATTACTTTAAGCCATTTACACTATCAATAGCTTCATAGTAACTTCTAAGTTCCTTAATTGCCATATCATCAATATACAATAATGCATAGGCAATAAATCACATAACCATACCTTATTGGTGCTTTAGTTTTCCTTCTGACCCTGTCTCTAGCTAGCTAATAGTTCTGCACATCAGGTTGTTGTAAACCTGATGCCTCAGTGTCTTTAACTTTAGCTATTGTCCCATCCTCATTATCAGATGCCTGCTTTTCATGGTCTTTCTCATCACATAGCTTAATCTTAAGCTTTAAAATATCAGTAGGTTTTTCAATGTTATGATTACCGTACAAACTAGTATTATTCTTTATACTCTCTTTCAGTAATGCAGCTTTATGAAACACAATATCCCCGCTGATGATATAATTTCTTTGCTTTCCACACCAGATTCTATACTCTTTAACCCCAATCAAGATATCCAACGATGCACAGTTTAAAGTTTAAAATATTCCGTTGATTCTAGAGAATACCGGAATAAACGAACAATTAAATTCATGTTGATTCAAAAGAATGCCGTGAATTTAAGTGTTAAGACTCGTTGATTACGTAAAATACAGAGAATTAATCGAACTCAAATACTCACAAAGAGATTTGAAAATTGAAAATATTATTGAAATTGAGCATACCTTTAAAGGCTACAAGAGGGAGCTATTTATAGTAGTAGTAATTATCTTAATTCATGAAGTAAAACAAAATCATAAATTGAAAAGGAAACAAAATTGTAAATTAGAAAGGAAATTAAAAGTCTTAAACTTTAGTTAATTAGGAAACTAATCCTAGTATAATATGGATTCCTACTCTTCATCATTCCCCCCAGGGTGGAGAGAATTCGCCCTCGAATTCGAATTGTCAGCAACAACATCTTCATCATGATCACCTCTGTAAGGAATAAGATGCTTGACATTAAATACATCCCGTGTGCGGATATCATTAGGAAGCTTCAATGTGTATGCGTTAGGATTCATCTTCTCGATATTCTCTAAATGTCTGATTTTTTTTGGCAGAAAGCTTGTTGTACTTGCCAATTTAGAACCTATCTTTGGTTAGTACCGCCCAAACAAGATCTCTCACTTAAAATTCTAATGCTTGGCTCTTTTTGTCTCGCCATGATTTTATAACCTTCTGATTGCGTTTGCTTTAAAGTCTCTTGCATAGTTTTATGAATCTTACAAGCTGCTCAATAAAGTCTTCGCTTTATTGCTTTTGCGGACTAAATCTGGAACTGGAGCCAAGTCGATGGGAACTCATGGATTATATCCGTAATTCACCTGAAAAGGACTTAAACCAGTACTATGCTTGACTACACGGTTATAAGCAAACTTGACTTGGTATAACTTCGATCCCACGTCTTCAAGTTATCGCTAGCTAGACTACGTAGATGGTTTCCTAAAGAGCGGTTGACAACTTGATCGAACATCTGTGTGGTGGTAAGCACTACTGAAATTCAAAGGCGAGTGTTAGTCAACTTCTATGATGTCTTCCAAAAATGGCTAAGAAATCGTGTATCCCGATCGATACTATAGAACTAGGTAAACCATGCAACATAGACTCCTTTGAAGAATAGACGAGCAACAAAAAAGCATCTCGTAGTCTTCTTGCAAGCAATAAAGTGAGCCATTTTCAAGAATCGATCAACAACAACAAATATGAATCCATACCCCTTTGAGTGCGAGGTAATCCCAAAACAAAATCCATGCTAATGTCACCAAGGTTGCGTTGGAATTGGCAAAGGGCATATATAACCCAACATTAGTTATGCGCCCTTGAAACTCCGACAAATACGACAAGTCTTAACATAGTGATAGACTTCATGCCTCATAGTAGGCCAAAATAAGTGTTGGCTATTAGAGCCAAAGTTTTGTCACGACCCATGTGCCCTTCGTTATGCAACTCTGCAATGATTTTAAATCTCAAACTTGAGTCAGGAACGCATAACTGATTACTCTTGAAAAGAAATCCGTCATGTAAATGATAATCTGAGTGAAACCCTACAACAACGTCTTTCAATATATGAGCAAAGAAAGGATCAGAAGCATATAACTCTCGAAATCTATCAAATCTGAGAACTTGATTATGCATCTGTGTCAATAAAGAAGTTCGTCGACTAAGTGCATCTGCTACCCGGTTGGATTCGCCAGAAGTATGCTTTACCACAAAAGTAAACTGTTAAAGAAATGTTGTCCACGTGGCATGTCTATGAAAAAGCTTGTCTTGACTATTGAGATACTTTAACGCGGCATGGCCAATGTATAAAACAAAGTCTCTCCGAATTAGATAATGTCGCCAATGTTTTAACGCTTGAACTCTGCGTAAAAATTCCACATCATAGGTCTTGTAGCGTGCCTTTGCTCCGTTCAACTTCTCACCAAATAAGCTATAGGCTTACCCAAAATGGCTAAGAATAGCTCCAATGCCTACCTTGGAAGCATCACAATGTACTTCAAAAGTGAGCGAAAAATATGGTAGGGCAAATCTTGGGGTAGTAATTAACTTTTCTTTGATGATCTTGAATGACTTAGTAGCTGCCTGCAAAAGAGAATTGTCCTCCTTTCATGTAATCCGTGATTGGCCCCATAATAGTACTGAAATAAGGAATGAATCATCTATAAAAAAATGCCAATCCATGGAAACTTCTAAAGTAGTTGGTTATGGCAATCTCAAATGGCATCCACTTTTGATCGATCAATGGATATACCATCCTTGGACACCACATATCCCAAAAATGATACTTTTACATTAAAAAAATACACTTTTTACCGTTGTGTATAAACTTGTTGCTCTTAAGGCTGAAAGCACTTCTCTCAGATGTTGTAAATGTAAATCGTGATTGGTGCTATATATAAGTGTAACATTGAAGTAAAAAATCAAAAACTTTCCAATGAAAGGGCAAAAAATTTGATTCATAACTCTAAAAAGTACTCGAGCATTGGGTAAGCCAAACAAAGATTACCAACCACTCATATAACCTTCGCGAGTTTTAAAGGTTGTTTTCCATTCATCTCTAGGCCGTATTCGAATGTGATGATAGCCACTTCCCAAATCAAGTTTGGTAAAAACTATTGCTCCAATGAGCTGAACTAACAAGTCATCTAATCAAGGGATTTGAAAGCAATATCGAATTGTAATTTTATTAATAGCTTGACTATCCACACAAATCCTCTAAGAATTATTTTTCTTTGAAGTCAACAAAGTAGGGACTGCACAAGGACTAAAACTTTCGCGAATAAATCCCTTTTCTAGTAACTCTTTCACTCAGCGCCTTAATTCCTCATGTTCTGTAAGACTTATACGATAATAAGGTCGATTTGGTAATGTAGAGCCTGGTACCAAATCAATTTGGTGTTGTATATCACTAAGAGGTGGTAAACCATGTAGTAGCTCATTGGGAACAAATATTGAAATTCTTCCAGAGTAAGTGTCACAGCTTCAGGAATCTTCGAATCACCATTACTCTCTTTTCCCAATAAAATGTATTGCTTATTGCCTAACAAATAATTACCTAAGTCTTGCTTGAGAGTAAGTTCTTTGTTAGGTAGGAGAAACGATCTTAGTATTGTTAAACATAAAGCTATAGGTGTTTCTCTTCCCATCATGCACTACGTTTCGATCATATTGCCAAGGTCTACCCTGGTAATAGATGACAAGCATCCATAGTCACAACATCACACCAAATTTTGTCTTTATAGATTGAACCAATGGATAAGGAAACTAAGCAACGTTTCGATCATCACACTGATTTCCTTTCTTGACCATGTGCGCTTGTATGGAGTTTGGTGAGGTTCTATCTTCAAATTCAGCTTCACACGGCTTCTTCCGAAATAACATTCTCACAATCGCCCGAGTCTATGACCATACGACATATTTTTACCCCAATTGTGCAAGTAGTCTGAAAGATATTTTGTCGTAGCCACTTGTCTTTGTCTTGACCTTTAGGAGTGAAAAATGCACGGTTCACGATCAACATTGGTCCGCTATCACCATGCTCTTCAAGTTGAGCGCTACCACTACTATCAAAAGTTGGTTCTTTAGCGAACTCTTGATTTCTTCCTCTTGGTAGTCTTCACTTTTCTCTGGGCCTACGAATAAGCCTTTACCGTATTTTCCTCCCTTTTTACAGTCTGTCATTCGGTGCCCATTTTCTCCGCAATTAAAACAGCATAATCCCAAACCCGAGGATTGGGTTTCTTTGCTTTGACCGATTTCACCGGGTTTACTAGTTTTATTTGGAGGATTTGGAAGAGTGAAATTACAGAATGGGAAGTCGAGTTTGAATTATCACGAACAACACTTCGAGCACCCCGAGAGCTTGAGTCATTAGTACGTCGACTAAATTGTTTCTCCATCTGCAAGGCTTGTTGGTGTGCCTCAAAGCAGTATGGGTCAAGTAAATTTAATTGGTCTTGAAATTGAGTTCGTAGGCCTCCAATATAGTAGGAAACCCGTTGTTCTTCTCTCTCAAGTCATTGCGTGCCACCAACCAATGAAATTCCGTGGTGTAATCATCCACCGATCGATTACATTGCCTTAAATTTTGAATCATGGTGTAATAGTTTGGTATAATTATGAGGCAAGAATGCTCCACGCAAGTGCTTCTTCAACTTTTCCCATGATTCAATTTTCTTTTTGCCTTGCCTAATCCTTGTGAGCTTAGTTTATTGCCACCAAGTCAGCTTCTTCCATGAAGTCAAGTTACAACAGGGGAAACTAGTTTATTTTCAAGCACTTCCTTATATTCAAAAATTTCTTCAATGGCATTAATCCAATTCAATAATTCTTCGATCGACCGCTTCCTTGGAATTTGGGAATATCAATTCTTAACCCAAATTCCCATCTTCTATCATTAGTAGACTCGGATCTATGTCGACGCCTTGAGAAATGGGTTAGCAAAGCTTTCACTTGATTTGTTTTCACGTTACGGAGTACAATGGCGTTCGTCAAGTAACTCTTTATTCGTGTCATTTGGGCGCTTAACATATCAATTCTAGCTTTGTGCTAGTCGGGGCTTTATCTTTAGAAACATCATCTTGATTGTAAGTTGTAGCATGAGCATCTCGAGGTTTTCTTGGAGGCATTTTCTAAATTCGGGTTAAAAAAGATAATTGGGCTAAACTAAAAATTAAATAAAAGTCCAGGGCCGAAACTAGAATTAAACAAAATTTTTAGATTTCCGGTGACGGTGGTCGGAAATCGAGCAAGAATGGATGGATCTGAAAGATTTTGGGTTGGTGAGTATGATGGTGGTGATGGTTTGTCTGAAAAAGTGGTGTTTTGGCTAGAAATTGTAGACAAAAGCGGCGGGTTTGTAGTTATTTTGATTTCCGGCGATCGGTGCGTCGATCGGCAGTGGAGATAGGTTAGAGAGGTTCAGTGATGGAGAGGAGTTTATTGGTGCTGATGATGATGCCGAGGACGTGGCGGAAACCGGTGAACAATGCCACCGAATCTGCGGTCGCTTTTGGTGATTTTACCGGCGTTATGTGGCTAATCGACGGTGGCCGATGCTTGGGGTTTGATGGGCGGTGATCTCTGATCGAAATGGTGGTGGTTGCGTCCGGATCAGTGATGGAAAAGTAAAGCCCGCAGCCTTGGACGATGGCATTCTTTGAAGTTCTTTTTGCTTGTTTCTTTTTTTAATGAAACTAAACGGAAAAAAATCAAAAGGAAAAAGGAAAGGTTTGGTGGTAAAAGGGGTTAGGTTGGTGATACCGGGTTTTATCTCGATACCAAGTGATGCAACGGAAGTTTATAGTTCAAAATATTCGTGATTCTAGAGAATACCTAATAAAAGAACAACTAAATTCACTTTGATTCAAAAGAATGCCGCGAATTTAGGAATTAAGACTTGTTGATTCCGTAAAATACGAGAATTAACTGAACTCAAATACTCACAAAGAGATTTAAAATTGAAAATATTATTGAAATTGAACATGCCTTTAAAGGCTACAAGAGTGAGCTATTTACAATAGTAGTATTTATCCTAATTCATGAAGTAAAACAAAAATCCTAAATTGAAAAGAAAACAAAATTCTAAATTGAAAAGGAAATTAAAGGTCCTAAACATTAGTTAGTAAGGAAACTAATTCTAGTATAATATGGATTCATATTCTTCATCACCAACAAAGACTCCTTTTAAAGTTTTAGCCTCAAGCGTACCTTGATTGATGTTAATATAAGTAGGGCACCAAAAAATCCTAAGATTTTCTTACTTTGTAAGCTCCCAGACCATATTTCTTATGGTGTCTTAAAGCCAATAGTAGCTGACAGGCTTCTATTAACTAAATAATATGTAGTAATTATAGCTTCTGCCCAAAAGCTTCTTTGAAGCTTAGAATTCACCAACATGCATATGGTTTTATCCATCAAAGTTTTGTTCATCCTTTCAGTCAAACCATTCTACCTTGATTGATGTTAATATAAGTAGGGCACCAAAAAATCCTAAGATTTTCTTACTTTGTAAGCTCCCAGACCATATTTCTTATGGTGTCTTAAAGCCAATAGTAGCTGACAGGCTTCTATTAACTAAATAATATGTAGTAATTATAGCTTCTGCCCAAAAGCTTCTTTGAAGCTTAGAATTCACCAACATGCATATGGTTTTATCCATCAAAGTTTTGTTCATCCTTTCAGTCAAACCATTCTACAAATGGGTGAATCTAAATGTTTCATGCCTCCTTACTGTATGTTTTTGATAGAATTCTTTAAGCTTCTTGCACAAACTCCAAGCTATTATAGTTCTTAAGTATTTAAGCTTAAAGCTAGATTGATTTTCCACCAAAGCTTTCCATGCCTTAAGCTTCTCTAAAGCTTGATCTTTGATCTTGAGTATGTATACCCACACTTTTCTAGAGTAATCATCTATCAAATACATGAAACACCTCTTACCACTCAGAGAGGAGACTTGTGCAGGCCCCCATAGGTCAATATGTACATAATCCAAGATTTGTTTGGACATATGCTACCACTTTGGAAATTTGGACCTGTGAACTTTGCCAAAGATACAATTTCATCCCTACTAAGTAACCATTATTTACTGAGTTATTGTATCCCTTTGACACTTATATGATCAAGTCTAAGATGCCATAACTTGGTTTTATCTTCTTTGGAAACAGTAGACACTCCCATTAATACATGCATTGATAATCCTTGCAATATATATAAGCAATTCTCCTTAACCTCTTTCATAACCATTTCAGTCCCTTTCATTATCTTTAAACCACTATTTTCGGACTTAAAAGAAGTATCCTAAGCTATTAGCATGCCTAAAGAGATCATATTACTCTTTAGCCTAAGAGTATGCCACACTTAATAAGGAGCGTTTATGGTCTCATTAAACATTTTGATCTTTACAGACCTATGCCAATAATTTTATAAATATTTTTGCTTCTCGTCAACACTCTACCGCTATCCACAACATTATATTTATAGAACAAACTTCTATCAGGACACAAGTAAAAGAGAGTAGCCTGAGTCAATAACCGATTGAGGGCACTAGCACTAAGGTATCCATTTTTCGAGGCTTGATCAGAGGCTACAGCTACATTCCTTGATCTTTCTTAACTCTCGTTCTTCTTTTTTTCAAGACAATCTCTGATATAATGGTCTTCTTTTATACAGTAAAAGCATTATTTCTTCTTCTTCTTTTTATTTACATTTTCTTGGTTCTTTCCTTGCCCTTTTATTTGATTCTTGTTCTTCTGGTCATCTTTCTTTTCTTTCTTGCAACCAGCTAGTCACTATTGCTCGCTTTATGCCCATTGTTCATTTGAATCTCTTTTGAACTCAAAGATGCTTCAGCATCTTCCAAAGTCAAAGTTGTTCAATCATACAACATGATATCTACAAAACCTTTATAAGTCTTTGGCGGTAAACTCAATAAGAAAAAAAAGTCTTATCTCTATCCCTAATCTTCACATTTTCAACTCCTTCAAGATCAAGAATGATCTTGTTGAAGGTGTTAATATATTCTTGAATGGACACTCCCTTTTCTCATTCGAAAGGTGTAAAATATTTGCTTCAAGAAAAGTTTGTGAGCTAAGGATTCCTTCATGCATAAATCTTCCAAGCTTGTTCCAAATAGTCTTCTCATCTGAAATGTCCCTCAAGATTAGGTCACTAGGACTGAAAATCAAGGTGTTGTATGCCCTGCTTAAAACTTATTTTCTCTTGTCATTAGAGAGACTACTGAAAGCTCTTTTTAACATCCCCTTTCCAAGGGGAACAAAGAATAAGAAAAAGGAAACATCTTTTAATCAAGAAAGGAGATTGCTTATTTCATTCCCATGACTTAATTTATTCTCATAATTTTATGGGTATGGACATAGATTGGTGTTGTGAAACCATGAAAACTAACTGAGTAAACTTTCTCTAAATTTTTCATTCTTTTTTTAATTTTTTTTGTTATTTTAATTTATTTAATTTGATCATTGTTGTTTGATTACATAATTTAATTTTATTTTTATAAAAATATCCTATTCACCCCATATTGGGTTGCCTAAATTAAATGAACTTCCCTTAATCATCTTTATTTTTATTATTTTAAAATATAAATTTAATCGATAGAAGTTTTACAACCCTTACAAGTAACAATTCTTTTATCATTATTATCTTGTACTTGACTTTTTTTATTTTTTTATTTTCTTCTAATGATCTTTTTTTTTTATTTTAATTTAAAATATAGATTTAATTGATATAAATTTTACTATTCTTAGAAGTAACAATTCTTTTATCATTATTGACTTTTTTTTAATCTATTCTAATGATTTTCATTTTATGGGACTTTTAAATAATATAAAAATGTATTCACATCAAGGGTTGTTGCACCCCTATTTTTTTTTCAAGTTTTCTTGCTCACCATTTATAGTTAAAAATCTAAACTTGTGCTACGTTTCTATCCCTGCTGAACTACCCGATAATATGAGATTTCTCATTTTAATGAAGTGTTGACCAAAATAAAAATATAAAATAAATACGTACTCTAACATGGTACTTTTTTTTGTCTAATCCTTGCGAGATTGGAGGGCCCCCAAATAATTATGTTATAAAATAAAAGGATATTTAATTAGAAGATGACTCTTACAACTTTATATGGCTGTTTGCATCTTTTGTCATCTAAATGAGTTAAAATATAAAAAAAAATACATGAACTCTAATAATTAAAACACAAAATTATATATACTAAAATGGGTACTTTTGTTGAATTTTATGTTGGCTATTTGCATCTTTGGTCATTTGAATGAGTTAAAATACAAAAAAAAAAAATGAACTCTAATAACTAAAACACAAAAATATATATACTAAAATGGGTACTTTTGTTGAATCTTAACTATATCCATCTTTCATTTAAATATTAATGTCTACAATAGGTAATTTATCAATATACTATTTACATCAAAATTCAAGATTAGATTTGGTGGAAATTATAAATGCATATGAATGAGGAGAAAAATGAAAGGAAAAGTATACAACAAAAAATAATTGATCTTAAGGGAAAAAGGCAACAACAACATCTCATAGTTTAGAAACTCCTTATCTAAAAAAATAATCACACTATATTGATTTAACTGTATTTCATTTGGACATAATTATTTAAAAAGAAGTATTTGTAAATATTTATAAAAATAAGAAGTTATTCGTGACCATTTCATTTCATCAAATTATAAAACGGAGCCGTCTTTTTCCAGTTTAACATATAGCATGTGCGGTTAACACTAATTTAATTAGTATTGGTCGATGGCTTTGTCATGTTTTGTTTTTATATATATTTTTTCCGTAATTTTTCTCCCAATTTATATACCTGTATAGCTAATATTGGAGAAATTTTACAACTCGTCAAATCTATTGAATAATTAGTGTTAACTTCTAAAAGTGGTGCCACTCCATCAATCTTGCTCTTGCCAAAATTTTAACTTTTTCTCACCAACTCCCCCTCCCTAATAATAACCCCTTGCCCCTCACCAACCACCCTCCAAAAGTCCAACTCAAAACCTTTCACCACCTCCTCCAACCCGCCGTTAATTGTAACGGCTGTCAATCCAAAATTCAAACGTCACCCACTCGATCTCTCAAAAGTATGACCACACGCCTCACCTAACGCGTTACCGTCAAATTATCACCCACTCACACCCACTTCGTTTCTTGTTATAAATGCAGTCCACTTCCCCCAACCTCTTACTCACCCCCTGAGCTTCCCTGTATTCATTACGTTTATCGTAAACATGGATCTCCTCTTGCTGGAAAAGACGCTTTTAGCCCTCTTCGCCGCCGTTGTTGTTGCCATTACCGTCTCTAAACTGCGCGGAAAGCGCTTCAAGCTTCCCCCCGGCCCCCTCCCCGTCCCCGTATTCGGCAACTGGCTCCAGGTTGGCGATGACCTGAACCATCGGAACCTCTCCGACTTAGCCAAGAAATACGGAGACGTCCTCCTCCTCCGCATGGGCCAGCGCAACCTCGTCGTCGTCTCGTCGCCGGACCACGCCAAGGAGGTCCTGCACACGCAGGGAGTGGAGTTCGGATCACGAACGAGGAACGTCGTGTTCGATATCTTCACCGGGAAGGGCCAGGACATGGTGTTCACAGTGTACGGGGAGCACTGGCGGAAGATGAGGAGGATCATGACCGTCCCTTTCTTCACGAACAAAGTGGTTCAGCAGCAGCGGTTTAATTGGGAAGACGAGGCCGCTAGAGTCGTTGAGGATGTTAAGAAGGACCCTGAGGCGGCGACCAATGGGATCGTCTTGAGGAGGCGGCTGCAGCTTATGATGTACAACAACATGTACAGGATTATGTTCGATAGAAGATTCGAGAGTCAGGATGATCCTTTGTTTAACAGATTAAAGGCTTTGAATGGTGAGAGGAGTCGGTTGGCCCAGAGCTTTGAGTACAATTACGGTGATTTTATTCCCATTTTGAGACCTTTCTTGAGAGGCTACTTGAAGATTTGTAAGGAAGTTAAAGAGAGGAGACTCCAGCTCTTCAAGGACTACTTTGTTGAGGAGAGAAAGTACGCTTTTCTCTTTTCTTTCTTTTTTTCCTTAATTTGCTTTTTCTTAATTTCCCTTTTTGTTTACGTACGAGAATTTTTCGCAAAACGGTGTCAAAAATCTTTTTTGTTTTCAGAATCTCTTTTGCTTTTTAAGTCTCTTTTTATTTTTTAAATCTAATTTAATCTTTAATATTACAAAAATAACTATTTGAAAATGTCACATTCAACTTTATTTGTGGGATTATGATCTCTCATTTTTTCTGGTCTTTTTTTTATTTTTAAATTATAAATAAAAGTAAAAATACACAATTATAAATAATTGTGTATTTTAAAATTTAAATAATTTATTTACTAAAATAAATTAAAAAAAAAAAGAAATATTAATCAACGGCGGGGCGTCGTAATCAATTGACGACATAATAATTATTTTTTAAAATAAATAAATATTCCGTAACCATTTCGTCTAACACGATCTCCTTATCCCTTGCTTCGACGAGGCTCTAGATTGTGTCGGTTTCTATTTATGTTTTGAAAGCACAATCAGCGGCGGTGCTGCCCATGGCCCTACAAATTACATCAGACGAAAGAATTGCTTACGTTGACTTTTGTTTTTATTGTAGATATTTTTATTGCGGTTATTCGATTATTCAATTGACGTGATTAATATTTTATTGGCAGGAAATTGGCGAGCACGAAGAGCATGAGTAATGAAAGCTTGAAATGCGCCATCGATCATATTTTGGACGCTCAGACAAAGGGGGAAATTAACGAGGACAACGTTCTATACATCGTTGAAAACATCAATGTTGCCGGTATGTTCATCTAATTAATTAATTACTTGATATCTTTTATACTCCAAATTTACAAAAAATTTTAGATGATTACGTGAATCTGTTTTACACGAAAGGGTATTTTGGTCCCTTGAAATTGGATTAAAAAACTTATCGATTACGTAGTTTAAATGTAGCCTCATAAAATAGTTTAAGGTCTTTGTCAGAGGTATTTATTGCTTCTACAAATGACACAAGCTATGAGCATCGGATATTTATTTCTTTAATTTTTTTTAAATTTTCTATCACTTTTTATGTATGTTAAATTAATTCATAATTTTCTTGATTATAAATCTACGGTAAAGATGCGTCGGCTAAAAATAAATAAATTAATTGAAAATTACAAATGTTGGTCCATATTCCAACTTTGAGAATACATGTACAACCAAATGGTAAATAGGTTGATACACTTTGAAATCATGTTGATTTTTTAAATTTTGATTTAAAAAACAAATTCAATGATGTAAGTTGTACTATAAATTATTATTAAATTCTAGTATTTTTTTTTCTAACACTTATGATAATTTTTAGATTTTTTTAAAGCCACATTCACACAACCAATCACTATATTATATAATACGGTGGTAGCGTACAGAAGCTTCTTATACTTTTAATTATCCACTAGGCAATTTTTTAGTGGAGTGGGATTCAGTGAAGTTATCATTTTTTAATTTTTGTCAAGGCAGTATATTCTCATTGGTTTATTAATTAGTTAGAAGGGTAATGATTCCGGGAGAAAAGCAAAAGAGGTTTAGGTAAGAAAAGTGTATCAAATCATGCATTTGGTTAGCTGATTTTATCAGTCTCAATCCTTAACCTAACTCTTCGGCACAAAACACTGTCAACATCAATACCATTAATTATTATATTATTTATATTAGAGATCGCCTACTATATATATGTATATATGCATATGTGTATTTCTGTCCAAGCAATTCAATGCTTTCTTCTTTACTGGTGAAAAAAATGAAAATACTGAAGTCTTAACTTTTGGTTGGGTCAAACTAACCTCTGACTATTCCAAATAGTCAATTTGATTAAATTTTTTAAAGAATAACTTATGTCGCGCTATGTTACATAATATCTAATATACAGTAACTCTAAGTTGTCATTCAAATAAAAGAATTACAGCATAGAAAATAAAAGAGTTGTCATGGGTGACAACTCACGGATAACGTCACCTAGCCCATAACTTCGGAGTCTAGAATGTTTGATATTCCACAAGCAACAATCATGCTTGAGTAACTTGGTGAACTAATAATGCAAGTATATGTTTAAGCTCCCTGTTTAAAGCTAATCAGTTTGGTATCCTATGATTTGATTTCAAATATATATAAATATTAATTGATCAGCTAACGTGTGTCTAACGTACCTTCAAAGTCAAGAATTTGGACCCGTTCTAATTAGTAGACACAAATATGTCAAAGATCATGTTTCGATTAATTTTCATTTGTACATAAATATATGACAGCTATCGAGACAACTCTTTGGTCGATCGAGTGGGGAATCGCAGAGCTAGTGAATCATCCTGAAATCCAGAAGAAGCTCCGCAATGAACTTGACACCGTGCTTGGTCCTGGTCATCAAATCACTGAGCCTGACACCCACAAACTTCCCTACCTTCAGGCCGTGATCAAGGAAACTCTTCGTCTTAGGATGGCAATTCCTCTTCTTGTCCCACACATGAACCTTCACGATGCCAAGCTTGGAGGCTACGACGTTCCTGCTGAGAGCAAAATCCTAGTGAACGCGTGGTGGCTCGCCAACAATCCCGCCCACTGGAAGAAACCTGAAGAATTCAGGCCTGAGAGGTTTTTGGAGGAGGAGTCCAAGGTTGAGGCTAACGGAAATGACTTCCGTTACCTTCCTTTCGGTGTTGGGAGAAGAAGCTGCCCTGGAATTATCCTTGCTTTGCCAATTCTTGGTGTCACCATTGGGCGTTTGGTACAGAACTTTGAGCTCTTGCCTCCTCCAGGTCAATCTAAGATTGACACTGCAGAGAAAGGTGGGCAGTTCAGTTTGCACATTTTGAAGCACTCGACCATTGTTGCCAAGCCTAGATCATTCTAGTTTCACAATTCCATTTGGTTGTAATGTTGAGACTGTTTCTAAGTGGTTGAAAGGTTCTTCAATGTCGGACCAAATCAAGTGGCAGTTGGCTAGTTATGTAATACTTGTGTAAATTTGTGAACTTAAATCTTCAAATCTTCATTTAAGATTTGAAATAAGTTTATGTTTTTTTTTCTTAAATTGCAATTACTAGAAATAAATTAATTTCGTCCTCATTAAATCACTTTGTGATTAGCTGGAATGGCGTGCTCATCATAGCCTACAAAACATGTTAATTAATTCTATTATACTATTTATTAGATGGTAGTTGATCTAGTGGCGAGCTCTTATACACTAATTAATTTTAATAGACTATTGAGATTAATTTTCATAGTAGAGACTATTACAATTATGATACTAGTTGAACATTGGAAATAAAGTTGTTTAACCATAGAGTACTCAATGACTTGGGTAACCACTTTCCACGAGTAGAGGTTCGAATTCGTGCTTGTATTATTGCGATTGATTTTTATCGAATATTCGAAAGTAAATCTAATTCGTTCTAAGCTTTGATATTTAAGTTTCACTAATAATAATGATTAGGGTGACTTAGAAGATTTTGGTAAACTTCTTATGAATCTTACTAAATTGTATTTTAGTATATCTTTTTTTTTTAAGTTAACATGATTAAATGTATGTCACAGTGGTAAAGTCATTATTATTATTAATTTTTTTGTCCTTTTCCCAAAGCTTACATAAGGTGAGATTAATTTTAAAAAAATATCAATTATTTACCTTAAGTCTACGGTCTTATAAAAAATATTATGAAAATTTGAATTTATTTTATTTTTAAACTTAAAATTTTAAATTAAATCAACTATTGATCAAATATTAATTGTCATTCATAATTAATAATGTTGTAAGATAATTTAAATATTTAACATATTAAAAATAATAACGTACAAATAAAGCGAGGTTGGTTTTACTTTCGTGTCATCGACCGCCTTTGTCGGTAGAGAATTATTACTTCACGCTTGGGTGAAGAAAACGATGCCTCAAACACGAGCCTTCAAAAGTACCACCCTTTTTCAACAAAACACATATAAAAGGCAGACAATGCCTACCTCACAGCATCTTACAGCACCCTCACAAAATTACTGTAGGCCCTACACGAGTACCCTTCGCCTTTTACTGTACGAGAGTGGCTGTAAGGCACAGATACTAAAAGGTGGCATTTGCCATAAAAAGGCACGATGATTTTCGTGAACAAGTAATTATTGCCAACACAAACGGGTAGGGCTAGAAAGTTCCGTGGAAAATTTGTCACCATCGATCCATTTGTTATCATAGCTCTCGAGAGTATTATTATTAAGTAGGGTAGCCAAGAGTAGCTTTTAACAGTTGATGAAGTAGGCGGTCGTCCAAGATCTTTTATTCAAAGAATAAAATATCATAAATTTTAGGTATTTATTTATTAATACAATAATATTAATTATTTTAAAATTCTATTTTTTTTAAGTTACATATACATAGTAGGAAAATCTCATTTTTAATCATCTGCCTATTATTATTCACATGCATAATTATCTCTACATTTAAAAATCTTTACCTTAAAAGTATTTACAGTGTAATAATGATTTTAACCTTTTGAAATTTATTTTGTTGATAATTATAAGAAAAAAAATTCAACACTTCTATTTACAAAAATAATTACTCTACTAAATTGTTAATCTTAGATTTTAAAACTTTTAGCATTCTATTAACTCTATTTCAAACTTCAAAGTTAATAATATTGAATCAACGATACTTAGCTAAACGAACTTTTTGCTCTCGTATCTAAAAAGAAAATTCTTTCGATCTTCTATATGAATTTATTGCCACAATCTCACACTTAACCATCATATTTATCTCAACTAGTCAACTCTGTACGTGATATCATTTTAATCAGTTTATGATTATTGTTGTTGTTGTTGTTGTTATTAATATTTTTTAATTTTTTAATTTATTGTAGTTTTCATTTGTTATATTGATATATGGCTTAGTTAAAGCTAGTCTTGATGATATCGTGCCAATAATAAAACAAAATAAACCAAGTATTATGTCCATTCCTTATAATAACAAAGGAAGGTTTAGGCTTTGTATAAGGAAAGTAACTATACAAATCTCCAAGATTGGGAATTTACAATTAGTATACAACCAAACAATGCAAAGATTATGGAAAGAAATCAACAGTTGAACGCCAAACCAATTGCTAAATGCCTAAGCCCCCAGACGCATGATTAAGTGGTTTTATTGGTCATCTGAGTCTGGATTCTGAGAAATCTAGAGAGTAAAATTTGATATGAACCTTATTTAACCCTCTACCTTTAAAGGAAAGAAAAAATGCTAAATGTCAGTAATTGATGCCAATAATTGTTGATATTTAACTTCTCTCAAGCATCGGTTTATTAATAAGAATTGTTGCAGCTGGCATAAAAATGGAACTTTAAATATTTTGTTTATCTATAGATCATGAAACTTGAAAAAAATCCAAACTAAAGCAAAATTTCAACATGGCCAACCAACTAATTTTTCATTGTCGAGAAAACATCATGAAAGAGTTTGCAAAGCCGTACACCTCAGTAAGATTTGGTACCTTACCTTAAGTGCACCTTGCCTCCTAGTTGCTCTCCCCTTTGACTTTCTTCCGTATGGCTGGCAATCTCTGTGAACCACACGAGCCTCTAAGCCGCCTAGTGCCTTTAGGCACATTAAAGAATGATTTTAGGCAGCGGAGGATAGACTTTAGACCATGGCTGCAAATACTCAAGGCAATAAATTGGCAATGCAATAAAAATACGACTGTTACATTATTAAAAAAATCCATTTTGAAAATATGACCAAAACGATAACATCAATCCAAGAACAACTTATCACAATATTTGTCAAGAACAACTTATCAAATCTCTTTCATCTAATTATTAGGAAACAAAGATAGTCTTAAAGAATCCAATTGTAAATATATGGAGAGATAAAGAAAGAGATTGTATTTTACTATATCTCTATTTCTTTTTAATTTTAAATTTAAAATTACCTATTTAACAGGTTTGTTAATTGGTTAACATAATTTTAAAATAATTCAAATATTTTATTAATAAAAATAATATGTACCATTGATTATATCTAACGGTATATATTTCTCACACTATTGATCCCATAAACAAATTACAGCATCATAAAGGGACCCTAAATTTCAAAAATTACTAAAACTATGGTACCATGCTTTTATTGATACCATAGAAAAAGAAATTAACGACAATTAATATGTTTCAAAAATTATTAACACTATAATATCATAAATTTTGTGATACTATAGTCATAATACATTATAATATCATAAATTGCTTTTCACTTTTCTATGATATAGCTCCTCTTGCTATCATAAAGATATTACTAGATGTGAGTTTCTTATCTTCCAAACACCTAGCAAAATCAGCATCAGAATACCCAATTATGTTTAGATAATTAGATTACTGATATGTCAATGAAAAATCCTTGGTGGCATATAAATATCTGAGCGATTTCTTTGCAGTCTTCCAGTGTTCAAGAATCTTTCAAGTGCTCTTATATGTAGAAAAAATATTAGGACGCGTACAAACTTGATCATACATCAATATACCTATAACTGATGCATATGAGACAATTTGGGGTTTAGCTTTGTCCACATCCTTATTTGAACACTAAGACTTGGAAAATTGGTCACCTTTTGAAATTGGTGCTTTTCCAGGAGTATAAGATTGAAAATTAAACTTTGTTCAAAGCACGATCAGTGTAAGCCTTTTGCACGTTCAATGTAAGCCTTTTGAGATAATCTTAGAACTATTTTAAATTTGTCACGAAGAATCTCTATCCCTAATCAGAATGGGCTTACCTTCAAGTACCATTGTTTGGGTGGTTGTTTAAGTCCATAAATGGACTTTTTAAGCTTTCGTACCATGTTTTCTTTACCAAACTCAATAAAACCATTAAGTTTGACCATGTATACATCTTTAACCAAACTTCTATGGAGAAAAGCTATCTTCATATCCATTTGATGTAGTTCTTAATGAAATGGGCTGCTACTGCCATTTTAATTTATAATGAGTCTTCAATAGAAATAGAAAAATAGGTTTTTGTGTAATCAAAACCTTCTTTCTGATTGAAACCTTGGATAGAAGCCTGACATCTTTCTTGGTTTTGAAAATCCATTTGTAATCAATTGGCATGTATCCATCCGACAATTTAACAAAACTCCAAACCCCATTGTTTTACATTGAAGCCATCTCATCATGCAAGACATGTGCCTAAGATGAAGACTTTGGACAACTAGGCTTTAATCCCAAACTTGTAACCAAGATTGAATTGAGGTTTCCGATAAATATATGGAATTGAAAATATAACTATAAAGATAAAAGAGAAAAACTTACATGAATCTATTACAAAAGGAAAGGAGTTTTTATTGATAACAAATTTAAAAGTTTATAAAGAAAGAATTTGTAAACACACTTAAGGCTTAAAAATCTTGAAAATTTAAAGTCCGCATTCTAAAGCCAAGATACATTTCCTTTATAGCTCAAGAGAAGTTTACAACTAATTTATATCTATTTTTTACAAGATTTTACTAAGGATATGAAGAGGCAACGAGTCCGGGATCATTTGAAGTCATGCCACCCTATTATTATTTTTAAGATAAGGAATTATATCACTGAGATATGCTTAGTAACCATTGTTTAAGCCAGACAAATCAAATTTTATACCTTTTACTCAGTCTTTAGGACTATAGATTTGTGGCTTCATTTTATCTTTTTATTTTTCTTTTTTATTAGATGGATTGGATGTAAGATTTTCCAACTGTCCCTTTACCTTATTGATCATGATTTCTTTTGACAGTAATTTAAGGACCAGCTGGCCAATTTCAAGATGATGAGGTCCTAAGTCTATGTTTATAGTACTATAACAAACAACTTCAGATTCTTCTTCAGAAAAAAAAAAAAACAAAAGGAGAAAGTTTTGAAACTCAATAATTATCATTTTAAGGTGACCACAGTCAAACTTATCCCACCATCTAATAGAAATTCTTCTTATTAGTTTTGGGATTAATTCACCTTTACCATTCTCTGGATTGAAGTTGAAACAGTATTCTCATTTCATGATCCATGGAATAGTGTGTGGTCTAATGAACTATATCATGCACTCATCCTTGCTTCTAAACTCGTTTCGATCATAGAACTTGATGAAACTTTCCTTTAATGTTTCTGGAAATAGTCTTTATAAAGTCTTAGAATGAAAACGAATTTAAAAAACCAATTTCGATATTTGAAGAATTCATGAATTGTAAAGAACCAAGAATAGGAATGTTTTTGTTTTGAAGATAAAATACATGTTCCCATGCTTGAATACAATCTAAATAATTGTACTTTGAGGGATGAATTCTTTTGTCTCTAAGTCTCCTCCTTTGTTCAAGAGCAATAAGCCATCATGTTGAAACTGTAATTGGCTAACTAATCTCTAAATTATTATCAAAAGGAATCATGAAAAATCAAGTAAAGGGATAGCTGGAAAATCTTGTCTTCAAACCCTATGATCAAAAAGAAAAAGAAAATACTAAAGTGAGAAGCTAATTTTCGTGGATGTTTATTTTTCGGGTTTTCTAGCTAAACCAGACACAGTTATAGATGCTATAACAAAACTTTGTAATAAAATATCTTGAGAAATCTACGAAGATCTAAAAAGTAAGGAAAAGTCATAAAATTTGATTCATCTAACTCAGACAATGATGATTAAGCATACCTTAAAAGCTAAACTGATAAGATTCTTTATCTTAAAGATATAGATAAGGTTGTACAACCTATATGATTGAGGACACGTTGTCCCTTCCTATCTTTAGTATAATCATGTAAAATATATATAAAAACCAGCTATGAACTTTCCTTAAGCTATAAAAGGAAATGTACCTTGGCTTTAGAAGACATTCTTTAAATTTTAAAGATTTTCAAGTTTCAAGTGCGTTTCTAAATTCTTTCTTTGTAAATGTTTAAGTATGTTGTCAATAAAAGCTTCTTTCTTTTATGTAATATTTTCATGTAAGGTTTTTCTTTCTTATCTTTACAATTATCTTCTCAATTCCACATTTCTATGGAGAACCCAAATTCAATGTTGTTGACGAGTATGGTATCAAAGCTTAATTAGGGTATAAAGGATTAACTAGTTATCGTATAAATTCAGAACAAATCAATACCTTCGGATAAAGGGTATGGTGAACGAGTGGCAGTACATGCATCGCTTTAGCCCGAATTTTTAATTGAAGGCATTTAGTCATAATCCAATGCATGGTAGCTTTGCGCCACTGACTTTTCAATAAATTAGCAAGATTATGTTCTTATAAGTAAACCACATCATCGTCAGAAATTGCAGGTCTCCTAATACTTTATCTGATCTCCTCAATTACACATCATCTGTATTATCCTTTATAGTCATAGGCTCTAAATCATGAGGTTCAAGATCAACAAAAGGAACATTAGTATATGGTAATCCCATTGTAGAAGTTAGAAAAGATGGGATAGACAAAACCACATGTTCTTCTCTCAACATAAGTTTGTGAGGCTCGGTACTCCCATTATTATGATCATCATCAAAATAGATGGCACAAGTAAACTCAATTATTCTAGTGGTATATGAAGGACAATAAAATATACAACCTCTTGAGCCTATACAACAGCCAGTAAAATGACTACTAATAGTTTTTTGATCAACTTTCATTGACAGTGGATTATAAGCCCTTACTTTTATTCTACATCCTCTGCCATGGAAATGAAGTAGACTGGGTTTCTTCTCTTACGATAATTCATAAGGAGTTTTGAACGCTGACTTGCTGAGTACTTAATTCAAAATATAAGCTACAATTCTTAAAACTTCACACTAAAGAAAATTTGTTTAAGGTTAAGCTAATTAGTATATAAGAGATCATGTTAAGAAAAGTATGATTCATTTTTTTTTCTATTTCATTCTATTTACGAGTCTTAAGCATTGTGTATTAATCTTATATATTCCACATTTTTTAAAAAATCTAGCAAAAAGTCTAAGATTACGCCCAATTTCATCATATCACCCATACTACTTATCACCTCTATATGATTTTACAGCTTTAATCTTCTTGCCTTTTGAAACTTAACATCGATCTTAAAGACTTGAAAGGTAGACAAAGATTTACACTTTTCATCAAAAAATTCAACATGACCACAACAAGAAAAGTCATTGATGAACATAACGCAATACTTATAACCTATTATAGCAACATGAGTAAATAGCCCACAGATGTCTATATGTATTAACTCCAAAACTTGTTGATTTTTCTTAATTATTTCTTTTATGATTTTAGCAATAACTTTGCCTTTGACATAATCAACACAGATGTCAAAGTCGAAAGTCGAAAAAATCTAAATTATAGAAAACATCATCTTTAATGAGTCTTTTGATCCTCTGTTTGAAAATGTGACCTAATCTTTCAAGCCACAACATAGAAGAATTTTCATCAATACTCACGGGATCAGAGCTAACAACACTAGTAAGATGAGCATTGGACGATGATTCAATAACATAAGAAAATGAATCAATCATATATAAGCCATCATATAGAGTGCTAAAGCCAACTAGCTCTCGATTTAGGAATAAGTAAAATGAAAAGTGATACAAATTCTAAATTTCTCCTAATATAAGGAATTTTAGATGTATCTACTAGATCCAAAAGATGGCTTACTGCTAGATGCAACCTGTCAATTCCTTTGCTTTGAACTTTCGCTTTTACTCTGTTACATATGCGTACCATCAACCCCCTTCATTATACTCCATCCTTCTTCTACATTCCTGTATGGAATTCATTGCACCACATCTAATCACCAAGGGTTAGAAAGAACATCAATAAGAATGAATTCAGAGGTTACAAAAAGTAAATGAATGCCTTTTTTTTTCTAGCCATACTTTGAATCCCATGCATTCAATCTTCTTCTGCTTAGGTTTCTTACAGAAATGGCACTTTCCTTTAAAGCCTTGAAAAGTGGAACCAAAAGTCATGGTAGAATTACCAAGTGAAGCTTTTTCTCTGAACTTCTTCCTCTTGAAATGCTTGTTGCTGTGTTTTCAAAAACCTTTCTTCACATTGCCACTCTCTTGAGTAGTAGCTATCATGGCAACTATTTGTCCAAACATACTAAAAAAAAAATTTTTAAAATAAAGAGAAATACTATGTATGAGCTAAAGTTTGTTTCATCAACAAATTTTACCATTCACTTAAAAATAAATGCATAATTGTGAGCTCTAATACCAATTGCTAAAACAAATTTAAGATTTATGCCCTTATTCTTACATTACCATGTAAACATGCGTAAGGGAGCAATTCAAGCTCTCAGCTTCGTTAGCCATGCTTCTAAGCTTGCTGTGAAGCCCTTGGTTGCTGCTTACCTTGATCTAGCTTCTGCAACTTGCTACATCTTCATAGCACAAGATTTGAAGCTTCCTGCACACACACACACACACACACGAAATTAGAGTATCACACTTCACCACTAGAATTCTTTTTAGTTATTTATTTTGATGTTAAAAATTCTTTTTCTTTATTTATCTCAATAAGAATATCATCATTATTCATTTGTGAAAGAAGATTACATCATATTAGGAGATTGAAATTTTACAAAAATGTCAATTAATACACATAATATAAAAAATAGTTTTAATAAATGAGCCATTAATAATGTATTTTGTTGAAATAAAAGAAAAATTTTAATCCACTAACCATATTCAATTAGTTTAAAATTGACGTTTAAGTTAGCAAAATCTCCAACAAATATGTGGAAAACAAATTATAACTCCACAAAATACCCATTTTTTCGAATCACCCTTCACCACTAGAATTGACTCACATAATTGGGAGGGACCAATATTTTCAAATCAACCTTAAAAGCTTTAATTCTAGAAACAACACCTAGCCAGTAAAAAGGAAGGGGGAAAAAAAGAGAAGATTATTTTCCCATTAAGAGCTCTCTTATTATTTTCTCGTCAAAAGCTCTCTCCATTTCAAATTTTTTCTTCTTCATTTTTTGTGTGAAGGAGAACTATCCCATTAATCAAAATATATGGCAATTTCCATCCCTCTGCATTTTTATTATTTTTTTAGTGCCAATATGTCTTTTAAATCCAAGGCTCTAAGGTTCATATCTAAAAATTCAATAACCCTTCTTCTAAAAAAAAAATTCAATAACCCAAGTTTGAGCTAACTTTGATGGTGGACGGTAATTTAAAAGAATACATTTAGTGGAGGATGATTATGTTTGAATCAAATTTGTTTGAAAATAAAATTTTATATTTAAACACCATTTTTAGAGAATTTTTTTAAAAGAAAAAATTTCTAACAATTTTTTAAAACCATTTGTTACTCCCATAACTTGTCAATTAAGGTACTTATACAGTTTTCATAAAAGATCTAAAGATATAAGGAAAAGTTATAAAAAAAAAACCTAATAGAGATACGAGAATCATAAAGAAATTTCTAATAACAAGTAGTTGAAAGTATAATATACAAAGAGTAATTAGTAAATCTATATGTTAAGAACCTTGTATATAAAAGAACATGAAGGCGTACAAGTAAAATGTTGTATTACAACTAGTATACACATGTAGTATGAAGAGAAACTTTCCATAGTTATGTGAATAATACCAAATCACAAAGACAAAATCACAAAAAAAAGTATCCAATGTAAACAAAACTATGGGAAGGGAAAATATATAGGTCATAACCGGGCCCCCAAATCAAAGCCCAGAAGGAACAAGGCATCATTAAGGGTAGACAAGCAGACCCAATCAATTTCTATGCACATAACCATCATACCTGCACCAATGTTAATTCCAGAGCATCTACTTATTGTGCACAGATTATAAACGAAATTGGACATTTTTAACGATTTAACCCTAGAACATGACCTAAAAGGCGTATGTTACAATAATGCAAATAAATCAATGAAGCTCCCACAAGGGTAAGTAACTGGACTAGCTACAAAAACTCTTTTACGTCAAACTACAATCAAAGAGTATCACCACTGCAAAAATAGTGCCCAGTTCTTATAAATCACCGCTTCACATCAGCAGAACTACAACTTGCACCAATTGATACACACGCTTCATATCCTGATATAAAACTCTCTCAGCATGCCAAAACAACAATAAAAACTGCAACCACCACTATCTAAATCGGGTGAAAAAAGATTATCTACAAGAGAGAAGAAAAGAGAAATTAAAACAAAAAAAGACATTTTCTTTTCCCGTGAAAAAAAGGGAAATTGTCTCTATTTTCTTTTGCTCATTTCAGTAGATCACCCAAAATCCACCTAGACGTAGATATGTGGTGGTTACGATTTTTTTATTGTTTTGCTAGTAACAAACGAAGTCTCAATGCTATAAGCACGTCTCAATGTTATACATCAAACTCTCAATCATTTTATAGACCTATCATATTATTTTGTAAAAATGAAATGTGGGTTTCACTATTTCTTAAAAGAAAAAGCTGGATAACCTACACAATATTTTTATTCAAATTTTAAGTACAACACAACTAAAATTTATGTTCAATTAACCTAAAAACTTGTTGATTAAGATGACAATGAAGTTTTTATTTTAAAAGGCATGCAAACACTTTACTAATAGAAATATAGTTGAGAAAACCCATACCAAACCATAGTTCTGTTCATGGTAGGATTAATGGCAAACAAATAGAATAACTATTAATTACATAAGATATATAATATCAAAAAAGAATACGTAAACGTAGCGAGCACGGTGATAATTATTCAGATAAAAATCTCCCAAAAATCTTCGAGTTGTGATCTCATAAAATGTGAAATCTAAGGGAAAGTGTTATGTTAATGATAAATTTTATCACCATGGTCAAATCCCACATCTAAAATTCAAACTACAACCACATCCAAATCTTATATCTGATCTCTTTTCCAATAATATTGTCAATTCAAGTTGCTCAAATATAATATTTATAAGTTAAGAAGTTTTAAATGAAACAAAAACATAATTTTAACTTAACAACACCAAATCATATACAGAATATATCAAAATAAGAGTGTAAAAGTCAAAACAATAAATTAGAAAAATACGAGGAAAATTGTAGGTCATAACCAGGCCCTCAAATCAAATTAAAGATCATTAAAGGTAGACATTCAGTTCCAAATCAATTTCTGTGCACATAACCTGATTTGACTGAATAAATTGGCAAGATAAGAATGAGTTGTTAAGATAAAATTCATTAGACAAAGTGGCCAGATAAGGATGGGCTGTTAAAATAAGTTTGTTAGGGAAATAGTTTAGACTTTGTTTTGTGTAGGAGTGTGTAATAAGGTTGTCTCTACAACAGCTTTGTATTATTTATATGTATCTGCTTCAAGAAGAAGGGTGTGGAAAAATTATCTTAATATTTCAATTTCAATAAAGAGGAATTCCCCCCAGAAGTGGAAAGCTAGCTTAACTCTTATAATTGGTATTGGAGCGGTTTATCCTGCCCTGAGTAAAGGTGATAATGGCTGATGGGACTAGAGTACAAAAGGCTAAACGCATAGATGAAGATATTCGAAAACTAAAGAAAAATTCTGTAATACCCCAAGTCTAACACGTGCAGAGCACGTGAAGAAGGAGGTTACTCACAAATCATAATCTCTACTCATAGATTACCAACTGAAATACCTCAAAATCTTATTCAAATAAGTCCACAAATTCGAAAGTCTAACACTAAACAATCTTTCCAGATACATAAAAAATAAAAATAAAAGTAAAAGTCTCAAACTCCAATTACAAGTTCATAATAGAAATAAACTAAATGGTAACATGAGTTTATTTCTTTTCTTATTCAAATGGAAAACTGAAACGAAAATTACTAACTCCAAAGCTAAGTACACTTCTCAAAGTAACTTAATCTGCAAAAAGTAATGACGAGAGGTGAGCCGTCAACTCGGTAAGTAAAACCATTCCTAACACATTAGGCCTATTGATACCTAATTTATTGCAAGCCTCCTTTTATTTAAAACATATGTCATATATATCATAATCCGTAATTTCATAAAACATCATATCACGATAAATTAACATAAACTAATAGTAGTTCAGAATATCAAAAACATGATTACTTACAAAAGTATATCATATATCGCATTCACAGAAAACAAAATGTTAGCTAATGTCACATAGTGTCACCTATAGTCCCAAAGGACTCACCAAAACAGAATCAAAATATTGTGTGCACATTCAGAAATGAAAACCAAGTATCCAAATAGATATATCGTATATTACAATCGAATCGAATAACTATGGACAATGAGCCAAAACATTAGGAATCCCATACAATCATCAATAACTTAAATCATATATGAGTACAAAACATTCCTATCAGATTCATGAAGTCCATAAAAATAATTTAGGCTTGCAACCTATTTTATAGATAAAATTATAAAACGTAGTCATGTAACAAAATAACTTACATATTTAAAAAGTATTTATAAAATACTTTGTTAAAAAGAATTTAGGTTTGCAAACATTTTTCCATAAACTGATTTCGTTACGAAAATCATTTAATTTTCTAAATAGTGTAAAAACATTTATACTTATAATAATATCAAAGTACTTATACATATCCAGTATACTAGGAATGAAGTTACTTACCTCGACAAAAGAATTTGAATTAACACACTACTAAGCTTCTAAGAGCCTCAATCACCTCCAACACCTTAAACAAATACAAGATTTGATAATTAATAACTTATTCCAAGAACCTGGTTTTTTTCTAATTCATATCCGTACAGGTTTGATTCTCAGGATTTTAACTCTTAATCTAAAACTCAGAATGATATAACATTCTATTGAACTATTCTGGACATCCATGAGTACCCCATGTAAAGGTTTCAAGAGGATCCAATATCAAAAACATTTTCAAAACTATTTATTTCTCAACAAATTGGAAACTGTTTTCTAATAACCTTAACCGAATAGAACAGGTTCTGATATTTTTATAGAATCAAATACTAATCAGAAAATTATGAAATTACAACTGGAATTACTAGACACGTATACTAACTACTATATAAAATTTCATAATTTTCCGAGTTCATTTGGTGGTACTAATAATTTTGTAAATCTAATCGGAATGCTGGAATCGCAGTTTTCCAGCGCAGTGGTTCTTATTTCGAAAATACATATTAATTTGAAAACGAAATCGAATTTGATGAAATAAAATTTATTAATGAATTTCTACATGTCTAGTTTCCAGAACGTAAATTTCCTAAGAAAATTCGTTCACAAAATATAAGTTTAAAAAACGAGATATCATGCTGTCTAGAATCATCCTACATGCTTATTATGCCAAGAGTTGATTAACCAAACTCCTAATTAATCAAAACCCTAAACAAAACCTAATCACAATGTAAATCATGCATTATAAACCCTAGATAATGTGATTAGGAGTATTGTGGGGGAAAATTAAAAAAAAATAACATACCAATCGCTCCAATTCTCTCATAAACAATCGTTTAAAGCCTTAGGGTTTGGTGAGAGCGTTGAGAACAGCAGAGAAGAAAAAAGAGCGTTGTTGAATTAGAGTTTTAGAATTGGAAACATATGAATTTATAGGGAGTCTTAAGAAGCCCTAATAACTTTGGAAAAATAGCCATTTTTGAAAAATTCTCATAAATAACCCCTATTGATAAGGGCAATAATACCATTTAAAAATTCCATTAAAATAAAAAATAAAATAATAGAATTTGGGCGTTACAAATTCAGATAAACATGTCGATGATCTGAAAAAGATGAAAAAGCCAACTACTGACATCAAGGAACTGAAGCAGATGATGAGTATTGTGATTACCAAGTATTAAGAGCTTGCCTCGTTCATGACATAGGACAATATATGTGAATCTTCTGCCAATTCCACAAAAATGAACTGAAGGGCACCGAGGATACATTTCAACGAAATATGTTAAGTTGGATTTTCCACGGTTCGATGGTGATGATCCAAGTGAGTGGATATACAAATGTGAAAGATTCCTTAATTTTTATGCCATGGAGGAGCTTTTTTTGTGAGTTATTTTGCAAATAGATTACATGAAGAGCTGTATAATAGGGTATTACTATTTGAGCCTACAACTTTAGTTCAAGGCATGAGTTTAGTGCGTACACAAGAAGAGACTATGAATGCAATAATTAGTCGTGCTTCACGACAATCTAGCCATTGGGCCATGCCACGATTATGTTCCATCTATCCAAATTCAGCATTAGTAATTGTTTAACTCTGAGGTATGCCTTAAACCTGACTTGGTAAAATTACTAAGTTAATTTGAATTTGTTTTTTCAGAACCTAGAGGCTTACCACCACCAAGAGCACAAGACCATAAAATTCCATTGAAGCCAGGCAGTTCAGTAGTAAATTTACGGCCTTATAGATATCCCTATTTTCAAAAGAATGAAATTGAGAATATTGTTCAAGAAATGCTCAAAGCAGGTACCATTTGGCAGAATGTGAGCCTTTTCTCTTCACCAGTGCTCCTAGTGAAAACAAAAAAGATGGTACATGGCGCATGTGTGTTGATTACAGAGCCCTCAATAAGGAAACAATTAAAGACAAATTTCCAATTCTAGTGATTGATGAACTATTGAATGAACTTAATGGTGCCCAATATTTCTTCAAATTGGATTTACGGTCTGGATACAACCAAATTCACATGCACTCTAGTGACATTCATAAAACAACTTTTCGAACTCATGAAGATCACTATAAGTTTCTGGTGATGCCATTTGGGCTAACAAATGTGCCATCAACATTTCAACATTTCAGAACCTAGAGGCTTACCACCACCAAGAGCACAAGACCATAAAATTCCATTGAAGCCAGGCAGTTCAGCAATAAATTTACGGCCTTATAGATATCCCTATTTTCAAAAGAATGAAATTGAGAAGATTGTTCGAGAAATGCTCGAAGCAAATGCCATTAGGCCGAGTGTGAGCCTTTTCTCCTCAGCAGTGCTCCTAGTGAAAAAAAAATGGTACATGACGCATGTGTGTTGATTATAGAGCCCTCAATAAAGAAACAATTAAAGACAAATTTCCAATTCCAGTGATTGACGAACTATTGGATTAACTCAATGGTGCCTAATTTTTCTCCAAATTGGACTTATGGTCTGGATACAACCAAATTCGCATGCACTCTAGTGACATTCATAAAACAACTTTTCGAACTCATGAATGTCACTATAAGTTTTTGGTAATGCCATTTGGTCTAACAAATGCGCCATCAACATTTTAAAATGGTTTCGCCCTCATCTTCGCAAGTTTATATTGGTGTTTTTTTATGATATTTTGGAGTACACTAAGGATTGGGAAAGCCATATATGTCACCTCCAGATAGCTCTTTCATTATTACAACACCAATAATTTTTTGTTAAGAGGTCGAAATGTATATTTGGGCAATGACAACTAGAGTATTTGGGGCACATAATTTCTCATGAAGGGGTTATTGCGGACTTGGAGAAAGTTGTTGATATGCAAGCTTGGCCTCAACCTATAAGTTTGAAGCCATTAGGAGGATTTTTGGGTTTAACAAGATACTATATAAGAGATTTGTTAGAGACTACAGCAAGATAAGTAAGCCTCTCACTGACTTGCCAAAAAAAGACAATTTTGTATGGACGCCTACAGCTACAGAATCATTTGACCAATTAAAGCATGCTATGACAACTACACCAGTTTTAGCTATGCCTGATTTTAGTAAGGTTTTTGTGGTGGACTGTGATACATCTAGAAACGGGATTGGGGCAGTATTGATGCAAGAAGCTAAACCCATTGCTTTTATCAGTAAGGCCCTTTCTAACAAAAAATCTAGGCCTCTCGACTTACAAAAAATAATTGTTGGTAGTAGTATTTGTAATTATCAAATGGAGACCTTACTTGGTGGGATAACATTTCAAGATAAAGTCTGAGCACTTTAGTTTGAAATATTTTCTTGAGCAAAGAATTACTACATCTGTCAAATAAAAATGGCAAACCGAATTTCTTGGATATGATTTTGAGATTACTTATCAAAGTGGTCAAGAAAACAAAGTGGCAGATGCTTTATCTCGAAAATTTAAAGATCAAGTGTTGGCATTAGCTATAACCTTCCAAGTCCCTGACTGGTTGGAGCAATTGAAGCATTAATGGCAAATTGATCAGCAAGCCATAGAGTTAATTAGACATTTGCAAGCTGGCCCAAAAGCAGTACCTGGTTTCACTCTAGATCAATATCAAATCCTTTATAAAGGGCGGTTGTAGGTTGGGCCGAACTTTCCCCTCAAATCTCAAATCTTATTTGAGGCACATAATGGTTCTTGTGGAGGTCATTCTAGAGTTTTAAAGACATTGCACTGAATCAAACGAAGTTTCTGTTGGAAGGGTCTTCGCCAAGATGTTTATAAGTATGTTACCGAATGTGATATATGCTAGAGAAATAAAAATGAAACCGTGGTTGTGCCTGGCCTACTTTAGCCATTACATATACCGGAGAGCCCATGGATGGATATTTCCATGGATTTTATATAAGAACTTCTCCTTTCACATGGTAAAGACATAATATTATTAGGAGTTGATCAACTTAGAAAATACTCTCACTTCATTCCACTCAAGCATCTTTACACTGCCTTAGAAGTAGCTCAAGTCTTTATGGACAATGTTTTCAAGCTACACGGGCTCTCAAAGACAGTACTAAGTGATCGTGATGCCATCTTTACTAGCAATATTTTGACAGGGACTTTTCAACATCTATGGCACTAAACTTCTTATGAGTTTTGCATACCACCCACAAACAGATGGCCAAATTGAAGTGGTCAATCATTGTTTGGAGCAATATTTAAGTTGTTTGATAAGAGACAAGCAAAAAGAATGCATTCGTTGGCTACCCATAACTGAGTATTGGTTCAATACAAATTTATATATTGCCACAAAGCTCACATCATTTAAAACGGTGGATGGAAGAGCTCCACCTTCATATGTTATGTATAAATTGGGAGATTCAAATATAAACTCACCGGATAGGAGTTTGCAAGATTGTGACAAGATGATACGGTTACTCAGAGAAAATTTAATTCAGTCCCAACATCGAATGAAGCAAATTGTTGATGCCAAGCACACTGATCGAGAGTTCAAAGTTGGTGATCTGGACTTCCTTCGCTTGCAACCATTTCGTCAAGCTTCCATTCCTTTGAGAGACCATAGAAAGTTAGCTCCAAAATATTATGGACTTTTTCCAATTCAAGCCCGTGTCGGACAGGTGGCCTACAAATTACAGTTGCCAGCCGGTTCAACAATTCACTCAATATTTCACGTTTCCTGCCTCTAAAAGAACTTAAGTAGCCGATCATCTTCGATTCCACATCTTTCTCTAGTGGATGCTGATGGCGCTTTTGTATCGAGCCTGTTGAGACCGGAATGTGGATGGAAAAATCGAGTTCGAATGTGATGAGGTTGCTCTAAGTTGTTCGAGTTTCAATCGAATGTCCTCTATGCTCATGAAAATCTTAATATAAAACAAAAACAAAAAAATAATTAAAATAAAATTAATTAATTAAATGAGGAAAAACAATAAGTAAAAATAATAAAATAGATCGAGTGATGATAAACAAACTAGACGTTAGTCCCCTAAGAACGGCGACAAAAATTTGGTAGTGTCATTAAGGTGCACCAAATTTAAAACCTTACTACTAGTATAAACAATTAGTAAAGAGCGAGTAAGGATCGATCCCACAGAGACTATCACTACTAGAAAAATGGTCTTTACTGACACTTTGTTTGTGACACTTAATTGAAAAGTATCAGTGTTTTCATGTTTATGGGCCATTTTCCGCGTTTAACACATAAGTATCACAAAGTAATGATACTACAGTGTCTGAAATTTAGACATCAGAAATCTCTGACACTAAAGTATTAGTAATAAAAATAAAATAATTCAAATCATGTATTGGATGGAATTGAACCGGGGACCTCAAACATCGAAGCATTTAAGTTTAAGAAAAAGACCATTGGGCTTTTTCGTGGTGACAGTAAGGTATTTTAGCGATAATATACTTTTAGTTAATATACTTTTAGTTATTAAATAATATACTTTTAGTTAGAAACGATATCGTTTCACTTAGAAAAAATAAAGATAAGTAAAAACCAAATTGAAACCTAACCCTAAGACCAAAATCGAATCTAATATTTCTCTAAGTCATTCACTCTTCGTTTCAGTCTTTACCACCGAGTCTCCTTCTCTGTCAAAGCTAAGTAAACAAAACCCTAAAATCATATCCCACTGTCGTTTCAGTCTTTACCACCGAGTCTCCTTACCAAGCCTGAAGCAAAGGATTCCTTTCTATCACGAGTTGGTTCTTTCTCTCCCACTTTGCGAGAAATTCATTTCTAAAGGTTCCATTTAATTATTTTTATTTTTTTTAATTATTATGTTTCCAATTTACAGTGCCTATTTTCCTCATGCATGTTGTTTTGTTTCGGTTTAACTATAGAATGGGTTTTAAAATTCTTAGTTTTTTCTGTAATCTTGTTTGTTTATAATTTGGGATTTGGGATCTGGGAAAACATAACAGAGAGGTAAAGGCTGCATGAAGTTGAGTTATTGTACTAGAGCTTTTAACTAAGAGTGGTTTTATAAGTGCCTGATTCAAATCAATTTTCTTTCCTCTCTGTCATGTACACTTTAACTGGAATTTCCTGGATATAATGTCAATGCAGATTTGGGTTTTTTCCTTTTTCCCCATTTCTCGAAATTGCATTAAAATTTTGCATGATGCTTTCAATTTTGGGCCTAACCTGTTCCATTTAATTAGCGCCTGATAAAGATACATATTCAATTCGGGTCAATTCATCAATCCTTTCCCTATAATGCACTTGCTAGACTTAGTATAAATGCAATATCTCACATGCAAACTGTTCAACAACAACGAGTATTGTCCTGAAATTTTTTTTATTTATGTGATTTCCCTTGTACAGCTCTCTGACATAGTAATTAACAATATAATTAAATCTTCATTCATATGTTGATGGGTAGAATAGCCTTGGCCATTTTAGTGTAACAACCACATGCAGCTTGTTTGTTTTTTATTTGTTTATTTTTTTTCATGATCTTTAAATTAATAAACTTTTGAAAGGGTCTTTTTGTTTGTTTGTATAGGAAACTTTTGTCTGCATTTTAATATTGAATTATTGTCTTTCGACTAGAATGTTTAGTTTATTATTACTTTGTCTTATATCTTGCATGTTTATTTCAATTGAGTAGCTCTAATCACTTGAATTAATATGTTCAGTTCAATCTCTCGCTTTTGAAGAATCACAAAAGTTTACAGTGTAACAAATTGTCTTCATTTGGTAATTCTTTTAAATCACTCACTTTCTTTCAGTTTCTATTATCGTTGTGCTCTGAGTTTTATTTGTACTGACATGTTTTAAATATTGACATGCATGGTCTTACTGTCGTTTTTGTTGCATAGACTCTTATGGAATTAAATTGTTTGTTCTAATATGAAAATGAAATTTTAAAAAGTGTGGGTGTGGCATGTTTTGTTGGCTTGCTGAATGTGTACATGTAAGTTAGATTTTTTGGCTTAGTGAATCTGTATATGTATGCTCTGTTGGGTTGCTGAATGCGTACATGTATTTAAATGACTCTAAACAAATAGAACTTAGATTTATTTTGCAATTTGTATTTTTTTATTTAAACCTAAAAGTTTGAATTTATTTGTGCAATTTAAGTAAGCTTATTAAACTAACAACATCTAACAAATGAACAGGTAACAATATATATTATGGACAAAACTTGGATATTCTGTGATAGATTGTCTGATGAGTATAGTGATGGGGTTGATGATTTCTTGGAGTTTGCCATTCTTAATTCTGAAAATAGAATGTCAATTAGATGTCCTTGTACCTCTTGTTGTAATATGGAGTTTTTGACTCCTGAAAAAGTCAGGCTACATCTATTTAAAAAAGGTTTTCTAGAAAAATATTTAGTTTGGAATTGGCACGGTGAGGTGGATCGGAAATCTACCTCTGTAAAATGCCAAGGCCAGCCACAAAATCAGCGTTTTAGATGTCCGGATTATAGTTATATAGATGACATGGTTCATAATGCTTTTGAGCATTGTGACAAAGATCCTACTTCTTTTAAGGATATGCTTGAAGATGCTGAAAAGCCCCTATATCCGGGTTCAAAACATTCAAAGTTATCGGGTCTAATGAAATTGTACAATGTAAAAGGACTTTATGGCTGGTCTGATAGTGGGTTTTCAGTTTTATTAGAAGTGCTGAATGAGATATTGCCAAATGATAATATTTTGCCTAAGTCCATGTATGAGGCCAAAAATAATGAAGCTATTAGGCTTGGATTATGAGAAAATACATGCATGTCGAAATGATTGCATTCTTATAGGAATGAGTTCAAGAATCTTAGTGAATGCCCAAGGTGTGGAGCATCTAGGTGGCAAATAAGAAAAGATGGATAAAAAAAAAATTAGAAAGGGGGTCCCTAAAAAGGTGTTATGGTATTTTCCTATAATTCCTAGGTTGAAAAGAATGTTTCAATCACCACAAACTGCTGAGAATTTAACATGGCATAAAAATAAAAGAATTAGAGATGGCAAGCTTCGCCACCCGGCAGATTCACCAGCTTGGCAGTTAATTGACAAGAAATGGCCTAATTTTGCCCAAGAGTCGAGAAATCTTCTTGATTGGCTTTATCATCTGATGGGATTAACCCACATAGCACACTTAGCATTACTTATAGTTGTTGGCTGTTACATTGATAACATATAACCTTCCTCCATGGTCAGTATGAAGAAGAAGTTTATGATATTGGCTCTCTTCGATATCTGGTCCTAAACAGCCTGGAAATGACATAGATGTATACCTAGCACCATTGATTGAGGACTTAAAAACCCTATGGGATGTAGGCGTCGATGTGTTTGATGCTTATAGGAAACAAACTTTTAATTTACGAGCTGTGTTGATGTGGACGATTAGTGACTTTCCAGCTTATGGAAACCTGTCTAGGTGTACTGTTAAGGGGTACTATGGTTGTCCAGTTTGTGGGGTAAACACATGTGCATATTGGCTACCGCATAGTCGTAAAGTGTCATATATGGGTCATAGGTCATTTATTGAAAATCCTCCCAGGCGTTTGTCCTGCAGTGAGATCTTAAACTTGGTGGTGACATTGACACCAAGTTTGGGAAAAAGGTCCTAAAAAATGAAAACGGTGTGAGGGTGAGAGTCACGCGTAAGGGTAAAGGTGAGGGTAACATTAAGGGTCGAGTGAGGGTAATGCAATGAAGGGGCGAGGGTGAGGGTGAGGGTGAGGGTGAGGGTGATGGTGAGGGTGAGGGTGATAGTGATGTTCAAGGTGAGGTGAGGGTAATGGGGATGTAGCTGAGTTGCTTTGTTCAAAAAGAGATCAATCTTCTTTGATTTAGAATATTGGGAACATTTGTTAGTTCGCCATCAACTAGATGTGATGCATATTGAGAAAAATGTATGTGAGAGCATCTATGGCACATTACTCCATCAACCGGGGAAAACAAAAGATGGAATTAATGCTAGAAAAGATCTTACACATCCAGAGCTTAGAGAGAAAATTAACAAAGCATTTATTGCATTAGCTCCTGACGAACAAAATAAAGTCCTGCCCCCTGCCCCGTATACTCTAAGTAAGAAAGAAAAAAAAATGTTCTGTGAAACCTTACAAGGTGTAAAAGTTCCTGATGGCTATTGTTCTAATTTTAGAAATCTTGTTTCAATGGATGATTGTCGTCTTCACGGGCTTAAGTCTCATGATTGTCATACCTTGATGCAACAACTACTACCATTAGCAATTCGGAATTGTTTACCTCAAAATGTCAGATCTGTCATAATTAGGTTGTGCCTCTTCTTTAATTCTTTGTGTTCTAAGGTAGTAGAGCCCGATTCTCTTGACCAATTGCAAAAAGAACATACAATCACCTTATACAATTTAGAACAAACTTTCGTACCTGCATTCTTCGATATAATGGTCCATTTAACAGTCCATCTAGTTGAAGAAGTTAGATTATGTGGCCCAGTTTACCTTCGATGGATGTATCCATTTGAGAGAGAAATGAAACCTATAAAGGGTTATGTACGCAACCGATACCGTCCTGAAGGTTGTATTGCAGAATGCTATATTGCTGAGGAAGCACTTGAATTTTGTGCTGAATACCTTCCAAATTGTAAATCAATTGGACTACCTACTGGTTGTCTAATTGATTTTACAGTTGAAAGGCCACTTGGAGGTACAAATATTAAGGTGGTTGATGCCCTTACATTGGCGCAAGCGCACCGATGTGTTTTAGTGAACACCCCCGAGATTCAACCATACATAGAGTATGTGCCTAAAAATTTTCATCTCTTTTCGTTAAGTTTTTTTTTCAATTTTATTAATTCTGTTGGTATAATTTTAGGGAGCATTTGGCCTTATTGCAATCAAAACACCCTCGTCAATTAAAAAAACCTTTATGGTTGCCAACAGAGCACTCCCGTACGTTTGCTGATTGGTAAACAAAAGGTTAGATTAGCTTCAAGGTCTAATTAATAAAAGTACCCAAGTAAACTTATTAAACTTTTCTCTTTCAACTAATTATTGTAGTTTCACTAATTGAACAATAGGTAACAACTGATAAAGCAAATAATGTAGCAGTTGACGAAAAAGTATGGTGGCTCACAAACAAACCTCGCTCAAGCGTGGTTACATATGAAGGTTATTGTATTAATGGTTTTAATTTTGCTACAAGGGATCGGGACAACAACTGTATAACACAAAACAATGACGCTTATGTTGTTGCTAACACTTTACAGATTTCAAGTTCAAAAGACAAAAATCCTCATTCTGGGGATATGACTTTTTATGGGGTTGTCAATGAAATTTGGCAGCTTGATTATCTGGGGGTTAAGAAGGTACTTTTCAAGTGCGATTGGGTAGATGATAGGGGGGTTAACGTTGATGAGTCAGGGTTCACTGTAGTCAATTTAGATCGGATAGGCTACAAATCTGACTGTTTCATTCTAGCTGGTCAAGCAAAGCAAGTGTTTTATGTGAAAGATCAATTAGATAATATTAAATCAATTGTTTGTTCAGTGAGTGAAAAATTTAATTATTCAAATGAGGCTTTATGTGATGGCATCGATGAGTATGCACCATTATCCAACAATTTTTCGAATGTAAGTTAGATTTGAGTGATGAAGAATTTATGTAAGATTAGTTGTTGGTGTTTTTAATGTAAATATTGGTGCGGAAAATGAATAATCCAACTACTATGCCTTATTACCACTACTGAACGTAAGTCCGCAACTAATTTTTTGTAATTGTTTTATTATTATATTGGGATATTATTTTGGTATCTGGTGCACTCCTCCACATTTATGTATTTGCAGGTTTGTTAGAGACATGGCAGCAAAAGAGGAGCCAACATATGATCCAGATCTGGAAGGAAGACCTAGACGAAACCTTACAAAGAAGAAAGACTTGCAGAGAGGAGCTAGTGACCGGGGCCGAGGTTATGTACAATTCCTATGGAGTTCCGGTTGGAAAAAGAGAAACGATCTGAGGAACTACATTGGGGTGATTGTACGGGAAAGAGTTCCAATTATATATGATGATTGGAGGAAAGTGCCATTAGACATCAAGGAGACGTTATGGACTCATTTTCAGGAAAAGTTCAAGTTGAGTCTTAAGGCAAAAACCCAAGTGTTGAAGTGGATGGGAATTGCATTAAGGGGCTTTAGATGTAAGTTGGCCAATGAATATATTCTGCCCAATGCAAACAACTTGAGTTCACTGAAAAAGCCTCCTCTGGAGTATGAAGGCATTAGAAAAGAGGACTGGAAGAGCTTTGTTGATAAGATTTTATCCGAAGACTTTCAGGTATGTTTAAAATTCTGTTAGTTAGATAATATTACTCAGTTCCTGTAACCATTTTAATCAATATCCACTTTGTGCAGGAAAAAAGTAAGGTAGCAAAGGAAAAAAGAGCAAAGAATATGTACAATCATCACTTGGGCAAAGACAGATATCTTTGGTTTGCATAAAAGAGTAAGTACAATAACCACCCTATACAAACTTATGACCATTTTAATACAAATAATCGGATGATTCATAGTAGTTTTGAATTCATTTTTACTTGAATTATTGCAGCATTGGACCTCGGAGTGTCGAGCGAGATTGACCGCATGATGAAGCCTGGTTATTGGCTCACAGGAAAAAAGATGGAACTTATGCACCTGATGTGCAGCAAGTGGCTGAAAGAATTGTAAGCTCCCACCACCACTAAAAATTACCAATGCAAATAGTTTGAAACTTATAGCTTGCTTGAATTATTTTATAATCCAAGATCATGTTAATTAATACAACTACTACCATTGTTTATTTCAAAAAATGCTAGTAATGCGATGTATGTATACACTGTCATTATTTAACATATTTGTTTTCTTATTCCTAATTTTGATCAAATATTTTTATATTTATTTTGTAGAGTGAGCTAAGAAGCCAAGTTGAGCAAGGAACGCTTCAATCCCAAAGACCAAATGATATCCTAGGTGAAGCCCTTCAAAAAAAACCTAATGGAAGTCGGGTGCAAGGATTGGGTCAATTCATCACCCCATCCATGTATTTCAATGTTCCTGACCCCACGGAGTTGGCGCGAGAACGGAGAATGTATCGGAGAGTTTTCGGTTTATGCGAGGCTCAATTAGATCAAATGAATGCAAGGATAAACGCCGCAACAACACCGAAGTTGGCGCCCAACTTTCCTAACTCCAAAGGTGGTTGCGGTGTTAAGATGGAGATAGATCGTCGATCACCCAAAAAAGTTACTCCAAAGTCGTGACTAACAACCCCAACCCCAAAGCAACTCCAAAGTCGGTGACCAACATCCCAAAAGTTAATCCAAAGTCAAGACCAATGCCCCACTGTTTCTCCAAAACTTGACAAAAACACCAACACACCTCCCCTGCCATCCCCTGTACAGAATCCACCCCCAGTAGATTGTGAAGCCATTTCAAAAATCACCCCAAGAAGATCTCCAAGATTAACTCCTGCAAAGAGAAAAGTGGCTGGCCAAAAGTCTCCTACAAATGCCGTGGAATACCTGTATGAATGTAAACGAACAACAAGGGAACCCCTTGTTGTAAAACCAGTGACAGCAAGGAAACTTGTTCTGAGAAAGAATACTCGTGGAGCTGTAAAAGCAAGAAAAGAGAATAAAAGTTCACAGATGAACATCTTTTCTTTAATGATTGAGAGCTCCCTGCCACGGTCGATTATGATTGCACATGATCTGAAGACTTTTGGTGTCCATTGGGAGAGTAGATTGGACATGCAGATTTGCAATGAAGTCATTGAGTTTACAGAGCTCTCAAATTCTGTTTTGGAGATATGGATCAAGTAAGCCATAAAAAACTTGATTTATTTTTTTATTATGTTTTCTGATTTTGCAACCTGTCATTATATTTTTTCTTATATTCATGTCATAAATTTTTTTTTTTAATAGACACTTGTATGAGGAGATGGATAATGGCAGTGGTGTTATTCCAATTCAATTTGGATGTATAGCTAAGTTACAGTCAAGTCAAGCAAGCTACCCAAATAGGTGTTCGTATATTTCAGACCTTTTGGACAAGATTCAAATAGCCCAGATAATTGTGTTTCCATATAACCCAGGGTATAGTTTATTTATTTTTTGTCTATTTTCTTCTTTTTTTTTACATAAATGATTTAAATTTTTCTTGTAATCTGTTTTTTTTTAATTGTTTATTTAGTGGCCATTGGGTGCTAGTAGCAATTGATATGGTGAGGCGAAAAATATATTATCTTGATCCATTAGGTGATAATCCTGATGATGAGTTGAAGCAGATGGTGAATGAGTAAGTTTAATTAGTTTACTTAATTCTTTTTTAATTTTTATGTTGTGGATTAATTTGCTGCATCTGTTATTTATTACTTATAGTGGGATAACAATGCATCAAGTGAAGAGTAATAAAAAGAAGGCTGTGCAGTGGGTCTCTGCGAAGGTATTAATAAAACAAAGTTATGATTTCCATTGTTACTTCATCAGTTTATTTCAAACTAATTTTTTTCTTTTTTAGTGTCCGAAACAACCTGGAACCTTTGAATGTGGTTATTATGTGATGAAGTACATCCAGGATATTGTTCGCGATTTGTGCATTCTTGAAAACAATGTGAGTTTCTCCATAACTTTTTTAATATTTTGTCGAAGAATGCATTATGGAATGAATTTTCTTAAGAACAGTGTTTAATTGATCAATTGCCACTCTGTCTGAAATAATACTTGTCAATTATGTGAATTGTGAAAATGTTTAATGGGTTAACAGTTTGCTGCTTTATGCTTCAAACTAGCAATATAATCATATCTTGTGCTAAGGATGAGAGGAAGTGTTGTGTATGTTTAGGATAATCACATACACTTTTTTTTGCCATATTTATTATAGGTAAAAGCTATAACGCCATATATATTTTACTGCATGCATTCAACATGTTTGGAAAAATTGATGCTAATTTTTAGTGTGTTCTACTATGTATTTAAGGCACTTTAGAGTAAACCAAAATGACTGGAGTTGTTGCATGTACAAATAGAATGCATATAAATCTTAGTGTTCAGTGTTAAAGTATTATTCAGTATTGACTAGACCTGTTGCATGAATGCTCTGTTGAAGGCATATAAATCCTAGTGCTGGCTGTTAGAAGTAATATTGAGTAAAGCTTTGTAACCGTTGTTTCTTTGTGGTGATATACAATTTATTTGCATGCTGTTCAGTTTGATGTTAATCATAACAAACTTAAAAATATATGTATTTATTTTGTTGTTTTATTTTAGGACAGATTTTAAAATATATGAATACATTTTGTTGTTTTATTTTTGAAGTTCAAGGGTTGTGATGAGTACACTATGGACGATCTTTCGCAACTTCGCGATCAATGGGCCATGTATGTTGCAAAGTTAATTGTAGCATACAATAATCAGGTAAATATCAAAGAATTGATTTTTGTAAAAGTCCTTATTTGCTCTTTAAGCAGTTTTATTCATTTTAATTAAATACTGGACAATAAGTGAGAAAGCAGATTTGGCTATATGTAAGTGCTTTTGACTGAATGCAACCTGAGTCTGTTTTCCAAGTCATTGTCTCAATCATTGAGTTGTTCTTTTCTTCTAAAACTAACTACGCTACAATGTTAATTCAGGTCCAAGTTATTATACACCACATTGGTGATTTATTTGACGACAATGAACTTACAGACTGAACCATGTCTATCATCTATGCTTCTCCTCTCTTATTTTTTAGGGATTCTCTAATATTTTTGTCCCTGTTTAGTTTATTATCATGTTTATTATCATGCCACTTAGTTTCTGTAGTAGCTAATTGATTCTATATACTACACTTATAGGTGGCAAAGGTAAAGGGCAAGGCGAAGGTGAAACAAGAGATGCATGTATCTCCATAAGTCATTGTTGTGTTCATGTAAATATTTGACATGTTTTCAAACAATATTTTAAGTTTGTAAATATTTGCATTAGTATTTTATTTCATACCTATTTAAATGTTATTAGAAATGTTATATACTTCTATTTAATTATTCAAATTCGTACTTTAGTTTAATTTAAATAGATTTTCTTTGAATACCATTATTTGATTGGCAAAACTAAAAGAACAATGAAAATTATAGAGTAACAACAATAATGTTAGCATCTTTTATTTCAAGCCATTGGCGCCAAAAAATTATTAGCGCCATAATATTAGAGATACTATAGTATTACAAATTTCTGACACTAAAGTATTAGTATCCGTTCATTCTATCATGTCATCTCGCCCAAATGTAAAACAAAATATTGACGTGTAATAATTGTTAATAAACACTAACACTATAGTGTCATAATATTTATGATACTATAGTGAGAGTAACTTTTAACAAGTGATCATTATCAGTAGCTACTAATACCATAGTGTCATAAATGCAAATACTATAGTAATAGTAATCACCGACACCAATTACAAGTGTCACTATTTTTCTGACTCCCAGACATCGACACAATTAACAAGTGTCGGTGAAAGTAATTTCGACACTATTCTAAAGTCGGTAAAAGACCATTTTTCTAGTAGTGTATGCTAGCTGTATTTATTATCGACTCTAAAACAGGGCTTAAAATAAAATAATAATAGAAATAATTAATATAATTTAGTCTAACTAAAGAAAATGCCAATTATAAATAAAATGGGGGGTTTTTGAATTTTTAACTAGATTGCAAGAAATAAAGAAATTAAAACTATGAAAACAAAAATTTAATAAAAACTCTAATTAAAGGATAAAGAAATAACAATGAGAAAAACTTTAGTCAAAGGATCATTCGCCACAACCAAACATGCACATAATATATCAATTCTATCATTAATTGATATTGAAACTATCAACCGTAGTCAACAATAAGCTCTGTTAATCTCAATCTTTCCTTAGTGTGTCGTTAGGCAAAATAAGCTCTTCACCTAATCTCTAACCATTAAATAATTCAAAACAAGCTCTTTAAATTTAAGATAATGGAAGCATTAAACAGAAAAAGATATTAGGTCGATCTAGGCAATAAACACACAAGCTCGGATTATTTAACTTAGGTTATGTTCTCCAATTGAAATCACGAATTCCAACCTGCTACTAATAATTAAAATATCAAGACAATTACGGATCAAGAATTTTAATCTAGCAATCGAATTTATTCAAGTCCTATCTAATTGGCCACTCAAACAAAACAAGAATAAAATCATAAACATTAATTATAGAAGAACATAAATAATCTCAATTAAATAAATTGAATGATAGAAATTAAAAATTAATCATATGACATGTTTGGGGTTTTGAATTCACCCTCAACCAAATAAAAAATCTAGCCTAACATAATTAAATTGGGAATAAGAGAATTGATAAAACCAATAATGATGATTATTTCAAACGGCTGCAATTTTTTTCTTCAATTCCGTTCGGCTGCTGATTTTTTTCAGTTTGCTTTGCTGCCAAAAACTCTCCTCTTCCGAAAATCTCTTCACCAAAAACTCTCTCCGTGTTGCTTCCGCTTGGCTAGCTTTTATTGTGTCTTGAATCCTCACATGGAAAGGAATAATCCAAGCCAAAATCGCCACTTGTCTTTTGCAATTCACGTCTTTGGCCACTTTTGGTTTGCAATCTTTGTTTTCCAATTTTTTCAATGCCATGCACGTGACTTGCCATTTAAATTATCATGCAAAATATTGTTTCCTTTTTTTGTCTTCATGCACAAACTCTTTTGACTGGCCATGCTTAAAGCCAAAAGCTTTTATTCTTTTCTTCCTCTCACGTGGATGGCAATCACCTTTTTCCAATTTTGCTTTCATGTGATGGCTTGGTTTCCTTTTTTACTTTCATTTTCCAATTTTAGCTCCATGATGGCAATCACCATAAAATGATCCTTGCGAGTGGCTGCATTTAGTTTATGATAGTCAATGCAAACTCTCCACCTATTTTGAACTATTGTTGGTACAAGCTCATTTTCTTCATTTTTGCCACCGTAATGCCTGATTTTTTAGAACTACCTGCACAGGACTTACCCATTTACTATCGAAATCGATAGATAATCCCCACATTAAAGAGTTTCAAGATCTCCTTTTTACGACTTCCATCATTGGTGGATTAAGGCGGCGTTGTGCATCTCTTGTTAGTTTAGACCCTTCCTCTAGTAAAATGCGATGCATATACATGGAAGGACTAATTCCCTTAATATCGACAATGGTCCAGCCAATCGCCGTCTTGTGATCCCGAAGCACCCTAATTAACTTTTCTTGTTGAATCAAGAAAGGGTTTTAACAATTATGACTGGAAGTGTCTCATTCTCACCGAAGTAAATATATTGCGGTGCTCGGGTGGCTTAAGCTCTAAGGTAGGTGCTGCACAACCGAGGTAAAAGTTTCTCGTTTAATAAAAGCAATTCAAGATAAGAAATATTATACCCATTGGTGCATAATGGGACTGCTCCATCTAAGATCGTCAAAACTTCTTCTACCCCATCATCCAACTTTATCAAATTTGCACATTTCTCCTTATAAAAATCTTTCGCAAGATTTTTACTTATGGCAATTTTAAAGTCACACATTACCAGATAATTTAAAGAAATCATGCACCAAAGTATTAATATCATCTATGGCAAAGACAAAATGTACATCACTGGGATACCTCATTGCCTCAAAGATATTGAAGCAGATCACTTCACCATCGAATTCCATTGTGAGGGTTCCATCGTGAACATCAACCTTAGTTCGGGCTGTCTTAAGGAATGGTCGCCCCAATAGAATAGGAGTGGATTGAGCGACAACTCATCCTCCATTTCAAGGATATAAAAATCAGCTGGAAAGATCAATTCATTGACCTGCACAAGAACATCTTCCACATTCCCTTTGGGGTAAGCATTAGATTTATCAGCCAATTGAATAATTATACCAGTTTCTTCTATTGGACCTAAATTTAAAGAGTTATAAATCGAATATGGCATAACATTAATTGAGGCCCCTAAATCTAGCATACATCTTTCGAATCTGGTATTGCCAATAGTGCAGGGGATAGTAAAAGTACTTGGATCCTTGCACTTAGGAGGAAATTTTCTTTGAAGTACAGCAGAAATATTCTCTCCTACACTTACCTTTTCGTTACCGCTCAACTTTCGCTTGTTGCTACATAATTCCTTCAAAAACTTTACATAACGCAGCACTTGTTTAATAGCATCAAGTAGAGGAATATTTACCTCTACTTTACGAAAGGTCTCAAGGATCTCCTTTTCTTACTCCTTTTTCTTGGATTGTTTAAACCTACTAGGAAATGGTGGAGGAATGGAAAGAGTCTTAATTCGTGGTGAAGGGGCACTTACCTGGACAGATGGTTCGACTGGCAATACTGAGTGAGAGTCGTCTTTCCTTGTTAAAGAAAGAGCCTTAGGGAAGGGATTAGTCACATAGTGCAATGATGTTGTAGGGTTTTTTGATGGCTTAGCTAATAATGGTTCCTACTACTTTCCGCTCCTCGGAGACATAACACTAGCATTCTCCTTTGGATTAATTTCTGGTTGAGAAGGTAACTTTCCTGAAGTTCTAGCCTCTATCCTACTCATAGATGTGGCCAGTTGGCCAATCTGATTCTCTAAATGTTGGAGCTGTGTTTGGGTAGTCTGTTGGAACTGCATAGAGTTAGTAGCGAGAGCTTTTACAAGATCTTCCAAAGATGTACCTTGATTTTGAGGAGGTGGAGGTGGCCGAACTTGGTAAGGTTGTTGCACCAGTTGAGGGTAACCCGATGGTCGAGAAGGTGCCATATTAGCAATGCCTTGTTGTTGGTTTCCATACCTAAAATTAGAGTGATCCTTCCACCCTCCATTGTAAAAATTAGAGTAGGGATCATACCTTTGTCTTGGTTGGCCTAAGAAACCCTCAACTGCGTTAGTTTGCTCATGTAAACCCTCTTGGAGAGTGGGGCATGTATTAGTCGCATGCCCGACCATAGAACATACGCCACACGGTCTCACTTGTTGCCCTAGAGCTAATTATTGCACCAAAGAAGTAAGATTTGAAACTTTTTGTTCTAGAGAAGTAGTACTTACCTCATTAACTCGCTTAGGTGGTGGCAGTGGATCGTTCCTGGTGTTGAACTGTTGGGAATTAGCAGCCATATTAGCAATAAGATTTCGGACTGTTTTTGGTGTCTTATCCACGAGTGCTCCTCCACTAGCGGCATCAATCATGCTCCTATCCATAGGCAGTAGACCCTCATAAAAGTATTGAATAAGTAGTTGATCACTTATCTGATGGTGTGGGCAACTAGCACATAGCTTTTTGAATCGTTCCCAATAGTCGTAAAGGACTTTTCATTATACTTTTGTCGGATTCCACAAATTTTTTCGAATCTTTTGCCACTTTTGATCTTTGGAAATATTTCTCCAAAAATAGCCGACGATCTCAATCCATGTAGTGACAAAGATCTGGGAGGGAAGATAGTACAACCATTCCTTGGCTAAATCCGCCAAAGAGAATGGGAAGGCCATTAGCTTAACTTGTTCTTCAGAAACCCCGGCTGGTTTCGTTGTGGAGCATACCACATGGAACTCCTTCAAGTGCTTATTTGGGTCCTCTCCTGCAAGACCATGAAAAGTAGAAAGAAGATGAATCATCCCAGATTTAAGTTCAAAGTTTACCTGAGGGTTTGGATTCTCAATGCATAAAGGTTGCTGGTCCAAGTTAGGAGCGGCCAACTCTTTAAGTGTTCGATTGTTGTTCTAAGCCATTGGTTCATGTTCTGGGCTGCTTGGTTCTGTCTTCCTGAGTGGAATATGGATGTAAAAATCGAGTTCTGAATGTGATGAGCTTGCTCTAAGTTGTTCAAGTTTCAATCAAATGTCCTCTATGCTCATGAAAATCTAAATATAGAGCCAAAAAAAAAACTAATTAAAATAAAGTAAATAAAATAAAATAAGAAAATAAAATAAAGCTAGTGATAATAAACAAACTAGACGCTAGTCCCCGGCAATGGCGCCAAAAATTTGGTAGTGTTGTTAAGTGCACCAAATTTAAAACCTTACTACTAGTATAAATAATTAGTAAAGAGCGAGTAAGGATCGATCCCACAGAGATTATGCTAGCTGTATTTATTATCGACTCTAAAACAGGGCTTAAATTAATATAATAATAGAAATAATTAATATAATTTAATCTAACTAAAGAAAATGCCAATCATAAATAAAATGGGGGTTTTTGAATTTTTAACTAGATTGCAAGAAATAAAAAAATTAAAACTATGAAAACAAAAATTTAATAAAAACTCTAATTAAAAGATAAAGAAATAACAATTAGAAAAACTTTGGTCAAAGGATCATTCGCCACCACCAAACATGCACATAATACATCAATTCTATCATCAACTGATATTGAAACTATCAACTGTAGTCAACAATAAGCTCTGTTAATCTCAATCTTTTCTTAATGTGTCGTTAGGCAAAATAAACTCTTCACCTAATCTCTAATTATTAAATAATTCAAAACAAGCTCTTTAAATTTAAGATAATTGAAGCATTAAACAGAGAAAGATATTAGGTTGATCTGGGCAATAAACACACAAGCTCAGATTATTTAACCTAAGTTATGTTCTCCAATTGAAATCACGGATTCTAACCTGCTACTAATAATTAAAATATCAAGACAATTATGGATCAAGAATTTTTATCTAGTAATCGAATTTATTCAAGTCCTATCTAATTGGCCACTCAAATAAGACAAGAATAAAATCATAACCATTAATTATGAAAGAACATAAACAATCTCAATTAAATAAATTGAATGATAGAAATTAAAAATTAATCATATGACATGTTTGGGGTTTTGAATTCACCCTCAACCAAATATAAAAATCTAATCTAACATAATTAAATTGGGAATAAGAGAATTGATAAAACCAATCATGAAGATTATTTCAAATGGCTGCAATTTTTTCTTCAATTCCATTCGGCTGCTGACTTTTTTCAGTTTGCTTTGTTGCCGAAAACTCTCCTCTTCCGAAAATCTCTTCACCGAAAAACTCTCTCCGTGTTGCTTCCGCTTGGCTAGTTTTTATTGTGTCTTGAATCCTCACATGGAAAGGAATAAATCCAAGCCAAAACCGCCACTTGGCTTTTGCAATTCAGGTGCTGGCCACTTTTGGTTGGCAATCTTTGTTTTCCTATTTTTTCAATGCCATGCACGTGACTTGCCATTGAAATTATTATGCAAAATATTGTTTCCTTTTTTTTTGTCTTCATGCACCAACTCTTTTGATTGGCCATGATTAAAGACAAAAGCCTTTATTCTTTTCTTCCTCTCCCGTGGATGGCAATCACCTTTTTCTAATTTTGCTTTCATGTGATGGCTTGGCGTCCTTTTTTTTACTTTTATTTTCCAATTTTAGCTCCATGAAATCCCATATGCTTTTAAATGTGTATCAATTAATTAATTGACTTTTAAAAATTTACAGTTATTTCTTTTTCTAATCTCTTCAAGTAGATTTCTTCTTAAATGTTTCGATTTAATTTTTCTTTAATCCCGAAATATACCTAAAATAACAAAATAAAATGAAATGAAATAAACTAAGATAAAAATTAACACAATAAAAATATAATTTACTAAATTAAAAATTAACTAAAATAACTAAAATATTTAAGAACAAAAACAAGAAAAAAATAGAGAAATTAATAATAAAATATATAAAAAATATGCACTTATCAATTCATCAAACTCCACAAAATTCCTCTGCATCCCCCGCCCCCAACTTTTAGATATTTTTTATCGGAAAATCTAGACAATAAAATGATAAATTCTCGTACAAAACCAATTGATAATTCAGAGATCCCAATGTTTGAATCTTTTTTTTTTTTAATGAAAGTAATCATTTCATTAATCAAACAACACTGTTTAATACATTCAAAATCTCTACTGGAATTTGGTCCAGCCAAATAGCTGAAGTATTTGCTCCTACAGTAAACTTTGCCAAGGAATGGGCATAAGTGTTACAGGTTCTAGGAATGTGTCATTGGATGTCTGAGATAACCCAACTTATACCTGTTCTACTGCCCTTGGTGTTGTTAAGTAAGTCCCCTACATCTTTGCAATATGTCTCCATGATCATAGGCGACGGGAGTGTTGATTTTCGAGCAAGAATCAACATAAAAACTTGAAAATCCGAATTTAAACACATACCCGGATTATATGCGGAAAACCGATAAACCAAGGTTGTGCTACTGATTTCTGTGGAGAATGATCACAAAGTCGGAAAATCCTCTCTATTCACGTTGCAAGAACCCTCTAAGCTTTTCTTGGCTTGAATTTTCTCTAAATTTAGCTTGATTTTTGCTTAACTTATTTTCTATGGATTTGCCCTCTATTTATAGCATTCCAAGAAGTAGTGATCATCTTCTCAATGATCTCTAAATAAACTTAAACAATTGTTGGAGTGATCATTTTCTTAATGATCACTTAATATCTTTAATATAATATTACAAGATATTATAGAGTTCTAACTCAAAATGATCACTTGTTCTTGGTCATGCATCCCTCATGGGTGACCTCAAAGTGATAGAACCCTATATATATAAATATATTCATATATATTCATATATATTTCCAACATCTCCCACTCACACATGATGGGATGTTTATAGTGCAACGAGAACTCTCTATTCAAGCCTCAAAAACTCAGTTATCATACTAGCAAATGCAACGTGTGACCCATGAACAATAAGCAGGAGCTATATTGCTTTTAATCTCAATTGTATTCTATACAAAAAAGCTGTTCATCATGTATCCTAGATTCCATTTTATTACATCAAATTCAAGTATACTAAGTCCCATATCGAAAGCTATACTTGACAATATACACTCTATGTAATCACAATTGTATCAATCCCAGATTATACAATCGGTACATGAAAAACATAAGGTAGATGTAAGTAATGAATCTTCCCATCACTCTCATATTTCTTAGTTTTAGATTAACTGCTTTCCTAAACTCGTTTCATAAGCCGAATAACCTCATAGCTATAGAAAACAAGTTTAAAGTAGCAAACACTAATCTATCACCTCAAAATATAGCTGATAGTATGTGAGGATACTTATTGAGGTTCATAATACCTCAAAGAAACTTTACACAATGAGAATAAGGGAAATTTTCTCATTTTTCTTTATTTGGTCATTAAGCACACGTTGTATGAAATACGTGCTACAGTGAATTCTCTTTTCTGAGAGCGTATGTCTAAATTATTTCACTGTACAGATCTTAGTTCAGTCGCTACTCAAGCGCCTAACCTGAGTTTTTAATAAGCTCGCTTATCTAAAGCGCCAAATTAAAGGCTCACATCTGGCTTTAATCAGGTTTCCATGATTATTGGGTATATCATGGTCGGTTTTATATTTATTATATATAAACCTCATCTTGACCCAGTCAAGGCGACACATTTTCTAAATGCTCCATGAGAATATACATAGTATCTTATTCTCTCTCTATTGTCTCATCTCAGCTTGCTTTTCTAGCAACTGAGGCGATCGCTTGTGTAAGAAAGCCGATCAAAACCTGATGACATAACTTTACTCTAAATATGTGTAATCAAAAATTTTTTTTATATATATAGACAAATGATAAGAAGAATTTAATCATATAAAAATTTATCACATGTCCATTACTCAAAAACAATATCTCATCAAGTACAATTTTACAATCTATGTAAACCCAATGATCGAGTATGTTTCAAATAAACATCTCGTGTTATGGCTTTTGTAAATGGGTCTGCTACCATAAAATGTGTAGATGTGTATTGTATTAGCACTTCTCTTTGTGCTACAATTTCTCTCACAAAATTGTACTTGGTCTCTATGTGTTTTGACTTACTGTGGTATTTGGCATCTTTTGTAAAAGATATGGCTGCTTGGCTATCACAATGTATAATTACTGGTCTAGAAGAATCAGTAACTATTTTGAGATCTTCAATAAATCTCTTAAGCCATACAGCTTCCTGCACTGCTGCTGAACATGCCACATATTCAGCTTCCATCGTAGATAGAGCAATGCATGTTTGTTTCTTGCTACTCCAAGAAATCGCGCCACGACTAAGTAAAAATGCATATCCGGAGGTCGATTTACGCTCATCTAGATCGCCACCCCAATCGGCATCTGTATAACCAATTAGGCGCAATTCACCTCCCTGATAGCATAAAGAGTAGTCGGCAGTGCCTTTTAGATATGCAATAATCCTCTTGACTGCATTCCAATGCTTTCGTCCGGATTTGATTGGTATCTACTCACTAATCCCACAAAGATAACAAATGTCCGGTCTAGTACACATCATAGCATACATAAGATCGCCAACAAAGACTCGAGTACGGAACTCGTGCCATTGCTTTTATTTCTTCAGGAGTCTTAGGACACATTTCAAGGCTTAGAGTTTGTCCTTTTGAAATGGGAGTATCCATAGGTTTGCAATCTGACATATTGAATCGTTCAAGAATTTTCTTAATGTATGTCTCTTGTGAAAGAGATAAGAGTCTTTTTGAACGATCTCTATGAATTTTAACTCCTAAAATATAAGCTGCTTCGCTCATGTCTTTCATTTCAAAATTTGAGGATAACCATTCTTTAATGATTTTGACAAATTCTAGATTGTTTCCAGCCAACAAAATATCATCCACATATAGAGATAAGATAACAAAGTTATCTTCTGATCTTTTAACATACACACAATGGTCCTCTTCGGTCATCAAGAATCCATAAGAAATTATGGCTTCATGAAACCTAAGATACCATTGTCTAGAGGATTGTTTCAGCCCATATATTGACCTTTTAAGCTTGCAAACTTTGCGCTTTTGGTTTTGCAATATATAACCCTCAGGCTGATCCATGTATATTTCTTCCTCTAGTTCTCCATTGAGAAATGCTGTTTTAACATCCATTTGATGTAATTCAAGATCCATATGTGCAACGATTGCTAGAATCAATCTTATTGAGGCAAACCTTACCACAGGGGAAAAAGTTTCCTCATAGTCTATACCTTCTTGTTGGGTATATCCTTTCGCTACTAAGCGTGCCTTATATCTCTCAATTGTGCCATCTGCCTTTCGTTTTATACGTAGAACCCATTTATTTCCAATGGTTCTTCGTTTAGGCGGTAAATCAACCAAGTCCCAGACCTGATTTGATTTCATGGACTCCATCTCTTCATTCATTGCTTTTATCCATAATTCCTTAGCAGATGATGCAATAGCCTCACTAAAAGTTCTTGGCTCATCGCTATCGTGTGAAGCAACCATAAATGCCTCCCCCTCAATCTCAAAACGACGACGTGGGATGGAAATACGATTACTCCTTCGACCGAGGCATCCTGTGAAGTCATTCCATAAAATGGTTGACTCACTGGGATCGAAATCCCGAGCAAATCTGGTTTCCTCAATTCGATTGACAATACTCAGTGGATCATTCACTTCATATAAACGAATATCTTTGTCAACATCTGTAATGCTAGGAAATTCATTCTCTAAGAATGTGACATCTCGTGATTCTAGTTCAGTTATAGTTCCATCATCACGTTCACCAATCAATACATACCCTTTTGAGTGCTCAGGATATCTTATAAAAATACATTTTTTTCCTCTTGCACCCAATTTTCCGTGTGTATGAGAAAGATTGTGAACATAAGCTGCAGACCCCCAGGGTCGCAAATGAGTTAAAACAGGTTTTCTGCCTGTCCATAGCTCATATGGAGTGGAACTAATTGACTTGCTTGGGACTCGATTAAGTATGTAGGCAGCAGTCAGCAATGCATCCCCCCAATATGATATTGGGAGATTTGCTTGCGCCATCATAGACCTAACCATCTCAAGTAATGTCCTATTTCTTCTTTCCGCAACACCATTTTGTTGTGGAGTTCCAGAAATAGTTAACTGTCTCTCTATACCTTTCTCTTGACACAATTCCTTGAACTGTTCAGAAAGATATTCACGTCCACGGTCTGTTCTTAAGACTTTGATCGTTTTGTCTAATTGATTTTCAACTAATTTTAAAAAAAAATTTTAAAGCAATCTAATGCTTCCGATTTGTGAGAAATCAAATAGACATGACCAAAACGTGAGTAATCATCAATGAATGTAATAAAGTATGAGGCGCCATGTTTGGCCCTTACACTCATTGGACCACAGATGTCAGAATGGATAATTTGCAAAGAACTTTCAGCTCTAGTTCCTTTACCAAATGGTTTTCTTGTTGTTTTTCCAGCTAGACAACTCTCACATATAGGCAATTCTATTTTATCGAGTGAGCCCAAATAGCCTTCTCTAGATAATCGATGCATTCTGTTTTGCCCTATATGTCCTAGTCTGGCATGCCATATATTAACATCCACAGAATCAGAAGATGTAATTAATGAAAAACAATCTTGATTATAATTCTGATTAATTACATTCAAAATCATAAAACCATTAAGTAAATAACCAGTTCCGACTAGAGTTTTATTAAGAACTAATTGCATACAAACATCATGGAATATCACATGATATCCCATGTTCAGAAATCTGATGTGATACTAAATTTCGTCGGATCTCTGGTGCATATAACACATCATGGAGATAAAGCATTTGGCCACCATGCAGTTGTAATTTGCAAGTGCCAATCCCTTTAGCTTCAACCCTTGAGTTGTTCCCCACGTATATCCACTTAGTCCCTTGACTAATCCGGCGATATTCCACATAGGCTCCACGTTCATTGGCTACGTGTTCCGTTGCTCCTGAATCTACAATCCACAAAGGATGAGTTTCAGTCATATAAACGGAGCCTATTACATACATATTATGTAAATTTGTGGATTTAGTATGTACCTTTTTCGGCTCAATGCAATCACGAGCGAAATGGCCAAGTTTGTTACAATTGTAACACGTCACTTTGCTCATATCCTTCTTTTGACCAGCGCGTTTTCCTCTTTTGCGCTTACCCAAACTGGATTGCCCTTGATCAGATTTCTTCCTTCTCTGAGAGGAGATTTTACCTCCTTTTTTTTGTTTAAAGCCCGAAGCTTTTCGCGAGTTGGTATCAGCCATATAAAGTTGAGTAGAAGATTTAGCTGCCACTAGGCGCTCATCTTCTAACTCCAAGTGACGTTGAATATCTTTAAACGTCTTGACACTCTCATTGTGTGTCATGTTAACTTTCATATGCTCCCAACTATCTGGAAGAGATCTTATAACTGCCTGAACTTGCTGTTCATCAGTTATAATGCTATTAGCATTTTTTAACTCTCTTATTAAAAGTGACATTTCTCTCAAATGCTGCTCCATCGAAGTATTGGGGCGCAATTTGTAAGTGTCAAATTTAATAGTGAGTCTTCTGAGTTTAGTGGTAGAAGTACCACCATACTTTTCTTTCAAGGCATTCCATATTTGGTGAGCCATTTGGTATTCCTCATACTCACACATAAAATCATCTTCCATAGTGCTCAGCAACAAAATGCGCGCACTACGATTTTTTATTTTCCAAGCTGCATAAGCTTCAAGATCTTTTTTATGTTGAGCAGAGTTACCCTTTGGTGGCTCAGTCATAATGTTTGTAATTACCTCTAGTGAGTCTTGTAATTCAAGGAGGTTTTGAACTTTACGGTACCAAATATCATAATTGTTACCGTTCAGTTTAATTCCTTTATTTAATTCAGCCACGACATTGTTTGTTGCCATTTCTTCTAAAGAAAAACACAAAACACGGAGATAAGAAAACTTTCTTGATTTTATTTACACATATTTAATTATTTTGCATGAAACAAATAACCAAAAATATGATAAGTTTAATGTAAAGATTTGATTCAAAAGTCGAGGCTTCCAATCATCATCATTTCCAAACATTAAGTTAACATAATTTTTTAGTATAATGCGCAAAATATTAATTCATTTATTGTTTATTCCCTCAGAATTTTAACAATAATAGAACTCCCATTTAAAAAAAATGTCATAAGAATACATCCCTCATGCATCTGTTCACGTGGATAATGCACCAGGAAAATTCCCAGGAAGATGGTGGAGATTTAAAAAATCTCTCTAAGTACCAAAGTTCCTTAGGCCCATGCCCTTTTGTCAGAATTTTCCTAGACATGCAATTCGTCCATATTACTACGCCAGGATTATTCTCATTTATTTTTCAAGTAGTTTTGTTATGCTCCCACTGAAGCACAACCCTCTTCAGAAAGTATTATCATATGCAAAAAATATTTTTTCATATTTTTCATACTTACAAAAAAATATTATTCTCTAATTTTAAAGCATTTATTTGAATAAAATTCAAATTAAATATATAACCATGTTATAAATTAATTTTTAAATTTTATAAAAATAGAGAATAAAAAATTGAAATAGTCGCCGCAAACGGCGCCTCAAAATTCAATCGGGAAGGCGGCGCGTGGATTACACTCTCCACCGCCGCGAGTGGGCTTTTCTTAGCAAAACAAAAACTGGTTCAACTCAAAAACCGGTTCGGTTTAACGGTTCGGCTCGGCCCGCTACAGTATTTTAACTACAGTGTATCGCTACAGTTTCTAGCTACAAAGATTTCGAGCTACATGAGTTAGCTACAATATTCTTGTTCATCGTCTTCAACCTTAAAAATAAAATTTCCAGATTTCGAACCAGAACTTCGAAAGCTCCGTTCTCTCTAACCACACGTCGGAATTTTGCATATGATATACCGTTGGAAAGATATTTTCATGCTCTTTCTAATGATACCGATTTCATATTATTATGTTATGTATCATGAAAGATATGAGTAAAATAAACTTACGGGTTCCACACCTAGGTTTTCATTTTACTCATTACATGGATCATATTAATCCTCATGGCAACTAGAAATTAATATATACACCTTAATATGTTTATTAATCCAGTTGCATGGCATCAAAAACAAGTAAATTTTAACATGCCATTAATATGTGTTCTTGATAAAAAAAAAAACGAATTTCTTAAAGAACATGCTGGGTTTCATACTTTACATGCTTAAATCAGAACACAACCTATTTAGCTCTGATACCAATGTTGATTTTCGAGCAAGAATCAACATAAAAACTTGAAAATCCGAATTTAAACACATACCCGGATTATATGCGGAAAACCGATAAACCAAGGTTGTGCTACTGATTTCTGGTCGGAGAATGATCACAAAGTCGGAAAATCCTCTCTATTCACGTTGCAAGAACCCTCTAAGCTTCTCTTGGCTTGAATTTTCTCTAAATTTAGCTTGATTTTTGCTTAACTTATTTTCTATGGATTTGCCCTCTATTTATAGCATTCCAAGAAGTAGTGATCATCTTCTCAATGATCTCTAAATAAGCTTAAACAATTGTTGGAGTGATCATTTTCTTAATGATCACTTAATATCTTTAATATAATATTACAAGATATTATAGAGTTCTAACTCAAAATGATCACTTGTTCTTGGTCATGCATCCCTCATGGGTGACCTCAAAGTGATAGAACCCTATATATATAAATATATTCATATATATTCATATATATTTCCAACGAGGAGGATGCTTTTGCCACCTGCAAGCTTCATTCCATCACTTCAGCTACTGCAAAGCTCACCCCCTCCTTTAGTGGAACTTGTTTTATACCTGCAGCCACAATCTTGCTGCTTGGGTCTTTTATAACAGCTCCCAAACCTGATACTTGGTTCCTGCTATTTATTATTACATCCACATTGACCTTGAGAAGATTTCCAGGCGGGGGCTTCTACTTTTTCTTCAAAACCCTTCTGGCATTATGAATTTGAGATGCATACATTTTTCTAGCTCTGTGGTAGGCCTCTAGAATTGATTCAGCCTTTGTTGCTGAGACTCTTGGGTCTAACTTTTTTCCTTCGAAAATCCTTTTATTTCTTGCAAACCATGCTGTCCAACACTAAGCTATTGTTTGCTCAGCCTCCGTTTTCCCCCGAGTACTCCACAAATCATAGATGAAGTCTAGAATATCCTGGTTCTGAGCATTTGACATTTGGACTGGAGAAGAAGCATGATACCAAATTTTCCTTGTTGCTTTGCAATCCAAAAGTGCATGTTTGATTGTCTCAACCTCCCTGCTGCACCCTGGCATGTTGGATCTTTCAAACATTTCCTTTTCCGTAGATTTTCAGCTGTTGGCAATAAATTCATAGCAGCCCTCCACATGAAGCTTTCATTTTTTCCAGTAGCTCCAAGGACCAAACAGCATTCCACCTTTTAGAGTTTGATCCAGAGTTGCTAGGCTCATGAGGGGCTTTAATTTTAAGGGCTATCTGATATCTGCTCTCTACTGAGTATTCTCCGCGCTTGTAATAATGCCACAGCAGCTCATCCTCCTTTTTGCTTCTTGGGAGAGGAATTTTGAGAATGGCCTTTGTATCTTCTTGCATAAAATGTTGGTTCAGCTTTGCCACATTCCACTTGTTTTCATTATCGATCAGATCAGCTACAGTTGTATCAATTGGCAGGGTTGGGGGAGAAATTGGTTTAAAAGTGTCCGGTCCTGGTATCCAGTTGTCTTTATACACCATAATGTTGCTGCCTTTTACAACACGCCACCTCGCTCCTTTTTTAATAACTTGCCTACCCCATAAAATACTCCTCCATATAAAGGATGGGTTGGAGCCGGATGTTTGAATCTTAATATTATATGTAACTCATCTTTTAAATAGGAAATTTCATAGTTCATAAAATTATTTAACCATCATCTAGTGCATGAATGCTACATATATTAGAACTCAAATTAAAACTTAAATGTTAAGAATCTTAGGATTGCTCTTTAATTATTGTTGAGACGAAGAGCATTACTCATATCAAGTTACTCTACCTGGTGCCATGATGTATTTGAAAAACGAAAATATTATCATTAAAAGTAACTTATTACATACAACACATGCGCAGATTTTTTGTTATTTGGGATTTTAAACTCTAACAAGGAACAAGACAGTTTGGAAGCTAATAATAAAAAGGTCGTCACATCACAATCACTGTCTGTACTGCCTGTCTACTGAATCCCATATTTCATCCTAAGGCCCAAAGCAAAGTCGTAGATGTCGTGAGGATCAGCAAGGGAGGCAGACACACTCTCCTTCTGTGAGCACCTCTTGGCCCAGGCAATAAGCTTGGGGCACTCTGCTTCAATGCTGAAGTTCCCAAAAGACTCGTACGTGTAAAACCATGTTGTAAATGGAACCAACGCCACATCTACAAATCCAATACTCTCGCCGCCGAAGAAGTGTTTGTCTCCGAGCTCTGCTTCCATGTTCTTCAGAAACCCTATCATCTCCTTCTTTGCTGCCTCTTGATCTTCTCCTTTCCCCGACCAAATCCTCTTCCCAATACCGTATATCTATATGAATCATGAACAAGCACATAAAAGTCCACTTTCAGCATGATATTTGGTAAACATGAGTTTTAAAGTCTGAAAAATAAATGATTTCGTATAATATTGTGAGAATAATATTTGTTTTCACCGCAAAATTGTTAGGATAAAATCAACAGAAAAATAATCTTTTTTTTTTTTAATTATCGTTTACTATTTCATCCTTAAAACGACAAGAGAGGTTTGATGAGTTTTGAAAAAGAGATAATATATTTCGATAAACAATTTTGATTATTATTCCCATCCAAACCATAATTGTAAGTATTTACCAACTTCGTTAAATACCTATAACTATGGCTTGAATTCTATAGTTTTATGCCACAATTGCTATATAACAATGCCAAACAGAACGTATTTAATAAAAAGAAATAAATAAATAAAAATAATATAATTATTAAGTGATATATGGCCAGGGAACTTACATTTTTGTCAACATAATCACCCCAAAACCTGGCTTGAGATCGAAGGTAAGGATCAGAAGGCATAAGAGGAGATTTGTGACGCCAAACTTCATCAATGTATTGAATGATAATAAGGGATTCACAAATGGGTTTCCCGTTATGAATCAGAACAGGAATTTTCTTGTGAACCGGATTCATCTCAAGGAGTGAAGGGCTCTTATCGAACAAGTTCTCTTCTTTTGACTCATATTTGATTCCCTTCTCAGCCAGTGCAATTTTCACTCTCATTGCAAAAGAACTTGGCCAAAAGGCCAACAAAACCACATTCTCAGCCATTTTTGTTGCAAGAATTAGTTAATTAATATTTAGTTGCTTTAATTTGGTCTGCTGAATCAATAATGAATATGCAGGGTATGAAGTATTTATAACAATCAGTGAACAGCTCTGATGTCATTGCTTTGCTTATTTGCTTCAATATATATTTGCCTTCCTGCTTCTTCTTAAAGCCTTTATCTTCTTAGAAAAAGATAAAATAAAATAAAATAAAAAACAGTATTAGTCAACAATCCGACACTGAAAAGTCTAACACGCATGTTTCCTCTGGAAGGCCTTCTCAACATCTTCCTTGTTCATCAAGTATTAACTACTATTAATTATTTTCATTTGATTCTATCTACTAATTTTCTAATTTATCCGACCCCGCCGCCCTCATTATATTAGCTTTTTGGTAAAACTTGCTTTTACAAGTGTAAGGTTCCAGCCATAATTAAGCTCAAGCATTTCTAACTTAGAGCAAAGTTATATACAGATATTTCGCGTTCAAATAAACAATACAATGTTACTTTTTCAAGTTTTTATTTTTTTATTTTTTTAAGATAAAAAACCAACTTTAGTCAAAGACAAACTTGAACACACAGTTTATTTTCACTTGTATGGCACAGCACGGCCAATCAATAGGATGTGCTGATAGGCCGTGCTGAACCTCAGATTTAGTGGGTTGCTTGCATAGTAATTATTTTTATTATTTATTGGAAAGAAATTTTTAAAAAATCATGTGATTACCAGCGATTTAGTTTCTGTTAACATTTTGTCAAATGTAAAATATATTCTAAGGAAAATGAGTATATCCCCCCTCTTGTTTGCAAAATTAAGCAAAATCCTCTTGATATTTTAAAATTAGTTTAAACTCCCCTTACCATTCACTACAAGAATTTAGGCTTTATGTAACGAAATTTTTTTCATCGCCTTAGGTATGTTTTATTGATGAAAAAGAAAATTTATTCGCCAAATATATAAAAAAAAATTAATAATCGTTTCAACTGTTTAACGACGGCTTCTTGATTGTTAAAGAGGTAAATTAGCGACTAATTTCCTTTTTGTTGCCAAAACATTAATTTTTTGCAATGAAATTAGTTCTTTTGTGATGATTTTCTTTGTGATAAGTAAATTTTTTGCAACGACTTTTTTCTATTTAGCTACGAAATATACGTCGCTAAATCCTATTTTCTTGCGGCAGAACAACTTCCGTTGCTAAAGAATGATTTCATCACTAGAAAGTGACCAATAGCGACGAAAGCTTTTTTGTTGCTAGATATACATAGAGCGATGAAATTATAAGTTCGTCACTAAAAATATTCATTTAAAGATTTAAACTAATGCCAAAATTTCAGACCTTTTGCCATAAAATTTAAATTTTGTCGCTAAATGTATATTTTTGCAATGAAATTTATTTTGTCAGTAAAGAAAGTACAAATATAAAAACTGTAAGACGGATTATATTTCTACTAAAATTAAGTTTTAACAACGAAATTCATATTATTTACTTTCTTTCTTTCATTCTCTCATTCTCTCGCTCGCTTATATTCATTACAACTTATGTTACTATTATGTTATTTATAATTCTCATTCTCTAATTTAATCTCTACTTTTCTTTTTTTTAAGATACTGTAATTTTCTTTACTCAATTATTTATTACAACTTATATTACTAGTATGTTAAAGTTAACTAATTACATTGAGCATAATCAAAAATGGAAAGTGTTCAATTAGAACATGAAAACGTGACTGAATTGGTCCTAGTTACTCTTGGGCACAGAGTGGAAGAACGGAGGAGATTATCGAAGGAGGAAAATGAACCAATTCCTTTGAAAGAATTGAATGAGGAGCAAATAAAGTTTTGTGAGTGTGCGTGTGAATGCGATATTGACAATACTAGGGTTAGGGATTAGGTTTTTAAATTAAGTTAGCATATATATATATATATTTTAGTATAATATAAAATTAACTGGATTCGGATATCCGGCTTTCTGGATGTATTTACATCCAGATCTGAATCTGAATCCGTGCGGATTTTAATTATTACATTCAAATTCATATTTTTTAACATACGGATTCAATTTTTTTCAAATTCGGATCCTTCGAATCTTTACTGATGTGGGCCGGATCTGAATTTATTTGTCATCCCTAAACACACACAGCATATTAATTCAAATTATCTGAAGTTTAGGCTCTTGACTAGGAAAGCACCGATGTAACGTTCTCTTTCTCTCTATAAACAAAACCTTTATCACTCAAGCATCCTTCTCTTACAGATATTTTTGTGGTGGCAGCGATGAAGGAAAGAAAAGGCACCAAAACCAATTCCTATGGTTACCATCAAAGTTTGGTTTTAACTCCAAACTAGAGTAGCTGTTCCTGCTCTTAAAAGAAAGCTCAGTGAAATGATGGATGCTATAGTAACCATCATTAGCGCGCATCTTGGAATCTTTTTTATTTTATGTTTTTAGTATGGATGAAATTTCAAATTTACCCTGGCATCGTTACATTTGATAGTTAAATTTATGGTCTTGGGTTTGAGATTGAAAATGTCGAAACAAGTGGTGCGCAACAGAAAATGTCGAAAGATTTGGAGGTTAGACATAAATACAAGCAAAAAAAATTAGGGCTTGCCGTGAAGGGTGGAGAACTGGAGAAACAAGGGCTGAGAGAAGAGAAAGAAAGAGTGGCAATGAAGAGGTACAAAAATTAGAGCCAATGTGACCTAATTATTTGTTATTAAATGAATGTTAGACTAATGAACTATATTCGATTTGTTTATAACTCGTTTAATAAACAAATTCTAAAAGAATAAATGAATTCATATCCTTAAACTCAAACTCAATTTGTTTATTTGACCAATCGAATCGAATCGAATTCAATTCATTTAAATAAATTAATTTTTTGAAATTCAAACCCATTTAATTTGTATTGAATTGAATCAAATAAGCAAATCCTAACCTAGGTTGTCACTCTTAATTTAAACCACATTTACATTAACTCATAATTTGCTATTACATTAAATTTTGTCAATTTATTTTTGTTATTTATTTTTACTAATTTTTATCTTGAAACTAATGGTCAACAAATGCAACTCCAATTCAACATTGTTGTTATAGCCACCGCTGTCCGCTGGATTAATGTGTCGGTTGGAGTTGATTTCAGTATTTTTAGAATCATCATCGACTAAGCGTTGCAAAGATACATGTTTCATAAACGATGGTTCCACTTACTGTAGATCCATTTAAAATTCTGACCAAAAATATATGGTGAACAGAAGCTCTGTTACAAGTGAAAAATGTACTCTTGCGAAGCTCTATCAATGAGCATTTTAGGTGTACAAAATATAATGTCAAATAAAGCTTAATCTTATGCCGGCGACAGCTCATGACGGTTGATGGTGGTTGTGGCAGCCATTGGTGAACATTGTAGTCTTGTTTTATAAATTTAATTAATAAATTAATGTAATTAAACTTTATATCATTAATAAATATACGTAATATATAAGGTAATATTTATTTTAGAGCTATTTTAAGACAGAACACAAATTATAACTATAAACGTAAAGTAATAAATAATAAATAATATATTATAAATTTAATCATATAATTATAAAGACATATTGTATCTTGAGCGATTTTAATATAACCGGACTTAATATATTATACAATATATCCAACATTAAATAATATAATACTTGAGTCAGCCTTAAATAAACAGAGGACAGTTTGGTAATTAGGGGGAGAACAAAAAGAGACATGAGGTACGATCATTCCAAAAAGCAAGGCGTGTATATTTATTCCAAGGAAAATCCCGCCCATTTTCCTTTTTGTTGTCTCTGAATTGGATTACTGAGTCAATCAATCCATCCCCCATTGATCTCCCTTCTTCTCTCGTTTCAAATGCCGGTTTTCAATTGCTAGGGCTTCTTTTGCAGATCAACAATTCTGCTTTTTTTAAAAAAAAAAATTAAGGTCAGATCTTAAGTTTATGTCTTTTTTATTTCTCTTTTCATTTTTTTTTTCAATTAGCAAATGTTTGTTGCGCCTAGGCTAAGAAAGGAGAGATAGGTTCAAAAACCTGAAACGTAGGAATAATAGAAGAGATTTTCAAATTAGAATTGAGCTAATAAATGTTTATGGAATTGATTGGGATTGCTTAAAACTGGCTTTATATTGTTGTTGTTATTATTAATATTATTATTATTTGGTGTACTTCCATTATTAGTATATTTGATTTTTGTAGACATAATGAACAAAATTTAATAGGTAGCAATGATTGAATTGAGCACTTCACTCCTAAGATTGCTAACAAGCTCCAATGCCTACGGTTATGGTCCTTTCTTTTTTGGATCTTTTGGGCTACTGGCAATCTTGTATGCATCTTTTAAGTGGCAAAGAAGGACATCTCTAAATTGGATTAAAGATGCTGCCAGAGCAAAGAAGAAATTCTGGAAAAAACTTAATGTCCCTCTTTCTCATCATACGTGGATGGAGGATTTTTCTTACGGCGAACAACCGTCCACATGTTGTGTTTGCTTGACTTCTTTGGTCTTCCCTCAGAGTGTAGGAGCTCATTTTCCTGTTCATCGCTGCGCTGTTTGTGGAGTTGCAGCTCATTTTTTTTGTTCTGAGTTCGCAGCAAAGGATTGCAAGTGTGTGGCTCAAGCTTGCTTTAGTCATGTTAAACATCACTGGTCAGAGAGATGGGTTAATATGGATGATAATGCGGAGATGTCTGCCTTCTGTTTCTACTGTGATGAACCATGCGGTGTTCCTTTTATCAATGATTGCCCTACATGGCATTGTTTGTGGTGTCAGCGTCGTATACATGTCAAGTGTCATGCTATAATGTCAAAAGAATCTGGTGATGTTTGTGATTTGGGTCCTCACAGAAGGCTTATCCTTTCTCCACTATGTGTGAAAGAAAATGAAGAGAATATTGGAGGTCGAATGTTGAGTTCTATCAAGGAGGGAATCAGAGCTTCTTCTGTTCGTGGGAAGATAAAAAGGAAGCGTCATCAGGGTAAGGCTGGAAAAAGTCATTATGTGAGTGAAAAGTTGCAAGATACCACATCTACCAATTCTGCCCTAAAATACATGCTCAACAGGTTTGTTGGATTGAAGAAGTCTAATAATGAGAAGAATATTGAATGTTCAAAGGTGGATGGCAGCGTACTGAGTAATAGCACCCACTATGAGTCTATACAAAAAACTGGTGGAGCTGTCATCTGTGGTCAAGCGAAGAAGTACAGTCTGGTTGATGTGCCACAGGATGCCAGGCCGCTTTTGGTGTTCATTAACACTAAGAGTGGGGGTCAACTTGGGCATTATCTTCGGAGGAGACTAAACATGCTTTTGAATCCTGGCCAGGTGATGATAAGAGTTTATTAGGAGCAATGACTGGTTATATGAATTATAGTTACCAATACATTTTAGAACTAATAATTGAAATTCCTAATTTTCACTAGTATTTTTGTTGTTAAAGCACTTTATTGCTCCTGCTAGTTGTAGTCCATGACACATATTATAGTAAATTAGCTAAATTGAAAATTTGATGAGTGAATAAATTATAGGTCAAGTTTGGATGTATTTCAAGGTTTGCCTGTTATATTCAACTGTCTTTTCATGCTAAAAACTTTGGCTTTGTTTCAGTCCATTATTCTCAACTGTCTATTTAAGCACTGAATATGACTTTAAACATTTTTAGTTCATTTTCATTTTACCTTCATCTTTTCTGTTATATATTAAGGACTTGCTTTTTTTTTTTGGTCTTTTACTTGGGTAAGCTTACAGAAAATCACTTCACTGCTACTTGAGGACACTTTTTCCTATGGAAGGCTTTTACCTCCAGTCCCACTCCTCTTTCCAACCCCATAAACAAGTGCACACTGACAAAATAGTTATAGGATCCAAATTTGAAAATTAATAATTAGTCAATTCGAAGAAATGAAAAGATTTGGTAATTGATTGCTCTGATGGGAGCTTAAATTGAATAAAAATTTTCTGTTGTTTGATCATGGTGCTATATACTTCCAGAAAATGGTGATGAGCTCTGATTATTGTCAATTTGCTGACTTTAGCAATTCTTGTTTTCAGATTAGTTATTCTAATTTGGGCCCGTAAATTTTCCTTTTGGTCAACTGATTGTCTGCTTCGTAATTTATTGAAAGCTTCAGTATTACTAATGGACTTGGATTAGCATAGAAATCTTGTTCGTGGTAATTTGTGATTAAGAATCCTACAATTGTCACATATTTTTCTAGATGCAAATTTGATGACCTTGAGTTTTCTGTCTTTCACTACCTTGTCAATGTACAGAAGTATTAATAATGAGTCAAGAAGAGCTGAGTGGCAGCTTTGCTTTGGTTTTCCTTTGGTCTGTTTTACCTTTTTCAAATTTTTTTCTGTTTTTTCCCCTCTTTCCTAATTTTGCATGGAAGCAAATTTCAGGTTTGTTTGAAACTCCACTGGATGTTGTTGAAACTGAATAGGCTAGATTAGCAGACTTTGGGTCAGTTAAATCCCAATCCGTATTAATATTCCAATTCAGCAAAGGGATAACTTTTCACTAGCTAGGCATCCCCAGAAGGAGGGATCCCGTGGAGTTCTTCCCCCAAAATGTCAATCCCACAAGCCTCCCATTCTGGTTTGAATTATATTCTTTTTCTGACCAAATTTAGCCTCTAGTTCAGTTCATTACTTGCTTGACTTGATTGACTGGTGCAATTTATCGTTCTATGTGCATCAGCTCCTTTCCCTTTCTACAGAGACTGGCATTGTGCAAGTATCTTCAAACAGCCTAAGTGTGGCTACGTTAAGTTGATGAACCATATGTATAAGACTGCAGATTCTAATTTAGATCTCCTCTTGCTAGGAATGATTCCAGAAAATAGATGTTTGAATTTATTGATTTATTCACCTTACCTGCTCTGCTATTTTTATCCGAATGCTTTACATGCTTTCAAAACTATTGTCATTACTTCCTCTGCTATTTTTATCCGAATGCTTTACATGCTTTCGAAACTATTGTCATTACTTCTTATGACTGCTTTTGGACTTGTATCATGCATCAAAACTGTTGTGCTAATTAAAGAAAATTATTCAGTATAATGAAGACACTTGTTATCATGCATCAAAACTGTTGTGCTAATTAAAGAAAATTATTCAGTATAATGAAGACACTTGTCATCTTCTCTTTCCCTTTTCTTAATTGTCAATGATTGCAATCTTGTGTTCAGAGGCCAATGAGAATATTTGGTATTGCTGTATTTTCTTTGACCGTAACTTCTTTCATGTGTTTGGCTGAATACAGTATTTTACCTCCACAGGTTTTTGAACTTAGTGCTTCCCAGGGTCCTGAGGTTGGTTTGGAGTTATTTAGTAACTTCCAATATTTTAGAGTTTTGGTTTGTGGTGGTGATGGCACTGTTGCTTGGGTCCTTAACGCGATTGAAAAGCGTAATTTCGAATCTCCTCCACCTGTAGCTGTTCTGCCACTTGGCACAGGAAATGATATGTCAAGGGTTTTGCAGTGGGGAAGAGGTTTCTCAATGGTTGATGGACATGGTGGCTTAAGCACAATTTTGAATGACATCGAGCATGCAGCAGTTACAATGCTAGATCGCTGGAAAGTAAATATCAGAGAAGAAAACTCAGAATATGATCGAAGAAAAGAACAATCCAAGTTTATGTTGAACTATTTAGGTATATATATTTTTGGAAGATACTGATGCTTGTGATTGTTTACAGCAACCATTAACCATCGCTATTTTTGATTTCACAGGGATCGGATGCGATGCAAAGGTTGCATATGAATTTCATGTTACTCGGCAGGAGAATCCTCAAAAATTCTCTAGTCGGGTACTTAGTTTTCTTTCTGGGCATTCTATTTGTTAAAGCCTTTTGTCCATGCCAGAATAATTATAGTTATTTGCAATATATATTTGTTTTATGCTGGAATCATTTTCTAACCTATAGTTATTTGAGTGCATTTCTATTGTTTGATCTCATTTCTTATAAAAAAATAATTAAATAATTGTCTTATTCCAGAATCTTTTTTCCAGTTGTTAGACAATCATGTTTTTCATCTACTTAATTTTGTACTTCCACTGACTCACACAATCAAAGCATTTCTTGTTTCATTACTGAGTGGTGGAAGTAGTTAATGGTCATTGAGAGAAAATTCTGGCCTAATTTTACTAGTTTTAGAATTTAATCAAATGCTAACATGTTTTCAGAATTAGATCCATTAAAATCTCAGTTTTAGATATAGAAGTGCATATATATATGTGTACAAGGTAGTTTAGGAATCGCATGCTTTCCTGGATTTTCCTTTTATGATTTCGGCATTCTGTTAACTGTAGTTTGTGAACAAATTGCTATATGCTAAAGAAGGTGCTAGGGATATAGTGGATCGAACATGTGCCGAGTTACCATGGCAAGTTTGGCTTGAAGTTGATGGAAAAGACATCGAGATTCCCAAGGTAGGATAAAGATAATACTTTATCATTCACCACCAATTTTTGTATTTAAATTGCTGGTTATGTTTGGGTTAATTCACCCCATCATTTATTCACAAACCTCAACATGCCCCAACTTTTCTGTATGTCTACAATGCACTCCTACTGTTATCCTCTATTATAAATTTAATTAGTTTAGGAGTAGTAGTCCTCGTATTACTTTCTTAGGGAAAGTATTTTTAACTAATATTTTATTGTTCATCAGATATTTCGGCTTTGTTTCCTATCAGTTATTACAAAAATGAAAAATACGATTGCAAAACCATTTCATTTCCCCTGCAGCTGCAGTTGTCCACCATTGGCCATTATTGACCATTATCATTTAATGTTACCATTGGCCCGCATCATTTGAGGTCGCTATTGGCACCTTTGGATTCCTTGTCAGCTATTCTTCTCAACCATGCAAACATCAGTTGATGACCTTAATCAAAGACGGTCAATTGAAGCTAGTGCTGGTCAATGACAGCTACTGTGAAATGATGGTGGCTAATAACATTTGATTAACAAATAGAGGATATTTATTTCCAGTTTTCTACATCGAGCTTATATCACATCATAGGAAAAAACATACTATAAATGGTCAACCTTGGAAAACTATCGTTTTTAATTGCAGAGTAACAGTTTAAACTTTTTGATACATTGGTGGAACTATAAGGTGTGTCAAAAATGATGGGGCAGCCTGTGATTAACCTATTAATTTTAATGTTTTAAATGCATTTGTTATTTTGTTTCATCATTAAATGCTTTTTTATAGTTTCTTTCTTTTTTATTTTCTATGCCTCCAGGATTCTGAGGGATTAATTGTCCTGAACATTGGCAGCTACATGGGTGGAGTAGATCTTTGGCAAAACGACTCTGAGCATGATGATGATTTTAGCCCTCAGTCTATGCATGATAAAGTGCTTGAGGTTGTATGCGTCTGTGGAGCATGGCACCTTGGCAAACTTCAGGTTTAAGATTTTCTGCAACTTTTCTTTGCTCTGCCTGTTTTAATGCTTTGATTTTTTGTTGTGATTTTCTTTCTGACTTACCTATTTGAAGAAGTCAATATCCACTGCGGACTTGTCAGTAAACACCATAGGATAGAAAAAAAGAAGAGTCAATTGAAGTGGAATATAGGTACTTTCCCTAGATCCTCCTTTAGGCAAAAAAGATCTAAGAGATGCAAAAATGAAAATCTTGAGTTTCTACTCTTTCTTTTTTCCCTTTATTTTAAGAAAGCTCCATTACCTATATATTTTTCTTTTGATTCTGTGCAAACTTATTAACTTAAATAGGACAATCCTGAAGATGATTGATCATTGTTCCTTATATTGGAAAAAAATTGGAGGTGGTGGCATTTACATGTTGAATTTTGTTGAAGCTCCAATTATTTTTATTGGTGGTGGATTCATGTCTTAATTATACATCTATATGTAGTGTAGTCACCATTCGGCTGTGCCCTTTGTACAGAAAAACTTGATAAATCAATACCATTTTTGGACCAAGAAAAGAATATGTTAATTAAACAATAAATTAACAAATTATTAATTTATGAATTTATTCCATGGAAGAGCACATGATTTAGTCAATTTTGTAGCCTTAATGCTATAATCAAAGTATTCGACCAGCATTAAAAGATAGTCAATAAGGTTCATATTGTTGGCATGTAAATGTTGCATATCTTTATATTATTGGCATAATCTTTTTATTTTAGGCTAGAATTGTTCATACTTATATTAGTGTAATATATTGTACACAATTCATAAACAGTAAATCATCCTTTGCACTTAGCCTAGTCATTTAGAAATATTAGGGATCAAGATTCATAGTAGTAAATTATTATTTATCAGTTTTTGTATTAAGTAGGTCATATAATGTAAAACTTCAAGGACTTTCTTATAATGTCTATTAAATTATAAATTTATGTAATGTTAGTATTGATATAGCATGTTGGCCTCAAGTAGGGGCTGAAAAAAAAAAGAGCATAAATTGATCAAAGTTATTAATTTATCAAGTGTTGATATATCGAGGTTTTATTGTATCATGAGGTACTACGTGCTCACTCAATCTAGCTTGTCATGTTGGCCTATTGCTCATGTACCTGCAATACTGTGGGAGAGTTTTTCTTAAGTCTTAAAGATCTCCACACCCCCACCCCCTATACTGGCAACAGGAAATTTTAGTTTAATGCTTGATTTTTGTTCAGGTTGGACTTTCACAGGCTAGAAGGCTAGCCCAGGGTAAAGCAATAAGAATACATTCTTCCAATCCTTTCCCAGTTCAAATAGATGGGGAACCATTTATACAACAAGCTGGATGTCTAGAAATAACACATCATGGGCAGGTATTTTATGCATTGTTTTCTATATGATCGGAATTCTTATGACACAATATATATGTGTGTTTGTGTGTGTGTGTGTGTGTGTGTGTGCGCGCGTGCGCGCGCACTTATCTCAGAATAGTTGTTTGCTGCTGCTTGTACTTTAATAATGAGTGCATTTACACTGAAGAAATTAACATTTTTACGACTGGAAGTTGAAGAAGAAAAAACAGAGGTGAAAGAGAAAAACAACGTTATTTACCTAAAAAAGAAAAAAAGAGGGGAAAAAACTCGCATTTATACAATGGAAATGGTTTCATCTCCATGCTGCGTCTGTACTAGTCAACTCATAGTATGCTGCAACCAAACTTTCAAACTACCTAGTGAAATATTAAGTTTTTGTTTTGTTTGGTTTGCTTTGTTCGTTCAGGTGTTCACATTGCGGAGAGCACCAGGGGAGCCCAGAGGACATGCTACTGCAATTATGACAGAGGTCTTACTAGATGCTGAGTGCAAAGGAATTATCAATGCATCTCAAAGGAAAGCCCTTCTGCAGCAAATTGCCCTCCAGCTTTCATGATTTTAATCCTCGAAACAGTTCGGTTTTTCTCTCATATCCACAAATCTATCACAACTAAGATTATTCATTTTTCTTCTTATTCCTGGGTCCTTGCTGGCGCCTTTGCAGTCGTGTCCATAGGTTTTCTGATTCTGTAACTCAATATTCTTATCATTCTTGTGAATTACGAGATAGACTGATAGAGAATGAATTACACGAGAGCCACTAACATAGGACTAAGGGATTTTGTAGAGAGGTATTATTTGATTGTCAGGGACGATTGGTTCAATACTTCACTGATGGGCGTGATTTGGGTCTAAATTTCCACTGTTGAGCACTTAATTTTCCATATAACAACTACATTATTACTGATTACTGGAGTCTCTTTGTTTTTTTTTTTAATTACAACTTATTTATTGAACAAAATTAGAGAAATTCTTCGAGTTAATTTCATTGCACTTGTGCTAGAGAGTTTTTCTTTCTTTTCTTTTTTTTTTAATTCGTTCTAAAATTATTAAAATTAACAACTAACTCTACATGAAACTAATTTTTTTTTTTTTTAAATAACATATCATTGATTGCCCTCTCATATGTTTATATAAATTACTAGATTTTATGTAAAAGGAATGAGGCTCCCCCAAATTAGTAGTTTCGTGAAATCAAATACCAAGCCACTAAAGGGCAGCTAACTGTCATTTATTTCAACCAAAATAAAAGAATGAGTGAGAAAGTGTTAATCGACTCAACCAGAAGAGTATTACTTCATCTTAATTGTTCTAGTTTTAGGACCCAATTTTAGTCCACGACGGCGCTTAAACATGTGCCACCAATGCAACTTCTTGACCACAATCCCTCCCTTTGGCAGCTTTGATTTCTTGGAATGTCTAGCTTGCCTTCTCAACAATCCTTGCACAAGTGTACGAGAATAATTAGCTTGCTGCTGCTGCTGCTGCTTACACCTAGTCCCCGTGAAGTATTGTTTTCCACAAATCTCATTTTTGTGTCTCTTATTTTTATGATGTAACATATTATTCTGTATGTGCTTCCACATAGTGTTACTGTGGCGTACCTTTGGGAAGTCACTGTCATGATCATAATGATGGTGATGGTGATGGTGATGATGATGATGAAAGATGAGAGCCAGCTTGTTCTTCAATCTCCTCAGCCTTCCTATTGCTGGTTTATCTTCTTTAGGATTTAATCTGCTACGGCTAGTCACAAAAGAAGAGTAAGAAGAAGGAGAAGAAGGATAAGAGTTGCCGCTTCCCTTAATGTCATTTTCCGAGTTACTCCCATAGTCTCCATTCTGTCCATATGCAAAACTTGCTCCTGACAATGACTTTGCCTCAGTACTCTCAGTGTCCGTGGTGTTCGTATGCTGAGTTGCCCAGCTTGCTGAAGCTGAACTACCATTTCTTTCGTCCGACTCTGACTCTGATTCTGATTCTGATTCTGATTCCGATTCTGGCTCCAGCAAAGTAGGTCTCACAATTACTTGGCGGCGTGGTGGTGGCAGCTTTTTCTTCGCCGATGGTACAGGCCTGAACCTACTAAGCCCGACTGTCTCTTTTTGAGCCATTTTCATGGAAAGTTGATCGACTAGCTGCTGCTCATTGTTATTATTGTTGTTGTTATTATTATTATTATTATTATTATTATTATTATTGTGACAAGGTGAGCATTTACTAGCTCTCGCAACCCCAATCCCCTTCCCATGCCTGGAATTAGCACGATCCACAGCCGAAGCACCGCACCCAATCCTTCTGATAGCCATTGCATTACCCGCACGCGAACTAGCTGCAGCAGCAATGTTATTGACATCCCTACTTTGGACTTGATTGATTCTTTTCCCCCGTCTGCTACTTTTTACTGACGCTCTCATTTTTTCATTTTCTTTCACATATCCATTAAAACGATCGCGTCGCTGTTGCCCATCATGTGCACCACTTTTGCTTGGAGCAGTCCCTGAGCCCGGCCGCTTCGTGGCCCTTCGCAAATCATCTCTTGAAGTGAATTTGTTATGGCAATGGGTGGCGTCTTTTTTCATCGTTGGGGCAATGTTGAATTGTTGTTGAGCTATAGACACGCTTGATTGTGCTGCTGTAATGATCTGTAAGTTGAAGAACAAGATGATGCACTGAAATGAAATGCTTAAAAATTGGAAAATTAATCACTAATGATACTTCATCAATTAAAAAAAAAAAAACTTTAATTAACATTACCTTCGTATGAGTCTCTAAAGCCTTCTCCGTAGCACCATCGAGTAAATTCTTTAATACAATCTTCGCTCTCTCATCCAACTGCAAGTTTTACCAGCAAATTAAACTGATATAAAAATTTCGCAAATTAAAAAAAAATTAAATTATAAGAATCAAATTTTGCTTGAAATTTTCTTACTTGTTGTGTGCCATCCGCGCTGCTATTTTGAAGGAGGCCATATAATTTTCTTAAGGCCTCGAGATCGGCATGTACATCTACAAGTTCCATAGCCATTCCTTGGGACAGCCTGCAAGTATCAATTCAAATTTATAATGGAAATTTGTGGTTAAAGTCCAATATCATGAACAAAATCTCTACATTTTAAAAATGAAAATTAATATGTGTGTGAGCGCGCTGATAATTTTGCAAATAAAGATCAGATTATGGAATAAATACAGAGATGAAATTCTTCGGCGGATAAACATCACTAGGTTTGTTAATTACAATAAAATTTCCATTATGGAATGAACCTGTCTCTTCCAATATGAATGAATAGCATATAAATTTTGCTTTTATTTTTGGTTTTTTTCCCCTCTTACTTGTCTGGTTTTTGGATTTCTTCACAAACGAACCAAAGTCACACAAAGAGATCTGTATGAGTAATTGGTTTTGAGGAGTTTCGGAATACACTGTAAATGAATAAAATCAATTCTTTTTTATCTTTTATTTTTAAAAAAAAACACTGTTTTATAATCTATAATAACCGTTTATAACGATTTCCCATAACCACTTGTGCTTGAAAGTAAATAACAAGTAATAAAATTTTAAAAATAAAAAGTTCAGGACAATCAACAAATTTAGATATGCACGAGCAGGAGTGAATGGGAAACTTTCAAAAGGCCATCTGGATTTTGGAGAATTTTTAATTTTACTTGACGGGATTCACATTTTCACTTTCGAAGAAAAGTTTAATTTATTTTTCTTCTTACTTTTTGGTTATGGAAATTATAGGTGGTCTATTTTATCTAATTATGTCTTGTGAATGGGGTTGGTAGAATTCCCTAAATCTCGATCGGAATTCAGGATCTCGGCTTATCCAAGACCAAATTCGATATAAAATTGTCTTGATTTACTAGTTGTATTATAATTTGAGATTCAAATTTTTCCTAATTTACTATTTGAGACAGAAAGTAGATTGTCTAAAAATCCCAATCGTGATCTCAAACATATTAATCTAAAATAAATATACAAAATATATTAATCTAAAATAAAATATTTCTATTGTATGTAAATCATCATCACTAGTGTCAACAACTTGCTCCTTCTTTTAATCAATAAACAAGTATTATCAACAATATTAATCAGTAAATTCTGTACAATAATTTTTAATAATTAATTAAACAAATAAAAACTAAACTTTAGTAAACAATTATTAAGTTCAAGTAACTAAAGCATGACCAAAAAAAAAAAAATCAATCAAACTAAAATAAAATTTCAGTTATACTAAACTTGAAAATTATAAAATTTCTAGCATATATACATAGACATATGTGTGCGCACGCGCATGTGTGCGTGTGTGTGTGCTCGCGCATGTGTGTGAAATAGCTTAAATTTAAGAATTAAGAATTTTAACTTACATATATTTATGATTAAATTTTTTTTAGTATCCTTTTATGATTGATATTAAAAATATAAATAATTAAAATAAATAATAGGGGTTGGCGGAAACCGCATGAGTATCTAGTGGATTTTTTCTCAATACTAAACACATTCGCAACCCGCTGCAATTTTAAGTTTGAAATACTAAATTTATTCGCAACCCGTAAAATTACTCGCAGCTGGTAGGATTTTGCAGCCAGCTTCGGGTAGATTGTGGGCTAGCAGTAATTTTGCCATATCTAGTGACACGTTGGTTTGATGAATACATCTATCTAACATGTTAGTCAAATATGTATACCGATTCAATTTTGATAAATAATATAAATGACATGTTGGTCATTATGACATGTGTTTATTTTGGAATCTACTACATATGACAGAAAATTCACATGATACATTTTTGTACTGATTTACAATTTGGGATGAGATTTGAAACATATTTTTTCTCCAATAGGATCAAGACAGGCAAATCCCAACCTATGCTATCCCGTTGCCAACCCTACTTAAGTGCGTTGGAATTATGATAAACCTTATTGTTTAATTCAACATTCATTAAATGTTAGGTAATTAGGTGACAATTTTCCTAAATTGCAAAGTTAGATTAGTAAATAATATTTTTTGCCTTGTGACATCAGCATACACCAACTGAGATCATCGGAAAAAAAAAAGTTTCCAAATAAGTGGATTTGGGGTGAGTTTTAAAGAAATTATGTGAACTTTCGTTAAAAGTCATATGCATTGTCTCTTTACTTCATTAAACATTGTGATAAATAATGAAGAGTTGCTATCCTATCCATCCAATGAATAGATAAATTAAGAAAAATGCTAAGTATAGAGAAAGATGAGACAAATAAAGAAGAAAAAGAAAGAGATCCTTGTTGGCAGAATAGCCTTTTCATGGCATAGGAAATATGATGTCGATGGGATATGACGGCAAAAAAATGCATGTCGTTGATCCATGAGCCATGGAAAGCTATGGGTTTTAACGGCCAACATTCAACGCTATTAACTATGCCATAAAAGGTTTTACACGGTGAATGGTATCCACCGTTGATAATTTCATCAACAACCATCATTACTCCCCGTTATATCTTTGGCGCCAATCTTGTTTTAAACCATCCACGGAAATAATAACTAGCCGTGGATTGTTTGATCAACGGCCATTACTACTCCCTGGCTTTTTTTTTTTGGCGCTAAACTTAGTTCAGCCTTTAACGAGAAAAAGAAATTGTTGTGATAGAATGTGACGGCATGGTTAATACATGCCGTTGTAACAAGTTTTAACAGCAATAATAAAATTTTTCTGTGGAATATTTATATAGCAGTCATTACTATTGAAAAAATTAATTTTACCGTATAATTAACCTGTCACAATTTAAATTAACTTACTATTTAATTCCTCAACTGATCCATGATTTCATTTATATAAATAATGCATTCAAATTTTCTAAATAAATAAAGTAAACATACAGATGATGTCCAAATGAAATTGTTTTCAAAAAGAAAAAAAATTGTAATGAACAATCTGATATAAAGAACTCATTGTCAAGAAAAGATGGAAAATATAGCCATTGTTTGGAAAGAACCTACTAAGTACCAAAAATAATATCCTTAACATGAACTTAAATTAAGCAACTTGATGAAGTCCTCTACGATGAAAATATTCATTACTGCGAAAATATGGTGCACCATATTTTCCTGCAACAATGAGAATTAAAATATTATGTTCTAGTTTATAAACTTCCAACTTTTATTTTTTATGTTTATATACATATGACATTTGATAGGTTTAATATAATTTAAATTATAGCATTACCTTTACTTGAGTTAATCTAATGTGATGTACTTTATAGGCCATGCAATTGTGCTCCCCTTTGCATCACCTAAGTTAAAGAACTCTTGAGTTGGTCGAACCAGAGATAATGACGGTTTATTCACTTCATCAACCTATACTTTGTAGTAATCTGGTCCAAGCTGAATATGGTGCACCAATGTGTTAACATTTATGTTAACATAATGTTGATTTTGATGATAACAAACAAAATTAAGAATGATTAAGTTTTTGAAAGCTTAAATTATTTTCCATACATTTTAAATAAATCATTATTTTCACATTATAAAGGTTTTATATCTAATGGAAAAATGATTTTATGAAATTGGTTGTTTTTCAAGTTTATGGTTTAATTGAAAGAATTTTGAAATATTTGAAATCAACAAGTATTGCTTGAAATTTTGGAGAAGGACTTATTTGCATTGTTTCATAGTATTTTGGATGATATCATAATTTCAAAAATTTTTGGGATTCACAATGTATTATTTAGAAATTTTGAAATTGGACATATTTGTAAAGTTTCATAACGTTTTGGGCCATCGTACAGTTATATAAAGTTTCAGGGTCAAACTATCATTTTGCAAAATAGTTCACTGTAGCATCATTTGTAGCGATTCTTGTAGAGATAACGGCGATCCGACATCTTGATAACGGCTCGCCGACATCTCCAGAATTGAAGATTAGCCTCTGGACACTAACGGCGATCCGACATCTAAATAACGGCGATCCGACATCGCCCAGAATTGAAGATTAGCCTCTGGACACTAACGACAATCCGATATATTGATAACGGCGATCCGACAATTTAAAAATCCAGCCCAACGGTCATATTGACCAGTCAAACGGCGATCCGACATCTAGTTAACGGCGATCCGACAGTGAGCAGAAAGTCAATAACGACTAGTTTTCTGCTCCAACTATAAATAAGCTCAATCCAATTCAAACAAGGATAATCCCAACGATCATCATTGAACTAAATATTGAGCATACAACTTTCATTGAGCTTTAAATTCTTGTATTCATCTTATTCATTCACACATTGAGCTTTCATTTGTGATCAAACACATTGTGTGAGAGAAATTCATTTGTAATCTTTTTTGTAAAATCAAGTTGAGAGATTGTAAGTGTTGGGATACACTTGGGTTAAGAGATTGGGGATAATCTCTTGTTGTGAAGGTCCATTGACACCTTGGAAGTCAATTGTAAGCATTTGAAGCCTTGGAGGTTTGCTTAGTGAAATCGTCAAGCTCGGTGAGCTTGGAGGCGTGGACGTAGGCGGGGATTGCCGAACCACGTAAAAATCTTTGTGTTTGTTTTCTCTTCCCTTATTCTTTTATTATTGCGATTTATTGAATTTATTGTTTTCGATTACATTAAAGCATTAGATTGAATTGTTTTGTGGTTTGTTTAGCTTAAGTTTTAAAATCTCAATTCACCCCCCCCTCTTGGGTTGCACACTTGCATTTCAATTGGTATCAGAGCAAGGTGCTCTTGTGTAGACTTAACCGTCTAGAGTTAAAGATCCATGGCAACCCATAATGACTCAACCTTTAGGGAGGGACAGTCCACAATTAGACCACCGTTCTTTGACGGTAATGACTACCCATATTGGAAAACTAGGATGAGAATTTATTTACAAGCACTAAATTATGAAATTTGGGAAGTTGTTTGTGATGGTCCATTTATGCCCTTGACTAAAAATGAAGTCGGAGAAGATATTCCAAAACCTTCACGGGAATGGAATGGATTGGAAAAGAGAAAAGCTTCTCTAAATACCAAAGCTATGAATGCTTTGTTTTGTGCATTAGATAAGAAAGAGTTTCATAGAGTATCTAGTTACAAAAGTGCTAATGAAATTTGGCACAAACTTGAAGTTGTTTATGAAGGCACAAATCAAGTGAAAGAGTCTAAAATTAGTAGGTACGCTCGACAATATGAGTTGTTCCAAATGGAACAAAATGAGAGTGTGTATTCTATGTACACTAGATTTACGGACATAGTGAACACTCTAGGAGCCCTAGGAAAAACTTTTTCAAATAGCGAGAAGGTTAAGAAAATCATTAGATCGCTACCTAAAGAATGAAGACCAAAAAAGACTGCCATTGAGGAAGCCAAAGATTTAAATATCTTGCTTATTGATGATTTAATTGGTTCTCTTAGTTCTTATGAGGAAAACTTAGCAGCCGAAAGAGGTAATGAGGAGAAGAAGAAAAGCATTGCTCTCAAAGCCTCGAAATATGAGAGTGATGAGGAAAGCGAGCTGGATGAGGAGGAGATAGATATGTTGGCTAAAAGGTTCAGGAAAGTTTTTAAGGAATCCAGTGAGCGAAGAAAATTTAGAGACCTCAAGAACCAAAAAGAGAAGAATGAAGTAATCAAATGTTATGAGTGCAAGAAGCCTGGCCATATAAGAACGGAATGTCCTCTTCTCAACAAGCTCAAGAAGAAAGCAATGGTAGCCACATGGGATGATAGCGACGAGGAAACAAGTGATGATGAAAAGCATCTAGAAATGATAAATCTAGCTCTCATGGCAATTGTAGATGAATCGAATGATGAACTTGAAGAGGTAAATGATCTTTCTACTTATGATGAATTATATGATGCGTTTAAAGAATTGTATAATGAGTGGATAAAAATTGGTAAAAAGAATGCATGTCTTAAAAAGAAAATGGTAGAGCTCACAAATGAAAATGAATCTCTAAATGCAAAAATTATATGCCTAGAATTAGAGAATAAAACATTGCATGATAAAATTGCATTATCAAATGAGAAATCTAGTACTTCACATTAGCATATAGAATCACTTGCAAATGACTTGAAAAATGAAAAAGATGCCTTGCAAAAATCCAATGTTTCATTAAATGAAAAGATCAAAGAATTAGTATTAGATAATAAAATGCTACATGATAGGATTGCATCATTTACATGTAAACAAAGTACTTCATATGAGCATGAGAAATCACATGTTGATGAATTAATGAAAGAAAATGAAGTGCTTAAGAAGAGAAGCAATGAGTTAAATGAGATTGTCTTAAAACTCACAAATGGTCAAAAGAACTTAGAAAAATTGCTCAACTCTCAAAAATGTGTATTTGATAAAGGAGGACTTGGATATAAGCCTAACTTGAAACAAAAATATTATAAGAATTATTTTGTTAAGGCTACCTCCACAAGTGATCATAAAATTGTTTGTCATTATTGCAATCAAAATGGTCATATGAGTTTTAGATGTCCAGTTAAAAGAAATGCATATTATGGAGCAAAATGTATTTGGGTTCCAAAAGGAACCATTACTAACACTCAAGGACCCAAGAATATTTGGGTACCAAAGTATACAACTTGAATAATTTTTTGTAGGTACCACAAACAAGGAAGGGTGGAGAGTTCCTTGATGAAGCTTGTGAGGATAATCACTTGATTATGATCTAAGCACAAATAATGAGGCAAGATGGTTTAATTGTTTTGGTAACAATTATTGCCTTATTGATTATAAGTGATGGTCTTTTAATCTTAGTAAATATTTAACATTTCATTTGGTATTATAACATTAAGTGCATTAACATGAAATGGATAAGCTTATCTTGCCTATTTATTTTGTTGAGTAGGTCATGATAAATGGATAATAACTTGAATTTGTGAAAGTATGCTTGTATGTTTACATGATGGAATTATCAATGTGTATAGCATTGAGTGATTTATCATGATGCCTTTCTTTGATTTTGATGATTGTATGGTCTTTGATTTCATCTTTTTAATTGTCTATCATCATGTTTCATGTCATTTATTCATCTTCCATATTTGTTCATCACTTATGAATGTGTGAATTCATATGCCATTAATTGTGTTATATCATTATTTATTTATAAAATTCGCACACATGACTTATTGCACTTATGAATTTGATCACTTATTCTTTTAGCTCATAATGATGGCTTATCTTAAAAGCTATGTTGATTTTGATGATCTATATATTGTCATTATATACTTATGCTTTGCTTAAGATTTTAGATAAAGAATATGTTTTGATGATTTCATGTGTTTAATAAAGTTTGATCTTATGCAATCTATGTTTGGTAAATGAATCCATTTACTTATTTTTTGGTAAATGAATGCATTTTTTGTACTTTATTAATGTATTGTCGAATATGCATTACTTGCTTAAATTGATATCAAAAGGGGGAGAAATACATATTCTTCGAGAATTTTTAGTATACAAAATTTTTTAAGTTATATTGAAACGTCACATTAGGTCTTTGATGAGTTTTCTTGATTTCTAAAATGTGATTAGTAATTATGGAGCTTGGATAGTTGATAATATGCATTTTGAACTTTTTTATTGTCCAAAGGGGGAGACAAAATAATATATCATTTTGATGTTGTCAAAAGGAGGAGAATAGTATGCTTTTTCAGCATTGTTTTGATGATTGATATGCGATTATGATGTTGATTTTGATGAATTTGAGATATGATGATGATTTGATTACATGGTTGTTTTATATGATGATTTTATGTTATAAGTTGCATAACTAGATTTTCATTTGGTAATTAATAGAATGATGGTTCATGATCTTTTTATGGTTGATGGATTGTGTGATGATTTTTATATGGAGTTGGCTTGTATCATGATTTATGATAATTTGGGAGTAATATTGCTAAACTTGTATTTGAGGTGATGCTTGTTGTTAGGGGGAGATTTTATCAAAATTTCTACTCGGACAACATGGGTAACAAATTTGATACTCTTATTCTTTTCCTTTAAGTTTCTTTCTAATGATGAAGAGGAAGAAGAATACATGTTTTTTAAATTTATAAAAATTTTCTAACATTTTTCTTTGCCAATTAAGTTTTTTTTTTGATGATGAGGGGGAGAAGAATACATGTATTTAAATTTTACAATTTGGCAAATTGTAAGAGAAGCTTACATTTAAGGGGAGCTATTTATGGAATCATTCTATAAATACATGAAAAGTTTGTCATCATCAAAAAGGGAAAGATTGTTAACATTTATGTTAACATAATGTTGATTTTGATGATAACAAACAAAATTAAGAATGATTAAGTTTTTGAAAGCTTAAATTATTTTTTATACATTTTAAATAAATCATTATTTTCACATTATAAAGGTTTAATATCTAATGGAAAAATGATTTTATGAAATTGGTTGTTTTTCAAGTTTATGGTTTAATTGAAAGAATTTTGAAATATTTGAAATCAACAAGTATTGCTTGAAATTTTGGAGAAGGACTTATTTGAAATGTTTCATAGTATTTTGGGTGATATCATAATTTCAAAAATTTTTGGGATTCACAATGTATTATTTAGAAATTTTGAAATTGGACCTATTTGTAAAGTTTCATAATGTTTTGGGCCATCGTACAGTTATATAAAGTTTTAGGGTCAAACTATCATTTTACAAAATAGTTCACACAGCAAGCATCCTTGTAGCCTCTGGACATTTTGATAACGGCTCGCCGACATATCCAGAATGAAGATTAGCCTCGGACACTAACGCGATCCGACATCTAGATAACGGCGATCCGACATTTTGATAACGGCGATCCGACATCGCCCAGAATTGAAGATTAGCCTCTGGACACTAACGGCAATCCGATATATTGATAACGACGATCCGAAAATTTAAAAATCCAGCCCAACGGTCATATTGACCAGTCAAACGGCGATCCGACATCTAGTTAACAACGATCCGACAGTGAGCAGAAAGTCAATAACGGCTAGTTTTCAGCTCCAACTATAAATAAGCTCAATCCAATTCAAACAAGGATAATCCCAACGATCATCATTGAGCTAAATATTGAGCATACAACTTTCATTAAGCTTTAAATTCTTGTATTCATCTTATTCATTCACACATTGAGCTTTCATTTGTGATCAAATACATTGTGTGAGAGAAATTCATTTGTAATCCTTTTTGTAAAATCAAGTTGCGAGATTGTAAGTGTTGGGATACACTTGGGTTAAGAGATTGGGGATAATCTCTTATTGTGAAGGTCCATTGACACCTTGGAAGTCAATTGTAAGCATTTGAAGCCTTGGAGGCTTGCTTAGTGAAATCCTCAAGCCCGGTGAGCTTGGAGGCGTGGACGTAAGCAGGGATTGCCGAACCACGTAAAAATCCTTGTGTTTGTTTTCTCTTCCCTTATTCTTTTATTATTGTGATTTATTGAATTTATTGTTTTCGATTCCATTAAGGCATTAGATTGAATTGTTTTGTAGTTTGCTTAGCTTAAGTTTTAAAATCTCAATTCATCCCCCCTCTTGGGTTGCACACTTGCATTTCACAATGCCTCAGGATTTGTTGCAGCTATCATTCCTTTTGCAACCACTTCCCCAGTACCCAACCAATTTAAGAGTTTACAAGTATCACCATTTGTTGGAGTAGTTGGAATAGCAGTGCTATCTCCAAAGGACTATCAGAAAATAAAAAATTATATATCACAAGAAAGTAACAATTTGTCTTTGGAAAATCATAAATTTGTATATAAAACATATGAAACTAATAAAACCTGGGGAGTTGGTGCAAGATTATTGTCCAAGTTGTCATCAATATTAACATGGTCCTGTTAAAATATAAAAATTAAAATAATATTGTATGCAAAAAGGTAAATGTGATGGTTCAATTAATTATTAACTTAAATAACTTACCTTACTAAATCTTCTCCCAGACATGAAAAATTTTTGAAATTCAATAAATCGATCATTTAGTTCTTTCAAATCATTCTCAAGCTTCCTTACTTTGCAGTTGCCTTGGACATGTGCAGCTACTTTTGAAGGTGTTACACCAAATCCCATACCTTTGACATAACTAGGATGCTCACCACCTTTTAATTTTGCAATTCCATCATTTTTTAAGGAGGTTTGATCCTCTTCACTTGACATTGCAGAAATTTCTTCAAGCTTTTTCTAAATAAATATATTATAAGATATAGAGACTATATTAATGAAATTTCATATCATATTATTGTTATATAAACCAAGTAACTATACTTATTAGTACCATTGATTCAGCAGCAGCCGCATTAATTGGTTGTCCATTCTTTCGTGTACGTGATTTGAGCCAAACCTTTACTCTAGTAACTGATGATGGATCCTTTTTTATCTACCAATAAAACAGAAGATAATAAGAAAAAAAATAATTCCTTATCTAAAAAGATAGCATAAATTCCACAATCAAGTTTTGAGTAGATAAAAACCATTTCGTCCCGTGTCCGTGCCATGCCTTTTCGACTAGTTGTGTGAGGCTCTGTTTGTGTTGCTCTCAGTTGTTGGAATTTTTCACTTCTTTCCTATAAGACATAGGATATATTGAATGTAGTAACAAGAAATATAAATAATATATTGACATACATACTTTCCATTCTTTGCTTAATCGCTGGGCAACAAATTTCTTCCATTCTTCATCAGTCACATCTTCAAATTTTAGCAACTCCAGTTTCCTACTTGCATCTGGTTTATCACATGCTTCCCTTATACTAATTGACAATCTGGATTTATAATCTGTCCATAACTTTCTCATTCTAGCAAGTATGTTTTCTTTTTTATGGTCATCAATGATCAACTTTTGCTGGAATGATATTAAAATACATAACATTGTTAGTTGCTTTAAAGTATTTTTATTTATAAATGAAATTAATAAAAAGGCTATCATACCTTAACAACTGTCCAAAGCACTTCTTTAGTTTCTGAATCAACAGTGGTCCAACAATCTGGAAGTATTGATACTGTCTCTCGAACAAATACTCCTATGGCCGAACTCAACACTACGGAGGCTGGTCCGATTGGTTGGTCATATTCAATGAACCCTACCACTAAGCACTCATTTTTTTTAGTTGCCACCACATTCATCCTTGATGGGACCCTTTTCTTTTTTTCTAGTAAGGTGTTTAAATTTTCAAATTTTTAACATTACTATTTATTACAAAACAACCAAATTAAAAAATATACAATAAATAAAAAAAAGTTATATGTTAAAGAAACAAAAAGAGAATCATTTGAAAAACATATAATTAGATAAGTATTTCATGACTAAATAAAATAAAGACCTGGTTTTGTTGGCTCAGATGGTTCGCTGAAACTTTGTGGGTTGGATTGACTATCTAATATTTGCCTTATCTCATGCTTCTCTCTTACAACAGTAGTTGATGCTGGGAAAGGTCTTTTTCCTTTGCTCTTCTCCTTCAGGAAGTTAGAAACATTTATAAGTTTAACCAAAAGTATTTCTTCATGTTATAATGAATGAATTATATTAAAACAGTTCCAAAACTTACCTTTCCACCATTGCCCGTAGTCATTTTCTCTAATTAAGTGTTCACGATAAAAATGAATCTTTATACTAGCTACAATATGTTAAGAGTAAGTGAACACAATTGTTGAGTGTTAGAGAGTATATATTTATAAAGGAGAAATTCATCATTTTACACTTCAAATCTCACTAACATCTCTAATTTTATTTATTTAAGTATCTTGTTATTTAATTATATATGTTTTGTTTTAATTAAGTATTTTGTGTATTTTAGGGGTATCATGGTCATTTCACAATGAACGAGATTTCGGATAGCAAAACGGACGTCACTTTTGAACTCGGGACAAAAAAACCTTAAGAGGAGCATAAAAGGAAAAATGACACTCGCTCACACGCATTTACGACACTATTCACATGTACGCAGATCGTTCATGGATATCGCTTCACGACACTGCTTCGACATCACGTTCTTGTTCAAACCGTGTGCAAACTGTGTATTCTGTTCAAACCGTGGGTCAAACCCGTGGTCAAACCGTGTTCTTTTCACCGATGACGTGGCGCAATCTCGCATCCAAACTATTTTTAATCCGATGGCCATGATTCACTCAATGTATCTATAAAAAGGGGACCTCCCCCCCCTAATTTGACCCCCCTGAATCCATTTTTGAGCTTATTTTTCTGTAATTCTCTCTCCATCTTGTATTTTCTACATATTTTAATAAAATTCCCATTTTACCCCTAGTTCAATAATGAGTAGCTAATTTTCTTTCAAGCTTGGGTTGAAGGTGAAGTCTCAACATGTGTCATGGGCTTTATTTGGTAAATTTATTTTCTCTTCCCCTCTAATTTCTGTGGAGGTTTTGACTTTTCGTCGACAAATAATAATAATCTTGTCTAGTTACCGCCCTGGTTTTACCGGCACCTTAGTATAAGATTATTATTATTTGGCACGATAAGCCCTTAACACCATATTGATTAGAGCGTGGTTCATAAGGTGTGGATTCCCCCCTCATGATTTAATTGGTATTAATAAGGATTATTTAGCCCATGATGCATGTTGATACGGATCCAGATACCCAAGCACTTTATTTCAATAGTTCCCAATCCAATTTAATTCCGCTATTCCCATTTAAATTCTAGCATCCTTTAAATCAATTTCTCCACAAATACAACCACCCACTTACAAAGTTAATTCTACACACAATTAAAATCCACCTCCTCGTGGGATCGACACTCAACACCATTAATCTATTCTACAATAGATTCGTACGTTTGCGAGTTCAACAAAGTTTGCACAACAACAATATATCATTAAGAAAAGAAAAAGATAAAATACAGCTGTTACTACAAATATAACAACCTTATTAACATATGTGCATTGTTCATAATACAATAAATCAAACATGCATTCACACTATAAAAATAACAAACAATAAATCCCAAATTCAAAATGAATAATAATAGTTTAAATTTCAATTTCCTCAGAATCCTTCCTTACATGAGGATCATCACCATCCACATCATTAAGCTCAAGCCTAGAAGCATCGATAGGCATATTAGTTGAATTTACACTCTCATCATACATATCAAGGTCATGATAGCCCCTCGGTGTTGCTTTAAGTACAACATACCAATTCGATGTATCACTTTCTCGAGAGTAAAAAACTTGTTTCGCTTGTGACGCCAATATTAAAGGATCTATTTGCCATTGATTTTGTCCTTGATGGAGATTCACCAATGTGAAACCATCATCTTGCTTGACTCTATTTATAGTGTTAGCCCAATCACAATGAAATATGGGCATTTGAAATGTACGATAGTCAAGCAAAATGATGTCTTTTATAACCCCATAGTAGGATATATTTCCAACAACTGCCGCATTATCTTTCGCACTAGATCTACACATAGTGTCTGCTTCAATAAAGACACCACTATCTTGAGTTGACCTTTCTATTTCCCTTGTATGAAATCTTTGACCATTAACAATGAAACCAACAAAAGACATTGCATGCATCCTAGGCCCCTTTGCTAGTGACTTTAATGTGTCAGATACATTAGCCATACTTTCTTGGATCTTTATCTATTCACCAATAAACCAAACAATAGGTCAGCATAAACATTTAAATTTTTTTTTTTAATGTTAACTTAAATGGACTAAATGTTTAGCTTACCTTTTCTGCTAACCATTGAGGAAAAGTTTCAGTGTGCATTTTGTGTACCTCTGGAATATCACACCTACGTCTTCTAAATGATCTCTACAATTCCTCCATATGCATTCTAAGATCAAACTAAGTTAATTACATGACTAAATACATAAATTAAGTAATATACATGATCAAACTTATGTCCCAAAAAATCAATTTCCGTATCAAATGAAAAGAAAATTACATATTAAATAAAAGCTCTTACCTTTCCTTGCCGTTGATGGTACAAACGGTGATAATAGGAATTAAACTTTTGTGAAATTGCAGAGAGGATAAAATATTAGGGTCAAAAGGGTATACGACTCCAAATAAGAGAGGGAAAATCTGAAAAACTAGGGCATCTGGAAATATTGGCATTATAAAACTATGAGATAAAATTGGAAAAAATAAAAAAATTTTGGAAGAATTTGATAACAGTCGAATCTCCATAGAGAATTAACACGGGAGTGTTTTAGAAGAAGAGGGAAATTTGCAAACTAAAGAGAAATTAGTAAAGTGTTTCTATTTGTTTGTGGTCATATTTACTTTTAACAGGATAAGTCAAAGGCCATCTTTTATTATTAATAAATAGCAAATATCTTGTGCTGTTGAAAATTATTTTTACGGTGATTGATATTTTTATGCTATTAAAAATTTATTGTCCGGAGCAATCAACGGCATTTTTTAAAAAATATGCCGTCTTATTATATGATTGAATTTTTTAACGGTGAATATTTAATACCTTCCGTCTTTATATATTTTTAACAGCATGTAATTATAATATGCCGTAACAACTCCATCATAAAAACTCATTTTTGTTGTAGTGAGAGAGAGAGTGGATGAAGAGAAAGCAAATTCTCTCATATTTTTCTACATCAAGCACAAGTCATTAATGATTTTGTAAGTTACATAATTGACTTTTTTTAATACTTAAAAAGGGACAACTATGATACAGGGTCTCAAAGTCCTTGTATCATAGATTGAGCCCCTTGTTGGTAGCCAAACAACTTTTCTCATTGGTAGCAACTAGATTTTCCAATTGATTGTTGCCATTAATTTATTTTTTAATTTAAATAATTAGAATAAAAAATTTATAAGACAAATAATTTTTAAAAAATAATAAGAAGAAGAAAAAAGACAAGTAAAAATAAAAAAATATTTTTCATTTATAAATATTATGAAAAATAAAATAAAATGAGTGTTCCCAAAAAGACAAAAGCTTAATTCATGTTCTATAAAATCTTTCTCATATTTAACATTTAAATTTTCATACATTTTGTTCTATAAGCATATTCTAAATACCCTCAATTTTTTTTTGTTTTTCCACGTTTCATGTTTAGATTCAAGTTTCATTTCGTAAGTTTAGAGTTTCATGTTAAATGTTTTATATTTAATGTTACAAAAGTACTCATTTTTTATATTTATTGTTGTATATTTTAAGTAAAGTATTTCGTGTTTATTATTCTATCTTTCATGTAATTATTATCCAAATACCCCTAAATTTTTCTTTTTTTTCCCTCTTTTTCATATTTACGCTCAAGTTTCATATTACAAGTTTAGAGTTTCATGTTTAATATTTTATGTTCAATGTTACAAAGGTACTCATATTTTATGTTTATTGTTACATATTTTAGGTAAACTATTTTGTGCTTATTGTTCTATGTTTAATATAATTATTATCTAAATACCCATAAATTTTCCCCCCCCGTTTCATGTTTAGGTTCAAGTTTCCTATTGCAAGTTCAGTGTTTCATGTTTAATGTTTTATGCCTAGTGTTACAAAGTACTCACATTTTATGTTAATTATTGGATATTTTAAACGAACGTTTCATGTTTATTGTTCTATGTTTCATGTAATTATTATCCAAATACTCCCAAATTTTCCTTTTTTCTGCCACTTCATCTTTACATTCAAGTTTCATATTGCAAGTTCAAAGTTTTATTTTTAATGTTTTATACTTAATATTACAAAGTCCTCATATTTTATGTTCATTGTTGCACATTTTAAGTAAGTGCAACTAAAAGTTGATAGGACTTAAGGTAAGTGTTTTACAGTAAAATACTTATTTTTTTCTTTACACTTAAGTTCTATTTTCATTTTTTTGTCATGTAAAGTAGATTTTCATTATTCTATACATTGATAGGACATTGTTCTATCAATAGAAAGTCAAATATATACAACAGAAAGAAAAAAAAAAAAGTAGAGCAGTTGCGCATCAATGACAGTGTATGTTATAAATTGAAATAACCAAAATGTAAGAAACAAGTAAAAGAAAATATTACATTCTTTCTAATTAAACATACCTTTAAGAAAAGAATACAGTCACTAACAAAGCTGATTTTATTTTCTTTAAACTTTTGCACGCATTCCCACAAAAAAAAATAAAGCACCAACTAACGCAATTTTTTTCTCCAATAGAATTCGTATCTTTCAGTACGCGAAGATACAATGGATTAATGTATATTGCACTAGTGGAACATAATATGGTTCCCAACAAAAGAAGATTAAAAAGTATTTCAACTTCATCATCAAAACTTGTATTACTCATTAGCCTTTTTTTCATCTCCGTTATATGAATTCCTCTAGGTCCACTGTTATACATAGCACGCAAATCAGTTATATCAATAACTTGGTCATTTAAATCCACACGTGTGCCTCCATCTCTAACTCCCATTATGGTTGCAAAAGTTTTAAGGTTTAAATTGTATTTTTTTTCCCATGCAGAATTATGTTTTGCCTAACTATAGCACATTATTTAACTAATGCTGCACATAAATCTTGTCTCAGACGCCCACATTTTAGATCGAGTGGACTTCCAAAGCCAATTTCTTTTACTGTTGCTTGTTGATTAATTGAGAAAGATGAAACCACCTCTGAGAAAGAGGCTATAAGACAACGAGCATCAGCCTTGTCCTCATCAAATTCCTCAATATTTTTACTCGCACCACTATTATCACCAATAATTGAAGTAGAGATCTCATTCATATTACTAAGCATCCATTGATACCTCTCCTCAGAAGTTAGTTTCTTCCTATTTTGTGCAATATCACCTTTAACCTGCAATAATGATAATATATATATATATATATATATATATATATATATATATATATATATATATATATATTTAGTGGCATATTATTTTAGGTAAGAGAGAGAAAATGAAATATTTAGAAGGTCATAGTTAGATTACATACAATTTTATCCACCTTTGCAACCCCTAATAACATTAATCATTTAGCTTCTGCCTTACTGTAATCAATATTGAAAGTTACATTAATAAAAAGAATTAAACCTTTAAATATAATGGGTACATAAATGCATATAATTTATGCTTTCAAATAGTATATCCATACTTTTCTATCCACTCCTTACTTTTTCTGTCATATTGATTTTTTTTCAATTTTTTTTTTATCATCAACAGATTTCATGTCTTTCTTTAAAAGATACAAGAAAACAATCAATAAAGAACTTAATTATTGCCTATCACACTCGTGTTTAGTGCGACAGGTGCCTATCACACCAAAGCACAACCCATAGGTGCGATAGACATCAACCGATAAGCATCTAAACAAAGGCACGCATGATGTCTATCGCACCAAACGAATGCATACACCAACCTATCACACAAACTATCACACTCGAACGGCCAAATCTAATTTTTATTCATTATAAAATTATTAAAAAATAGAAAAACATAGGTGCAGCATTTTGTCAAGCAAAAAAAAGGCAACCTAGAATCTTAGAAGAAGAAACCAAATAATTCTTTGTGGCATTTCATCAACATTGTGTGTGCATTATATTTCTACACTATATCATTAACAAATCATTTTCTCCAAATACAAATCTAATAACTTTGACAATTATAAGGCTAAGTTTAAAGCTGAGTAACCTTGATGAGAAGAGTGAAAGTGAGAGTCAGGAGGAGCAAGAGTGAAAGCAAGGTAGAGCGTGAGTGTGAGTTTGGACCAAGAGCAAGAGCAACAGCAGGAGTAGAAGCATGAACGGGAGTAGGAGCAGGAGCGTGAGCAAGAGCAAGAGCAAGAGCAAGAGCAAGGCAAAGTGTTTGAGATCGAGAGGGAGAGAGGAGGCTTTTGTTTTATGATCCAAAGGGAGAGAGAAGACGATTTTGCTGTCGTGATCCAGAGAGCGAGGGAGAAAATGCTTTTCTTCCCCTTCAGTTTCAACCGGTTGCCTCCTTTTTTTCTTTTTTCTTTTTTTGCTTTTATCCATTTTTTTTATTTTGTTAAATTTAAAATCCCAACCGTTGGATTCAAATAAGCTGAATCCAACGGCTTAAGGGCACCTTCTGCACCATAGAGGGGATTTTAATCCCTGCATTGTAGCCACAGCTTACTTAGAAAGTGTAACATCATTCACTTCTAATTGATAAAACGGACAATAACTAAATAGTGTTAATATATAATTTAAGAAGTTTTGACTGAGGACAAGAACTTGCCCTCAACAATAAAGTAGAAAAAAAATAAGTCCTAAATTATAAAAAAAAAAGAACAAATAAAGATAAAACTACTGATTCTAAGAAGGAAAAATAGAAAAAGAAAAATCATTATTAATAATAATGACGATAAAGAACAGATGAAGGACCTCAAATAAATCAGAAGATATCCAGCCTACTCCAAGATTAAACAGCTTCGGCTTTTTGTGTCATCAAAGTTCTCTTAAAAAGTTCTCTTAAATAAGAACTCAGTTACAGTACATCTGAAACACAGATACAATATACGTTAATCCCTTTTCAGCTAAGACATGACATTCATTCTGCTACTGTAATTGTGCTCATTTATCATTTGTATGTACCACTTCAGGTCTCTACGGTCATTTGAAATGAAATAGTTTTTCAGCTTCAGCTTTCTAAAAGCTCAGCCCAGCAAAAATCTCCAAATGGAAGCGGAGACCTGGATAAATCAACTTGATGACCTAAATATCTTTCATTTTAGAAAAGCAGCATGACCTCATACCCCAGAGCGCTTCATGTAGACCAACAGCCCGATACTTGTCAGAGCAACTGCACCTGCCAGGATACCAGTGTGGAAAGATGACCATCCTGTTCGCTGGACAGTGGCTGTACTCAAACTCGACTTGGATTTGTTTTGCTGGCTTGATTCAGAATTGTCCAGGTGCAGCCTTAAAACCTGAGACATGAGAAACAGAAGGAATAACATATAATATCAGCCACATAGGACAATCTAGCATTAATTCTCAATAATGAGTTCATCCCAGATTCAGCTCTCATAAATCATATCCCATACATGTGCTTTCTGTGATAGTTGGAAATCTACAAGAAAGCCAAATATGAAATTTACGAGATAAATTTTAAAACAGAATAATCAATGGAACTGTTATATAATGCTTCCAACTTATTTCAGATGACTGATAGAGTTTGTAGGATCATCACTTAACACCCCTTTTATAAACTACTATTAGCTAGTCAATTTAGGATCCACAACAGGATAAAAATCTCATTTGTTAGAGAAATTGTAAACACATTAGTTTGATAACAAATTTGCATTTTAGTACAAGAGCAAAACTTTTGTTTTCTTCACTTTCCAAATAAATGCGGACAAAGACCACCTTAAATTCTGTTTTCTGTTTGTCACATTCTGTAAAAGGGACGTGAATTTTGCAACCGTATAGACTTGGAAGGAAATAGGGTTGCCATCCAACTATTAATATGAAAAACTAGAACATTATGTGCTCTTATTAATATGTGCTCTTAGTTAAAATATTACTCGTTCAACCATGGCAAAAAGAATTTGTATGGTTAAGATAGGAATGTCAAAATCCTCCATGGGCTCAGAGCCCCATGGGCCCCACCCTTGGAATAATTTTTTGTATGGTTAAGATAGGAACATCAAAATCCTCCATAGGCTCAGAGCCCCATGGACCCTACCCTTTGAATAATTTTTAGGAAATGAGGTGAGGAATGGAGAAAAAATGATCCTCATTTCTTAATGGGGTGGGTTCGGAAGAAAATTTATTAACCAATATTGAAATTGATAAAACAAAAATTGTTGAACAAAATTTAAAAAATATTCATATATAATAGGGATTGGGGTGGGAGTAGGGTTTGGATCTCCCCACCCCACCCCCACCCCAATATATATATATATATATATATATATATATGAATTATTGAAATTTATAAAAAAAAAATTATTGAACAAAAATTAAAAAATATTCATATATAATAGGGATTGAGATGGGAGTAGGGTTTGGTTCTCCCCACCCCACCCCTACCCCAATACCAATATATATGAATATTTTTAAATTTTTATTCAATAATATTTGTTTTATCAATTTCAAAATTGGTTAACAAATTTTCTTTTTATTTTACTTAATATAAATAAGTTATACCTAAAAAAAAAACCCTACATTATAATTCTTATTCAACCCTAAAATATTGTTATGTTTTCTTTTCTCTCTTAAGATACTACTCTCTTCAAACATTTTTTTAGTTTTGATATTGTTTCAACCTTTTGGAGATTTTTAAAAATAATTTAAATACTTTATAATATGGTAATGATTTTATTTAAGTCTCTATTTTTTAATTTACTGAACCATTTATTGATACTTATTATAGAATAAGTAATTTGGGTGGGTATGAGGAAATCATTCCCCACATGGGGATTTCCCATCCCCACCCCACTAAATTTATTCAGGCATAGGGTGGGGAATCGAGGCAAAATTTTTAATGGAGTGGGCAATGGGATAGGCCTACCCACCCCCACCCTCACCTCACCCTATTGCCATTCCTAGGATAAGAATAGTTCTTGATGAATTGGGAATAATGTGGGAAGGAACCATGAAATCTATTGTGGCAATAAATCAACATTATCTTAACCTGTCCAATATGATCCAACAAAGCATGTTGAAGTGGATAGCCCCCTTATCAAAAAGAAGCTTAAGAGTGGATTGACTTGTACTCTATATTCCAACAGATGGCAAACTTGTAGATATTACAACTAAAGGCTTACCAAGTGATTCTTTTTAAGATATTACCAACCAACTAGGAATGGACCACTTTATCAAAGAGAAGCTTGAGAGTGGATTGACTTGTACTCTTTCTTTGAAAAGACAGCCAACTTGCAAATATTACGACCAAAGGCTTACCAAGTCATTCTTTTTAAGGCATTACTAACAGTGGAAAGGACAAACTATACTCCCCATGGAATCGGAATATTGGAAAATCCTATTTCATGATCAGTTAGCTAGTCTTTAGGAGCATAGTTCGTTTTATTTGATAGTGGCTTTCAAAATTTTAATATAATTATTCTGTTTCAGGAGATTTTATTACATATTACTTCACATGTGATGATTCGGAGTAAGAAAAACTCAGTCAATTCTTCTCAACAGTTCCCTTATTACACACATTTATCTTAGGTCACTTATCTTTAAGTAAATTATTATTACTGATGGTGGGATCTTTGGTTTCAAAGAATCAGTAGTACCAAGCTACATAAAATCTCTTCTTTCATGTCAACAACTCAATTTCTATTTTAATTTTAGTTAACTAGAGATCAAGCCTTAAGGTGCGGAACATGATAGAGCTTGACATATTTTAACTAACCTAGCAAAGCTAAGCTTCAATCAATACCCCTATATTTTGTCAAAATAATAGACTTCATGAAAACTCACTAAGATCAGAGGTCTTGAAAGAGAAAGAGCCCAAAAAGAGAGAATAAAACTCAATGAGTATCAAAACAAGGGTGATTAATTACCTTCAGTCCCACCGATCTGGCGTGACTGATTGCACCAACAAGATCCGCGTCAGTTGCAAGGAGTACTTTATCACCCTCGTCATCTTCATACTAAAGGAAATAAAAGATATTTAAAGAAAATGAATAGATAATAAAAGAACTCCAACCAATTACTGTCACATCAACAAGGAAAGCACATCTGACTTAAACAATACTAAAGACCAACCAGAAGCTGAGGGCGGTCTCCATCGTTGCCAGCACCAATCCTTTGCATAACAGTAGATAGCAGCTCATCTACATTCTCAGTACCTGGAGAAGAAAAATAAGAGATAACTCGGGGAGAGGTATCCATTCTGTTTTTCTTACATCTATATGAACGAATTGAAACACCCATATCAACTGATATATCAAATTTAAGATACAGGGAAATTTCCTAAGGAATATTGCCAAAACAAGTTTCCCTATGATCTCAATTTAGAAACTTAAGGAACATTATATCACAAATTTTCCATGATATTCGTTAACAAATTTAAGATGCACATGTATGCACAATACTTAGTCTCTACTGCTTTAAATGGAGAAAAACAATAATATTTTTTCAAAGGAAATTTTAACTTTTCAAAGCTGCTAAACAGAAAAAAATAATAGTTATGACATTTAAGTCTCACACTGCAGGATAAATATTGGTATGACAATCCTGAGAGTCCAAATGATGTTCTAATTTGAGGGTATAATGCGGCTTGGGCATCCTTATCTTGTGTTGCGGCCAATTAACATGGATCATGCTGTCCTCACACAAGGTTCAAACCTTTGAGGTACAAACTCCTACACTTAACAATCAAGTATATGGGAAAAAATATTGAAAATATTACATTTGGTGTAATATAATGCCAGAATGCAATGAATGCAATCATTTAGTATGATAACCGATATTTCAAACGATTAGTTGGGTGATATTTAAGAAACTACTTGTAGTCTTCCAGAACATATATGATATCAATAGTTAGTATAGGAAGATATAAAGGTAAAGGCTCAGAACCCAGGTTCCCACAACCCACCACAATTGAATCGATGTACTCGACCCTTATGATCCTCAAATTTGAAGGCAAATGAGTTTCCAAGACCAAGAGACGGATATGTGAACTTCCCTTGTTCTGTTCCCTCGGAAGTCATCAGTCCAGACATTTCACTGAAATTCACATCCTAATAGAATTAGGGATGGAATTAACCAGGACAGCATACAATACAGTAATAAAAGCAGCGACAGTTATACCTGTGAGTGTCATAATCTTCTGGTGGCTCCAACGCAAGAGCTGAATCCCAGAACTTTTGCATCATTGTGTTTGCCATATCATTAACAGCTCCAGAACCACTTTCAACCTAACAAAGATCAAAACAACTTGCTCAAAACTACAAAGCACTTGATGTAACATAAGATGAAAGCTATTACAACAAAATGATTATACTTGCATTATAAACTCAGATTGCTATCAATCCTAGGTGAGGTTTTCCCATAAGTATTTTCTAGTTTGATATTTTTGACATGTATTTGCTTGATGATATCTCTGGCATGAAAAATACTTTCAGATTTCCCAAAATCATCCATGAATAGATGAAAATGCATGGGCATAGTGTATGTCAAAAGAATGGAAATGATGCAGGACATCCTAGAGACCCACGTACTAAACTTTAGGCAAAAGACTTGGTATTTGTTAGGAGTTCTTGAGATATATTATTGTAATAAGCTATCTTTATGGGATATTGTATTGTTTTGGTTTACTATTAAAACAAATCATTTTCTTAAAGGCCAAAGCTTTAATTATAATAATATTTCTTTCTAGGATTTTTTTAACTTATAAAAAATAATTCTCGTTTCATAATAAGTTCCCCCCCCCCAAAAAAGAAACAATATATAAGAAGCCAGTGAATGAATTAAATTTTGAATATTTCCTTCTCGTTATAGATTTTCTTTGAATTTCCCCCATTTCTTCTCTTACCCTTTCACAGTATCTCCCTTTTCTTTATAAAGTTCTCTATTTTTATAGAAACATTTAGGTTTGTTCACTAGATGCCTCAAAGTTTACGAATGTCATAAACCCATTATACAATTATACACAAATAGATTATGACAAAAGGTGTTCAATCAGTGACTATGATCTCCAAATTGAAAAAGCTGACCCATGAACCTATATCTTCAAGTAAAGCCAAGATTCCCATCTTTTAAAGCCAAGATTCCCAACTTCACTTTCAGTTGGTCAGTGAAACATTGAGATATCCTTGTAATCAATTTCTCCAAGCAATGAACAGAAACAAATATGACACTGTTGCACCACTTCAACCATTCAGACCAAGGTAACTACCAACAGCAGAAATTCACTTTTTTTTTTTAGTGACTGAATAATTACTTTATACCAATGCTTCGTTGAAATACCAAGTTTTGTTCTATTCCAATGTTTAAAATGCCCACTAGAAAAACAAATGAAGCAGATATCTACTATGGGATTAAGTTGAGAGGTCAAAAACAGAAAAAGAATAAACAAGTTACCACATATAAGACACAAGTCAAAAAACACAAACACAAGAAAAGGAAGGAGTAGCTGTCATACTTATGAAGCATTAGAAAAAACATCTAAGTGGGACAGACCATTCTCACAGCAAAAATGGTCACACCCACAGCCTCATAAATGAAATAGAAGAATTCTTCAGAAAAAGTCTTCACCTTCTTTCATCCCAACCTACAATGTACCTTCATAAGTCCTGTTTGAGATTGATGTTGGGCAGCTCTAACTTAAAAACTATAGCACTAAAGTGTTTGGTAAACACTAGCTGTTGTAGCCTCGAAGTTAAGTTAATTTGATTTTACACTTGTATGATGAAAAATCAATTATATCTTTACTAATTCTGTTAAAATTATTAAAAGTTATAGCACTAAAGTATTTGGTAAACACTAACTGCTTTAGCCTGAAAGCTAAGTTAATTTGATTTTACACTTGTATGATGAAAAATCAATTATATCTTTACTAATTTTGTTAAAATTATTATTTAACAATTGTATTTTACTACATAATATTAATTTTTATTTCATAATTACAGTTTTTTTTCTATAGCAATTGTAGCTTAAAAGCTACGACATAATACCAAATAAGGCTTTTGCAAGGTGGTAGAAACAACTTAGATCTCTCTCATTACAATAATGCCACTCATAGCACTTAAACATGTATAAAAATAAAACAATTACTACAAAAAAAAATGCAAAGTGAAAATATAGGAAGTTGCGGCTCCCATTTGGTTGTTAGTCCAACACTGCATTCAACAAGTTGATCCAACACAGAGGCAATCATTCAACCTAAATTTTATTGGTAACTTCAAATAATTACATGAAATAATCATTCAACTAGTTTAAGCTCCAAAATCACCAAATCAACACCAAAGTTTTTGCTCAAAAAAAGCTGCAACACAACAATGAAAACTTGATTCATCGGACCAAGAGGATTTTAAATTCCATTGATGAGCATACAGAAAATTTTCAAGTTGCTGATTTCTAATAGGTCCCTATGATTTAGGATTGGCTTCAAGTAGGGTTTCCATGATGTGATTGTATGGTTATAGCTGATCTATGACATTTGTCAAACTCTATCAATTCATATTTTGAATAGAGCAGCGTTACATAAACTAAAAAAAAGAAAGTCAGAGGTGACAAGATTTGACATTATTAAGTGAATTTACTCAATCATCTCTTAATTTACTTTCATATTATATCCCATAATGTGCTAAGAATAGTGAATTACACACCCAAGACACTAATATGATCTATGTTTGGTCATAAATGTATAATTGGTGAGGATGACAGTTAAAAAGGTGGTAGAAATATTAGGGAGAGAAAGTGAAGGGAGATGGACTTTTGTTATGCCAAGATAATTCTGTTCCAAAAATATGTATGATATATATGAAATGCAGACACCTTTCTATCTTTGTTATTATATTATAAATTTGTTCATATTGTTATTAATGCTTTACTAAATTGGCAATAAATATATTCCTATTAACTTCAGCAGCTTCATCATTAAGTGAGATTTAACTTAAACACATCTTGTTCCATTTCAAGACAACACATATGGTGACTGCAAAACCATTGCAACAGAAATTAAATGAGTTTACCATAGAGATGGCTGCATGAGTTATCTGAAGAACATCCAAACAAGCAGTAATTCCTCCATCTGACAAATAGATGTCAGGAATCAAAACAAAAGTAATAATAACACTAATAATAACAAAAGGCTATTCTGGACCATATTTCAGAAAGCACTGCTCACCTTTGTCTATCACTGGAAGATGTAAAAACTTCCCATCATGCATTATATGCAATGCATCAAGGATTGTTGTTTCCATCGTTGCACATTCAGGGTTTGACGTCATTACCTGAATCATTGAGCAGAAAAACAAGAGCAATCATAACGAGCACCAAAATTAAGGTTTTCTGGAGACTCATCCACACTACTAACAGATTTGGGTGTATACAGGGAGGAGAGAGTATCCATTATAGGTCAAGGATCACCACCACAACAGGAGAGAAAAGAAATCAAACTGACATTGGGCATTTTTGTAAAGAATCATGTATTTTGATGACAACGAAAAGTAGATTCATAAGTGGGATTTTAAGATAAACTTTAGGCTTTGTAAGACTCATTACTAGTTTTAAGATTTTTTAATAAAAGCTTCAGGTTTAATAAAGGGAAGAAAAGAGCAACATAAACCACATGGATTAGCCAATTCATTTAAGGCATGGAGAGACAGAGAAAGATTGAAAAGATAATGTGATCTAGGAATGAAGGACTCAGATACAGGTCAATAAAACTCAGGTAATTGAAAAAAACAACAGAATCGGTAATTTACATTCAAATCAGAGCATATCATGGTGATTAAGCATAACATACTTGTGGAAAATATCTTTTAGTTAGCTGTAATTAGCATAATTATAGGAGTTTTAAATTAGCAACATTAGAGGAATTAATTTAGGAGTTATTTTAGGAAAGACTAGATTATGTTTTTTTCCTATAAATATGTAACTATTGATTAGAAAGATATACAGTGAGAAAAATTGTTCTTTCCACATGGTATCAGAGCGCTGTCTCTTTGATTTTTTAAACCGGTCTAATTGCCGGAAAAATTGTTCGACGGTGTGATTCCTTCGGCTGCTACGAACAGATCTACAATTCTGGAATTGAAGGAGTGAAACTTTACCAGTTTAAATGTTGCCAGTCAATCTTACATCCTCTTGCTCCCTGGTTCATTCTACTAGTTTAAATGTTGCTTCACTTTCAGGATATTCTTGGATCATTGATTCAGGAGCCACAGATCATATGACCAGCCACTCCAATTTATATACTTCCTATAACCCTTGTTCAGGCAGACAGAAAGTTAAGATTGCTGATGGTACACTCTCCTCTGTTGCCGGAAAAGGGTGTATTCCTATCTCAAAAAATCTTTCCCTAGATTATGCTTTACATGTTCCAAAACTTTCTTGCAATTTGCTTTCAATTAGCAAAATAACCAAAGATCTGAATTGTGTTGCTAAGTTTTTTCCTTCCTACTGTGAATTTCAGGACATGCGCACGGGAAAGGTGATTGGCACTGGTAAGGAGATCGATGGACTCTACTACTTCGAAAGTGAATCTGCAAGTTCAAGTAATCTGTCTTACACACACTTGAGCTCTTCTAATTCGAGTTCCAACCAAGAAATCAAACTTTGGCATAAAAGGTTAGGCCACCCAAATTTCCCATATTTAAAAAAACTATTTCCTAGTTTATTCAAGGACAAAAACCAGCAGGACTTTCAATGTGAAGTGTGCGAGTTAGCCAAACATCATCGAGTTCATTTTCCTACCCAACCATATAAGGAGTCACAACCTTTCTCTCTAATCCATAGTGATATTTGGGGTCCTTCACGTATCAATAACATTTCTGGGGCTAGGTGGTTTATTACCTTCATTGATGATCATACTCGTGTTAGTTGGGTCTATTTGCTCAAAGAAAAATCTGAAGCTGCCAGAACATTTCAAAATTTCCATAAAATGATTAAGACCCAATTCCAAGCCAACATTCAAATTCTTCGTACTGATAATGGAAGAGAGTATTTTTCCTCAATACTTGGTTCTTACCTAACAAATCATGGGATTATACATCATAGTTCTTGTGTAGATACACCCCAACAAAATGGGATTGCTGAAAGGAAAAACAAACATTTACTTGAGGTTGCTAGAGCCTTAATATTTACCATGGCAGTACCTAAAACCTTTTGGGGTGAAGCTGTTCTTACTGCCACTTATCTTATAAACAGGATGCCATCAAGGGTCTTAAATTTCACAACTCCACTTGACACATTAAGAAATTCATATCCTTTATCAAAACTGTTTTGCTCTCTCTCACCTAAAGTTTTTGGTTGTGTAGCATTTGTTCATATTCATAACCAAAGTCGAGGGAAACTAGATCCAAGAGCCCTTCGGTGTGTCTTTTTAGGATATTCTCCTACCCAAAAAGGTTACAAGTGTTACTATCCTCCAACTCGAAAATTTTTTGTGTCAATGGACGTTACTTTTTTTGAGAATACTTCTTTCTTTCTTAAAACTTCTCTTCAGGGGGAGACTAGACATGACAAAGATGAAGATCTGTTTTGGTCTACTCTAGATGTGGTTAATTCCAATACCCATGAGTCTTTATTTCCTAGCGTTTCAAAGGATACTTCTCAGCCTATGGCTCCAAATCAGTCTTTATTTCCTAGTGTTCCAGAGGATTCTTCGCAGCCTATGACTCCAAATATATTCCTAAATGTCCCTGAACCTCAAGAACACATTTATTCCGAGATGCCAAAATCTTCATCATCTAGTGTAGATCATCCTAATCCTAATAATTCCCAACCTTTGTCTTCACCAATTGAAACTCCATTTAAGTGCGTGCAAGATAGAGACTATGAACTAAAGGTTTACTCAAGAAGGAACAAGATACAGCCTCCTCAACTCCACCAGTCACCTTTGCCGAGCGCTGAAAATTTGGAAAACAAAGGTAACTTTTTTGTACCTAACGTTCAAAAAAATATTGATTCAGTTGAGCTTTCTGATCTTGATCTTCTAATTGCTCAAAGGAAAGGGGTTAGGTCTTGCACTTTGCATCCAATTTCGAACTTTGTTTCTTACCACAGGCTGTCCTCTTCTTTTAAAGCCTTTGTTACTGGTCTGTTATCTTCTAATTCTGTCCCAAGAAACATACAGGAAGCTCTTATGATCCCAAAGTGGAGAGAAGCTGTTTATGAAGAAATGAGAGCGTTACAAAAGAATGACACATGGCAACTTGTGAACCATCCACCTGAAAAGAAACCAGTTGGATGCAAATGGGTTTTTACGATCAAACACAAAGCTGATGGCACGGTAGAGAGATATAAAGCAAGACTTGTGGCAAAAGGATTCACGCAAACTTATGGAATCGACTACCAAGAAACATTTGCACCAGTAGCAAAGATGAACTCAATCAGAGTCCTCCTTTCTCTGGCAGCTAATCTCGACTGGGACTTAGAACAGCTTGATGTGAAAAATGCGTTCCTCCATGGAGACCTAGAAGATGAAGTGTACATGGAGTTGCCTCCTGGATTTGAAGATATTTTTGGCAAGAAAAGAGTGTGTAAGCTGAAGAAGTCCTTGTACGGACTAAAACAGTCACCCCGAGCCTGGTTTGAAAAGTTTACTAAAGCAATTCGACGCTATGATTATGCTCAAAGTCAGGCAGATCATACAATGTTCTTCAAACACACTGGAGAAGAAAAAATTGTTATTCTGATTGTTTATGTTGACGACATCATTGTTACTGGAAATGACCGTGATGAGATAAGAAGACTTAAAGAAGTGTTGGCCAAAGAGTTTGAGATTAAAGATTTGGGGATTCTAAGATATTTCTTAGGAATTGAGGTTGCTAGATCAAGCAAAGGAATATTTATTTCTCAAAGGAAGTATGTTCTGGATCTTCTTCAAGAAACAGGTATGCTAGGATGCAAACCAGCAGATACACCAATCGATCCTAACCACAACTTGAGAACAACTGTTGAAAGTAATGTAGTTGACAGAGGTCAATACCAAAGATTGGTGGGTAAGCTGATTTATCTATCTCATACTAGACCTGACATCGCATTTGCTGTTAGCGTAGTAAGTCAGTTTATGCATTCTCCTTGTGAAGTTCATATGGAAGCTGTTATGAAGATTCTACGGTACTTGAAACGGTCTCCTGGTAAAGGACTACTTTTTTCCAAGAATCATCATCTTCAAGTAGAAGCTTATACAGATGCAGATTGGGCTGGCTCAATAAGTGATAGAAGGTCAACATCTGGATATTGTACATTTGTTGGAGGGAATTTGGTTACTTGGAAAAGTAAAAAACAACCTGTAGTGGCCAGGTCAAGTGCAGAAGCTGAGTTTAGAGCAATGGCTCAAGGAATATGTGAGCTAATATGGTTGAAGATTTTCTTGATGGAATTACATATGGTTCAAAAGGAGACAATGAGACTTTACTGTGACAACAAGGCAGCCATCAGTATTGCTCACAATCCTGTACAACATGACAGGACTAAACATATTGAAATTGATAGACATTTCATCAAAGAGAAGATTGAAAGTGGTCAAATTTGTATTCCCTATGTTACCAGCAGAAAACAGCTAGCAGATGTTCTCACCAAAGGCCTACCAAGACCCAATTTTATTTCTTGTGTTAGCAAGCTGGGAATGATAGATATCTTTGAGCCAGCTTGAGGGGGAGTGTGGAAAATATCTTTTAGTTAGCTGTAATTAGCATAATTATAGGAGTTTTAAATTAGCAACATTAGAGGAATTAATTTAGGAGTTATTTTAGGAAAGACTAGATTATGTTTTTTCCTATAAATATGTAACTATTGATTAGAAAGATATACAGTGAGAAAAATTGTTCTTTCCACAATACTACACATTTAAGCTTACCATTTTTAAGAAATTATGCGTGTCCTAACTAATTCTCACCACATGTAATTTCCTATCATGAAAGGTTCAAAATTTGGCCTTATGAGCAAGCTCTATTTTCTAGAATGGTTAGTTCTCACGCATAGGAAGGAAAGGTAACAGGGACATTGCAAGTTTTGTTATTCATAAATGAATAAAATCAAATGACAATGAAAAATCATTAGCAGCTACCAATCCCTGCAGTTTTAAACATAAAGGGTGACTTCATATTCAAAATCCCTGTTCCTCCTTCAAAATCCATCCATATGAATTTCATGGTATTCCCAATCATCGCTCCTAGTTCTCTCGAATGCATTTTTATAAGCTCTAAATAGCACTATCATTGGCAATAAATTAAACCGCTGACTTTCTTTGCCCGAATCCACTTAAAATAATGGATGAGTGAGTTCTTATATAATGCCGACGGTTGGAACTATTTATAAATACAGGAATACGTCAACATAATTGTAATCTCTTACTCTGAACATAAAGAGCCTCATAATTTGGAAAATGCCAAACAGTTAAGCCTTTGCATTTCAATTTCGTAAGGTATGAACAGGATGGGCCATATGGCTTGAATAGGTTTTAGTTGGCTATTCAGTAGGAAGGGTAGTGTAAAATTCTAAATATAAAGAGCAAAGGCTTTTTTAAACAAGAGCAGTCATGAACCAATTGATCCAACACTGAACACTTAAAAGAGAAGAACCAAAGTAGGTCTAAGTTGCACATACATCTCGTCCACAAGAAAATAATACAAAAAACCAAGTGCAACATAATATTCAATGAGAAAATAAACTAAACCTCAACATGGTGTTCTCAAAAACCAGACAAATGACCATGTAGAGAAGTAGAAGAGAATTTTAATTCACATAGAATAAAAGAGGAACAAACTTAAATATTAAATTCTCATAATGAACCTTTTCCACCAGAGTCAACTCAGGAGAAAGATTTTGTGCCACAACTCGCATAAGGACATCTTTTGAACTGCAGCACAAAGTAACAAACAACAGTAATCAAATACTATATGCCAAAAGAAATGGTAAATGTCACTTTAAAGACATATTAATTCAGAAAAATATTCAAAATATTTACTTATAAAAAGCCTGTGAAGACAAGAACAATACGTTAGTATTCCCTGGATTTTGTTTCCTGTCACAATGATAGCTGAATTACATCTAAATTCCCGCATCTTTTTTGCAGCAACAGCGACAGGGTCTGATGGAGATACAATGGCAACCCTGAGAAAATAGGAACCCAAAAAGAGTGAAAAAAAAATGTAAGAAAAAAACCAGCCAGACATCTAAATAGAAACTTTGTTTCTTCAAAAAGAAGAGGCCAACAGACAACTGAGCCTGAGATTACTTGGCATTTTCAGTGATAATAGTTGACAAGGACGGCTTGAACATCCGCTCCCTCAATGTTTCAATGAATGCATATGGAGCTGAAATAGAGAAACAGGGGAAAAAATATTAAATTTTGTACTGCAAGAAGCATAATAAGAGACACCGCAACATATATTCAAATAAAACACTGGATAGAATGCTGATGAAAAAATAAATAAATAAATAATTAACTAACCAGAGCAAATACTTCTCTAAAGGAGCTGTACTTATTAATAGTTTTTGCCAGTTCCTGGGTACTTTTAAAAACCTATGTCATATTTTGAAATCATAATTTGAAAATTAATTTCTAATTAAAAAGATATCCAACCACTCTTCTTCGATATTTCTAAAGACAGTGTAGATAAGCTGTGAATGCTTAAAATACAAAAACGACTTCATATAAAATAGAAATAGCAGTGCAAGGAAAAGAAGGAAGAACAAGCATTTTGATACTATAACTGAGAATGATGCCTTCTTCTGTCAATGGTTTCTCCACTTTTCAATAAAAATTGTTTCTTTGAAACAAATTTCAGAAACGTTGAACCTCCTCCTCTTTCACAATACTGAGAAACCAAGTCCCATTTTACCACAAGTATTTTCTTCTTACTATCTTCTCTTCCTCCCACAAGAAATCACTCGCTCTTTAATCATGTGAGAATATTTAGGATAAAAATTAATTCTGCCCAAGGAAGAACATGCTCCACAAATCTTCATCTTTTCTCCACTTTTTCAACAATGGGATCTCAAAAAAACTCAGATCATCTCCCAAAACTAAAACAAGAAACTTCAAGGCATCCAATGCAATAACCGGTTCTCCATGGAATAAAAGTTACACGCTTTTCCTCCAGAGCAATTCTTTCTGTAATTTGCTCTATATATCTGACCTGCTCTTTATATAATTGCACTCTGTGAACTGTAGAAGTCTTAGTGCCTATTTGGTATAGCTTATCTAATGGTTATAAGTGCTTATTTAATTCCATAAGTCCTTTTCAAAATTTTTGTTGCTGTTTTTTTTTTTTTTTGAGCAAAGCTTCTAAAGATTAAATAAATTATTTTGCCTCTACTAGTAAAAGCTCATTTGGAAGAAAAAATTGAAAAAAAATTTTAAATATTAAAATATCTAAAATATCAGTTATTTATTTAACAATCTTATTTCATTCCTTTCATAACATAATTTTAAAAAATTTGTCTACTAAAGTAATTTTACAATTTTTAATAAAAGCTCTCATTGTCAACCAAACTAACACTATTTTTGTGAAAGCTCTACTTGTCAAAACTCAACTTAAATAAGTTCCATTTGCAAAGCTAAACCAAACGGAACCTTACTTTCACAAATTTTACCCCTTTGGCTATCCATAACCATTTCTAAAATTTCCAGACCAATTATGGCAATTTCCAGTCACTGGAACTCAAATTGCGTTAAACCCAAAAGTTCATAATATAGAAAGCGCAGCCCACCTTCCAAAGGTAGGAAAATTGGCTAGTCCGTTCCATATCATATGAACTATGAGATTTTAATGTCCTTTACAATTACTTAACATTTTGATACATACCAATTTTTTGTGCACAACCTCCCCATTCAAGGAAGACTAGAAGACTACAATTTCAGACACGTTCATGGTCAAAAAGTACTTGACAACATAGAGCATACTCATTAAATAATAATTAAAAAAAATCTATGAATATTTTTAATAAAAGCATTCTAACAATTATTCAAGCAGAAAATGCTGTTACCCCAAAGTAAAACATAATAACTAACCCGAAAAATTGCTTCCCCACTGGCGTTCCACCCCTTCCACTGCCGCTGCAATAGCACTCCCCTGTTCAGCAGCCTTCTCCATTCTTGATATGGCATCATAAAGGCACTTTGTGATATCCAAAATGGCAATAACTTCACCATTCTCTACAACAGGGAGATGCCTGAACTTTCCTGTCGACAGAAGGAATCAATTGAAATGCCACCTAGATGATTTGGAATTAGTGCGTTTGCCACATTGCAGCATGATGTTTGCAAGACAATCTCGTGATATGCCATATCATAATCAAGCAATATTTTAAATCATTTTACTCAATTTAATTGAAAAGAGAATTAACAATTAGAAAACGTAAGAAGCTAGCATAATAAAATGTGAACAGAAACTCAACTTCAAGCTCTTAACAATTTATCAACGAAAACTCCTATAAGCACTAATAACCACCAAAACGACAACAATAAGCACTCAAATCCCCTACAACAGCGAGCACTCAAATCCCTGAAGCCTGTACTTTACAATCAATACAATATAAAATAAAGCCACAGAAGCAACTTGTCCAATCAAAATAAAAATACTACAGGTGAAAAAGCGATCAATTCCAGCTGTAGCTAACCTTGTACCATCTTCTGAAGAGCTTCAATGGCCAAAGAATCAGAAGTGACAAAGATAGGATTGCGGGTCATGATCTTAGAAACGACAGTCTGATCAGTTCTCAACCCTTCGGCTATAACCCTGGTGGTAATATCCTTGTCCGTGACAATACCAGAGAGCAGCGCATTAGCATCAGTCAACAAAACCGCATCCACACGACGAGATGCCATTCTCCTGCAAGCATCCGACACAATTGTTCCCTCCGGAATTGTGAGAGCTTTCGACAGCCTCAACTTCTTCACTGTCCTCTCCCCGCCGGCCCCGCCAACAGACGACGACGATTCGCCCTGTGGAGAAGGAGGCTTCGACAGATTTCCTCCATTTTCGGACGACGACGTTCTTTTGGACGTGGATGGCGCCCTCTTCTGGCTCCTTCGACTACCCCCTTGACTACTCATTTCCTCTTTTTTTTATTTTAATTATTTCAACAAAAGAAAGAAAACCTGGAAGAAGAAAAATGATTTTGATGATTTGGTTTTCTCTAGAGGCCTGGAGGGGTTAGGGTTTATTTAGCCTTTTTTTTCGGCAGATAACGCTTGAGGCCTCCTCTCGGTCTCGGGCGTGGGAATGAAAGAATCAAATCTCTCTTTTCCCACCACCTCGCCCCTGGCTGTGGTTTGGTTTTTATTTGAATTAGAAAAACATTCATGATAAAACGGATAATAATTATCTATCCCATGAATAATAACCAATAACTACCTCATGCCTTCGTGGGATCCACTCCTCTTGTTTTGCTTTCCTTTGCATTTGTATTATTAGTATTATTATTATTACGTGGCAATTAAACGGGATTCTTATGGCAACTGGGGAGAATTATAAACAAAATAAGGGATAATACAATTAATAAATATATGTATTACATGTGTAATTTAATTTAGTGTAATCATCACTTATGCGATAGTTTTTTAATATAAAATACACACAAATCATAATATTATTTATTTATTATATAATTAACATTGACATAATACCTCTTACGCATTCTATAGAAATTATCTACAATTAGAATTATGGATTTTTATTTTATAGGGGAGGGGTATATGGAATCCGTAATAGATGAGAAAATCACCCATTTCATCGAGTATACTAGCAATAAATTTTTACCTCTTCTTTTAGTGTGTTCTTTTGCCGGCTCATGCATGTAAAAAGGAAGTTTGAACTTGATGCAAATGGCTAAAATATTTTCTGCTCTATATGATTATCAATCAAATAAAAAATTACTCTATATATCAATTCTTATCTCCTACAACAGATAGTGTGATATTATTATTTTTGTACTAGGCTACACTAAGGTTGCGTTTGTTTTTTTATTTGAAATCTAAATAGGTCTGAATTTATCTGAAATATGAATAGGTCTGAATAAAAATGTCTGAATGATATGTTTGTTTTTTCTTTTTCAACATCTGAAGAGAACAACTTAAAAACTAGTAGTTTGACATAAATATCCTTTTAAGTGGTGCATATATTTGTTCTTCACAATTTATAATTTTCATAAGTTGATTAGTTTGGTAGCATTAAAAAAATACTATCATTGTTTATCTTAATTTTATTTTTTAATTAAAGATGTAATTATAACATCAAATTTTATTATAAAGTCAACATTGATATTTTTTTTATTCATATTTAATTTGTTTAGTATTTTAGTTTAGTTAATGTTATCATGTGAATAAAAATTTAAAGCAATTAAAAAAAATAACTTCAAGAATAATATAAAAATATTAGGTTTATACATAATGATATAATAAAAACTTAACTTCAGACAAATTTATTTTGTACAAACAGATGTGGCATAATAAAATTGGTTGAATTAGATATCACTTAACCCACATGATTTATTTATATTATTTTATATTTTCATTTAACCAATGAATTAATGTTATATCAATTTGTACAAGATAAATTAGTACAAGAGTTTGTGGTTGTATCATCACTCTATTAGAAATACATGAATTGTTAAGGGTATTTTTGAGATTTAAAATTAAAATTTTCCATTTAAACTTCAGACTTCAGATAAAGTGAACTTTTTCTATTTTTTTTAATTCAGATAAAATTATCTGAAAATAAATAATAAGTTAAAAAAATAAACAACATAAAATAACTAAATGTCTAAAAAAAAATTAAATTCAGACTTTAGATAAAAAAACAAACAATACCTAAATACATCGCCTCATTCCCAACTCTAGTCGCGAAAGAAATGAACCATTTTTGTATATATGCGTATATATGCATGCGTGTGTGCATATATAGGGTCTCATCAAATTATATTTAATGCAACTTACAGTCAAATGTCCATCTAATCTCACTGTTTTGTTACACATGTTTGTACTGAAAAACCTAGTTATAAATTACAGTAAATATAACTTAAAAATAAATCCATATATATAATTCTCATGGGATTCCCTGTATACATAACATGTATTGTATTTCTTGCAAAAACGGAACTGTACATCCTCTTTTTGCAATATATGCACGTGTGTCCTCACTCCTCAGCAGTCATTATGTACAGTATGGGGTTAATGGAATAAAAAATGCTGACTCGCCGATCAGTTTTGGCAATGCCAGAAATTCCCTTGCTTGACAATTATAAATAAAACCTATCTTAAGTACTTTGTTTCAATATGATCATTGATGTCCGTGATGAATCATCCTCCTCTAATAGGAAAAAAAAAAAAAAACCTCAAAAACTTCTATTAAAGGTAATACTGACACGAGGCCGATGCCCTCTTAAGGACTTATAGATCAATGGCGAACATTTTTAAGTATTCAAGATCTTTATGCCACGAATGTAAATTCAGTAGCTTGCAAATTCCATGATTCCCCACCATTTTTCCCTTCACCTGTATGCTCCAATGGCTTCTCTGAATCAATCAGGAAATCATCCAGTGTAGCAAGAGATCTTAACTGCCGGCCAAGTGAAGCAATAGTCTTCTGGCACTCTGCAAATTTACTGGCAGCCACTGCTAGCTCCTCCTCCTGCAAATGCAAAATACCATCCATTAGAAAATTTCCAACTACTTTTGAAACAAACTTCTGTTTTTTTCTACGTCCATAATTTCCTTGGGAATAAGCTTCATATGCAGATTGCAGAATCAATTTTCTTGCTTCCAAAGGAAAATTTGTGATGAGTGCATTATGACAAAGTAGTTATTCAGTTATACCACAAATAAAGAAAGGAAAAAAAAAAGAAGGAAAAACAGCAGGCAGCTCTTTGCATTTGTGACTCATTATCAAAAAATATACATTCCAAATTATGCGAATTGTTATGCGACTACTTCAATTGTTGTTTCAGATTTGAAATTAAAAAAAAATTATTTACTGCCTATATATTTACATGTCCTGTTAAGAAAAGTAGCTCAGGACATTATGTATCATCTTTTAAAAGCAAAGACAAAAAAAATGTCGCTAGATTGACACTCTGGTTTAATTTTTATTTTTTGATGCCCATTTCCATTTGGGGTGGGTAGGCCTATTATGCGGAGAGCCCAATTCAGTGGGTTCATCTTTTTTTTTTTGAAGCCCATCACTGATCAATTCTTATCTATCACAAAACACAAAAGGAAAAGGTAACATCTAATGTTTATAAGAAGCTATGACACAATAAAAAGGACAACATCAAAGATTACCGAAGTAAATGACTCAGTGCTATTGTTTTTCTCTCCACAAATTTTCTTTGCTCTTTGTTCACTTTCTCCTTAAGTTCCAACAGTTGCGACTTCAAACTACCAGACCCCGTTTTACCCAGTTTCAACTAAAAGGGTGAGGGCCACCAGCGACAGGCAGCGCAATCAAATTCACCAAGTGCGAAAATGCTAGACAAAGTGGGGGGTGGGGGGTGTTTCCCAATTTTGTTTCCCTTGCTGGTAAAAGAATGTTTGGTTTGAATACAACTACGTTGCTCGCTACATATTCTCTAATTTAACCTCGTTCCTCTCTTAAGATGTGAATAATGTGACAAAACGTCACTGACACCCGAAAATATTCCCACTGGTTCCATCCAAAAGTGTGAAAGGAGAAATGTAAAATATTATTAAAGAAGGGCCAATATACAATACAAAATGGATATATTATTTGTATCCATTAACGCACCATTACATTGATGTATTATGGATTATATAGAACAATCCTTATACGAATCAACACAATAATCCTCACAATGTTATACACTAATTGTGTGTGGATGTGTATTACTGTTGATCAGAGATGGTGAGGTGCATATGCATGCGGGCATCTACACGTCAATACACATATGCATGTGTAACACATCTATACACACCCATTATTGACTTATATGTGCATATAAAAGGACACGCTAGTGCAAACAGTCTCTCCTTGAACAACATAGAAAAGAATAGCTTTTGGACAATCTTCAAGCTTCTAGACCCTCAGCCTTACTTAAACTAATAGTCATTGGCTCCAGAATCTTAAATAATTACATCTCATATCAAGAAGCTACATACTCCGAGTCCGTAATAATTTAACACTTTAGATCACAGCATCCTTTATATTTAGTTACTACCACACATTAAAATTTATGAAATCTGCTTTCTGAAGATTCAAGAAACAGAATTTCATTTTCAAGACTTCTATTTACTATTTCTTCATGTTTTTTAATTGAACAAAGACCAAAGTTATTGTGAGTGTGTGTGTGTGTGTGTGTGTGTGTGTGTGTGTGTGTGTGTGTGTGTTAAAAGACCAAAGTTATTTAGTATAATGAGGATGGTGTGTCAGGAATGCTCAACTGGGAGAGGAAAGGACTGGATAGTCTTGTGTGACCCCTTTAAACATAGTTCCAACCATATGATATCAACACATGAGTAACAACTATATTATTTTTATCAAAGTTGCCTCCCTGAATAAATAGGCTACGTCCCTGATAGCTTGTTTGAAATATATTCTTTAACTACCTACTAATTTCCTAGGGACTAATGGCAAACTATTAGCCCTAAGAATCCTGATAGTTACTTTTTAAGAGATACCTCACAATAGGCTGTTTTAAGGACATCTCAATCTACTAAGGCAAGAAATCTTTCAGTTGTTTCCTAAATGCAAAACATTACTCTACTTCAGTGTAAAATATAGCAAGAACTAGCAACCACTTGTTAGCCAGCAATTACATTAAAATAAACTTTGGTTTTCTTCCTACATAATGATTTGAGCAATGGAATGAACTTAAATGATTCAGGTTAACATAAATGACAAGCCACTGACCTGATTGATCTTCAACTCCTGGTTAGAGCTAGCTAAATACTGGAGCTTGACCTCATGCTGAAGCTCGATTTCATGTTTCACTTTTGAAAGCTCATCTTTTGATTTCTGAAAATTAGCAAAGTTTTCTTCTGATAGTGCACGCTCCTTTTCAACCTCATCCTCCAAGGAAATAACTTTTGAGCTCAAAGTTTCCATCTCAGCTTCAACAGCTCTGAGTCGTGACTCTGCCGCTTCCTTTTTCAATTTTGCAGATTTCACTTCTTCGTCCACAGCTTGCTTCGATTTGTTTACAAGAGCTAGCTGAGTTTTCATCTCTGCTTCAACAACGCTCAGTTTTGACTCTGCTACTCCTCTTGCTGCGATTGCAGCCTTCATTTCGACTTCAACAGCTTGTTTGGATTTGTTTGCAAAAGCTAATTGAGTTTCCAGCTCTTCTAGCTTCAACTCAGCTTCCTTTAGCTGATTTTGTGAAGTTTCCAGCCGCCTTTGGGATTCTTTCAAATCCATCTCTAGTTCCGATTTTTCTGCTCTCATATTTTCTAACTCTTCCTGCAGTTCAGCAGTCCTGTGAATCAAGACTTCAAGTTCAGCTTTTATTGAGCTTTCATCAACATTTGGTTGATCAGATGCTGGTCCCACCTCCACACAAAAGCTTCCGCTTTCAGTATCTGGCAGTGCTGCGAGCCTTTCCATTTCAAGAAAATCATCCATGAGATTGATATCTACAGAAGGGACCATGAAGTTTCTTCCAACAGCCTTCACATTCTTATCACGTTCTATGGCTAAAGCAGAAGCCCATAAGGTTGAACTGTTTGGCTCACATTCATTCACTTCCGATTCACTAATCTTGCAGTTATCCGTTTCATTTCCAAGTAGTCTCTCTCCATTATCTGACTGACTATCTGTGAAAGACCCAACATAAAGGGATGGAGCAGTAAAAGACTTGTTTTCAGTATTAGGGGATGCTTTACGAACCACAGCTTTAAGCCTCAGGCATTCAGCTTCAACCTTAGCTAATTTCTTAATACTCTCTAAGTGTTGCTTGCTGGCTGTTTCAGCCGCTTTCGTGCTTAGGTCCCTCTCAACGATCCTTAGTTCTAGCTCCTTAACCCGAGAAAGAAGCTCAAGCTTAAGGGCCGAATTCTGTTTCTCAGCAGCCTCAAGTTTTGAGCGGAGATCCCAATCAGCTGAGGCAGCAGCTTCACTTTTGGCAGTTTGCAGTTTTTTTTGGAGATCAACAAGCTTACTCTCAAGCTCAGACTTTTTCGATTCCCATTCTAAATTTTGCTTAGAAACAGTTTCCTGGATCCTCTGCTCTTGCTCTTCCCTAGCTTGCCTTAGTTGCCTCACACATTCCTTGAGTGCCCCATCAAGATGACTAACTCGATTTTCAAGTGCTGAATTCTTCTGAGAAGCAGCCTCAAGTTGTTGCTTTAATGTTGACAATTCATTTTCAGCCTTCTCCCAGCCTAGCATTTGAAATGGCAAATAAAATAAGAAGCTGATTACCCACTTACGAAAGCAAGCATGGAGATATCCTCATCTCTGATAATGAAGAGAAAGATGTGAGAACAGCATATAGAATCACAGACATAAAAAGCAACCCTCAGAGCAGCAACTGACTATATCCATTAACGTAAAGGAAAACCGGATTTCAATGACTAAAATCACTTACAAGTAGCTAAGAGCATTATGCAACTGAAATTAAATTTAAAATTTTTAACCATCCATCAGCAAGCAAACACATGCCTATCAAATTTTATACCAAGGAAACCACTTACATTTCAAAAGACTCAAGAGGAGAACAAATTGACATTTTTTTTTGTTCTCTCCTTTGCAGAACAAAAGAACTACTACGTTGACAATTGCAGGAAAAGAAATAATCCATTGACTAACACCTGAAATTAAAAAAAAAAGTTTATTCTCCAAATAATTTTGTGGTCTTGGATAAATTCATTGCCTGCCCTCAGAAACAAGTCATGAGCGGAGCTAATGATCTCATTTCAAAAAGGAAAATCATGAACCGTTAACAAATACAACCATCGTAATGCCATCTACATGCTTGCTCCTTTTCTTAAGCTAATTACCTTCAGGTCCCTTAAGAACTGGGGGTTCCCAGTTAAGCTTCTTCAACTATTAGTAGCATATCATTTTCCCATTGAATTTATGAAGGAAAGTACAAAGTAAAAAAGTAAGAAAACCTGATACAGCTTCTTCTGCAACTTTAGCATGCTGCTTTACCAAGTCTTCCTTGGCACTGACGTTGAGAAGAGCAGCGGACAGTTTCTCTGTTAGAGTCTTCACACTGTCATTGACTACTTCATCGAGAGGTGGCGCTTTAGACGTGACCTCTGATGACTGCGAACTATGAGTCTGTAACCACAAAGGAACCACGAGATTTTTCTCAGGAAACAATCAACTTCTAAGGATCTACGTTCAAATTCATGCAATGGAATAGAATTTACTCCTTAAACACTGAGAGCAAGCATCACATTACTTTACCGGTCAATACGGAGGTATCAGTATTGCATAAAAATAACAAAATTTTGATCGAGTATCACGGAGAAGAGAAATGCCGACCTGATCATCGGAGAACCGTTCAGAAAGGGAAGAAACGGAGCCGGAACTCTCAGTTTCACCGCCAGCGGCAGCGCCACCGGACTTTCTTCGCCAAAGCCAACTACGACGGTCCATCTAATTTCTAATTTTCTAAATTATAATTTAATCTAAATCTAGACGAATACTGATGATCACACACACACACACACACTCACTCACTCAATTCAATCAATCTCTGCTTTCGATTGAATCCCAAGTAATCCGATTGCTTGCTTCAGATACAAAATAAATTTGTCAACATCCAACTGGCGCTCTATGTAGCTCTACCACCAACTCAATCCCCCAAATTTCACGCCATACAATACGAAGACAAAGACACAGGACCACATAACATTATTATCACTGCGTGGATGATTATCAATGATATTATTAAAAAATAAAATTACGAAACAATAATTCTATAATATCTCCAGTAGCAACTGCTCGTATATATATATATATATATATATATATATATATATATATATATATATATATATATATATTATATATGAGACTAAATTCAATTAAATTAAAATGAAATTCAATGCACAGCATTTTTCGCTGGGATAGAGGAGAGAGATTTGAGGAAGAATGTCTCTCTCCTGTCAGTCTCAGAGGATATTTTTAGATTTTTACAAATAATGTTTTTCTTTTACTTTCCTTATTAATTTAATACCTATTATATACCTCACCTCTCATACGTGTCTGTATTTTTTTTTATATAGAAATAATATTAAGTCATAATTCAATGAAGTTGGTATTCAATTTATTATTAAATTACATCATTTAATAAAATTAATATTTAATTCGTTATAAAATTATATAATTTAATAATATATTTAAAGAAATTCGCACTTAAAATTTTTTTATATAATAAATTTTTTTAATGAGAATATTTTTATTTTAATAAAATAAGAATATTATTAATAAATAAAAAAATATATATTTTAATATACTAATATTTAATAAATAAAAAATAATTTTTAATATATTAAAATTTATATATTTTAGTATTAAATTGGGGATTCTCTCATTAAAATATATATACATACATACATACATATATATATATATATATGTATGTATGTATATATTTGTAATCCAATCTAAGATGTCAGATTTATTAAAATTCTAACATAATGATTGAAACAATTATTGTATTATATAATTTAATAGTGTAAACATTCTTAAATGATTGGAAAACAATTCCAGATACCTTTGCCACATGTGAATGTCAAGTGTCAACCATTGAGCTGTGTCTTTTTTTTCACATTTTTCAAATGTTGATGGCGTTATTCCCGCCCATTGTCTGTGGGATCTTCCGACCTTCCCTGCTCTCGAGTCACGAGTAGCAACAACAATAATAATAATGCGTATTTGTGAAAAGGGGAAATTGAAAGTTCAGAAGCAGAATAAGAGGATGCCAGTCGGTAGCCATCCCACTGCCTGAAAAAATATTTAATAAATAATAAATATCAAAATTTTAATTCAACCAATATATTTATAACTATTCTCTACGTGTTTTCATACATTAAAAATATTTAAAAATAACATCATATTAATATTTAGCAAATTCATGTTTGTTATCATTTTTAGAATCCTTAGTGAACAACTGCACAGCCATCGCCTAAAGTTATAACTGTTGGTACGACCAAACGAGACATAAACTATACCGACAAATGTTAATATGAAATTTAGATCAATAATATGTCCCCTAAAATGTTTTATCCAATATTATACACAGTAAGCTCTTGCCGAGTGGTTAGATGTTGCCAAACCCATGGATGAGACTCTCAGCTATTAGATAAGAAACAATTTGGACTAATTTGATAATACTATTGTTTTTAAAATACTGAATTTTTTTTTTATCCTAAAAGAATTGATGACAAAAAAATGATGTCAGATTCATAACGTTTTCCTTTCTTAAAAAATAAATAAATTTATTGTTCTCAATAATTTAGTAACAGTTGGGAAGTTTTAAAAATTATAATTATTTAATTTTTATTTGCCACGTAGATTTTACAAAAGTTATTACACGATGATTAAAAAGTATTAATATTATAATCAAATAGATAATTGTAAGAGTTAGGAACGTTTTAACAGCCATATACTTTTGCAACTTTCCTTATATAAAGAGGAGCTTATGGATGCATAACGGGTTGAGGTTTTTATATGAAGAAAGAAAGATGTAAATACATATACTACTGCCAAAGTTGTTTTACTTTTTAGAACCCCTTTTTTTATCTTTTAATTACTATCTTTTGTTGCTTGAATTTATCTGTAATTGACACTAGAGCTTATAAAATTTGGCATGATCCATTTACTTGACAAGCACATGCCATAAACATGTTTGAGAAAATTGATATGATTATTAAATTGATTTGGTTTGGGTCAACATGATTTTTTTCGTGTTGGGTTATAATTTAATTTTTTGACCCATTTACTCGATTAATGACATGATTATTAAATAGTTAATTAAAACTAATTCATATTTATATTAAAATATACTTAGTTTTTTAAATCTAAATTAATTTGCAGAATCATGTTATCAAAACTCAAATATTAGACATAATTTTTTTTTCTTTATTTTTGTGAAGGATGAACATTTATATGGTGTTCCATTTTGTAAAATTCTAAATAAACTTAAAACAATTTTGGTTATGTGTATAATCCTTTGGTGGACATGTATATTTTATAGCATCAATAAATATTATATAGACATAAACTAGCGCAATTTGTGTCAAATGGTGTCTAATATTTGATTTGAATAGTTTTAAATAGGTATTAAACATATTATTGAATTAACTAATTATTAAATTGGTGTATCGGTCACCCATATATTTTTCGTGTCGGGTTTAGGTTTCAATATTTTGACACGACTGTTAAATGAGTTATATTTAAGTTAATCTAAATTTGACGCGATATGAAACTGGCAAACACAACTCAATGACCAGTTTTGCCAACTCTAAATGATGCCATATGTATAATTATGTGAGTATGTTTTCTTTCTTTTTGAATATGTTGTTAAACATGAATATGCTTTAAATTGAGATGTTCACATAAAATATCCCATTTAATAATCGTGCATGATTATGATATTATTAAAAAAATAAAAATAAAACAACTAAAATATTTCCAGAAACTACATCATATTTTTATATAGGCTATGGCTACCTTAGAGTTGCTCTAAAGTAGAGCACGAATCACAGTCACACATGCAAAATGGTAAATAGTAAAAAACTCATTATAACTTTGATTGTATGGTTATGAAAGGGTGATCTACTTTAGATCGATTCTAACATAACCGAACCCTTTTATATATTAGATTAGATTAGATTAAATTAAATTAAATTGAAATTCACTGAAAAACGCCTTTGATAGGCGTAGAAGGAGAGATTTGAGGAAGAATGTCTTACCTCTCTTAGTCGGGGACATTTGTAGATTTTTTATAAAAGATGTTTTTCTTTCACTTATTAAATTTATATATGAGTTATTCTTAAGTACGGATGCACTCATTTTCTTTTAAGCAAACACACTATTAAGTTAAATAGTTTAGTAGAGTTAGTGTTCAATTTATTATTAAACTATGTTGTTTAATAGAGTTAGTATTTAATTAACTATAAAACTATATTACTTGATAGCATGTTCACATTAAAAATAAAAGAAGAGGGCGTCTACACCTGAATATATATTCCAATTCAGGATCTTGAATTTCTTTAAATTTAGGAAAATTATTTAGTCATATATTTCAATGGTGTAATGGTTAGAAAAACTATTAAATCATATGATTTAATAGTTTTTCTAAACTTTAATAAAGTTTAAGATCTTAGACCAAATCAATTATAATATATATATATACAGTCTTTATCTAGTATAGGCGCCCTCACTTTTATTATACAAATATACTTTTTAAGGCGTGCGGTTAAATAAAATTAGATATGAATGCTATTAAATCACACAGCTTTATAATGTATTAAAAAATAATTCTATTAAACTGAACGACTTACCAATATATTCACATAAAAAAATGAAAATATAATATAACATGAGAAATGATGTATATGTATAATATAATATAAGATAATATAATATAATATTAAATGATTGGAAAACAAGTCCAAGTACCTTAGCGGCTTGGCCCCATACGCATGTCAAGTGTCAACTATTCAGCTGTGTTTTTTTTCGCATTTTTCAAATGGTGATGGCGTTATTCCGGCCCATTGTCCGTGGGATCCTCCTATCTTCGCTGCCCTGGATTAATAATAATATTAATAAACATGCGTATTCGGAGAAGGTAAAATTAAAAGTTCTGAAGCAGAATGAGAAAATTAAGGTGAGAGGATGGGAGCCACTATCTAAAAAAAATATTAAATAAATAATAAGTACTGAAATCTTATAATTATGCTTGATATGTTTTCATTTGTTAAAAATACTTATGGATTATGTCGTTATCAATATTTGTTGAAATTATATTTGATGTTGGCTAGATGTTGCCAAAATCCGTGTATGAGACTTTCAATTATTGGATAAGAAAGCACTTTGAGCTAGTTCGGTGACACTGTTGTTTTTAAAATACTAATGCTATTAGCATTTCTTTTATTTTGTTATCTTAAAAGAAAAGATAAAAAAATGATATTAAATTCATAATATTTTCCTTTTTTAAAAAAATAAATAAATTCATTGTTCTCAATAATATTATTATTAGTTAGGAAGTTTTAAAAATTATAATTACTTTATTTTAATTATTTGCTACATAGATTTTACACAAGTTGTTATAAGATGGTCACAAAATATTAGTATTATTATAATCATATAGACAATTGTAAAGTTACAAATATATTAATATTATTTTTGCCATTTATTTTTAAAACTTTCCTTATATAAAGAGGTGCTTATGAATGCATAACGGCATAGTTTTGATATAAAGAAAGAAAGATATAAACACATATACTACTCTCAAAGTTGTTTTACTTTTTGGAAGCCGTTTTTATCTTTTAATTACTATTTTTTGTTACTTGTAATTGTCTATAATTAATACTATAACTGACAAAATTTGATAGGATCCATTTATTTGACACGAATATAACACAATTAAATAGGTTTGAATTGTGAAAATTGACATGATTATTAAATTGATTTGATTTGGGTTGACACAATTTTTTTCTGTGTCGGATCATGATTCAATTCACTGACCTATTTACTTGGTTAATGATACGATTATTAAATAGTTAACCAATACTAATTCATATTTGTATTAAAATATACTTATGTTTTTTTATTTTAAATTAATTTGTAAAATTTTGTCATCAAAACTCAAATATTTGACTTTTTTTTTGTGAGAATGATAGAAAGATGTGAATACATAGCACTTTGGATATACTATTGTCAAAGTTGTTTCACTTTTTAGAACCCGATTTTTGTGTTTTAATTATTAATTTTTGTTAATTATATTTGATGTAATTGGTACTATGCTAATAAAGTTTGACATAATCCATTTCCTTGGCACGAGCATGATACAAATAAATGAGTTTGAGTTGTAAAAAACTCTGAGTCAACACGATTTTTTTCTATGTCAAGTTAGGATTTACTTTTTGACTCATTTTCTTGTTTAATGACACAATTATTAAACTGTTAACCAAAACTTATTCATATTTCCATTAAGATATACTTAAATTTTTAATTCTAAATTAATTTGTAGAATCCTATTATCAAAACTCAAATATTAGACATGATTTTTTTCCATGTAGAATGAATATTTATATGGTGTTCCATTTTATAAAATTCTAAATAAACTTAAAACTTCAAATTTATAAATGTGTATCATATTTTGGAAGACATATATATTTTATAGCATCAATACATAGTATTATTTACACATAAATTAATGTAATTTGTGTCAAATAATGTGTAATATTGTCTTATATAAATCGTGTTAAATAGGTATTAAGCGAATTATTAGATTGTATCATGTTGGGGTAACACGATTAACTAATTATTAGATAAATGTGTCAGATCACCATTTACTTGTTATGTTGAGTTTGAATTTAAAAATTTTGACATGATTATTAAATTAGTCGTATTTGAGCGAACTTAAATTTGATACGAGATAAAACGAATACAATATAAACATGGCCCGATGACCCATTTTACTTGCTCTAAATGATACCATATATATAATTGTGTCTGTATGTATGCTTTCTTTTCGACATGAATATGCTTTAAATTAAGATGTTTCAAGAAAAATGTCCCCAACAGTGTCAACCTAAATGTCTCATGCCAAAGGCCAGAGGCATTCCAAACAGAACATGACAATGGGAAAACAGGAAAGTAATTTATAAAACGACTGGAAACAACCATCATTAAACATATATCGAACATATAGTTAGAACAATTAGGCTTCAGATAAAAAATGGACTATAACTCTTCATGCATTGATGAGTCTCCAGCCGGGTGCGTTTATTCTTTGTAGAGCAGATCATGGAAAACCTTAGGCTTCCTGAATTCTGAGATGCACAGGGCCTGTAAAGTAGCTCACGCATCAGAAGGTTGCTTGATCATTTCACAGAAATAAACGAATATTATGCATCAATAAGCTTAAGGACTGAGTGCTTAAGCGTGTGTGCGCGCGTATGCGCGAAAGAAATTACATTTTAGCCAATGAAATTTCAGATCATCTAGCTAGTAGCTACCTGCATTGCAAATGCTATATGCATCAATGTAGGTTCAGACCATGGCTTCCCTATAAACTGAAGGCCAATGGGCAAGCCTGCCGTGTCATATCCAACCTGTCAAGGACACATGACAATGGGTCAAACAAAGATGATGCTTTGGTTTATATAGCTGGATAATTAAAGAAAAGGGACCGATGAGATCGTACTGGAACAGTCACTGCCGGCAATCCCAAAAAATTTCCTGCTATCTGATACCGAACAAGTGCAGCTGAAATGGTTTGATCAAGTTCCATTGTGTTTGTTATTCTAAATTCTAATAGTTGTTTAGCTCATATAACGAAGGCTTGGAATGCACAGCAGACACCTATTTCAATCGATCATTTCATACCTCCATATATGTAATCAAGTTCTCCGGTCTTCAGAGCATCGTCCTTAATTTCGTAGGCCGTCACACTGTCACATGCATAAGATATTACAAACCTTTGGACAATATTACTGGACTAATACAAGATTATAAGACCATATATGTTGCTAAATTATGTAAAAGTCAACCGAGAGAAGAAAGCTGACCCTGTTGTGGGAACAACGATGACATCTGCTTTGGCAAATATGTTCCGATGAATCTGCATCTGGCGATTCCTATGGATACACAATTTGGGAAGCCATGCAAACTGAATAAATGAAGATCATAAGTTTGTTGGTTGCTGATAGGTGTCAGTATCTAAGGGTACTACCTGATTTTCTGGGCCTTAATATACTCTTGGCTGCTGAAAGATCCATAGACACTAAGGGCTACCCTGGCATCCCATCCTTGCTCTGAACAATTTCTGTTTTGATAAGTTTGAGTATTCAGTGTCCTGACCTTAGAATTACACTTAAAAATACAGCAATGAAAAAGTAGAGGCTCGGAAGAAAATCAACGTACATTTTTTGCAGATAGGAAGAAAGCGAAGTGCTGCACTCAGACCCAATAGTCAAATAATGTGCCAGACGCATCACTTCTATATTCGGGATAGTAACCTCTACAACCTTACAAATGACAAGGCGTGGAATGTTAGCAAGTAATAAAATCGAGTGCTTATTGATGTCCACAAAGTGCACTGATGCAGGGTGAAAAACGAAGCATGGTGAAAAACGAAGCATCCTTTATTGCCTATACCTTCCATGCATAACGCTCGCAAAGCCTGTCCACTGCACGAGAGCAGCATACTCTTATATCGTCACTGCAGTCGTTGAACCACTAATTTGTCCCAATTAGTGGTTTGAGAATTGAAAGAGAGATTAGAAAAAGCCTTACATAAGTGAAATTTAAATTTTATTGCACATAGAGTAATATGGATACATATGTATTACATATGAACCAGTGTGGTACTAACCGCATCATACTTGGCCAATTTGATAGCTGATATTGATGTTGCAGACTTCAGCAGTGGGAAATATACTTTTGGCTGGTAAGTGATAATTAACCCAAGAAGAAAAAAAGAGAATTAAATGAACTAAATTTTCCAAAAAGGGATTTGGCTGTCCCTTTTGTTGCTACTACACCTTATGATAAGCAAAGAACAGTTGAGTAGATAGAAAAAAATCCTACCAATGAAACAGTAGTGGGCTGTTGGGAAGGAAGTGGACCGTTAATAGCTGCATAACTGAATATGATAACTATATAAGAACTTATATGGTTTAATGTTTGATTGAAAATTTTTTTTTTTGAGAAAATACTTACACAATTAATGCATCTTCTACTGTGGCTGCTAAAATTCCAACCATTCCTACTGTCCAGTTCAGTGGAAGAACACTGAAAACAGTATCAATTTAGCAGTTTAAAAAAAAATGGTTTCAAGAACTTGAAACATAAAGGATTTGGAAATAATATTTCGGCATGAATGCAAACGATCATTTCTTACCCAGAAAGAGGTATGCGCCCGAAAGTTGGTTTAAAACCAACAACACCACAGAGAGCTGCAGGCATCCGCACGGATCCTAAACATGCATTTTTATGTCAAAACAATATCTTGCAGAAATTTATCCTTAATGCCTTGGTAAACGAACAATTTCTATGGAACACTGTAAGTTCTTTATAATGATAATGCATTTCCCGCAAAAGCTAGCTGCTTTATATAAAATTAGTTTATAAGAAGAGAATATTATGTAGCATTACCTCCTCCATCAACGCCAAGGGCGACAGGGCATAATCCTGCAGCCACCACTGCTGCTGATCCACTAGAGGAACCTCCAGTGATTTTGCTGGGGTCGTATGGATTTCTAGCGACCCTGTAGCATTCAGGAAACAAGAAAAGAACCATTGAAACCGCTTCAGTGGGGATTGTGTCAGGAGTACCAAATAGTTCAAATAACACAAATTTTTGCTTTAGCTCAATGAAACGCAACTAGAGGAAAAAGGCTCACCCATAATGAGGATTTATCCCACTTGTTCCAGCCCCGAGCTCATGCATATTAGTTTTCCCAACAAGTATGGCGCCGCACAATCTGAGGCGCATAACGCAGCATGCATCACCTGTGCAAGGTCTAACTTTATGCAACCACTTGGTGCCTCCTACAAGAACCAACGTCAATGTTAGTGAACTGATGAAATAGGTCATCAATAAATAAGCCCAGTGAAAATGAAATAATAGAACATTAGACCACCTGTAGTTGGGTAAGGAGAACAATCAATTTCATCCTTGACTGCAATTAGGACTCCATCTAGAACCGATATTGGCTCTCCTGGAAAAGAACACAATCAAAATCGGATAAATTGGACAAGCAGAATTATCAGATGCTAGCTAGCTCTAGGAGCTCCAATTTGAAGATGTTAACATGCTTAATTTCTTCCTTTAGACCTAGCATCTAAGTCTAGATAAGATGCTGAAAATTCCCAATGCAGTTAAGAGCAGTAAATAACTAATTACAAGAGGACTACAGAGCATTTTTGTAGCACTATAGTTTGGTTATACCTTTTTTATAGCGAAGAGTCGACTGTGTAGCTTGCTTTAGAATATCTTCTTCATTGTAGTTAATGAAGAATGACATTTTCATTGGAGGGTTTGAAGACTCACGTATTGCGGCTATAAACCGCTCTGCAGCCTATACAAACCAAAAATCTATGTAGATTAGAGAGCAGCTAGCTGTGCAAAGTCCAACAAATTGACTATGCATGCACAGGAAAGCATGCCAACAAGAAGTGATCGCATATACAAAAGCTTACCATACGAGGAGTGGTTTCTCCGGAACTGTAGGCTTTTGAATAATCTAATACAGTCCAGCGATGGAAAAATGGCCGCTTTTCTGAAGATAGAGGCAGACAATCTATTGCGTGTTGGACTTTTTCAGGTGGAGATAAATCAGAATCGACGTGTTTGATCTCTTGTTCTTTGAGATCTGCAAGTGTTTAAACTGAATTTAGTTAGCTTAGAAGGCAAGCTATTGAAACATGTGGTTTTGCCTGCCTAATGCACGCAATCATATCTTTAAATCAGTAATACCAAGTTTTCTTCATTTCAATTAGACTGTTATGGTGCATGAAAAAATAGTGGATCTTGTACTGATCTTAGTTGTGGATTCAGGCCTGTAATTGTAATCGAACCTTCAGAATCATAGGGATGTAAGGGAACATAAAGAGGCGAGTCTTCCAGCTCTGCATATGAAATAAACTGCAAAAGTACAAAGCCTACATTTATTAGTGTTTATGAGAGAAGCAAAAATAACAAATATTTGAATTAATTCTTGATCAATCGATGATGGTTCAGCAATATTTTGAGACATGGAATATGTAAGATGTATGATGGGATCATTCTATTGCACTTGATTATTTGATTACCAAAGACTTGGAATGAGAGATTTGGTGAGCAAAATGTGATTGGAATCTATAATCTTGGTGAATTCACAGGCTTTTGTGTAAATAAATTGATGCCTTGATAGCGGTGCGGTATGCATGACTAAGTTAATTAGTAATGGAAAATTCAACAACATTTTGCAGCATTTATAACTGCAGAATAATCTGGCATTGAAGAAGAGGAGCCCAACTGGCTAACTACTTTAGCTGCTGGATGATTGAGTTATAATCCAGGAAAAATATCCACCGTCCACCCATTTTTTCTAACTTTTTTAAAAAGACACAATTCTTTTTTTTTCTCTTGAATTCCACCTAAAGTTACAGTTTTTTGCACATTTCCACTTACTTTTGAAGTTTGTTAAAAAAACTAACAGAATCTTAAATAAATGACTGTTTTGCTTCCCAAATAAAAATTACAATTTCACCCTAATTAAATACAAAAAATAATCAGATTATTTTTTTATTATCTATAAATTTTACTCTAAATAAATAAAAAGGATTTTTTTATAAATTTTTTATAGATTTTTTAAAAATAATCTGATGAATTCAAAATAAAAAGTGTAAAAAAAGTTGTATGTGACTGATTGACATCTTTTTTTATAAATTATAAAAAATTTATAATCTGATTATTTTTAAAAAATTTATAAAAAAATCATTTTCATTTATTTAGAGTAAAATTTATAGATTATAAAAAAAATAATATGATTATTTTTTTTTGTATTTAATTAGGGTGAAATTGTAATTTTCGTTTAGGGGGTAAAATGGTTATTTGGTTAAGTTTCCATTAGTTTTTTTTACGGAATACAAACGGAAGTGGAAAAGTAAAATAAAATGTAACTTTAGGTGGAATTCAGGCTATAAAAAAAAGAATTATATATTTTTAAAAAAATTAAAAAAAATAAATGGACGGTGGATATTTTTTTTATAATCTATTAGAAACAGTATTTACTGTTCACTTTATAATTAGCGATATTATCTCGTGGTGCTATGTGAATAAGTTTACAGATTTAATATTATTTATAAAGAATTATAAGATTCTCTTACATGCCTTAAGTGCTTGCTACATAACAGCCTCTGGTGCCCACTAAATCATATTTTAGCAGTGATAATAACCTAATGATATTTTTTTTTTTTTTGGGTTGCTTTTTGCATTTTGCTTTTTCAAATTTGTGCCACATTTGAAAAGAACATGACATTAATTTTTTTTTAAAAGAATGCTTGTCACATTCAGTCATTGATGACTCCGTTTATTTTGAATATCAAATTCTCAATCAAGGAAAGCGTTGTATCTCCTACCGGCAGTTGATGATTTTCTTTTGAGTAATTATTATAATAAGATTGTTAAATTTTACTAATGGATAATAACTTCTAGTTCCCTAACTTTTAGAATAAATCACGTATAGAACGCACATTTTGCAAATTTCTTCTTACGGATCCCTATTGTTATTGTAACTATAGATTTTAGAAGAAAATACACAAAGCTCCCAATATTATTTTCCTTACTTTTTCACTTTGGTTTTCAGTTTACCTTTTTTTTTTTTCTTCTTTCGTTTGAAAAGAAGTCTTGAATATATCACTGTCATAGTTATTTACGAGTCATTAATTATAATGCAATTACTAAGGTTTTTGCATAATTAGAAGTAACTACAACAACTATTGTATTAGAAAAATGAACAACTATAAATAACCCATTAGTTCCGTTAATTCAGTCTAAGTCTTAACCGTGCAAGGTAAAATCTTTTTTTTTTTTAATTTTTATTTGGATTATCATTACCCAACTACTTAAAATTTTGCATAATCACAAAGGATATAGAGAGGATTCTATTCCAATCTCAAATAGCTTGTCACTCTTCACTACCAAAGTTTTCAAAAATTATATACTACTATAAATTTGGACAACTTCATTTAAGATTCTAAATGGTCAATTTCAAAATTTCACTTTTGCTGTCTACATATGAAATAAGTAATCATTAATGGGCTATTTCACCTCTAAAAATTCAAAACTTTGAAGTTATATTTTCACATCTCAAATTGTGTAAATCCACCCCACCTCAAAAAGATAATTAAAAAAATTCATCTTTTTTTTAATAATTTCAAATAAAAAAGAAATTTGAGCAGAAAACACAATACAAGCGAAGATGTTTACGGAAGAGCTAGAGAGGAGAGTGAGCAATTTAACCAAAGAGAATGAGTGTTATTCACAAGAATATGCGCACACGAGGGTTGTTTATACTTTGGGTGCATTTGGTGCCAGGATAATAAGCTTGGGATTGGACTATGAAAAATTTATTATATCCTACGTTTGGTGCATAGAGAGCTTAATTTGGATTAAACTTATCCTAGGACCACAGAGTAATCACATTAACGTAAGAAAATTTATCTCATGACCTCCTGGGATTAACTTATTGGGATAATATAGCTCAAGCACATTTATTAATTTATCAATATTAATATTATATCAATATGTAATTTTATAAAAATATAAAATATTATAGTTAAAAATATAACTAACTAATAATCCAAAAATAAAAAATGAATTTATTAGTAAAAGAAAACATTCAACATAATTTATTTTAATTTTAATTTATTATTTATAATGATAATTATTTTATTAAGTATAATTACACACACACACACACACACACTTTATAATCTAATGTGAAATGAATAACTAATAATATCAGAAATAAAAATTATTCATTCATCATAAAAAAAAAAGAGATTCAACAAACTTCACTTAATTTCAACAAATTTCACTTAATTTAATTTATTATTTATTATCATAATTATTTTATTTAGAAATTATTATAATATTAAATTTAATGTGAAAGAATTAACTAATAATAAAAAATTCCATACGTTTAGTCAATATTTATTTATTTTTAATTAATCTAATGTAAAAAAAAAAAGAAACTACACTGCTTAGTCCAATCATCTTAAAATTTGAAAATATAATGTAATTTTTATGTAAAATAAAATTTTGAAATGGAGTGAATTTATACAAATTATGGGGTGGAGATTTCCCGAACAAAATTTAATTAAGAATATTATAATATCAAATTTAATGTGAAAGAATTAACTAATAATAAAAGAAACCAAACATTTTGTCACTATAAATATATTTATACTATTTAGTCCAATCATATGTGTTACACCAAACATAAAACAACATTAAATATAATCTTATCCTATCTTATCTCATCCTATCCTATCTTAACTAGCATACAAAATGGACTCTTATAGTATAAAAGCACATGTTTTAAACAATCTGGACATTTTATATGACAAGAGAAAATAGTCAGATTAAAATAATAGTATTGGTCAACAGTGGGCAAGAAACTGATATAAAGGTAAAGATCCAATTAATAATTATTTAGAATTTTTTATTATCTTAAAATTTGAAAAAATAACATAAATTTTTGTAATATAATTTTTTGAAATAGAGTGAATTTACACAAATTATGGTTTGGAGTAATCCCAAAACAAAATATAAACATGGTCTTTCTCAAACCAAATTATCAATGAGGAGGTACTCATAGTCTTAATAACTCAATCAATAGGACACATCTTAAAATCAAGTTGTTTCAAGTTCAATTAATAAACCAAACCCGAAGTCCGAACCCAAGAATGAAGGTCTCCGATTGTCGATGGTAAAGAATACAATTATGATATTGAAAAAATGATTATGATTTATTCTGTTGATGGAGGAGAGAAATTTTTTTTTGAAAAGGATGGTTTTATCTCTCTACCGTAATGACCAAATTAATTGGACTGTAAATAGTTAATATTTTCTAAAGATTTTGGTGGTGCATAGTGTCTTTATGGACGTGACCGAGTAATTTTTTAATTAATCATAAACATTCAAATTTTGAAAAGAAATAGGTTCACAAAATTAATTTACAGTTTATCCATCTTCAAATGTTAAAAAAATAATATTTTTTAAAATATAGAGACTAAATGAATACATAAATCAAAATATAGAGACTAAATCGCACTAGTAGAAATTAGGTTAATGAAAAATAGACCAATCAAATTTATCGTTTGCATTTATTATTCTGTTAAAACTTATACTTAGGTGTTCTTTATTTTAAATTATGAATTTTAGATGATTAATTATCTTTCTGATTTGTTATTGGAATTTTGTGTTCAAATTTTTTACTCAAAAAGAATAAGTAGCGGGGTGGATAAAGTTCAATTTAATTTTTTAATTATTACTTTATTTGAAATTCAAATTTTTATAATTAAATAAATAAAATTATTTGAAAAATGATTCCAAGGAAGCTTTGCTAATAAGATGTATATTAAATGTTCTCATTAAAGACTGCCAAAGAGGCATGGACACCAAGTGATATGCAAAATGGTCAGGAATACCCCATTATTTTAAAAATAACATGGCCCATGTCCAGCCAAACCTTGGTGTATGCCACGCATGCGTGACCATTATTAAATACCAAAGAAGGTCTATGGAATGGTTTCTACAAATAAGGGCCTCTATAACTATTTTGTCGGACCACACGGTGTTGCCAGCATTTTTTTTTTTCATTGTAATTTACTTTGTATATATCTTTTGGAAAGTATATAATTTACTTTGAATTATTCATATGCCTGCTACCCTTAAGACTTAAAAATCTAGGACAGCGATATTTTCACCTCATTATTTACATAATAACTCCCAAATTAAAATACATGTGGTTAATATCAAATTTATCCTTGTTTCTTTTCAATTTTCTGATTCACTCACACGTGATTTAATTTCCAGTTCATGAAAAGCAAATATTCATTAAAAGAAAAAAAAAATAACGAAAAAGGAAAGCATGGTAAGCAAGAAAGCTTCTCAAGTTTTCCCAGAACTCTAATGCATGAGGAGAGGATGTCATTAAACTGCTGCAACACCAGAAATCATACCAATGATTTAATCAGCAAGATATGCAAAGAGAGGCCAAAAAAAAAAAAAGAAATTGGTAGATTTACAGCAAAGTGGAATGGGAAAAATTGACTTTTAGGGATAAGATTGGTTCTTTAGACGTTTAAACTTTTTTTTTCCGGCCCCCAAATTGAGTTCGAAACTTTGAAATTATTTAGGCCCCCAATAGTGTTCTTTGTATAGGTCACCGTACATAGGGAAGAACATTGTTACCGGGTACCAGCCAAAACTTTCAATTTTCTTTAGGTTTCAAATGCCATAAGTAAATGATTTTGTCGATGAAATAGATGCAGTAGATGCCAATTTACAGCAGACTAAATTTTAAAAAAAAGAAAAAAAAGAACGAAGATGTTGTTTGAGGATAAAATTGTAAACGCAACCAAAAAAAAATAATAATAATAATTGGGAGGTCACTATACAAAAAGTGGGGTATTATTAATTTATCATCACCCAAAAATCCTATTTATAGGACCCCCCCACAACAAACACCTTGTTGGTAGTTTAGTTTGGTACGTCCTTCCCCACATATAGAGTCAGAAGACCCGGCGGCGATGGCCTCCGTCCAGCCACCGTTTGCTTTATTGACTTATAAACAATCAGATTCATTTATTGAACGTTTACTTAATCATCCCTCTCAATTATCTTAAAATTTTCCATTCGGCATAACAATCATAATACATTTATTGAATTTTGGGTCGGTATAATATCTGAAATCTTGACAAAGTTTTCAATTATTGTTGTGAGATAAGTTTTCAATTATTGTTAATTGGGGAAAATAGGATAGAAAAGAAAACCAGAAAGTAATTAGACACCACAATTCCTAATCAGTAAAACACAAAGCAAATAATTAACTACTAATTAACCACCTATTGGTTTATTGAGTTCAGCTCAACTACAGAGTCACCACAACTAAAGGGGGGGGAGGGAAAGAAAGGAAAAAAAATATTCAAATACTAGCAAGACAGAAACGATAATACGGTGTATAAGTAATGCGTCGTTTTATTTCTATCATCCTGGTGCCCTTTTTTTTTTTTTCAAATATCAGTAAAAAAAATAAATAACATGCAATTTTAAAGAATAAATCAAATTAAATAAATATATATTTTTTCTTGGAGATGGTGGTATCCGAGAGTTATGAGAAATTAAGGAAGAACAATATCAATACAGGAATAAGGATAAGGATGCAAGTACCTTGTGAATTAAATTGTTTCTCTTCAACATGTAGAGCAGCAATCCTCCGAAGATGGGAAACTCCAATAACCAGACAAATACTTTAACCAGAAAACCCGCCATGCGTGGAGCTTAATTATAAATGAAACGCAAAAATTTAATTAATTATTAATAAATTTTAAATATATTTATGCGCCCACACACACACACACACACACACACGTAGAGGTGCTGTTTTACTAAAAGAATAATAAGCAGTTTACTAATCATTGTTGTTCAGAAAGGGAAAATTAACTAAAAGAATAAGAAATAACTGCAGCTAGCAAAAGCTGTGCGTGTCAGAAGAAAACTAAAAGATATCACGTTGCATGTGAAGACAAATTGACCCAAAACTTAAAAGAAAGCAAAACATTTGATGACTGATGATGATGAATTGATGATCAAATTATATAGATACCTTTGACATTGGCTGTAAGATAAAATTGATTGGGTTGAGGAGGAGAAGCAGTGTCAGTTTCCTGAACAGGCTTATACACCACACCCTCTGCTCTCAATAAACCCATTTTTTGATTTGAATTTTGGCTACTCACCAGTCACCACTACTCTTCTTATCATCTCTACTCTTATCTACCTATATCTATTTATATACATGTCATCTGTACATATATATATATAAACAAATAGACAGAGAGAGATAGAGAGAGAGAGATTACCCTATTACAGAGTGGTGGGCGGATATGGCAAGAAAACAAAATGGGGCTTGCATTGTATTTATTGTTATCGTTATAAATTCAAAGCTAACATCAAACTGTTTTCTTGCTTTCTGGTAATGTATTGATTTCTCCCATAAAAAGATTATTAAATTAACAAAGGGGTCCTTTTCATGGTTATCGTTCTTTCATTTCAATATTTACAGGTAAACTTCACGTCTAATTAATTCACAAATGTTAATTAATTAATTAACTCTTCTTTGTTATTCACTAACCAATCATTTACGTAACTTGCAGTTTTTGGTAACTTAGTCTGTAGTGTAGCTTACCCACAAAATCAATCGAAAAAAAAAGAAAAATTGTCTTCAAAAGAAATGTTTTTTGAACAATGAATGTTGAGTCATGTCATAATTATTTAAATTTATAAGTAGAATAGATTTTTCAACCCGATACGTTAAGTGTTGTTTATTTTTATATCTGAAGTCTGAATTTAATTTTTTTTTCAGACATTTGGTTATTTTACATTGTTTGTTTTTTAACTTATCACTTATTTTCAGACAATTTTATCTGAATAGAAAAAGTAAAAAAAGTCCACTTTTATCTGAAGTCTGAAATCTAAATGGAAAATTTTAATTTCAAATCTCAAAAATATCCTTAACAATTCATGTATTTCCAATATTATATATAAACCTAATATTTTTGTATTATTCTTGAAGTTATTTTTTTTAATTGCTTTAAATTTTTATTCACATGATAACATTAGCTAAACTAAAATACTGAATAAATCAAATATGAATAAAAACTAAAATATCAACGTTGACTTTATAATAAAATTTGATATTATAATTACATCTTTAATTAAAAAATGAAATTAAAATAAACAATGATAGTATTTTTTTTTTAATGCTACCAAACTAATCAACTTATGAAAATTATAAATTGTGAATAACAAATATATGTACCACTTAAAAGGATATTTATGTCAAATTACTAGTTTTTAAGTTGTTCTCTTCAGATGTTGAAAAAGAAAAAATAAACATATCATTTAAATATTTTCATTCAGATCTATTCAGATTTCAGATAAATTCAGACCTATTTAGATTTCAGATAAAAAAACAAACGCAACCTTAGTCTTTTAGATTGAATATATAGAAATCTTAGATCTAGCCCGCACAATAAATTTTCTCCACCAATAGTAGTTATAGAAAGTTAGTTTTAATTCAGATTACAGCACATAATCCAACTAATTTTTCGTGCTATATTGATAAAAAGCATCCAATTGCAATTAACTTTAGGGTTTGCTTGAGTTAAAATGATTGTAACTTACAATCAAGTAAAGCAATATAAAAAAAAGTAAGGGAGCAAAAGGGCCTGGTGGGCTAATATGTAGTAAATTTTATCTTACTGTAAATTTCATTAGATGTAACTCAAGGAGACCATAATTTAATATTGAAACATTAATGAACAGTGAAAAATTTCAACCATTAACGTAAGTGACTGTGAAACTGATTGATCTGAAGCTTAAAAAAGGCCATAAGCAAGAGTTGTCATGGTGCATGTTAAAAGATCAGTCTGACCATTATAATTAATAGCCATAACAACAACGATGATGTGTGAATCGGGAAATCATTCGCAGTGGCGAAAATTTGAAGATAAGTGAAATATTTAGAAGTTATTTTCAGTAGTGAGTCAGTTTTTCATTAACTCGATAATAATATTTCAAGGAATCTTTGCAGAAAGACTATTATGCCTTTGAAAGTGTATCTTCATTATTACGTCAATTGCAGGAGACCTTGATGTGCACTTAAAACTTTCTCTAAAAAGTTCCCAAGTGATAATTTTCACTCAAAAAGGAAAAAAAAGAGTTTGGTACGTAGTCGGTATTTTACCCCCACGACCGCCGCATTTAATGCAGGTTAATAGAAAAGTGAGACGATGACATAATTGACAAACATCATGCAGATATGGATGATAATTTTTAAAAGCTTTTATATATTTTATTAGAACTTTTACTAAAAATTGAGTGGGCTGTTAGTAATTTCTTTGTAAATTATATATTTACACAATACCACTTGAATAGTGAAACTAATTAAACTCCAAGCTTTATAATCTCTTTACATTTGTTAGAATTTGTTTCTGATTTTTGAAAATTTTGAAATTAACATTGGTCATTACAATAGCGGTTATGTTATATATACAAATTATTATAAAAAAAATACACGGGAAGCCTCACTCAACTGATAATTAAAAGCTTATTTTTTTTATACTTAAAGGTTTTGAATTCGAACCTCACAACAAAAAAAAAAAAAAGAGATAATGACCTTCTTAAATGGAAGGAAAAATCAGAATAAGGGACATAAAAATTCAAACTAATAAAAGATGATAACGCTCTGATAGTAATTGATGTGATAATTAAAGAAAAACGTCGTGTTAATTAATTGTCCAACGAAATCTATACACACCTTAATTAATTCTTTTAGATTGTTGTCAGATTAATTGTGTCTTTTATAGCAACTATCAAATTCCACCGCAAATCGACTGATCTAGTAGCTTTAAATGGATTGATTAGCCTTTTCGGTCGCTCTAGAAAGACCATTAATTAAGTATTTAAATAAGTACTTGGGAATGGTGACTGCCCACCAAACTATTCCATAATCAATCATTCATTCAAACCAAATTATGAGGAGGATGAGAAAAGCTTCGATCGAATTGAGGGAAAAGAATGAGTCACACCAATCTACAGAGTCATCATTTATCAAAGAGCGTGTCCGCATCACTTAAGTATAAATTAACAAAATTATAAATTAATAAAAGAAATTTAAGCCGCTTGCTTCTTGGCGTTTTCACAACATCACATCATTCTTACAATAAAAAAAAATTTGTAGGAAAGAAAAGATAAATGGATCATTTTAGCTTGATATTAGCTCTGACGAATATAAAATCCACCTTTATTAAAAATATTTATTTTAAAAATTTTTTTACAGGAAAAGACAACAAAAAGTAATTAGTCTCACCCAAACCGATACTTTTTAGTGTTTAATGAAATTTTAATTCTATAATTTAGGATTGCCAATTGTAGTGATGACTATTGTCTTCATATATGTATATATATATAATATTGCAATTTATGAGAGCAGTAAAATAATTTTTGATTTTGTAATATTTATTTTTATTTAATGTATTTTTAAAAATAAGAAATTATATTATAGAACTTTTTTTAATTTTAATTTATGTTTTATCCATCAATTTTATTTTATGTATCTAAATTATAAGAAAAATGAATAAAGTTTTTAAAAATAATATAGTATTATAAAATTATAATATTACACTCCCCCCCAACCCACACCAAAAAAAAAAAAAAAAAAAGAGTTATGAAAAATCAATTGGATGGAGTAGCTTTCCTTCTCGATTTAAACTTAATCATGTCTTTGTTTGTCAACTTAATCATCTAATTGCAAATCACATGAACATGGATTAAATAAGATTAATGCTGATTGCAACTTACGCTGAAGTCCACATATACGTTAAAAATCAATCGGAGGTTTGGTATAATCAAAATTTGCAAGTTTCCTAAGCGGAAGAGAAAATTTACATTGATTTTGTCTTGGGTGGTTACACCCAAAGTTAATCAAAGGTTGACTAAATTAATTTTCTTTAATTCATAAGAAATCTTGTAATTAATTTTTCAATTAATATTATGATTAATTAGGTAGTAAATTATTATTATTATTATTATTATTATTTAAATAGCAGCCATGCTTATTAAACGGAAGTGAAATGGGCCGTTGTACATCTTCTGCATCTGTTTTTTTTTTTTGAAAAGGAAATATTGCATCAACGCAGAGAAAAAAAGAGATACAATAGTTCTAAAGGGTATGAACCCATCCATACAACAGCTTCACACTCTTCTAAAATTAATTTAGTTAAAGAATGAGCAATAGAGTTACAAGATTTATGAACATACTAGGGATTAACATGATCAAATCCCTTAATTAAGTAATGAATTTCAGCTAGTACCCAAAAGATCTCACATCCGCAAGTTGTTGAAATAACTCTCCATTGAACCCAAAGGTCCTACCAATGCAAGTTGTTGAAATAATTGGGCCTTAAAGATTTTGTTTTTTTTTTATATTTACGCCATGGTGTAACGGCACAGCATTTAAGGATGATTTTACTGCGTCTGCACGGCGGTCCTGGTGGAATGGGACCATTATTTAAAGGTTGAAAATTTTGTGCCAACATTTGGGGATTATTCTGTAATTTCAACTTCACCGTGTGAATAATATATGCTGGTACAAAAGAATGTGAAATAATAACACCGGATGCAGCATGCATGTGAGCTTCTAAGTTTGCATTTAAGAATACTAGCATCACATACATCACTAATAAGTTATCAGTAAATAAATTTTAATATTTGTGTCACGGGTGTGCGTTCATCGGTTTCGTGGTAAAATAATAATTTTTAATTAAAAATTACTGACTATATTAACATCAGAGATGAATTAAAAAATTAAAAAACACATATTTTATCTTATAGTATACTAAAATTTATGTTATTTTATCTTTTAACTTATCATTGATTTTAATATGGTTGGGAATCTCTCTCTATCTCCCTCTATATATGTGTGTGTGTGTGTGGGTGTGGAGTCAGATTCAAAGGATACAATATTAAAGATAGTTTTAGGCATAATTTTTAACCATTAGATAATTTAAATTGAGATCAAACGAACGGTGAAGATTAGACATATGATTTAGTTATATTTCTTAATTAGTTTTCTCTTTCTTATTAAAAGTCTCTCACACATTTTACACCCTTTTTTTTCTTGTCCTAAATTACATTTTTTTCCATTTTACCCCTCTTTTTTCTCGTCTTAAGTTCCAATTTTTTTTCCTTCTCTTTCACCACTCGTTTCTGCATGACTCTTGACCTCATGCTTATGACTATAATCAAGTCTTTTTTTTTTTTAAATAACCAAGAGTATAAATAATCACGAGGTCTCCCCTTGGCTTTATTGAAAGATTGTTGTTTGAGTATTTAGGGTCTGTTTTGGATTGAGGTTAGACAACTATAGTTTAGAAGTTACAGTATTGAAGTGTTTGGTAAATATTAATTGATGTATCTTAGAAAGTATGTTGATATGATTTTATATTTGTACGATGAAAATTTTATTATATCTTTAATAATATTTTCAAAATTACTATTTAAAAGTTGTATTTATTACATATTATTAACTTTTGTTTTACAGTTATAATTTTTTTTTTCACAGCAGTTATAACTTAAAAAATTAAATTATCTCAATCTCAAATAAGACCTTAATATAATAAGCCACCATAGCTTAAGATATGGTACTGGTAGAGAGAAGGAGCAACAAAATAAAATTAGACAGCAGCAAGTAAAATTCTCAACAATTTTATATAACAGGTAAAGCTTGCGAATGAAGTATGCCTAATGCCTTTGGTAATTGAATCTGATACGATAAGCACGGTCAAATAAATTAATTGGGAGACTAATTGATCTCTAGCATCTAGCAATTGTGGAGTGCAACTCAACATGCCTTCCTCCAAGTCTTGTGATACAGCAGCCGACTGTTTGGCATATCAAATCTTATCAAAAGTAGCGTGAAAAGTTTTGATAATTTGTCCGAATACGACTTAAATTGACTCACCATTTAATAAGTAAACTTAACGTAGACAATTTTTTCTTTTTATTCTAATTAAAATGGACGTTGAAACTGTAAGAAAATTATGCATGCATCAGAAGAAGGTTTTTGGAGTCGGAACGCTTTGGGCAAAAAGAAGGTCAAAATAGGTTTGAAGTGACGGCAGAGAGAGGACATTTAATAAGGCCAGATCCACATTAATTAATTATTTCTTAAAATTATAAAATTATATATCAGTTTTAATATTAACCCTTAGATGAGCTATAATTCAATGATTAAAAAGTTGCATTTAAAATTGTGAATGATATATATATATATATATATATATATATATGTGTGTGTGTCTTGTGTGCGTATTCTCAAAAAGACTAGGAGCTTTTATTTTCATGTGAATGTATTATTATATTATATGTTTGCGAGTGTCAGTACATATAAATTATTAAGTCAAATAATTTTATAATGAATTAAACACTAATTCTATTAAAATATATAATTTAATATTAAATCTATATAAAAAAATAAAAACACCTGCACTTAAGAATTTTGATATGAGTGAGACTATTGTCACTCCTTAAATATCTCTCAACATTTCTTTTCTTTATTAACTCCATTAAAATATTTAAAAATATTATAAAATTTTTTTAATACCCCTTTAATAACAAAAATATCCTTAATTTTAATTTATTAGTATAAATTCCATTGTTTAATTTTTGATCCCAGCTTTCTGCACAAGATTCAAGATACTTGACCCAACCATTCGCAATAGGAGGAATAGGTGAAGCTGGAAGTATGAACACATGAAGAAAACAACCATAGAAAAATTAGTCCAATAATAAAGATATTGCAACATAATTTAAATTTTTAAAATTTTACATGCCCCTATGACATGACTTCTATTAACAAATCTAATAGCAATGATTTTATATCAAAAGTATGATAATGGAACAAATCTAAGAGGAAGGAATGATTTTATGTCAATGATAATAGTAATGATTCTATTAACAAATTCAATAGCAATAAAGAATTTTTAAGAGAAAAAAATTATTTGATTTTGAGTGAGGGTTTAATTAGAAATTATTTTATTATGTAATTTTAATAAAATTAAAATTATAAATTAATTAAAAATATGTTAAAAGATATTTAGAAGAATTCTAACAATCCCACTCTTTTGATATATATATATGCCAACGAGCGCGCGCGGGCTGAGCACATTTTAACTGTTTTGAAGAATCGCGACCTGGCGTGAAAGCAAAACCTTGGCTCTTGTTATGGAATTTGTCTGGCGCGGTGCTGCTACCCCACCTCATAGAAACCCACGTGAAACCTCTTTTATGAAAGGAAAACACCTCATTTAATGATTTTTGGCATTGGCTGCATTTTCCAGATCAGTATCTTGAATGAAACTGCCGTCAAGACAGCTTTCCTTCGTTACGAATTTCAAGGGATGCGTAAAACCTAGGTCTGTTAAAATTCTTTGCCCATTTGGCACGACGAAGAGTCAGCAAAAGGAGGGTCCACTGCCAGCTAACCGAAGTTTGGTTATAACTATCTTGAAAAATCTGGAAATCTAGTTTTTATAAAATTGGTAAGAAATTTTTGAGAGGCTTATGCTAGTTTCTGGGAAATTTTGTACGGTTGATACCTCTGTACGTTTCTTTATCATAAAAGCTTAAAAGGACAAGCTGTGTTTTAGCCGCGGATGTAGATGCTTTGTGTGCCGAAAAACCACATAAATTTGTGTGTGTGTCCTATACCCCATTGTTGATTCACTTCTTGCTTGTTTAGATTGTTGCTTTGGGTAATCTCTGCAAGCAGGGTTAGTGCCCATCACCCTGGTCAATCAAAATTATTTCTAGATAAGATACTAACTTTAGCAGCTGTTAAGTTACATTAATTCTCCACAGCCGACCTAAAATTAATTTTCCACAACCCTTCAATTATTTATGCACCAATAATTTAGAGGTATAAAGAAATTATTTTTGGGTTATTGTATGTTACGATTAATTTTTAGTTCAAAAAACAACATATTAGTATCGGAGCCTAGGGCTCAAGACTGTCCACTATGTCAGGGTCTTTGACAAGTGTAACGGAAATAAATGACTTTCACCAGTGAACGCAAGATTCGAACCATTTTAGTGCAGCAAGGCCGTGAATAAGTATCTAGATCCAACAATTTCACCTAATCGTCAAAGTATCTTTTCGCAGGTAGACACCACAGACCAAACTAAAGATCCCAACCTTGGAACAAACCAAAATCTATTTTACTATTTATTCCAGTTTGTGGTCAATTTACACATTGTTAAAATGCATATTTGGGTTGATTAAATCAAAGAAAAATAATAGGATTAAATCATATGAAACACATTCAATTTAAAAAGGTACAAAACAAAGAGAAAAGAGCTCCTTACAGGACATCGACTTTCGATATTCCATCGACAAATTGACAGGAAGCAGTTGTCTATGAAATACAACAAAGGCATGTGCTACTCAGCCTCGTCTTTTGAGAAAATCTATGAGCTTGAGAAAACCTTTATTAAGGTGCTCTGTAACAAAGCAACTGAATCTATGGCAGACTTGGTGAGCCAGCTGACTCCAACTTTAAGCCGGTGCTCATCGGTGGGTAATCTGATCAAGTAAGCTAATTTCCTCGCTACAATTAAGGAAAAATTAATTGCTAAGACTATAATGCCAAAGAAGAGAAAGAAAAGCAAATGATGTATGAGGACACAGAGAACCTTACCGCTGTGACCAATAGGACCATCTAATGTTACACCCTCAACAAAACTTGGTGAGACGGCAGCATCGTTTCTACCAAGAATCATCATCTCCCCTAAATTTTGAAATCTGGAAATTGATGGGCAAGGCCATGATATCAGATGTTTTCAGAACTGATCCAGTTGGTGTAAGTTATGAACAAAACGTACACCCATTCAAGATATCAACAATGAAAATATTTCTAACACCATGTTAGGATATTGCTCATAATAGCCAGTATCCCACTGGGAAAATGACAAGAGGAAGATAAAAATTCATGAGAAGGTAGTTCAAATCTTTCCAATCTCACATTAAACTTTAAAGTTCCAAAGCATGCAGTCCCATGCTAGTGGTGACTATCAATTCTATCTAGTACAAGTTAAGCAATTTCATTAGTTACTACAAAATAAACTCAAGTAGTGCCATTAATTTAAGGAAATTCCTTGACCACCAACCTGAAGGGTAACAATGGCCGATCATTGATTGCTGCCCACAGATTCCAACCAGCAAAGTCAGCCTGTTGAAAGGCAACCTGAGAAGAGCATTTAAGCAAGTCATCAAACTGAGGCTAGTGGAAAGATGTGCATAGTGAAATGATTAGACAACCTCAGTTTCCCTGGTCATCATTTAGGCATTGCAAGTTCATGATGTATGAAATTGAACCAAGAGCATTATACCTGTGCAGTTGCTGGAAGAAGCCTTCCACTTGAATCTCGTAGAGCAGAAGAGTCACCAAGTGCAAATATACGAGGATGGCCCTTAACACGGAGAGTTTCATCCGTTTCTGTTTGTCCTCGAGCATTAAGGGGAAGATCATGGAGTCTGTTATTGGGTGGCTCCACATGAGGAAGAAGAGGTTTGGACCCAACAGTCCACAGTACCAGGTCTGCTTCAAAAATTTGACTTTCTAGCCCCTTTATGGCAGGTTGAAGTTCCAGTATATACTTATCTGAATTTTTGTCTGCTGCAATGTTCAGAATAGCTCCGCTCTCTGGCTGCTTCACTGAAGCTTCAAACTCACCCACTCTCCTAATACAGCGGACAAAATAACCCAAAACAAGTTGAACTTTCCTGGCTGAAAGAACCTGAAATCAGTAGTAAACATAATATAGATTAACAGTAGTGGCCAAAGTTCTAAAATATAATTTCCTCAAGTAAAAGGTGAAAGCATCAAACAAGATGTCATGTGCTGTAGGTTCAAACATTTGGACATGATGTTTAAAAGAATCCTACCTTGTCAAACTATTAAATTCATAGGTAACATGCTTCCTGCTATTAAAATGCAACTGTTTTTGTTAATTGAGAACAGATAAAAATGAACATTTCATACAGTTTTCACTAGAGATGCAGACAACCTGCCGTAAAACCCAAATCCCGCTCTAGCATAATCGTTAGCACTTTCCTTCCAAAACTAAGGAAAAAAGGAAAAAACCTAAATTTTGGTCAAACATGTTAACTAAAAATATAATAAGTTTTATATATATCCCTTCTTTCATTATTTTCTCCCTCCTAAGAAAAGCTTTGGTCCAACATATACCTACAACAAAAATCAAAAGCCAACATAAGCAATTCAAATATAAAGAAAATGCCTATGACTGTTATTCTCTTTGACATTATGCTTTCTCTCATTTTTTAAATGAATACATTTTCATCAGCCATTGTTAACTAGGTTTTACAAGAAAATCAGCGCACTTCCCCTTCGGGCCTTCGGACTCACCAGAGCAGTTGACATGGTTGGGAACCAAATTTTACTCAGTTTCACTAGGTCAATTTCACCAGAAATCAAACTGTAAAGTTAACAGCTGAAACTACAATCAACGGAGGTCAATGATGATTATAAAATCATTGTCAAATTATAAAAACCACAAACCAACTGCATTTGGTAGAACTCTTAGATTTTCAATTCGGCTACTTATAGAGGGTACCTACTATATCTACTATAAATGTATTTACTTAAGGAGCATGAATATATAAAATGAAGGGTAAAAGAAATGGAATCACTTGATATAGTCTTAGATGAATGCATAAAAAGGTTATTGTTGAAACCCACAAAAATACCATGCAATAACTGTCTGTGAGCTAGCATCTAGATTTCTTACCTTTAAGGCAGCTTCCCTATTGCCTGGGGTACCAGTTGGGCAGATGGTAGTTTCTACATTAATAGCTTGAACTATTCCTTTTTCTTCCAGTCTCTCTGATACAGTTGCAGCTAACTCAACTCCAGAGTAACCACAGCCAACAACAGCCACGCGAATCAGAGAGTCCTTACCAAAGTTCCTCCGCTCCAATTCACTTAACTTTCGATGAACTCTCTGCATCAATGATACAAAAATGCAGATGAAGATAACAATAAATCTGTCGCAGTATCGAGAAACCAGATCTGTCTGCATACAGTATGATAGAAGGGATGTATTTCATCAAGTCAAGCTCTTACATATGCATCTTCCAGAGTAGAGAAAGGGAATGCAAACTCTGCAGCACCTGGTACAACATCAAGTTTAGGTTCAGCACCCAAAGAAAGAACCAGCCTGGCTGCCCAGGGAAATAAAAAAAATTAGTTGGGGATTCTTAATTAACTCAAAGTCCAAAAGCAAGGTAGTTGATATGCTTAGAAGTCTGAAAAAAGGAGCCATACATAATAGACATATCCTGCAAAGTCTTATTTAACTTTCCACACCATACTTTTGTAGGCAGACTCAATAATCTCAGTACAATCTGATGCACCTATTCTCTTAGATATTTTATGAGAAAAAAATAAATAATATTATGACAGACATCAGGCAAGGCCTGATAAGAAATTTTTGTGATAAGTGCTTAGTTTTATTATATTATTTTATTTCAACAACAAACAAGAAAAGCTATATAAGTAACAACTGAAAGAGGCCTGGTAAGCTTCAAACTATACCAGTCATACTCAACGATAAGGCCACTCTCAAGCAGAACAGTCCCTCCGTGGGTGCAAGTCATTGGCCCGTTTACTCCCAAATGGTCAGAAGGACATAGCAGTTTTACCCTGTCTTTGAAAAACTGCACACCAGTATTTGCAAGCAAATCTGCAAAACGAGGAGCTATCTCCCATGCATCTACTTCTGCAAGAAAAGCATTTCTTATTATTTTGGCAGCCATGTAAAATATTTCTCATATGATAAGAAATCCAGTTAAATCATCACTAGAACCTAGGAGGAAATATCAATATAACTGTTAGTACATCAGACCTCCAGAGAGAAGCTCATACAGCATTGGTTTGAAAACAAAGCGCTCAGACTGATCAACAAGAAGTACCTGGTCCCACACATTCAACAAAAATTTAACGCATTAAGAGTATGATTTGAATGATAAAAGGAAATGAATAACTAATCAGACAGCATTAATGCATGAGAAATCACTGAATAACCTCCAATTCTGTGGGTATCAGAAACATTTAGAGATTTTCGGTGTTGAAATTGGATCGCTTTCTCAATAACATGGCATTTGCTTAAAGCTAATTCTTTAGATTTAGTACACATCCACCAAGATCACTTCTTGACAGTTGGTACATATGGAACTATTCACATAAGGGCATTAGTTTTCAGAAAAACGAAATTGGACAAGTATTAATTTATTAATTCATTGTAAGCCATTGACAATGCATAATATGTAGGCGATAGATTTCTGTCAAAATCTCAAACCTTCAAATTAATGATCTTCCACAATAAGTTTTTCTTTTGAAAAATAAATCCATTCTTCAGCCTCTTCAATTTAATTTCACGAAAATATCATTTTACATTACCATAAAAAATTAAGAAACACAGCAGATCCCTACCTAAGGAGTAATGTGATTAAACAGCATAGATGTAAAAACATAATATATTTTGTCTTAGTAAACTCTAAATAACAATATCAATTATATCATCTATTTCAGTTTGCAATAGAGGAATACTAATTGCTGAACAGCACTTGTCTCTATGAAACCCACATGACTTTATTAAATAAAATAATGTTCTTTCAAACTAACAAAGTCCTTCCGACAACCAAAGAAGGAGAATCATTAATGAAACAGAATGTAATTTATGCCTCCAAAGAAGCTGATGTGCATTTGAAAAGAGTTATGGAGAAGTTTAGAAAACAAAGCTTTCAACTGCACAGCACATGAAAATAGCTTAAAAGTCTTGATCCTGGCAAGTATGGGGAAATTATGACAATCTCAAGGATGTTAGCCAACTGAAGACAGAAGTTATCAAAAGGTTTCTTCACTTCTTTTATGCAACCCACACCAAAGAGAAGAGAGACACATGAAAGGGACCTTTGAATCACTTCTCTGCAGTTAACTTCACCTTGTACCAAGGACCAAACAGAGACTTAAATTTGGGAAGAAATTCTGGCCTCCCAAATCATAAAGGTTTAAATTCAACGAAAAAAAACATTCTCTATCAACCAACCAAATAAGATTCCATGAGTAGTCTTATGCCTCTAATAACCAGACTACATCTATCTTCTTACAATTCATCAATGACAGCATGCCTATCAAAGCTATAATGGATGCAAATTTTTGATGGTAGAAATATACCAAAGCAATAGGAGAAAGAAAAAATAAAATTAACAGCAAACAACAACAATAATAACAACTTACTTGCGGCTTTTTGTCATCTTGCCATACAAGTGATTCTAGTCTTAAAGCAGTATACAAGCCTCCAAAGCCACCACCTAATATACAAATTCTTGGCTTCTGTAATAAAAACTTGTTGCTGTCAGTATATATGGTTCCTAAGAACTAGAATTGCTAATTGATCTCTCTGCAAGAGGAAAAAGTGCCATAAACTCAAGCCATAAGGTGGGGATTATAGGAAAGATAAAATAAAACTAACACTAAACTCAAGTGCCCTATATAATTTAACAATGCTGTAATTTTGTCTCTACAAAAGGCAAAAAAACCAGAAAAAAGAACCCAAAAAAAGTTATCTTCTTAATGCATAAATTAAAAGAAAACAAAAGACTTAATTTTTTTACCAACATAAAATAAAATTACAAAATTACAAAAGATTTGACGGGCATCCCCCTTTCAAGAGAGATTTGAAAGATTTTTGTGTATATCCATTTCATGGAGAAGTCAGGGGAAATGGTCGTTGGCTTGGAACACTATGGTGATCGATAAGAGTGAGGGATAAAACTAGGTTTTGGAAGGAATTCCATGGTCTCTACGAGCTGTGTAATCTAACTTGGCACGTATGTGTTTGTGGAATACTCAATGTGGTAAAATTTGCTTTAGAACAGTCAGTGGGTGCAAGGGTCACCTAGAGTGTGAAAGAGTTCAAATTCAATGGTCTAACTAGGGATCCCAACCTTTAAGGATCCAATTCTGCATGGAAGACATTCACTTGGTCCAATTTGGGAGTAACTCTGCAGGTGTATAAACATGAGACCTTAACTATTGTTACTTCTAAGTTCTAAAAAGTGTTCCATTGTTTAAGATTCTATTGCTGTAGTGTGGGAATCAAAACATTCGCTATCTGAACTCATGTCCAGAAGCATCTCGCTAAATTCCAAATCATCAAATGCATCAGTTGCGAAATCATTAACTTGAAAAAAAATTACTAAGCTCGAGATTTTGAGAGGAAGCCAAACAAACCTTCTTATCAGGCCACGTGTACGTTTGAGGAGCTGATTCATCTTCGGATGTCACTACTAAGTCGCCATTTCTACCCGATGACTCCGAAGCACCAAAACTAATAAATCGATTCTTCGGACAAGTTTTAAATGACAAGTAACTTTTTGATGAAAAAGGAAATAGCTTACTCCACGCGCCCGAATTTCCTGATTAAAAGGTTTAAAGGAAAATTAAAAAACCAAAAAACCAAAAACAAAAACGATTCGATTTAATTTGAGAAGAATTAAAAATGAAACCTCAATTGGATTTCATTTGAAGCAAGAGAGAGAAAACAAACATACGTTTGAAAGGTAGCAGCGCCGCTGAAGCAGATGAAGCAATGGAAGCCATATAAGATGCAAGTAATGCTGCTTAATACAGGTCTCGAATCAGATTTAAATTCATAAGGTCTGATGGTTTGTGGATTTTCTGACCCGTCTATGGCTCCATTTTTTCCACGCTGCTCGCCTACAAGCAGAAAAGAAAACAGTATATCGAGAATGAGCTCGCTTGCCTCTTAAAAATATTTCGGGGCCACGACTTAGTTAATTTCAGCCATCAAATTTCAGGCGTTGGATTTTGCAGTCATCCATCCAACGGATGCAAATTACTGTAAGCCCAAAAATATCACCGAATTGACAATGGTGTAGGCAGGCACAAATAAAATGGTTAGATACATTATCAAATTATTATCATTTTGGGTTAACTTTATTTTACCCCTTATTTTGATTGACAAACTTCAATTTACTGAGGAAAACTTTAATTTATTGTCAACTGCCATTAACTCTCTATAAGTTTTAATATTAAAAAGGATAAAATTATATTTGAACATCTACCGTAATAGTCGTTGGATCCCTTGTGTATGTCAGTTCAATGTCAGCATCTCTCTACATGTCATATATAACCCTAAATATTTTATTCAGTTACTTTATTTTATATATTTTAATATGGTAAATTTTATATTTTTTTTGAACAATACTGATGTTTGTCCCGGGTCAAACCCCAAAAATTAAACAAAATGACGATGTTTTATCTTTATTTTTTTTGGCTTCTCCATAAAACGTCACCGTTTGACTTAGGCAAAAGCAACGATAGAAGCCAGTTGCTTTTCTCTTCCTCTTCGTTTCACCACACACCCGAACGGCAGAACCCAAATGCAGAATCCTTAAGCTTTATCTTCCACCAAGGCTGTAGGATTTGACTTAGATAAGGCAAAAGCAAAAGCTTGAACAAGGATGACTTTCGGCATTGTCACTGAAAGATAAGTTTCGGCATTAACAGTAGCTATGAAATTTTTCTAAGAAAAGATTGAGTTTTGACATTTATCCTTAAAAGTCGAGTTTTGATTCTACATGGCTTTACATGAGCTAAGGTATTGTCTTCTTTGGCAGTAGATTATTTTCAAAGCTTGAATTTGGCAAAATCAAATTTTCTTAAATATATTAGGGAAAGCGCTTAGCTGTATATTCTTGATCAGTCTCAATTTCGTTCTCATGTTTGTATGAAACTTTATTTTAGGTTTATTGGTGAATTATATGCTCACATGCAATTTGTTGACCTAACTGTTAATTAGATCTGTAGATGCCCTGTATCACTCATATAGGCCAAGATTTCTACATTAACTATTTGTATTTATCAACTTTATGAGAAAGCCATTTGTTTGATTCACAGGTGCCATACAAATTACCTTTGGGATTAAAATTTAAAAAGCTATCATTTTTTAGTATTGAGTTAAGATGGAAATAAACACCTAATGAATGATGGATAATTTGCAAATTTAGCATAAATAAAGTATCAGCGCCAAATCTTGCCAGGCTGTTTGCAGTTTACTTGTTTCTAAGGGTCTCACACTCTTCGCAGTTGTAATGAGACTACATTGTACTTCCCTTGGTGGCAAAATTGGCAAACAATTTGTTGTTTTATTTCGTGAAGTGATATTGCCCTTATTGTTAAATTACGTTAATATAATGGGCAATAAGTTGAGTATTTGTTTCTATATTTCATTTTGAATGCTGATTAATAAGTTGAGCATTTGTTTTTATATCCCAACCTTATGCTGTAATGCTTTTACAACAAGCTTGAGCTGTTCCATTTTTTTTAAATTATTTTTTCTAAATTTAATGAATTTGTGATAATTAATTAATAATATATTGAATTATTTTAAGTTGCAGTAGTTAATGGACAATTTGGAATACGTGGAGTAGGTTGATGAAGTTGAGGAATTGCAAGATTTACAGAGGGCTAATTTTGAAGAAAATAATGAGGAATTAGTGGAAAAAGTTGTTGAGCCTAAGGTTGGGATGTCTTTTAAAAGTCTTGATGAAATGTTTGAATATTACAAAGCTTATGGCCTACAAGAGGGGTTTCTAGTGATGTGTAAGTCCTGTAGAAAAGGGGGGGGGATGATGGGAGTTTAAAATATGTGCCATTTATTTGTGGGCGAATCAGCAAGTCAAAAGCCAAATTAACTAATGTTTTACGGCTTTAACCTAACCAAAAAATTGGATGCAATACTAAAATTGGAGGAAGTTTGGATTTTGTTAGTGGAAAATGGGTAATTGGAAATTTAAATATTGAATATAACCATGCCGCAGTCTGACCAAGAGTAGGTATTATTGATGCAACCATAAACTAGTCCTTTTGTTAAAAAGCTAATTGAAATAAACGAAGAAGATGAAATTAAAATGGCTCAAAGTTTCAAGTCTATTGTTGTCAAGGCTGGTAGCTTTGCAAATGTCTCATTCTTAGAAAGAGATGCTAGAAATCATATTGATAAGGTGAGGCAATTAAGGCTCGGAGAAGGGGTTGATGTTGCAATTGAGAGATATTTTAAGAAAATAAAACAGAAAATGATGAGTTTTTCTTCAATCTTGACTTGAATGAGGAGGGTTTGTTAAAAAATATATTTTGGGCATATCCAAGGTGCATGATAGCTTATAAAGACTTTGAAGATCTTATTATATTTGACACCACATACTTTACAAACAAGTATGACATGCCATTTGCTTATTTTGTGAGAGTTAATTATCATGATCAATCGATTTTGTTAGGATGTGGGTTGATTTCGCACGAGGACATGAAGACATTTATGTGGTTATTTGACACATGACTGCTATGTATGTCTAGCTCTCTTCCTTTTCGAATCATTACAAATCAAGACAAAGTGATGAAAAATACAATTGAGGTTGTTTTTCCAAATACTGGACATCAAAAATGTTTGTGGCATATACTAAAGAAGGTGCTTGAGAAGTTGGGAAAGTATGCAAAATATCATGACATTGGAGTTTCATTTCACAAATACCTATTGAATTTGAGGAAGCTTAGCATGACATGTTAGGTAAATATAATCTTGGAAATAATCATTGGTTAAATAATTTGTATGAGGAAAGAACTTGTTAGGTTTCATGTTTCGTTAAAACTACTTTTTAGGTTGGAATGTTAACCACTCATTGTAATAAGAGTGTGAATGCTTTCTTTGATGGGTATGTTAACTAGAAAACAACTTTAAAGCAATTTATGGATAAATATGAGAAACTAATGGAAAGTAAAATGGAGAAAGAATGGCAAATAAATGCTAGGTGTTTTAGCCAATGGATGCTATGTCGTACCAGTTTTGCAATGAAGAAGCAAGTTGATGAAGTGTACACTATTTCCAAATTTCAAGAATTTCAACAGGAGCTAATGAATAAGATATATTATGAGGTTTTCAATTGTGGGAGATCAAAATATAAAGTTATTGAAAACAATAGAAAGAGTAGAAAAAAGACTTTTAAAGTCATTTTTGAAAAAGATGAGGGTAAAATTCGTTGTGTGTGTTCAATGTTTGAATATAAGGGTATTCTTTGCAGGAACGCCATTGCAGTTTTGTCACGTAACCGTATACATTCACTTCCTGAAAAGTATATCGTACGAAGATAGAAGAAAGATGTGTGGATATGCTAAGTAAAGTCAAAGTCAGTTATGATGCAAGAAGTTCGAGCATTGAACATCAACGATATAAGGACTGCACTGCTTTTTATGATGTTGCTAAGGTAGCTTCAAAAAGGAAGAAAGCCATAAAAATATTATAGGTTGGATCGAGAAAGTAATGAAGGATGTATCTCTGAATATTCGATGTGATGGCGACAATACAACCATTGATGGTGGATCAGGAAGTTGTACCGAAACCATATCGGATCCAATAATAACTGGTCATAAAGGTCGTCTACCTTGTTAAAGAAAGGAAAAACAATTTAAAAGGCCAAAACAGAAGTTGAACAATGTTTAGATAAGCCAACTATAGAGGTAATTCTATTAAATAAAAGTAATTTAAATTACTTTTAGACATTCATTTTAAATTAATTTAATATATATTTTAAATGTATCTTAATTGCTTTCGTAGGACACGGAGATAAATGATTCATCTTCTCAAGTGGCTACTGTAATCCCAACATAAGAGAGCCATATAGCCATGGTAATATTTTTTTTATTTGTTATTCCCATTCATTGTCATATGTTTGATAATTTGTGTTTAATTTTTTTTTTTGTTGTACAATAGCTAGCACAGCAAGCACTCCCAGAACATATATTTTTTTCCCCTTTACTATTAGTCTTGGATAAATTACAACGGAATTCATCACGTAAACTTCCAACAATTACCACAACAAAATTTTGAGGATGCCAATCGAAGGGAGTTTTCAACTAATGAACCAAGCACATGATCGAAGTTAATTGAAATTGACTTGATGAATCAACGAAGTGAGCTTATGTTTTAATGTATTATTGTAAAGCTAATGTAATTTTGTGCATGCGTATTTCAGCATTTTCAAAAGCTCAAGATGCTCTTCATAAACCTTAAACAAATAATCATTTTTCATGAACTGAGGTTTTATGGTTTTAAAGTAAATGATTTTATCAAAATCGGAGTTTATAATATTTAAGGGCCAATTTGAAAAGATTCAAATTTTTCGAGTTCATAAGTCTATTTTCAAAATTATGGAAATGGATGTATTTAAAAAATATTTAAATGAATTAGGCCATAGTATAATTTCAAGAAGTATTTTTGGGGCTAAATTCTAATTTCAGTATACTGTGAATTAATTCCAGAAAGTTAGCGGCTAACCGCTAACCTTTAAGAAGCTAATCGACTATACAATAGTTGTGGAATATTGATTCTAAAGAGTTAACAACACAATTTGAATTTAATTTCTAACTCAGTTAAGTCAAACAACTCATAAATTTATATTTAACATGAAAATGTTATTACATATGTCTACAAGTCTTTTCCAGTTATATACTACAAATTGAAACAACTTAAAAATAATATTTGAATAGAAAATATAGTACAACAGTCATGAGTATTTTAATAAAATCATATCGTGGTGTCTGTCTCCTTCGATGTTCGTCGTCCAACAAATCGCCTCTGCACTTCACATTCTTGCATATGCACAAGTTCTTTATGCAATAATTGAAATTTAACGGACAAACACTCAATCTCCAAGGCCAACTTCCTAACCTCCTCCACTAATAAGTCTATTTTCTCTTTGCTAGGTTTACGGTCTTCTGCCCATTGAAAATTTTTACGTCCTCTACAAATTCGAAATTTGCGATATAGATTCTTTGCTGTACGTGACGTTAACAGCTCTATCTGATCACCGCAGCCATTACACATTTACAATGAGCTTTGATTCTCACTTGTGTTGGATGACATTGTTTGTGATTATAGACCATTGGGAAGAAACTGCCCAAAAGGAAAATAATTACAGTTAATAAGTCACTACCTAGTGATTTTTCCAAGCTTTAAATTGCCAAAAAAATTGCCCAATTCAAATTTTAATTGCAAGACCATTGAAAAAATGTTTAGTCACCCTCAAATCATATGAAGAGCATAAAAAGAAAAATATAACAGGTGAAGCCAAAGTGTTGCTTTCATTTGGTCACAAATCAGAACAAGTCAAGCCATTCCTTTAAATTTGATATGTGCAACAAGTTCATTATGAAATACTAATTACTTGATAATTGAATTTTGCACCCTTTTAATCTGACCATTAAATGTTTTCTTGTTTGATTTTCAACAGGAAAGACTTGGTCTAAAAAATATTTCAACCAAAAATTGAATAAAATAGGAATGGCAGTTTTAGCTATCAAGAAGCATATTTTCAAGTAATTCAGCACTTGTAAAGCAATTTAACATAAAATGCTTTTAGTCACTTGCAAAGTAATTCAACACAAATGCTTTTAGTCACTTGCAGAGCAATTTAGTACAAAATGCTTCAGTCACTTGCAGAGCAATTCGGCACAAATTGCAATGTACATATTTTCAAGCTTCCATGGAAGAGTACAAAGGCTTCCATAGAATCATTTATCATACATTATTTCCACAAAATCATTCATCATACATTATTCTTTTCAGACAAATTTATATACAATTTCTTCCAGAGTAAAATCTCATTTTCATCATCATTCATCCTCAAAATGAGCAATTTCTCTACTAAGGACCCTCAAAATCTTGTAACTATTGCGCATATATGTTATAAATTTACATGATTAAGCACCCAAATCAAGTGTGAAAGGGAAAAAGGAATATCAATTGCAATTTGATAGACTTATTTTCTTAAGATTTTATTTCAATCGAAAATTAAATAAAACGGGAATGTCAATTTTAGCTATCACAATTTAGCACTTGCAAAGCAATTATATTTCAACATATCCAGCTCCCGATAACTGTGCTAACCTAGATCAACCAAATTGTCCCTATTTTGCCATAACCTAAAAAAGCCAAAGATCGAAGCATTACCTCAGGCTGTGATAACTGTGCCACTTCGTGAATTCAATTAACTATCGCGTGATGACTGTTGGATCTGATGGTGACAGTGGCTTTGAGTTGTGGATGGCGATTGACAATTTCAGCCATAGATTGTGGTGGATCGCGAATGGTTGGACTTTAGTCGATGAAGGAAAAGGGAAATATTCTACAAACAAAATGTTTCTTGATCTATGCCAAACCCTATGCCTAGAAGAAAGATAACAACTTAAGGATTCTGGAAAACGCTGCTTGATCGCAGATTATTGTGAAACGAAAAGGAAGAGAAAGCAGCTGGCTTTTATCGTTGCTTTTGCTTAAGCCAAATGGTGACATTTTATGGAGAAGAAAAAAAAAAAAGACGAAATGATGTTATTTTGTTTAACTTTTGTGGTTTGACCCGGGGCAAATATCATTTTCATTTTTTGAACTATATAACCATCCTTTTATATTTCGAGCATTACTGCATCTTTTTCACATGACTGAGAGAGAAACTTAGAGATAGTGCATGATAGGAGTGAAAAAAAGCAAGAGGTTTGGCTACTGAAGATCGTGTCAAGACCAAATATTGAAGGTTACTACAATGACAAAGCACCCTTACAATGATTGAGGTTAGAAATTTCTATTATTCTCCACCTTTTTTCAAGTTCAAGGGTATAATAAGCTTTCAGATAATGGATGACAATGCTTAGTACCAAATAATTAATGTGTTAAAAGGTTCAATTATTTTTGGTTTTATATTTGTAGAAAAAAATTGACGAACAAACTTTAGGTTTACTAAATTTGGGGTTTTTGGTTTACTAAATTGGGGTTTTTTGATTTCATCTGTCATTTTGTTGAATTAATGCTTTCATTTGTAAAGATATGTTAATAAAGAGAAGAGAATCATATTGGTGTTGTTGTTACTCTTAGTGATCTTGTTGTTTTTAGGCATTTTGTTTGTAGTTAGTATGATTTTTTTTTTCATGTATTTTGTTTTAGGCTAAAGTTCAAACATTTTTGCATTGAAAACTAAATTTATTTTCAAGAAGCAATCATTTTTTCAAAGTTCTCGTTGCAACTTTGAGTGCATTGTGAACTTCAAACTCTTGTTCTAGTTTGTAATTTTAATGTGAATATCATGTTTATAATTTCATAACAATGATTGACTTGACTCAAAAGTGTCGATTACACCCAAGTATAAGAGTGTCTAATTATAATATAACCTTGTGAATTCAGGTCGAACCACAAGGAATCTATAAATCTAGTAGTCAATTATTAAATAAAAATTAATTGTAGAAAAAGAAATTAATACAAACCAATCTAGAAAAATAATATGGTTATGGGATCCACTCTTGGTTTTCAAATTGTGGTCATAATACTCTCTTATGTTTATATTTTGCATTTCTTTTACTAGTTAATTATTATGCTATTTAATTCTTAATTAACCTTTTGTTTGGATAAATATAGGATCAAGTACTTAATGTGCCATAACTATATTAGAAGGTCGTCATTATATCAAAAGTTCATATAGATACAAGGAGATCTAGATCTACAAATTAATATGACATAAAAGTAACTGGCAAAAAAAAAAAAAATTATAAACATATAACAAATAAAATGTTCTTAAAACTCACTTGAGAATAATTAATTCCATGATTTGAGCCCTTGAGCTTCACCTTTCACCTCAACTTAGAAAATTAGCCACTCATGTATAAAAGAAAAACACTAATTTTACGTAATAAATTTTGTGAAGTACAATATAAGAAAATTGAAAATAAAGGGATAGAAAAGAGATTTTTCCCTAAAATTCACTCTAGATTTACACCCAAAACTCTCATCCTTAAAATTCACCACACAATTCTATCTCATTTTCTTCTTTCTCCTAAAATCTAGCACAAGTTTTGACACACTAATTTGTGAGAGCTCTTGTCTTTATATAGGCAAATTTTGAGTGATCAAGTGAGGGTATTTACATGGTATTTTTGCTGAGCTTACAATCACAATCTTTAGATGAGATTAATAGTACAATCCAAAGGTCTAAAATTTGCAACCCTTATGGGTCGTTGGATTTAACATAATCAATGGTTATGATTGAAGTCAAAGCATGACTTTAATTGCTCATTTGGTCAAGGTAGTTGATCTACCCAATTTGGTGTGCTGAATTTAGTACAACATGGCATATGTAAGCTCGGACACATGGCATGATCTTAACCATTCAGCAATAATGAGGATTAAAGGGCTAGTAAATCCCCGACTGCTTCTGAGTTTTTGGAGAACAATTTCACATTCATTTTTCCAATCTAAGCATCATGATTTAGGGAATTTCCTGTAAAATACAAAAGATGTTAGTGTTATCAACACTGTAACCGAAAAACGATAATTTTAATCTTTATTAACTATGCAATTTTTGGTGTTAATAAATGGTTTTGGTGTTTTACAATAGCTCTCTTCACGTTGTTATTTATTTATGATATATATGTTTTCTTTTAGTAATGTTATTGATTGCATGTATGATTTTTATTTTTAGCCAAACTTGAGGGTGAAGGCTATTGTTAATTCTTTTTCGGCGAAACATTAGAGATTGGCTTCATTCTAGACACTCTTAAGTAGAAGTGGTCCTGATTAATGCTATAGACAAAATGGTGTTTCATAGATGTAGCTATAGAGTGGAGATATTTACAATTTAAGTGACACTGCCTTAGAATGGATTGAAGGAGATAATTGATAATGATCATGAGTTTTTATATCTAGAATTTGTACAAAGATAAGAAGAATATTGAGATAGTAATTGACATGGCGATATTATCATTTAATATGCATAATTTCATCAAAAGGAGGCTGTTTTAGAATAATATTGAAGATGCTGTTATACCTAATGCTAAGAAGCCTAATGTTTTAGATGCATTTCAGAAGTGTCAAAGACAATGAAATGAAGCAATGACAAAATTGTACTAGAGTAGCATAAACAAGTAAGAAGTTCACAAAGGGGTCTTATAAAGAAGTTGTAGAAATAAAATCAACAGCAGAAGTGCATCATTCAAGAAAAAAAAAGCCTTCCAATCCTGATTCTGAACTTGAACTTTGCCTTGAATTTTAACCTTAACCTACTGCTGAACTTGAACTTGAAGTTCATGCGTTATAGCCTCAAATTGAACCTTAAGCTCTACTGAATCTGTAACATTTATGTTAACATAATGTTGATTTTGATGATAACAAACAAAATTAAGAATGATTAAGTTTTTAAAAGCTCAAATTATTTTTTATACATTTTAAATAAATCATTATTTTCACATTATAAAGGTTTTATAGTTGATGGAAAAATGATTTTACAAAATTGGTTGTATTTCAGGTTTATGGTCTAATTGAAAGAGTTTTAAAACTTTAAAATCAACAAGTATTGCTTGTAATTCTGGAGAAGGATTTATTTGAAAAGTTTCATACCCTTTTGGGCCATTTTATAATTTCAAAAAATTTTGAGATTCACAAAATATTTTTAGAAATTCTGAAATGGACCTATTTGTCAAATGTATAACGTTTTTGGCCATAATGAAGTTATGGAAAGTTTTGGGGTCAAACTGTATTTTTGAAAATAGTTCATCAGAAGATCCATCAGAGCATGCATCAGTAGCAAATGGCTAACCGTTTACTAAAAACGCGGTTAACCGATTATTTCCGAAAGCGGATTGTTAAAATGATGATTAAAATTAACCTTGAACCGTTTATAGAAAAAGGGGAACCGATTATTGCTAACCTTGAACCGTTTACTAAAAACGGTTAACCGATTATTTCCAGAAAGCATTTTCTTCAAAGGATTGTTAAAATGATGATTCTGGAAATTAACCTTGAACCGTTTACAATTAACGGTGAACCGATAGTGACAAACAGCAAACCGTTTATTTGAAGAATTGGCTCCAACGGTAACTTTTGAGAATAAACGGTTAACCGTTAACGACTAACGGCGAACCGTTTTCGGGCAGACAGTCTATAACGGCTAGTTTTCAGCTCCAACTATAAATAAGCTCAATCCAATTCAAACAACAAGAACTCCAACGATTATCATTGAGCAAAATATTGAGAATACAACTTTCATTGAGCTTTAAATTCTTGTATTCATCTTATTCATTCACACATTGAGCTTTCATTTGTGATCAAACAAATTGTGTGAGAAAAATTCTTTTGTAATCTTTATCCTTGAGAGATTGTAAGTGTTAGGATACACTTGGGTTAAGAGATTGGGTATAATCTCTTGTTGTAAAGGTCCATTGACACCTTGGAAGTCAATTGTAAGCGTTTGAAGCCTTGGAGGCTTGCTTAGTGAAATCCTCAAGCCCGGTGAGCTTGGAGGCGTGGACGTGGGCGGGGATAGCCGAACCACGTAAAAAATCTTGGAGTTTGCTTTCTCTTCCCTTACTCTCTTTTAATATTGTGCTTGATTGAATTTATTGTTTTTTAATTTGATTAAGGCATTAGATTGGATTGTTGTGTGGTTTTGTTAGAATATTTTTTAAAATACCAATTCACCCCCTCTTGGGTTGCACACTTGTATTTCAAGAACGTGAACTTCTTCTTAAATTCTAGCCTCAACCTGAACCTAAACATCACCCTCATCACGAAGACACATCTATATCTGATAATACATCCACTCTTGAACCATAAATGACCCACTAGATGTGACAAAAAAGTTAAGCCATTTTTCACTAGTAGCAAAAATCCAACTATTTAGTTAATTTGTCCTACAAAAGAACTTGTTGTGAAAACATCCTTATTTCATTAAACACGACTAACTTAACCACAATTTGATCATAACACATACCTATTATCTATAGTTAACCCTTCATTGGATCAGGAAACACCATCTAATAAAGCTATTCACCTCTTGAAGATGATGCTTCAAACAAAGCTGATGGTTGTGAAACTGATTCTTTTAGCTTTTCACAATAGAGACATGTATGTGACTTTATAGTTGAGGATGTTGATGACTTCTATCAATTTCTTACGGTGGATAATCATGATGAAATTGATCTTGATAAAGAGGCAGTTGATCCACTATTATCCTAGTTTTTCAATATTATCCTTTACAACAACTTTAAGAAAATGCTATCTCTACAAAACCTTAGGTAGCAATAGTTGCACTACTTACATAAGACTTAGCATCACAAATTGATCAAGTATAGTCTTCGAAGAGAAAGGTAAAGTTGCCATCCTCTGCAAAGAATGTAGTCTAAATTTCATAAAGAGAAGCTAGCAAAATGAAGCATTAGTTGTCAAAGTGAGGCTTCATAATCTATAGCTGTTCCAAGAAAAGTTTAGAACAAGAAAGCAAAGAAAAGGAATATAAATATAGTGGATTTGGAGCATATAATGAGCAGGCTCAAGAGAATATAGAAGAGAAAGTCAAGCATGGATATGGATTATGTTGCTAGCCACCATCATAATCTGTTTGTCATGATGATGAGTTGTCAAAAGTATAGATAACTTTTATGTATTTTTTGAGTCAGAAGATGATATTGATCTAGAGAATAGGAACCTCAATATAATAAAGATGAACATGATGCAAAGGATGACTCATAATGTTATTGTTTTCATTGAATCAAATGCTCGAAGATTATGGTATTGCTCAAGATATTCTTATAGTATATTGTCATAACACAAATGCGATTAATATTTCAAGGAATCTTGTTCAACATCCTAGAACGCATGTTAAACATTATTTCATTTGTGACTTTATAAAAGCAAGATTATATCTCTGGAGTGCATTAAAACAAAAAATTAGCTTAATGATGACTAAAGCTTTGGATACATCTAGATTTGATTCTTTAAGAAAAGCTATAGATACTAGTTCTATGTGGTCATGTTCTACAACATTATATATATATATATATATAATAAATTACAAATTAAATGCTTACATTTAATTGAAAGCTTTAGAGAGAAAATTTAGAAAAGGAAAATTAGAAAGACTTGAGAGAGAGAGAGAGAGTTTTGAGAGGAGATAGAGAGAGAAGTGAAGAGAGAGAGGAGGAAAGGATAAAACAATAGATAAAATTTCTTTTTTAATAGTAGAATAGTTCTTCTGACATTCATTCCAATGAGCAGAAACATATTGTACTACTTGTTCTTTATTATTCTCAACTTGTTTTAATATTCCACCATAACCTAAATCTGATGCATCAGTCTCAACAATTTTAGGTAATGTGAGATTAGCAAGAAATAAACATGGAATATCTTTAACTATGCTTTTTATCTGTTTTACGACATTAGTATGATTCTCTGACCATGCAACAGGGTTCTTTTTTAACCTATCATGCAATGGTTTTGCTATTCTGTTTATATTAGGGCAGAAGTCAAGAACATAATTTAAACTTCCTAAAAATCTTTGTAATTGAGTTTTGTCAAGAATTTTATCAGGAAATTTATCTGTGAAAGCAAGGGATCTTTCAATAGGAGTGATAGTTCCCTTTGATATATAATGGCCAAGAAATCGGATTTTAGTTTGGAATAGGGAAATTTTTGAACTAGAAATGGCTAGGCCTGCTTTTCTAGTTGCAAAATAAAAAGTCTTAAATGCTTAAAATGTTGATCTATTGACTGGGAAAAAATCAATACATCATCAATATAAACAATGCAAAAAATTCAAAGTGAAAGGATTATAAATGTCATTCATAATTCTTTGAAATTCTGAAGGTGCATTTTTCAAACCAAAGGGCATTACTGTCCATTCATATTGGCCGAATGGAACAGTGAAAGCAGTTTTGTAACGGTCTTTAGGGTGAATTTGAATTTGCTAGAATCCTGACTTCATGTCAAATTTTGAAAATATGAATGCAGAGTGGAGTTTTTGGAGTAAATCTTTTTTATTAGGTATGGGATACCTAATCCATTTTAATGCTTTATTGAGGGGTTTGTAATTTATTACTAGTCTTGGTGTTCCTCTTTCTATTTCAGAATTTTTATTGACATAAAAAGCGGCACAAGACCATGGGGACCTTGATTTAACAATAAGTCCCTTGTTCTCCAAATCTTTAATTTCTTCTTTACAATGTTTTTCTAATTCCATATTCATTTGAATAGGGCGGGCTTTAGTTGGTATTTGTTTTTCATCAAAAGAATTTTCATATGGCAAATCTACCAAATGTTGTTTTCTGTTCCAAAAAGCAGTTGGTAAATCAGCACATATTTCTTTTTCAATTAATGCTTTAAATTCAGAAATTTTTCTTTGTATAAAATCATTTTTTAATTGATTTTCTATTCTTTGTAGGTTTAAATCTTTTTGTAAACAGGTTAGATTAGCCTGTTTTGATTTAAGCAAGACATTTATTTGGTTTTGATGAACAGAGTTAGCTTTTATAATATTTAAGTTTCTTGTTTTAGGTTTTTCTATAAAAGGAAATTTTAATTTGGTTTTTCCCGCTTTAAAAGATATACCATTATAATTTACAGTATAGGGAGTTATAAGATTTATGAAAGGTGTTCCCAATATAACAACATGATGGATGTCATTTGTTAGGAAAAAAGTAGTTTTAAATTCGAAACCACTGTTAATAACAGATGCTTCTACTTTAGAATGAATGTTCAATTTTGAATTGTTGGCGGCAGAAAGCTTTTCTTTTGTTCTTTCTTTATATTTATCTGGAACAAAAATCTCTTTAATACAATTTAAATCGGCACTAGTGTCAAATAAGGCAATGGTATCAATTTCAAGTTCTTTGGAAAAGACTAAGGTAATCTTTATTAAATATTTTCTTGTAGTAATTTGATTTAAAACAAAAAGAAAATCATTGGGTACAGATTCAATGTTTTCAAGTTGTAAATCAATTTCTTTTTCTCCATCTGAACTTGATTCTTTATCAGAATTGTTTTCTAATTGTTTTTGCAATAGAAGTTGAATAGTTTCTGAATCATTCTTTTGTTTTTCTTTTAATTCTTTAATCTCAAGTTAATATCTTTAATCTCTTTTTGAAGGTCTTGGATATTAGGAAATCGCTTTTTCTTTTTATCCAAGATTTGAGTCAAATCATAAGTGTTTTTCTTTATTATTGAAATTTTTGATGTTTCTGCTTTATCTCCTACCTCTAAAGTTTTTAAAAGTTTATCAAGATAATCCTTTTGCAGGGTAGGATCAGAAATGTGTTTAACCAATTCAAGAAAAGTTTCTTGATCTTTAGTTAAAACATTGATTTTCTTTAAGTAAGATTCTGATTGGCTTGAGTCAGAATCATTCGAATCTGGAATCGATTCTGAGAATCAGAGTCAACTAATTCGTCAATCTGTAAGGATTCATTATCTCCTGACATGGAAGATTCAGAATTTGAAGACTCTATCATTAAAGAGGCTATTTTTGAAAATATTTCTTCATCAAGGCCAAGTTCGTGAAGCTTTCTGTTCATTCTGCAAAACTTTGCAGTGTGGCCTTTCATTCCACATTTAAAACACGTGGCTTCTTTGTAATTAAAATAGGCTTTTTGTTTGGGCTTGAATTCTTTCTTTTTAGAGAAGCGTTTTTTATAAGGCTTTGAAGGTTTCTTATAAAAGGTTTCTCTAGATTCTTGGAAAGGTTTTCCATATCTTTTAAATTTGTAATGTTTTTTGTAAGTTTTCGTAGAACACTTACCATTACAATCTTTGGAAGTAGGAGTTTTAAAGGGGTCATAGTTGAACTGTTTACAGAAACTACCTAATTCTTGCTTAGACTTTCTAAGCTCCCATTTAAGTCGTTTCTGTAATTTCAAGTCTTGACATATCTTTAAACCTTCTTTATTAACAAAACTGACAAGTTCACCATAGGTGAGTTCATCGTAAGGAATACGATTGTCATATAAGGCTTTAATGGAATTTCTAACTTTTTCTCCTAAAAGGGTTGGTAAACCTGCAAGGAATTTTTCCTTCCAAGTTATATGATTTGCATCATCCCTAAGGAAAAGTCTGGTAAAGAATGTAGTTTTGTAGTCTTGGAATTCACTAAGTTTTCTACATCTTAGATTATGTAGAAGCTCAACATTTTTATCTCTGAGGTGAGAAGGGTCACCTATGAAATGGAGTGATATAGTCAAAATCAAGGTAGCAACAGCATCTTGAATTGGACTATTGGTTTCATCCAGAATGGGGATTCCGTCCTCATCTGTTTGAATAGAATTTAGGATGTTAATTGTTGCTGATTAGTGAGAAGATGGTCCCTATATATATATATATATATATATATATTTGCATCTCATGACATGGTCAATACATTATTTGCATATGTTCTTGCATGAATTTTCTTTATTTGAATCACTATGTGCATAAAGGCCTTGATTTAATGACTTGAAGGCTTGAAATAATTTTTGATTTGTTTAATTTAAACTAATTTTTAATTTAAACTAATTTTTATACACATATGTCTTTGAAGTCTTGATTCTAACTTGATTTTTTATTTTTGGGACTTTTGATGTTTAGATTAATGGATTGAACATTGACTATATGCTTTTGACTATTATCTCAACTATACATATCAAGTTGTGCAGAAATCTTAGTCCAAAATAGCTATCTTCAACTCTAAAGAGTGAAACTATCTTTGAGTAATCTAAGTTTACGTATCACAAATATAATAGAGAACAAATTACTATGAAAAAGGCTACCTTAAGAAGTAAAGTAAAAGCTATTGGCTGTAGGCACTTGAAAAGGAAGGGGAAAAAAAATCCTAAAAATTTATGTGTAATAGAAAGAAAAATTTTATTATTGCAATCTCTTCTCATGATGCCTGTTATATTGAAAAGATCAATTTGGGGATTAAGACGATAAGGTTAGCTGGACTAATTTTTTAATTAGTTTGACTTATTCATTCTATTTTTAAATCCAAATGTTGTTGATTTTAAGAAAAATCAAAGTTGAGTCTTGATGGATTTTAATCACACACAGAAGAGTTTAAATTTCATTAATCTTCTATTGGTTTACGTGATAATGTTTGATTATCTTGATTTTGTGTGTATTGTGATGACTATTGATGAACATGTCTCTTTAGTTTTTCAAAAATCATATTTTATTTTACAAAATGGCATATTAGCTTGTTGTGTTTTTAAATTAAAAAAAAATCATGTCTTATTGAATAAAATTCTTTTTATTTGTTTCATTTATCAAAAGGGCGTTTTAGTTATTATTGCAAGGATGATTGCATGAACATGAAACTTATATGTGTCCATTTTATTTTTAGAGTTTTTCACAATTTAAGGTTATACTTGATAAATTTTAGACATTTAGGGCCATTCATATATTCTACAGTATTTAGGGACCTGTAGTAATTATCCTTTAAGAGCTTAAACTTTTGCAAATGAGCACAAAACTTTTCCATATTATGTAGCTTTCCAAAATCTGATGCAATTTTCAACATAGTCCTTCTGACATGATTTTGCATTTTACTTGTATTTTCGTGATTTTTCATGTGTAAAATCCTTATTTATGATTTTATTTCGAAATACCTTAGCTATTATTGTTGTATAATGATTATATTACCTTATTTGAGTAGTTTTGTTATTTATTGGAAGTATAATTAATGATTCCTTCAAAATACAATTTCCTACCCAATGGCGGTGCCGCATCAGAGCTAGTAGGGGAAAGCCCCAGTTTGATTTTTCAAAAGTTACAAATTGTCCCACTTTTAATTCGATTTACCATAAAATCCCTTGTTAAAATTTAAAAATAACTAAAATATTAGATATTTGTTTTTACATCTCTAACTCATAAAAAAAATAATTATTTTGAAACTCTTAGGACTTAACCCTTTTTACACAAAAGAACAAAAACTACTCATTTTACTAAGTTTTATTCATATTGATTTTTCTTCAATGGATCTTATGGCTTTTGAAATTCAAATTGATGTTTGCTTTATGGACGTGGGCTTTGATGACAAAATTTCAAGATTAAAGGGATTGGTGAACTAGTGAGAAAAATAGTTGATACTAAAAAAAATAAATTGTATTCATTAATTTATTTATTGATGATATTATTATTGATTTTACCAGTTGCCATAACTACAGTAGAAAGGGCATTTTCAGCTATGAATTTTACAAAAAATCATTAGTGAAATCAGATGGGAGAAACTAATTGTATATACAGAAAACGATATATTTTGTAATCTTGATGATAGAGTTATTCTTTAATATTTTCAACATATGAAAACATGTTAAGGACAATTATAAATAGGGGTGAGCAAAATTGAGTTCTGACCAGATTTAGATGAACCTAATTGGGTTTTAGATTAATCGAGTTCGAAAAAAGGTCAACCAAACTCAACTTGACTTTTGGATCGGATTGGATCAAATTATGTTTGAATCATATCTGGAAATCGAGTTGAGATCAGATCGAATTTGGTTTGGGTTGGCACTTCAACTGTCTTAAGTACCTCTAATAGATCAAATATCAAAATGCATCAATTATGTAACGCATGATTTTCCAATTTTTATCGCCTTTCAATATTGCCTAAGGTTTTAATAACTTTATGAAATGAGAGTTATCATGACACTTTTAGACTTAAATCAATAATACTTAGAGAGTAAATGATGTGTTTTTAGTGCATTTTAGTGACATTTTGCATTAGCATCCATTTTAGTTTCATTTTAAAAAATTGAGTTGTTTTAGAACAATTTGTGCTTAGATTATATGCTTAATTGTAGGTGACCGAAAGTTTAAGTTTTAAGAAAGGAATGCTGCTGCAACAGACTTGCACAAGTAATAAAAGAACTTGGCTATAGAGGAATTGAATCAAGTCTAAAACAGTCAAAATGCTATACGTGTTGCTGTAGCAATTCTGGAGTTATGACATTGGATTTCGTGCACAACAACTAAAAGATTGCGATCTAAAGTTTCCAAAAATAGAGAATACACTCCAGATACTGTTGGTTGCCCTAATTCTGAGTCATAAAAGGAGCATGCTTGCAAAGGAAAGGATGAGTCGTCACCTAAAGGGATAAACTGCAAAAAAACAACATGAAAACAAAAATTAAGAGATAGATTGGAGGCTGTAACAGGGAAGAAGTCGTAGAGATCAATCGGAAATCAGTTCTTCTCATTATCTTCTTGTTTTCTATTTATTTACGGGGATATATTTGATGGCTAAAAGTATTTTATTTACTGTTTTATCTAGAATTATGAACTAAGTTCTATTTTGGTTTAGTGATAAATGATCTTGATAGATGATTGACTGATATATATGCGTTGCTCTGTGTTTGCTATAACATTTTATCTTAATTATATTTAATTTAATTCCTTATTTTGGTTGGCCACTCATTTAGTATATACTAGCTAAGAAAGAGCCTAAAAATGTCTGACTTAGTGGATCTCATTAAGACAATATTTGGTTTTTAGATTGGATTTCTCAAGTTGAGTTTATCTCAATTTGAATAGGGCCATATTTGATCTAAAATTAGTAATGAACTAGATATAAAAATTTACTTTATAGGGTAAAGGGAACCTAGAACGTTTAATGTTATATTTAATGTTGGTATAACAATTAATCACTATTAATTTGCATTAGATAAAAGATATCTAATAGACAACAGCTGAAGATGAATGAGAGATTTGCCTAGTGCTGTAGTAGATGTTGTAGGAACAGTACTATAATTGAAAAAATAGTCAATGATATTAAGTGAGTTTATTCACTTAACAATTCTATTCCCATTGATTACATCCTAGTGTTTGACGTCAGAATATTCCTTATTTCATTTTATTTGTTGCATTTTTATTTTAATTAATTCATTAGATTCATTAGTTTTTTTATTTTCAATTAAAACAAGACTGTACTATTAAGGTTGCTGTAGCAAATCTGATAACATCAATTTATGTAGAGATAATTAAAATACTCATCAGTATATTACTTGTTGTGTACACTTGCACATTGACACTTATAGAATTAGAAATAATACACCGGGTTTTTTTTCCTAAATAGTAGACATTTGTCATCTTTTGTTATGTGAGTGGACTATTATAAGAAGGTATTGATTGGCCCAAAAATGGCCACAATCGAGACAGAAGGAGTTTGTTCCGTTCGGGGCTTTATATAGGCATTTGGATGAAAGGCAACAAAATTAATACTTATAATTTTGCAAATTATGGTTTATAAAAAATTGTTAATTTATAATAAAAAAATAGCGAGATAAAAAAATTATATTCATAATAAAATGCCAATTGCAAAGTTACCAATAAGAGAATTAGGTTGGAGACAAACAAAAAACAACCAACAATTATATATCAAAAGAACGATATATAACAGTCATAGTGCAATAGATTCGGTCAAAGTGGAGCAACTGTCAATGGCTTTTTGGGTTTTGTCGGCAACTACGGGCGCGTTTACATGAATCACTGTTGTGCCATCTACTAGACGATCTCCGATCTATGCTTCGTGAGTGCTGTCACGACAAGGCAGTGTGTATGTGACTATAGTGAGTAGTGTACTACTGCTGCTGATATGTTGTTGTGTTGCACTGTTATGTGAGTAAAGAAAACGAGAAGATGAGACTGAATAGTGAATTGAGTCAAATGTCTAATGTCAATTAGGTTTAGTTTTATTTTTTTTTCAAGACCAGCACAATCGAATTTTCGAATCAAATGAAGTTTAACTCGATCTGATCGAGTTGGTTGAAATTTATTTGATTAGATTGGGCAAATAATCTAATTCGATCCTAACCCAATTTTTTTAATATGTTAATAATTTTTATTTTATTTGTTGCCCCTTTTTAAATTATATTACTATTGAATTTAGTCCCTGCTAAATTAAATTCTTAACACTGCCGTTGTTGCTCTTACCTATATAAAGTCCAGGTTATCTCTTTATAAAAAGGCTCTTGTTTAGCTCATCTTCTCATTCTTTCTCATCCAAATAGTAGCCTATCTCTGTAGAGCTTCTCTTTTTAATTTTTTTTTAAGTTTTGCATCATGGTTTCAAAGGATCAAGTTCCATGAAGAAAAGATAAAAAATGCATGTTAAACAAGTAAAAGAAGTAGATGCTCTTGGTGATTTCAACGTGCATAAATCTGATCAAATTAATGTGTTGCATATTGCTCATGAATAAGAGGAAGATCACAACCTGTAGCCTATGACAGAAGCTGCATCGAAATTACTCAACATACAAGGATGAGGTACGTATGTCAACTACACTGACTCACGTAAAATTTTGTTGGATCTCATGATGGAAATGTTGATTCAGTTAAAAAAGATCCTAGTGAAGCCAATTCAAATAAGTATTTCTTAAAGTCTCCAATTCATTAGGTCGATAACCACTCAATATTTATGTGTTAGTTTATGCTTATAACAAAAGCTACTTTACTCGTCCTCCTAATGATGGTCTTGAATTCTTGTTTTCAAGAAAATTTCTTCATGAATGTAGTGTTGCTATTTCTAAGTTTATTCTTTTATATATTAAACCATCTATTAATTTTGCTAGTGTAGGAAACATCATCAAGAATATTTCTTTATATACACCAAGCTTAGTTCATGAATTCTATGTCAATTTGAATGAGAATATTACGAATAAGACTAAGCCTAGTCTTCTCTATAAAATTTATCTAAAAGGACGTATATTGGAGTTTTCCCTTTCCTTAATCAATCGTCAATTAGGGCGTAGAGGTGTTTTAACACATAGTGCCCTAAGGTCAATTGGTCTAGGAGTCACTGGCCTAAAGTTCGCTACATGGGTTATAGATATATTGTTTGCTTATTTATTAGAAACCCGAGTAATTAAGTCCGTAGGGGTGCTTCAACACTTAGTGCCCAATTGGTCTGGGACTCACTGACCTAAAGCTCGCTATACGGGTTAAACATGTAATATTTTAAAAATATGTGTGAATAATCTACTGCCTAAAGAGAGAATTTCTAATGAATTTTGGAACGAAAATGTTGTTTTTCTTTTAATGAAGCACCATAAGTATTGTGTTAGTTACTTGAGCACGAAAGAATGTTTGATGATATTCTGGATAATGAGTGAACATCAATGAGGTAAAGAAATTTGGGAGAGTTCATTTACATGTGAATTTGTAAACCTTAATTTAATATAACACTTTAATTGCTAGGGGCTAACAATAAGCTGGTTGAGGGCTGTGATTAGTGTTAAAAATTATTTAATTATCAAGCGATAATAATGTTATTTTGTGCTTAAGTTATAATTTTTGTGTTTATGTAATATATTAGAAATTATTAATTTTATTTTAAATATATCTAATTTTGTGTATTTTTGTGTGTTTATTAAAAAAATATTAATTTCACGTAAATCGAGGCTCCAAACAGTTAAACCGAGGTCAAATTTAGATTCCGGAGGTCTGAAAATCTTAAGATCAGTCAAGATCGGCTTAAAATTGGGCTTGTGCAAAAAGAGTTGACTATTCCTGTTGACCGAGCACTGATTGGATGATGAAATGAGCTTACAATAGACATGAGTGCATAGGATAGCTAGCAATTTTGACTGAATCTCAACCGTTCATAATTCAATGGCCATGATTGTGCCACGTGGCAGTGGTTGGTGAAGCAAGTTGTATAATCCGAATCTTTGTATTCGGGTCGACCCGATCCACCCATTAACTCACCGAATCTCAACCGTTCTTTGGCCAAATCAGACGAGTCAAATGATGCCACATGTGATGTTGACTTTGGAAGTTTGACCAGCCACTGGATCTTGATCTAAATGTGGTGAGGAGGACATACATGAAGTTTTTGATGGACCGCAAAGCACTGGATTATGAATTTATTTTTCTATAAACAGAGCCTCATTTTTATGTTTTTAATCATCTTTCTACAACTTCCTTCTTCTCAAATTCTCTCTATCTCCCTGTAATCTTGATTCTCATGTGTGTTTTTAACATTTTGTACAATAATTTTTATAAATAAAATTAGTTTTATTTTTAATTTTAGTTGTTTTTATTACTTTTAATTATAAGTAATTTAACTTTAATATTTCTTTTTATTTCAATTATGCTTAACTAAATAATATTAGTTAAGGCAAAGTGAAACTCTTAGGAAATAAATGTGATTTAATCAAATTTTATTTTTAATTTTATAAATTAAATTATTTTTGATTTAATTTTATACATATTTTATATTTTGAAATTTTAATTTATTGTAGACAAACAAATGAATTTGGTACAATAAATTCTTAAGATCTTAATATAAGGTATGGTAAAATGGTATTTTGACTTATTGTAGACAAATTAAATTTTGCCACAATAAATACTTAATCCATCATAAAATTAAAGGGAAAATAATAATAATTTATATAATTAATCTTTTGGGCAATAAATCTAAAACAAATAGTAAAAAAAATTTATTAAGTTTTATTTACTATTAAGAGTGGATCCACAACCCTAACTATGTCAATTTCATAGTTTCATTTAAATTAAGTTGTTTATATTCAAGTTTTAATTTTAATTTTTAGATAAAATAAAATAAACAAATTAAATCTTTTATCTGTGGATCGACCTCGGACTCATCGAGTTATAATACAAAAAGACACTCTTATATTTGGGAGTTTAAAATTACTTTTAAGTTTTGTCAGCATCAACAAGATGGGCCTTAGCATGATGCTACCTAATTGTCATGGGATAAGTTTTTATGCAGCACACCCCCACGATACTTAAACAATTCTTATTTGAAAGTTGCTAAGCCTTGAGCTTTTCGACTGGTTAAGGTAAAATTGTTGCAAAAGAGTCAGAGAGAAGCTAGAACAATTGAGCCAAAGAGAGTTTGTACTATTAATTTACAAGATTGTGTGCGTGTGTAAGTATGCTTGAGAGTTTAGAGAATGCTTTGAATTGCTCACAAGTTACTTGATCTTGTAAGTGCTCGGATTCAGAGGGTTGGCTATTTCTCTTGTTGGAGAAAAATTAGTTTTTAAATTTTTATAAAACTTTTTAGGACTGATCTCATACAATATATAAGAACTTGCAATCTATAAATCGTACCTTAAAAATCTGAGAAGATGAACAATCTTTACTTTTTCCGCTGAAGTGATTTAGGCTCTTAGATCACGATCTGTCACCACCACTCCTGTTAGATCACGATCCGCCACCAAATAATTTTTTAGGTTATGACTCAAGTTTGATCTGCACTTTACGTGTGGGCGCCTTTATCACCACTAAACGCAACTAGCAGGAGAAAATTTTTCTCTCAACAATTAGAGAGAAAAATTCTTTTTCTCTGAACTGTATAATGCGGCTCAATCTATTTTTTTTAGAGAAAATAAGTCTTTTGATATCTCCCTTTAGTGAAAACCCTAGGCTCCAAATAATAAAAATCAAAAGTTGCGTTACTTGTATTTTCTATAGGGGGCCCACCTTGTAAAATAACATAAAACCCCTTATACACAAGCATATTAAATGGAGCCTCCCATTAAATGATATATTTAGGTTTTTGAACCAAATAATTAGTTATCTTGCTTATTAAGCGCTGTGCAGGCAAGGGAAGAGAGGGGCTGAGCTGATGTGAGGGAGAGACACGCTCACAAGGAAGCTGAGACGGGCTGAATTGAAGTTCTGCTCTGCGCCATGTGGAGAGGGAGAAGAGAAACACGAAGCAGAGAGGCGAGGGAGAGAGGTCTGCACCGTGTGAAGAGAGAGAAACGTGAGAGAGATAGGCGAGGGAGAGGGGTGTGGCCGTGTGGGAGAGAGGTCGGCGTGAGCTGCAAAATGCAAATTGAAATTTAGGGATTTGCTATTTGGTTTTTATGTTTTCAATTAAATATAATATATTATAAATAAATCAAACTGAACTGATTGGTTTTTCGGTTCGGTTCGAAAAACTAATCGGTTTGCTAATTTAAAGCCATTCGGTTTTTATTCATAGAACCAAATTAAACTGAACCGAATTTTTTCGGTTCGGTTCGGTTCGGCAAGGCAAAAACCGAACCGTTTGCCCACCCGTAGTTCAACCTAAATATGTTATTCAACATATAAAAGCTTCCTTAAGGTGTTGGCGTCAAATGGAATATTTGGCTGAAGTTGAGAGGGTGCTCTTCATCGGTATGTTGATTGCAGGAGACAAAACGAGCATGCCGCAAGCGGGACCAAAGTCTGGTAATCGACAGTGGTGAAGAAGTGCTGGCACTATTGGGAGGGAAGGCTAGTGAGCTTAGTAGCGATATTTTACTAGCCTATGCCTGCCTCTCTTTTCAAAATTTGCATTTGGTCAAGACTTGCGTCAACATGAGAGAGAGATGGGGGGAGGGACAGAGGCGTCTTCTTAATTTATTATTTAGAATTTAGTTGTGAAACGACATCATTTTTCGTTTTCCAAGCGGCTATAGAAAGTAGTTTTTTTTGTTGACTCTTTTGGTGATCGGTCTCCAACCGTTTCAGTCGGTTAAAATTTCATTAGTGTTACGTACACATGGCATATTTTTATTGGTTAACAAGTTAATTCACGGGCTATATCTTACGCAAAACATAACTTAGGGGGATCCATATTATGATTGGGAATAGTAGGTGGGTTGTTTAGCCGTAATTTCTATTAACGCCAAACAACTACTTTTTTTTTTAAATTTGGGTAACGTAAACTTCCTTCAAAATTATTACAAAATATTAATAATGTAGTACTATCTTTACTGTTCACACGACATTTTCTTCAGTTTCAAGAAAACGTAACCTAACTTGCAAGTTTCATCCCCGTCGTCCTACACAACACAAATCCTTGAAGTTTTTGTTTTAAACTTTTTATTCATTATTTTTTTATAGTTTTTTTTTCACTTTTTTTTTCTTTTTAACAAAGCATTAAAGTAAGGATTGATTGAAGGTATATATTTCCTTTCAAACTAATAGATATATCACGGTTGAAATATCTAATTTTTCCACCACCAATATATTTCTTTGGTTTAATAATCGATAGCTCTTCACCTCATTCTTAAAATTTAAAGTTTGAATCAACCTATATGATTAGTGGGAGTAGGGATTTCATATTATCTACATTAAGTGAAGTTCAACTAAGCCATCCGATAAGTAGATTTGATTAATAAATCCAATACCAGATTAATTGTTAGATATACATTTGACTGAAAGTCTTAAATATTAATTGAAGAAACTTGGATCTTTGATATTTTATCTAACATCCATAGAGGTTTGTTAAAGATCTTAACAAATACGTAGTTCAAATATTTTTATTAAGAAGATTTAAATTACCCTCATTTTTCATTCTTAAAAAAAAATTGTTTTCAATCTTAAATAAAATTCTAAAATCAACTTTCTACAATAGAAGTTAACTCCCCATTTTTTAGTCTTCACCGCTTCTTACCTTATATCCTTTTTTTTTTTCCTTGACGCTAAGAGCAAGTTAAATCTATGATTTTTTAAATGACATGTGTTAAGATCTCCAACAAAAATTTTAGGAGATATTAGATCAAAAAAAGATTTAGTGATAAACTTATAAAGTTAGGATATAAGAAAGCTAATATAAAAAGCTTGTATTTTGTGATACTTTATGTGCTATTAATTTATTATAGCTAATATAAAAAGCTTGTATTTTGTGATACTTTATGTGCTATTAATTTATTATACTGTTATGAAATTATCTTATTAATGATTTATAAAAAACGATGAACAAAACTTTTATAACAGAAATCCCTCCAGTAGTCATAATTATAATATTGTGAACCCAAATTAATTTTTTTTTACCCCTTCCTCCCTAGGATATGAACTCAGGTGATCATTTAAATAAATATACTTGAAAACCCGTCACACTCGTGTTCTTTATTTAGCTAATCATAGAATTAGCTAACTTTATTTATTTATTTATTTTGATGGGTAATTCTCGTTTAGTCATTATATTTTGACTTAAGTATCCATTTAATTCTTATATATTAAAAAATACATCAAAACACCCTTACAATTAAATATGTTACATTCTTGTCATTACTTTTTATTTTCTTTTACAATAATATCATTCCAGCAATATTCTTGATGTTAATTAATTTATCGATAAAATAAATTAAAATGTAACCAATAGTTATTTATTTGTAAATTAATCAATAAATATCAGTGGTAAAGAACTAATATTTTTCATACCTGTGTAACCATCTCACTAACAATTATTTTATAAAATGTAATTTACCAAATTAATCCTAATTAAAATTAAAATAATAATATAAATGTTTGAGTAAATTTTAATGTTAGTTTTAGGTTAATTTGATAATTATTATTTTTTTATTATTTTAAAGAAAATTGTTGCAAAGGTATTATTGTAAAAAAAAAAAACATAGAAGAGTATCTTAGAGTATATTTTAAATATAAAAATTAAATGAACACTAACTTCAAATATATATAGACTAAACCAACAAGTAGCCCGTTTTAACCATTAAAGTTAGAAATTTGAAAATATAAAGCACGCTAATATGTAGGAAAGCAGAAGACAATACTGGCTTAAACATTTGTTACCATAATTGCATAAAACATCGAATCTGCGATACACACACTACTAAGGATAACTTTTTAGTTTATATATTTATTGAAGCATAACCCAACTAGCAATTAAATAAGAAATTAAGCTTAAACAACAGATTTAAAATTAAAAAAAACACACATAAAACATTGATTAAGCTAGCCGTCTTTGCTTTATACCAAGCTTGTCGGTTAGCTGCTGGTAGCAGCACCATAAAGATGCCTAGCATCCCTTTGTTTCCCCCAGTCATGAAGCCTCAAGTGTAACTCAGCCGCAGCAATCAGGAAATGGACGGCCTGAATTGGAGTCAAAATATCAATAACAGCTTTAAGCGTTTTCAGCCGTAGATCATCAGCAGTGTGAAAGATCTCCTCCAACTTTGCCTCTTTAGTTACGAAATTGGACTCAATTTGATCATCCATAAGCCTGCGGTCGTTATCCTGACGGTCATCATTGGTACTCATCAACTCAGTGACAACATGTGATAACTCCACCAGGGACGAATCTGCAACCGTCTCTTGATACTTTGCCAACTTCTCAGACAAGTCCTTCTCTTCCTTAATTATAACCCGTTGTAAGCCATCAACTCGGGTGAGTTGAGTGGAAGAGAGATCACCCAAGTCACCGGAACTCAACCCGCGAATCAAGTCATGGAGTTTGCCTTCGAGTTGTAAGCCGGATATTGAGTAAAGCAAGTGAAATGCCATGCTGGGTCGCCAGCCACCAATCCAAAGAAAAGAATCCTCAAGTGAACTTCTCCATGAAGGATTCAACATACCCAGCACGTCTAGCTTCACCCATCTTGACTTGGCTCGATAATACTGCTCGTAATGCTCAACCACGACACGGACTTGTTCTTCAAAATTGCTGCTGTTGTTTTCTTGCTGTTTGGAAGCAGAAATGAGAGCTTGTAGATGTTGGTTTTGCTCGACAAGCCAGCTCTCGAAGAATTTTTGAAAGCTTTCGCCATCAGAATTATTGTTATCACCGTTTCTGATGGCTGCAGCGGATGAAAGGAATGTGGCTATGCTGCTTGGGAGCACGGACATGGATAAGTCAATGAATCAGTAGAGAAAACGCCGCTGGCTTGGCCTTGGCGCATACACTTGTGGCCTTTTATAATATATCCACGACAAAAGCGCTAACATGCAGTGGCTGTCTAGGTCGGTTACCCTATGAACCGCATGCAGCAACATGCAGTTAATTTAATTATATGAAGAGTGATGATACAGTTACAAACTCTTGTATAAATTTATATTGTATAAATTGATGTGGCACTAATACATTGGTTGAATGAAAATATAAAATAATAAAAATAAATCATGTGGGCCAAGAGATATTTAATTCAATTAATTTTATCATATCACATCAATTTGTACAAAATAAGTTTATATAAGAATTTGAGACTATATCATTACTCTTATATAAATGCTTATTTAGTCCGTATTGTTGGTGTCAATTCCATTGCTGTATGTTCCAATTGCAAGATTTTTAAGTTATATTAAACAAAAATATTATATTTAATAATAAAAAAAGTTAAAATCTAATAGTTATAAAAGTTATTATAAGTATTTTTTTTAGATAACTTTTTGAACGGTAAAAATTAATTGAATAGGCATAAAAGAATATTTTATTACTACTTATATATATTAAGTGTTGATCCGATTTGAGACTTTTACTTTATTAAAATTTGGCATAATACTATTAAGTCAAGTGGGTTAATAACTTTCACAAATATTACACCATTAAATATATGATTTAATAATATTTTAAAGAAAAACTCCATAATACATCAGAGGTAATACAACTAATTGATGTATGTATAATATGTATAATTGAATTTAATGTAACCACTACTTACATAATAATCTTTTAAAATAAATACTCACATATCATAATATCATTTACATATAATTATATATTTTCTCTAATGTGTTATAGAATTTCTCTATTTTTAGAATCAACAAATGCATATTTTCATTGGAACATTTATAATATATAAAATGTGAAAGAGATGGGATAACAAGATCTAGATATTTTAACTAGGGTATACAATTGGTGGCGATCACGTAGCAAGAGAGGAAATGGACGCGGTGACACACGCTCCAAAGGTGTAGAAGATGTGATTTGTTTGTTAGTCTCTATTTCTTGTTTGTCATTTCTCTCTTAAACAAACCAGGTTTTGAAACAATGGGCGTGGGTGCATGTGTTGTTAACTGATGTTTGTAACTGGGTTTTACTGTTGTTATTAGTTTATCAGCCAGTTGGACTTGTCTCTTTGCATAATAGTTCTGCATTGTACGAGATACCGACATCATGTATAATTAATTTAAAAACTAAATGGATTCAATGCTCTAGGAGCCATATACACACATACATACATACATACATACATATACATATACATACATATATATATATATATATAGAGAGAGAGAGAGAGAGAGAGAGAGAGAGAGAGAGCTGTTGATAAGTATATATGTTTATAATAAACTAAACCTTAATTATTGTGTGTTGTTAGCCTCCATGGGCATCACCGAGTGTTTTTCAAGTAATTGACTGATCAAATTTGAATTTTGAGACAAATAGATGTTAAAATTTTGATCTTTGCGCACCTACCATCTCTCTATCTTTTAGAAACTTAAGGAAAACAATTAATTTTATGTTTTTATAAATACAAACGTGACACAAAATATAAAAAAATCGCTAAATGTTACATCAATGCTGGATTCAAATTATCTAATATCTATAATTTCTTAACTTACTAAGCTCGTTTGTTTTTTTTCCCCAACTTTCTTTAAATTGTAGCTAGTTTTTTTTACAAAGAAATTACTAATATATTTTTTACATAAATATTTCTTAAATTGTTATAATTTATGGAGCGTTACAAAACTGGGATTAATTGAGAATTTTGTTATGGATCTATGTGGGAAGTAGTCTAGTTTAATAAATTAATTGTAAATAATGAAAACTTAGAAAACCAAAATAGAAGAAGTAATGAATAAGAAAATCAGCCAGAAAGCCTTTATTATTAGCAAAAAAATATAAAACTTTTGTTCTGAATTCATTACAAAATATATCAACCAATAATACGGTGGGTATAATCAAAAAAATATTAATAACATTAAATATATAGTACATCTAAGAGACCTAAGATAACTCAAAATGGATAATTGATTAATAATAACCAAGCAGGTCCTGATTCTGCAAAAGAACAGTCTTCTTGTAAGCCTTCTTCAATCTTCAGTCAATAAAAGATGCTCCTAGATTTGACAAATCTAATTGTAGCAGATACATTGACCAGTGCCATTGCTTGATCTTGGGACAAATCTGACAACACAATAAATGGCCATTGCCCTAACTAATTCTCCTCTATTTCGTATTACAGTTTATTCTTTAGTGTAATTGGATATATCATCTCTATCCGAAGTTTCTGGCCAATCAAATGCTAATTTCGCACTATGTCAAAACTAAAAAGTATAGAATTGTTTTTTTTTTTCTATTTTAACGCCAACACAACTTTCAATATTGTAGTTTTCTTTTATATTTTATTCTTTATTTTACATGATTTACAATCAAAATTACATCAAAATCTCAAAAATAAATTTTGTGATATGAAATTTAGATAATTGGATCTAAAAAGAGTTCGATTTACTATTAAATATTTGAAAGTAAATTTGATATACGAGAGAAAACTCAAACGAGTATCTATATATATAGGTAATGAAAGAGTGAGCATATTGAATCAATATTGACGGTAAAATTCTAAAAGCATAAAATTAAAAAATATATATGTACTTAAATTCTAAGGTTATACTACTTTTTTTCAATATTGATTTATTTTATTATTATAAAATTAATGTAGGACGTCATTAGAAGATTTTAGGAATTTAATAGTTTTAGATTTTTTTGATATTTTTTATTTTAATTCTTGTCTCATTAAAATATATTTAGTATTTTATTTCAACTTAAATATTTTTTAATTCTTTATTTAAATTAACTTAAAAAAAATAAGTTTACCCTCCTCACATATACATTAATTCAATGTATATGACATGCTTTGTCTACATTAATTTATAAAGCAAAAACAACCGATGACTAGCTGCACATGCCACGAACAGAATTGGACCGCTGGCTAATGCTTAACTTACCGTTCAATGAATCTCTCTCCACTCTCTTTACGCTGAACCAAATACATTGCATAAATATCTTGAAAAACTCTGCATTATACATATATATAAAATATTAGCAAGTGGGCAGTTTAGTCGATAGCAGAATTAAACAGCAAATTTTCTGGTGCTCCTTGCTTGCAGTTGCTATTTGACGGAGCGGGCTAAGCGGAAGCGGTATTGATAGAAAATATAACACTAGATATTATTGTAATACTGAATCAAGCTAACGCAATTAATTTACATTCTAATTGAAGATGATTAAATCTTGCTTTAACTCAAACGACTCAATTAGATTTTTAATAACGTTTAAAGAAAGATTAGATGATGCTCTAATTCAAATGATTCTACAAGATAGACTTTAATAAATAATTCCAAAGGAAATTAGAAAATGGAGTTTTATTGAATAATTAAAATTAAAGTTATGAAAACAATAATAAGACATTTCTATTTATAACATCTATTTCACTAAGTTAACTTAAAAAAGGAAAGTAAACCACAATATAATAGCCATGTAAAAGACTAAGACGCTTATCATAATTGACCTTAATTAAAGTAGAAAGTCCTAAAATAATAAAAATTCTAGAATCTCAAAATTGCGCCCTACATCGCTATTCTATCATTGGAATATATCACCATTATTAATTTCTATATATTCGTAACCGATGCATCCTCATAAGCTCCTAAATTTACTTGAGGATATTTCTCTACATAACTAATTCTGGTTATATGCTTATATTATTATATCTTTTACATATATACCTTACTGATTTATAAATTAATTCACACTAAATTAACTTCTATTTTACAAATCCTTATCTTATTATTTATATAGTAAGGACATCCTTACTTTGTCAGTAAAATACAAGAAAACATAGATTTCAATATATTAGAGACTGTGTTTTTTGTCTGTTAATATATTGAAATATGTTTTTTTTTTTATATTTTACTGGCATCCTCACTTTGTCAATAGAGAATAATTATATATATATAGACTTGTAGCTTTTGAACTAGTGGACTAAGTATGATTTAAAGGTTGAGATTTTGTGTAAAATTTTGAGTTTAAAAAGAGGAGCTCCCGATATATGTTAAGAAAAACAGGTTTTGAAATGTTCATGCAAAAGAGAGCCCAAAAATGATATTTATGACGTGTTTACTTATTAGTAATGGGAATGGATATCAAGGAATGAGATTCAACCAATTTTTTTCTTTCATAATAAGGAGGAGGAATTAGAATCAAATTAGCGTTGGGCCTACTAATTTGGGAATGATTACTAGAGTTTTCATTCCTAAGAGAGAAGTTAGGAATTAGAACTAAGGAACTGTACAATCGATCTCGTTGTCACTATTGCTCGCCAATGCCATCACTGAGCACTTGTCATCGTCGCCACAACCGATACAACTACCCTTTGTCACTGTTGCTACTCGCTACCAATGCCGTCTGCTGCCATTATTGTTGCTCGCTATCAATGCTGCCTGCCGCTGTTGCTATTGCTCACTGTCGATGCTGCCTGCAACTGTTGCTATTGCTCACTGTCAATGTTGTTGGCTGATGCTGTTGCTCATGTCAGTCATTGCTGTTATTTCTTCACTACCGATTGTTTTTGTCGATGATGATGTGATTATTATTATTATTATTATTATTATTAAAACTTTTTTTGATAAGCTTTTAAATTATAATAATCATAATTATTGTGACAAATAATAATAACAACAACAATAATAATAATAATAAATTTAGAGTAGTTTAGTAATTTGTTACAATTCATTCTCATGCCAAAACAAAAATAAACACATCAACGGCAATATAATTCATTCTGATTCTAATTTATACATTTAAGTAAACATTTTATTTTGATTCTCATTCCTCATTCTTAATCCAACTCATTTTGATTCCAGACTATTTTAATTCCAATCCATTCCAATTATTAATTAGTAAACACACCATTATTAGAAGAAAAATGACTGTTCATGAGTCGAGCACAAAACAAAAGATAGATAGATACTTGGATTTGTATGGGGCCTACTTGTGAAAGATTAACATATTCTAAAGAACATGAGAATATTTTAAGAAGCCAAGGATCTAAATCAAATTAGCCATTTTAATGGTTAGGATTTGCAAAATTAAGTCAGGATCAACCCAATCAGATTTACAATTTGGAAAAGAGCCATCCGAATGTAGTCCCAATCTTAAATCTTTTTTCGAACCAATGTTTAGATCATATAGAAATTTTTGAATTAATTTAGATTTCATTCAGATATGATCAATTTAAATTTGGATAACTTCATCAATCAAGCACATATAATCGAATACGTGATAGGTGTTATAACTTAAATAGATGATATAAAGAATTCATAACCAAACAAGGTACTAAATACTACCTTGTTATTAAGCTTATATTAAGCTAATATTCATTGTTGGCAAAATAATGAAATACTATCACACATACATATGGGGCTCAAGAGCTAGGATGGGGGAGTCATATTTCCAATGTGGAATTTTTCATTCTTTTAAATGGTGAAATTTCACCACTTAAGTTTACAACACTTCCCCTTTGAACTTTCTCATTTAGGTACTTGACTAGATGTGCTTAATACTGCCTCGTTAAAATCTTGCCAGTAAAACTCAGTCGAAAAAAAAAACTTGGTTGAAGGAAAAAGAGTATAATGCACATTTGTCTAATATAGCTGCTAGATTTCTTATCTTTAAGGTATGTTTTCCCTAATGAAATTATCTCGTTAAATATCTTGTATTAGTTTGATAATTTGTTAAGTCAACACATGCCAATATTATGGACTAATTTCTCACATGTCAATGTGGGCAAAGCTTTAGTAAAAAGATCAGCAAAATTATCAGTGAAGCGTATTTACGTGACTTCAATTTTCTTGTCCTGCTGCAGCTCATAAGTATAGAAAAACTTTGGTGAGATATGCTTTGTTCTATCTCCCTTGATGTATCCTCCTTTAATTTGAGCAATACAAACAATGTTGTCTTCGTATATAATTGTTGGAATATCTGTGGCAGAAGTCAAATTGCATGTGCTCTGAAGATGATGGATAATAAACTATAATGTAAGGATTGCTGAGTGATTAGAGGAAGTGGCAACAAAAGTTTGCATAGTTGATCACCATGAAATTGCTATACCATTGTAAGTGAAAATATATCTTGTTTGTGAAAAGGCTTTGTGGGGATTAGAGAGGTAGCCTGCATCTATATAACCGATAATGCCAGGATTCCTTATTAGTTGACTTGAATAAAATAACCCCAAGCTCGACGTTCCATAAAGATATCAAAAGATATGTTTGAAGCCTTTCCAATGTTGTTGTGTTAGTGCTAAGCTAAATCTTGCTAAGAAGTTCACAGAGAATGCAATGTCTAGTTTGGTACACTGAGCTAGATATAATGAACAAAAGCTGCATTGAGATATGGTACTTTTAGAATATGTATCTCTCGGTTATCCTCTTTAGGGTGGAATGGATCTGTTTTAGGATCGAGAAGCCGAACAACCATAAGAGTGCTTAGCGGATAAGCTTTATCCATATTGAAACAATTTAAGATTTTTTTCAACATAAGATAATTGATAGATAAGCACTCCGTTTATTTTATGCTCGATGTGCAGGCTGGGATAATATTTTATTTTCCTCAAATCTTTCACTCCAAATTCTCTTTTTAAATATTCAGTAGTTTTTAGAGCTCTTCAGAGGTTCTAATAACTTTATTTCATCAACATTAACTGTTATAATTGAAAATTCAGATTCAGATTTTCTAATGAATACGCATGGGTAAATAGGATCATTTTTGTATACTTATTTAATCAAATATTGACTCAATGATTGTAACATATGCATTCAGATTTTTTCAATCCATATAAGGACCTTCATAACTTGATTGAACACAAATTATGAACCTTTGATTTAAATGCTTTAGGCATTTTAAATCCTTCTGGGATTTTCATGTAAATAGTAGCTTCAGGTAAACCATATAGATATGCAGTCATTACGTCCATGAGACGCATGTGAGCTCTTTCTAAGACTGCTAAGCTGATTAAAAGTCAAAACGTAATGGCATCCATCAATAGAGAATATGTATCTTTATAATTAATACCTAGTCTCTGCGAGAAACCATATGCGACTAGTCGCGCTTTGTATATAGTGATTTTATTATGTTCATTATGTTTTCCTTACAAATACCCATTTGTATTCAACAGGTTTAACATCTTCAGATATCTGGGCTACAGGTTTAAAAACTTCATGCTTAGTTATGCTTGAATTACTTCTATCTATTGAGGCCAATCATGTCTTTATCTATATTCATCAATAGTTTTCGGCTCAAAATCATTTGTAATTTTAGTAGCTACTGTGAATGAAAATATATTGTCGATGTTTATTTCATTAAGATCCCACATTTTCCTTATATAAATATAATCGTAGACTTTTCGTTGTTTTTATGTTTTCGCATCTCTCCTAAAATTACTATCTCTTTAGGGACTTGTATATCTTTAGGGATCATTAGTCCTTCTTGAATTGATGCTTTAGATAATGCGGGTACGTTTATAGCTTGAACATCATTTTCATCAAGATCATGGTCTTTTATTCTTCTTGTCCAGGGAGCACTGTCTTTGGAACCAAGTGGTCTACCACATTTCTGACGTGTAATAGATAACTCATTAGATGCTTTTATACTTGATTTTTCTATAGGAACAACCAATCAGGCTCACGTATTAACAGCTAGAGTATGTGACTTGGTTGCCTTTACTACATCTGTAAAACATCTAGTAGTTAATTTGTAATTTATTGCAAATGTACTATCCTTTGTATTTCATTTTCACATAGACTAGTATGAAATCTAAGTGAGGCAAAACGAAAACTTCCCAAGAAAATTCATTTGTACTTTAAGAGGCTTCTCATTTCTCAATGTTAGACATCATGATTAGATATGAATATTAAGTACATCTGATGAAACTACAAAAAAAAAATTAACAAATTAGTAACTTACATAATAGCGAGAGCTTAATTAATATGGACATTTCCATCACTAATTAAGTGATCGTTTTCCTCTATGTGTAAAGAAATCAGAGGCATCAAGATAAGTCAGATCAATAGGATCTGAGTTATGAACTAAATTAGTCTCAATCTTTCTTTTTTCCTTTCTTGGATGCCTAGTAAAGGTCCATCAAATGTCTATTAGTCCGGCAAGTGCATGACCAATGTCCCTTTCCTCCACATTGATAACAAATTCCTTTATTATCATTTATAGCATTATTCTTTCTTATTTGTTAGTTCCCTCATAGACATTCCACTTCCGATGGCATCTATTTCTGTTGTTCCGCTATCTTGCATGCCTGTGATTGCCATGATGGTAGTAACCACAACCTCTCTTGCCTCCTCAATTATGTTTACTATTTGCATTCCCTTTTTTGAATAGTTGAGAGCCAACTGGATATAATTGAAGGTTTTTCATTAGAAGCTCATTGTTTTTTTCAGCAATTAAAAGAGTCATTATTAGCTCACAGCGTTTGTTGTATTTATACTCTTGATATTGTTGTTGCAAGATGACATTTGATACATGAAAAGTAGTAAGTTTCTTTTCAACCACATCTCTATCAGTAATTTTTACATGACGCAATTTCAATTCTAAGGCGATGCGGAATAGAGTAGAGTTGTAATCAGAGACTCTTGTATAATCCTGTAACCTCAAGTTTAACCACTCGTGTTTAGCATTCATGAGGAAAATATCCCTCTGGTGTTTAAATCTTTCATTGAGGTTACTCCACAAAGTTAGTGGATCATCTATCGTTAGATATTGAGCTTTTTAGCTCTAATGTATAGGGTGGCGAAGAAAAATCACGGCCTTCAATTTTTCCTACAAAGATGTCTTCTCTCCTTTTGCTACAGTGCCTTTCATGCCCAAAGCTTGCAAGTGTATTTTGGCATCCAATATGCAAGAAAAGTAGTTTCTTTTGGAAACTTCAAGAGCGAGGATTTGTAGATTTTTGAGACATGCTATTTTTCAAAAACCTTAATTATTAATGATCAAAAGAAAATAGAAATAAGTATAACAATATAAATATGAAGTATTTAAATATAAACAAAAACAAAAATTATGAAATATATAGAAACTTTATACACGTATTTAGAACTTTAGGTTCAAACTTAAAATCATAACTTAAAACTTCAGGTTTTGATTTTTAATGAGGTTAGAACTTCAAGTTCTCAGCACATCATTTGTGTTGTAAACTTCAGGCTACAACAATAATATTCAAAGACAAATATATGCAAGAATAAATTATAATTTACAGAAATTAAAATAACTTGATAGGTGGTTAAACTAATCATATAAGCAAATAAATTGAGCAAAATAGGTGGTTGAACGAGCCATATAAATAAAGTAAACAAGTCATGTTGACATAATAATAACACATTAACAAAATAGCAATATAAAGATAACAACAATATAAGCAATATTATAAAACCAACCATTAAAATTATCATAAACAATAAAAAATAAAAATATCAGCATAATAAAACCCGCAATATAAAAACATAATAATGATAAAGCATAAAAGAAATAAGGATAAATAAACTTAAGCAGTAAAAATTAAACTGCCTATGACAAGTCAGCCATCGTGCTGATAACGTGTTATAAAATAAATAGATAATATAAAAATTAATAATCAAAGTACTAAATTGTACCTTGTCGTTAAGTTTATATTAAGCTAATTTGATTGTTGCCAAAGTAATGAAATACATCACACATATATATAGGGTTCAAGAGCTAGGGTGGGGAAGCAATATTTCCGATGTGGGATTTTTCATCCTTCTAAATGGTGAAAGTTCACCATTTAAGTTTACACAATATTCTATTGGCTAGTTAATCAAAAACTGCAAGTCTATAATGGAAAAAAGTAAAACTATATGATAAATTGAATTCTAATTGATAAACAATACCATACTAGAATTGAAAACACTAAACTAGAGCTTATTATTTTTTTCATAAATATGACGCCAAATTTATCGACACAAAAAAAAAATGGAAAGAGCAATTATTATATGTTGAATGTTGGCTAAACGTTGACTTTGATGGCTCTGATTGGCTAGTTTCATGTTTAGCCGTAGGTGGTTAGGGTTTGCTTATGACATTTTGTTTTAATTTTGGAATTACTGAATGTAGTAGATTACTTTCTGATTTTTTTAATTAAAAAAGTATTTTCTTTTAATTTTAAGCTCAATCTAATAAGATTGGTTGGATTTATTCAGTTTCGACGCAATCCACATCCAATCCGATCAGATTTGGAGTCAAATCCAATCAGAATCAGAACATAATTAGATTGGTTCGGATCGACTCTATTCGAGTGAAATATGATCTGATACCCATGCCTAATTTTGTATAATCAAAGTTTAATGAGCTATTCCTTTACAAAACAAACAAAATCATGATACTAGCAATCTCTTTAAATTTAGACTCGATATACTTTTTTCAAATATAGTTTATTTAAGTAGAGATTTTATAAGTAGAACTTTTATAAAATATTTAATTGTTTAGCTTTCAATGAGAGAATTATTGAAAAAAATTGTAAAATTAGTTCTAAAGTTATGTTATTAAAGGAATGAAATAAGTTAAGAATATTTTAAACAATTTCATATTTTACAAAGGCTTTCCAACATCTACACTCTAAAACCCAAAATTTGAGCTTTTGTTAGTAGAATAAAATAGCTTATGTAATCACCAATGAGCTTTTGGTCTAGTGGGAAAACCCTTAGACTTACAATGGTGAGAGCAAGGGTTCGAGTCTTCATAATAGTTTTACGAAGGTTAGTTTTAGTTCTCCCTTAATTATCAGCTAATTTAGTAGAGACAACATCTCTCATACGAAATGTGAGTGGAGTAGACACCCCTTGAATATTAAAGAGGGTTTACGAATCTAGGCAGTGCCTCAGTGGGATAATATACACGCAATGCAGAACTACCAGTTGTATAATTTGATTATAAATAGTAATATCTGAAGTAATATCAGTAGCAATCTCTATATAAGAGAAATTAAAAAAAAAGGCTTACATAATCCTCAAAAGCTCCACTTGAAATATAATAGTTGTTAAAAGAAATTTTAGAATTAGATAAGTAGTTTTAGCCATTAGATATGTTATACCAAGCATGCATTTATTCATTTTATTTCTTAATAAAGCAAGGATAATCTTGGATTGAAGCATTCTATGTGAGAATATTTAGAGAATTGTATTAAAGATTAAATTTAAAAATTAGATTTTGAAAACATACTCCTTTCATGCTTTTTAAAATCTGTTGTACAATAGGGTTATTTCGACAAAAGCAATTTTGAAAAAAAACTTAACAAACCCGAATTTGAAGAGATAATCTCTTGATTGTAAAAGTTCATTGACACCTTGAAAGTCAATTGTAAAGAACTTGAAGCTTTGGTAGGCTTGGATAGTGAAATTCTCAAGCCGGGTGAGCTTGGAGGCATGGACGTAGGCAGGGATAGCCGAACCACGTAAAAATCTTTGTGTTTATTTTCTCTTCCCTTACTCTTTTAATATTGTGCTTGATTGAATTTATTGTTTTCGATTTCATTAAGCCATCAGATTAAATTATTGTGTGGTTTGCTGAGATTAAATTTTAAAACCCCAATTCACCCCCCTCTTGGGTTGCCTAGTTAGTATTTCATTTGGTATCGGAGCAAGGTGCTCTTGTGTAGACTTAACCGTCTAAAGTTAAAGATTCATAGCAACCCAAATTAGCTCAATCTTCATGGAAGATCAATCTACAACTAGACCTTCATTCTTTGATGGTAATGACTATCCTTATTGGAAAACTAGGATGAGAGTCTTTTTACAAGTCTTAGACTATGAAATTTAGGAAATAATTTGTAATGGTTCATTCATTCCTAGGAAGAATGCTTTAAGTGAGTCGGATAAGAAGATATGTCTTTAAATTCCAAGGCTATGAATGCTTTATTTTGTGTCTTAGATAAAAAGAAATTTCATAGAGTTTCAAATTGTTCTAATGCTTATGAAATTTGGAGAAAACTTGAAGTTGTGTATGAGGAGACTACAAACGAGGATGAATCTCATGAAGTGTCAAAATTGGCACTTATGGCAATTGGAGATGAATCGGATGATGATGATCTCAATGAGGTAAGTGATCTTTCATATGATGAATTGTATGATGCTTTTAAAGAATTGCATGATAAGTGGATGAAACTTGGTAAAAAGAATGCATGCCTTAAGAAGAAAATGTTAGAACTTACAAATGAAAAGGATGCCCTGCAAAAATGCATTGATTCATTAAATGAGAAGATAAAGGAATTAGAATTAGAGAATAAAACATTGCATGATAAAGTTGTATTATCAAATGAGAAATATAGCACTTCACACAAGCATATAGAATCACATATAGATAACTTGAAAAATGAAAAGGATGCTTTACAAAAATGCAATGATTCATTAAATGAAAAGATCAGAGAACTAGAAATAAAGAATAAAACTTTGCATAATAGAATTGCATTATCAAATGAGAACCAAGCACTTTACATGAGTATTTAGAGTCACATGTAAATGATTTGAAAAAGGAAAATGAAATGCTCAAGAAAAAGAACATTGAACTTAATAAAGTTGTGTTAAAATTCACAATGGTCAAAAGAACTTAGAAAAATTGCTCAACTCTAAAAAATGTGTATTTGATAAAGGAGGACTTGGGTATAAGCCTAACTTGAAATAAAAATATTATAAGAATTATTTTGTTAAGGCTACCTCCACAAGTGATCATAAGATTGTTTGTCATTATTGCAATGGAAATGGTCACATGAAGTTTAGATGTCTTATCAAAAGAAACGCATATTATGGAGCAAAATGTATTTAGGTTCCAAAAGGAACCATTGGTAACACTCAAGGACCCAAAAAGGTTTGGGTACCCAAGACTTTAGATTTTTTTTTTGTAGGGCTTGAAGAAAAAGAAAAATAAATGGTACTTAGACAGTGGTTGTTCAAGGCACATGACTAGAAACTATGCATGGTTCTCAAACTTCACCAAAATTGAAAATAGTGGAGATGTATCTTTTGGAGACAACTCAAAAGGAAAAATTCTCGGAAATGGTAATATTGGTAATGTATATTCTACTCTCATTGAAAATGTGTGTTTGGTTGAAAACTTGAAACACAACTTGCTTAGCATTATCAATTATGTGATAAAGGATATAGAGTTATTTTTGATAAATCAAAATGTGTTATTGAGAATGCACGTGATGACAAGATTTTGTTTGTTGGAAATAGATGTGGTAATGTTTATACGATTAACATAGAATGTGCATCAACTCATAATAAATGTTTTTCTACATTGCATGATGATTGGTTATAGCATAGAAGACTAGGTCATGTAAGCATGGATTTGATTTCAAAAATTTCGAAAAGTAATTTGGTTAAAGGTCTTCCAAAAATTGATTTTCAAAAGGATAGAATTTGTGAAGCTTGTCAATTTGAAAAACAAATATTATGCATTTGTGATTGTAGATGATTATTCTGGATACACATGGGTATTGTTTTTAGGTAATAAAGATGATGATGCCTTTGATGCATTTAGAGTTTTCTATAGAAAGGTTCAAAATGAAATGGGATATGCTATTTCTTGTAGTAAAAGTGATCATGGTGGAGAGTTCCTTGATGAAAGCTTGTGAGGATAATCACTTGATCATGATCTAGGAGAAAAAGATGAGGCGACAATTCTTGCCATATTTATTATGTTGAGTGGATCATGATAAATGGATAAAAGCTTGAATTTGCGAAAGTATGCTTGTATGTTTACATGATTGAATTATCACTGTGTTTAACATTGAGTGTTTTATCATGATGCATGGTTATATATTTATAATGCCTAAGCTTGATAAATGAGTGATATGCTTGAATTATTAATCTTTGAATGCTTATATGTTTTATGATTGTGTAAAATATATACATGATGAATGAATTATATGTGTGAATTCTTGTGCCATTAATTGTGTTATATCATTATTCATTTATAAAATTCACACACATGACTTATTGTACTTATGAATTTGATTACTTATTCTTTTAGCTCATAATGATAGCTTATCTTAATAACTATGTTGATTTTAATGACTATATATTGTCATTATATACTTATGCTTTGATGATTATATGTATTTGATGAAGTTTGATCTTATCCAATCTATGATTGATGAATGGATGCATTTACTTTATCGATATATTGTTGAATATGCATTACTTGTTTTAAATGATATCGAAAGGGGGAGATAAATATGATATGTTTTTTGGATAAAATCATTTTGGTTAAAATTTTAAATTGGCCATATATTTAGGGGAGCATACAATATGATTTTGGTTGATATGCATTTTGAACTTTTTTTGTTGTTCAAAGGGGGAGACAAAGTAATATATCATTTCGATATTGTCAAAAGGAGGAGAATAATATGCACTTTTGAGTATCATTTTGATGATTGATATGTGATTATGGTGATGATTTTGAGATATGATGATTATTTGATTACATGGGTGTTTTATATGATAATTTTATGTTATGAGTTGTTGACTTGGTAATTAATGCAATAAAGGTTCATGATATTTTGGTGTGATGATTTGTGTATAGAGTTATCTTATATCGTGATTTATAATAATTTGGGAGTAATATTACTAAACTTATATTTGAGGTGATGCCTGTTGTTAGGGGGAGATTTTATCAAAATTTCTACTCGGACAACATGGGTAACAAATTTACTGCTCTTATTCTTTTCCTTTAAGTTTTCTTTTTGATGATGAAGGGGGAGAAGAATACAAGTTCTTAAATTTATAAAAATTTGCTACTCATTTTCTTTGCTAATTAAGTTTTTCTTTTTGATGATGAGGGGGAGAAAAATGGCAATTTGTAAGAGAAGCTTACATTTAAGAGGAGCAATTTATATAATCATTCTTTAAATACATGAAAGGTTTGTTATTATCAAAAAGGGGGAGATTGTTAACATATATATTTTTCATAATGTTATTTTGATGATAACAAACAAGATTAAGAATGATTAATTTTTTAAGCTCAAATTGTAAGGAGATCTTACATTTAGGGGGAGCCTTTTAAATCGTTTTCTAATTAATTTTTTTTAATCTTGCATTGATTAATGGGGAGCTTTTCATAACTAAATCAATTTTCTACAATGTGTTTTGTCATCATAAAAAATGGAGAGATTATTAGCCTATATGGCTATAAATGTTAATTTTGATGATAACAAATCACTTGTGTTGGTTAAAGAAAATTGAGAGTAGTTAAAACAAATATTTATATGTTGTGCTTTTAAAATAAGAAAATGATTTTATGAAGTTAAGTTGTTTTTCAAAGTTGTGAGCCAAAATGAAAGAATTTTACAATCTTTGATTTTAATCAATATTGTTTTGAATTTCGGATTTAGACCTATTTGAAAATATTTAAATATTTTGGGCCATCATATAATTTTACATAGTTTGGGCGATATCATAGTCTTAGAAAGTTTTGAGATTAACAGAGCATTATTTAGAAATTCTGAAATTGGACCTATTTATAAAGTTTCATAACATTTTGGGCCATCGTACAGCTGTATAAAGTTTTGGAGTCAAACTGTCATTTTGCAAAATAGTTCATCAGAAAGAAGATTCTTGTAGATAACGGCGATCCGACATCTTGATAACTGCTCGCTAACATCGCCCAGAATTGAAGATTAGCCTCCGGACATTAACGACGATCCGACAATTTGAAAATTCAGTCCAACGGCTATCCGACATCCACTGTAGTAGTCACTGTAGATAATGGCAATCCGACATCTTGATAACGGCTCGCTGACATCGCCCAGAATTGAAGATTAGCCTATAGACACTAATGGCGATCCGACATTGAACAGAATTGAAAGATCAGCCTCTGGACACTAACGGTGATCCGACATCTAGATAACGGCGATTCGAAAATTTGAAAATTCAGTCAAACAACAATCGGACATCCAGTTAACAACGATCCGACAGTGAGCAAAAAGTGTATAACGGTTAATTTTTGAGTTCAAACTATATAAACTCAAATCCGATTCATTTTTAGTAATCTTTGCAAGCATAAACAAGTGCACACAACACATATTGAGTTTCAAATTTGAAAATCATTATAGATTAAATCTTCATTGAACTATCATTTGTATATCCACTCTAAAAGAGAGTTGTTTGTTGTATTTTTCATTTCTCATCAAACTGTGAGTGTACAAGTGTGAGAAACACTTAGGGTGAAGAGATTGGGGAGATAATCTCTTGATTGTAAAGGTCCATTGACACCTTAGAAGTCAATTGTAAAGAACTTGAAGCCTTGGTAGGCTTGGATAGTGAAATCCTCAAGCCGGGTGAGCTTAACAGCGTGGACGTAGGCGGGGATAGCCGAACCACGTAAAAATCCTTGTGTTTATTTTCTCTTCCCTTACTCTTTTAATAATGTGCTTGATTGATTTTATTGTTTTCGATTTCATTAAGGTATTAGATTAAATTGTTGTGTGGTTTGCTTAGATTAAATTTTAAAATCTCAATTCATCCTCCTTTTGAATTGCCTAGTTAGTATTTCAGAATTAACTCTTAGTTTCTCAAAATCACTTTGAAGTTACTAAAAACAATCCTCAACTCTCTCATGTTTTCATCTTCTTTGAGCTCTAGGGTTTTCAAGTGAATTTTTCTTCACCCTTAATCACTCTATTGACTTGATCGTTGAAATGTTGTCACCTACTACCAAAAAAAGGGCTAAAATAAAAGTTTACTATTTATTCCAATTAATGTGAATGATCTAAGTTAAATAATTTAATAAATCAACAATAAATATGTTAAATTTTCGAGAAATTTTTGTCAAAATAACCATTTAAAAGTAAATTGATTAAAAGCATAAATACCCAAATTTTATACATGCATTTAGTAACAAATTACGATTATCACGTAATTTTACAATCATGTTCTATTAGTTTGGTGGTAGTATTAAATCCCATGTTTAGTATATGAGATAGGAAAACATTATTTATTAATTATATTGGGACCTGCCATTTATAGTTTTATACCAAACACTTGTCATGGCCCTTGTGGGGCGAGTTACTTAGGACTATTTTTTAAAATTAAATTATAGGTTGTTTCTTCATTATATTAATTAATATTACAAAATACTAAAAATTAGAATAATAATTGAAAATTAAATATTAAGGCTAATAAATAATTTTTAAAAACATTATTTAAAATAAAAAATCGTAATTTCAATATTATTTTTTTTTTGTATTAACTACGAGGTATCTTGGGGGCCCAACCATGGGAGACCTTGTTCTCCCGTCTGTGGCACAACCCAAACTAAGTCCCCGCGAACAGGAGGCAAGGGTTCTCCCAATAAAAGCGACTTTCTCTGCGCGACTTTAACCTGAAAGAAACCCGCTTAAGCCACTTAAGGGAATCCCATTACCAGTGAGCCAACACTTTGTTGGTAATTTCAATATTATATTTAGTTATTAATTAATTGAATTACTTTGAGATAATAATGTAAATTATTGGTGTTTAAAGTTAAAATTATCATTTTTTAATCCGATCTAATCCTATAATGGACTACGCACAAGCAATACTAATTATAGTCAAATATAATCCTTTCCTATTTTATCATATCCTAACATGTCTAACACAATTTAATTTAATCCCAAATATAAATGTACCCTTAAAGGGAAAGAAACAAAAAAGAAAAAAAAACTCAAATCCTCGTTGACAATGACAAAAATAATAAGACTATATAAAAAAAAATTGTAATAGATTGTATTACTTAAGAAGAACTACAATAAAAATAAACATCTGATAAATTAGTAACCTTCGTTGTATAATAATTTTTTACGGTCTACACTTGAACTAATAGGCTAAATTAATAATTTCAATAAATTAATGAAGATAATACTTTTCTAAAACCCCTTATAGAACTTTGTGGTGTCGTTTCTATCATAAATTAATAATTTGGTAAAATTACAATTACAATAGATTCTCGACAAGTTAATACTCGATAAACTAATAATCTTGATTAAATAATAAATTTTTGCCGATCCCGACTTGGAGTCAATGTGGTAAATTAATAATATAATAAAATTATAAGATAATAAAAATTTTAAAGAATTCCATTTTCCTATGGAACCCACTTACTATATAAATTAATACATTATAATCTACTTAAATTAATACAATTGGACCATACAAAACCTATTAATTACAAAAGGTATTAATCAATCGATAAATTAGTAATTTATTTATTTATAGAGTGCAATTAAAATTTAATGAACATATGTTTAATCAACAAAAAATTTATTGTATTTTATTGATCTAACTAATTAAATATAAATTAACCTATTAAAGTTCATTATTTAATCAATTTAAAATTATGCAAGTTAAGAGGTTTCAAGTTTGGATGAAATCGTTGCTAAATTTTTTTTTTTTGGTTAATTGCAATTCGAGAATTCAACCCAAAACTTCTAGATTAAATAAGAAAAATTAGAATGAGATCTGATGAGATTTAATTTTCAAGAAAAAAGTAATAATAGAGTCATATATATTGATAAATAGCACAATCATGTAGCTTTTGTAAAATATATTCTCAATATTATTTGCTGCTTCTTAAAATAGATTTGGAATTGGATTTCATTTTCATCTCTACTTTAATTCCTTTTGTAATGCAAAATTTCAGTTTGCATTATTGTTTCACAACAAGCGTGTTAGCATGAGATGAGATATGTCATGTTTAATATAGAAAAAATAACAACTCTACAACGATCTAGTTACTACAAATGTAAGATCACTAATTACTATTCAAAATAAATACTAAATCAAGTTAAATAAATACCATAAACTTGATAATATTCTCTATAAATAAGGAACTTCTTCCCAAATTAATAATTGATTAATTTATCAGTATATTAATATCTACTAAATTAATAGATTTTTTTATAGTTTCAATGTTATTAATTTATTAAAGTTTTACTATATAATTGACTATAATAAATAAAATATGGCTTTATTATTCCTTGTTTTTTTTTCTCAAAATTAAAATCTATATTGGATTGCATCTCTTATTTTTCTTATATTGCATCTAAAAGTTCTAGAATTACAATAAAAAAAATTATGAATCTATAATTTAAGTGATTCCTTGTGCATGAAAACTATTATGATTTAAATGTATGTTTATTAAATTTTACATAGACACTATACATTACTGCACTGTTACTAGCAGATTATTAATTTACCAAGGAAACAAAAATAGAAAAAAAAAAAGAAAAAAGGAAAATAATGCCCACCAACTACAACTGATCATATACGAATGGACAGTAAAACAAGTAACGGCGGAGCGATTGTGGAGCAACAGCAAGAGAAGAGCAGTAGCAAGCAAAGGCTGCAAAGCAAAGTATATTTGTGCAACCAAGAAAGAATATGCAAAACAAAAGTTATCTGATTCTAATACTTATGCTATTACAGCACTTCAATTATTAAGGACAGGTTCCTTTACTTTCTTGAATTTTCGGTGATCCATCTGCCCCATTATTAAGGTTTCTTTATTAACACTTTCTCGATTTTTAGGGTTTTGTTTGCATTAGCTGTCTGATCACCCTTTTCTCATAAAAAAGAAAAAGAAAAGAAAAGTGTTGGAAATTTTCCATGAGCATATGATTGGAATTTTTGATCTGGGCACTTTGAATCAATTAGCTTGGCTGTGATGGGTGGTAAGGAAAATGTACCACAAACGACAAACACTGGTGGTGAAGTTTGCAGAGTTGAAAGTGCAGAAGATTCACGTTGCAGTCTAGACAAGGAGGTGGGGTTACCAAGTTGCCGAGTTTGCCAGTGTGCTGAATCTGACAAAAGGGGAGATGTTGCTTTAGCATATCTGGGTATTACTACCCCAGTTCAAAAGCCAGAAGCTGAAGCCACCCCAAAAAGTAATGGGGACACACAACGACCTGATGGTGAAAAAAATCTTGTCAATAATGAATCTGGTTATGTACAGTTTATTAGTCCTGATGGGGAAGTTTTCATTTGTAATACAAATACTGATTTAGAGATGGGTCCGTGTCATAATCAAGACACGCTTATTGAACTGGGTTGTTCCTGCAGAGGTGATCTTGCTTTGGTACATTATGCCTGTGCTCTTAAATGGTTTGTTAATCATGGATCCACCGTCTGTGAAATCTGTGGTAATGGTGCAAAAAATATCAGGGTTTCTGACTTCAAAAAGGTTCTTATTGCATTAAAGGACTTTGAAGCATTAAGGGAGCGCACTGCTACTGGAGAACCCAATCCCGCACATGTGCATACAAGTTCCGGTGTTGATCCTGACGCTGTTGCTGCTATCAGACGGCAACGGCTTAGTGAGATTTCTTTGTGGTTTGGTCCACACTGCAGTAATAATAACCATAATTATAGCAATTCTACTGCAGTTTCACAGGCTGTTTCCGAGCAACCTTTGAGTACTGTCACTGAAGATGTTGTCACTGCTGAAAATCCTGCTACCAAATGGGCTGTGGAAGGTACAGGGATTTTGCTTGCCACGGGGTTACTCACAGTCACTCTTGCATGGCTTATTGCTCCTCGAGTTGGAAAGGTGTGTTGGATTTGGCATCATTATGCTTTATTTGGATTGTGTATAGATGGGGTACTTTTAAGTTTCTTGAGTATTATGAAGGATATGCAATTTATTTCAATACGTAAGATTTCTTCCTGTTTAGTCAGAACTTGAAGATTTAAGTAAAAACCGTATTTAACTCAAAGTAACATGCAAGTGTTGGATACATCCCTAGCAAGACATATATAAATATGGAACTCTGTGTTAGCAGCACATCTTAGTGTTGGTTTGGGTTTGCATCTGTGCATGGCATGTTATTTGTCTTCTCAAGAAATGTTAGTCTCGCTACAATTTTTTGTTCTACATTGGGTTTTATTGCTTATCACTTAGCACAATTCTTAATTCTCTGCAATTGCAGTTTGCATGATTAATATTCATCGTTTAACTATGTTATGAAGTGTTGTTGGATAAACTGTTAATAGCAGTCCATGTGATATTGTTGTCTAGGGAAATCATCAATTAGCAGTAGAAACTTCTGTGTTTATTGGTTAATATATGAGCTAGATGTAAAATTGTTCTCTTAAATTCTTAAGTGGGAGATTATAGTCTTCTTGTTGTTCTGCGAGATGAGTTTAAGTTTGATTTATTGGCACTAAAAGATTAAACAATCAGTTATTAACTGTCATTTGCTCTTTGTAGAAACCTCTTTCTTGGGCACTAAGAACATATTTTTCAGATAAGTTTTTCCTGGTGTTTGTCCAATTCTTTACCAAACATAAGAAATGCAAATGTAAATTCTTTGTGTTTAAGTGGAAGTTTCTTTTCAGGAGTTTACCCCCTTTCATCGAAACAAAGATAACCTAAAGTTTTGTGCTTTACTCTTCTATTTTGAAGTTATGTATTAATTTTAGGCAGTAATGTCATTATTTTTATTATTATTGTTATTATTTGTTTCTTTGTTTTGTGTGCAATCGTCTATATGTTCGAAATACTTTTGGATCATATTTCTTGGCATTATTGATGTTATTATATAGAAAAACCAAAAAAGGAAAAGGTTGGTCCTGGAAATTACCATGTATTTACCTAAATTTATTCTTTTGTAATTTTTAATGCAATGTGAAATGTCAATCTCTTTATTCTCCATGGGATTTGTATGTTTATCTGATCGGCTCCACTTTGATGTGCAGAAAACGGCTAAAAGTGGTCTTCATATTCTCCTTGGAGGCATTTGTGCTTTGACGGTTGTGGTCTTCTTTCGCTTTGTAAGTAATTAGATCCTGTTTCACGTGGTTTGCATTTCCCATGTATTACTGCATTTGATTTGACTCAATATAGGTTCAGTTACAAGTATTTTTAAACCTTAGCATTTTGAGCTTTGCTATCCTGTACAAGCAAATGAGAAGATGAAAACGCAAGGCTTTTGAATAGTCTTCAATTGCTATGGCACCATTGAGGAGCATTACTTATTTTTATCTTGTATCTTCTAAGTGGCATTGTAGGAAAGTTAAACTGACATGCATATGAATTTAATTTTTGGTTTATCTGGAGGTAACCATTGGTGAAAACTTGGGTTCAAGTTTTTGGTGATTTTAGTTATAGTTTTCAGAATACATCTCAATATTTAAGGTTTTGTGACTCTGGTATTTGTAGAACTTAGTCTTACTGTCAACATTCTCTATTTTTAAAAGATATGTATCTGTGAAACTCAGGCTGAAACGGATTGAATCCTTGCTTTTGGGGAAGATGATATTGATATGTGCAAATTTGAACTGAAAGAACCAAAATTTAGTAAGTGGACCATGGAGGGAAGAGATTACCCTATTAAAAGGCTAAATAATGAGAAATTATTCACGAGATGACTGAAGGGGTAATGTCTTAGAAGTGAATCAGGTTTTGCTGATCTCCTTGGTGGCAATTTGAGAAACAGTCAATTTATTCTTTAGCTTTCAGGAATACAAAAAGTGAGAAGCCCAAGCAAAAGACGAGGGTAACTGTCCTGTAGTCTTTTGTTCCATGTCTTTTGGGCCCCACTGACATGCTCAAAAAGGAGTTCTAGTACCTTTCCATTTCAGATATCCTTCCAGCTAGCTAATCTTATCCGGTGATTTAATATGAATTTTCCATAGTAAGACCATCTCGCTTTAGGACTTAGACAGGCCTGCTCCTATCTTATTTTTGTTTTGTCGACAATTATAATGAAACCTGTACTCTCATGCCATCCTAACAAGTGCCTTTTCTGCCATTTATGCTAATATTGTTTGCCAATCACACAGTGAGCCTTCTTGGAATCAATTTGAATGTTATTATTGTTATAGGAAATAGGATCTTGATATTTGAAGTAGTAATTGGTTTGCAACCAAGCTGTAGTCGTAATTATATTTATTCTTACTTTTATCCATTTGGAGATGAAATTTAAGATGAATAGACTTGGTGATATAGATGCAATGACTTATGATTGATATTAATTAGAAAAATGTCTTTTTAATCTGATAATGGTTATTTTAGATATGTGTCCAATTAAGATGGACTTGCCCAATTGGTATTCGGGGAGAAAAGAGAGACAGATATTTGTCCCAATTAAAGTAATTTCTTTAGTGCCCAATTGGGATCCAGGGGTCATAAAAAGCCTAGATGGAGCTCTCAACGGGAATTCTCCCAGTTTATATTGTCATTAGTCTAAGTTCCAGCTCGACTATTGCAGCTTGGACGTGTAAGGGGCTTCTTTGTTTGTCCTGTCAAGACTTTGCAAATGTAGCAAATCTTCCAATTCTGGTCGAACTTATTTAAGTAGGGGAGCTAAAAGCTCAAGATCTCATGAAGAAAAGAATCACCTTCATGTTTGTGATATGCTAGGATATACTTTACAATGTCAGTCGAAGATTGAGTTTGTCAACCTGGTCATTTGCACCACAGTATTCCCATGCTGGAATATTCTCTCCCATGTGAGGCGAATGGAATTCTGTGGAAAATTATTAGCAGTTGTGACAAATTATTTAAACAGTCTAGTCAAGTGATGGTTGTTTCATTTTATTAGAGATATTTATTCAGCAAAAAATAAAAAAATAAAAATAAAGATAATTTCTTCTCTGAAAGGCACTTGTCAAAATAAGCCAAAATCTTTTTCATACGCTAGCAGCAATCTTTTTGTTTCAGATAATTTTTGCCATTGGATCTAAAGTTTTTGTTTTATTTTAGCTAACAAGAATCTGTCTAGAAGTTGGGTTGCTATCATATTACTAGCTTTTCATCGATGATGTAGTTAATTGAATGCAGTAGTAATCTTCGATCTTTGTCCACATAATAAGTTGTGCTCCTCTCCGTTTACATATAATATCATTTTGAATTTTGGTTTTCAGTCCTCTTTAACTTTTCAATTTTCTCAGAAAATTTGGTCTGAGGATCTCGCTGGCATGGGAAAGAAACTGATAATTTGTCTGAAAACTTGTTCTTTTGAAACTTGCAGTTTGTGCTTACTAGAATCAAGTATGGACCTGCACGATACTGGGCTATTCTATTTGTCTTTTGGTTTCTTGTTTTTGGCATATGGGCTTCGCGAACACATGGTGCCCATACAACATGATCTGTTGGTGTATTTATTTTCAATGCATATAAAGTAAGTTTTTTTTCTCTGTCTATTGTTCATTTAGTGATCTTTTCCAAATTTAATATGATGCCATATGTGATGTAGATTGTTAGATCCTGTCGCCTGTATTTCATATGTAACACTTGAGATGTGGATAGTTCATTATTTGTGTAAAATATTAATAGCATAAATTGACCCTTTTAAGGGTAAATAATATTTTCTATCCTGTTTCGTCTGTATGTTCTTCGAGTCACTGCTATATTATCTATGTATGTGTTGCCCTTCAACTTTGGCCTTGAGCCGGCAGAGAATGAATAAATAAACAAGGAACAAGTTAACATTTTCTGCAAAAGAAAGTTTTAAACAGCCTTGGTTTTGCAGTTCAGGTGCAAATTTCCGGAGCAGATATAGACTGAATTAGATTTATTGTAAATTTGAGACAATAAATGACTTATGTTATTATAGTTGTCAACTCATCTGCTGATTCAATGAGTTGTGCCATATGTCTACACTGTAAATGCATCAAAATTTGTATAAGTATTTGGATAGGTTTATTGTAAATTTGGGACAATTTTTTTCCAGGCAAAGAGCATTTTAAATACACAGTATGGGGTAAGCCGGTCGAGTGGCGGATTTGAGTCCCTCCCATTTCCTCTCTCAATTAAAATTGAGTTCTCTCCACTGGTGGAGCTGATATACCTTTAATATTTGTGAGAGTAGAAATTTGACCGTGCAATGATTGAGAGTATATATTTAAACTACCCGATAATAAAATTGATTTAAGTGGTCCTTGTAGATATCTAATATAAAAATAAATAGACATTCAATTGTAAAATGTCAGTAATTAACATAAAAAAAAAATTAGTGTATAGGCATGGGAATTGAGATATTAAATTCATACAAAAAAAAAATCCCTATTACAATTGAAATCAATCTCATACAATTGATATGTTGCTTATCAAATCAATAATAACAAAAATAAAATATTAATCATCACCATAGCTAGCTGTCATATTGGTAGAGATCTGATCTCCTATTTTTATGGGGAAAAAATAATAGTAATTTTGCAAGGAAAGTAGTTGATTTTACCATTGGATTAAAATTTGGATGCACAGAGGGGAAACTACTCTCCATGTTGATAAATTCTTCTATACAGTGAGGGTACCACATCGTCCGATAATATTTATGATGAAAAACTACCCATCAAGTGAGTAGCTATCTTAAAATGAAATACATATCGTATCATTACAGGTCAAAATTAAGGATCATCATGATTCAAGCAAATCACACGTCATACCTATGAAACTCAAATCAATGCATTCATCCATATGATGATGATACTCTTATCAAATTAAATGGTCTGCAAAGTTGCCAATGTGATACTTAATTCCCATATGCTACAAAATGTCCTATGTCTCTGGTAAAGAGTAAAGTTTCTGTATGTATGTACTCAGTTCCCTGCTGTTGCAAAATTAGCTGTCATCACCGTCCCGGGTACTCGGCGTCAATTGATCATATATTTTGTTGATACTCCTTACAACTGATAAATAGACATGTACAACATTAACTCAAACTTGACAATTCTTCTTATACCATGACATTTCCAACTCCTTAATCATCTATGCTCCCATCTTGTTCACTTGCTCTTCCTAGATGCAAACTCTTCTTATAAGTGAAACACCATAATCCTGTACCAGACAAACACCACTTTGTCACTAAATGATGATGTTTACAACCACTGACAATTAACATAATAGAAGTATATAAACACGGCCAAGAACATCATTTCACAGATCAAGATCCAAAATCCCATGATATCTCACACCATTTAATTTGATACTTTCCACATATCTCCCATTAAATAACTATGATCCAACTAGAAATTCAATTACCATGCCGGCAGTAGGTTTTGTGGGCATTCCCTGTGATTTGTCTCATGAAAATCTTAGCATTTTTCCTTACCTTTCCAACACCAGTTGAAAAGAATTCTGATTTCTAGACAATCTAGAATTTTTCTGGAAATGTAGAGCAGTAAAAAGAAGTTACAAACAGAAAAGTTTCCTTGTTTACACATTTCTCATCTTAATGTATTTAACATTGTAGAAACAGATACATCAGATATATGTACAGAAAGATATTGAAACAAAAACTAAGAAAAGAATAATTAATAAGATATATTGAAACAAAAACTAACAAAAGAAAAATTAATAAGACTCACTGAGAGAATATGGAATACCACCCAACAGAGTTATTCCACTATAAAGAAGCAAATTCTTTCTATCATTTTGGTATAAAACAAAATTTCATGCAGACTTATTAAAAGAAGAAACTTTTTATCAAGTCAATTGCATAAGTGCAAAAGATATTCTAGACAAAAAAATGTTAAAAGCTAGCCTCTAATCAAATTTTGCTAGATGGCAATATATTGATTGTAACAGTCTGGATCCAAACCAAGTAGATATTGTCCGGTTTGGACACACTGCCAGTCATGGTTTTGTTATTCGGTTTTGCACCTAAAACGTGTCAAACGAGTTAGAAGAGCCCACGAATTATAATAAACCAATTTAGGAACTCATTTGCTAGCGATACAGATACTTCCCCTCACATCCTCATGAGGGTCATTGGAGATAGAACAGAACGAAAATCATACCATTAACATATCAATCCACACATTTTGTATGTCCGCTTTGGGCATACTAAGAGCTCACGGCTTGTAAATCAGTATAGGAACACACTCGCTAGCGATGTGCGGAATTACATTGAACATTACAAAGGTGAAGAAAATTACTACGCGTCTTAGTTTAACTCTTGAAAATTTTCAAGGCTTCCAAGAAATGGCAAGGTCTCGATGTGGAAAAGGAGAATCGTTCATTGTATACGAAGGAAACTATGGCTTCAAAGCTAAATATGCCTTGAAAGCAAATATGCTATCCTCCACAGAAAAGCTTCCTCGTGTTGAAGGTGCAAACAAAATGGATATAATTATTTCCAATAACACTCAAATAAGACTGCAACTCAGATTACAAAGATGTATTAATTCACATTTTCTATCCAAAAATATGGACAATTATCAGGCCATTCTAGCAGAAATAAGATCCATTAAATTGATTTGTACTGATCAAGAAGGAAAATATGCTAAGAATATTGCCTTTTCTAAATATCAATTCCTTGGGAGATATTCAGAGCTGAATAGGGTCTAGGCCTTGAAAAACCAAGAGAACTTAAAAATAAATATAGTTTTCTAGAATTGTATAAGATCAAGACTTTGGAAAACTTAAATGAAAGAGAGCTCATAATATCACCGCAAAGTTTATCCAACTATATGTTTCCCGAACAGTTGAAAGACCTGTTTTATTATTAGGGAGCATACGATGAAATCTTTTCAAAAGAGGTTAAGCAACCTCTTAAAATAGTTAGAGATCAAACCCCAAAGAGAGATGAACTGTTACTTTGTTTGCAATATTTTACGAAAGTTCAAATTTTGCAGCATACCTGAACTCCTTATGAAAAGCTTGGAATGTTGGTACCCTGAATACTCTCATTTCAATAGAATTTCACAAAGTGCTTAAAAAAGTGTTATTTATCTTTCTTTGGGTTACGATTTCTAAGATTTCTTGACCTCTTTTGGAATTTTCTTCAGTTGATCTCCAATAAAACCAATCTGATAATCAAGAAACCTTTTCACAGACAATTATGGTTTTGAATTATAGATCAAATAAAACAATCTAACCCACTGGCAACAACTAAGCACCTTATCCTTTTACCTTTTCTTTCCAATACCCTCAACATGCTCATTCTCACCTCTTGATTCTATCTCTATAACATATGTAAGACTTCAAGAACTGACAAGTGTCAATGGTTGGAGTTTACACAAGGAAAATATTTGGGGATCAAAGCAACGTGATTTCATACCCTTTTTGATAACAAAGAATTACATAATCTGATTTCCTATGTTAAGGCATCCTAGTTAGTCCAGGTAAACCAAAAAGAAACCTATAACAATCGATGAATGGCGAATTTACGGCTGACGATATCAGAAGTCTTAATATTGTTTACTTAGCTCACAACTAAACCTTCTTATGTTAAATTTCCTTACTCAGGATTTAATAACACAAACTTGGGCACTAAAATGCAAGCCCCACCATGACAAATCAATAATTCTCCAAAGAAACCTCAACTAGTACTATGTAAAACCTATGGCCCCCATATGATACACCAAATAAAATATCAATATACGGCATTGGTCTAAGTGTGTCCAACTGTTGGTGAAATATCAATCACTTACTAAAACAATCATATTCTATATTGTATGAAAAATTTAAGCAAAAAAAGCAAAACATACAAACCGATTTAGGCGAGATAGAAGACATCATCAGTCATTAGAACAACATACTGCAAAATCCTTAAAGGGGCATTCTTAAAATCCAGTGCAGGCAACCTCAGCTCCCTAATCCTACACCCATTGGCCCGAACCCGACCAGAATCCACTTTCCTAAACAAGTAGACCGATCTAGAGTTGGAATTTTTCTTGGTTTTGAAGAGGGTCCATCCTATTCCAGCCAGAGCCCTTGAAAAGGCCTCCATTGTATCGATTCGGTCACCATTTAACCGTGAGAACAGAGAGAAAGAGCAGCAATCCCAGTGGCTGCTACTTGAGTTGTCAACTTTACTTTCACTGTTCCCGGTAACAAAGACTAGCTTGAACAGCCCTTTTGAAAGGGAAACAAAGGAGCGGAGATGGGACAAAGAGGAAGCGGAAAGTGAAGGGAAGGTCAGAGGAACGGCGTCGTGTGGTAAAATCAGTGATGAAGATAAGGACATTGATGAATGCCAGGAAGGTGACGATGACGATGACGATGATGAAGATGATGGAGATGGGTATGAAAAGATGATGTGAGAAAGTGAAGGGGTTGGGTATAAATCCATGCCCATGTCTCTGGCGATAGTGGCTAATCTGTATGTATCAGTGACAAGCTCTTTGGTTGGAAGAAAAAGGAGAAATGGTGTCTTTTCAGATGATGTGAGTTGATTGTTTTGGGAACTTGTTTGTGATTGTTTAAGAAGATGATTGTTGTTAATGGTGTCACCCAAGACCAAAGAGCGTATCAGCTTTAGTGGGAGCATCTTCTTTACCCTTTCATTTCACTACAATCAATTTCTCTCCCTCTCAAGATGGCGTTGTTGTGTCTTTGTTTCACTTTTGACCCATTTTTCGTTTTCGGTGTTTTTCTCTGCTGAACCACGTGTCACTCCGAAAATTATTCCAATTTGTGTAATAGGATGTTCCTCGGTCAAAAAGAAAGAATTGTAAAATGTAAAGTGAATAAGTTGCGCAAGCGTCTGTAAATAGCATCGACTCAAACGGCCTTTGCTACGATGCATACACGTTTGCGATAAATGCAAGTAATTTAAAAAAAAAAAACTAGCAATTGTTTAGCTGCGAAGTATTTAAAAATATATATAACAGGAAGCAACCGGTTTATGCAACCGGTTGCCTCTTAAATGAATTAAATAATAATAAATAATATAATATTTAAACATAATAAAAGAAATAATAAAAAAAATTTAGGAGTATTCGCGAATCAAATTTTATGAATTGGACAATAATTCATATCCGATCCACAATTTTACGGATTATAAATTTTTAATTCAATCCAATCAACGGATTGATGGAATTTAATATAAATTCAATCTATATGTTTGCGGATCGGATGCAAATTTAACCTAATTCATATATAATCCACTATTTTACAGATTGATTTGCGAATCCAATCTACAAAGTAATTAAATTAAAAAATCTAAAATAAAAATAATTTTATTACCGATTAAATTTAAAATTGAATAAGGTTTAAGTAAATTAGTTTAAATAAAGTTAGGATAATACATTCAAAGTTTCAAAATATAACACTTTGAAAAGAAAAGGTATCATTTGTTTAGATCAATACATAAAAATTAACTAAAATTATGAATTTAAATATATACAAAAGTTGAAACTTGAGAGCTTGGATGTAACAAAAGAAATTAAGAAACTTGAAGAGCTTGAAAAGCTTGAAAAGAAAGTAAGAAATTAAGTTTAATTACCTCAAGTAGTGAAGTAAAATGGTGATGACTTGTGCGTGCGGCGAGGTAAAGTTTTGGTGTTATGTGCTAAAATATTATGTTTGGCTTAGGGTTTTTTATTTTGCTTTAGAATATTAAATGTTTAGGAAGTTATATTTGCTTATTTAATTATTCAAATATTTAATTTTATATTTTATATTATTATCGAATAAGATATAATATGATGTTAATTTAACTATATTTTAACTTATTTATTTATTAGTTAGTAGCAATGCTACATGTATAAGTTTATAAGTTTTATTTTTTAATAAAATGAATACTCTTTTTGTTGATTCATAGATTTTTGCAGATTGACATAAGTTAATTTATATCTAATCCACCGATTGCATATTTCTAAATATTCAATCCAATCCGATCTACCAATCCACAAATAGAATTTTTGCAGATTGAATTTTAGCAAATCAAACGGATTAAGCGAATCAAATTGAATTCTGAACACCCCTAATAATTTTTTAGTAGTAAAGGCCACATAATAGTAAAAAATTTGTTTTATAATTAAAAAAAATGAGTTTCAAGATTAATGGCCACAATTTCAAGTTGTTTTTCGTCTTTAATTCCCTTATTGAATGGTTTTCTAGTTGTTTTTCTAACTAGATAATTTTCATATATAAGCAATTCAACCTTGCTGAGTCAGCCCAATATGTTGTCCTTCACAAGTCTTGCCCTATATGACCTAATCTAGCATGCTAAGCCATTACATCTATTTTATTATTATTGGAAAAAGTAACATATGAAAAACAACTATTATTATAACTGGAACCATCAACCATCGTATCTAATACAATAAAACCATTAACCCAAATGCCCAGTTCCAATAAGGACTTAATTTATGAGAATCTCCAGACAAACACCATAAAAATTTAAATTATATCCTAATTCAAGAAGAGCAGAAACAAAATCCAAGTTTCGTCGAATCTCCATGCATATAGGATATCGTGTAACAAAAGGATACATCCATCGCGCAAAGTCAATTTGCAGTTGACTATTCCTCTTACTTTAACACTAGATTTGTTGCCCACATATATCCATCTAGTCCCTTGACTAATTTGACGATACTCCATAAATGCATCTCGATAACGAGCTATAAGATCTTATGCACTTAAGTCTATAGTCCACATAGGACTAGATTCAGTTAAGAGTATAGAACTCATAACTAAAGCATAATTAAACAAAATGAAGTTGGGTCTTAATATTTTTAGCTTAGTGCACTCATAAGCGAAGTGACCCAACTTGCTATAGTTGTAGCATCTCATCTTGAATTCGTCATTTTTCTAGCCAGCACGTTTTACCCCTTGAGCGCTTTTTAACATTTAGCTTCTTCTGATCAGAATCAGATCCCTTACTCTTTCTAGTTATTCTTATGGACCCTTTTACGCTTGAAATCTGAAGCCTTGTGCAAGCTTGACTCAACAATATAAACACAATAAAAAAGCTTAACAGCCTTAAGGTTCTCTGCCTCTAACTCCGGGCAATGATCAATATCATTAAGAGTTTTGAAATTCTCACTATAAGTTATCTTCACCTTTATGTGTTCCCAAGTATCAGACAAAGATCTTATCACTAACTGGACTTGTTATTATTAGTCAAAATATGTCCAACAAACTTAAGTTCACAAACCATGTTCGACATCTCCATCAGGTGCTGCCTCATAGTATGATTCTGATGCTTTCGACAATAATCAAACTTGATCATAAGCTTTCTCAACTTAGTGGCTAAGGTGCCACCAAACCTATCTTTTAGAGTGAACCACGTCTCTTAAGTAGTCTTATACTTCTCAAACTCATACATGAGGTCATTTTGCATGCTGCTCAACAGCGCTATGCGAGCATTATTATTCTTCTTTTTCCAAGCTTGATAAGCCTCAAGATCCCTCATATATTGAGCAGTATTGCCTTGCTAAGCTCAGCTAAGGTGTTGTTAAGAGTTTCTAAAGTTTCTTGCTCTTCAAGGAAGTACTAAATCTTACAGTGCCAAAAATTATAATTGTTACCACTTAGTTTCTCATCCTTATTTAGCTCTACCACAATGTTCTTAAATGCAAATACCATCTCAACTTTTTTTTTATTACAGAGACAATTTAAAATATAATCAATAGAGGCGTGATCAATAATTACCTAAAAATAATTAATTTTGCCGCAAACATAAACGAAAAAACATGACAAACTAATATCGAGAATAGAATCGAAAAGTCATCGAAACTTCCAATCATTATCCAATTTCCTTTATCATATTCATCATTAATTCAATTTTAATGCACAAAATCATCAGTTCCAATTATAAATTCATTAAATTCAATTTGTTTAGAGCACCCACTTATCATAATGATTCATGAGATACCGTAACAGAGTATATAAAATTGAGCAACAACTAATGTAGAAATTCATAAATAAAGTCACAGCAACATATTGTTCAACCAACAAAATGAAAAACAATATCAAAAAAATAAAAGTCAACAAACAAAAGAAATGACCAAACATAGTCAAGTTAATGCATAGAATCTGCTATATGTTCTTAACATATCATTTGTTGCTCGTGACTCTTTCATCCAACTTATACTCTAAGTATATCCCATATAAAAACAATTGTGTCAGCTTGATGATTTTGTTTCTAGTTTTCACATAATATAACTTCTATCCTCTACCAAGGCTACTAGCTTGTCTCTCATTCCGAAAGCTCATGTGAATGCTAAGTACTAAAGTTCGCCTTATCTTTGAAGCAAGATAGCTCTCCTCCATCAGCTTATTTTCACGCCTCAGCATACGATATTTATTACTCGGGAGATTCTCAATCTCTTCTAACATGCGAGCTTTAAAGACAAGCATATTATCAGCATTAGGTAAGGAATTTATGAAGACCCATTGATAATAATTCCAGGCTGCATATTTATTGTCTGCTTTCCATACTTTAGCCAACTAAAGACCTCATCTATATCTTCTATATTTATATACATAGAATGATCAAGGTCCATCTTATGATTCTCCATTTTCTGCATAAGTTCTTCATAATATAACTTATCATTAATCTTAATTAAATCAATAGGTGAATCCCAAGCTCTACATGTCATTAATTCATCTTCCTTAGTCCACAATTTTCTAACAAGAGGCATATAGGACAAATAATATAATGTTCATATCAATAATTGTTAACAAACGACTAAACATGAAATACAATCTAATTTCAGCCAATGTCCATAACAAAAAAATATATTTTCGAGCTCCCTTTAGAGCGAAATATTTATTAACATATAATGCTCATCCATGAGACTATATATATTCGATTCGAAATTTTATTTCAAATATATTAAAAAAACATGAAATTAAATTCAAATCAAATGGCATAAACGACGCACAAGTTGGAGTCCCAACTAGCAAGATACAAAAAAAAAATTAATATGAACAATCCCCATGCATATTGGTAGCATGCGCACCACAGCGCTATGCATGTCCCTACGCGCACAACCGAATCATGGGCGCAACTCCAGTGATGTCGTTCTGGCATTGTCCAACTCTATTTTTTGTCTTGAATCCAACGATGCCCTCAGATTTTTGAACATAGATCAAAATAAGTCGAAATCCTTGAAAAATTGATTCTAGAACTATTCATCAACTTCTCCAAAAAGGGTAATTTTTGGATACCTCCCCTGAGGTTTGGTCTTGCTATACTTAGAGAGAATGTATACATATATTAACATATAGCACCCATGAACGTGTATAAGCGTTAAGGAGCCGTTTGGTAAACAAGAATAATTTTGTAATTGTAGAAATATATTATTTTTAAATCTTAAAAAAGCTTATTGACAGTGATTAATCATAAGTAAATCAAGTGCAAAACAAATAATACATATCTTCACTTTTGCCCAAACCCATCTTTACTTTGCCATTCGGCTTCCATCTAAAATAAATAATACCCACTCATTTTAGCTGAACATGATAGAAATCGAAATTCGGCGATGGCCGGCATCTGAACAGTCGGTGATTAAAGAGCTTTGTAGGTGTGTTTTTCCGTCAAATCATGAAATTTAATTATGGTTTCATTTTTTTCTTGCACTTTGTTCAAAAGGCTGTGAGTTTAGTTGCGTTTTTGTTTTAGTTAATTGAGAAAAATGTTTAGTGTTTTGAAAAATTGAAGTTGTGATCGAAAATAAATTGATTTTTGAGTTTATAATCAGTGGAAAATATTGAGTAAAATGCGAAAAAGATTTGATTTTTGAGGACACAGGAATATGGATATCTGAGTCATGCTGAAATTTACTTGATTTGCTCTTCATATTTAAAAAAATCGAAACTTGTTGCTAAGAATGCAAACATTTTCTTAAGAAATATGACAAAAATTAGTTATAGAACTTGCAATAAACTGATACTTGGGTTTACTTGTTTTTAAATGTGATTTAAGGCGATTGAATAATTTGGGAAAATTATATAAACTGAAAATTTACCTCTGAGTGTCAATGCATGTTGATCTTTAGCTTTGGGAACTAAAGTATGGCTTCAATAGTTGCAATAGAGTAGCATATACTAATGGTCTTCCATGTGTGTTGACGTGGCTGAAGGGATATGTCATGAAAATATGTTTGTCTATATTCAATTCATTTCTTTGGTTTTATACGATAATCTTCAAACAGAGAATTAAGATAAAAATTGATTTTGTGGGCCATTGGTTCTTGAAGAGCCTTGGCTGTAACTAGATATTATCCAGTGCTTATGATGATTTAAGTCTTTTAGATTTGTGATTATGTGTTTTATCTTGGAATTGGTATTAGCTATGTTGTTGTGGACCAATTCATATGTCAAATATATATTTAAAAGGCCACAAGTTAATTTTCTAAAGGTGGTACTGTTAGGTTTTACCTATAGCCGTGGCGAAATTTTTTCCTCCTATGAGCTCTTCTTTATTATGGGTTGTGACTAATTCTTCCTCATTTCTTTTCCTTTTTCTTGGAATTTATTCTTTTTACCAACCCAATAAATTTTGCAATTTTTTTTTTCAATTGCACTAGAATATAGTAGCGCTTGAACAATTGACTTGGCAATGTTGCATTTAGTGACTTTAGTATACTTTGTGGCCTAATATTTGTTGTGAAAACATGTCCATTTGACTTTGTTGTTTGTATCAGTGCTGGAATGTTGGTGGACAAGAAAGGCTGCAGACATCACGGACAACTTATTATGGTGGCACTCATGCTGTTATTGTGATAATAGAAAGTATTGATAGAGTCAGGATTTCCATTATGAAGGACAAACTATTCAGGCTTCTTTGGCATGAGGACCTACAACACTCTCTTGTACTTATCTTTGCAAATAAACAAGATCTCAAAGACGTCATGACCTACGTTGAAATCACTAGTGCCCTTTCTCTTCACAGCATCAAGAATCATGACTAGCACATTTAAGCCTGCAGTACACTAACTGGAGATGGGGTGTTTGATGGTCTAGAGTGGATTAGCTAGCAAGTTGCAGGAAAAGCTCCAAGTTGAAGTACCTGAAAAATAAATCGAAGAGATGGTTTGTCATCCACATATAGGGATCTGAGGATGAGTATGAAGTTTATTTTCTGTACCATGTAAATTTATCAGAGGCATTCTTTATAAATCTGCAATTGTATTTGCAGATTGTTGGAAACCAATGATGATATATTGCTTTTTATTTTTTAAACAATTAAAAGTGTTTGTCTTAATTAAGTGATTCAACCATTATAAATACATTTTTGTGGGGTATATTACTATTTTCACCAATCAGGTTTTGTCTTGTTATGTGATTGTCAAATGTTAAATCAAACTACTAAAAGGGTATAATAGTCTTTTCACTGCACTTACGCATTTGGCACCAAAAAGCAAGAGACTATTCGCCAACTCTGCACTGGAAGAAGGGTATTATTATAATTTCAATGACAAACCAAACAGCCCCTTAACGCTTATACACGTCTAGGGGGCTATATGTCAATATATGCATATTTTCTCTCTAAGTGTAGCAAGGTCATACTCAGGGGAGGTATCCAAAAATTACCCTCTTCAAAAGTTAGGGTTTCTGATTTTTAGTCCCAAACCAACCATATTCTTGTTTTGGCCATAACTTTCTCGTTTATGTCCGTTTTTAATAAATCACATATTATTGGATAGCTCTCGAAAAGATCTTTCCAATGATATATTAAGTTATAAGTAATTAAAGTTTCGAGTTTCATGATTTCTTAAGGTTTATGCATTCTAAACCTTAGGTTGTTTCTATTTTTATCAATTCTAGAATTTATACTATAATTTAAGCACTTCAGAACACAAAACCAACATCTACTAGATCATACATTTCATAAAAATCAATTAACATATAAAATTCATACTTTTTGATGAAACTAACTTAATCATATGCATGAATCCAACTAAAGATGGCTAGTGAGCCTGGCGGCACAGGGCATGGCACGTGTCCGTACACCACAGCACAACATAGAGCCCTTTCTAGTTGGGCATGCGGCACGACACATGCCTAGAATTTTAAGTAAGCGGGCCTCAAAAGCACGACACAATTAAAGATGGGCCAAAGCACAGCACGTAAAAAGGCATGTAATAAGCACGCTTCATTGGTGGGTTAGCACGTGGCTCACGGGCCATCAATAGTACGTGGGTCAAAGTGTATCAAAGTAAATTTTTTAATGAAATGTAAATATAAAATATTATGATTTTACAAATATCTTAAAATTAAATTTTTTAATATATTTTTTTAGCATAGGCTTTTTAAAATTAATTTAAGTCCTAGTTTAAATAAATATTCTAATTTTTTTATGTTTATAATTTATTAAATGAATAAATAAATATGATGATTTTATAAATGATAAATAAAAATTTTACGACATTAATATTTCATTTATGAAATCATAACTTAGTTAATAGTTAATGGAGATATGTTTCATTTGTGAATGAAATATTTTTCATATTTATGCACAAAAAAATAAAATTATAGATGAAATATTTTTATGATAAATTAAAAATTATATTTTCACTCAATGGAGTTGAAGTGCAATTATAATATTAGTAGTTCAAATAAAATTAAGTGTAATTGTTATTATAGGATTGTAATTTTTTTTTCATTAATCATTACTATGATATATGAAATTATTATTAATATTAGACTGATGGTTTGAAAAAGCACGCCAGACATGTGGATTTGAATAAAGCATGCTAAGCACGCAGGCTTTTTTGGGCAAGCTGGACATGTGGGCTTAAAGGGAAAAAAAAAAGGTTGGTGGGCTTGTTTTGGGCACCGCCCATGGTATGGCACCAGCACTGCGGGGCCTTTATTAAAAAAAAATACGCGTGGCACAGCACGGCCCACCAATTTGATGGGCCATGCCACCACGACACAACCCATTGGCCATCATTAAATCCAACATAAAAACAGGCTCTGATACCAATGAAGGAAAACAAAAAGATTCAAGAGCCTACCTTTCTTCACAAATCAAGCAGCCAAATGATCAAATGTTAGATTATGTTAATGGCCGGAAGGAAATCGCAAGTGGAAATCCTCTTGATTGCAGTATAAATACCTTTTCAAAATGGGTTGTTCAAATGTTCTTGGTTCAGTATTAAGAAGAAGAGAAGAAGTTGAAGTAGAAGAAAAATATGCGTTCGATTGGGAAGAACGTAGTCGACTATTGGGGAAGTTGATTCAAAATCAACTTTCCTCTGAACAACTCCCAAAAACCGTACATAGTTAACATGTACGAGTCGGGTCAGGTGATGGGCTAACCCACCTATCTAACATTTCCAAACATATAGTAATATTAGGTTATGTTTGGCATGCAGGATTCGATTCGACTAACTATTAGGATTGAACTAGATTAGAATGGATTAGATTAGGTTGGATTATAAATAGTGCTGACCTATGTTTGATATAGTATCGGATTGGATTATGTTAAATTAAATTTACATTAAATTAAATAGTATTTACATTAATTTTTGAATTTAAATATAAACTATTTATAGATATTTAACAAGAAATATTATAATTTATTAAAAATGAAACCAATAAGAAATATATATATATATATATATATATATATATATATATATATATATATATATATATATATATATATATATATATATATATATGTGTGTGTGTGTGTGTGTGAGGCAAGTAGCTGCTCCATGACTTTGAAATACTCTTCCTCTGTTTTGACACCTGCAAGAAGAGATTGGGCTTTGGACTTTTGGGTGAGGAAGGTTCCTTGGGCTCTAACATCTTTAATGGTTGGGGCAAGGAGACCTTTGCAGAGAGCCGCTTTTGGATGACAAAGGTCTTTACCAAATTATTGGAGTAGAGTCCATGCCGATTAGATCTTGACAATGCAAAACCGGCTTAAGATTCTTTGGTTTTGGATGATCGAGATCTTGGTATCGATTTTCCATCCTTTTCCTATTGATATCAGAGCCAAGGGGAAGATAGTGTAATATTGTTGTAAAGAATCTGTGTTGTCTGAATTTTGAAATTGTTTTCTCTGTGTGTGTTGAATTTTTACTGGTAGTAAGTCCCGTTTTAGGACAGAGATCCGTTTAGGGCAGTAAAATCATACCTGTAGGCATCCACATAGGATTCGATTAAAAATTTTAATAACATGGACTCTTTATTTCATAGAACATCATCTTTCTCTAGCTCTTCTTCCGAGAAGACTAGTGTATCAAAGAACATAGTAAATTCAGAAGAATTCATTATTGAAGATTTTAATAAAGCAATTGATAATTGGGATTTACCAAAAGTTTCTAAAGATAAAATTTATAAAATGAAAAAACTTGATTTTCTAAAGACTGATTGTGTTATAAAGACAGAAGAAAGAGATATCACACTTTCAAAGCCATTTGAAACAATTCATTTATTTTCTGAAAATTCTTTAAAAAAGTTAAAAGAAAAGAATTTTAATTATGTCCACATCGGTTTAATTCAGGTAGGCATAAAACCACTTACTAAAGAAGGATTAAATACTTCAATTCTTGCTGTTGTCATCGAATGGGAGGTTCATCTCCTTTGATGATTCCTTACTCGGTAGTATTGAATCTAGTCTCTCAGAAAGGACCAATTTCTTTTGATTATCCAAACATAACAGATTTCATTAAAAGATAAAAATATCTTGAAAAGCATGATTTTACAGATCAAAACTCATAACTATCACATGTTAGAAGGATCTGTTCCAGTTGCATTAATTTTCAAAATATCATACAAAGCCATGATCTCAGCGTTTAATACGCAACATAAATTCCAGTCAAAAAGAGATGAGACTCTTCTCTTACAGACTGACCTTTCCAAAGCAAATACTGTTATTCCAAAACCCATTCAATGGAAAGATGTCAACCTTCCCGATGAATGGATTCTTGAAGAGCTCTTTGCTCTCCGACAATACCAAAACATCTTGAACCAAATACAGAGTTGCAAAATGTGACTCAGTATTCGGATGGTAAAGTCAAACTTTCATTCAGGAGATCTACATCTTCTAGATTCTCCGATAAAGATTCTAATGCTAGTATTTCCTCACTAGAAAGAAAATTTACAAAAATCCCTTCAGTTATAAATCTTCCTTTCCAACCTATAAAGAGTCAGCCTAGGTTTTCCACTTCGGATATACCTAGTTCTTCTATACATTCTGTTGACTATACCACTAGTGTACCACACCCAATTTACACTAGTCGCCAACAGGAACAAAGACAGGAAGAGAAAGAACCTTCTCCTACATTTTCTGCAGTTACAGAAAATATAATAAATGTTCTTGAAAAAGAATTTGAGCTAGATAAAACCCTTTTGCACAAAGACTTTTATTCAGATAGTAATAAAGAAAAAAGACTTTGGTTTTTCAAATATTTCTTAAATCAAAGAAAAGAAATACAAGAAGTTTATTATAAATTTGTAATCTCGCACAAAGTTCATATCATGTTTTTTGATTGGTTTGAAATTTATGCTTCGGAAAATAACATTTCCTATCCTTTTAAAGAATCAAATCCAATCACAATTCGTAAAAAGATCACTGAATGGAATCTATCAGACACTGATAGAACCATTGAATCTGAGCATCCTCCTCTTGGGAGTGTATCCATTGACCATGGTGAACCACCTATTAGGATTAAAGCCTCACCTTATAAAATCCATAAAGACCCAGAAATGGATTTAGATAGCATTATCCAACAATAATTTCTGTAATGCTAATCTAAATACAATAGGAAAACAGTTAACTAGAATAGAAGATCAATTCCAAAAATCTACTATAACTGTTTCTCCAGTTACATCAAAGACTGTAGTATCAAAATCGGATTCTGATAAAAAGCTCAAAGAACCTATTTTCAAACCTTTTCAGGTTTCGAAACATAGTCAGAAGCTTGTTCAAGAATCAAAATCAGATTTTGTTAGAGCTATTAAAGAACAACTTTATAGAATAGAAGCATCCTCTCCTACTCAATTCTCTAAAGATGCATCCTCTTCTACTCATATTTCTAAAGTCCAGATTGCTCCTGATAGTGCTCAATCAAGCAGGATTGCAGTACTAGAGCAAGATCAATCCTCTATAGCTTCTTCTGACATAGAAGCCTTCCAAGAAGAACCAATTTCAAAAGTCAATAAAATACATTGGGAATTAGCACTCCCAGCCACTAAAAGTCCACCAGATCTAACCATAGATAATAGACCAAGTGCATTAAATCAATCTCGTTATAATGCATCTTCCGTCTACGAGTGGAATTTAGATGGAATGTCTGAGTACAATATCCTAGGATTGTTACAACAAATGACCATGGCAGCTAATGCCTATAAAACTCAATCAGGAACTTCTGACAAAGCCATTACAGAAATCCTTATTGTGCGGTTTCTTCGGTCAACTTAAAGGTTGGTGGGATCATCTTCTTACCAATCAGCGGCAATTAGATATTTTAAACTCTATTCAAACAGATGAGGATAGAACCCCCATTCTGGATGAATTCAATAGTTCAATTCAAGATGCAGTCTCTACCTTGATTTTGACTATATCCCTTCATTTTATAGGTGACCCCTCTCACCTCAAAGATAAAAATGCTGAGCTTCTACATAATCTAAGATGTAGAAAACTTAGTGAATTTCAAAACTACAAAACTACTTTCTTTACCAGGTTATTCTTAAGAGATGATGCAAACCACATAACTTGGAAAGAAAAATTTCTCGCTGGTTTATCTACCCTCTTAGGAGAAAATGTTAGAAATTCCATTAAAACCTTGTATGACAATCGCATTCCTTATGATGAGTTAACCTATGGTGAACTTGTCAGTTTTGTCAATAAGGAAGGTTTAAAGATTTGTCAAGATTTGAAATTACAGAAACGACTTAAATGGGAGCTTACAAAGTCTAAGCAAGAATTAGGAAGTTTCTGTAAACAATTCAACTATGACCCCTTTAAAACTTCTACTTCTAAAGATTGTAATGGTAAGTGTTCTACAAAACCTTACAAAAACATTACAAGTCTAAAAATATAGAAAACATTTCAGAACCTAGAGAAACCTTTTATAAGAAACCTTCGAAGCCTTATAAAAAACGCTTCTCTAAAAAGAAAGAATTCAAGCCCAAACAAAAAGCCCATTTTAATTACAAAGAAGCCACATGTTTTAAATGTGGACAAAAAGGTCACACCGCAAAGTTCGTAGAATGAGCGAAAAGCTCCACGAGCTTAGTCTTGATGATGACATACTCTCCAAAATAGCCTCTCTTATGATTGAGTCTTCTGACTCTGACTCAGATTTCTCCTTATCTGGAGACAGTGATCCGTTACAAATTGATGAGCTAATTGATTCAGAGACATCTATCACAAGTGATGATGACTCGGTTGAACACCATAAAATCAATGTTTTAACAAAAGATCAAGAAACTTTTCTTGAACTAGTTAAACATATTTCTGATCCAACCCTTCAAAAAGAATATCTTGATAAACTTTTAAAAACCTTAGATAAAGCAGAAACCTCTAAAACTCCAATCATTAAAAAGAATACATATGATCTCACAGAAATCTTGGAAAAAAAGAAAACAAAGAAAACGATTTCGAATATCCAAGATCTCCAAAAAGATATTAAAGAGATTAAACTTGAGATTAAAGAGTTAAAAGAAAAACAGAAAAGTGACTCAGATACTATCCAACTTTTATTACAAAAACAATTAGAAGATAGTTCTGATAAAGAATCGAATTCAGATGGTGAAAAAGAAATTGATTTACAACTTGAAAATATTGAATCTGTACCCAATGATTTTCTTTTTGTTTTAAATCAAATTACCACAAGAAAATATTTAATAAAGATTACCTTAGTCTTTTCCAAAGAACTTGAAATGGACACCATAGCATTATTTGACACTTTGATTTAAATTGTATTAAAGAAATTTTTGTTCTGATAAATTCAAAGAAAAAACAAAAGAAAAACTTTCTGCCGCCAATAATTCAAAATTGAACATCCATTCTAAAGTAGAAGCATCTGTTATTAACAGTCGTTTTGAATTTAAAACTACTTTCTTTTTAACAAATGATATTCATCATATTGTTATTTTAGGAACACCTTTTATAAATCTCATTACCCCTTATACGGTTAATTATGACAGTATATCCTTCAAAGCAGAAAAAATAAAATTAAAATTCCCTTTTATAGAAAAACCTAAAACCAGAAATTTAAATATTATAAAAGCCAATTCTGTTCACCAGAACCGAATAAATGTTTTGCTTAAATCAAAACAGGTTAATCTAACTTGTTTACAAAAGGATTTAAACCTACAAAGAATAGAGAATCAATTACAAAACGATTTTACACAAAGAAAAATTTCTGAATTTAAATTATTAATTGAAAAAGAAATATGTGCTGATTTACCAACTGCGTTTTGGAACAGAAAGCAACATTTGGTGGATTTACCATATGAAAATTCTTTTGACGAAAAATAAATACCCAGTAAAGCTCGTCCTATTCAAATGAATATGGAATTAGAAAAACATTATAAAGAAGAAATCAAAGATTTAGAGACCAAAGGACTCATTGTTAAATCAAGATCCCCATGGTCTTGTGCCGCTTTTTATGTTAATAAAAATTCTGAAATAGAAAGAGGAACACCAAGACTAATAATAAACTACAAACCCCTTAATAAAGCTTTAAAATGGATTAGATATCCCATACATAATAAAAAGATTTACTCCAAAACTCCACTCTGCATTCATATTTTCAAAATTTGATATGAAGTCGGAGTTTTAGCAAATCCAAATTTATCCTAAAGACCGTTATAAAACGGCTTTCACTGTTCCATTTGGCCAATATGAATGGACAGTTATGCCCTTTGGCTTGAAAAAAGCACCCTCAGAATTTCAAAGAATTATGAATGATATTTATAATCCTTTTACCGAATTTTGCATTGTTTATATTGATGATGTATTGATTTTTTCCCAATCAATAGATCAACATTTTAAACATCTAAAGACTTTCTATTTTGCAACTAGAAAAGCAGGCCTAGCCATCTCTAGTTCAAAAATTTCCCTATTCCAGACTAAAATCCGATTCCTTGGCCACTATATCTCAAAGAGAACTATCACTCCAATTGAAAGGTCCCTTGCTTTCACTGATAAATTTCCTGATAAAATTCTTGACAAAACTCAATTGCAAAGATTTTTAGGAAGTTTAAATTATGTTCTTGATTTCTGCCCAAACATCAACAGAATAGCAAAACCATTGCATGATAGGTTAAAAAAGAACCCTGTTGCATGGTCAGAAAATCATACTGAAGTCGTAAAACAGATAAAGAGCATTGTTAAAGACATCCCATGTTTATTTCTTGCCAATCCCACATTACTTAAAATTGTTGAGACCGATGCATCAGATTTAGGTTACGGTGGAATATTAAAACAAGTTGAGAATAACAAAGAACAAGTAGTACAATATGTTTCTACCCATTGGAATGAATGTCAGAAAAATTATTCTACTATTAAAAAAGAAATTTTATCTATTATTTTATGCATCTCAAAATTTCAAAGTGATTTACTAAATCAAAAATTTTTACTCAGAATTGATTGTAAAGGTCAAAAAACATGTTTTAGAAAAAGATGTTCAAAACATTGCATCAAAACAAATATTTGTACGTTGGCAAGCTATTTTAAGTGTTTTTGATTTTGATATTGAATTTATTAAAGGCGATACAAATTCACTCCCTGATTTTCTAACCAGAGAGTTTCTTCAAAACAGATAATGCCTCCCAAAAAGACAAAAGATAAAGGGAAAGGGATCTTCAAAGACCCTGTGTCCCAGACACCTTCCAAAGCCTCTTCTCCCCCTAAAGAAAAATTGTTATCATCAGCCATGCCGATCAGATCTTGGATTGACATGATTGAAGATGATGAATCAAGAGTTAAAGCCCTTGCCTCTCAGGATCAGGTAAATGAATGGATGAAATCCATTTCTAATTCCCCTGATATTTTACTTGCTCTACAAAGTTTTTCACAAAGCCAAATTTCTCCAAAAGAAAAACCTGTTTCTAAAGAAATTACTACAAAACCCTCTTCTCAAAAAGTTGTTCTTTCTGGTGAAAGTTAATCCTCCTCGATTGTTCTTTCACAATCAAAGCTTCCAAAGAAAACCTCGGATTGGTTTGATAAAACCTACTTCCAAAACATTTTGACTGTGGAAGAAGGATTTTACCATTCTGACCCATTTCAAACAATTTCAAAGTTTTTTCCCCCTGGATGGTTTTTTAAACCATGGGATTTAACAAAGCCTCAATCCTACTATGAATCCATTCTTGAAGCCACTGAGTCAGTAAAATTTAAACATTTCTTTCTCAGTGAAACCCATAAAGAACCTGCCTATTCCACTGCTACTATTTTAAAGGTCTTGAGCCCAAAAGAGTGGAATGACCATCTCCACAACCAAAAAAGATTTCCCGCCAATTTTCAAATGTGTCTGCCACATTGCTTGACCTATTCCTATTGGGATTATCAACAAGCCTGGTTTAACACATTCTTTATTCAAAACCCCAAAAAATCTCACTCCTGGTTATTTTTCTTTAATTCCAAAATAACCGTACAAAGCCTTCCAAATTGGTTCCAACAATGGTGGAATTATTTTGGCCCAATACCAGATATCCTAACTTCAAATACCATCCATTATTTAAACCTTTTCAAAGCCCATTACAAATCTTCTGAGTCTGAGAAAAGATTCCCTCCTTTTCTCTGTTTTTGTACAAATTTCTTTCTACCTTGGGTATGGATGTGGAACCTCAGATACCACACTCATGATTCCCAATTAATCCTTCAAAGAACTTTCAAAGTCAAATGGTGGAACAAATTTGATGAACAGACTAAATTGACCACACACCTAATCCCAAATCTCTCTCTGCAAAGGTTTCCTTGCCCCACCATTAAAGATGTTAGAGCTCAAGGAACTTCCTCACCCAAAAGTCCAAAGCCCAATCTCTTCTTGCAGTGCCAAAAAAAGAAGAGTATTTCAAAGTCATGGAACACTACTTGCCTCAGTGTCCGAACCATCTATACAAAGCTCAATGATGATGAAGAATCAACCATTCATCTCCCTCGGTGACGACAATGAAGATGACTGCTTCGGATTATTGCCTCCCATAAAGCAATGTAAATAAGATATTTACTTTTAAAAAAAAAAAGTTAATTTCTTTATGTCTGTATTTTCTGTACCGGGTGGTCCTCTGGACACAAGTGAGAGCGCACATGTCTCTTCACCCGATTTTGTATTTTGTATTTTGTATTTCTTCCATATAAAGCAACAGTAAAGACGACGTATAAAGCTACACTCATTCCGCTGATGCCCAATTTCTAAAGTTTATCTTGTGCACTTAAAGCCCCTTCTGACGTCTGATGCCAATTTCTAAAGTTTATCTGTGCACTTAAAACTCCGCTTCAAAAATGAACAGTTTCAAAATTTTTGTATATAAGAATGGCCAAGACTTAGACTCAAAGATTCTTTTCCTTCCCTCTCTCTCTCTTCACTTTTCTCTCTCTTTTTTTTCTCTTTTCTCTCTCTTTTCTCTCTCTAGAGACAAAAGAAGTTTTACGTATTCAAGGAATTTTCCGATCATTGGTTAAGTTCCTTGTTTTCAATTTTTCCTAAATCTCGCTTGTAATCTCTTAAAGTCATCGGATTAAAAATAAATGTAAATATTTTAAAGCTTATGTAATTTTAATTCAAAGCCTGTAATAATTTTAAAGTTCATGCGTATTTAAATATCCGTAATTTACTTTAAAGCAATTTAAATTTCTGCAATTTACTTTTATGCAATTTACATTTCGCAATTTACTTTTAAAGCAATTTAATTTTCTGCAATTTATTTAAAGTCTTATGCATGCTTGGCGATCGATTTTCCATATCGAGATCTGCCCAAAAATTGTGCGTTCCTCGAAGCAAAGAGAGGATCTCTGTCTTCATTGTATCTTCTCTTCTCCCCCAATCAATCTAAATATTAGTTACGGGATCTAGATCTAATATTTACTTTTTGCCTTTGTTGTAATCAAGATTGCTAAAGCCATAATAAAATTATTGATTGAAAATATTTAAAACAAGGTATATAGGTGGAAACCAGAACGTGCGGGCTATTGATGCATTTCTAAGTCGATCTGGGTCTAAAGGAGGTTTAAATATCTTGGTTTACCAAGGACCTCATCGATCTGGATGGACAACGCCACGTACCTCAACTTGGTAAATTTATTTTGATTGTTTAAAGTCTGTGTTGCTTAGATTTGATTAAATAATTTGGTAAAGACAATTTTAAAATTGCCTATTAAAATCAGCCAATTCTTAATTTTTCCCAAAACCACTATCGTCTTTTAATCAAATCTAAGCAACACAATCTTTAAACAAGCTAAATAAATTTACCAAGTTGAGGTGACGTGGCGTTGTCCCTCCAGATCGATGAGGTCCTTGGTAAACCAAGATATTTAAACCTCCTTTGACCCAAATCGACTTGAATGATCAATAAAATTTCGCACGCCTGCTTTCCACCTATATATACCTTGTTTTAAATATTTTCAATCAATAATTTTATTATGGCTTTAGCAATCTTGATTACAACAAAGGCCAAAATGAAATATTAGATCCGATCCCGAACTAATATTTAGATTGATTGAAAAGAGAAGATACAAATGTACATGCAGATCCTGGCCTTTGCTTCGAGAACGCATATAATTTTTATGGCAGATCGATATGGAAAATCGATCGTCAAGCATGCATAAGACTTTAAATAAATTGCAGAAAATTAAATTTATTAGTTATGGGATCAATCCTCTATTACCTATATTACACTATTACCTATAATTTAAATTGGGAAATATATATATATATATATAATTAGTTATTGGGCAGTAATAATTATAATAAAAAAATATAAATGATTTAAATTATAGGTTATTTCCAATGAGATATATCATTTCATTGAATAAAATAAATAAAATTATTCAAATAATAAATTAATTAATAACTTTTAAGTAAATCATGAATAAAAAATAATTACTTAATTAAAAACAATAATTAATTAATTAATTTTTAAGTTATAAATAAAATGGTGTAATAAATTATGGAAGATATTATAAATGTACAAATATTTTTTTGACATTATTTAGTCCTAACTAAAAAACATAAAAATTAGGATTAGTAATCCCATGAATTTAGGATTAAAATTTCAATTTAGTCCATTAATCCAATTCAAGTGAGCATGCCAAACATAATATTAATATTTTGTCCCAATAATTAGTCCAATCCTACACTTAATTCTACCTTCCAAACATAACCTTAATGGACAAGAACACTCTCCTTATTTTTTTTCCTCCAAGTCTCTCTTAGTGAAATAAATATAAATCATTTCATGAACATTGAGAAAACAAGTTCGGCCAAAGAATATAAATTTTAAGAATTAAAAAGAAAATTGCTTGAGTTTCCAACTAATCCCCATTAAATCTATTAAAATTACCTCAATTAAATCTACAAAAGTAATTCCGCAAACCCATAAAATTTTAATTTTTTATGTCTTATTGTAATGGAATTAAACTCTTCATAAATCATTTTTTTTAATCTGAAAATAAGTAGTCAAGATGGAATCTTAAATTTGATGCTGATAATTAAGTCGATATATTTCACTTCATTTATAATTAAATAATTAAACCCATGTTTTAAATCTATTGAGAGGAAATACAGAAAAAAACAAACAAACAAACGAAGACACAGAGAGAGTTTAATCCGACACTAATACTCTTGCAATGTAGTGAAAGCACGTGAAAGAATTGTAGCACGTGAAAGAATTGTCAGCGTTATCTCATTATTTTGTTCTAGTGGCTGAGAAAATATAGGAAAATACCAACAAGTCATTTCTCATTTTATCTTCTTCAATTCCATGCATTTTTCACTTTTATCTCAGGCTCCCGTCCGTACATCGTATATAAAATAATAAAAGGAATTAAAAAAAAAAAGAAAAAAAAAAGGCATTTTATTATTCTAATCTGGGTTCCTCAATGAGTTGACACCAGCAGCAGAGTCAGTTTACATACATTGGTTGATAGAAACAAAGGCTCTAAACTGCAACTGCAATGAGAAACCTCTCTGTTCGACCTTTTCAAGATTTCAGGTACATAATATATAACTACTTATTCTTCTTCAACAGCCCAACTGTTCACTCACGGGCTAATTTTACTTAGTGAAGTTGTTTCTTTTAGGGGGAAAAAAGAAAAAGGATTTCATGCACTGGAAAGAGCAGAAGATTTTGATCCTTATTTATATATATATTTTTTCCTACAATAAAATAATTGTCTTTTATTTTCAGACAATTTCCATTAAATAATATGAACATTAGTATGTTGATGAGCTGTAGGATTAAAGATGGGGATCCTGGTCTGCTTTACCAAACCAATAGCATGTTGTGTTGACCTCCAATTTTATTTCATTTATTTATAAAATTTTGACCTCCATAATTATATATTTCAAACAATTTAATGCCGTTTCAATTTTAAGCTTGGTAGAAATCGGTGTAGGAGGCGGCGAAATCCATGTACAATAGGAGGCACAAGGGTAAAATAAATTGAAAATTTTTGTTTCTAGCCCATTTTTATTTTGTATTGGATTAAGATTTTTTAATATTTTATTTATTATTCTCGTTTCGGCAAATTTTTTTTTTTGAAGTTTAATAACAGAATTTAAGTTCATTTGTGGATTTTAAAAGTGTAAACTATAGGTATTTCATCTGTAATATTTAAGTTTTTATTTGCTTGGATGTATTTTTGCAGCAAATTTTACATTTTACTCTTAAGAAAGTTATCTTTTTCTCATGAATTCGAAACATAAACTGACTTATTATCGGTTCAATTTTGTAAAGGGAAGTGTTTGAAAATAATTCATCTTGTAATATTACAAAGGATCAAATGATTTTATTCCTCTGATATATATTTTCTTCTTGTAATATTAATGTAACAGCACAGGTGCGGCTTCCTTGAACAAATCTTTTATATGCAATTATACTTACAGGAAGAATCAAACCCACATTTCGTTTCCATGCTTGAGCCTCACTTCATTTTCATACCGGTAATCATAAACATTTTCAATCATAATTCTTAATCTTTTGTTTCGTTGTTCTAATGATTACTATAATTTCTTTAGTTGTTCAGCAACAATGGCTGCAGAAGAGAAGCAAATGCAAAGATTTGATGTCGAGAAAGCTGCTTTGTTGATGAAGGAGCTTCGAAATAGTTATAGTTCAAGAAAGACAAAGAGTTATGAATGGAGGATGTCACAGATACAAAGTATTGCAAACATGATTGAAGAAAAGGAGGAGGAGATTATTGAAGCCATTCATAAGGACCTCTCCAAGCCCCCATTTGAAACCTTCATTTCTGAGGTTTAATCTCTATTCTCTTGTTTCTTTAGTGCAAAATTTTAAAGATTATCTTTGAGATCACTAAAAGGATATAATAGTAAAAATGGGATCTCTGTGTCCATTTCTAAAACCTTGAAGATTTACATGTATGTTTGAGCAAACCTTGAGTGTCTGATTGTCGTTTTCCTAGAAAACAAATTCATATTGATGCATTCTTTTCATAATTATTGGAATTTGCATCTTGATATGTTGGCAAAATGTGTGAAGTCATAATTCAAAATCTATAATGCTACCATGTTCAACCTACAATATTTATGATCTTTTACTTCTCTAATTTCTTGTGTTTTTACTACTCTATTACATTAATGTTATTTCTTTTTTTCAAAATTTATGTTGTTTCTTTTTTTCACTCTGTGAGCAATTCACCTCTGGAAAAAAGGAAATTAAGCATTATCATCCAAATATTTAGGTTTATTCAGATTTCATATCAATTTCAATTGATTCATATTTTAGACTAAAAAACAAAAATATTTTCAATAATAAAGTAGGCTCTGTATTGCAGATTTCTATGACAAAAAGTTCATGTAAGTTGGCTCTTAAAGAACTTAAACATTGGATGAAGCCTGAAAAGGTAACTACTGCTGCAACTTCAAATTATGTTTGGATCAGTATGAGAATATATAATGCCAACTTTATCCTGAAAATTCTAAAGTGAAGCAAACCTAATGCAAAATGCTCAACATTTCATAGGCCAAAACTTCATTGACAACATATCCATCTTCAGCAGAGATTATTTCAGAACCTCTGGGAGTCGTATTGGTCATCTCTACTTGGAACTACCCCTTCTGTATGCAACTTATAATCACATTTCCAGCACCAGAATTCAGTTACGTGTGACATCGAGATGTGGTTTCTCTTTCTTGAGTAACACATTCTATATCTGTGTTCCAGTGTTGTCTCTTGATCCAGTGATTGGAGCTATTGCAGCTGGTAATGCCGTGGTTCTAAAGCCATCAGAAATTGCACCAGCCACATCATCACTGCTTGCCAAATTACTAGAGGATTACGTAGACAATTCAGCTGTAAGAGTTGTCGAGGGGGCTGTTGCTGAAACATCTGCATTACTAGAGCAGAAGTGGGATAAAATTTTCTACACAGGTTTCTCCCTACAATTATTTATTAAATCAAGTCAAGCCTCTTAAATTGTGTCAAGTGTCTATAATTTCAGTTAATTGGACTCACATTATTTGGAAGCCGAACATCCATAACATGCTCAATAAACTTTAAAATTCTTTTATATGGTTGTCCTATTATATTTAGTACACTCTCCAATCGACTTTCCAAGTCATGAATGAATGATGATAAATATCTATCCAGTAGAGCTATAAGGATTCAAGATTTATCAAATGATTTCATTCTCAAGGAGCGAGTAATATGTTTTTCATCCTGTCAAAAATATTTCGTAAATATGCATGTTTGTGTTTCGCACTCGGTTCCTCTGCAGTATACAATTTTGAGCGGTCTTGAACTTGTTTTAGGTAGCCCAAGAGTGGGTCGAATTGTTATGGGTGCTGCTGCAAAGCACCTTACACCTGTAATTTTGGAACTTGGGGGAAAAAGCCCTGCAGTTGTTGATTCAATGATTAACTTACAAGTAAGACATCTCATACATAGTTTTACTATATATGCATCCCATGTTAATTTCTTGCCATGGAAATGATTATCAAAATTATTCTAAGGTCACTACAAGGAGGATCATAGCTGGCAAGTGGATGGCCAATAATGGACAAGCTTGCATTGGTGTTGATTATATCATAACAACTAAAGACTTTGCCCCAAAGCTGGTAAGATCATCTCTAAGAATAATAAATTTGTGTATTTTTATAGGGATATCTTTTCTTAATGCATGCTTCTTCTTTAGATAGACAGTTTGAGAAATGAACTGGAGGAGTTTTTTGGGAAAAATCCAATGGAATCAAAAGATCTATCTTGCATTGTGAATCCATTCCACTTTGCACGTCTTGCAAGCCTCTTTGATGAAGCCAAAGTATCAGACAAAATTGTTTATGGAGGCCAAAGGGATGAAACACAATTGTGAGTCTGATAGTGTGGCTTCCATTGTTCATTTTAGAGTGTTACCTTACTAGAACATTTAGTTTCAATGACTATTGCATCTATTATTGCAGAAAGATAGCTCCAACCATATTGTTGGATGTTCCAGATGACTCTACAATAATGAAGGAAGAGATATTTGGGCCATTACTGCCAATTGTCACTGTGAGTATTGTATCAAGTGCACATTTTAAACTGAAGGCCTATTTCTAAGGGGTGAGGACATTCAAATTCCAAAATGACTAAGTGAGCATGCAATTGGTTGTGAAACATCAGTCACTGGTAACTAATTTAGTTCTTTCTGAACTGTGAAAGGTTGAAAAAATAGAAGACAGCTTCGATGTGATAAAATCCAAACCGAAACCTCTTGCTGCATACTTTTTCAGTGATAATGAGCAGTTGAAGAAAGAATTTGTACAGAACATATCAGCCGGAGGAATAGTCTTCAACGACACAATCGTGCATGTAATTTTCTCTTCATAGAACCCTGTCATACTTTATATATATATGTATACACACATTTGTAGTTATGGTTTGCACTTTATTTGCACTTTATAATCTGTATTGGTGATCTAAACTCATTGGGAAATCATGCCGCCTATGAATTGTACAGACTACAGTTTCCTCTTTACCCTTTGGAGGAGTTGGAGAGAGTGGAATGGGATCGTACCATGGTAAATTTTCTTTTGATGCCTTTAGCCACAAGAAAGCAGTTCTTTACAGAAGCTTTAATGGAGATTCAACAACAAGGTATCCACCATACACAGCAGAAAAGCAAAAATTATTGAGGGCTCTTTTCAATGGTAACATATTTGGCTTACTTCTTGCTTTGATTGGATGGTCTAGAGACTGAGAAGATAAATGAATTTTTAAGTCCTTAAAATCATTGTCTTGTCGTTATATCCAAAGTGAATTGTGAGAAACATGCAAGGGAAGAATATCCTCCACCATAAATTGTAAAGCAACTTTAGGTCCAGTAATAAACTGCTAATGGTGAGGATTCTTGTATCATGTAAAAGTTAGTAGGTGGCCAATATTCTCACTGCAAAAACATGAGTCTGGCAATTTTTCTTACAAGATTGGCATTGGAATTTTGACTCTTGTTGCAAGAACATAACCTTTTTCGAAAGTTGTGTTATATCAATAGATATTTTGGCTCGAGCAAGCAGGCCTATGCATTTACTTGCTTCATCTGTTTTAATTTCCTCGACATTACCAATCTTCTCTTCCAACTTTCAAATGGTGTCTCTATCCATACACATTATAAGTATATTGTGAATTTGTACCCAAAATGATGTATGCGAGAAGGATTATTTCTCTGCGTCCCCAGTACCAATTGGTTAAGTTAAGCAATAGCAGGGCTCTATCAAAGTGCCACAGACCCCTACAAACACCCTTTTCTTTTCCTTCTTCTGAGGCAAACTTGAAGAGGAATATATTATCCCCCATGCTTTCGATCTTCATTTCCTTAACTGTTCTCTAGGCTTGTTGCGCTGCTGCTTTTAGCCCCTCCTTATTGATTCCTCTTGCGAGAAAGACCTTGCCCATCAGGCAGTTTTCAGTTATTTTTTCTCCTTTTATCTTCATTCTTCCCATAAGCACTACTGTGTCCTCTTCTTCTTTTAAGGCAATTGCCAGACACTTGTAAATTACGTCGTCTATATCCATACTTCATTGTATGTTTACCCCTAGCAATAAAGGCTTTTTTCACCAACCACCCTACGACTGTAATTCATAACCTGTGGAGAATATAACTTGTTCCAATCCTGGAATCGAAAGCTTTAAATGAAAGAGTAAGAAAATTAAATAAACTAAAAAAGAAACACCGAACCGGTGGGTAAAACCAAGCCATGAAGGCTTCAGTCTACTTTCATTCTAAAACTTTTTCAAAGAAAAAGTACTGTAGAAAAAAGAGTCCTCATATAAATATGTATAAGATAAAACAATTTGATAAGATAAGATCAAATAGTCGTAGACCATACTCTCTTATTATGTGACAAGAACGAGAATTAATCTTGGTTGAAGTACATAAACTTGGCAACATTGAAATTATGATTCATGATCTCTGACTTTATGCAAAGCTACAAATATCTATGGCAATTGAGCATCTATTCTTAGTAAATTCACTATTAAAGTTTCTACCTTATCAGTAACTCACTGCTGTCAGGCAGCAACAAGTTTTAATTCACCGCCACCACTTTTAGGTTCATCTGTCGCCGAGGAATTTAGGGATAGTGGCCAACAATGGTTGGAGGTTGCCTGCAGTTGTTGTTATATTTTGATAATAGATTAAAATAGTATTCATTTAATAATAAAAAATTATTATAAACAACACAATTGATACTACATCAAACATAAGTGTTTTTTTTTTTTAATTTGAACTCTGAATTTTATTTTTTTTATACATTTACTTATTTTTGGTTGTTTGTTTAGTTCACTTTTAAGTGAAATTTGAAATTTAAATGAAAAATTTTAATATCAAATTTTAAAAATATTCTTAACAATTCATGTACTTCCTATATCGTATATGAACATTATATCTTTACATTATCCTTGAATTTATTTTTTTAATTACTTTAAATTTTTATTAATATGGGAATATTAACTAAACCAAAATATTAAACAAATCATATTATGTTCATTTTGATAAATCAAAACAAAATTAACAGTGTTGACTTTAAATTAAGAAATAATGATAGTATTATTTTTTAATAGTATCAAATTAATCAACTTTAAATTTTTAAATTGTGAAGAATAAATATATGTGTCATTGAAACGGATATTTGTGTCAAATGACACATATATTTGTGTCAAACTATTAACTTTTCAATTTTATGTTCAAATTTTGAAAAATAAAAATAAATATGTTATTCAAACATTTCTTTTTAGACTTTACCTAAATTTAAATTTATTTAGAATTCAGGCAAAAAAATAAATGTAATCATAATAAACCATAAAATTCTATTATAAACTGTTTTTGTGGGTTTCAGAAGTTGTATTGGACTTTAATGTATTAGATTGATTGTACATATTAGTGGGATGTAATTGTATTGTGCTTAATTTCATCGATTTGTATATAATATTTAAAAAGAAAAAAATCATGAATCATTATGAGTGGATAAAAATAATAAAATAACACTATTAAAATATTTCTAATATTTAAGTTTCAATATCATACGTGAATCATTTATTATATGATAAATTTTATTATTTATAAAATTATTTTAACCACCATTAAATAAATAAATACCACACAAATTGAGAATTAAATTAACATGTGAATATCAGAATGCGTAACATTGGATAGGTGGAATGACAATGTCGGACAGCATATCCTATAAAAATAAAATATGGGTCGAACGTAACGCTTGCGCTTGGGTGGCGAGTTTCGTTCCTGATATCATTCTCGCATGCTATGACATGCAACATAAGAAGTTGGTCAGTGTAAAGATTTTGCCTTAAGTTGTCATAGACAGGCAGCAAAATTGAACTGCCGTTGAAAAGAAGAACATATATATATATATATATAATTAAACCCACACACAAGACTCAACTCGGGAAAGGAGAAACCAACTGAGAGAAGGATTCTGAATTCTGGGAGCATGTAGTTTGATATGCACAACAGGGAGAGAGAGAGACAGAGAAAGGGCATTGCATTTGCATGCGGGCAAATTTGGGAAAGAAGAAGAAGAAGATAACAAGAGCATCGTTGAAGTTGAAGGTGTGGTGCTATTACTGCCACGGTGAATTCGCCGACGAGAAGACTTTAGTTGAGCATCAGAAAGATAACCACTTCAAGTGCCACGTCTGCCACGACCAACTTCCCACTGCAGGCGCCATGGCCGCTCACGCCCATCAGCTTGGCAAAGAGACCGTTACTGCGTAATAATTAATCTTTGTACACGTTTCTTTCTTTAATTTTAATTAGTGAGTAGTATGGCAAGAAGCAATTCTGCATTGGGATTTTGTAGTAATTAAATCTTTTGATTGCATGCAAATTCGGGAACACAATGGGTATCAAAGTGTTTCATTGAATATCTCTCGATGTATATTTGAATGGTTGCAATAATCCGCCAATGCATTACAATACAGGGTCTACTTGGAAATCTAGATGCATATGTTTATATTTATTGTACAATTGAGAAATCTACCGAGACAAACTGGAAAATTTACTCCGACTAACACATTAGATATAAACGTACCCTATTTAGAAAAGGGAAAGAGCCCCACGAGGCTCGAACTGCTGCCCTCAACATATGCTTCAACTGGTATATTTTATATTCCTTGAGAATGCTTAGAATTGGTTTATTTGCTCCAAGTCAGTTGGTTCCTTTTGGATGATGAATAGAGCATGATAAAGTTAGTTCCTTTTTCGACATGTTGTGCTCAATCTGTATAAGCTGTTTGCATCTGCAATGTAGTTGCACTACACTCATTGAGTTCGTATTTGTAATTCTTGTAACAGATTACCCAATGCAAAGGCTGGTCGGGAATCGATTGGCATTGTGATATATGGAATGCAAGGAATACCACCAGACGTCTTAGCTGCTCATTATGGAGAAGAAGGTAAGGAGCTTTGCAAATATGTCAGTTATTCGGCTACTTAATTTCTGGATTGTTTGTGCACTTTTCTGTTTAATTTGAAACTCTTTATTGCTTCTGTCTCTTCTCTTCAGAGACGTCGTATAGTCACTAGCATTTGACAAATGGAACATGCCATCTGTTAAATTGTTTTTTGTACCCAGGCAATCCAAATAGATGCTTGAATTGTAATATAAAATCTAATAATGTGACATGATATGTTGAATGCTTACTGTTGTTGGAGTTAAGAGTTGGCTGAATAACTCTTTTACGCCGTTCAGAATTCTCTGAGTATTGGTAGCATTTGTATAAGCATTTATTGGGGGAAAGATCGAGAATATCCTTTTAATTTCTTTTTCCTCCAGAATTATTTGTTAAGCTTTTAGTTAGTACTCTTCTAGAATCATGTTAGGTCCTTGGCTATGTAGCCTTTTATCTTTGCTGGAGCCATTTTTGGATTGAGTTAAACTGCGGCTTTATATTGATTGCTAAATATATTTTGTTCAAACAACATGCTAGGTATACCTATGTGTGAATTACATTTGGCTCATGTTAATAGCCGTCCTTTTCTCTCCAACATGCCATGTAGGCTGAGAGCTGATTGAAAAGTCCCCATTCTTTCAAGGAGCTAACCTGAAATATTTGGGATAAAAGTGGCTAGTAACAGTTCTGCTCCTAATTCACTTTTCAGAGATTGCCCTCGTAGTAGTGCTCTTTGGTATAATCACTGATTGCGACTCCAAAATTCTTGAATGATTGCATCATTTTGCCTTAAGAATATGTAATAGATTGTGTTGGCCTTTGTGTTAGTTTCCCAACAACCATTAAGCATATTTTTTTGTAATTGTTCTTTGTTGTGAATTACAAGCTCGCAAGCAACAAAAAAAAAAACAAAAATCATATTAACAACAGTTGACCGCTGGATTTCTCCATGATGTTTGGTTTTTCATGTGAATGATTTTCATTGCCTGGCTGGAGTTTTGTTGTGCTCTTGTTCTCACATGCACAGGAGGCAGCTTAACTTTTTGGTAGATAAATTCTGTTTGTATAGTTTATTCAGCCCACCCTTCCTATTCATAATCAAAAATTCTTTCAAGCTCTAAACTGAACTGGCTAAGATATGGAGTACTTTTTGTCTCAATGTTTTAATTTTTGATACAATAGTATAATTAAAGTGATGGAGAAGTACTGCTTGTTCTAATGTTCCAAGTTCCTAATATTCTGACATGGGTTATAATCCTGCTATAAGAAAATCTGTAGATTTTGCACATGCAAATAATAAATGCTAAATTTCTAGCAGAAGAAGAAGATCCATATAAAGTGGCCACACTGGATACTCCTTTAACTCAGCCAGCAGGTACGGTGCCAGAACAATTGGTTGTTAGCTATACTGCTCAATCAACTCTGGGTGCAAATCAGCCAATGTATGTTTCCTAATGTTTCTTCTTCTTCTTCCTCTTCTTCTTCTATTATGCTTACACCTTCTGGTGGCAAAAGGAGAGATACAGTATATTTTTTAATGTCCCCTTTTAATCCTCTCTTTCCTCTATCAGATGTTTTCAGTTAATTTAAAATCATTACAATCCCTTTCACTATAAGTTTTTTTTTTTTTCAAAATGAAATTTTATTAATATTATCATATTTCAACATTTTTATGCCATGATGTACATATTAATTGAAGCTCTTGATTGTTTTTGGGCTATACTTACAGTTCTGCCCTTCCTGTGCCTCCTGCTGATAGCCCGCCTCTGGCGTCAACTACAGCACCCACTCCCCGACCTTCAACTGTAAGTAGTTCCTCCTGGAATGGCCCGGCCTATACCAAAAGTTCCATTATCTGCTAGCTTTTTATGTCACATGCCCATACTCATACTATCAACAGGGATTTTAGGAAAAGGAATTGGAAAAGTTTACTATTATTATTATTCTTCATCATCATCATGATCATCATCATCATAATAATAATAATAATAATTCAGAATATGTAATGGCTTAGGGATACCTTTCTATCGGCTATTGGTTTGTTGTGTACAAATCACCAATTACCACATATTAGTAGATTAGAACCTATGCACGTATTGCATGTACTTCTCTGATACATAACTAGCCAGTTTCCATAGTTTTGCATGCCAGTTGATCTGCATGTTCATGCCATCATTATGCTTTGTGAGAGATCCATGTTTATAAATCTTCTGATGTGTTATCATGGATAATATTTTGACTAGTTAAGGGCTTGATATCAACGGGAAGCTCTCTATTGGGGAAGTTATAACATGCATTAATGATCATTGAGTACTTAACAGTTTTGATACAATTTAGTCATTACTTGTCACTAGGAGGTTTTGATGAACTTAGCTGACTTAAATTTTTCTTCCTTCTGTGTCTGTTAAGATTCAAATCTTCCTCGAAAATCAACATACATTTAATAGAAATATATTTTGATACGTGCATTTGCATTGTTAGCATGCAAAAATGACCCAAGTCACTAGTTTGAATGTCATATCTATGTTCTCTCATCTTTCTATGGCCCAAGTCCTAGATTATTCATTTATGACATTAGATGGTATCAAGGTACAGTAGTTGACCCAAATATTTGCATTGACCCTGATTTTTTTTTTTATAGTATTTTGCTCTATTCCAATTTCAACGCTGTTGATTACCATGAACAGAGAAACATACTTGAGCATATAAAGAGGCTGCTTGAAAGCTCAAACCCATCCACATGCCTGCACTGGGAGAAAGTTGAAGAACATTTCAGCAAGTACACTCACACCCCGGATCACCCGCCATATGCTTCTGTACTATCCCTACTTTCTAGCCTTCTATGAAAATTTATACGATTCTGCTTTTGCCTATTTTCTGCTGCATTAAACTAATTACTTTCTGCACACGGTGTTGTTTTTTACACAGATGATACAAAGGGCAATCACAGAGTTGAATGATCAAGGGGGTTCAAGTGAGGAAGCAATATCAAAGTTTATTGAGGCAGAGTATGAGGATTTGCCATTTGCTCATGCGGCACTATTAACCTGTCATTTACAGAAGCTTGTTATTAAAGGGGAGATCGTCAGCACATCTGCAAATTGTTATATGCGTAAGTTTAGAAGAGTTCAATCCCAGAAACAGCAAAAAATTGAAGATAGCCAAGAACAGAATCAAGTACAGCAGGAAATGTCTGAAAGACCTGAAAAGCAAAAGCAAGCAGAACAACGAATTGGACTGATTGTTTGAATGGAGAAAAAAATGAAGTGGAAGAATTACAATTAAAAGTAGTTGAAGAACGAATTGTAGTTGAACAAGACTGGGAAGGGAATGAAGAACATGATCAAATGCAAGAGCAGCGGAATCAACAGCATAAGGAATTGGATCTGCAACAAACTCAGGCACTGAGTGAAACAATTGATGTGACCGTAGAAAAGAATTACCAAGCAGAAAGGAATAATCAGGCTGAAAAGAGTAGTGAAATAACAGAAGCAGAAAATCAAAATGAACGAGAAGATGAAGTAAGCAAAGAACAAAATGAAGTGGGAGAAATACGATTAAAGGTTGTTGAAGAGCAGATTGAATCTGAACAAGGGAAGGAAATGGATGATGTACATGATCAAATGCAAGAGTGGCAGAATCAACAGCAAAAGGAGTTGAATCTGCAGCAAAGTCAAGTACTAAGCGAAACAGTTGGTTTGACCATAGAAGAGAACTATCAGGAAGAAGGGAGTAATCCTGGAAAGAAAAGTGAAGTAACTGAAGCTGAATATCGTAAAGAACGAGAAGATGAAGTTATTGAAGAACCATATCATAAAGAACTGAAAAGCAAGAAACTTGAAAAGATAAATCAAACAACAAATTCAGAAAGTGAAGTTCGAGATGTGCAAGCTCAGTTACCAGAAATACACTTTGAAGAAATTGTGGAACATATTAATCCAGAAAGGCAACACTTTGAAGGGACGAAGAGGAAAAGAGGCTACAGGAACAAAAAATTGAAGTGTGCTGCCAGATTTTTTATCTAAGGTGTTCTTCTTTTCTATTATCCTCAATCTTTATTGCATCTCTCTTTTATTCTTGTTCTTATGATCATTCTTACAGTGATATTTTTCTTGTTAAATAAATAGCAACATGTTGGTCAAGCTTATAAAGAAAGAAAATGACAATATAGCCACTGTCAGCACCCAAAATAATGTCACAGATCAAAAAGTGGATCTTTTTTATTCATCACATTTACAGAAGGTTAGTCACCAAAATAGTTTACCTGCTAATGTGCTAATTCAGTTTAATTCCACTTGATAAATCTGATGTCATTATGTACTTATCTGGATTTTAGGAAGATTTAATGGAATTGTTGAAGAAGACTAACAAGGTGGAGGGGAAGCTGATTGATATCATCTGTTCTTTGAACTTGGAAGTATCAGGAAATAACAAATTAATGCTTAAAATCAGAGAACAACAGGAATTGGTGGAGGAGCATTTGCTGCAAACAGAGAATCCTCCTAGTACAGGGAGTGAAACTGTGCTTGCTTCTACTTTTGAAGCAGAACAGCAGCAACAGCTGGACATTTGTGGTCAAGTGAAGGCTGCGGCAGACCAAAGAAAAGTAACATCAGCATCTGTTAATTTACCCACAGATTCAATGCAGCTTGTGGGGAAAGAGGAACTTGAGCTTCCTAGTCCAAAAAGGCCTCCACAACTGGAAAGAAGAACTTTAGAGGAGTTATTTGAGAAGCCAAGTAAGAAATTAAAGCTATGTGATCAGCAAGAGGTACCAAAATCCCAACCAAGGTTGATGGCAGTTTCCACTTGTGATTCGCCACATGATGAAAATCGAAATGCACAATTGGTGATCCAAAGGATAGAAACAGTACAAGAAGATAACTCTCTAACAACAGGACCAAACTTCCAGTTTAGTGGGGAGATGGCCATATCGGGAACAGAAATGGAAAAATCTAATCTAAATGTATGTGCAGACTCAGAGCAGCTAAAAAAATATGAACTTTGTGGCCCAAAAAGGCTACTTGAATCTCAGCTGGTTACAAGTTTTCTTAGTGTACCCATGGAATTACTGGAGCTTAACCTTGAGCGTCAGCAGCAAACTAGTTTTAGTAGTAAGGAAAAAAGATCCGAATTCAAGGTAGCTTTTGTCTTAGCTTCTTTTGATTTCTTTGATAATTGTTATTTGTTAGCACGTCTGTCATGACATGATATGAAAGGGAAGAAACCACTATCGAATTGAATCATTATATAAACTATTAAATAACATTGTAATCATTGACCAAGATATTAATGGTTTTTTATCCTTACAGCAGCTAGAAAATCCAATTGAGGGAAGGCATGGAGAGAATAAAACAACTGTAGTGGAGCATCAGTCTCAGACACAGCAGCAAATGGTAGGACAGGGACAACAGACACAATTTGAAACTTTTAGCCAAATGCCATCTACATCTCAACTAGATACAGCTACTTCTGTTGCTAAACAGTCTGATCCAGCAAAGCTAATGCATAAGAAGCCTAGAGTGGGAAAGCCCACTGAATCCGAGCCAGTAGCTACTTCTGTTGCTAAACAGTTTGATCCAGCAAAGCTGATGCAGAAGAGGCAACTACGGCCTGGAGGTGGAAAGCCCACTGCATCCGAGCCAGTAGCTAACTCTGTTGTCAAACAGTTTGATCGGGCAAAGCAGATGCAGAAGAGGCAACTACGGCCTAGAGATGGAAAGCCTTCTGAGTCCAAGCCAGTTCTTCCAATTCTTGAGGCTGATCATGATTTGAGTCTCGCTTCCCTTAAATCAGAGCAGAAGAAAAAATCAAGGTCTTCAACTCTTAAAAGAGCACAAGAGCAACAAAGAAACCATCATTGTCTGGCAAAGCATCTAAAATCCCAGCCAACAGAAACAACTGATGATTCCGCCATTATTTCTCAAAAGCATGTCAAGAGAAGACTGCAGCAGCGACAGTTATGGTCACAGGGTGACAACTCTTCCCAGTCTGACTCAATTATACAGAAAAGAGGAGAACCACTGCCATTCCAGCATCAGCAGCATGGAAAGGAGCAACCACAGCCTAAACGTCGAGGTTTTTTAGGAGATAAATAATAATTTTGTGATAAAGGTTATTGCAAACTGGGAACTTTGCTTTTATTGGTCTATCCAGGAGAAGCTGCTTCCACACATTAGGTATGATTTATTTGTACTGTTCTGTTGTTCATCTTTTTCCCATTTGTATTTAAGTTTGCATGTATAGCTTTTAACTTACTTGGAATTACAAGGTCTGCCAGTTGGGTTCCAAATCTTTCTTATTTTACTATCATATCATCAGCTACAAGTTGTTGCACAACATTGCAGATAAGGGACAGCCATTTTCATAAATCAGAGGTTGATTGTGCCGACAATCTTTCTTCATATGTCTAACAAATGCCTCGCTGCTTCTATCATTTTTATCAAGTCTATATCATTTTGGCTTTGTATTTGAAGTTTTTTTATAGTTCTGAATCTAGAGCAACTCTCGTTAGTCCTATGCAAAATTCAACAAGTGCTTTTCGGTCAGTTGCATTAGTTGAGAGATTTTTCTTGTCAAATCATAGGCCATTCGCGCCGATGGCGATCATTGTAAGTGATGCAGTGAAGTCCTAGAAAAGAATGCTCTGCAGTGAAACTGATGTAACTCTCTGCAATGAAGCTGATACAGCAAAAAGATAAAACTGATGCAGGATATTTTAGACAATTAGTCTCTTAGTCTCAAAAAAAAAAAAAAAAATTCTAAGTAATATAAAACTCAAACTTAAACCAACTAGACAACTTTCTTATTTCAAATTTATTTAATTTATGGTTTGAATATAATACGATTTGCAAATTAAAAATATTTTGTTATAATTTTTTTTCCTTATCAAAAGGCCTAAAATCTCTTCTTATATTAGAATTCAATTAGGGATGGCAATGGGGAGGAGGAGGGGAGGGGACCAATCTCTCCGTACTCCATCCCCGATATTTTATGTATGTCCCCGTCCCTCCCCATCCCCGTTAAATTACGTGAGAGAATCTCCATCCCCTCCCCGAATAATAACAGGGGATCCCCTTTGGCTCCGATCCCCGAACAACTAATATTTTTTTGTTTTTGATTTTGAGTTAATCATATTAAAATAAAAATTTAAATAAAAGTAAAGTTCGAAATATATGTTACATTAATATCCATTACAAAAGTCACATACATTAAATTAGTAAAGAACGCAAAGACTGAGGATACAAACTTCTTTTTATAAACTATCATGAACAAATTAATAGTCTAATATAAAATTGTTAAATAAAATCGAATTTAGATTCAAAATTAACTTTTTCAATGGTGGCGTGGGACTTTTATAAATGTGGACTATTCTCTTCCGAACAATAGTTAAGTCGAAGTAAATCAAGAAAGAAATATTAAATTAGAGATTAGATTAGATATTAAAATTGTGATTATTTGTCAATTAAATTATAACATCTAAAAATAAATAAAAAATAGATTTAAGTTTAAAATATTTAATGAATATTAAAATTAAAATAAAATTTTTTTAATAGAATCTATCCTATCTTTTTAATGTCCTAAATAAACATTTAGGATTTTAATTAGTTAATTAGGCCTAAAAGTTTAATAATATAAATATTTTGATATTTGTTATTTTTACCAATATCCTTAATTTTATAATTCAAATTTTATTATTTATTTACTAGTAATTTTAAAAAATAAAAATAAAAATAAAAATGGGGAAATGGGTAGGGGATGGGGATTCCATCTCATCCCCGTCCCCTCCCCGAATAAGAAATTTGGTAAAAAAATTTTCCCGCCCCTTCCCCGAATAAGAAATTGGGTATGAAATTATCCTCATACCCTCTCTGAATAGGAAAAATCTCCGAAGGTACCCGTCTCCGTGAGAGTTTTTGCCATTCCTAAATTCAATGTTGAGCTGAGTTTTTTCTTACCATTAAATCAATTATTAGAATTGTTTAAATTTTTTATTTTTTTGTTCATCTTATTTAATAATTACTAATTGAGTACTAAAAAAAATTCAGCTCATCACTGAATCTTTATCCTCTCTTCTCATAGTGTTAATGTTGTTATCTCTTACTCAAAAACTTTTTTTTTTAAAGGAATCTCAAACTCAAAACTTAAACCAACTAGACACCTTTCTTTATTACAAATTTATTTAATTTATAGTTTGAATATAATACTTTTTTATAAATTTATAATATAATTTTTTGAAAGATAATTTAAGTTATAATTGTATATGTGAAATTAAGTTATAAAAATGTATTATAAAAAGAAATTTCCATCATAATAGTTCAAATATTATCCTTAGAATTTGATATTAAAGATTTTTTTGGTTAAAATTAGGTGTCGATTTCTATAAATTGAAAAGCATATATGAGATCATATCATCATACTAAAACAAAATTTCGAAGCATATAACGAAAACAGTAGTGCTACGTGCATGCGTCCAAATTAACTCTCGTGCTTCTACCACAGAGACCTACAGCTTTAGTAAACAGTTGCTCCCTCTTCGAAGATAAAACACAATATTGCTTCAACAGAACTAACTAGACTAAATTGGGTATTGGATACTTTAGTGGACTATCGACTTGGATAGCCGTTAGATTAATGGTGGACGACTTGGATAGCCGTTAGATTAATGGTAGAGGAACTTAACCGAGTTACCAACGGGCAAGTTATCCCAAATCGTTATAGTCAACAGTGTTTTTAACAGAAAACAGAATCAATTTCAAGAATAGCAAAATAATTTCAAGAAACAAAAAAAAAACAACGTAGACAAATTTAATTTTTTTTAAAAAAATTCTCGTTTAAGACAAATTTCCAAAAAAAAAAAAATCTTTAGTCTTGTCCGAGAAGTATCGGGAAATTCGCAGTGGTCTCAGAGGATGCTGAATGGCGCCGTGATCATCAACTCAAAGGTAAGCCGATGAATGTGGCCATGATCGTGAACTAAAACAAGGAGGTTCAAATCCACAAGACTCAAAAAGAAACAGAGTGTTGTTCGCAATTTCTGTCTAAGAGGGTGGCATGCGACCAAAACAATGAGGCCATTTTTGTCTTTTCTTGCCTAAGAGTGGTGGGAACAAAGAAGGGTAACAAGAAGGGAAAGAGTGGGACTTGTATGCGGGATAAGAGGAATTCTACTGGGCGCAAAAGGACTGCGTTCAACTTAGTTGATAGTCAAATATGCCGCTGGATCTGGAAGATAAACGCAATCCTGGATATCACAAATGCGTCCCTGATCTCAAAAATTCAAATTTTTACCCGAACAGTTGCTCCTCCCATCATTTGATTGATTTCCTGTAGGAGTGCGGAAAAAACTGAGAAACCGAACTAAATAGAACGTAATTGATAACTTTTTCTTATCGATCTTCCAAGTAAGCTAGAGAAACATTATAGAAAACAAATAAAAAATCACATTGCGTTTTGCTAAAATTAAAACAATAATAACAAAGATATTACATACACAAACAATGTAAGTACCTTTGCACAGAGAGGTTCGATGGAAATTGGATTTTGTTCTTCTATTCAAACATGACTACATATTTTATTTAATTTCCTCCAGCATTTCAAAATTTTAAATATTTACCCATATTGTTCATAGTTAAAATAAAGAAAAAAAGTTAAATATTTACCCATGTTGTTCATAGTTAAAATTAAAAAAAAAAAAAGAATGACTTGAATTGTGAGAAAGAAGAAAAATATAAATTTATTTCTTTTGTCCATGGTATTTGGTATGCAATGTAGAAAAGTAAATTTTGCATGAATCACAAAATCTCTACATATTTTATGTCTAAATAAAAATTTATAATGTATGACTAAGGCCACACTTTGTGGAAAGAAAAAAAAAACAAAAACTACATATGTAAATACTAAAATATCTTTCAAAACATCCCAATAAGTGCGGACAAGATTAAAAAAGGGGAAAAAAATAAAACTTAAATTTTTATCTTATTCAGATGGCCCGAAAAAATTATTTTGGACAATAATGCCTGGTAATGAGACAGGTTAATTGGGCTGTTTGACGGGCATCAATCGCTGGTAAATAAATGATGTAATTTTGATGCAAGAAGATGCATAGCATTGGTGGACTGCAACCGCCCATAAATTTTTATCCGTCGATGCTTGTAGACAAGTAGTCAACTGTAGTCTACCATTATTTCTTGAAGGATTTCAAAATGCTCTTTTCTGCTTTAAAGGTAAGAAAAGTTCAAGGTAGGTTATATTTCTAAATTATCCAAAACTTTAGCTTACTTATATAAATTTCTCTTTACCGTTATTATTATTTTTTTTTTGTTACTATTATTATGATTGTTATTAAGAAAATGGTACGTGTATACATAAATTCCATTAAACCTACCCAGTCCAGGCACGGGCAATGCGGGTCGGGTATTGGATGAACCTGAGTCGGTTCCGATCATTACTTGATAAGATCAGAATCCCCGAAATTTGAATTTTATTAAAAAATAATAAAATATATATTATTTTTAATAATTATATTTATTTGACCCATTATATATATATATATATATATATATATATATATATATATATATATATATAAAGTTCTAAACACATATTTTTATGTCCAATTTCACTAAAATAAATTTAAAATTTATAAATTCCAGAAAATTTTAAAAAGTATACACATATGATCTTAAAAAATATAAAATCCGGATAACCCATCGCTCAAACAAAAAAATGATAGATTTGGTTTGATTGGGTTGGCCAAACTTGCATGCCCGGATTCGGCCTGAATATATTTTTTAGACACCCAAGCGAGGTTTAAAAAGCTCTGCACCAGGCTGTAAATCCATTATCCATCTATTAAAACTAAGGTAGCGTTTGTTTTTATTGTCAAATCTAAATGGGTCAATTTTTCTAAAATCGAATGGAGTGCCTGAATACGAAAATCTGAATGACATGTTTGTTTTTCTTTTTTAAATATCTGAATTTAAGTGGTATCTTGTTTGTTGTTACAATAAAAAATATCTTAAATTTGGTTATTTGACATTTATGTCCTTATAAATTAAAACAAAAAAGGAAGATTAGATTTTATAATTTAGGAAATAAATTATTTTACAGAGATATTTTTGGAATATAATATTTAGTTGTCATTCAGACATTTTTTCATTCAGATAAAAGTCACAAAAGTTTACTTTTTCTATTCACACGTAAATGTCTGAAAATCAGACATAAGTTTCAAAAAACAAACAAACAAATTTTAGAAAATGACTGAAATTAACAAAATTTCAGACTTCAGACATTTAACAAACAACCTCTAAGTTAATATTTTCTGTTAAAATGAATCTAAAATCGAACGATGACTCATTGTCTACCAATTTTTTTAATTATTATTATCTTCTTTTCAATCTAAATTAATAATATTAATAAAAAATCTCTCCTAGTGTTTTTTTTAATTAGCCTCTCTTAGTTTAATGAGTGATTAAAATTAATTTTTAAATTTTGATGTTGACAATTAAATTAATTTTTTTCATTTTATCATAATTAAATTTTCATTCACTAGATTTAAAAACTCAAAAAGGCTACGAGGATTCTAATTGAAAAAAAAAACACTATTTATACATGGAAAAAGTAACTAACAATTAAAGGTAGTCGACTTGTTGACATTACTGTTTATAAGATTCCAGTTCCAAATTTGTTTCAAAAATCTACCTCACATGGTGGAAAAGAATAAAAAAGAAGCCTTGACTTGAAGAAATCTAATTGAATGCTCTGATAAAACTGTGAAAACCCAAGACAGTTGAAAACGAATGTAATGTAATTAAAGGAACCAAGCAAAGCAATACCAATGAATTTCTTTCTTCACAAGTAAGAAGAGACTACTACTAATGCATAAAGCGCCAAGACCCACCTTCGATTCATGCAGACATTTTATCAAACACCTTGTATAGTAACTAAAAAGATGGGAAAAGAGAGGGTGGGTTTGGTGCTGGCGTTGGTATTGATGTCTTTTGTCATTTCCACATCTTCCAGTGATGAACAGCAGCTGCGATGGAGAAAATCTCTGTTTTCTACTGCAACTACGTCGTCGTCCTCCTCTTCCTCTTCCTCTTCCTCTTCATTATTGTTCAATCGTGTAGGCTCTTCCCTTTTATTCCAAGTCCAGGGAAACGTATATCCTACTGGGTACGTAACATAAAGAATGTGTATTCGTTTTTTGGAAGTAAGATATTTAGGAACTCAATTTACATCTGTTTCTTTTTTGGTTAAATTTGCAGATACTATAATGTTACCGTGTACATAGGACAGCCGCCAAGACCTTACTTTCTTGATCTGGACACCGGTAGTGATCTCACTTGGCTCCAATGTGATGCACCATGTGTCCACTGCGTTGAGGTACTCGTGTCAATGTTACAAGCTTGTTTCATGAATTGTCTGTCATGATTTTACATTGTGCTGAATTGAATATAACCGCAGAAGCGTTTTATTGTAATTGTAGGCACCTCATCCACTTTACAGACCAAGCAATGACCTTGTGCCTTGCGAGGACCCCATTTGTGCATCCTTGCATGCGCCTGGTCAACACAAATGCGAAGACCCTACACAATGTGACTATGAGGTTGAGTACGCAGATGGTGGCTCATCTCTTGGTGTTCTTGTCAGGGATGCTTTTGCCTTCAACTATACAAATGGCCAACGACTTAATCCTCGTCTAGCCCTTGGGTTGGTAACTAACATTTTCTTAGATTTCTTTTAAATGATTTTGTAAATAATGTTGCTGTTGACATGTATAAGAAGTTTGATAAATGGCGACCAATGATTTCCTTATTACAACTAATATGACTTGAATTGGCCACTTTAGTCTGTCAGAGTTCTTATCTATTTCAGGCAGGGAGAAAAATTAACAAAATATGGGACCTTTTAGATGAAATATGTCTTCAGAAGCAGCAAAGTAACTTTTTATTTGATTATATCTTTTTCCTTTGGATACAGCATTTTTTTTTTTTTTGAAACGAGGATACAGCATTTGAAATAGTCAAGTTGAAATCATGTTTACTAGAAGTTGTTTCCCCATGCATCATAATTCATACTTTATCTATTGATTTCCTTGTTTGCAGGTGCGGATATGATCAAGTTCCAGGTGCATCTTATCATCCCTTGGATGGAATACTTGGCCTTGGTAAGGGGAAATCCAGCATTGTTTCACAGCTTCATAGCCAGAAGTTAATACGAAATGTTGTTGGACACTGTTTAAGTGGACGGAGTGGAGGATTCCTATTCTTTGGAGATGACCTCTATGATTCTTCTAGAGTAGTTTGGACTTCAATGTCATCTGATTATACGTAATTGACCCTCCCATACCCCTGTTGTTCAAATTTATTAGTCTTATTATCGATATTTTGGTGGGTTCCTCTGCTTATTGTACCTCCTCTAATTCTTGATTTCAGCAAATACTACTCACCTGGAGTTGCAGAACTCTTTTTTGCTGGGAAAACTACTGGTTTAAAGAATCTACCCCTGGTTTTTGATAGCGGGAGCTCGTATACTTACCTTAGTCACGTTGCTTATCAAACTTTAACATCTATGGTGAGTCAGAAAAAATTAACCTTCCTCATCATTTATGATTCATTTGTTTGTTGGTAAGAAATTTTAACTAATTGACTGGTCACAAGTTATATGATTCAATCGTATCAATTGCCAATGTCAAACCTTCATGAAACCTGATGTTTTGCATTGATAAATTATATGCTTATAGATGAAGAAAGAACTAAGTGCAAAGTCCTTGAAAGAGGCACCAGAAGATCGGACGCTGCCACTCTGTTGGAAAGGCAGGAGACCTTTCAAAAATGTGCGCGATGTCAAGAAGTACTTCAAGCCCCTAGCCCTGAGCTTCACTGATGGGAAAACTAGAACTCTTTTTGAATTAACCCCTGCAGCGTATCTGATAATATCGGTAAGCGCAACCTACAATTACATTCTCATATCTTTTCTTTGTTTTCTCATTTGTCATTATTTTGGTTAGAGATAGCACTTCCCACTGAAAACATAAACGAAATGTCCTTTCAGAATAAAGGAAATGTTTGCTTGGGAATCCTGAATGGCGCTGAAGTGGGGCTGCAAGATTTAAATGTCATTGGAGGTATTTCTGATTTTGTAAATTTCTCCGAACATAATAAGCAGATATTAATACCATCATCATGCTGATGACTGTACTTGTTACCATCTTAACAGATATATCAATGCAAGACAGAGTAGTTATTTATGACAATGAGAAGCAAATGATTGGATGGATGCCTGCCAATTGTGATCGGATCCCGAAATCCAAAGCCATGAATACTTGATGACCAATGTCCATTTTCTAAAAAAAAAAAAAAAAAAGAGACTGTTCGTCCTGTCTATAAATAAAACACAGAGGGTATGGTTGTTGGTTGTATCATATTTGTATATTGAGCTAGTATGTATTTTGCTTAAATGATGCACAAACGCGGTACTTTTATGTAAGTGAAATCATTCTTTTCTTGGTTGTTCATATATTAAAAAAAATTCTTCTACAATCTTGCACGATTAAGAATGCCCTACAATTGTGGTTTACAAAAGGATTATATAATACAGGACCTAGCATACTACGCATGTATTGAACTTAAAATGGCTTCTGCAGAATCATAAAAAGGTCTTGATAGGGTGATAACTGATCCATCTGATACTGAACTTGCGGGCCAAAAGGGTCGTCTTGGAAGCTATTATTGTCCATGTAGTTGAAATGGAACTGATTATAGTCATCATTCAAGGCATTGCCTAGATCATCCCATTTGGGCACACTTTGGACCTCCTTATCGCACGTGATCTCCGGCGACAACACGTGCTCGGAGCAACTCGAATCCGTTTGCAACCGGGGCACCGAGTCCGAAGTATCCATATGTAATAGGTCATTCATCATTGGCACAGGCGATCCCTGACGTGGAGGCATTGCTAATGCTACCTCTTGACGTGAAATGTTAATATTTGGTTTCCGATCCTCCTCCAGTTCTGGGAATCCAATCGAATTTTGATCACTGGGGTAATGTTTTTCCATCCTCCCTTTCTTGTTGTATAATCGACATAATACCCAATCGTCAAGCTGCATCGTCAAAATAGTAACAATTGTTAGTCAGCAATTAACACAAAGGGGGGATTGATATTTCTTAAAAAATGATGCAAGGCATGCGCCCATTGTTCGATATACAATGTGCTGCATTATGCTTATTCGTGGGCCACCGGGCATACTTATGTTCCAAAAAGGTTGCTAAAAGAGTTTTTTTTTTTTTTTTTGGAATTAATTATCTGTAAATCGTTCCTTTAACTTTTAAAAACTCTAATTTTACCGATACTTTTATTAAGAAAATAAAAAATATTATTAACTCACTTTATCTTTTACTTATCTTTTCACTAAATATGAAAGTAATTTACAGGTTTTTAAAATATAGGCAATTTAAAATTTATTTGATTTTTAACAAGTTGCTCGGTGTTGTTCAATGACCATTTTACCCTTAAGCATCAATCGAAGAGGATGATCGAAGAAGATCAGTAAGTACCCTTAGGTTGTTTTTGGTGGCGGGGGATCTGTCAACATTAGCAGGGCGATATTCATGCATAATCCAATTAGTTTTGATTCCTTTAGGCGCTTTTCCAGCGTAGAACACAAGCGCCTTTTTGATACCAAGAGTCTTCGGCTTCCCAATCGGCTTGTCCGCCCCGGTCGCCTTCCAGTATCCGGTTCCGGCCGCCCGGTTTGGCCTTGAACCGTTTGGATATTTCCTGTCCCTTGGAGAAAAGAAATACCACTCCTTTTCGCCGTACCGTGACATTTCTTCAGGCACAAATAGACTAAATTCAACAAACTGTTCCTCAAAAACCTTCAAAAAAACTAAAATTAAAAAAAAGAGGAAAAATTACCGGGTAGCTCCCAAGGATCGTATTTGTAGAGATCAATCTCAGCAATAATAGGAACAGCAATCGGTAGCCCTGCACATTTCCTACACAAATAGTGATTCACCAGCTCCTCGTCTGTCGGGTGAAATCTGAAACCTGGCGGTAACTCTAGCTCTGCTCCCTTCATCATCTTCTAATTAATTAATTGATTTCTTCTTCTTCTTCTTCTTCTTCTTCTCTCTCGCTCGCTCTCTTGCTCGCTTCCTCGCTCGCTCGCTAGCACGCTCGGTCTTTCTATGCTTTGCTCTGGTTTTTTTTCTTCCCTCGGGTTTGGTCACTGAAATTAAGAATAAGTCTGCAAATGGAGGTTTTATAGTCGAATTATTAACATTGAAATAGGAATTATACACGTGGGCATAGTGCCCAGGCCAGTAGTACATTCGAATCTAGAACAAAAACGTGGGTGGTGGAAGTTACCTACCGTCTTCATTTAACAGCTGACCGCAGCCAAGACGGTTGCCACGTGTCCCTATTTTCATTTGTCGTTGCCACGTGTGCTGTCCCACTTTGGGTGATTCTGTCACTGCTTCCGTCACAAACCTTGTCTTTTCTTGTTAGAAAAAAACCTTCCGAATCGGCACAACAGGTCGCTGACCGTGGTGGTCCCTCCTCGGTCTCTAGTCAATACTGGATCATCTAGTTTGGGCTGTAGTATGTGTTTTCCGTCAATCCACCACTCCTGTTGTGCCACGTTGGCCAACTTTTCTCGCCTTAATTGAACCAAATTTCTTTTGCTCGGTTTCTTAAAAGGCCACTATCCATATAACTAAAAGGATTTGGACCTCAACTAAAAATAAACATCCATTGCGAGATCCTGTACTTAAATAAAAATACAGTATGTTGCTTCAATGATTATTTGATTGTTGGATTTTTTTTTTTTAAATTTTGAAGCAGCACTGGAGTCACCATTATTTCAAATCAACCAAAAAGAGTCTATAATATTAAATCTAAACGACTTGTTGCTAGATCCCACAATAGATAATAACCATCCCAACTAATATCTCAAATTTGAATGTGTAGCCATACTCTTTACTTTACAAGTGCATTCTTTTTATATAGTACTAGAAGTATATCACTTCTATATCAATTTGAGCGATTTTGACTTTACGTCCAATTATGGTACCTTTGGATTACCTTACTTATAATTTGGACATCATTAAATAGTAATAAAATTAATAAAATTTAACAATTTAATGCTACTCGTGATTTTCAAAGGGTAGTATAGTCACATCCTTGAACCACAAGCCTTTACCTTTAAGGGCATGTTTGGAAGACACGATTGCATAGCATTAGGGAACTATCCTTCGTCAAACTAATACTATCCTTTGTTTGGAACAAAATTGTAACGAATTCAGGGAGTGTGCTAATGCAACAACTTGTCTTTTTCTTTTATTTTTAACTTTGCTTTATAATAGTAATAAATAAATATAACTTTTTAATTTAATATAATATTTTTTTATTTTTACATTATAATTTATTAATAAATTTATAATTTAATATAACTAATATTAAATTTTTAAATTTGAACAGTATTAATTTAAAATTAATAATAATATAAAATATTATTACATATACTATATAACTCTTACTTAGATTATTTAACATAATTCATTTTATTAGTGAATATGTAATAATAATTGTATTACTTTATTATTTTGCAATTATCTTGTGATATGTATAAACTTTTATTCTATCATCTTAAGATAACTTTTGAGCTAATCTTTTAGGTTTTAACTATTTATTTGTGTCTTATAAAAAGACTATCTATTTATGTCGTCATATTATTTAGAGATTGTTTGATTAGATTATTTGCTTATATATTTATTTCAAAGGTTATGTATTTAGAAAATACTAAAAAATGAATGCTATGCTTCTTAAAATTTAAGGTCACACACTTTGATGTTTATGAAGAATTATGACATTTTTTAACATTTACACTAAAATTTCTAAAATTTAAGATTTCTATATTTAGTTTTTTTTTCAAGTACTAATAAATTATTTTCTAAATATATAATTTAAATTAATCATAAAAAATCAATACAGTACAGTGCAACATCAAATATAATATAATTAAAAATTAATATAGTATATTGTAGTAATAAATATTGTACAATATTGTTATAATACAATACTAATACAATACACCAATATTAAAATAATGCAATACAACATCATATAATACAATGAGTCAAAGGCACCCTAAAAATAAGAAATTTTACTAATTAATCCAACTACATACGTTAATGAGAACAAACAACATGATGTTAGTTACATGATTATTTATTATAAATATCTCCATGTAATCTCATAAGAATGTCTTGTTTTTATATAAATAGTTGTTAGATTATTACATTTTTTAAAATTTTTCTCTTTTTAAAATTAATTTAACACAATAAGTTTCTTTGTACAAATTAGAAGACAAAATTAGAGAATGAATGGCCTTTACACTAGAAATATATAGATCGTCGCCTTTTTCTAATTAATGTTTTAATTGCATAAAGAATTATCTTGTTTTCGTGTGATATATATAGTTTGTCTGTTTTGGAGAAGTAAAACTTCTATGAGTTTATAATTTTAGATGTCGTTGTTTTAAGGGTTATTATCATTTTACTACTTTAAAAATTGCTAAATATCAAAGGACTACAAGAAGTATTGTTTCCTATCATTGTACTACTATACCTTTATAAAAATATCATTTTATTACTTTTCCATTACAATTGTTAGTTGACCGCTAGTTGACTAACACAATACCAATTTTACCCTTAATGATTAAAAAAATAATAAGATAAATTTGTAATTCATATATCATAATTTTAGCAAAAAAAATATATGTTGGTATTTTATATCCATTTTAATAAATATATTGCAAATTTATTTTTAAATAAGCTTCAAATATTTTTTTTAATCATAAATGATGAAATTAGTATTTTGTTAGTCAACTAACTGGTCAACTAGCGGTCAACTAACGGTCAACTAACGGTCAACTAACAATTGTAACGGAAAAGTAGTCAAATGATATTTTTATAAAGATATAGTAGTAAAATGATAGGAAACAATATTTCTTGTAGTCCTTTGATATTTAGCAATTCTTGAAGTAGTAAAATGATAATAACCCTTGTTTTAATTTGTAGCTCTGGAAATTTGCTATCTAATGGAGGTCGATTTCCTGTTTTCCAAAAATTATTTCATCCACTATGCTTTTAAGCTTTAATTAAATAGAATTATAAGAGTTACAAAACAAGTCATTAATCAAATAATGTAATTTCTTTTGGGAGATTGACAATTTCTTTTCTAATAAAATTAATATATATCACTTATTTTCTATTGTTTTCATAATATTTAATCACACTCCTAATACCATAATTTTACAGAAGTCCTTTGTTTTTAAATACATTTTTATTCATATTGATTAAAAAATAAAATAAATGATATGAATTAAAATTAAAAAATTTAAATCCTAAAAATAAGAAATATAGGTTGTTGTGTTAATAACAAATTACTAATAATATTTTTTATATTTTTTATTATTTTTTAATTTTTTATAATAACTATTTTTTTATATTCCTAAAATTAAATACCAAATAAATGAACTATTTACACTTCTTTTCTCTTAAGTTTTTATAACAAAGGAGTTTCTGAATATTACAAAAATAATAGAAGATAAATAATATATATTAATTTTAGTAACATTATGGCCATTACATTTTCTTGGGTAGCAAGCAGCCAGGCAGTGTGCGATGACTGGCGACTCTAGAGTTGTTAACGGTGAAGTCAGCCGGAGGCGATCGCAAACCTTTTCCAATGCTGTGATTTGAATAATACGTCATGTTCAATGCTCGCTTACGTAGGGAAACAAACGTCATCTGAACAGTGTGAGCGATTCTGTGTCGACGATTGCACATGCGACCAATTAATCAGAAATTGTAATTCAAAAAAAAATTAATCAGAAATTGTGGTTGGTGACATCGGGTTCGTGTGGGCCATGTTGTCCCCTATTTGACGTGAGCTCTGACTGCAACCTACAGTCTTTCCGTAGCTCATGAAATTTAGGGCTGTATCCAAAAATATTAATAAAAGTCAGAGTCGGAAATATCTAATTTGTCAAAAAATGCATGTGCGCGAGGAGACTTTCTCTTTGATTGAAAAGTTCCTATTTCAATTTGATTAGTCAGAGAACTTATTTTTATTCTGGGCATATGCCTCTGCTGATTTTGTAATTAGGTTTTATAATTTAAAATACGTCTATGAAAAATTTTGAGTACACAATCTATCATAATCTTATTTTTAGACTTAATAATTTAAAACTCATTCACTCAATTAGAAAATATCAAGAATTATACATTAGTTTAAGTACTCTTTTACTACTATCGTATAATCTTACATTATTTTATTTTATCTTACATCTTAATAAAAGTTAAAAGATATATAACGCAACGAAATTACACATCAGATCGCGAGTCAACTTTGATATTAATTGTGACAACTTAAGACCGACAACCGAATAAGTGTTTGGTCATTAGACTTTGCTTCATGTGTACTAAATCTTTTAAGATTTCTTTCATTGGTTACGTGGAATGTACACAATATGATTTGGAAATCTTGTTTTTTTTTTTTTGATTACATAAGATTATTGTTCAAGATTACAACTCATATACATGAGACTATAACTGATATATACAACAATTACTGAAACTAGTTTACATTAAATCTTATATAGTATTCTTGATTTTTAATCATCTTAAATATTCGAGGATGTCAAACTCCCATTCTAAGAAAAGATCTGCCTTCACTCAGCCTCTGCGCTCAAGGAAGAAAATTTAAATTAAATCATATGAATGCGTCTGAGGCCAACCTCTTTCCTTATATTTGTGAGAGAAGAGTTAAACACTTACTGAGTTAAGCTGAGTAATTGATTTGGAAATCTTGTCAAGGGAGGGAAGTGTGTGGGTGAAAGAACTAGAACAGTGCGTACTGATCGCCACATATTTAATTTCATTTGAAAACCACTAAAAATCACTCGACAAAGAATTCAACACGGAAAGTGAAGCCTGGGGGAGCGAAGTTGTGAAGGCAGTGTCCAAGAAGTTGTCTGAATAGAAGAATAAGAGAGTGTTTATATGACGTGGATCATTACTGAATAGATAAGAATTGCCGACATGTAATGAATTATCTGGCCTGAATTAAACCAACAAAATACCCGATACTTTTTTCTTTAATTTCATGCAAGTTGGCAAGTGGGATCATTTTGCTTTTGAAACTGCTTTGACTTCTTGTCAAGTGTTCGATTAGCTGGGGCTACAAGTAATCCTATGTACGTATTCAATGGATCTTTTTTTTTTTTGAAAAAAAAAATAATGATAATGTGAACATAACATTCTGTTAACAATATCTGATCACTTAAAACCCATTAACTAAACTCATATATTTTTTTTTAAAAAAAGTTTTTTTTACTGTATCTGGCCTTGAGAGTGCAATTTGAAATTATAAAAATCAGGCGCCGTCTTTGGAAAGGTCTATCCAAATAGACTGTATTAAAGATTGAATAAGGGAAAAAGATAAGGAAAAGGTCACAATCAGTAGGGGAAGCGAGATTCAAAGGCATCATATGATCAAGGATTCAAGATCAACAACTTGATAAAGAAAGGAGGTCCAAGTGAAATGAACATATGCACCCGCCGAATTTCTTGGAAGGTTCATCATCTCCGCACGAGCTGTCAGTGTTGACCGACTAACATGTATCAATCAGATTATGATTTATTATTATTACTATTACTATTACCTAATGAGAAGATCAGACTATGATATGTTGTTGTTATGCTTTATGCATGGCAATTCATGGGAGTATCATTATAACACCAAACAAACGTCCGCCTCTTCGCAATAAGACTGAGTAGGTTTCAATTAATTTTATTTTCAGTCAATTTTTTTTAATTGATTATCCTAATTCAAATTTGAATTAAGTAGAAGGTTAAAAAATTAATTTAAATTTTACCTACACTCTTTTTTTTCCATATAAAAAAATTAAACAAAAGGCCCACACTTTGCCAGTAATAAGACCCTTATTACCAAAAATCTTAATAAATTATTTTTAATTAGGTCTAACCTTATACGACAATTTTCAATATATAATTATTTATATATAAGTCCAACGTTAAATTAAGAATCCAAAAGTTGCTTCGAGGGTAAATATAAAATCCAAAAAAACTTTTATAATTTTCATGACTGGTAAAAAATAATTGACATTCTTTCTTTCATGATAGGTTTTTTAAGTCCCAGTTTATAACAGCAATTATGAATCTGATTTTGGGAAGTTGAGAACTAAACATCAATGTTTATTTGAAATTGGAAGAGAAAGTTTGAATTATCTACTGTGAAATTGAGGAATTATGAGAGAAAGAGAAGTAGGGTTATTAAGTAATTTCATCAAAAATTATTTCGAAAGTAAAAACCTAAATTAACGAGAGGGCTGATGCTACAATACTTGCATGTACTAGATACATGCAGGAAAAATGGTCGTTGGATTCAATATAATGAATCCAACAGTTGAGATGAATTTAAATAATAAAAAATAAATTTTTTTTACAGAACCTGAAACTTATAGAATCGATTAATGGATCAATAAATATGAAATCAAACCAGGACCATTAATTTGATACTTGAACCATTAAATTTAAAATCAAAGGAACTTGAAACTTCGGACAATAAATATGAAACTTGACATCATTAACTTGCAACCAAGAAAATCATCCAATTAATGGACAAATAAATATAAAAACAGGACCCTTAAATTGATACTGAGACCATTAAACTTAAAACCAAATGGACTTGAAACTTAATGCAATGAACATGAAACCTGAGATCATTAACTTGTAACCATGAAAATCATTCAATTAATAAACTAATAAACATGAAACCAAGACCATTAACTTGATACCGGAACCATTAAACTTGAAACCAAAGGAACTTGAAACTTAGGGCAATGAACATGAATCCTGAGATCATTAACTTGCAACCATGAAAATCATCCAATTAATGGACCAGTAAACATGAAACCAAGACCATTAACTTGATACCGGAACCATTAAACTTGAAACTAAAGGAACTTGAAACTTAGGGCAATAAACATAAAATCTGAGGTCATTAACTTGCAACCATGAAAATCATATAATTAACGGACCAATAAACATGAAACCAAGACCATTAACTTAATACTGTAGCCATTAAACTTGAAACAAAAGAAACTTAAAACTTAGGGCAATGAAGATGAAATCTGAGGTCATTAACTTGCAACCACAAAAATCATCCAATTAATGGACCAGGACATTAACTTGATGCCTACACCATTAAACTTGAAATCAAAGGAACTTGAAACTTGGTGCAATGAACATGAAATCAGAGACCATTAACTTGCAACCATGAAAATCATCCAATTATTGGACTAATAAACATGAAACCATGACCACTAACTTGATACATGGACCATTAAACTTGAAACCATGACCATTAACTTGATACTCGGACCATTAAACTTGAAACCAAAGGAACTTGAAGCTAGGTGCAATGAACATGAACCTGAGATCATTAACTTGCAACTATAAAAATCATCCAATTAATAGACCAATAAACATGAAACTAGGACCGTTAACTTGATGCCTACACCATTAAATTTGAAACCAAAAGAACTTGAAACATAGGGCAATGAACATGAAACTTAAGATCATTAACTTGCAACCATGAAAATCATTCAATTAATGGAACAATAAATATGAAACTAGGATTATTAACTTGATGCCCACACCATTAAATTTGAAACCAAAAGAACTTGAAACGTGGTGCAATGAATATGAAACTTGAGATCATTAACTTGCAAACATTAAAATCATCCAGTTAATGAACCAATAAATATGAAACTAGAACCATTAACGTGATGCTTACACCATTAAACTTGAAATCAAAGGAACTTGAAATATAAAGTAATGAACCTGAGATCATTAACTTGCAACTATGAAAATCATCCAATTAATAGACCTATAAACATGAAATCAGGACTATGAACTTGATACCAGAACCCTTAAAGTTGAAACTCGATTTTTATTATTATAAAAATAATTTTTTTATTGTTATGTGTCCTTTAATATTAAAATAATGATTATTTTATTTATTTTATTTGAATATTATTATATTTACTATTATTTAATTCATTTAAGGGGCAACCGATGGCAAAAACCGGTTGCTCCCATTTTTTTTTAAATTGTTTGAATAATTTTTAAAAATTTTTTATTACTTGCATGTATCACATACATGCATGCATTGTAGTTGTGCCCTAATGAAAGGGATTAGAGAGGAAATTTATGGGTTCAAATAGCTTCGAATTTCAATTATTTTTCTTGAAACTTATGTCGTGTTTGTTTTTTTTTTTAAAAAAAAAATGAATGGGTCTGAATGTGGTCTACATAGGTTTGCATATATATATATATATATATATATATATATATATATATATATATATATATATATATATATATATATCTAAATAATAAATTTATTTTTTATTTTTTGATGTCTGAGTGTAAGTGGTAAATTATTTATTTTCATAAACTCAAAACATCTTAAATCTAATACTTTTACACTTCTGACCTTAAAAGTGCTCTCTATATATATAGAGCACTTAAGATGTTTTGAGTTTATGAAAATAAATAATTTACCACTTACACTCAGACATCAAAAAATAAAAAATAAATTTATTATTTAGATATAAATATATATATATATATGGAATTTTAAAAGTGGTAAGTTATGTAGAACAATAGTTTTTATATGTTATAAATATTTATAAGGTAAGCATTTGATAAATAATTTACGAAAATAATTATGATAACATTATTGGTTAAAATTTAACATAATACTTATACATAAAAAAATTTTATATCTAATAATAAAAGTATTTGCCTAAAATTCAAATTGAAAGTATATTAAGTATTTAATACCAAGTAAAAGTTGAGATCAAGAGAAATTCTAATATGACATCTAAAATATATTATAGTTAATTAAAAAATTCTTTTGGATAGAAAAGAAAAATCAAAGGGCTATTAGGTTTTGCATAATAGCAAGGTAGAAAATAAGTATATTTAATAAGAGTATTTGTGAGGAAAAAAAATTGATTTTTCTTTCAGACATTTTATCATTTAAATAAAAGTTAAGAAATTTTATTTTTTTTATTAAATGTCTTACAATAAAACTTCAATTACAAAAACAAACAAGTTAAAGTATCAAAACCTCTTAAACAAAGTCAAATTAAGACATTTCCCACCTAAAAACAAAAAGCCCTTTGCAAGATTTAGTAATCGATTCTAGTTATTGTTGAAATATGTTAAGGTCATTATTTATAGAGTTGGCATTTTATGGCAAGTTTAGTTAAATTGGAAGTTTATTTATTGCATATCTTGTAATAGAGATTAATTTATTAATTCCCTAATTTAGTGAGATTCCAATTTATTAGGAATATTTATTTTCTAATTTAATTAGATGTCTCATTTAGCAAGTCAATTAATGGTGGGATTCTATAATTGGCGCATGAAATCTATTTAGAGCAAGAAGTTGGTTCAAACAGAAAGTCATTAAATGCTCTAGATATTTCTTAGGAGACAAGCAAGGTAAGAAAATCAGTTTTATTCCTATTCAGATTCATGGGAATTATAAAAGGAAAGAAACTCTTATTTGGAAAGAATCCAAGCCTTTTAAGACTTGCTATTTTGGTGAAGTCCTAGTGCCTATATAAAGAGAAGTATTTCACAATTGAAGATACACAACACAGAGCATAAAGCAGAGAAGCAAAATTCAGTCTCCTCCCCAAAAAATTTGGATTTGACGCATCATGTTGTGTTGATTTGATTTCTTATTTTCTGTTCATCTCCGCGGAGAGTCTATGTGGATCTTGGATCACTAGATATTGAAGAATTGAGAAATTGCTATTGATCACTTTGCGAAGTACCTCGAGGATCGTGGATCAAGAGGGGTAGTGATTATTCAAGAGAAGCTGATTCAGTCTAAGATTGAGTAAACTATATGGTGATAAACTGTAAGTGAGAGTCTTAAGTTTGGTAAATCCATGGATTGTAATATCTCAACTTAGTGAATTACTTTTCATCTGGACGTGGCCTCGTGGATATAAGATTGATTAAATCCGAACCACGTAAAAATTTTCGTGTCATTTATTTTCTGCATTTTATTATGTTTTTAGAAAATTAATTTTTTTATGCGGATGAACAGTATTCGTGAAACGATAATGATGTGAGTTATAAACGACAAAGAATAAAACAAACTTGATGAATCGTTACACAAAAGTAATAATAAACATGAGTAAATAAACAAGAACTATAAACAAGATTTTTGGAAAAAAATTAAGTTGTTATTTTTTTTTAATTTACCTACATCTATTTTTAATAGATCTAAATTCCTAACAAAATATATAAATTTGATTAGGCCAACTAGAAAGGGTGTCGTTGGACTACTTAATTATTCAATTCTCTTACCTCGAAAATCTTAAGGTTTTTTTTTCCCCAAACATTTTAAACAAGTATTTATAGTGGAGCGACTTGATATGTCCAAAGATTTTATTTTAACAAAGGATTTGTGAGTCTTTTGATTTTCAATTTACAATACAAAAAATAGTTTAACTTTTCATATTCTTCTAACAAGTTTCAATTCTTATCAAATTCTCGAATTGGATGGAGGGGGCAAGTTAGGGGTGGGGAAGTGTCGTCCATTCAAATGCAAAAGAACTTTGGATGATATCAACTCATATATCATTTTTACCACATTATTTATTTGCTTACTTAATTTAAATCTCTTTATCATTTTTTTGAAATTTTTTATTATTTTTTAAAAGATTAGAACGGCAAAAGCCAAATTGATTTTAATTTTAATTATCGTGGGTGGGGCTATTTGCAGTCTAATTTATACTTTGGATAGTCTAATCTTCATAAAAATATATATTACTAAAATAGCCCTAATTGAATTTCCTAGTAAGGATATTAATATAATTTACGAAAATACTACTACCATACATATAGAAGAGTTGTTTGCATCCTTCTAAGAGACTGAAACTAACATCAATTCATCACAATAATTTTCTTCATAAGAGCCAAAGTTAGAGTTGCTGGTAGAAATTGCAACGGCCTATTTGGTGGTCTTTTGTTTTGCCTGTGACCCAATTTAAAAATATTAGATTATCTAGTCACAAAATAAATACTAAATTATTATGCCATTATAACAAATTTTTATTTTATGTTGTAAGAATAAAATAGTCAAACTGACCTTTTTAAAGTAAGAATGCAATAGTCAAACTGAACTTTTTAAAATAACTGTAATTGTTAAATATGGTCAAAAGATTTACATAAAAAAATTAAGGAAGACTTAATTATTAAATTATTCAAACTTTTTTCTTTGAATTTCTTAAAAATAATTAGGATGAGCAAAGTGGCCAGGCTGGCCTAGCCCACAAACTTGGGCCCTGACCATTAGTTTTAGGGCCAGAATAGGGCCAAAGCCGGTGCTGAGATTACAATAAAAAGCTTGGGGCTTGGTTTGGTCTTTAGATTTTTATTCCCCAAAAATTTAGAATTATATTAGAAATGTCAAACGTTAACAATAGCATGTATTTATCAACTAATCGATCATCATGCATTAAAAGTTAACCATATTAAAAGGAAATAAAAGTGACGCTTAATCTATAAGCTTAATTGTTCTTGTTTTGGAAACTGAAATTACAATTAAAAGTTCATCATCATCACCTTGCCTTTTTCTTTTGTTGACACCAAAATCTGGTTTTGTCAATGTATGAGCTATCAATCAGATCTCAATGGTAGCATTTGAATTTATTTATATGGAAAAGTTGTTTTGCTCTTTCCAAAAGTCTGAAAAAAATTGGCGACCACGAATTGAACCTTGGCGAGCACCTATAATCACAAAAACATTTAAGGGCGCTGAAAGTTTTTTTGGCGTTAACTCTTCAACACCAAAGTCAGTTTCACGATTTACTAAAAAAATAAAGTGTATGCTTTTGTGTAGAAGATGAAGGAACAAAAAAAAATGTGTAAGAAGAAATTCTCCCTTTTAAATAAGAAAAAATAAAGATAAAGATAAAGAGGAGTGCAGATGATAATGAAAAAAGTGAGTTCAAAATTAAAACCTCTCTAGATAGTGTAGAAAATGAGAGAGGACAAAGATTTTTCATAAGTCCCCAACTGTTGGCACTCTTGGGAGTCTTTTAGGGATCAAAATCCCTCCCCATGGTTTACGGCATTGTGGGATTTGAGGATAGAGTCCCATCTCCCTCTTCCCCTTGGATTATGAAATAATGGGTTTTGAAAATAACGTTCAGTCCTTGAATTTTTGGAGAGGATGAGAAGGTGGCTTCGTTTGGGTCTATCCTTAATTTAATTGTCTCCTCGCCTAAATCTTGCTTGCCTATTTTCTTTATTCTCGTGCTTTACGGTGAAGCCTTATCATGGATTTGAGTGAACCCTTATTATGGTTGCCTTATTTTACCAACTAATAGCGAGGTGAACATAATGAGATTTTGAGTAAAGCCTTATTATGCTCATTCTATTTTATTACCCAAACATCTTTCTCTGTCCTTTGCCTTATATCTTACATTAAATATTTACATTGTACTATTTACGCTATGATGGATAATTATATCATCATTTTGTATACAATTATGCTAAGATAAGTTTATTAATGTCTTAATTTAATTTTATTTATTTTTCAATTGGACCTGCATAGACGCATAATCACTTAAAAATAATACACTTTATAAAATTATAATGTAGTAATTAATACAATACAAACGACAAATCAAATATTAAGAAAGTGCACTTTAAAAGCTTGACCGAGTGGTTTTCAATCATTTTTATTTCGCAAAGTAATTGAGTTTAAATTTTCAATGATAAAACAAGATAAAAAATGATTTGAACTTTGCCTATCCATAAATTGTGCCTCCAAAAAGCTAACCTAACCATCGGTTTGACTCGATTTGCATCCAGTTTGCATACCAAGAAAAAGACAATCAATTTAATTAATTAAATAAAAAATCGACTTGAAAATTCAATAACCAAAAAAAAAATTTAAAGTTAAAAAAAATCGAACCCAATTAGAACCAAAATAATTTTTGTTTGGTTCATTTCATAATTTTAATTATGTTTATTCAGTTTAGTTTAGTTTAATAAAAAATCAAACTGACCGGACCAAACCATATCACCTACCCCCTTTAACTTCTAATTAAGAAAAAAAAGAACGAAAAATTACATTGAGAAAGCCCTATGTCTAAAATGCTTTTTGGAATTTGATCGGGTTCCAAAAAAGAAAAAAAATTTAATAGCAATTCAATTAAAAAATACATCTTTGAAATTCCTAATATTCTTTTTTGATCGAATTGAAATTCCTAATATTCTTGAACAGGCTTTTGAAGGGCCTCAAACCATCTCTGAAAACAAGGGCTTGGGTCAAGGCTTTTCCAAGCCCGTCCCGCGCAGCACAATTACCAAATATTTTTTTTTTTGTTTTGAAAAAATAAAAAAAATGGACCCGGCGTCGTGCTCTCAGTTGCAGCATGTAGAGATTAGGAGATATCGAGCTCTTATATCTAATAAGCGACTCTGTAAATCGCTTTGTATTGCAATGCAAGGAAGCATGTTTCCATTTGGCTCTACCCTCTCCTCCGAAGCATTCGTCAGGCATGGAATTCTCTCAGTTGATAGTTTCTGAAACTCATTTTCAGTTTTCTTTTTAATTTTTTAATTTTGCTTTTGTTGATTGTTTCTGCCAATTGTAGGTTTCCTGACAGGAGTTTCCACTTCCAGCCTGTGAGATTTGCTTATTTATTCGTTATTTTGTTGCTTATTTTTGTGTAATTTGTGTTTATTTTTCTTTTAAAAAAAAATTATCATTACAGGTTCCTGGTAGATTGAGTTGGAGCAGAAACTATGCTGCCAAAGGCATCAAATTTATTAGTCCATGTACGGTATAAAATGTATTAATTTTAAAACAATGTTTATAGCTTGTAGATAAAATCAAATCTCCCTTTTCCTTGATTTTAATTATTTGTTTATATTATTACTATTTATTAATTATGTTATTATAGTTGAAATAAACGTTAGAAAACAGGATGTTCTTATTGAAATGCCTTAATAAACCATAAAGCGTCAGACCCATCTTTGATTCATTGAGATATTTTATCAAACACAGTATTTAGTAACTAAAAAGATGGGAAAAGGGAAGGTGGGTTTGGTGATGGCGTTGGTATTGGTGTCTTTTGTCATTTCCACATCTTCCAGTGATGAAGAGCAGCTGCAATGGAGAAAATCTCTGTTTTCCAACTGTAAGGACGTCGTCCTCATCCTCTTCCTCTTCACCGTTGTTCAATCGTGTAGGCTCTTCCCTTTTGTTCCAGGTCCATGGAAATGTATATCCTACGGGGTATGTAAGATAGAGAATTCATATTCGTTTTTTTGGAAGTGAGATATTTAGGAACTCAATTTACATTTTCTTTTTCATTTTTGGTTCAATTTGCAGATACTATAATGTTACCATGTACATAGGACAGCCGGCAAGACCTTACTCTCTTGAACTGGATACTGGTAGCGATCTCACTTGGCTCCAATGTGATGCACCATGTGTCCGGTGCGTCGAGGTACCTGCATCTATATTACAAGTTTGTTTCATGAAATTTCTGTTATGATTATTTATTGTGCTGAATTGAATATAGCTGCAGAAGCTTTTTACTGTAATTGCAGGCACCTCATCCGCTTTACAGACCAAGCAATGACCTTGTGCCTTGCGAGGATCCCATTTGTGCATCCTTGCATGCACCTGGTCACCACAATTGTCAAGACCCTGCACAATGTGACTATGAGGTTGAATACGCAGATGGTGGCTCGTCTCTTGGTGTTCTTGTCAAGGATGCTTTTGCCTTCAACTATACAAATGGTCAACGACTTAATCCTCGTCTAGTCCTCGGGTTGGTAACTAACATTTTCTTAGTTTTCTTATGCCCTTGTTCTTTTAAATGATTTTGTAAATCATGTTGCTGTTAACGTGTATACACGGAGTTTGATAAATTGTGACCTATGATTTCCTTACCGCAACCAAATATGACTTGAATTGGCCATTTTAGTTTGTCAGAGTCCTTGTCTATTTCAGACAGGGAGAACAATTAACAAAATATGGGACCATTTAGATTAAAATATGTCTTCAGAGGCAGTAGAGTAACCTTTTACTTGATTGTCTTTTTCCTTTAGATACAGCATTTGAAATAGTCTAGTAGAAATCATGTTTACTTGAAGTTGTATCCCCGTGCATCATAATTCATACAATATCTATTTATTTCCTTGTTTACAGATGTGGATATGATCAAGTTCCGGCTGCTTCTTATCATCCCTTGGATGGGATACTTGGCCTTGGCAAGGGGAAATCCAGCATTGTTTCACAGCTTCATAGCCAGAAGTTAATACAAAATGTCGTTGGACACTGTTTAAGTGGACGGGGTGGAGGATTCCTATTCTTTGGAGATGACCTCTATGATTCTTCTAGAGTAGTTTGGACTTCAATGTCATCTGATTATACGTAATTGACCCTCCCATACCCCCAGTGTTCAAATTTATTACTCTTATTATCTGTCTGCTTATTGTACCTCTAATTCTTGATTTCAGCAAATACTACTCACCTGGAGTTGCAGAACTCTTTTTTGGTGGGGAAACTACTGGTTTAAAGAATCTACCTGTGGTTTTTGACAGCGGGAGCTCTTATACTTACCTTAATCACGTTACTTATCAAACTTTAACATCTATGGTGAGTCTGAAAGGAAAAAAAATTAACCTTCGTCATCATTTATGATTCATTTGTTTGTTGATAAGAAATTTTAAGTAATTAACTGGTCACAATTTATATGATTCAATGGTATTAATTGCCAATGTCAAACCTTCATGAAACTTGATGTTTTACATTGATGATTTAAATGCTTATAGATGAAGAAAGAACTAAGTGCAAAGTCCTTGAAAGAGGCACCAGAGGATGAGACGCTGCCACTCTGTTGGAAAGGCAGGAGACCTTTCAAAAATGTGCATGATGTCAAGAAATGCTTCAAGGCCCTAGCCCTGAGCTTCACTGATGGGAAAACTAGAACTCTTTTTGAATTAACGCCTGAAGCATATCTGATAATATCAGTAAGCACAACCTACAACCTACAATCACATTCTCATATCTTTTATTTATTTTCTCATTGTCATCATTTTGGTTGGAAATAGCACTTCCCATTGAAAACATAAACAATTTGGTCTTTCAGAATAAAGGAAATGTTTGCTTGGGAATCCTGAATGGGGCTGAAGTGGGGCTGCAGGATTTAAATGTCATTGGAGGTATTGGAGATTTTGTAAAGTTTTTTGAACATATTAAAGCAGAGATTAATACCATCATCATGCTGCTGAACCACTGTATTTGTTACCTTCTTAACAGCTATATCGATGCAAGACAGAATAGTTATTTTTGACAATGAGAAGCAAATGATTGGATGGATGCCTGCCAATTGTAATCAGATCCCAAAATCAAAAGCCATGAATACTTGATTACCACTGTGGCCTTTCATAAAAAAAGGTGCTACTCCGGTCTATAAATAAAACACGGCAGGTATGGTTTTTGTTTGTATTATATTTGAATATTGAACTAGTATGTGTTTTGCTTAAATGATGCAGAAATGCTGTACTTTTTATGTAAGTGAAATCAGTCTTTTCTTTGTTGTTCATATATTAAAAGTTCTCTTCTACAATCTTGCGCGAATCAGGATGCGTTAACAATTGTGGTTTACAAAAGGATTATATAATACAGGACCTAGCGTACTATGATGTATTGGACTCCCAATGATCAATTTAAAATGGCTTCTGCAGAATCATAAAATGATTTGATAGGGTGATAATTGATCCATATAATACTGAACCTCTGGGCCAAAAGGATCATCTTGGAAACCATCCACGGGACTGCAGCATGTTGCGGCCGAAGGCAGAACTCCATATTTCTTCTACCGCGTCTCATAATTGTTTTAGAGTAACTAGAAAGAGATTCTTTAATAAAAAAGAAGTCATATGAAATGTGGGATATCTATCTAGAAGTTTTCCCAACTCAATCATGTATGTGGAATCATCAAAGATTTAACCCTTTCAAACGTTGTCTCTAACTCAATATAGGCTCGGAAAACAAAAGTAAGATATGTATGAACAAGATATCTAGCAACAAGAAGAAGGAAAAGGACTGAATAAAGGAATGCTGGAGCATTTTGCAATCTCAGATGTGTCAATATCAATGGTGATTCATTATTTGATGAATCATTTCTTTTGACTGGAGAAAATTATGGAAACACTTTCTCGAAATCTCACTTATCAGATTCCATTGTGGAAGACAACATTTTTTCTGAAGAGTTTTCCATCCTCTATCTGATCCATGCATAATATCATAAAAAATATAAATAATTTTTTTACTGCTACATAGTACTGGCAATAAGTCTGAAAAAGAATCTTTTTTTTTTTAATAAGAAAATATAACTTTCATTGAGAAATTAAGAGAATAAGTACAAAAGAGGGGGTGGACAAGTCTCCAGCCAAACTGCTAGTTCATCAACTTTTAAAGCTAAACTAGCTAAGCTATGAGCAATGCTATTATAGCTTCTGGGAGTATAATGGATTGTAACATGAGATAATCTTTTCATCCTTCATTGAACTTCAGAGATGGTCCACCCAATTTCCAAATTGCTATTCTTCTCTCCACAATTAGTTCAGCACTTCCTTGCAATCGGACTCCACAATCAGAGGGATACATGCTGCATATTCTGCAATTTCCAAACCCCAATCAACTGCCTCAGCTTTTGCAGATAGTACGTTGCCGTAAAAGCTGGATTTCTTTACAGCAGCAGTTACAAATTCTCCCTTATGATTTCTGATGGCAATTCCCAGCCCAAACATATTGATCTTTTGACTTAATAGCTGCATCAACATTCATTTTGAGCCAACCTTCAGGAGGGGGTTGTTAACATATATGTTTCCATAATATTGATTTTGATGATAACAAACAAGATTAAGAATAATTAATTTTTTAAGCTCAAATTGTAAGGGGAGTTTACATTTAGGGAGAGCATTTTAAATCATTTTCTAATTAATTTTTTTTAATCTTGCATTGATTAAGGGGGAGCTTTTCATAACTAAATCAATTTTCTATAATGTGTTTTGTCATCATAAAAAAGGGGGATATTGTTAGCCTATATGGCTATAAATGTTGATTTTGATGATAACAAATTACTTGTGTTGATTAAAGAAAATTGAGAGTAGTTAAAATAAATATTTATATATTGTGCTTTTAAAATAAGAAAATGATTTTATGGAGTAAAGTTGTTTTTCAAAGTTGTGAGCTAAAATGAAATAATTTTACAATCTTTGATTTTAATTAATATTGTTTTGAATTTCGGATTTAGACCTATTTAGAAATATTTAAATATTTTAGGCCATTCTATAATTTTACATAGTTTGAGTGATATCATAATATCAGAAAAATTTGGGATTAACAGAGCACTACTTAGAAATTCTGAAATTGGACCTATTTGTAAAGTTTCATAATATTTTGGGCCATCGTACAGTTATATAAATTTTTGGGGTCAAACTATCATTTTACAAAATAGTTCACTGTAGCAGTCACTGTAGATAACGACGATCCAACATCTTGATAACGGCTCGCCAACATTATCCAGAATTGAAGAATAACCTCTTAACACTAACGGTGATCCGACATCCAGATAACGGCGATCCGACTTTGAACAAAATTGAAAGATCAGCTTCTGGACACTAACGGCGATCCGAAAATTTGAAAATTCAGCCCAACGGTCATATTGACCAATCAAACTGCGATCCGACATCTAGTTAATGGCGATCCGACAGTGAGCAAAAAGTGCATAACGACTAGTTTTTGAACTCAAACTATATAAACTCAAATCTAATTCATTTTTGGTAATCTTGGCAAGTATAAACAAGTGCACACAACATATTTTGATCTTTAAATTTGAAAATCATCATAGATTAAATTTGCATTGAGCTATCATTTGTATATCTACTCTAAAAGAGAGTTGTTTGTTGTATTTTTCATTTCATATCAAATTGTGAGTGTACAAGTATGAGAAACACTTGGGGTGAAGAGATTGGAGAGATAATCTTTTGATTGTAAAGGTTCATTGACACCTTTGAAGTCAATTGTAAACATTTGAAGTATTGGGAGGCTTGGATAGTGAAATCCTCAAGCTGGGTGAGCTTGGAGGTGTGAAAGTAGGCGGGGATAGCCGAACCACGTAAAAATCTTTGTTTTTTCTTCCCTTACTCGTTTAATATTGTGCTTGATTGAATTTATTGTTTTCGATGTCATTAAGGCAATAGATTAAATTATTGTGTGGTTTGCTTAGATTAAATTTTAAAACTCCAATTCACCCTCCTCTTGGGTTGCCTAGTTAGTATTTCAGGAGTTTTCAACTTGGCTGAGAATAAGACCCTTGCTTCGAATACGCCTGCCTTGGTGAGACTCTAGCTCTTCTATAAGACTCCACTGTTGCTTCAGCCTTTGCTATTACTAACTAAGCATCTAGATTCTTTTTTTTCAAAAATAAAGAGATTCATGAAATGCCAAATCGTCCCGCAGATTGCCACAATTATTTCCAAGTCTGATGTTTCTGGTTTTTGTCAAAACATGTAGCACACCCAACATGTCTTGATTGGCAAGGTGCTTCACATCTTCTTTCAATTTTGTAAGTTTCCACATCTTTTTGGATGCTTTGCACTCCATCAGTGCATGAAACACATTTTTCCCCTTTACAGCCACATCTTTGCCACAATTTTTTCCAAGTCTGATGTTTCTGGTTTTTGTCAAAACATGTAGCACACCCAACATGTCTTGATTGGCAAGGTGCTTCACATCTTCTTTCAATTTTGTAAGTTTCCACATCTTTTTGGATGCTTTGCACTCCATCAGTGCATGAAACACATTTTTCCCCTTTACAGCCACATCTTTGACACTATGGGTCTTACTTTACTTTCTTCTTTTACAAATTCTCAGCCATTGGCAACAAGTTTTGAGCTGCTCTAAAAAAAAAAGATCTTTATCTTTGCTAGAATTTCAAGCTTCCAAATCACATTCCATTCTGTTAAGTTGGATCTTGAAGTGCTTGGACAGTTTGGAAACTTTAACCAAAAGGCTATCTGATAGCCACTTTTCACATAATATATTCCTTGCTTGTCATAAGCCCATACAAGCTGATTAGGTTCTGGGCATCTTGGGAGAGGAATTTGCATAATTCTTTCACTGTCCTCAGGCATAAAATGGTGTTTGATCATGTTTTCATCCCATTTATGCTCTTTATTAATCAAGTAAGAAATAGCTTCCTCAGGCAAAGTTGGCTGGAACAATATTTTAAATGACGAAGGCCTAGGAATCCAGCTAAAGCTATAAATTTACATATTTTCCCCATTTCATATTTTCTATTTTAAGCCTCTGTGAATCACTTGCCTTCCCCAAAGAATACTTCTCCAAATAAAAGACGGCTGATATCCCAACTTAGCATTTAAGAATTCTGTATTCTTGTAGTGCCTTGCTTTCAATACTTTGGCTACTGTGAATTTGGGAATTGGATGATCCTCCAGCTCTACTTTGCCACCAGAGCTTGGTTAAAATTTGAAAAATCTTTGAAGCCCATCCCTCATTTTCCTTTTGCGTTGCATAACTTCTCCCATCTCGCCCAAATGGATATGTCTTTGTTCCTTATTTGAGCCCCACCAAAAGCCTGCAATACCTTGTTGAATGTTCTCGCAAAATCCCAAAGGAAGCTTGAAAACACTCATAGCATAGGTAGGGATTGCCTGAGCCACTGCTTTTATCAACAGTTCTTTCCCTTCACTTGAAAAAAGCTTACTGGTCCAGCTTGATATCTTACTAAGCACTCTTAATTTAATATCATTTAAAAAATTATCTTTTTTTCTTACCACCATTAATGGCAATCCTAAGTATTTTTCATGTCTTGAGACCACCTAGAGTGAAAGATATCTTTGATTGTATCTATCTAACTGGCTGGGATGTTCTCGCTAAAAAATATTGAAGACTTCTCATAGTTAAAGATCTGTCTGGAAGCTGCAGCATAGCAATCAAAGCTAGCCTTTAAATTGGTACACTCATCGGTATTAGCTTTGGCAAAATTGAGGTTGTCGTATGCAAAAAAGAGATGAGTAATAGACAACTCCTAACTAAATCTCAGTCTACGAATCAAATGCTTGGTTTCAGCCTGCAGTAGCAAGTTAGAGAAAACTTATGAGCACAATATGAATAAATATAGAGATAATGAACACCCTGTCTCAGGCCTCTTTAGTGATGGATCAAGCCCTTTGCTGTACCATTTATTAGCACAAAAAAGATGATGTTGTAATGCACCTCATAATTAAATTAACCCATTTTTTGGAAAAACCTAACCTTCTCATTGTACTGTCTAAAATCTTCCATTCCATTATATCATAGACTTTGTTTATGTATAGCTTAAGAACAATTAAACTATTCTTCTTTTTTTTATAGGATTTGATTTTATGAATACATTTATAGCCTATAATGATGTTGTCAGTGATCAGCCTATCAAGAACAAAAGCACTTTGATTTGGAGTAATGATGGAATGCAGAATTTGTTTAAGCCTATTTGTTATGATTTTAACTATAATTCTGTATATAACATTATACAAGCTAATAAGCCTATATTCTGCCACTTTCCTAGGCTTCATAACTTTGGGAATCAGAGCAATAAGGGTATGATTGAGAAGAGCGATACTACCTTCATCATTTAAGATATGCATGCATGTAGCAACACTCCTTCACTCATTGATTTCCAGTGCTTCTGAAAGAAAGCTGCAGGGAAACTATCTGGGCTTGGAGCCTTTGTTTTGCACATCTAGATTAGTGCAATTAAAATTTCATCTTCCGAAAATGGCTGTTCTAAAATCTCATTCATCTCCTCTGATGGCTGTTCTAAATTCTCATTCATGCATCTCTTGTAAAACAACTTCCATTTGGGCTTGGGAAGGATATTTTGAGGTGAATAAAGTTGCAAAATAGTCACAGAACATTCTTTCTATATCTTTTACTTCCTTTGTCCACTTATCATCTTCATCTAGAATTCCCCAAATCTTGTTCTTCCTTTTCCTTAATAAAACCTTTGCATTAAAAAATTTTGTATTTTGATCCCCTTCTTTAAGCCAATCTGCTTCGGACCTCTACTTCTAGTAAATTTATTCATCTATGAGTATGGTATTGAATTGTTTTTTAATCTTCTTTATTCTGTCCCCATCCACATAGTGAAGATGATACTGTTTTATATTCCTCAGCTCTTCCATCAACCTATCAGCTTACTTCTTCCTATCCCCAAGTCTTGCATACTTTATAACTTCAACTGCGTTAAATACTTATTTGTCCTTTTTTTAAAGATTTGAATAGCATTATCCCTGCTCTATTTTGTATGATCCAACCACTTCTTTTTCACTATTTCTTTACATTTTCATAGGAGCTTTATAAATCCTCATAATTGATATGAGGAGTGGTTTTCTGATGGTATTTAATTCCTCTCATTTTCTCCTTAATACTCATTAAAATAAGATTATGATCTGATGTCCACGTAACTAAAGCCTCTACTGCAGATTCTTAAAATATGTTGCCCCACTTTTTATTGTACAAAAAACGATCTCATCTCTCTTTAATCAAGTAAGGTCCATATTGTTGATTAGACCATGTGAAGTGCTGTCCCTTCCAACCCAAATCCATCAACTCACATTCTTGCATTGTATTTCTAAAATCAAACATCATCCTCACATCTCTATCATTTCCCCCTAATTTCTCACTAGGCCTTATAATTTCATTAAAATCCTTAAAACACAGCCAATGCAAGGAAGAAAGAGTAGCTAACCTTTTCATTAGGGTCCACGTATGATGCTTTTGCCTTGCCTCTAGATGGCCATAAATTTGGGGTTTTCACATTGAGCACCCTTTTGATTACGTCCAGTTTTTTTTTCTCCCGCTATATCTTTTCCATTTTCCACTTTTAGTTTAGCTCCAAATTCCTTAGTCTCCCTCCAAATTCCTTCTTCATTTTGTTTTCCCACTTCCAACTTTTGTTCCCTAGAGCTATTGATTAGGGCTGGGTAAAATCATATTCGGATCGGGTTCGGATCAACCCGATCAGGTCTTGGGTTGGTTGGGATGGATGAAAATTCATCCGAACTTAACCCGAATCTATAACCTGATCCAAATATAATTCGGATTGGATCGAATTAGATTAAAAAATCAAGTAGAATTTGGATTGGATCAGTTACGGATTAGATGCCATTCGGATTAGATTTGGGTCAATTTGGGTTATTCGGATAAATTCAAGTCGGGTGAAATTCAACAACACATAATTACCTTTTGTTAACAATCAATAAATACTAATTAAATATTAATCTTTCACACCTAATATATAATATACATCTATAACATTACTATCAAAGGCTCAAAGCTTCGAAAATCCAAAGTCAATAGCCAAAATTCGGGTTGTTGCTTGCCGGGTTTGCATGGGTGTTGCTGGGTTCAAATGGACCTTAGATTGGATTGGGTGATGGTGAAGGATTAGAGGCAGCAGATCGGAAAATCAGGTCACGATCCTCGCGGAGCAACGTCGGCTGGCGTTAGCTTTCAGCGGTTGCTGCTCTGGCGTTAGTTATCGGCTTCGGTTGATGTTAGCTTCGGTTTTATGTGTATGTGTGTTTCATTTGTTTGGGGGAGGCTGGGGGTTGGCTATCGGCAGTGAGCTGCAAGCGAGAGAGGTTGTGGTAGGAGAGTGGTCGTATGTTGTCGGTTGTCAGCAGTGGGCTGATGCTGCTGATTGTGCTGTTGTTAATGTGTAATTGTGTTTGTTTGTAATCGTTTGTGTGTGTGTGTGCCTGACTTGTGTTTGTGTATGTATTGTAAAATGTGGATTTTTGATTTATATATGGCGTGTGTGTGCAGGTTAAATTTTTTTTAAGCAACCTAATTGGGTTTCAATATTTTCATTTGATCGGATTTGCTTTACAACCCGATCTGATCCGATCTGATCCGAACCTGAAATTTTTCAAATCGGGTCGGGTATTTTTCCCACCCCTATTATTGACTATGTCAGTTGTCACCCTTTGATTATTACAGCTGTTTTTTCCTAGGTCTGGCCTGTCACTCTCATTCATTAATTGCTGATCAGCACCTATTTATAGTCGGGCATTTGGTAGCCCGCTCTCTTGACCCGCTGGAGATCCAACATTTTGTCATAACATTCTTGGGCTGGTTGAGTTTTCTGACCAGATTTGATTCTAAGGGCTTTAATTCCCAACATCATTCTTTTTTTTTTTTTTGCTGTGGTTAAATTTTAAGCCATGGGCCATAAGCTAACTCTTTCTTCAGTTGATTTTTGTACATTGCACATTCTCTATATTAATGTCCAATTCGCCCACAATAGTAACAGAAATCTGGCAGCCTTTCATATCTTATTAGGATTGGAATATCTTCTTTATCATTTATATCCTCTTATTCGATCTCCAGAATTTTTATTAGAGGTTTTGTAACGTCTATTGACACCCTCATTTTGATTACTTCCCCTATGCAGTCCATATTTGCATCGGTTTCAACTTCCTCAACTTTGCCAATAGCTCCACTAAGTTCTGAAATTGTCTCTCTATCGATACACATAATGGGCCCATTTTGGAGTTGTACCCAAAATGAAACACGGGTAAAGAACTGCTTTGCCATATTCCCGATTCCTTTTGGTTCTATGAATACAATGAGGGCCCTAGCAAAATGCCGTGGTCCTCCTATTAACGCTCTCCTTTTATCGACCTCTGCTCCAAGCTTAAACATGAAAACATTATACCTCAAACTTTCCATCTTCACTTCTGTTTTGTTTTGCCACGCCTGTTGAAGTGCTATTCTAAGCCCTTCCTTATTTACGCTTTTTTTTGTCATCACCCTTTCGACTAGGCAGCCTACTACAATCTTTTCTCCTTTTGATTTCATTGTGCTTTTGAATGTGGCTTTACCTTCTTCTGCCCCTGTGATCTTGATAGCTCTGTATCTTTGAATGAGCTCTTCTGTCTCCATTGGAATTATTTCAAACACCTTTAATGCACTATCAGTAAATTCCCACCAACGTTTTAACTGTAGTTCACTTGGCTACCAAATAAACTCAATACAAATTAGCAAGACGGTTTATGGAAGTAATTTAAAAGTTGGACATACAAAGAAAAAGAAAGAAAAACTTTTCTTCTAAACCCAACTGGTGGGTAAAAAAACAAGAGTCCTCAAAACTTTATCTGACATCCATTCTAAGTTTCCCAAGAAACATTAAAAGGAAGAACCTAGTCTGAAAAAGAATCTAAAAATATCAAGTTTAGATATTTGTATCTTGTCGAAAAATCATGACATATATGTTTGGAATTGATTCTAATTTTGGGGGAATTGATTCTAATTTTGGAAGAATTGAAAAAGCATTGTCTCGTTGAAAGGTTCTAGACATCTATCCTTTTTCATAGTATTTCTTTGATTACAGACTTTGTTTTTTTTCCCTCTTTCTCTTTTTGGATGATAAATATTTCTCAGAGCATGGAGTGTGAGTCAAACCCATGTTCGAACTAAAATGAGATGTTGGTGCAAGTTCTTCTCATCTGAATTTGATTGATTTATATATAAAAGAGGTTGACAATAAGTTCTTTCAAAATTGACTGTTTGTCCCTTTGTTAGAGGTGTTCTAGAAATTACTACAATTGAGTAAGTAGCTTTATAAACTAATACATCGAATCAAATTGGGAAAGGGAAAAATTTGCACAAATTATACCTTTTGTCACCTTTTTGTGGAAAATCATTGGGTATGAATATGTTAGATATGTGTGACTCGATTGGTGAAATAGTATGTCCATCCCAAAAAATAGTTTTTGTTTTCGTTTTTAACCACCGCACAACGAAAATATATTGTTGCAAATGAACAAGATATTGAGAAATTTTCCATGCGTAAAATTATAATTATTGATATGGAACTTTTCCATATAAAATGTGAATCTTTTGTTACAATAAAAGCAGAAGTAATGTGAATTATTCAAGAATTGAAGATGATTTACTTTTAAAAAGGAATATAATAATGAACTTTTATGAAATGATTTGATATGATTCAACCAATAGTCTTGATAATGGGATATCATTGAGAAATTAGAATTCATGTCATCAAAAGATTTTCTGCAATTATTTCTAGTATTGAATGAGTCAATTATCCATTTCAGTATCTTACTGAATTAAAAATGGTGATATTCTTCCTCTATTGATCAGAAATTTTGACTTTTGGGAAGTATTATGATCATCCAATAATAAGGGTTTTAATTTTTTTCAAATGAAGGATTTGAAGTAGGGATGGCAATGGGGAGGGGAGGGGAGGGGACCAATCTCCCCATACCCATCCCCGATATTTTATGCATGTCCCCGTCCCCTCCTCCTCCTCGTCAGAATTATTTGAGAGAATCCCCATCTCCTCCTCGAATAATAACAGGGGATCCTCGAGGGTCCCCAATCCCCGAATAACTAATACATTTTTTTTTATTTTGAGTTAATCATATTAAAATAAAAAATTCAAATAAAAGTAAAGTTCGAAATATATCTTACATTAATATCTATTACAAAAGTCACATTCATTAAACTTAGTTAGTAACGCAGCATGCAAGGGATACAAACTTCTTTTACAAACTATCATGAACAAATTAATAGTTTAATACAAAATTGTTACAAATAAAATCGAATTTAGATTCAAAATTAACTTTTTCAATGGTGGCATGGACACTTTATAAATGTGGACTATTCATTTCACAGTACAATAGTTAAGTTAGAGCAAATCAATAGCAAATATTAGATTAAATTAGATTAGATATTAAAATTATGATTCATTGTGGGCAATTATAACATCTAAAATAAATAAAAAATAGATTTAAGTTTAAAATATTTAATGAATATTAAAATTAAAATAAAATTTTTGGGCTAATAGAATCTACCTGGCATTTTTAATGTCCTAAATAAAAAGTTCGAACTTTAATTAGTTAATTAGGCTTAAAAGTTTAATAATATAAATATTTTGATATTTTTTATTTTTACCAATATTTATAATTTTATAATTCAATTTTTATAATTTATTTACTAGCAATTTTAAAAAAATAAAAATAAAATTAAAAATTAAAATAGGAAAATGGGTAGGGGATGAGGATTCCACCTCATCCCCGTCCCCTCCTTGAATAAGAAATTGGATAAAAAAATTTCTCGTCCCTTCCCCGAATAAGAAATTGGGTATGAAATTATCCTTATACCCTCTCTGAATGGAGAAAATCCCGGAGAGTACCTGTTCCCGTGGGGATTTTCCCCATCCCTAATTTGAAGACCTATTGATCCTAACAATTGATTGCAGAGTTGATCATTCTGACCTTTTAATTCATAGATATAGATCTCAAACCTATGAATAGGGATATTCCCGAAACTCCAAAAGAAAAAAAGGTAGTAGTTCGATAAAAAGAAAAGAACTTGGAAAAAAAAAGTGATTTAAACAAATCTTTTTTGTTGGTAACTTTGGACCGATCAATCTGATATTGATTAATATGTAATCGATCGAACACTAATTGAAAATGGATTTTATAATCAGAAATAGAATGTTTTAAATGCTCCTAGAAATTTTTGCTCTCATTGGGCTATTTGTATATATATGCATTAGGATCTTGATTCAAGAAATCAAAATCAGAGAAGTGAATTATTTCTTCTAACTCTTTCTCAAATTTGATAAATGTTGGTTATTCCTATATGTCATTATAGTTCAATCTCTTTCTCAAAATTATTTCCTATTTGATCCCTGCAAATTCTAAGCTCGAAATTGTGATTGGATCCATTCATTAAAAAGAATCGATTCAACACATTTCTTATATACATATACGTGCTATATTGGTTTTGAATCCTATTTTGGATCACTCTATATTGATTGACTACCTCTATTATGTTGTTGTTGGCAAAAACCACTTTTTTTTGTTTTGGATCTTTCAAATCACTCCCGGAGGAGATTTGGACCCATTTTTTTTTCTAATTTTTCGATAAAAGAATTTATTCTCTTCATAAAAAATAGTAGGCAAAACTAATGAAGATTTCTTTTTCAATTGACTTCTGGAGTTGAATACTCCATTCAATAATCGTTTTTGCTCCAATCCGTTAGAAAAGTTAGAAAATGCAAATCTCTTATGATACACTAGCTCTAGCTCGGTTATTGATTGAGTGAATAGGCCATTTCTTGAAATCTCTCTTCTGATTCAAAATTGTGGTGGTGTATCATGGATCCTCCTATTCTGGTTACGGAATAGATGAAATAAAAAAAAAAAGATTTTTATTTAAGAATAAAATCTTATTGGAATTGTCCATATCCACTTCATCCTTCGAAAACAAATCACATTCCAGATTTGATGAAATAAGATGAATTAAGACAATATTTTGTAAATACATAATTATCTTAAATATAAAATCTAAAAAAACTTTTATAATGTTTATGGCTGGTAAAAATGATTCATATTATTTATTTTATGGTAGGTTTTTCATCTCCCAAATTGTACTAATCAAGTAGCCATTATGAAAATGATTTTGAGAAGTTGAGAACCAAACGTTAATGTTTATTTAAAATTGAAGGAGAAATTTTGAATTATCTACGTGAAATTGAGGAATTGTGGGAAAGAGAAGTAAGGTTATTAATTAATCTTATAAAATATTATTTTGAAAATAAAAACTTAATTTAAATAAAGGATTTAGAGAAGAAATTGGTGGGTTCAATTAGCTTCATCTTTTCCATTATTTTTATAGAAACTTATTAACTATAATTTGAAAATAAAAACTTAATTTAAATAAAGGATTTAGAGAAGAAATTGGTGGGTTCAATTATCTTCCTCTTATAATTTGAGCTCAACTAAGTTTTTAAGGATCTCGTATTATTTGTTTTTGAATGGTAATATCGTATTATTTGTTTTTGAATGGTAATATATGTATTAGATTTAATTTCTTTATTTTTTATTTATTAACTACCAATCATCACTTGAGTTATTTGTTCAGGATAAAATTAAATCATGAGAAAATTCTAATAAAAAATCTTGTTGGGCTACATAATGTTCAAATTTCTTACTTCAAATTCTCAAGCTTTTTAGCTTATTATTTTTTTTAAACATTTTAGATAAATATTTATACAAGAGCGACTTGATATGTCCAAAGACTTACTTTAATAAAGGATTTGTGACTCTTTTGATTTTCAGATTATAATATAAAAAATCATTCAACTTTACTTCCAATTTCATATTCTTCTAACAAGTTTAAATTCTTATTAAATTCTTGTCTTGGGATGACAGGGCAGGAAGGTCTCCTCCATTCAAATACGGACAAAGTTTGGATGGTATCAACTGATCATTCTTACCTAAGTTCTTTATTTATTTACTTATTTTAATTTAAGCCTCATTATTCTTTTTTAAAAAATTTTATAATTTTTTTTAAAGAATGGGACAAGGAAAGCATAAATTGATTTTTTAACCTTATTTATTGTTATATTTCAAATTCAGGTGACCAGTCAAAGAAACTAAATTTTTGAACACTATTCGATCATTCCCTCACCAACACTTTAGCATGTTTGAAAATAAGGATTGATGAACATTAAGTTAGTCTAACTATTTTTCTTTTATCCTTTAAAAGAAAAATACTATAATACCCACTAACCTCTTTTAATTTCATCATTTTTATTTTGTACAAAAATTTAGTTTTTATAAACAGTTTTGACATTATTTGATTAGTATGATTATTATTTAACTAAACTGGGAGAGGGATCCTTGTTGGTGCATTATTAGGATTAAATTACTGATGCAGAGTCTTTCTCATTAAATTGAATTAAAAATTATTGAGGTAAAATATAGTGAAGTTACTTGCACATTAAAAATTACTTTGAACACTTTTATTTCAATAAATTATTCTATTATAAAATTATCCATCATATGAATTTTAATAAGGACTCTCACTTATATACTAACATAATATAATTACTTTAAATACTTATACAGTACACTCACGATTTAATATATAATTCTCTTACCATAAACCCTAAAAATTTAATTTCCAATCTCTTAAACAATATTTAGTTAAACAAGGAGCAAATTAATACTTTTAATATATTTTGAACATATTTTTGCTTTTTGATTTTTTTAAAAAAAGTATTTTTGTGGTCTTCTTATTCTTCTTCTTTGTTCCTCCCTTTTTAAGTCTTCTTCTTTTTCTTCTCTACTTCTTCTTCTTCTTCCCCCTTTTCCCCCTTTCTTTGGCCAAATGACCATTTTTTTTTCAATTGTTAGGTGAAAAAATTTGGGTTGTACAAATCAATATTGAACATATTCTTTAATAGGCAAAAATTAATAACTAAAATTCATATTAAAGCATTTGTTTAGAACATAATTTGATTCCACTGTTGTATGTTCTAAATTGTTATTAATTCATTTTGGACTTGCAAAATAATTTGATTGGTGCTTTGAGTAAATTAATTTAACTAGTTTGATTAAGGCTTTTTTTGACATTTTAAATAGTGTAAAAAGTAAAACTTATTTTTTTAAAATTGGAGCATGAATTTACAGAATAATTTTTAGAATGCAAATAACCTTACCATTAAAAATATTAGATTATCTAGTAGAAAACAAATACAAAATTATTATGCTATTATAGTACATTTTATTTTATGTTATAAAGATAAATAGTCAAATTGAAACTTTTAAAATAACTTTAATTGTCAAAGATTGGTCAAAAGATTTAAATTAAAAATTAAGGAAGACTTAATTATTAAATTATTCAAACTTTTTTATTTCTGAGGGCAAAAAATGACCGGGTTGGCATAGCCCACAGGCGTAGACCCTGCAGTAGGGCCAGGGCAAGGTCTGGACTGGAGCTTTTTTAAAAGCTTGGGCTTGGGTTGGTCTTAGAATTCCCCCACCCCAACCCAAAAAAAATTAGAATAAGATTAGAAATATAAAATGGGAAGTACAACATGTAGTCATCAATTAATTCCATCATCATGCATTAAAAGTTGACCATACATTAAGAGGAAACAAAAAATGACGCTTAATCTATAAGCTTAATTGTTCTTGTTGTGGAAATTGAAATTACAGTCAAAGTTTGTCATCATCACCTAGGGGTGGTAAAAATACCCATCCGATTTGGATCCGAACCGCACCCAAACATTGTGAGCTGGGTATTATCGGGCCCAGGCATGAACTATTGGGCATTACTTAAAAAATCTGGAGCCCGACCCGGAACCTAAATTTTATTAAAATAATATTATAAAATATATATTATTTTAAATATTTATATTTATTTAATTAATTTATTACACATATATAAAATTTTAAGCACCTAAAGTTTATATTTTCATATTAAATTTTTATTAAAATAAATTTAAAACTTATAAAATTACCAAAAATAAAAAATATACACATATAATATTAAAAAATATAAAATCTGGATACCCTATCATCACCTTACCTTTTTCTTTCTCTATCCTTTGCCTTATATCTTACATTACAATGTACTATTTGTGCTATGATGGATAATTATGTTGTCATTGTGTAAATAATTTTTACTAAGATAAGTTTATGAATGTTTTAATGTTATTTTGTTTATTTTTCAATTGGACTTGCATAGAAGCATAATCACTTACAAATAATGCTCAATTATGTTAAAAATGTGTCCAAAAAATTATCCGCATAATTTTTAAGTATTTTTATTTAATTGGGCACTGCAGTTCGAATTTCCAATGATCAAAGGGGATTAAAAAAAAAATGATTTGGGCTTTGTCTACCCGTAAGCTATGGTTCTAAAAAGGCTAACCAAATTATCAGTTCAGTTCGATTTGTAAATCAAGAAAAAAAATAAAAAAATCAACCTAAAAATCAAATAATTAAAAAAATAAAAGATTTTAAAAGTTAAAAAATAAAAAAATAAAAAAAATCAAATCGAACCAGAAGCAAACCAATTTTGACTTGGAAATTGAGCTAATCTGATCTATTTTGTTCTCTTGATTGTTTATAAATATTATGTCAGTTGTATTTTTAATATTACTACATAATTAATTTTAATCATTTTATTTTTTAATTTATTAATCAGTAATTATATCAATAAAAATGACTCGGAAGAGGATCGTATCAACATCCCGACCTCTATCTATGACCGACAACCCCCAACAAAAAAAAGGATTAATGGCAATTCAATTAAATCAATCCATATTTAAAATTCCTAATATTCTTAAACAGGCTTTTTAAAGTAGAATTTTTTGCTCTAAAAAATATGACTCTGTAAATCGTCGCTTTGATCGCAATGCAAGGAAGCATGTATCTATTTGGCTCTGCCCTCCCCTCCGAAGCATTCGTCAGGCATGGAATTTTCCCAGTTGATAGTTTCTGAAACTCATTTTCAGTTTTCTTTTTAATTTTTTAATTTTGCTTTTGTTGATTGTTTCTGTCAATTGTAGGTTGCCTGACAGGAGTTTCCACTTTCAGCCTGTGAGATTTGCTTATTTCCATTACACAATCTCATCCTCACTCTAAAATATTCGTTATTTTGTTGCCTGTTTTTGGGTAATTTGTGTTTATTTTTCCTTTCTTCTTCAATATTTACTATATCAGGTTCATGGTGGATTGAGTTGGAGCACAAAATACGCTGCCAAAGGCATCAAATTTATTATTCCATGTACGGTATAAAGTGTATTAATTTTAAAACAATGTTTGTGAATTGGAGATATAATCATATAATCTCCCTTTTACTTGATTTTAATTATTTATTTGTATTATTACTGGTTATTAATTATGTTATTATAGTTGAAATAAAACTAAAAAGTTAGAAAACAAGATGTTGTTATCTGCCACCACGAGCTACCATGGCTGCACAGGAGTTTGTCCTTCTTCATCTTAATTGTGATGACAAAGCATTAGTAAATGGTTAATATCAAACTTTACAAGTTATGTTTGTTAGTCTTCCACACCAGGGTGTTAAACAAAACCTCTTTACAATTGATAAATCTTTTACAGACACCAAAAATAAAATTGTCAATGTTAGATTTCCTGAGAAGAGTCTCCAGCCGGTGAGCTTTTCTTATTTCCATTATACAATATTTCTCTAACTCAATGGTTTTCTAGTTTTGTTTCCTTCTTTATGGTATTTTTTTTTTGCTTTTCCTTGTAACAGGTCGTTACTGGTAGATTGAGTTGGAGCAGAAACTATGCTGCCAAAGACATTGAACTCAAGCAGAGTCCTAAAGTGAGTGACTTATTCACTACTTCTAAGGGAAATTTCTTGTTTTCTTTTTCAGAAAAAAAGAAAAAAAAAAAGAATGTAATAGCTCATGCACTTCAATAGTTAGTCCTTTAAAAAATTGTTTTATTTTGTGAAATAAAATTGAAATCTTTAAAACTTAATTACTTGTATAGCTATGTTTTGCGAGATATAATTGAAAACTTTGAAGGGACATTTGGCTATGTCTCACTACTGCTGTAACAAAGTTAACAATTGTAATGGCACAGCTTGAGATCATAGATACTGGATGTGCATGCTTATAATGATTTACATTTTGGGCTTTCGTTTTTGATGATTCTGCGTTTCTATTTTTGCCGGTTCCATCAAAAATACTAATTTCGGACTGTTTTCAGATGATTGTTTAATGTTATTGGATGCTTGTGCTGTAGGATTGCAGTGTTATAGAGGAAAGTTTTCTCACAGGCTTTATGCAGCAGGTCAAAAACCCTAAATGTGAACCAGATGAATATGGTGATTGCTCATATTTTGAAAATAAAACTTTTTGATTTATTTTAGTGAATTATTGACCCACATTTTTTATAGTGTTAATGTTTCGTTTAGAGAAACAGTCTTCGCATGTATGCTAGTATTTTGATAGAATCTCTTGCAAATGGGCATTGTTGTCCATATGAATTTTGATTTTGATATATTTGTTTGCAGGCATCAAATATCTTCCTGTCATGCGTCAAGCCATGTGTATAGAAGGATGCAAGGTACTAGAAGCAGGAGTTGATGCCATGGACCTAAAAGATGGGATTTATATGGCATTTGAGGCAATTAAGGGACACTTAAAGTGCAGAGCACGAGTTGCAAGCAGATCTGATGAAATTGCTCAGGTTCATTTTCGGAATTTTGCTTACTTTAAAAGTTGGGATGATTATATGAACAGTTTATTTTTTTAAAGGTAGGAAGAACGGCTACAAATGGGGACAAAAGGATTGATGTCCTCCTTACCGAGGTCATGGAGAAAGTTGGAAAAGAGGGTCTTTTTATCATATATGTAAGTTGCTTGTTGAATTTCTGCAATCCTTTCCCCTTTTTTTTCAGTGAATATTAGCTAGCTTGGTGGATTTTTCTAGTCTGCTTTCTTTTGGCCTGAGAATGATTAGGCATGGTGTGGCTTTTATGTCATGTTCTTTCATATGTTTAATGTTTTTATATTTTTATAACTACAACTGTTGGTCTTTGTAGTTTTTATTTTGACGGAATTAAATGAATTTGGGGAAGTATAAAAAGGAATAAATTTAAGATGATTAAGGCCTTGTTTGGTATTGAGGTGTTGTAACTTTCAAGTTATAATTGCTGTAGGAAAAAAGCTGTAACTATGAAATAAAAATTAATAGCATGTAGTAATTCAATTTTTAAATAATAATTTTGAAAAAATTAGTAAAAATATAATAGATTTTTCAACATTCAAGTATAAAATCAAATCAACTAAACTTTCAAGATACGACAATTAGTTTTTAGCAAACACTTTTGCTGTAGCTTTTAACCTATAGTTGTTTAACTCTAATCCCAAACGGGACCAAAGTAGGGGAAAAGAGAGAAAATATATTAGGTTTATTTGTAAAATATAATAAGAATGTGTTTTCACCATTTGTTTGGGGCAAAAAAAAACTATTAAACCAAAAATTGGATGCTTTTTGCCAAAGGACCAGTAGTTCTAGCAGCCTATGAGGAGAGAAACGCCACTTCAAAAATATACAAAAGAAGATAGAAAATTGAACCGAATTAGATCACTATTGCTTCACAATTATACTAAATGAGGAGGGGTATTTGTAAACTTATTTCTTCCTAATTACATGAATTCAGATCACATAAAGCTCTATTTATATCTAGAATTTGGATCCACTGCTAACACCAGGATAAAATGTGCTTATGATAAGCATTTCCAACCTGACCCTAAGTGACAAAACCACCAATCCTAGAACTTCATTTTAATACAAACTCAGCTTGAAAATCAGGATAAAACACTGTGTAAAAGAAGATGTGAGCTTATACTCTTGTTTTTCTTTCTCCTCCCAGTATTCTTAATAGTATTTATTCCTTTTTCTTTTCATAAATTTTCTTAGTCACTCAAAAACTTAGCAACACATAATTGTTGTCAGTCTTAAAACTGTTGCAGGATGAGGAAAAAAAGAAGAATGAATTAAAGTTTCTAAGAGGAATGAAGTTAAATTGGGGCGCTGTTTCCTCTTTCTTCATCGATGATGAGACCCAAACATGTGTAAGCATTGCAATATATACATAAATCATTATTCTCATTTTTTTGTAACTTTTGGTTCATTGGAAATCTATTAATTAGTTTTGCATTGGTTTCACTTGATAAATATAATGATGTTATAATATATCACTCTTTGTTTTTTGATGTTTCATTCTTGTGTTAACACCAGTCATTTTGCCAGGTTTTGAAAAATCCAAAAGTTTTAATCAATGAGAACAAAATTTCGAAAAAGATTGTCAAGCAAGCTATTGGACCTATGGGTTATGTAAGAGCGCCTGTTTGCAGGAAATTTAAGTTTATTTATAAACCCAGTTAATTGAGAATTTTTTTTTTTTTTTGCTTTCTCAGAAACAACCTTTATTGATTATTGCTGAGGATGTTGAAGTGGAAGTGGCAGGATCTCTAATTCAAGACAGGATATGTGTTAGTACCAAGGTAATCAAATTTTTTTGGCCAACTAGAATAAGGTCAAATTACTCAACAAGACAAGAAGTTACAGGGAAAGTTACCAATATCAAATGAGATTACTGGAGAATACATGACAATTTTAAGCTGACAAAAAAATGACATTTTTAAATGTTATATATTGTTATATAATTTATTTATTTTTACATAATGTTGTTTTATGCATTCTTAATTATGGTGGGTTTTGGAATTGAATGAAGTTTTGTTTGGTCAAACCTCCTGAATTTGAAGAAAATTGTAAAGGAATCATGCAGGACCTTGCGGTTCTCACTGGTGGATGGGTAGGTTGATGTGTTAATTTTTTCTCCCATTTTGCATCATGTTGTAATACGGAAATTTATGTCCTGTATTTCCATTTTTAGGTTTTTACTGCTGAGTCTAATTCTTTACTTGCACGACTAAAGCTTGGTTCATGCAAAGAGGTAAGACATTCAATATATGCGTAGATCTATATTGTTGCTGTGCCGTTCTTCACCCTTGATCATGGTAAGGGCAGTTTTTCTTTCAAACAATATATCTTATCCTTCTCCATCGCTATAGGTTGTAATATCGGATAATGAGATGGTTATCCTTGGTGGATCTGGTAGCCAAGCAGACATTGAAAGAAGATGTGAACAGGTTTCTCGTCTCTTTAACACGTTTCTCAACAATTTATAAGCTTTCATTTTGTTTATTAATTATTCAATATTCTGGTGGCAGTTGAGATCTGCAATTAAAGCAAGTACCTCGGATTATGAAATTAAGTTGCTTGAAGAGAGGCTTCTAAATCTTTCTTGTGGAGCTCTTATTGTTAAGGTTCAGTGGTTAAGAACTTTTGCTAGTGTTTCATTGTGCCATCTTAAGCATACAGTTCAGATGAGGTTGTTTTAATTTAAGGTTACTGGAGGTAGTACAAAGAATAAAAGAATTGTTAATGCCCTAAATGCTGTCAAGGCTGCAATGGAGGATGGAATCATACCTGGTAATCCTATTATTTTTATCTTCAATTTTTCCATTTTTTATTTTTATAGTTTCAGTGGGTCCATCTTGAGAGGATGAGGAATTGCATTTTTTATGCTCTTATTAACTGCTGTAATGTTATGGATTTGCATTATATGTACAGTACCTGGCATCCAAACAATTAAAATGGAAACAAACTATTACTGGGGACAGCCGGTACTTCCACACTATAAATAAAAAATAAAATATATTTACTATAATATCTGACTGTTTTTAATGTGTTTCAAGTTGTGTTAAATGTATCAGGTACCATTTTATGAGTTTTAATACGTTCCAACTTTTTTGTTAAGTATCTCAGGTACTATGTTGTGAATTACAAGTATTTATAGGTCTAAGTTTTAGTTGGTTTCAAGTTTTTTGTTATTATAAGATTTTAATTTCTATGCACTGAGCTTCAAGTCCATTATTCAAATGTTTCAGTTTTTGTGTTGAACATGTGAAGACTTGCATTCTGTTTTCAAATTCAGCATAATGTACCAAATGTCTAGTGGTTTCAAATTTTTGAGTCAGTCATTATAAAATTTCCATTAAGTTCTCAAGTTTTGTATTAGGTTTCAAAGCCAACTTTCTCATGATTCAAATCTTGAATTGGTGTATCAAGTCTTGCATTATGGTTTTCACGTTTACATATTTCAAGGTTAGCAAACCCCACTTAGGATTATTTACTTTTGTAAGATATATTAAATAAAAATACTAATATTTGGCATATAATTATTTGAGAGATAATCAGTATGATTTGTTTTAGCGGTGCAATTTTCCAGAGAACTCCCAAGTTTGTAGGCAGCCATTTGCTATTTTTTACTTATTTGTATATTTTCTCTCTCTAGCGGTAATAAGGATTTTAATGTATCTGAGCGCTCGGTATTATGATGTCATTTACAGGTGGTGGGGTTGCGCTTTTTCATGCCTCAAAGGAGCTGGACAAATTGCAAACTACAAGCTTAGGGGGAAAGATTGGTGTTCAGCTTTTACAACAAGCTCTTAAGGTCTTTTTATTTTATATGTTTGTGTGTGTTTGATTTTTATAAACTGATGGTCTTTTTTCAATGGTGATAAGTTGCATACTAACAAAGCAAAAAGGAATTGTTAGCAATTTGGGAACGAGAGATCTTTGTGGCATGAAAAATCTCATTAATAACGACTTTATATCATTTTCATTGTTTAGACAAATTCTGGTTGGTAGGTTCACAAAATGAAAATTATATCCTACCTAATAATTTAATGAACTTGGCTCATAAAAAAATTGTCTACTTGATTATTAATAATTCAATCCTGCAGATGCCTTTGTGCACAATTGCTTCTGCTGCTGGGGTTGATGGCTCAGCAGTTGCTGAAAAGCTACTAGAGCAAGACAATCCTGATGTTGGATATGATCCAGCTAGAGGTTTGTTTCTCAAATTAAAAAAGTAAAAGAAAAAGAACTTTCGATTTTTACTGTTATGAATTGAGTTAACAATATTGTCATCTCTCTTTGTACCAGGTGAAGTTGTAGATGTAATTAAGCTTGGAATCATCGATCCCTTGAAACTCGTAATAAAAGAATTAGATGATGCCATAAGGTAATTGGTTCAAACGTCCAAATTTTCTCAAATGATCCTATTTATTGCTTAGGATGTTCAGCTTCATCCTCCTTTAGCACAGCAACCTCTTTTTCTAGCTTAGCTTCATTCTCTGATTAATTAATATCAAATTATTGCTTCTTGTGCAGTTACTTTATTACTCATTGTTGGTGTTCCTATGAGATGCTTCAGCGACAGAATGGGAAGATAGATGGAATGGGAGGTTCCTAACAAGCTGACAGCTGGATTGATTGGGTTGATCATGTTATAGTATTGCATTGGTCTTGATTAATTATGGTGTGCTCACAATATAGTATTTTGTCTTTTGTCCTTGATTCTATCATGCCCAACTTAGCCGGTTAGCCGATCGCCGTCAAGATTTGTCTTAATTCAGATTATGAATATCTTCAAATCACCTCTCCTAGTTTTGGAAATCTCAATTTAGCCCTTCTTTTTGTTAAGAAGACCAATTAAAAAAAAAAAAATTCAACTCAAGCCCATTTTTCCCTTATTGATTGACTAAATATAAGGTAATTTCAGGCGTTCATAAGTAAGGGGAGATCTGAAGGTAGTTAATCACAAGGGATAATTAAAAATTTATCCACTATTTTCTAGTTTTGTCGGACTTCTAGAGATTATAGAGATTTATAATTATATATAGCAGCCAAATTTTTTTGTTACTCGTCATTTAATAGAAAAGAACAAATAAATTTGAAATAAGAATAAAAATGAATAAAATATAATGAATTAAGATGGCATCTATTTTGTACAAGAGTTGATGGTTCTAATGTTAGTCTTCTTTATTCTTATTTTCATTTATTTTATAGTTTACTGTTGTAAATAAATATTCACTTGTTTAAAAGATGATATATATGAAAAAAAATTCGATCCATGAATCTTGGTTTTATAAAGTCAAGGGCGTTGTTTATAATGTTGTAAACAAATTTTTACAATGATAAAGCTCAGGAATTTTGGATGTATATATAGGTAAAAGAGATAAAATATATACATTAATGCAATGTACTTTGTATCGAAATATATAAAGTAAAGGATACAAAGTAAAGGTTTTTTTATTGAAAAATTATACTATATGTACACATATATTGCAATTCAACTTAAATTTATTTATCATTAAAAAAAAAACTAACTAAAATCGAATTAGAGAATAACCTCATAGTTGGGTAAATTGATAACTATTCATTGAAGATGAATCAATGGTGGGAATTTTATTTGTTCAAAAGCTAGTTTGGTTATTGATTACCTTGGAAGCCCAGCACGCCCCCACCTCATTTCGTGCGGTGCAAAACAATCATGAGGCTTGGGTAAATTCCAGTTGAGTCCATAGAATTTGGAATTATAATTTTTAGAGATTACTCAAAATATCCCAATTATTGATTGATCTAATAATTTTTCATAAAGTTCAAATAAATACTGAGACTAACTGACTAATTAACTCACACGGCCTAACCCTAGAACCAAAGGAGCTGGCAACTACCTCACCTCATGAGGCTTAGCTTTTGCCTCCTCTGCAATCACTATATGTATACACAATTTAACACGTGTATATATATATATATGTCTCTGTGTGTATGTGTGTGTGTGTGTGTGTGAGAGAGAGAGAGAGAGAGAGAGAGAGAGAGAGAGAGAGAGAGAGAGAGAGAGAGGAGTGTATGTATATAACTATATATAATGTATAAATTGCCACGCCAACTAACAATAGAATAAAATAAGCGTGACTTCTCAGCTTAATTCTCTTGTCTTCATTGGGGGGAGAGAGAGAGAGAGAAAGATGTGTATATATTTAGAAAGCCGGGCACGCAACAGAAACCCATTTTGCAAAGCCAAATACATCACCAAATTAACTAAAACAATGGCGTCCTGTTATTGGCTTGCAATATTAATGATGATAATAGGAGAAGCAGGCTGCTTTGTTGAAGGAGGAGATGTGACATACGATGGAAGATCCCTCATCATTGATGGCCAAAGAAAAATTATATTCTCTGGTTCTATCCACTACCCTCGCAGCACCCCTCAGGTAACCAAACTCCGACAACTCTTTTTTCTTTTTTCTTTTTTTCGCCATTAATATTGTATTAAAACCTTGCCAAGTGAAGTGGCATTAATTCTAAGTTTACTTAAAAATTATCTTTCTTTTGCATTCTTGTTGAGTGTTAATAGTTCACAAAATTCAGGAATTCAGAAATAATGAGAGCATTTCATGCAAAAGCCTTGCCTGCTCGTTTAAGTACAGCAACACCTCCGTGGTCCGATAAATTTGTCACAGATCTAGTCTCATTGCTTTTAGAAACGGTCTCGTAGACCTTTTCTATAATTAATATATATATAATAATGTAAGATATATAATTATTCCACAGCTGTTTAATAAAAATTTAATGATGATAAAAATATACTTTTACAATCGTTAAATTTTTATTAAATAATTATAAAAAAGTTACGTAATTTATATAATAATAAGATAACAAACTCCGTTTATATATATATATTCATTAAACTTTAGAGATTTGTACGACCTGAACACAAAAGAAAGTCTATATACCCTTAAAAAATATATATATAGGCAAATCCTACCATACATTTAATGTATCTTTTCTGGCATTACTGAACACAAAAGAGAGTCTATATATCCTGTGTGGAGTGTAAAAATATATAAATATATGGTGATCCAAATATATATAATATAGGACAAAATTATATACCCAATAATGAGTGGGTTCTTTCACCACCACTATTCATTCTGTGATTCACACTAACTAAATTTAATATATTAAATGTATATATCGTCCAAATATATATATAATATAGGACAAAATATATATATATATATATATATATATATTAATAATTGGATTTACAAAACTATATATATATATATATATGATAAGGAGACTTCCACAAATGTTTGGTCAAACTACGAGTGTCATAACTATTAATATTTTTTTTCCCTCCAGAAAAATGCTCTTTTTAGATACAAAAGATAAGACTTTTTCGGCCGGAGAAAGTCGATAGGTCTTTATCCTATTCCTAGTACATCACGGGCAGCAGAATAAAATGGGTAGCCTTTGATGAGACGTTCTTTTTACACCTGCTCCTTAACTTTTCAACTTTAGCAGCTCACGGTCACATGCAGCTCGTTTTAATTTTATCGACGTTAGTTCGACAGAATATCTGTTGGCCTGGCTTTGCTTTTGGTTACCCACTGATTGGAAAAGAATACAAAGCATACAACAAAAAGTATTTTTGTTTGCAAATGGTCACGAGCAAGATTGAGACATCAATTTGATGAATGCAGATGTGGCCGTCATTGATAGCCAAAGCCAAGGAGGGAGGCCTACACGTTATTCAGACTTATGTCTTTTGGAACCTTCACGAGCCTCAGCGTGGTGAGGTCAGTCAGTCAGTCAGTCAGTCCTCTTGCATACTTATTATTTATTAATTTAAAACTAACAACGGCAGTCAATTAATTAATTTATCTTTCAGCCCTCGCGGAATGGTTTTCAAGTACTTCTATTTTAGTTAATTGCCCGAGTTTAAATTCTGAGGAAATGGGGGGTATTTTTTTTAATTTAAAAAAAACAACTGTTTAATTTGTCTCTCAAATTAATCATAATGATAATCATATGACATGATATTACTGCAGTATGACTTCGGAGGAAGATACGACTTGGTAAAATTCATCAAGGAAATTCAAGCACAAGGCCTTTATGCTTGTCTCAGAATTGGACCCTTCATTGAGAGCGAATGGACTTATGGGTAAGTAATTAATTAACCAAATGTCTATAAATGTTTCAATTTAGAATCCCGAATTTATGAAAATTCAGAAAAGTTATTAAATCATATAGTTTAATAATATTATGGCCAGAAAAGTTATTGAATTATATAGTTTAATAGTGTAATGATAATATATTTTTAAACTATATAACTTAATATCTTTTTTAAACTATATAACATACTACATTAGGTTGTTACAGAGTATTTAATTAGTATCTGATTTATGTTTTGTACATGCTGCCATTAATCATCAGGGGGTTTCCTTTTTGGTTGCATGATGTCCCGAACATTGTTTATCGAACAGACAACGAGCCCTTCGAGGTAAATTTTTACATATGTATCCCCACTTGGTCTCCAAACTTCAGTACTTGCCATTAATTAATTTTTGCCTCTAACTTAATTAATAATTGCCCATAAATAAACAAGAAATTAACTAATTTACCAAACTGATGGCCTGGATCACATCTGTGACTGTGAACTTTCTTTGTTCCATGCTCGATTGCTTTCCCGTGAACATATATAGCATGATAACTGTGTCACATTAAAAAGAACAGCTTTTGGACAATATCTTTCCAGTTAATAATATTTTTGAGTCTATAAATAAATAAATAAAAATGCTAAAGAGAAAGTGCTCATAGGACTAGTAAATTAAATCGATTTTATCCTAGTTCTGTCAATTTTTATGTTTGAATGCCATTGGTAATCTATAAAATCATTACCCTATTACAATCTAGCATTGATTAATATAAATTTTAGGGGTAAAATAGTAAAAGAAATAAAAAAATTAAAGTTAATAAATTTTTTTGATAAGGTTTTGGATGATTTGAAAGGTGAAGGGTGAAATAATTAATGGAATGTGTTTTTCTTAAATAATGGATTTTTAATGAAATTATTAAGGAATTAAATAGAATAAACGAAATAAAATTTTAATCTTTTCCGAAACTAAACGTATCTAACTTTTTTAAGAATTTGATATGTATTTACTTTTATCCATTTGTAGTGGGATTTGTGTTTTTAAAAATTAATTACTAATCTATGTTTTTTTTTAAATTAAATTACTAAGTCTATATTTCTCTAATAATAAGGGGCTACAGTTGGTTTTTTTATAGGTGACACCTTCTACAAAATGTAAAGACAAAAGAAAAATAATTTTAACAAAATAATCATGTTATATTTACTTAGTTGGGATATTTAGTTTATATCCAATTGATGTGGCAAATAATGTATAACCATTTAACTCACTCAAGCAATAATTAATTATTAAGTCTTATCATTTAACTCACTCAAGTGATAATTAATTTTTAAGTCTTATCATTTTTATTTTAAACGGTGAAATACAAACAAAGCATCTCAACTGAGTAAACAATGAGAATTTCTATTTAAAAAAATGATTATTTAAATTTAAATTTAAATTTTGACTTAATTAAGATATAAATAAATTGCAATTTAGTTTTACAACAAAGTTCTTTGTTTATTTTAAAAAAGATTATTTTATTAATCTAATAAGATATAAATAAATAATTAACAACAAAGTTCTTTGTAGCGATTTTATTAATCTAATATATGTAAATAATTAACGTTTTGTAGTTTTACATGCAAAACTTTACAACCAAAATAGTGAACTTGATGAAATCAGAAGGTCTATATGCTTCACAAGGAGGACCAATAATACTCTCACAGGTGAGAAAGTGAACTTCATCAATTAACTTCTAAAACTTAAATTTTATAACTGCAAAATTAATCTGACAAATAGCAATTAATTAATGTTGCATTATAGATTGAGAATGAATATCAAAACATAGAGAAATCTTTTGGCGAAGCAGGACCTTCATATGTTCGCTGGGCAGCAAAAATGGCTGTCGAGCTTGAAACTGGTGTGCCTTGGGTTATGTGTAAGCAAACTGATGCCCCAGACCCTGTGGTAATTAATTAAGCTTTAATCTTTCTTTTTTAAAAAAAAAAGATAAATAAATTATGCGTAAGAAATTTATTTAGTTATTCATTGATTAATTTGTGATATATGCATGCAGATAAATACATGTAATGGAATGAGATGTGGACAAACTTTCACCGGGCCAAACTCACCAAATAAGCCATCATTGTGGACAGAAAATTGGACTTCTTTGTATGTTTCGTAACTTTTATTTTAGAGGTGATATTTGAGCCTTTCAATTTCTTTCATTATTTTTTATTATTCAATTAACTCCACTTATTCTTAAAATTATCCTTGTTAAATGATAAAAATTTAACTAAAAGCAAAAACGATGCTAGAAATCCTAACCATCTTCCATCACTATTATCACCACCTCAAGCCACCATTCTTTTATCATTCATGCCAATCTCAACTGCTTTATTGCTAGTCTATTTTTATGATTTTATTCCAATTAACTTAAAATTTCTTGATTCTTATACTAAAGTTTTTCTTGATCTCTTTTCATTTTATATTATTTTGATTTCGATGTTATCACATCAATCTTATTAAAATTAATTCAAATAAATGAGGAGTCCTAGTTTGTAGCTGTTGGAAAATTTGTTAGTAGCGTCAATCGTTGGCGAAGGGATAGTTGTACTTTTTGTTTGTAGGTTGAGGTAGTAACTGTGGTCGAAGGTGGCTAGGGTTTCTAGAATTGTATTTGTTTTTTAGTTAGTTTTTTATTGTGAACAAGAATAATTGTGGAAATAAGTGAAATTAATTGAAAAGTAAGATTGGTGTGAGAGAAATTAAGGGGTCAAATAGCACTACTCTTAATTTCATTATTATTATTATTATTATTATTTGGTTAGCCTACTCAAACCTTTCCCAAAAAAAAAAAAAGGAAAAGAAAAGAAAAGTCCAATTACTAATTGCCGTGCTTTATTGCTAGCCTTCTTTTGTCACTAGGGTAACTCTTCTTTTGTCACTAGGGTTTAGGCCAATTATACAATAGCCTAGTAGTTATAAAAAATTAATCAAAATGCCGTGTTATTTTATTTATTATTTTCAAAAACTAATGACACGGATATTTTGAATAGTTTTTGAAAATATAGGAGGAATTGATTAGGTAATTGGGTAAAATGCTGAGGATCAAATTAGAAGTTGTTTAAATTTTTTTTTATAAACATTTTAATTTTAGAAAACAATTTATATACAAACCCATGAAAATATAAGTAAGTCCAAGAAGCCTAATACAATTAAGCCTATGATAGAAAATGGAAGAAAATTAAATTTCCTTACCACTAGGTAGATTTAAACCATCTACCTTATATGTAAGAGGAGGATGTGTGGATCAATTCAAATAAGAGTTTGTTGGTAAATTTTTATTAAGCTAAGCTAACATATAAATACTTTTTTTTCCCCTTTTTAAAATCTTTTGAAGCTATCAAGTTTATGGAGGAGAACCTTACATAAGATCTGCAGAAGACATAGCATTTCATGTCACACTTTTTATTGCAAAAAATGGAAGCTATATCAACTACTACATGGTACGTATGCAACCTCAATATCTCTTTCAATTAATTTTAATCATCCATGCTTTAATTTAATTAATGCATATAACAGTATCATGGAGGAACAAACTTTGGAAGAACAGCATCTGCCTACGTCATAACAAGTTACTACGATCAGGCTCCATTAGACGAATATGGTAATGATGAAATAATTACTTTTAGAGATAGAATGATAAATCCAACCAATTTTTTTTTTTCCTTTTTTCGTTTTTTATATATTCATATTTAATTACTTAAAATATATTACAGGTTTAACGAGGCAGCCGAAATGGGGGCATCTGAAGGAATTGCACGCCGCCATTAATTCATGCTCCGAAACTTTGTTGCAGGGAAACCCGAGTAATTTTTCACTAGGTCAGCTTCAAGAGGTATCATATGCATATCACTCCAATTCTTTCATTAATATTATTATTTTTATTATTAATATTATGGGTTATTATTATGTTACTACTTCAGAAATTGTCAAATATCAAATGACTACAAGAAATATTGTCTCCTATCATTTTACTATTATATCTTTATAAAAATATTATTTTACTACTTTTCTGTTACAATTGTTAGTTGACCATTAGTTGACCGTTAATTGACTAACACAATACCAATTTTACCCTTCATGATTAAAAATAATAATAAGATAAATTTGTAATTCATATATCATAATTCTAGCAAAAAAAATTATATTGGTATTTTATATCTATTTTAATAAATATATTACAAATTTATTTCATAAATAACCTTTAAATATATTTTTTTAATCATGAAGGGTGAAATTGATATTTTGTTAGTCAACTAATTGGTCAATTAACGGTTAACTAGCGGTCAACTAACAGTTGTAACGGAAAAATAGTAAAATGATATTTTTATAAAGATATAGTAGTAAAATGATAGAAGACAATACTTCTTGTAGTCATTTGATATTTGATAATTTCTGAAATAGTAAAATGATAATAACCCTAATATTATTATTACTATACTACTATTATTTTAGTAATCCATTATTAAATTTTGAGTCTGACTATGAAGTTCTAAGAGTACCATACCTTATAAAATTTTTTGATCGATATTTAGATTCTAGAATACCCCTTGGGTTACCATGGTCGTAATCTTAAATTTTAATCAAGTAATACATACAACAAATTAATGATATTAATGGTGTTGAGGTATTATGTGTTGATTAGGCCTATGTTTTTGAAGAAGAAGCAGGAGGAGGATGTGCTGCATTTCTCATAAACAACGATGGAAGGGATGATAATGCTACAGTTCAATTCCGGAACATGTCATTTCAGCTGCCACCGAAGTCCATTAGTATTTTACCCGATTGTATAAATGTCATCTTCAACACAGCAAAGGTAATTAATTAAATTCATTATAATTCATTATGACTTCAAACGAACATTAAGTAGTTGGCATATTTCATAAATGATGTTTAGGTTAATGTGGAGTACAATGAGAGAAGAACAAATGTAAGTGAGGTGTTCAATGAAGCAGAACGATGGCAACAGTTTAAAGATCTGATTCCAAGCTTCTTAGACACTCCATTAAAATCAGATACACTCTTAGAGCATACGAATACAACCAAAGATAAATCTGATTATCTTTGGTATACTTTCAGGTATGCATAATATTAAGTATTTTTTGTTTTTTTTGCATAAAATATGAATGTGTCTGAATTTTTTTAGAGTTAGAATGGGTTTGAATATCAATATCTTAATGTCATGTTTATTTTTTTTTTCCTTAAATATCTGAATATAAATGATATTTTGTTTGTTTTTATAAATAAAAAGATTTTAAGCATGATTATTTGACATTTATGTCCTTATAAATTAAAACAAAATATGATTAGGTTTTATATTTTAGGAAATAAACACTTTTATATAGATATTTTTAGAATATAATATTTATTTCTCATTCAGATTTTTTTTTATTCAGATAAAAGTCATAAAAATTTACTTTTCTATTCAAATATAAATGTGTGAAAATCAGACATAAGTTACAAAAAATAAACAAGCAAAATTTAAAAAAATATTTGAAACTAATAAAATTTCAAACTTTAGATATTTAACAAATAAGCCTTAAATTATGATCAGGTTCTAACATCTAAATTTTACACAATTTGACTTCAAACTATGATCAAAGTTACAAAATGTCATACAAATATTTTTATAATATTATACAACTTTGATTATAGTTCAAATCCTTATGTCTACACCTAAGCACCATATGTATAAAATTAACTATTTTTTAAAGTCTAATTATTATTAGTTTATATTTCATGAAATTTTAAATAAAAACTACTATTTTAATTTGATCAAGAACATATATTGGTAAATGCTTCTAACAGCTTTCAAACCAATTCATCTTGCACTGAACCAGTACTTCATGTGGAGTCTCTTGCACATGTTGCACATGCTTTTGTCAACAACATATATGCCGGTGAGCAATTAAATTTCCTAATCATCTTGTTGATTCAGCATACAGATTACTTATAATTTTTTTTAAAATCAAATATTTATTTAAATTAATTAATATCTGCAGGTGCTGCCCATGGAAACCATGATGTGAAGAAATTTACCATGGATATTCCAATCGATCTATATGATGGGATGAACAATATTTCCATACTCAGTGTCATGGTTGGATTGCCTGTAAGCTATTAATTAATTTAATTTCACCGTAAAATAATATATGCTTCTTTGACTAATTTATTATCTACATATTTTTTTTTAAAAAAAAAAATCAAATTTACTATCTACAGGATTCAGGAGCTTTTCTTGAGAAAAGATATGCTGGCCCAGCGACAGTGGAAATACATTGTGGTGATATGGAGAACTCGTATAATTTCACGAATAACTACACTTGGGGATATGAGGTAACTAAATTAAAAATTTGGATCCACTACTGGTCTGATTTGAATTCTTCTGATTTTTAAAAATTATATCACTCATGAGGACAGAACCAATGCAAGGCAAGTGAGGCAAATGCCCTTAATAGATTTAAAAATCCTCAAATTTCAGTTGATGCATTAAGCCCTTGACCCATGAATCTAAATTACTGAGTGCTTGTTTGGCTAGCTTAATAGTTTATTTAATCCTATAAACTCTTTTTAAGTTTTTGTTGCTACTTTTGAAAATTAAATAAATTGTTTTATCTCTCCTACTAAAAGCTTAAATTTTAGGTTTTTTAGAGAATATGTTAGCAATTTTTTTGTAAAATATTAAAATATTATTTACTTATTTGACAATTTTATTTTATTCATTTAATAATATAACTTTAAAAAAACTTACCTATTAAAGTAATTTTATAATTTTTAATGAAAACTATCATTGACAATCAAACAACTAAAATTTATTTTATAAAAGTTCTACTAACAAAAATTCCACTTCAATAAACTTTATTTAAAAAATTATACTAAACAAAGTCTGAATCTTTGCCTCCCTTTAAAAGCTTTTTGCATTCAGCAATCGGACCCAAAAAAATTATATGGATCTACTTTTCTTGAAATTTGTCTCATCTAAGCTAAATTTCTGACTCCTTCACTAGTCACGTTATGATTAGGAGTTAATTTTATACATGTTTATTCAATAACTATCAATTATGTAACTTTACAAAAAAAAAAATCAACAGTTGATTCAAATTCTTGAGTTATAATCATTTAACGTAGGTTGGGCTATTGGGAGAGAAATTACAAATATACAATGCCGAGCAGAATTTGGAAAATGCTGAGTGGACTAAGATTGATAAAGATCTCTCCAGCAAACAGCCACTTACGTGGTACAAGGTACGTACATGCACACATTGGATTTTGTATTGTTAATTAATTTATAAGATTATTTACCTCGCAATTAACAATTAGCCTGTAATTAATGGTTGATTAAAATGGATGATTAATTAGCAGACTGCGTTTGATGAACCCGTTGGGGATGATCCGGTGGCCCTAAATCTTAGCTCAATGGGCAAAGGTGAAGCTTGGGTTAACGGACTAAGTATTGGCCGTTACTGGGTTTCATTTTACACTTCTGAAGGAAATTCTTCACAAACTTTGTACGTATATATCTACTTTCTCCATACATATACTTGATTGCTAGAACAGAGAACGACATTTAAGTTCCTCCTAACACTTATGATTTAGTTTCTTGATAAATTTTAAGTACTTTACTTCATTATGGTATATTGGTATTGGGAAAAAAAAAAATCATTGTTTAAGTCCATAAAGCATATATTTAAGTATTTTAAGCTTCTTGAAATTAGTCTTAATTTCAAGAATTTTTTGACTTGACACAATTATCTCCCTTTTATAGTTTGAAAACGCAATGAACCCTCCCTTACAGTTTTAAATGTATTTTTTTTAATTTTTTTTTAATTATTAACTCACGCACCTGTTAAAATTCGAACATACGACCTGAGACTTAGTAAGACTATTTCTTACCACTGAAGTTAGACCTTAGTTTATAACTAAAACTCACTAATTTTGCACACCAAAAACAATAACAAAAGAAAACATAAACAAAATTATTTTGACAGTTTTTTTTTTTAGTACTCGTTATCTTTTTGAAAACTTTTTAACTGAATTTGTCCAAAGCCAAAATGGATTAAGTTCTTGGATCTGCCACTTGTTGTAGGGGGTAAATGTAACTTTTGAGTAAAGTAAATCAGCTAGTTTTAATTTGTAGAGGTCCTTGGTAATCAATTTGTAAGTTAATAATTCACATTTATACTCCGACCATATGTATATATATGTGTATGTATTTCTATTATTGTTTTAACACCAAATACAAAATGCCCCCAAGAGCTCAAGTTGGAATTTTTATTTAATTTTTTTGATTGACAGTTTAGTTCAAATTTCTTGCCCTTTTACCTTTTGAAGAAAATAAAAATACCATAAATAAAATAGGGATTAAAAATTCATCAGATATCTAAATGATAAAAATAAATTTTAAATTGATATAAACTTTACCCATCCTTCTACTTGAAAAAAAGAAAAAAGAAAATTAATGAACGACCCAGATGATAAAAATAAATTCTAAAAATCGATGCAAGTGTCATCCTGAAGCTGTAAAAATTTGGCATGCAACGGCTCTTGAGCAGTCTTTTACTTATGATTACATAAATATTTTAATTTGCAGGTATCATGTGCCTCGAGCCTTTCTCAATAGTACTGAAAATGTATTGGTTTTGATGGAAGAATTTGGAGGGGATCCACTTCAGATATCTTTAGAGACCATTTCACTCACTAATTTACGCCAACCCAACTTTATATCTAACCATTACATCCCTTCGTGATTTGTGTGTCTCACTATTGATCAATAGAAATAGCACCTTATTACTTTTTTTATTCGATTAAATTTAATAATTTCTTTATAGATAAAGCTTCTTGAAATTTTTTTAAGTGATTCCATTTGCAATGTTCTAAGAAATTTTAATATTTTTCTTTATCTTAATGGATGGGATGATTTAATCGGTTCCAAGAGGATTTTTTTATTGTAAAAGTGCAGAATGATGAGGTGCAAGTAAATAAAGAATTAGACCCTACTTGAAGAGTGATGAATAAGAAAGGCCGGCAGATCCTAGATTTTGATCTAGAAGGAAAAAGATGAAATAATAAACCATACTGAAACAACTAATTATTTTGTTGAATGTCTCAATTTTAAAGCTCAACCTAAGAAAAATAAATTATATAAATGTGGGAGATGAAAAAATAGTTGGAATAAAAAACTTTTGGTAAAAATCATCACCTATGATTCAGTTACAACATCGTAACTCGATCCATCAATGGTCACTATGCCAATATAATTGAATAACATGGATCATGACATGGACGTGTAGTATAGAAATTTCATACAATGTGATCTTAGTATGTCTAGTTCACTTTAAACTTTAGTGAGATCAAGCAATACTAAAATCAGAGTGTGAATAAATCAAAATTTTATTTTTACAAAAAATAACTTGAAATAATTAAAAAGTGTCTATATTGTAAAAGCATCTAAAATCACAAAATCCCATTAAAACTAAATATTTTTAATGATACGACACCCATACAAGCAATGTGCTCATGAAACATCTTCAGTGACAATCCCTTAGTAAGCAGACTTACAATCTGGAGTTTGTGCCGATGTGCTCTATAGTCAACTGCTCGCTTTAAACTCTTTCTTTAACGATTGAGAACCCGTGTCTATATACTTCGACTTCGTTAAGCTCCTGCTGTAATTGGAATACAGCATTGTTGACTTATTGTCACAAATAATATCAACGCCATCTACTATATGCAGCCCATGACAAAATGCCATAGCCATATTTCGTGATTGAATGTCTCGTAACATGCTATGAAACTCTACTGTCATCGTAGAAGAGGCTATAAGAGATTGTTTAGCACTCTTTCAGGAAACAACACTCCCAAATAATATATGGATGTAATCGGATTTCATACTATTTTGGCATCCAAGAAAATCAAAGCTAGTATATCTGACGATCTCAAGTTGATCTAACCTCCAATATGTGAGCAAGTAGTCTTTTGTTCCCTGTAATTACCGCAAGACCCATTTGGTTGTTTTCAAATGGTTTATTCATGGATTACTTAAATATCTGCCCAACATCTCAGTAACATACACAATATCTGATCACATACGAACCTGAGTATATATCAGACTACTTACTGCTGACACATAAAGAATCTTCTTGCATTTCTTTCTCCTCAAAATCATTCTTGAGGCACTGATTGAGATTAAACTTGTCTCCCTTATCCATTGAGATATCACATGATTTGTAATTTTACAAGGCATATCTTTTGAGAACAATTTTGGTATAGCTCTTTTGAGAACAATTGAGATATACATAGTACCAGTTGTGTGCATGCGCTGTATGAGATACAGCGCTGCACTGTAGGTTGACTCTTCTTGAAGTGAAATTAGCTTCTTAGTTCCTTTCATTTTCACATCAATTAGGGCGAGTGAAGCTTTTGCAGGCTTGTAGATGATATTCATTAGTTGGTGACCCATTACAAAGATTTCCAATTTTTGACTAGCAATTTCACTTGCTCTCCCTATTTGAGCAAATTCAACATCAATTGCTCTAGCAACTTGTGAAGACTACAGCTGACTACAGCTGGCTGGGAGAGTTTAATTTCAGATCTTGTGGTTATTGTAAAAGACTATGAGGACCTTAATGTAATTATCCCAATGTTCTGATTCCTGATGGCAGGCGTGATCCGTCGGCGGTCGGCCCCATGTTTCCGCGTTGCGTTTAATAATTTTCAGTTTCACTAATTTTATATTGAATTAGTTTGTTTTCATTTCACGTTAATTACTAAAGATTCTACCACAATAAAATAAACTACTGATGCAAGATATTATAAACAAATTGGTATGCAATCTAGACTTCTGTTTTTATTTCTGTTGGTTTAATTAAAAAAAAAAGAGTAACTTGATATTTTAATGAGGATTTATAGTTTTTATTTTATTTTTTATTGTTTCACGAGAGAAGAAAAAAAGAAAAAATCTTTATGGCAGGTAGGTGGCATGCATGTTTGGACAACCCACATGAGATGACTTTAATTTTCATGTCTCTTTCCTCGTAACTGTGGGGCTTCCATCATACTCATTGATCTGCTATGAAGATTAAAATCGAAAATAAAAATGAAATTTAATCTTTTTAGAGAGTAATATAATTGACGGAAAAAGCCCAAAAGAAATTGAATTCATTTTAAATTTAACATGCATAGAAATTAGGAAATAGGTAACACAAAATTGAAGATATTTTTGTCTTAACTTTTCAAATGATAATTAAAAAAATCATGACACAAATATGAAAGTTACATTAAACGCAAATGCCTTGACGTTGAAGGCAAGAATTGGGTCCAAATGACTTTCATTTATGGTAACAATCTTTTTCCCTACATTGCCCACATATACCTCATTGCATGCACGACCTTATTAAACATTTTTAGAGAAATTATTTCTAATGCCAATAGTGTGCGTGTGTCTATATATATATATAAAGTATGTTTTAACGACATAATTAAAACTTAGTTATAAATATCTCTTTCTTAGAAGAGACATTCTTTCTAATTATCATGATTCCAAACCTGGCAAACGTATTTATTTAAATTTAAACCTGGGTTGTGGGATTCTGTTGTAAATGGCCGTGCGGGAGGCGGTGAGGGCAGTTTTAGAGCATCCAGTTTCGAAGTCTGTGGCTTGGGAGCCTCCACTAGTTGGATGGTTTAAACTTAACATAGATGCTGGTGTGGATAGTCAGCGTGGGAAGAAATTTTAGAATACCTCATATGTACTACAACCAACTGATCCATGCATGATATGTGTAATTAAATTTAATAAGATCACTTCTTACAAGATAGTAATTTAAAATAAATGCACACATGTCATGACATCATTACTTATTGTATAGATGATATAGTACCTCAGTTGTATTATAGAATTTCACCAGCGTGGGATGGTTGGTTATGCAATTGTGGTATAAAATAATGCAGGACTGATTATGGGGAAAAGGGGTGGATGTAGGATTGTATTGTAATGAAGTCGATGTTGCTGATTATATTACTCACTCGGTAGATTAGTTTGTCTCCACATTTGCATTGTTATCTTTAAATTGTACTCCCCTGAAATAACGAGATTTTATTTATTTATTTATTTTTAAAGAAACACTTTTAACTTGTTTATGATGGAGTGGGGGTACGAGAAGAGGATTGATATGCTAAATAAACAATGGATATTGTTGTAATACTGGATCAAATAAATGCAAGTTACACTTATTAGATCTCGTTCTAATCCAAACGACTTAATCAGATTCTTTATGATTCTTTACGAGAAATTAAATAACGCTCTAATCCAAACGACTCTAACAAAAAATTTTTGATAAATAATTCCAAAGAAAATTATAAAAGATGGGTTTTATTGAATAATTGGAGTTATGAAAATAATAATAAGACCTCTCCATTTATGATAGGGTAAACCTACTTCCCTAAGTTAACTTAATTAGAAATTAAATTACAATTACAATAGAAATAAAATACTAAAACATATACTATAATTGATTCTAATTAAAACAGAAAATATCAAAATACCTAAATAATAAAATTCTAAAATAATGTCATAGCTATATTAATATCTTTCACTATAAGAAACTAAAACAACCAAGCTATTTTTATTTATTTATTTTTTTAAGAATAGAGGCATAATGTTTTTAACTTGTGTGAAGTTTGAAACTTTTAATAAGGTTATCAACTTTTTGTGTGAAGTTTGAAACTTTTAATAAGGTTATCAACTTAAGTAATAATATATTATATGTTTCAAATAAGTGATAACAAATCCATACATTGGATTTGTGATATATGAAATACAATTAATCTAGGTGAGCTCATTTCTGAGTCATCTAATTGTTTTAGGAGAATCAAAAGTGATTTTAAGAAGTTAAAAGTTAACTTTAGTACTTGATATTTTTTCAAAAATTATTTTTGGCAAAATCATTTTATCTTACAATAAATTTTGAAATACAGGAAAAGAGTGTCTTTTCAAAATAGACTTTGAGAATTAATTTTATATTTAATAAAATTTCATATATATCCTCACAAATAAGTAGAAGACCCAATATTATCCTAATTCAATTAGGAAATAAAATCATTAAACTTAAAGAGATTATTATTATTATTACTATTTATACTGATATACCAAAGTAAAAGAAATAAAATTAGTAAAATATAACTTTTTTTTGGTTATCAATTATTATATATGACACAATAAAAAAAAATCACATATGCATATTTATAAATGTGGTAATAAATTCTATTAAATATTATGTCCATCTCAATAATTTGTATTATTATTTATGAATGATTTTAAAATTTATATTTTTAATAGATTCTCCTTGTAACTGATTGCTTGTACAATTCAATTAGCAGTAATTATTTTAAAAATTACAATATTAATAAATTAATTAATCCAAAATGTTATTTGAAAAGTATTTAACTAATTATTTTAGTCCACAACAGAGCATTGTTTATTCAATGGTGAATGTTGACTCATCAGGTTCTAATTTTACTGGAAGTGGAAATGGCACCTAGTCTCAAGTCTGACCTATGACCTAAGCAATTCAATTGCCTAACAAACAAGACCATGTGTCAAGACTCAATTCACAGATTATGAGAGTGGCAGAGCAGGTTTCTTTGTTTGGGTCCACCTACGGGTTGCTTTGCAAAACACAAGAATCTTTAAATTTAAGTTTAATTTAATAAATCCTAAGAATAACTATTTCAGTAATGCAATTATTTTTAAATTATATTATTGATCGTTAGATTTCATATTCCATATTATTTTAAATAAATAATTGAGTAATTTTTTATGTTTAATATTACATACTAATTTAGATAAATTATGGAATTAAAATTTTGATATTCATTCTTAATTATATGTAAGTTAAAATAAATTATAGAAATAAAATTTTGATATTTAATTTTGAAAGAAGTACAATTTAAAATAAATTATTGATTTAAATTTTGATGTTTACTTTAAGATTAAATACAAGTGAAAGTAATTATTAAAAATTTTTTAATATTTGTAGCATATTTATATAATAATAAAATATTTCATCCTACTTAATTTATGTAGAAATGAGGATTATTAGAGTATTTTCAAATGGCTCTATTAGTTTTATTTTTTAAATATCTATTTACTTACTTATGTAGTAAAAAAAAGAGTGAAAAAATATATTATTTTTTAAAAGACTCTTTAAATAGAAATAAATTAATATTATTTTAATTTAATAAATATTTTTTAAAAGAAAAATAAATAATAATTAAAATACTTCTCTTTTTTTCTAATAAAAGTAATAAAATATAAATTAAAGAGGGTGAAAATAATTTTATAAAATTAAATAAAAAAATTATTTATTATTTAAAAAATATTGATTAAAATATTTTTTAGAATCTTAAATGTTGATATGGCTATTTAAATAAATAATTTAATTTTATTTAAAAAATTTTTTAATTAAATTTGAATTATATAATAAAATATTTAATCCTTAAAAAAATAAGAATTAATAATCCTATGAATTTTGAACTAAAATTTGAATTAATTATTACAGTGACAATTAATAATAATAAAGAAAATCGAAAAATCATGGTATCGTTTCAGAGATTGCTGTCTCATGTCTGTATCCCATAATTTACGCAATGCTGACTTCAACACTTCATCTACTCGTCTTCTTTAGTTTCTATAAATAGCACAGTGCGGTGAAGAAGCCAAGAAGAGCTTTACTGCACTTCACGCACTAAAACTCTGTAAAAGATGAAGCCAAGAACACCCATTACGCCTTTCGCTTTGTTGCTTTTTTTCTCCAGTTTGATCACATATTGTTTTGCGGGAAATGTCACTTACGATAGCCGCTCTTTGATCATCAATGGTCGCCGAGAGCTTATTATTTCTGCCGCCATTCATTATCCTCGCAGTGTTCCTGCGGTCAGTCACTCTCCTTTCCTTTTTTGCAATCTTTTTGTTATTACAACATTCTAACTCGTAAAATGGGGTTGGTTCTTTTTTTTTTTTTTTCTTGTTCTCTTAATATGGGATTTGATCTTTTGCTTGATTGCTGAGAAAAAATAGTTCGAAAGTTGAATCTACATTGAAGTGGAGCGCATTCCTTTACTTATTTAGCTGTTCGTTTACTTGAGTTTTCAGTTCTTTGTAATCTTCTGAGTATAAATTTGGGTGTGTGGTAGATGTGGCCGGGGCTGGTTCAAAAGGCAAAGGAAGGAGGCGTCAATACGATTGAGTCGTATGTTTTTTGGAATGGTCATGAGCTTTCTCCAGGCAAAGTAAGTTTCAATATCCTATGGAGTAGAGTAGATTTCAGATATCCACTGATTAGATTTGGCTAATCTTCGTTGATTTATATTAACATGTTCTTTGTTTTTTTTTCTAAATGGGAACTTCAAGTATTATTTCGGAGGAAGATTTAATCTGGTCAAGTTCATTAAGATTATTCAGCAGGCCGGGATGTATATGATCTTGCGAATTGGCCCATTTGTTGCAGCTGAGTATAACTATGGGTATGCTAATGTGCTGCTATAGATTCAGACTCCAATGTTCTTTTTTGTTTGTATTATAGATGTCTGTCACTTACTATTTGCTTGAGGTAAATATCTAATTGTTGATCATATGATATAGTGGGATACCAGTTTGGTTGCACTACATTCCTGGCACTGTCTTCCGAAATGATACAGAGCCATTCAAGGTATGTAATTCATTTTTCTTGTGTCTGTTTCTTGGTGACTAATATACCAAATTAAATGTTCTTAATGGAGTATACGAACATCCCAATTTAAAACTATTTTCCTGTTTATTGGATGTACAGTATCATATGCAGAAGTTCATGACATTAATAGTGGACATGATGAAGAGGGAGAAGCTTTTTGCATCACAGGGTGGTCCCATCATCTTGGCACAGGCATGCATAGCTTCCTCCTACTCCTCCTCCTCTATATGCCCATTTTATTTTTTGAAAATTGTAGGGTAGAGGACATAGATCTTAGACGTTTTATAATCAAAATGCTTGTATTTAATATTTGAATGGAGTTAATCTAGCAAATTGTCAACAGAAAATCACTTTCCTGCGCTTGCTTCTCTGAAGGGTAAATTTCATGTTTCTAAAGATTTTCAGCTTTCCATTTCCTTAATTGGCTGGTGTTTGCAGTTACAAAGTTCTTTAATCCTGAGGATGTTAATGTTCACTTATACGGGAGGCTCTTTTACGTTGAATTGAACATGAAGAAAAATTGACAAGAATACACACGGATGGGCGATATAAATAGAGGAATAAGTGGAAAATCAATTATCTTACCTGAGTTATCATGTTATGTGTTTATTGTTTTTGCTTTTTCAATAATATTCTTTTGTCCATTTTTTCGGTTAGTGATTTTCAAGAGTCTATTACTTGGCTATTTTCTGTGTTCTTCTTCTTGGTAACAAATGGTTTCAGATCACATTCTCTATCTTTGTTCTTACTGTAGGTCGAAAATGAATATGGGTATTATGAATCATTTTATGGGGAAGGAGGAAAGCGGTATGCCTTGTGGGCTGCTAAAATGGCTGTTGCTCAAAATATAGGTGTCCCTTGGATTATGTGCCAACAATTTGATACTCCAGACCCTGTGGTAAGAGATTTATCTGCTAAGCCATTTCAAAATTTCCAACTTGGTATCGCTAATCTGCAATTTGAGTATATACAAGAGAATATAAGCACCAAATTTGAGCACCGTAGACATACAGCCCTCCATGCTCAATAGGTAATGAGTGATGTGAATTGAAGTTATTAACCTAGGGCAGTAGATCCAATTACTTAATACTCTTTGGTTCCTCTAATTTGTTTATATTGAGTATCTTCTTTTCTGGGATCAAAAGCTTTTCATATCAACTGCAGTAAAAATAAATTTAGGATCTATCTTGCTCTTAAAATCCAGAGACTTCTCCTGTTACTAGTTAAGATGTGAACATTAACAGCCAAACGTTTTCATAGCAGTTATTTCTTGTGAAAGAAAAACGTGAAAAGAGAAAAATTATTTTCTTTGATTGGGGACTAAGTAATGAAGAGGGTACAGTTTGCTAGGATCCCTAGTTGCTCAAGCCCAATGGATGCTGAAATTCTTGGGATATATAGTACCTGTTATGAACTAGTTTATGCAAGAGAATTAAAAAGATGGAGTTGTCTATGGTAGCAAGTACTTCTTGAGTTTCTTGGGGAAGTGTATTTATAAATAGGAAGATTTTTGTAGCGCATGTCACAAAATTCCTCTGTATACCCAATGATTTAGTCACGTGGCTGTATGTTTGAATAAAGTTGTACCAGTCAAAATACAGTTCCCTTCCTGTTTCAGTTTCTGGATTGTCACCATGATGGATAGTCAATGGAAATAGTTTATGCTATATTTGTCTAATTTAATAATTTTGATGATGTTGTGAGAATTAGGATTGCAGTTTCCTTTGTCTTTCATAAGAACGTTATTACTTTTTTCTATGCTATTGCTAGGAATAATGAGATTTTCAACATTTTGCCCAAGTACTTATTTTCACTTTTGTCTTCTCATTTACAGATCAATACTTGTAACTCCTTTTACTGTGATCAATTCACACCTCATTCACCGAGCATGCCCAAAATTTGGACTGAGAATTGGCCTGGATGGTAATGTTGTATTTTATCTATAGTATCTTATGTTTTCTTCGTGAACATTCTTACTAACTGTTGTAATCTTTCTTATCATTGTTTTAAAAGGAACACTAAACAGTGTTGATATATTTAAGCTTTCTTAAAATTCTGATTTCTAGTTAGGTTATGATACTGGTGATGCTCTAAATTTTCCAGGTTTAAAACATTTGGGGGTAGAGATCCTCACAGGCCATCTGAGGATATTGCTTTTTCTGTGGCTCGTTTTTTCCAGAAAGGAGGCAGTGTCCACAACTACTACATGGTATTTTAGTTCATCTTCTTTCCGTGTAAGCAATAAATTTTTAACTAAGTAGTTTACTTCAAATTATCTCTTTAGAACAGTGCAACTACATTGTGATTATGTTGTTTACTCTTCTTTAGTATCATGGTGGAACAAATTTTGGTCGCACAGCAGGAGGACCTTTTATTACAACAAGTTATGACTATGAAGCACCAATTGATGAATACGGTGAGGTGTCTACATTTGTCAATCAAAGATTTCCTTTTTTTTTTTTTCCTATGATTAAACATTAGTCTATACTTTATTCCACATGTAGCATTTATTATTTTTTTGATGGTTCCCAACTTGGCTTCTAGGTCTACCTAGGAATCCGAAATGGGGACACCTTAAAGAACTTCATGGAGCCATAAAGTTATGTGAGCATGCATTGCTCAATGGCGAGCGAAGTAATTTGTCACTTGGTTCTTCCCAAGAGGTGATTTTTCCTTGTTATTCCAAGTAGCTTTTACATCTTAAACGTCTTTTTTTTTTCTTGCCAGTTATAGTTTATAAATTCTTATGCAGAAGTGGCTCTTATGCAATTGTATCCTCAAATTGCTTATTTTCTTTCTACAAATTCATAGATAAATCAAGAATTGAATTCATAGATAGTTTAAAAGTTGATTCATTGCTTTATCTTCCCAATGCCTGTATGTACTAGGATTCAAATATTTTGCATGTTTGATTGATCAAAATTCCATGAAGTTTTTGTGATTTTTTCTTGCTTCTTAATCATCTTAAGACAACCTTGATTGGGTTGTTGGTGGTGTTTATAGGTGAGTTTCCCAAATTTAATATTTTTAGTGTAAAAAAAAAAAGTGATTACAAAATTTAAAATCAGTCAGACGTCATTACATCTTCCCACTAATAGATAGAGAACAAAATAGAAGATCATCAAATGCAAACTAAACAGTTTCCAAGTACAAACAAAAGTTTTCTCTAATTGTTTGATGACTGACACCCTCAAAGATGTTAATAACGGAACTTCATCCCATATTACATCAACCTCAGCTTCTGTATCCTTCTCAAACATTCTTCTATTCCATTCATTCTAAAGGACAGGAAGAACCATCAATGCGCAGTTCCCTAATACTTGAACTTTTTCAAGACCCAGCCTGCCTAATAAGAAGCAGTTCTGGTTAGGCAGGTTATGTAGTCATTAGGATACTTGTTTTTGAACCATATTACAACTTAATATTCTAATGTTCAGCCTCTATCTCTCAGATTAAGGTTTTAGGTCATGTGTCAAGTTTAGAAGGGTATTAGGGATGCAAAGTATGCTTTATTATCAATTATTGTATCAAAATACCATACACATTATAAATTATATTAAAACCTATTTTCATTTTTCAAACATAATTTGACAGTAGTAAGTGTTATCCTAATTGGCCTGTTATTAGGCTAAGATCTTCACTTTTGGTTAATCTGAGCCAAGTTCCTTTTTCGTTAAATCTGTTAGTTTCACCTCGGCTTTTGGATTATATGTGGTTTGACATGTAGCCTTTATGCTCACTGGTTGTTTAGTTTGGTATTGTTTTGTCACTTTCCCTTTAGACTCTCAAGACTAACTGGCATATTGGGTTAAGAGAATTGATGTCAGTGTGGGTCTTGTTGGTCTAAGGATTGTGAAGGAAAGGAAATTGATCATTAATGTACTGAAAAAACCACTTGACCTAAATGCTTAAGCTTGAAGGTAAGGATTTGTCATGTGGATCCAACACATGACACCCCTTCCATTCTATGAGAATTTAGTTCATGTCCTGAAGATCCGAACACAAGACCTTTAGGAAACCTCCGTGCTACCGTGTTCAATTAACACTTGGCCTAAGAGCTCTTGTCTAATAGTAATTAAGAAATTTATGTCGTAAGTGTTAGGATGCTTGCTGAATGTAACTGTTGTACTGCAACTAAATCCAGAAAGTTGTGCTTAGTCTTTTACTTGTAAATTTATGGGCTTCTTGTGGCTTTTTGTATATGTATATACATGCACAATTAATCCGGATTCAAATGGGTCTTTATCTATATTTGTATATTTGACAATTAACTTACCTCATTTTTCTCAAATGAGGTGATTAATAAATTGTCAAATTGCATGTATCTTTCTCAAAAAAGACTCAGATTTTTACCATTTGAGGAAAGGGGTCGCCTCCTTCTAACCTACCACTGCCAAAAGAGAATAAAAGAGAGAAAAAGGGAATTATATGACGCGACTGTCCATGTTGAAGACTCTTTCATTTTGTTAAAAGTTAATCTTTTAGTATTCTCTGGTAGATTAATGGTTCTTTTATTTTTGGATTACTCATCATATTCCTATTCCTGATAAATTTAGTATTCTGATTTAATTTTGAGTTAGTTTAATGCACCTTTTCTTCCAATACAACTGGGTAGCATTCCAGAATAACCACTGTTTTGTAGGCTGATGTCTATGCTGATTCTTCTGGAGTGTGTGCTGCCTTTCTAGCTAACGTGGATGACAAAAATGATAAGACAGTAGTGTTTCGAAATGTGTCATATCACTTGCCTGCGTGGTCAGTTAGTATTTTGCCAGACTGCAAGAAAGTAGTATTTAACACTGCAAATGTAAGTATTTGCTGCCTACAAACTGACCATCAATTCTATTAGATAGCAAACTTGTTAAAAATTTATCAAGCATGGATGTTGTAAAACTATTCTTGAAAAATTCGAACATGACATGATGGTGATATGTCATAAATCTTATATACTTGTGCCGATTTTATATAATAAGTATATATTTCTTTGTAACTTGAATAGTTTAATGGCTATCATAGCTGATTTAACACTAGCTAAAACTTTTCTCCTGAGCTCTTTCCCAGTCCTTTGTTAAAATTACATTTGTACTTTACAAAAGGGCTTCATTCAATTTTTCATGGCTGCTAATCTAATGTCATGTAAGCATCATTGAATTTTCACGTTAGATAATTTATTTCTAAAATTCAGCGAAGTTTAGGAAGTATACAGCTCTATCAAAGAGTATTAAGATAAATATTAGGTGATTCTATGAGGTATAAGTGCCAAGACTTGCGCTCTGCACATCCTCAGTTCTGTAAATGAATTTTTCTTAATTAGTAATATTTAAGTAGAACAGGTACATGCCCAATCATCCACAGTTGAAATGGTACCAGAGAATTTGCAGCCATCAGAGGCATCACCAGATAATGGCTCAAAGGGTTTGAAATGGGAGGTGTTTAAGGAGATAGCAGGGATATGGGGAGAAGCTGACTTTGTCAAAAGTGGTTTTGTTGACCATATCAATACCACAAAAGACACAACAGACTACCTCTGGTATACAACAAGGTTATTCTCATTGAGAAATTTTACCACTTCTTAAAATCTTGTTATGAAGTCATAAGCAGCTCGGCATCTATTTGGTATTTCTTTCTTTTTCTTAAGATTTTTTTTCTTAGAAACCACTGTGTAATTGGAAACAAGTAATTGAATTTTTCTTTTCAAGATGTAAGAATATTACTGGTATAATATTTCTTTTGGCCTTAGCTTTAGTAAGTCAGCCTTTTACAGGGCAGTTTCTCCAGACCTCTTGTATCAACCAAAGAGATTTTACTGACTGAACTACCTGGCAAACACAATTTTCCTATTGAAAAAAAAAAAGAAAAAAGAAAATTGCCCAAAGTTTTGATAATATAGAATTTGAATGATTTTCTTGGCTATTGCTTATATATAACTAAATTATCAGAACAAGAAGTTAGGACAAATCTTTAAATACAGAGATACTCTTGCTTACATGTTCAGGGTGTGGGTTTCAACTGCCTCTTATTTGTATCTGGCAGAGAATTTAGATAAGGCTCTAGTCGGTTGTCACCCTGGTTTGCCTGTGGTTGTCTTGTGTATGCAATCTATCTGCATTATCCTTTTTTTAACCCCTTTCACCGGACATGTTCTGTTTTAGTGCACTCCTGACGTGCGTATTAAATGACGCAAACATTTGATTAGAAGTGTTATGTGTATTCTTATATGGTTTTTAAAATGGATTTTGATACATAATTGCAGTATAATTGTTAATGAAAATGAAGAGTTCTTGAAGAACGGAAGCCAGCCGGTTCTTCTAATTGAATCAAAGGGTCATGCCCTTCATGCTTTTGTGAATCAGGAACTTCGAGGTTTTTATTTCTCTCTCTCTCTCTGTGGCTGTTTTTTTTTTTTAAACCAAGTTGTTGTTTATGGTATTAAAGGCATAATTATTAGGCAGATCTGCAGTTTATCTTCTTTGCCAGTTCTTTTGTCTAAATTTGGTTAATTGCATGATGTGTAAATTGTGGTCTTCACCTGTGTGACAAAAAATACACAGTTTAGAGATGGTCAACATAAAAGGTTTGATATCTTGATTCTGGCTAGCTTTTGGTGAAGAGTGACACTGGATTGTCGTCAGTTTTCATAATTTTATGCTGGAATTCTCAAGATACTTTCTGAAAGTATGAGAAATATCTGCTCTTTCTTCTTAGTGAGAAGTCTCTGTCAGCAATTGCAGCACCAACATCTATATGCATGTGGTGTAGAACCGGAAGCTTAATAGAAATAAAGAGCTTTAGAAGGAATGGGAGATTTTAGCGAGAGTACAGGAGAAGAAATGGGGAAAACTTAGAGAGAATTCATTGAGAAAAGGAAATATTCAAAGTTAGTGTAATTTGAGAATATAATTTCCCTGAGCTCATTGCAAATGCAGGTGCTATGTCATTCGTGCTATCTTCCACTATTGTTCTTTATCATAACTTCTCTACAACATATTTTTCTGTATTTATGTTGTTTGCTTTTAATTTTTGCAAATTACCATTTGCATGCTCTCCCTGAGTTTTCATATTTCTGCTATTAATCATTTTTATAGTTTCTTTTGTCATCAAGCTCCCTGAAGTACTCACCTTGCATTTGGTAATCTTAGGTAGTGCATCTGGAAATGGAACACATCCACCCTTCAAATATAAGAATCCTATCTCCCTCAAAGCTGGGAAGAATGAAATTGCATTGTTAAGCATGACAGTCGGCTTGCAAGTGAGTTACAATCTTAACCTGTTTACTCTGTGATAATACAAGATGAAGGATTTAATTCTTTTTGTTCAAAAGATAAGATCAATAATGAGTTGATACTGATTTACATCATGGCCATTTTGTGTGTTCCTCAAAGTATGGCTTAGCTTGGTCACCACCGTAAGTCTATCATATTACTTACTTTTATCAGATTAGTAATTTATATGACATAAACACGAAACTGGTGCTGCATGCTGTACTGAGAGACTAGTACTTAATTTTACTCTCAACACCTTTGTTGCCAAGGTTTCTTAAGAGGAAAGGAAAAAAAAAAAAATCTGAAAACAAAGTACTTGGAGAAAATGAAAATTACTGAATATGTTATTGCTTTAAACTCTCATTAAGTTGTCCTAATTTGTATTACGGTATAACAACTACCCTTTCAATGATTTTTATGGTCTCTAGGTGTCTCTAATACGTTTTGATTTTACAGATTTCAATTTCTAAGGATTACAAAAACTGAGGTTGTCTATTGACTTCTAAAAAATTGTCCCCAAATGGGATGTTACTAGACTCTTTAACTGTTCATTCATTGCTTTCCAATTAGCCATTCATGCATGTCCACATCAATACGTTACTACAATTTTGTTCTTCTACCTTTGCCGTTACTTTTTTTAATGTGTAAACTTATGTATTGGTGTCACGAGTAGTGCCTTTCTGAGTTGTTAAAACAAGATAGGATTTTGAGTTACTTATGCAAAGTATTTTGATGTTTTCTTTTCCATAGAGCAAAGCACTCTGATGTTACAAATCAAGAAATCCTTAAAATAGGGAATATGCTTAGCTAAGATGCCTCACATTAGCATTCCATATAGAAACACAAACACACACACACACACACACAGTACATTTCTGCTATTGCTAAAATTTTGTCTCCCTCATAAAATAAAGAATTCTTCATAATTGATTTTTCATTTGTGTAAATTTTTTAAGTGCTCAATTTTCCAAAATCCTTGGTGCTACTTTCCTTGTTGCTTTAGAATGCAGGAACGTTTTATGAATGGGTGGGAGCAGGAATAACCAGTGTTAAGATTACGGGATTCAACAGTGGGACTCTTGACTTATCAACATATAGTTGGACCTATAAGGTACGTTTCTTCCTTTGGTGTACCAGGTTTATGTCTCCTGCTGCTTTTGAAGTTTTGAACTACTTTGGTTATAGGAGCTCTTTGCAACAATGTTGTCAATAATCTAATTGAGTATAATTTTATGCTTTTAATACCTTCCTTTCTGGCTTATCAGCTGTAGAAGTAATTTCATAACAACATGGAATTCATGAATAAAAAATGTAGGAATATTTTCAGAAGGCCCTTCGAATGGTGAGGTCAAATGGTATTACTACATATTTCTTTGGGTTATAAAAAGAACGCTAAAACTTAATGCTGCCCTTTTGCTTCTTTTCTTTAACATTTTCTTTGTTTTTAAATATGAAACTCAAAAGTGTATTAATGGAGAAAAGTCAAAATAGAGGGTGGACCAGTTGTCCACTAAGTAATTAAAAAAAAAAAAAGAAAAGCTTTTAGAAATGTATATCCAACAAGCCATATACGAGGTTCCAACTTTAACACCCTATCTCAAAATCCCTCCCAATTTGGATGAATGAAGAAGAAAAGATGAATCCTGAAACCCTTTAGACATTGAAACCCAAAGCGAAGCAAAAAAAAAAAAAAAAAAAAATAAATCTATCCCACAATTCTTCAATATTACCCATGGCTTTCCCTTCAAAAATACAAATGTTTCTTCTCTGTCATATCACACAGAACAGTGCTGCTACTGCACTTCTTCAAAGAGATTTTGCCTTTATTCCTTTGCCAAAAGCAAAGGAATTCTCCATAAGAAGACAGTCACAGGAACCCAGGATGACCACAACATATTGGCCTCTTTGTATAACCCATTCCTCAACTTTAAAGCCATAAACAAATGAAGAAGAAGATGATTAGGGGTTTCTGCACTTTTCTTGCACAACACACACCGAGACTGAGAGTGACAAGTATTAGGAAACTTTGTTTGCTTTCTCCAAAAAAAAAAAAAAGTGGAAACTTTCTTTGGATCACTTCTGCAGTATTCATTTTTCGTTGTGCCAAAGCCCACAAGAAAACTTGAATTTTAGGAGGTATCCTTCCAAGTCATTTTGAAGGATAAAACTCTTCTTTAACATGTTAGAAAACAATCATTTGCAGTTTGCGTCTCTCTTTTGGTGAATATTTGAAATCAATATGCAAATTTAGCAATGCTTTTAATATTGATTCTTCTATACTTACTGATGGGCCTGACAATAGTGTGGATCTGAATCAGAATGGTAACAAAGTTAGTTTGACCAAAAAGGTCATAATGTTCAATCTCTTGATGCACTTATCATCTCTTTAAGGTCATAATGATCTTTCGCTTGACCAATGTCACAGTAATGGTGGGGCATAATCATGTAATATGTTATTGATGCTTGAGATATCCATTAAGCAATAGTAAGCTGCTGTTGAAGATTCCTAAAAGCTCACTTCATTCGGTTTTCCCGCAATTTTCAGATAGGACTACAGGGAGAACACCTAGGTATATACAATCCTGGATATAGGAATAACATAAATTGGGTATCAACTATGGAGCCACCAAAAAATCAGCCTTTGACATGGTACAAGGTAAAACATTGGCAAAATTTTCTTTTTCGTGTCTCAAATTGTAGCTTCTATTTTCATTTATCTTTGTACTTGCATTGAATTTGCTATTGCTTATTAAGAATATAAATTAGATAAACACATGGAATGTTGCAGGCTGTTGTGAAACAACCATCTGGGGATGAACCTATTGGTTTGGATATGCTTGAAATGGGGAAAGGCCTGGCTTGGTTGAATGGAGAAGAAATAGGAAGATACTGGCCCAGGAAAAGTAAGAAAAGTTCTCCTCATGATGAGTGTGTTCAAGAATGCGATTACAGGGGCAAATTCAACCCAGACAAATGCATTACTGGATGTGGGGAACCATCACAACGATGGTAAAGTAAATTAGGGAAAAAAAAATATATTTACTTGAATGCAAATTGGTACTAGGAATTTATATGGTCTGTCCCGTTCTCTTTTCGAATTGGTTCTAAATTGCCACGCCGGATGTCCTCAAAATTTCCATGACCAATGGTCATTTTGTGCATGAAATACTGGGAGATTACTGACATTAGAACTAGTGAATTCAAGTATAACGTAAAATTAAGTACTGAGTTATAGATAGCACAATGGTTTCTAATTCTTGAACTATCTTTTAACCGGTAATTGATCCTTATATAATTAATTCTTGTTATGACTTCTGAAACAACTAATTAATCTGTGATGACCAGGTACCACATTCCACGTTCTTGGTTCAAGCCATCTGAAAACATTTTGGTGATTTTCGAGGAGAAAGGTGGAGATCCAACAAAAATTACATTTTCGAGACGTAAAATCTCAGGCAAGTTTGCTTTTGTTGCCGAGGATTATTTTGCTAACGTGTTGAAGTTGCTTCATTTGTTCTGTAATATGAGCTTTAATGGAAACTGCCTTGGCAAGTTTCCCTGTTCATCCCTTAGCGCAAAACATGCTTATTGAACTCAATGCCTATTGATTTTCTGTTACGTATTTCATGTTTACCTAATATTCTTCAAAACTATTGCCAGGTTTCGCTAAATGAAAATGACTGTGCCATAGAACAATCCGAAGCAAATTTTGAAAATGGTCTGTGTCCCCGGTGCAACTTAAGGAACTCGTAGTTGGAAGTAATGTGCAGCTGAAGCTGCCATTCCAGCTGATATAGCAGATTGCACAAAGCGTCAACTTTATTCTTGCAGGCCATTCACCGAATAGAAGAAGCAAAAATGTTAGGGAGTTGTTTTTGTTTTTTGTTTTTTAGGCTAGCACCTGCAACTTTAATTTATCAAGCAGGAAATATTCCTTTTTATTTATTTTCATTGTAAGTTGAGATGCTATTATATGAGACGGGCATTAAGCCAATATGACCGTTTTTAATAAATTATGATTTAATTCCTTAGATCCAACTGGCAACTGGGTTTAATTATGTGTGGATTCCACAGTTTCAGAATCATCAATGATTTCTGAAACAGTAATGATATGGTGATTAAGTAATATACAATCCAATAAGTGAGTGACACATGATTTATTTCCTTATATCCAACTTTCATTGTTTGACCTTTCTTACTTCTCCGAATAGGCTAATAGTGTAGTACGGGAACCTTCTATCATATTGAAAATGTTGTTTTACATTAAATTAAAGAGTAAGGTTTTTTAAATGCACTAACTTTATTCTAATATTTATTTTTTAATTAAAATAATTATCAAATTATTACTTATTATTTTAATTCACTAATTCTCAAACATTATAAAATTACTTCAATTAGTTTTTTCTTTTTCAATTTTTTTTCTAAATGAATTTATCTTTCTCTTACGCAGTGTTTTTTTTATTCGAAATCTAAATGTGTCTAAATTTAGCTAAAGTCTGAATTATCCTGAATACATATATTTGAATGACATGTTTGTTTTTCATTTTCAAGAATTGAATATAATTATTAAATTGTTTGTTTTTCCAAAAAGAAAACATTTGAAATATAATATTTTGATGTATATAACTTCATAAATATTAATAATACTTATATTTATTGGTTCAACATATGACAAGTTATATATAAATTATTTGATTAGTTAAAAAAAAATAATGTTTACCTTAACAAAGCATGAAGAATAAAATGTATATCTTATAATGTTAATTTTTATATGTGATACTTATAATATTATTTTTAATATATTTTATTGATATCTTTTCTTGTTAATTACATAATCAATCTAGAATTGTTTAATCATTTGAAATAAAATTAATGTATTAAATAAAATTATAAAACTATTATAAAAATAGGAAATATAAATACAAATAAACGGACCTATTATAAAACACACTCACTTAAAGTTCTATTATATTTAAAATTCTCATTAAAAAAAATTCAAATATACCTATATAACAAAAAAGGGGATAAAAAAATAATAAAAGGATAATTTATATAATAGGAAATAAATTTATTTAATAGGAGTATTAATAAGAGAGAATGTTAAAGATGTTTTGCCATTCAAATAAAAGTCAAAATATTTAACTTTTTTTTTTATTTAGACCTAAATATCTTATAATCATACATAAATGATAGAAAACAAACAAAATAAAAACTGTAAATGTTTAAAAATAATTAAAAGTTAGGCTTAAGACAAAAAACAAACAATCCTTTAATGTTCACTATAACATGATCAGTCTCTACCTATTATTATTATTATTTAGAGTTTGGGTTTCCGAAATTTGACAAAACAATTCTAATAAATTCAAAGTAGTGCAGATAATAACAAGTAGAGGAATAATTTAGGGAGAAATTATGCTAAGTAGAAAGGATAACATAAGCTCTTATTTGACTCACTGTTATATAGGCAGTACAAAGAAAAACTCTCTCTAGAGTCAAGCAATAAACCAAACCAAAATCAGCACTAGCCCATAAGCAGAGGCGGATGTAGTGTAGGACTAGTGGGGGCTTGAGCCCCCACTGAAAAAAGAAAATACCCCTTTTTGTTTAAAAGAAAAATTAATAAATTTTTAAATAATTCCTGTCAAATTATTAAATAACCCCATTTTTTCAATTTCTACAACCACAGTAGAGCGAATATTTTTAGCAATTAAATTTGTGAGGAACGAACTTCAGAATTGGATGAGAGATGAATAGATGAATAATAATTTGATTGTTTATGTAGAAAAAAATATATTTAATGGTGTTGATAATGAGTCTATTGTATAACATTTTCAGAATATGAAATCATGTAGAGAACAATTATAAATGTGTTATAAAAATTTTATATGTTAAAGTTTCAGTTTTTATATTTTGTTGTTATTTAATTTAGCCCCCGGTAAATTATTTTTCTAGATCCGCCACTGCCCATAAGACCCTTAATAAATAGATACACTCCAAAAGACTAAGACACAGACAAACAGATCAAAAGACTAGAAAATATATAGATTTATTCCTAAAAATTCCTCTCTTAAACTAAATATTTATTGAAACAAAATCATTTAATTTAGTTGTTTAGAAGCTATGCAATGCCTTACTGTTTGTCAACTATGGTCTTCGAAAGTGCAAACTCTAAGTAACTTTTGCAATTTTAAAAGGGTTGCTAGCTTGAGGGACTTTGTAAAAACATCAGCCAGTTGATCTTCACTTTTGGAAAAACTAGTTCAAGGCATCTGGTGTAAAAACTAATTCATCTATACGTTTTGTTTTCCCATAGAACACTGGATTCAATGAAAGTTTGATGGTTGAACTATTGTGATAGTAGATTGATGTAGAAACTTCTTGTTTGCAACATAATTCTTTAAGTAATCTTTTCAACCAAATAGCATGACATGCACCTATTCTTTCTTTAACGTATTCAGCTTCAGTGGTGGACAAAGTGACAATTGACTACTTCTTTAATTACCAAAGAGTAGCTATATAGCTTAGCATGAAAACATAGCCCAAAGTGCTCTTCCTGTCATCAAAATCTCTAGTATAGTCGCTCTCTATGAAACCAAGTAGTTAGATTTTTATCACTTCAGTAGAATAACTCAAACTTAATAGTACCTTGCAGGTAATGCAAAATTCTCGTAGTAACAAGAAGATGCAACTCTGTTGAGGATGTTTCATGTATCTTCTTATAAGACTAATAACATACATTATGCCAGGCCTTATTGCTATTAAGTACATTAAACATCCTACAATTCACTTAAAGAAAATGCTATCTATTTTCTTTCCTCTAAGATCTTTTGTAAGATTTAGGCCACTCTTTATGGTGCACTTGCTAAAATGTAATTTCTCAATGTTATTTGTCAATTAAAACCTACTAGAATCTCTCATATATATTTCTTTTGAGAGATGAAGATATATGTAGTTGAGTATACAACCTCAATGTTAAGAAAATAATGTGTTATACCCAAATCAGACCTGTCAAACTTACTCATCATACATTGTTTAAACTTCTCAATCATGCTCATGTTATTCCTGCTATAAATCACCTCATCCACATAAAGACATATAATAGGGATTTTCTTTCCATCTTCAACTTTTATGAAATGTATATGTTCATATGGACATTTTTTGAAGCCTTCTTTTTTAATGTAGGCATCTATCTGACTGTATTAGGCTCTAGGTGCCTATTTCAATTCGTATAATGCCTTATTTAATTTGTAGACTTTATTCTGATTCCTATGCTTTGCATAACCAGGGGGTGTGCTCCTGTAGATCACTTTGTAAGAATGCCAATTTCATGTCCAGTTGGTAGATTTAGCCATGAATATTGTACAACCACTACAATTATTAGCCTGATGGTATTATGTCTTGCTACTAAGGCAAAGATTTTTTTTATAGTCAATTCCATAATCTTACTTGTAACCTTTACTTTTAGCTACTAATCAGGCTTTATGCTTGTCAATGCCGCCACTCTATTTCAATTTTGCTTTGAACACCCTATTGATATTTATTGTTTTGTGTTTTTATGGAAGGTTAGTCAACTCTAAAGTGTTGTTCATTTCAATGGTTGCAATTTCATCATCTATCACCTTTCGCCATTTTGATTCGTTGACAGCCACTTTAAAAGTGGTAGAAGCACTATCTACAAATAAAACAAAATGAGTTAAGGTATCTTATTCTTCACGCCAGATATCTTGCAATAATCTATCCATATAGGCCTATTCCTAGAGTGCGAAAGCTGTGTCTTATGTACTGTATCTAATTGTTCCATAGGTTCATTGTTACTGCCATTGGATGAATGTCATGTTATTGCTTATTTTCTATTGCTTAAAGATTTTTCTCATCATCTATGCTGTCAAAGTCTATTGGAATTTCATCATATATTTTCTTCATCAAATATAGCATCTCAGTTAACAATAATTTTCTTGATGTTAGGATTGTATAGTCTATAGGCTTTTGATTGGTCACTAACACTAAAAAGACATATTTTTGTCCTTTATGATCAAGTTTATCCCTCTTCTAATCTGGGACCTTAGCATAGGCAATGCATTTAAAGATTTTAAAATGGTTAACTGTTGGTCTTCACCCAATCTAAGCTTCTTTTGGTTTCATATTTTGAACAACAAGTGTTGGTCTTCTGTTCAATATATGGATGCTCTAATTTACTACTTTAGGCTATAAATTCTTCATTACACTGCTCTACTTTAACACGCTTCAAATTATGCTCAAGACATGCTATTTTTCCTTTTTGAAAATCCATTTATTGTGGTGTATAAGTTATTGTTAGTTGCTTCTTAATCCCATGTATCTCATAAAAATTGACAAACTCTTGTGAATTGCATTTACCACTATAGTAGATACAAAGAATTTCACTTCTTTTTCTGCATGAGCTTTGTAGCTTTTAAATGCTGCAAAAGCCTCAGATTTCGCTTACAAGAAATAAATCTAAGTCTTTCAATTAAAGTCATTGATAAATGTCATAAAGTATCGTTTAAAATTTACTAAAAATGGGATTTATTAAAGTATCATTTAAATTCATTTAAATCAGTAAACACAAATTTATCATCACATATATGATTTTGGTAGCCTGTATCCAGATAGCACATATGATTTCTAGTTCTTTCTTTACCATGGCATGCCATCTACTATGAGACTTCTTCATTTTTCTCAGCATCATCAGATTTTTTACCATATTCTTTATTCGAGTTTGTACAACATTCAGAATGAAAGTGGCCATACGTGTGGCATTTGAAACATTTTATATTGGAATTGTCTATTGATCTAAAATTATGGTCATGCGAATTGTTGAGTACTGGAAAATACATATTTATACATGGTAAAATTATTATTTTATGCTACAAGTCTCACTAATATTTCCACTTTTACAAGTTTAATCATCTAAGCCTTTATTATGTGTTTTATTATAATTTAAGTATTTTATGTATTTTAGAGATATTTTGGCTATTTTACGACTAATGAAAAGTCGAAAAGCAAAACAAATGATATTTTTAAACTCAGAATGGTTAAAAATATTAGGAATAACATAAAAGGGTATTCGACATTGTTCATGTATACAATATTGTTCACGTATACGATCTTTTTTTACGTATATAATACTATTCACAAGTATGACATATTCACATATATAGTACAATGATGTGGCAGCATCCTATTGGACTAATGATGTAACATTGACTGATGATGTGGTGCAGGCCGATGATGTGGCAGAATGCTATTGGACCAAGATACTGATATGACGTTGACCAATAATGTGGCAGCATCTTATTGTATCGAAATGCTGATGTAGAGTTGACTGATGATGTGTTCCAGCCAATCAAAATTGGTACAAATTTGAGCGTCCGAATTGTTTTCATTTGATGGTTATGATTTACCTATTGTATCTATAAATAGCGGGCTCTCCCCTAATTTGACACCCTTAAATATATTTTTGAGATTCATTTTCTATAATTCTTTCACCATCTTGTATTTTCTATATATTTAATAAAATTATCATTTTGCCGTTAATTTAATTATGAATGACTAGTTTAGTTTCAAATTTGGATTGAAGGTGAACCCTCAACATGATCTATGGGCTTAATTAGGTAAGTTTATTTTCTTTTCCTCTCTGATTTATGTGGTTGTTTTGACTCATTGTCAACAGATAGTGTATTATGTCTAGATTTTGCACGATGTACCAGCTCCCCAGTGAAGAATCGTTACTGTGTAATACAATGAGTATTTAGCTACATATTCATTAGAGAGAAATTCCTCTCTAGTATTTTGTGGGTTGTCTTGACTCAGTATCGACAGATAGTATATTTCGATTATTTAGTAGACGGTTTTGCCACGATGTCAACATAATGATTATTATCATGTGGCATAATGTGTCCTTGACACCACATTTAGTGGAAGATCATTACTCTCTAGCATATTTAGTCCTTGATACTATATTTATTAGAGTGAGGATTATGAAGAGTCGAAATACCTCTCATGAATTAATTGGAACTAAAAAAGAAATGTTAAGCCGATGGTGAAATGTTGAGTGTGAATCAAGAGACTCAAGTGTTTTATTTACATTGTTTCATCTTTAATTCATTCCCACCATTTTATTTTAAATATTAAGATAAAAAAATTCACTTCTAACCAACTCAAATATACACTTAGAAAATTAACCCTACAAATAATTAAATTTACCTCTTTGTGGGATCGACACTCGTCACCACAAAATCTATTTTACAATAGATTTGTGCGTTTGCAAGTACAATAAAATTTACACAACATTAATCTCTACATTTTTCATTGAAATCAGTAGCTTGATTCCCTTTTTGCTTGTTTTTTGATAAGCCACGATCTCCGTAACCCTTGCCTCGACCATGACCTCTTAATGCTTAAGAGTTATTGTTACTTGAAGCTTGCAATGCTTGCTTTGATGTAGTTTCCTTGTTCATTGTTTATTCATGGAGTCTTAATGCACTTTCCATATTATCAAGAGAAAGTTCATCAAGATCATTTGATTCCATAATTGAACAAAGAACATACTCGTGCTTTGGGTTCAATGATCTAATAGTGTGTTTACTAATCAGTAATCGAAATGGGCTGAAATTGGAATGGACTGAATCAGAATGAGTTGGAATTGGAATCAGGAATGGAAATCAGAATCAGAATAAATTATTTATTTAAGCTGCAAGAATCATAATCAGAATGAGATTTATTTCGATTGATGTGTTTACTTTATCTTAGAATCGGAATAGAAAAAAACTATTTTAATTTACTAAAATGCCCTTTATTGATTATTGTCCTTGATACTATTTATTGATAATAATAATAGTAGTAATAGCTAATAATAATAAATAAAGAACATAAATAAAAAATAGTAACAATTAATAACAACAACAAGAACAACAACAACAACAACAACAACAATAGTTGTAGTAGTAGTAATAATAATAAAAATAATAACAACAACAACAATAACAATGACGATAGTGATGATAATGATGATGATAAATAAATAAATAAATAAATAATGACATTAATAAATAATAATAATAATAATAATAATAATAATAATAGTAATAATTAATAATAACAATGAGATTAATAAATAAATAAATTGAAGTGAAAACAATAAGGATACATAAAATGCATATATAAATTCAAAATGATTTTCAATACAACATAAGCTCCAACAACGCTAATAAAAACATAAAATTAAAAATCCTTACATAACACATCTTGCCAATTTTGGTTCCCAACATAGCAACACAAGTACAAAATTTTTAACATTATAATCAGACTACATTCCACGATAAAGTATTTGAATGACATGTCATTTCTTAAGGTGATCAGGCAAGGTAATAAATAATGTTTCGTGGCCAATATACTAGTCGCATCATATATTTCTTCAATCACCCAAGCCTACAATTTTGCTCCTTTCTTCATATAAATTAGCTTGCAAATCATCTATATCTTTATCAAGTAGAAAGCACATTAATCAACCTATCAAGCCTAGGTACTATTGCTGCCAACGACTTAGTCATTGCCTCAATATTTGAGCACATTTAGTTAAATGCTTTGTCTTTGCTTTTTCTTTTCCTAGACTTGTTTCTTGAACTACTAGGAGTAGAATCTACTTCCAAGGAACAATATTCAAATATGGAGTAGTTGACATACTATGAATAAAATCTTCAATAAAAGGTTCATTAATCGACCCACCTCCTAAATTCATACTCATATCATCATCTGCACGTATCTCTTCTTCATCATCATCTGCATTGGTAGCATTAGCTCAAGTTGCTTGACCATGACCATAAATCTTAAACAGTATATGAGGAAATGGTTTGTTGAATCAACCAATTGTCTCCTTTCTTTTTTGTAAAAATAATAGTAATAATAATGTCTTAGTAAACAAATTCAAGTTCAACATTAAAAGTAGCACTATTCAATTTAAAACTTTACCTTGACATACTCATCAAAAATATCATTTTCACATATTATCATTATATTATCAGCATCCCAACCAAAGCCACTAAGAGATAACATATTTGATATAGCACAACATTGTTGCTTGAACCATTTAACTTTAGATTCAATGTGTCGAGATGCTTTTAGACCACATCTTGGGAATTTTGCTTCTAACTTATTTTCCAATTGTTTTAAATACCCATGTTTAAAAACCACCATCTGCCCGCCACATAGGATTTTGACTCAAATCCAACAATACTTCAATCAATGCATTATCTTCAGTTGTTGTCTAGTAGTGTTTGTTCATACCTTGACCTCTGGTAGTTGGAGTTGGAATGGAACTCATCATATTTATTCAAATAACAATACAATATCAAATGTTAAAGAAAAACATAATATCAAATATTAAAGAACAAAACAATATATAAATTCAACTAACAATTGCAGTTTCAAATGCCAAATAACAATACAACGTCAAAATCCAAATAATAATACAATATTTAATGGTAAATAACAATACAATATTTGAATTCAGATAACACTGCAGTATCAAGGGAAAATAAGAATACAATATCCAAATTCAAGTAACAATGCAGAATTCAAAGCAAATACCAATATGATAACAAATGTCAAATAACAATACAACATCCAATGTCAAATAAATTAAATTCCATAAGTTCATAAACAAAGTTTTCATGAATTTCTTCTTGCTGGCCATGTGTTCCACATATTCGAGGCCAAATTTTTTCTTTAAACATTCCACTCATTTGAAGGCTCAATGGTATCAATTACAATCGAAATATTACATCATTCATTGCAGCTTAAATGGTATCAATTACCACTTCAATAATTCAAAGCATCGTTCAATCACATTGCAAGCACTAAAGTGCTTTTTATTAAACAACTCTTCTGGAGTAGTAGGTTAGTGTCCATCCCTAAAGTCACTCAAATAGTCACATCGACCTCTAAATGGAGAAAGAAAACCCATCCCATTGGAATAGCCACGATCAACTAGGTAATAATAGCCTATTGACCAAAAGAAAATCATAAATAAAAATCACAAAATCAATTATGCAATTTTAAAATCTAAAGACAATTTGGTTAAAATTATTACCATGGGGGACTTTTAAACCTTTTCTTTTTGTTAAAGCATCTTTTAGCACTCGCATATCATGAGTTGAACCCTCCCATCCCGATAAGATATAAATAAATTGATATCTTGTGAACAAATCCCCAAGACATTTATTGCAATATCATTTTTCCTTGTTCTATATCTTGGCTTATCAGCTTCTGAAATGTGAACCTTTATATACGTACCATCTAATGCTCCCAAGAAATTCTAAAATATTAAATTGGAAAAAAATTGTAAGTCAATGTACATAACTATATAAGTGAACACAATATATCAATGCAATATTATAAATACCTTAAACCATTTCCATGTTGGATTCGTTGAATTCTCCAACACAGGCTCAAGTTTTTTTCATAACTCTTTTTGGCATCCAATCATTGCCTTTAAACATTCATAAAAACATTTACTAATTGTCTGGCTAGATCTTTTAAAATTGAAATTAATCACTCAATTCTTCAAATAGTGTACTAAGATATACAAAAAAATTATAAACATTTTCTCAGACGATACATTTCTAGTACCAACTAAACCCGGTTTCTCATGAAGAAGAGTACATAATTTTTAAAAGGTTTGTCTATTCATTCTTAATTGTAACAAACCTTTCACATCACTTTCAAAAACCAAGCCATACAAAAAGTTTAGTTGTTGATAAACTCTTTAGTGTGACTTGAGACTTATCAATCTTCGTTGATAAGTTAAACAAAGATAGGAACAAATGGTAACACACGCAACTATAATCATTTACAACATCATCACCAAGTTGTGTATAGACTGTACTCTTTCTTGCTAACAAATGAGTCATCTTATATCTCAACATAACAAAATCAGCCACTTAATATTAATTAAATTTTGGAATTGGAAGCAAATCAAGCTTGCAGGTTGTCAAATCATAATCTTCACAATTTTTATTAAATAACAAATAAGCAAAAGTGAAGATTATTCAACAAATCATGCTAAAACAAATATTATAATTATGAAATAGAAGACAAATAATGCAATTATAATCAAACTTTGTCCATCCCCACCTTTTTAAAAATAATTTTTTTCTTGTATTTAGAAAAAATAAAATTAGTTCAATTCTCGTAGTTATACATATTTGTTCAAAGGACATATATCCACTTATTTTCTTAAATAAACCATTTCATTTTTTTCCTCGAGACACGGGCTATTTATGATGTTATCACCATACACCTAAAGCCACAAACTAAAATAAGTAACGTGAAGAAAGTGACCTAAGAAATGATGAGAAATGCTATTCTTAATTTGAGCATGATCTCTTCTCCAAACTCTATTTATTTACAATAATTAAAATAAGTTGCACCAATATTTCCTATCATTTTTTGACCTGTGATAGGATCAATTAAAAGCACCAAGGGAATGGAACTCAAGTTATAAAAGCTGCAAACTTTCCTGCACTCAATTGTATCACCATAAATCTCAAGCCGCCAAACCAAGCACGAAGAAAGTGACCTAAATAATGATGGGAAATGTTAACTTTAATTTGAGCATGACCTTTTTTTCCAAACTCTATTTATTTGTAGCAATTAAAATCAGTTGTACCAACATTTTTATAAGCATTCATACTTAATATTAAAATGTCCACTACTAGGGGGAAAAAAAGAAATACAGGAATGAGAATTGTGATATCATGACCTTTCATTTTTTTTATTAGAATAATAATTTCCACAAAAAAATAATTCTATCCTTTCAAATAAAGAAAATCATCATATCAAAATCACCTTCAAGAAAAGTGCAAAACTTATTAAAGTAATTCGGTAGTTTTGGAAGCTAATCACACAAGAAATGGATAGGCAATAATTTGGTAGTTTTGCAAGCATAAATGCACAATAAACTCCATGATATTAGTTCATATAATTTATAATATACAATTAGATAATGGGCTGCGGATGATATAATTTATAATATAAAATTATATAATGGCCAAGCAATAATTCAGCAGTTTTGGAAGTATAAACCCACAACAAACACCATGATGTCAACAACGAATGAGGAGAAATAAAATGAGTAGAAAAATGAACACATACTTCGAATAATGATCAGACATGCTAGACGATGATGAGTTATCAAATCGAGATCGCCGTACGTGACAGAACCTAACAGTAATAGGCCGCAATCAATGATGAATTTGGCCGATGACTGATGTAAGATTGGTGATGAGTAGCAGCCCCCTTTGTGATGCGAGAAAGAGTACAGATTATTTCTAAGCAAGAGAGATGAACAATTGTTGGAGATGAACAGTTGCTAGATTAGGGATTTCAGTTTTTGTTTTTTTTTTTTTATATTTTTCAAGGATAAAGAGATATTTCCAAAAAAAAGAAAAATAACAGTGAAATTTTCATCATGGCAGGGAATGAGATTATGATTCCCAGCCCCCTTTGGAATCATAAAATTGATACTGATTCCTTATTTTGTGTGGGACCTATACATCTCATTCACATATATTTCTTTAATTAAGTAAGTAAACAGCTTCTTCATTCTGATTCCCATTGCTATTTAGTAAACACTCCATAAGAACTTTTCCAACTATGGCTGAATCATCAATTTGCTCTCCATAGACATGTTATTTATTTATAATAGCCATAGTTCTTAAAGATAATTAGAAATTGATTCACCTGATTTCATTCGAAGTGTCTCAAAGTCTGAAGAAAGGGCTTGTAATTGTGCCTTCTTTGCCTGCTGAGGCTTAGTACTTCATTTTCATGGAGTCTCAAATATGTTTAGAAGTCTTCTTATAGAGAACAGTTTCTAGAATTGAACATTCAATAGCCTGGAAGAGGTAATTTTCTGCCTTATGGTCTTTCAACCGAAATTCTTCTAACTGCTGAGTTCTTATTGCATCTAACTCAACTTCTTTTGTAAGTTCCGTTATTTCAAGTTCCGACACTGCCAATACTCCTTTAACCTCAAAAATTTTTCCATAAGCTTACTCCAATGATAAAAAATTGTGACCATTAAACCATGGTATGGCTAGTTGAACAAAGTCTCAGATGCTATTAGTAAATGCTACAACAATATAAGCTAGAAGAAATAGTATTGTGGCTGTGTACCATATTAAAAACAAGCAGATAAGTAATTTAACGAGGTAATATTGTAAATAGAAAGGATAAGCCTTAATTTGACTCACTTTTGTATAGAAAGTACAATGAATAACGTCTCTTAGAATCAAGCAACAAACCAAAAAATTTGCACTAGCCCAAAAATATCCTTAACAAAGAGATACACTCTAAAAGACTATGACACAAATAAACAAACCAAAAGACTACAAAATATATAGAATTTTTCTCAATAACTTTTATTTTTGATTTTTACATGATGGGTATTGATCCTTTTGTTTTGTTTAGATTATAAAAAGTCTAAATTTATTACTTGTGGAACAATTTCATCAATATTCACTTCATATACCATGATAAATTTTGCTAAAGGAAGGAGATGGAGAGAGAGAAGAATTATATTTTCACAATAAAAATTTTAATTTAGAAACGAATGAATTGAAAAATTTAGCTGGTTAAATAGCCTCATTATATAAAACATATATGTTATTTAGTTGGTGTGCACAATTTGGAAAGGAAGATTACGGATCAGATTTTGCGGATTGAACATTAATTCATATCCGATTAATGATTTTGCGGATTAGAAATTTCAATCAAAATCCACTTGATACGTCTGTAGATTGGATGCAGATTTAACCCAATCTATATCCAATCCATCATTTTGCGAATTGGTTTGTAGATTAAAAATATTAATTGTTTCCAATCCAAGTACTAATAAAATTAGAAAAATCTAATATAAAAATAATTTTATTACCAATATAATTCAAAATTAATTGTTTAAATAAAGCTAGAATAATATATTCAAAGTTTCAAAATACAAGACACTGAAATTAACTGTTCAAATAAAGCTAGAATAGTACGTTCATAGTTTTAAAATATAATACGTCAAAATTAATTGTTCAAATAAAGCTACAATAATACATTCAAAATTTCTAAATATAACACACCAAAAAGAAAAATGTCCATCTCTAATTTGAATTTCGTACATTAACCTGAACAAAATAGACATAATTGAAATGCATAACAAATAAAAATTTTATTTAATACGAAACTAATAAATATTTATCCTTGGCATCCCAACAAATGCTATCAAGTTTTATCAAATATATTCTTATCACCCAAAAGAAAAATGTCAGTTTAAAAAAAAGAATAATAATATAAAGTTAAATAATAATCAATAAATACAATTAAAGTTAAGTTGTTACATTTTACTAGTCTCAATATGTTCAATCTCATTTATTGCTTTATCAAGGTTTATCGGAGTTGAGCATAACCAATTTCGTATGCAAATCAGTGCCTCCACAGTCCCTGTAGATAGTGAGCATCGATATGGATCAAGAATGTGACCACCAGTACTAAATGTTGACGTAGATGCCACAGTGGAGATAGGCATGGCCGAAACATCTCGAGCAACATAAGACAAAATTGGATATCTGGAAGAAATAATTTTCCACCAATCTAACATTTCAAAACTTTCATTTTCTGGATTCTCATATGATTATGTCAAGTAAAGATCCACTTTTGTTTTGCACTCTACAGAATATTGTCTTTTAAAATCTTCATATAACCCAAATCAAACAACAACCTAGCATCAATCTCAATATTAATCTCTAACTTCTTTTCATCATTCACAGCTTCTATTACTTCCACATCATCACAATAAAGCAATTTATATTCATCATACAAACTACTTAAATTATTCTGCACTTTAACAACTAACTCATTAGCTTTAAATTCACCAGATAATACTACAAAACAATATCTCAAAGAATGTTCTTTATCCGAAGGATCAAGCAATATAGAAATAAATAAATAAAGGTTGATTGATTTGTAATTTTCCCAATACTTATCATACTTCTTTTTCATATCCTCAACCATTATCTTCAAAAATAAATCCTTACTATCTTTCCAAAATTGCAATTGTGTATGAACCAAACATAATTGACATAAAAAAATATTTGGATGTCATATATAAAGAACCTAAAACTGTCAAAATGGAATCATAAAAAACCTTAAAAAATTTAATGAAGTAACAGGTATAGGACACATTTTTGGTTTGCTCAAACAAAACTCATGAATTTATTATGCATCATGAAGCTCTAATCAATCAAATACTTTTTGATACTTTTCGCAACCTCTAACATGAAATAAATAGAATTTCATCTAGTTACAACATCTAGACACAACAAGTTATTTGAAGATTTTTTTTTTCCGCTTCATACGCTTAAACTTTTGTGTCCTAGAAGGTGAAGATTTAACAAATCTTACAACATTGCAAATTTTAGGAATTGACTCATGATACTCTTTTAACCCTTTTGCAACAATAAGATTTAATATATTTGCATTACACCTCAATTGCATATTTTGACCCCCAAGATTGCACCATTCTAATTGTTTGCAATGTTTGACAAATATGAAACAACACTATCGTTAGAAGAAGCATTACCAACTATTAAAATAAAAACTCTCTCAATGTTTTAATCTAATAGATAGGTCTTAATTTGCCTACAGATTGTTTCACCTTTGTGGTCAGTAAGTTGATAAAAATTCAATATTTCTTTTTGCAATCTCCAATTATCATCAATAAAGTGAGTTGTAAGACACATTTAACAAAGATTTTGAGCTTAAATCCATGTGTCTGTAGTGAGGCAATCTCTTTGATGACTACTCACAAAAAAAATCAATCAACTTTTTTTTTTTAAAGTTGCGGAATATCACGAGCAAAAGTAATACGAGATGGTACTTTAAATCTGTTTTTAGAAACTCCTAACATTTCCCTAAACCCTTCATCAGTAAATTTACAAATTGTTTCACCTTTGTGGTTAGCAACTTGACAAAAATTCAATATTTCCTCTTGTAATCTCCAATTGTCATCAATAAAGTGAGCTACAAGACACATATAACAAAGATTTTGAGCTGAAATCCATATGTTTGTAGTGAAGCAAACTCTTTGATGACTACTTACAAAAAAATCAATCAACTTTTTTTTATAAAGTTACAAAATATCACAAGCAACAGTAATACGAGATGGTACTTTAAATTTATTTTCAGAAACTTCCAACATTTCCCTGAACTCTTCACCCTTTAAAACTCTAGATGGCATCTTGTCTTTTATAATAAACCTAGCAATTGCTCCTTTACAAGCCTCAACACTATAGGTCATTGACACTAGGTTACATGGCTCTCTATTTTTAACTAGTTGGTAAGACAAAAGTTTTTGTTTTTTATCCACTCGGGCTTGGCTTGGATATTTTACACATCTCTCTCTTATATGAGTCAACAGATTAGATGTTTCTGAAACGAAACTAAGAAATTAAGTTTAATTATCTTAAGTGGTGAGATCTCTGCACAAAGACACAAAAACTCAAAGAGAGCTACGAGTGTGTGAGGAGTGAGACTTGAGATGGTAAAGTTTTTGGAACCATACAAGATCGTGATCCTTCTCCAGGGCAGTTACGTTTGGCAGAAGGCGGTGATCATGAAGTCGTCAATGATTGGAATGGGGAGAGGCCGTAGAGGTGGTGATCTTGAAGGTTGTGATAATGAAATTGTTTAGTTGGAAGGTAGTAATTGTGAAGTGGCTTAATGGACTCCGCGAAGAAGACGGCTTCCCTCTCAGGAATCGGCTGCCACGATGTCCTTCAAATTGGCTTCGAGAGGGTAACGCATCGGTACCAAGTGCGACGAACTTGATGATTTGAAGAAGGTGAGCGCTTGCAAGGAGAGCAAGAATCGCCGGAGGAGGTTTAACACTGGTAAGAAATAAGAATTGTTGGTTCTTTGCTAAGTTAATGGCTCTGTGCGTGTAGTGGGGAAGTTTATTTATTTATTTATTTTTTAACCAGTCATTGGTGACTTGGCGTTATGTGATAAGTACTTTGTTTGGCTTGGGTTTTTATTTTATTTTAGAATTTTTACAAGTTATATTTGTATATTTAATTATTTTTTATTTTATGTTATTATTGGATAATGAATAAGATATATTACGATGTGTAATGTAACTATGTAAGTGTAACTATATTTTAACTTATTTATTTATTAGTAAGTAGTGATGGCGTATTTTAAAAATTATTGTTTTTGTGGATTCACGAATTTTTATGGATTTATAAAAGTAAATTCATATCCTATCCACCGACTGTGGATTTTTAAATTTTCAATCCAATCCAATCCAAGATTGGTTTTTTATGAATAAGAAGTATTGAGGGGACATATTGAATTATGAACATCGCTACAATTTGGTTTGCTTTAATTTTTTATCCAATTACTTTAAATCGAGTTTAGTTTTTCTAAATATGAACTTAATTGAACAAAAAAAAAATGAATCAAACAAGAATTGGTTCCAATTTTATTCCCTTTTTTTTCCAGTCTTACCTTTTTCAAACCTTTGTTAAAAAACCAATTTTTTTTTGTTTCTTTCTTTTTCTTAGTTTGGTTTAAATTTAAATAGCGGTTGTTTTTTTATCTGAAATTTGAATTCATATGAATTAGTTTGAATTATGAAGAAAACTAAGTATCTAAATCTGAATGATTTTTTTTTTGTATAAATTGCTAAAAACAAATATGAAGTTACTATTTTTAACTTGAAAATTTTGAAAACTAGTATTCTTATATTTGTGCCATTATATTCAATTGAAAACAAATATAAATCCATGTTCAATTGAATGCAACCTTTTATATTCTAAATTAGTTGTTAATCAATTTCATTGTTGTTCATGATATTTTTATATGAGAAATATTCATTGAAAATTATGACGATAAGTAATGCTAATTTGAAGAAAATAAAAAAATAAAAATAGTAATAGTCTATCATCATCACAAGTTATAAAGACGGGTAATAATACTAATTATTAAATTTTATTTTGATAAGAATGAAAATTAATTCACTAAATAAACATATTTTGGAGAATATTTTTTTAATGATATGATTCATACATTTTAGATTAAGGAAAAAACTAAAAATATTGGCTTAGGTGGCTTTTGCTTTTTTGTCTGAAATCTAACTAGAGCTAAATGTCTGAATCTCAATCATATGTTTATTTTTTTTTGTTTGAATCGCTAAAAATAAATATTACGTTGTTTTTCTTAACTTAAAAAATTTGAAAACTAATACTTTTACATTTATACCATTACAAATTATAAATGTTAAACAAATAATAAATATCTCAAGGAATATAAGTAAGATAATAAATTATCATAATACAAATCATATTTAATTGAATACAACTCTCTAATATTCTATATTATATATGTTAATCAATTTTATTTTAGTGTATGATGTTTTTATAAGAAAAATATTCATAAAAAACTGTGAAGATGAATAATGCTAATTTTTGAAGAAAATAAATAGCTAATAATAATAATAGTCAACTACTATACATTATCACAAGTTATATAGAGATGAGTAATAATGCTAATTATTAAATTTTATTTAGATAAAGATAAAAATTAATTAACTAGAGATATTTTGGAGAATATTTTTTAATAATATCATTCAGAATTTTTAGATTAAGTAAAAAGTTAAAAAAAATTAGTTTAATAACTTAATAATTTAATGGCTGAAAATTTTCATTAAATTAAAAAATAAACGACTTTAATAACTTAAATGATTAAAATCAAGTCAATTAAATCATTAAGTTTTTTAAAAAGATCTCTTAATAATTTAATGACTGAAAATTTTCATTAGGTTAAAAAACAAACGTATTTAATGAGTTAATTAATTGAAATTAAGTCAATCAAATTATTAAGTTAAAAATACAAACTACTACTTAATAAATAGATTTAATTAAAAATGAACTAGAAAATTTGATTTTACTAAATATTCAACGAATCGATTTTTTTTAAATTTAAGTCCTTTGGATTCAAAATGATAAATAAATTCTCATGTCGATATTATTATATCGAAAATGTTAATTTTAACATTTTTTAAAATTATTTTAACATTTAATTAACAATATATTCATCACTGAAAGGTTAAGCTGCAACCACAAAACCTCCCGTGAACCTAAAAGCAGTGTCTCTGTGTGTGTGTGTGTGTGTCTATATATATATATATATATATCCAGTAGCAGTGCAAAACGAACCAAAAGAAAAGAGAATGGGGTTCTCAATCTCCTTAACACCAACAAATGTTTGGTGTAGCCACTTCCAAATCCATAAACACCCATTTGTTTCATTTCCAGTTTCCAACCTTAACTTTGTGAAATTGTCACCCCAACTCTGCCTTGCCGCCGCTAAGTCACAGTCACAGTCACAGACAGGTACTGGTGGCCCCGTCAAGAAACGGTCGCCCAATAAAATGAAAAAGAAAAAGAGCAGAACTGAACAAACTTCTCTTCAGGACTTGAGTTTTAATGATGTTGATGTTGAAATTTTAAACGATGATGAAAATTACCCACCTACGCCCCTCCCAAAACCCCCTGCTGGCTTCGTTGTTGATGATACTGGAAGGGTGCTCATGGCCTCTGACAAGCGAATTGCTACCGTCGTTAGTTCTTTCTTCAATTCTCTATTTCTATGCAAATGCACTCTTATTTCACCTCTTATCTTATTTCCGTGTGAATTTTATGTTAGGTTATAGTATACATATATGTTCATGTAGTGGGTGCCTAGCCAGCATACATTAAGTACTGTTTTAATGCATATATATCTTATTATCTGCTCACATGATATTTCTTCCTTGTTGCAATCGCAAAATGACAATTCTTGTGTATCATGGGCAGGTTGATTCTACCAATGGTCTCCCGTTAGATTGTGTGATAAGGAGGGTGTTCTCAAGTTCACGAGGGAATGAATGTATGCTGCTCTGCCCAGTTGACACGTAAGTAATTATTTTTTTTTTGGGGTTATAATTATTGGATGATTGTATGAACTTGTGTTAAATCTTTTTCTTTCCTGCAAATCTAATTAGTAAGATTATTACTGCAGGCCTGTTCAGATACTGAAGAGCACTAATTTTGATGGGTGGTCGGCTGTACATTTTCTATCCCTTTTATGATTGTTGGTTTTGAAATTTAATTTACTTATTGAGAATTGGTCTGTGGATTAAGCATTTGAGTGTAGCCTGCATACGTACATCAACTGTTGTACTGTCTTAGATAATGAAACTACAACAAGCTAAAACTTATTTTACCCTCTTTCCAACCTGTTGCCCATGGGATATGTTAAAATATATCCTATCATCCTTATCATTCCTATGAAATAGGGCCTGAAGTTGCTACAAGACCTAGGACATCTTTTTTTTTTTTTCCTTGAAAAAATTATGTTAAATGATTGACCATTAAAATTTTTGTTTTTTATTTTTTTTGTACTTCACTGTTGCAGATCCATTTATTGACTATATTCTATATATTATGATGTTAAATTGCATTACTCCTATTAACTGTACTGTCTACAATCTGTAACCTTGAGTTTCTGCATTTTAGGTTAGTGATGACGAAGTTGAAGGTATTCTTCCCATGGCTGCTTTTGCTCTTGCCAAGATACACATGCATCTAGTACATAGTGGGTATGATGGTCTTTAGCTTTTACCTTATTTAAGTTTTCATAAACTCAAATTTATCTTTGTTCTCCTGATTGTCTTCAGATCATTTAGTTTCATGTTTGTATCACCCTCAGATTCTGTTATACAGCACGTGGAGGATTTTGCTACTCAGACGATGACATCTTTGATTTTCGCACTGGTAATGGTCCTCTCTTTGATGCCTTATGTTCCTTCAACTATCTAACCCCTGACTTTTGTTATTCAGGTCAATAATATTACATTGCACATCTGACTCCACACCATGATGTAACTGAGAAATGATAATATAATAATGCTCATATTGGCATGTTACTTGGATTTGGGCTGTCAAGTCGGCATTTGAGTTTTAAATGTGGATAACTTCTGTACTGACTGATGTTTCTTTGTGTACTTTCCTATTAAATGTATGAGACTTGCTGTAATTTTTTGAAGGGCATATCTCTAGTTAATAGACATGTTTTCAAATCTCTCATTCCTGTTGTGTCTGATGTGCTTAATTTTTACATTTATGTTGCCCGTGTGCCTAAAAACTACATTGCTTCTGGAGTAGTGAAGTACTGTCTGCCTGTTTGTTTGTGGTGCTGTAATCTCAATGCTCAATTTTGATGCTAGTATAATTTCACAGGACAATTCCTGTCACTATGCAATCAGGAAGTCTCAGTGTCTTGAATGTTTTATCCTGCTGTGATATTCATGTAAATGTATCCTTAAGGATTATTTATCTGCAGCTTCTTACATTTCCTCAGGATGAGCAGTCAATTGACCGTTATTGGTGGACTTTGTCTATTTACTTCATGAATATCTAACTGTTTTGGTCCATCCAAATCGCTATTTGACTGCCTAATTTAAGATCTTTTACCATATGAGACATGTAAACATATGATGCTTACACTTTTGCAGATGATGGCCAGGATATAGATGGCTTGCCAACAGAAGGGGTTGAAATTACGTGCTTCCATCTGGTATTATAAATTCTTTCTTTTTGTTTGCAAAATTTTTTAAGTATATCTGATATTTTTACATATGATATATACTTATGCTCAATTGATTGTTGTTCCGCCGCTTCTACATGTTGTCTTCTTGTGCAGGATGGTTCTCATTTCATGATCTATACGCCCTCTGATCCACTTCTGTTTGTTGCTGTCAAGGTAGCCTGTCAAATTTCTCAAGTGTCTTGGTGTGGATTAGTGTTATATTCTTCATTGCCAGCAGCATTTCCAACTTTTTACTGCTTTCTCTCCAATACTAATGTCTAAAAAGATAATCTCTCAGAACCTTTTTAGTCACTATCCAAGATAATTGGATCTCTAGGAGAACTATTTAGCTTGAGAATTAGAATTAGTGATTGATGAATTGGAAAACGAATCTTAAATGAAGTTGAATTTCATTTTGCAGGATGGCAATGGGCAATTGCAAATTGCTGATGATGTAAGCAATCTTTCTTATTTCATGATAGGAATTGTATATGATTTCTCTATCTTATTTTATAAGTTGTATGAAGGGTTTGATTTTATTCACAATCATAGATAAAAAATTGCTTCTTTAGGTGCCGACCGAGGCTCTACACGAAATTTGTCACCACTTGCTGGCTTCTATCAGTGCCTTGATATTATGTAGTACTTTTGAGGTTTATAAACACGTTAGAAATTTAAATTTATTTTCACTTTATATTATGATATCTTATTACTTTGTATGGTGTGAGTTTGAATCTAAATGGTTTCAATAAGATTTTGTGTTGAGTAGTCCTTTTATCAATAGTTGGTAGGTGGACATCTTTCTTTCCTTAATTCCCCTCAAAGGTATCATGATTCGTGTATTAACCTCTGGAGGTTGTTCACTTGAAATAGTAATTGTTTAATTGGCCAACTTTTGTCACAATGATCAATGTTATTGAGTATTGATGGTGATTGACCAAGCCTCCCTCACCACATATGCTTAAATAGTAACTCTAGGACTTTTTCAGGAAGGTGTAGATTGTCATTGAGAGTAATCTGTAGTTTTCTGTATTGAATATCATGAATAAATGAAACTGTGATTATTAGCACAAGTAAATAGTTGATTCTCTTGTTGAATTTGAATCTGCCTTTGAGTTTTTTGGTCAATTAATTTGTGAAGACTGTCATGCTCCTGAGTAGAAGTGGCCTATTGAAGATCTAGCTGTGGGCTGATCTTGTCTAAGATTTGAATCTGCCTTTGAGTTTTTTGGTCAATTAATTTGTGAAGACTGTCATGCTCCTGAGTAGAAGTGGCCATGTTGAAGATCTAGCTGTGGGCTGATCCTGTCTAAGATTTGCTTGGTAGCTAACAGATACAGTTAAACAAGGGTTTTAATAGGGATAGTTTGTTTCTAGGTTGGTTTCAGACCAAGTCCAGATAGTGCTTCGAAGTTATTATTTGCAGAAGTTTCTCTCTCATCCATGTTCCATCCTCTGAAAAGGATTTGGAGTTGAGTCAATTTAGTCCTTCGACAAAATAGGTTCCCATGCCAGTTGACTGCATTATATACGTGCATGTGCTATGTATACATTTCCATTATTTCAACTGTCTTCTTGTTATCACGAGACTTGAAGTACTTTCTTGCTTGAGAAGAATTACGCACACGAGTAGTCCCTTCTTCATGAGGGTGTTGGTTGAATAGGGAAGGCTTATTGAGAGATATAGAGGTCTTGTGCTAATTTAAAGTGGTTTTGATTTATATTTATGGATTATAAAAATAATATTGTCTTGCTTTGTAAATCATTTGTTTATACCTCTAAGAGTTTTAATTGCAGTGAAGCAAGTAAAACTACTTAATTCAGAGATAATGCAAACGGATTGATTTGGGTATAGGTTCCTGTTTGTGGTCTGACTGCATTTTTTGAAACAGGATCTCTTGGAGGATCCGGCAGTCATCAGTGCTATAGATGAGGAGACTGAATTTAACGCCTTAGTGGTATTTATCTGCCCTTGGTTTGTACCATTATTGCTTTATCATTGAATTGAGCTAAACTATTTATCTTGCTCATTATGTCGTCATGTAGGAGGAAGAGGCAGCTCTTCTTGAATCCTTGTTAGGTAAAGAACGATGACTAGGCGGCAGAGCAGTTTTTGGGAAGGAAGTAAACCCAACAGTTGTAGCATTGAAGCAATTCTCAGTAAAGGAAAACTTCAGGACGTCCAATATTGTCTCCTTTCTTTGTATATAATGAGTTTTATTTGCATATTAAAGGAGTTGAGAATCACATAATGTAGGTCTGTTACATGTTTTGCCCTGTAGGAGTTGTAAAGATAAAAGATCCATCTACTATGAATATGACGCATAATAAGCACATAGGTAGGAATTGGACGGTCATGTTTGCAAGTTAGGACACCACCGAAGAGATTGGACAGAGGAGTTATTTCATGTATTTGGAATTTTCTCATTTATCTTTCCCATCACTATAATTTGTTATTTACGAAATGAATGCATGATAGGCAATGTAAAGTTATCAGTACGAATCACAAAATTTATAACCAAGGGTTCCAATATATCAAACTACATTTATGATTCATATCTTTTTTTATTTTTTTTCCTCCACTTGCAATAAGTTCAATGTCATCGGATGAGTATTTTGTGCAGTAATCTGTGTGGCATTTAGATAACTTTTAGTGCTAAAGTTGTTAAGTAAGCCTATCGAACTTCTCTAACTAAGTAAAAATGTTTGCGGGAAAACTAGAGAAAAAAGAGGCATAGAGAGAGTCATATAACTAAAGAGAATTTTATTACTTAAAAGAGTGTGTACAAGAGAGCTTAAGAGTTTTACAAGTATGCTTGAGTTGTTAGTGTGTTGTATGTGTTCAAATGGCAAGTGCCACGGTCTATTTATAGGGGTAATTTGCTCAGTCTAGTGTATTCCATGCAATTTGCCAAAATATTTAGATATTTACAAGTGTAGAAAGTTTTAGATATATGCAAGGGATGAGATGTGCTAGAGTGTGGTGGAAAATTGTAGAATCGGGCCAAGTTAACGCTCTTAACTTGTATTTGAGCTGTTGGACTTGAAAATTTGGATAGCTCGGTACTTAAGTGCACATTGGCTTGCTCTTAGCGCATCTTAGTTTGCCAATTTAGCCTCTTTTGCAGGAAAATTCAAGCGGCCAAGACATCCTCACCCATTTAATCCCGTGGCGTCTTTGTCACTTTCCTGAGCTTGTACCTTTGAATATGCTCAACAAATTGTCATAAATCTTCTTCACGTTCTCAACTGGTTTCACTATCGAGGAGGTCTCTCCACTAAGTACTCGTAGTAAGTCAATACGCCCATTCTAATTATTCGATCGATAATGATGCATTCTACAATTTTGTCAAATACGGTGACAATGGTTGTTAGGACACGTCTTGATTCTCCACGGCTTGGATCCCTCGCGTCTCCATGGTACGACTTGAGTAGACTCACATGGAAGACTGAATGAATCTTGAGTCATGGTAGAAGTGGAAGTTAGTATGAGACATTGTCCATACGTCGAATAATTTGGAAAGTCCCTTGTGCAATTTCCGGAAAGTCTTGAACTGTTGGGTAAGGAACTTGATGATAATTTGATCACCTTGTATCTGAGGTGATGTCTCCTTTTGTCTGCCTAACTTTTCATCTTTTAGTTTTGTCTATATAAGCGCGTGTGATGTTTGCTTTTCCGTGCCACTCGTGAGCGAGCTTGAGCTACATGGTTTTTTCCTCTATACGTCGAGGCCATGGAGTTGGGGATTATGTGCTGAAATCCCATGATGATTTCAAATGACTTTTTGCATGTAGCCTTTCTTCGTTGAAGGTTATATGAGAATTGGGCGACATTGAGCAACTTCGGCCAATCTCGCTGATGAGCGCTCACATAATGCTTTATAGATACATCTCGAATAGGCTGTTAATGTGCTTATTTTGTTTGTCTGTTTGTGGATGGAAGTTTGTTGAGAACTTAAGTTTGGTTTTCAACAATTTGAAGAGCTCCATAAAAAAATGTAATACCCTAATTCCTCTAAGGGTATTTAAGTTTTTTTAATTTTTTTGTGATTTTTTCATCCTAGTATAAAAAGATAAGATGTCTTTCTAATTATAAGAGAGAGAGAGAGAGAGAGAGAGAGAGAGAGATCGGCTAAGATGAAAAAAAACGATAGAGAAGAAAAAAAAGAAATGGAGAGAAAAAAAAGAAAAAAAAGTGATGAAGAAGAAGAAAGTCTCCTTTTTGGTTTTGCCGTGAGCAACACATGAGATCAAGTTGCGTTGTTTCAATTGGATATTGTTGAGAGAAGATTGGAGGTAAGTTTTAATTCTTGGTTTTCACTAATTTGTTATGGAGAAGTATGATTAGATATTTGCAATAGAAGTAAAAACCTAAGATTTTTGCAGAAAATATGCTGACAGCGTGTTATTTTGAAAATCAGAGTAATTTGTACAAATTGATTTTGATTCTTGATTTTGGACATGTTAAACTAGACATCTTTTAAAATTTTTTGAAAGTTTTTCCAAGATAATCGAATAAGATTTCAATTTATTAAGATTTTTTTGACGTCAAGTCTTAAAACCTAGAAATTTATTGTTTCAGTGCGAAATTATTTTTACCATAGCTAGACTTCTTCAAAAATTATGAAATTTGGACCATAGACTTTTATATATGTCTAGTGTATTCTGGAAATTTTCATGATTTTATGGTAAAACAATAAATTGTTTTGTATTTTTAAAGTAAGCATGTCTAGAATAGAAAACTGTTGAACAGAATTGATGATATCTGAAACATAAATTATTTTCAATAGTTTTTGAAGGAATTAAGCTATGAAATTTTTACCAATGAATTCCCAATATGTCAGCATATGCTTTGTAAAATTTGAGATTTTTCCAATTAGGTAATAATTTATTAAAAATAAGATAAAATGGGCTGTTCAATTTTGAGGAACGAATATTGAGGGCATTTGAGGTTGAGTTTAAGAGCTATTTGAAATGGGATACTTGAGGATATTGGAGTTTATGATCATAACTCGATTATATCTTATGAGAATTTTATTAATGATTTTTAGGTTGATGATGTCAATACGCGTTTGTTAAGTGTAGATGCCAAGAGGTAAGTAAACTAGACTTTTAAATGAATCACAATGAATGATATATATGTTTGACTTATATGAAAAACTTATTTTTGATATGTACGAATATGGATTTATATGTCTATGCCCATGTGTTTATGCCATGTGTTGTTATGTGTTGAGCGTGATTATGTACATGGGCATATGTATGTGTGAAACTTCATTAACATAAACATGAAAATGCATTAAGTTTTCTATAAATGAGAAAATAGATTTTAACACATGGAATTTCTACTTTATGAGATTTTGCATTGAGGGCCACCTCTTGAAGTTGTGTGGGGGCCACCTCTTGAGATTGTACGGGGGTTACCTCTCGAGGGCCAACATGACGCGAAGGTTGCGTACTTGCTGTAATGGTTGGCGACAATATAATGGTTCCGCAACCATCATACTTCAATAAGGTCATAATGAAGTCCATGGAGACATTTTCCCATAGCCTTAATATTAGGAGCAGGGGATTCAACAATCCTGTCGGAAGTTAGTAATGCACTTTATCTCGTTGGCAAATAAGACAAGTCCACACTTATGCCTTGATGTCGTCTTGCATTTGTGGCAAAAAATATGAGGCTTAGACTAGTGCGATAGTGTGTTCAATTCTATGGTGACCAACCCATTTCAATTCGGTGGTACTTTTTGATGACTTCTTTTCGTAGATTACCCCTATCAAGGCAAAAATAGTTAATCTTTTTTTAGTAAGGAGAAAGCCTTCCTCTTGCCAAAATTGCCTCATCTTATTCTCAAGAACCTTCCCCTAACAAGTCTTTTACTAGGGGGTCTTATTGGAGGCCTTCCTTAATACGCGAGACTACGGGTGGGCAAAATACCCGACCCGACCCGACCCGAAAATTTTCGGGTTTGGGTCGGATCGGGTTGTGATTAAAACCCGATCAGGTGAGAATTTACCAACCCGAACGGGTTGTGATCGGGTCGGGTCAAACCTGACCCGATCCGAATACCCGATCGGGTTGGGGAATAAAAAAAAAAAGAAACACATGTTACACACGCACACACCAGACAGTCAACAAGTCAATTACTCAACACTCAAAAGTTACAAACACGCACACTCCACACACGCTGTCACGCACACACACAAAACACAAAACAACGCTGTCACGCACACACACAAAACACAAAACAAATTCAAGCACAAGCAGTAAGCACACGGCACACACAAAGCAGTATCCAGCACGAACTCACGCACACTGCACAGTGCACACAGAACACACAGTCACGCAGCCACACAACCCTCATGAACCCTCAGCAATCAATCCTCGTGAGAAACTAAAATCCAACAAAGAAGCCATCGCCGCCGCGATCTCGCCTGTTGCTCCCATCTCCCGCCGACTACCGCACTGCCGCTCCATTCGCTTTGCGAGCTGCTGCTCCATCTGCTGCCACGATCTGCTACTCCATCTGCTGCCGCGATCTGTTACTCCATCTACTGCCGCGATCTGCTGCCGCGATCTGCCGTGATTTACTACCGATTGCCGTGATCTGCTGCTCCAATTCCGCGACCTCCAAGTCTCCAACCCAACCCCCGAGTGTTTGCTTTTTGCCGTGGCCTGTGATTTGCTGCTCAGCCTGCTCCAGTGCTCCTCGTTTGTGACTTTAAAGTTTGAAGTTTAACTTTGAATTTATGGTATAATTGCAATTTGCAAGGCAGCATATACGGTTTATTGAGTTTAAATTTTAAACTAAAATGTGGTATAATTGCAATTTGCTCCTCGTTTTTTGTTTCCGTGGTATAAAAAGACATGTAAAATAATATACGGTTTATTGAGTTTAAATTTTAAACTAAAATGTCATTTATTTTGAAAAGAATGTTAATTGGTGGAGTTGTTACTTACTAAAAGAAATAAATCCGACTTTTTGTACATCGATTTTTGATCATTTACATTTGCAGCCAGTATATAGTATACTATGTAGTTATATTATATATGTTTAATTGGTTATTTATTATGTAATTAGATATTTATTATGTAATTGAATATTATTTGACTGTTTTAATTATTTGTTTTTAAATGTTAGTAATAAAATAAAAAAAATTGATGTATTTATGATTTTGTTATGAATAAATTTTATTAATTGTTAATAAATAACATACATTTTGTTAATTATTAATAATTGAAATAATGTTAATTGATAATTGTTAATAATTGTTAATAACAATTAATAGTTGATTTTTTTATGAATAAATTAGGACATTATGAATTTATGAAGATTACATAAATACATATATTTTAAAATTATAATGTGTTATGTGATTATGTGCACTTCTGTAGTAGTTTTAACTTTCAAGCATTCAATCTTAAAGAAATTAACTAATTCAATTAATATTTTATTGTTGTTAATAATATTTTTGTGTGTTTGATTTTTGAATTAATGATTATTAATTATTATTTTGTATATTTAGATGCTTGGACACTCAAGATCGAATTTGATGAGTGACGATGAAGAACAAAGTGTACAAATAGAAGGAACCCAAAGAGGAAAGAAAAAAGCGAAGCGGAAAAGGCCGCCAATGAAGAAAAGATCGCAAATATGGAATCATTTCACTTTATTCGAAGATAATCCAAACAAATGCATGTGCAACTATTGTGGTAAACAATATCAATGTCATTCAAGGCTAGATGGGATTACAAATATGAAGAGGCATATACAGACATGTCAATCATACAAGACATTTCGGGAACAAAAAAGTGGAAGTCAACAAAATTTGACATCTGAGGGCGGCGAAGAAAATGCAAGTAATTTGGTTTTGGGTAAAGGATGGAGTCAGGACGCTTGCCGAAGGGCAGTAACTAAAATGATTATTATGGGTGAGTTGCCCCTCAATTTTGTAGACAACAAAGGATTTAGGCATTTCTGCAGTGTAACTATCCCGCAGTTTGTTATGCCATCTCAGAGAACCGTTGGTAGAGATGTTATGGAGTTATTTTTGGAGGAAAAGACAATGTTGAAGAGTTTGATTTGCAACAACAAGCAGCGGGTGTCTCTTACAACTGATTTATGGACTTCTATTCAAAACATGAGTTATATGGTGATTACAACTCATTTTATTGATAGTGATTGGTATTTGAATATGAGGATTATTAGTTTTAGCGCAATCGAAGATCATAGAGGGAAGTCGATTGGCAAACAGATTGTGGCTTACTTACAGGACTGGGGGATTGAGAGATTGTTTGCAATAACTGTTGATAATGCCACTACAAATGACATTGCTGTTGGTTATGTCATTATGCAGTTGCTTGCTTGGAGGAATGATGGCGCACTTGTGTTGGCGGGACAATATATGCATGTGCGTTGTTGTGCACATATATTGAATTTGATTGTTGTTTCAGGGTTGGGTGAGTTGCATGCTAGTGTTGCCGCTATTCGGAATGCTGTGAAGTACATGAGATCTTCCACCACGAGGCTGCGGACATTTAAACAATGTGCTGAGCAGGTGAATTGTCCAAAGGGAATTGTTGTTTTGGATTGTCCTACCAGGTGGAATTCCACTTATTTGGTGTTGATGATCATACATGAAATTTCAAGCGGCATTTGATAGAATGGCTGAAGTGGATAAACCGTATGAGGCATACTTTGCTGAGAAAGAGAATAATATTAAAAGGGTGGGCCCACCTGGACCGGATGATCGGGAGAGTCTTGAACGAATTGTGAAGTTTTTGAAGGTATTTTATGATGCCACATTGTTGTTTTCTGCCTTTTTGAGTGTGACTTCTAATCTTTGTTATGATACTATTGGCTTAATTGAGAGTTCTTTGACTGCACTACAAGAAAGCACAGATCCTTGGGTGTCCTCTATGGCTTATAGTATGAGGGAAAAATTTGATAAGTATTGGGAGTCCACGGGAAAGATAAACAAAATGTTGATTGTTGCCTCTATTCTTGATCCACGAGCGAAAATGGATTTTGCTAAACACATTTTTGAGATTATTTTTGGCAATGATCATTTGATGGTTGAACAAATGACCAAAGCAGTGAAGGACTTGTTGAATGAGTTTTATGATGCATATAGTGCATTCTCCGCTAGTTCCACACCATCGATGTATAATGAGAGTGGTCTTAGTGGCAGCTATGGAGGTACAAGTTCTTCTCAATGTTTTACAACTGAGGGTAATTTGATGGATGTTGCTGGTGGTGAAGGCGATGACGCTTTTCGAGTTGCTCGCCCTTTCCTTGGATATGCTAGGAAGGTTTCTGTTCAGAATGAGAGCAGAAGAGTAGTATCTGAGGTGGAAAGGTACTTGAAGGACCCAGTTGAAGATCCCAGCAATCTTAAACTTAATGTTTTGCTTTGGTGGAGGGTGAATAGATCGAGGTATCCAATTCTGGAGAAAATTGCAAGGGATGTCCTCGCTGTTCCTGTTTCCACAGTGGCATCTGAGTCTGCCTTTAGCACTGGGCGTCGTATTATTGATGAGTATAGGAGTTCTTTAACCCCGGCTATGGTTGAGGCATTGATATGCACTGAAAATTGGCTACAATCTAAACTTTTTGCCAATCCCATCTACAACCTCCAAGAAGACATTAAGGAGCAAATGTTTCATATTGCATTACAAGAAGGTAATGTTTTTAATTTTTTATCATACATTATATACATAATATATTTAAAATGCATAATAACTTTATATAGAATATTTGCATGTAGTCATGTACTTGAGTTACTTACTAATTTCTTTTTTTTTTATTTTTATTTTATAGAGCTTATAAGATCGCAAGCTTCAACAGTGGAAGCGGTGAGCGCCGATATTGGTGTTATGGATGTTTGAAAGGTAACTTTTAATATATATTATTATTCCTAATTTGATATTATAGTGTTATTGGGTTATAATTTAAACTGTAATTATAGTTGTTATGGGTTTAAATTTTTAAGTCTAATTGTAGTTTGTAAAATTATAAATTTGTAATTGTTTTCATTAGACAAGTTGAAGTTGATAGAATAGTATTATTGTCTAGTATTATTATTAACTTGATTTGGTGATGATTGCCATAAAATAAGTATGATTGACTTAATTTTTTTTTTATATATATAATGAAGTGTGTATGTGTGTAATGAAAAATTTGCTAAACATATTATTATGATATATTTATTTGTAATTATAAATTTTTAATGATATAATAGAAATTAGAAAGATTGTAACACCCCTTTAGCTCAATTAAAGATATTGGATTTATTTATTTGTGTTATGTTTGATGTGTAACCTTATGAATTTGGTTTATTTGCTCAATTTTTTTTATGTGAATTGAGTTTATTCATTTGCAACATGACTTAAAGAAAATAGTTATTGTACATTTCTTCAATCCTTCTCTAGGCAATCGGCACTTGAACTTGGAGTTCAAGAATTTGAATTTAGAACTTCTTAAAGTGCTTGTGTGGAGCTGTGGAGGAACCAAGGTGGAGGAGCCAAAGAATCTTATTTAGTTTTCATGTTTGAACTTTGTGATTTGTGTTTCCAAACAATTTAATTATGTTTAAATTTTGTGACTTTGTGAGTTTGTGTCTCAAACTTTCAAATACTAGTATTTGAAATTTGTGCTTTGAATGGAAACTAATAGGCAATAGCCTATTATCTTTGGACTTTTTAAGTTCATAACTTTATATTAATTTTAACTTTTATTAAGTTTGGACTTTGTTAGTTGAGTAAATAATAATCTTAATCTTACCCTTGAAGATCATACGCAAATAATCTAATTCTAACATTTTAACTTTATTCATTTGATTTCATAATATTTTCTTTTATTTTTTTGGTTGAAAATTAGTGAAATGGACTGCAATTAAGAAATATGTCTTAAAACCACCATAAAAACTCTAAAAATAGGGAAAAAATAACTCAAATTTGTATTAAACCGAACTGACCCGAACTGACCCTATTTGACCCGAACTGACCTAATTTGACCCGAACTCAATCCGACCCATTTCAAATCCGAACCCGATTCAACCCGAATTCAACCCGAATTATTGACCCGACCCGAACCGACCCGAATATAGTTCGGGTCGGTTCGGGTCGGGTCATTAATTCAGGTTCCATTCGGGTTGATTTTTATTAAACCCGACCAACCCGCAACCCGATCGGGTTGACCCGAACCCGACCCGAACCCGCATTTGCCCACCCCTACGCGAGACAAGGTCAAACTTAGGTTGGCTAATGTTAGGAGTTGCCAACTTCGCCTTGCGGCTTAATCGTCTACTATAACATTGGCTTTCCTTGGCTTATACTCAAGCCGATAGTTGAATTCTACATGCAAGTCTTGCCACTGAGCTTATACGAGACTTAACTTCTTCTGAGTTTGGAAGTAGCTTGTGGCTACATTGTCCATTAGGATAATTAAATGTGAACCAATTAATTAGTGTCATGACACTTATAAACAATGAATGATTGCGGTCATTTCTTTCTCTTGCATGGTGTAGTAGTATTCCTTGTCGTTTAACTTCTAATTCTCGAAAGTTATGCGGTGGCTTTCTTGCATAAGTACTTCGCCAATGGCGAAGTTGAAGGAATCCATCTGAACTTGGAAGGGCGTTGTGTAGTTCGAAAAAACAAGGACAAATTCCTCGGAGATTTCCTTTTTCAAATCTTTGAATGGTTATTGGCATTCTTCAAACCAATGCCATGTTCGGTTCTTTTTTAATAGGTTGGTCAAATGTGTCGCCTTGGATAAGTACTATTTGATGAAGCGGTGGTAGTAATTAACAAATCTAAGGAATGATCGTAATTCGAATACTTTAGTGGGAGGCTCCCATTCGAGGATAGCTTTAACCTTTGAGTTCTACATCATCAATTTCCCATTTACGATTTTATGACCAAGGAACTTTACTTTTTATCGAGCGAATGAGCACTTCTCTATTTTAAGGTAGAGTTCATGGTTGTATAGTACTTGAAGGACTTGTCATAAATGTTGGGCATGCTTCTGAAGGGTGGCACTATACATCACGATGTTGTTATGATAAAGTAGTGAATGAAGGGTTCGAGAACATTATTCATAAGTTTGCAGAATGTGGTCGATACGTTGATCCATACCTTGTCATGTATGTCGTTTTTAGTTCGTCGTCCTCAATGCTAAACGGTAATTTTATATGGTGATGGGGTTTGTCAGTAGTTGGACTATGGAGAGAAGGGCTTGGTTGGTTTCGGTTGTGTGAGGATTCTGCAGGGGCAAAGGGGTTGGTTTCAGTATTTGATAGTGCTTGAGTTGCGTGATATTCGAAGGGCTTGAAACTCTGTCAAGACCGTTTGCAAGGTAGCATTAACTTGATCAAAGCTTGACTCATGTCGGGCTAGAATTTCACTAACTTCGTTGTGGAATTCAACATTAGTTTTGCCGTGAGTATCCATGATCAAACCTGTTATGATATCATTGATATGTTTAATTTGTAGTTAGTAAGTGAGCTGGAGTTGAAGAAGAAAGACGAGAGGAAGTGTTGCCAAAAGCTTAAACTTATTATATATTTATTTCATCAACTACACATTACATATATAGTCTCCAAACTAAGACAACTAAGCTAGAAGATAGAATAACAGTAGCAGATAATCTTGAAAATAACTAACTGGTGCAAAAAAACAAGCACTCAAGATTATTCAACGGAAACCACTAAGGTCTAACAAACTTGACCAGGTCTTAATGATGACCAAATCTTCCACTCACCCTCTCCTGCTTTAAGATTGAAGACGTGCATACATGCAATCCCTATGTCCACGAGCACATATCATTCTGATAAGAGCAATTTTAGAAAAAAGATCACGAAGGCATAGACAGGAAGAGAAAATAGATAGTTGGATAATAATTGGCTTCATGCCTTTATTGAATTCAGAGCTGGCCTTTTTATAGACTTACAACACAAATATCTAACTAGAAATAAGGAACAAAATACCAAAATATAAAGAGATATTGCAGCACCATGTGCCACGATTCCCACGTCAAATTTATTCGGTTATATTTTAAAGCAACAAACTATTAAAAGCTAACTTACTCCTCTTGACTTAGTCTTATAACAAGCAATAGAGTAGTGACAGCAAATAGCACATATGAGTCCACCCTCCTCAGATGTGACTTGTCCGCAAGGAGAAAGTCAGGATATTGTCGGTTAAAACGTCATTGATTCTCCCACGTGGCATCTTCCTTGGGCGCACTAGCCCGTTTTACAAGAATCTCAGTTTTGGGACGATATTTGCCTTTACGAAAATGCGAGTATCCAAGATAGCCTCTGGTTGTGGAAGAATTATACAGTCATCGCTTATAGGGGGTAAAGTAGGAAAAGAATAAACTGAACCCACTCTTTTCTTCAAAAGATTCACATGGAATACATCATGAGTTTGAGACCCAACTGGTAGTTGCAACCGATAAGCAACATGCTCTACTCGATCAAGAATTTTGTAAGGTCCAAAGAATCGTGGTGCCAACTCAAGTGAACCATGAAAAACCACTAAATGTTGATGGTACGGTTGCAACTTAAGGTACACATAATCACTAACTTCATAAATAATATCACGACGATGTTGGTCTGCCTGTGATTTCATTCGAACACGAGCCATGATAAGATTTTGACGTAAGTCCGGCAATATTTCCTCTCGAGAATGCAAAAAATCATCCACCGCCTAAACTTTAGTAATACTGGGAATATATGACAGCAATGAGGGAGGATCATATACAGACTCGAACAGAGAAACTTTAGTTGATGAATGAATGGCTGTATTATAGCTGTACTCAGCCCAAGGAAACCAATCAATCTATTTTTTAGGCTGGTCATGAGTGAAACAACGTAGATACTGTTCCAAAACTCGATTAACAACCTCAGTTTGTCCATCCGTTTATGAATGATAACTCGAGCTCATTGAGAGTGTGCTGCTTTATAGCTGAAATAAGGTCTTCCAAAATGAACTAAGAAAAACACGGTCTCGGTCACTGACAATAGAGGTTGGCACACCATATAAGCGAACAATTTCCCGTACAAATGCTTTTGCTACTGTCAAGGCTGTATAAGGATGCTTTAAAGAAATAAAGTGGCTGTATTTTGTCAATCGATCAACAACGACCATGATAACAGTATAGCCTTGGGATGAAGGCAAACCATCTATGAAATCTATAGAGATTGCAGTCCAAATTCTTTTCGAAACCGGTAATGGTTGAAGTAGTCTCGCAAGATTTAGACATTTTGTTTTACAACGTTGACATATATCACAACCGCGTATATATTCCTTGATTGTCATCCGTATTCCAGGCCAAGTAAAATTCTTTTTGAGTCTACTGAGTGTCTTATAGTAACCAAAGTGGCCACCCGTTGGTAAGGAGTGCCCTTCTGATAAGATTGCAGGAAATAGAGTAGAAGTAGGACTCAATAGAAGTTTTCCCTTTTTATCCAAACACCTCCTCTTTTAAGGCACTGAGATTCATCAGAACTGGACAACTTAACGTAAAAAAGGATCTTGAGAAACTTCTTGTTGGAGCGTAGACCACCAATTAGTAACGGGCAAGGAAATTGTGAAAAAATGAAAATCTGTAATGCGAGATAGAGCATCAGCTCCCTAATTCTCTTTGCCATGCTTTTACTGGATAATATAGTCGTAACCCAAAAGTTTTGGTAGCCACCGTGTCTGAGTAGGAGTGGTAATACGTTGCCCAAGTAAATATTTCAAACTCTTTTGGTCTGTTTGGATGATGAAAGGTTTGCCGAAAAGGTATGGACGCCATTTCCGAATTGCCTTCACAATGGCTAACATTTTTTTCTTATATGTAGACAATGCCAAAGCTGACCCTTTAAACGTTTTACTAAAGAATGCGACTAGTTGATTTTGTTGCGTCAATATAGCATTGATTCCCTTGTTACTTGCATCACTTTCAATCACAAAAGGTTGTGTAAAATCAGGAAGACGCATCACTAGGGGAGAAGTAAGGACATGCTTAAGCTGTACGAAAGCAGTGGATGCTTCCTAAGTTCAAACAAATTTGTCCTTTGTCAACAAACGTGTCAATTGAGCGGCAAATTCTCTAAACCCATGAATAAATTTCCAATAATACCCGGCCAAACCAAGGAAACCACAAACTCCCCGAGAAGAAGAAAGAGTCAACCAGTCCAAAATAGCCTTGATTTTTGCGGGGTCGACTGCGACACCTTCTAAGGAAATGAGGTGGCCCAAATAGTCAACCTGTAAAACCCCAAAAAGACATTTTGATTTTTTAGCAAATAAAGTGTTAAGTGAAAATATTATCAGCATATTGCGAAGATGTTGCAAATGCTCAGTCCAGGTTTGACTGTACACCAATATCTCATCGAAGAACATTAAGACAAACTTTCCAAGATATGGTCGAAACAAGTCATTCATAAGACTCTGAAAGGTAGAAGAAACATTTGTAAGAACAAATGGCATGACCACAAATTCATAGTGGCCTATATGTGTACGAAAAGCCGTTTTGTGAATATCTTCCTCTTAAACTCTTATCTGATGGTACCTGGGTCGAAGGTCCAATTTGGAGAAGTACTTCGCACCATACAGCTTGTCGAGTAACTCATCAATTATTGGTATAAGATATTTGTCTTTTACTGTGATGTTATTGAAAGCACGATAGTCAACATTAAATCTCCATGTGCCATCCACTTTTTTAACTAACAAAACAGGAGAGGAGAAAGGACTCATACTAGGACCAATCAAACCAGAGTCAAGAAATTCATGCACCATCCGCTCAATTTCAGCCTTTTGGTAGTGAGGGTACCGATATGGACGTACATTGATTGGCTCTTGATTTGGTCGAAGTGTTATTCAATGATCATGTGTCCTTGGCGGGGGTAAAGTTGTTGGAGTAGAGAAGACATGAGAGAATTCAGTAAGGAAAGATTTAAGGTCAGCTAGATGTGGGGTTGATTCATAGGAGTAATGTATAGGGACCACTTGTAAAAAGAAACTCATACCAAATACGTGCAACAATTCTTTAGTAGACATAGGAACCATGTGAGGTTGTTGAAGGCCTTGGAAAATGCAGACTTTGCCATTTTGTTGGAATGTAATTTTGAGTTGTCGATAGTCTGTCTCGACAAGATCCAAAGTCTCTAGCCATAGCAACCCAAGCAGCTTGACAAGCAGCCACCGGCAATACAAAAAAATCAGCTTGGATTGAATGACCTTGAATCTCCAAAGTAAAGGTTAGGCAACGACCAGAACAGTCAAATTTCTCTTCATTACTGACCATCACTTGAAGTGTTTTGTCTCGGATCACTGAAAGTCCACATTTAGTTACAACAAACTGGTCAAGGAAATTGTGAATGCTGCGGCCATCATGAGCACTGAGAGGTCCTTATTTTTCAACTTACCGAGGACACGAAGGGTTTGTGGGTGGGTAGTTCCTGCCATTGTGTGGAGAGATATTTCTGGTAAAGGTGTAAAAGAGATATCATCATCGGAAGGCTCAGTTTTAGCCGAGTCTGCAAGAGTTGTAAGGTCTTCCAAAATAAAGAGTTGCGGTCACTCGCAACGATGTCCGGGCACGTACTTTTCATCGTAATAGTAATAAAGACCTTTTTCACGGCGGGCTTTGGCTTCCTGCCCAGTTATCCATCGAAAAGGGAGTTGAGAGGGAGTTGTCATAAATGTGATCTTCTATAGAGGAAGAGGAGAAGGAGGACCAAGGATGCCAGCTGTTGTATTCGATTGCAGTCTAAATGGTGGTTTTGCAGATACAAGACAGATAGAGAGACTTGGTCGACGTTGCAAGTTATTCATTTCTTCAATCAAACGAGCTATGCTAATAGCATCTGAGAGGGTGCGTGGTTGTTTAACACAAACTTCCAACCATACTTCGTCTTTGAGTCCTGCAATAAAGCTTCTAATGAGATGAATCTCAGGTAAATTATCCATACGATGAGAGAGCTGCTCAAACTGTTCTTGATAGGCAGCCACAGTAGTGACTTGTTTAAGACGACCTAAGGCTTTTGATGGGTTATCATAATCCGTCGGTCCAAAACGACGAAGAATGACTTGAGTGAATTCTACCCATGTAGAAGGACCTTGGAACTTTGTGAACCATCGATACCATTGTAACGCGACCCCCTTTAAATGAAATAAAGCAAGCTGAACTTGCTGTTGAGGATTAATTTCTTTAAATTCAAAATATTGCTCTGCCTTAAAAATCCAGCCAGTTGGATCATCGCCTTCAAAGGTCGGGAAGTTCAGTTTGAGGTGGGCTGGGTTGTGGTCGTGAGTAGCATTAAAGGTATGAATTTGATTATGGAATAAGGGAGGTCAATGAGATGATTCTCCTGGTGCGAAAGGGTTTACTTCTATAGCAGCTGAGTTGGTGGTAGAATTGACACAAAGTGTCTGCAGTTCAATGAGGACTGTTTGAAGGGTTGCATTAACTTGATTGAAGTTGTTATTAAGGCAGTCCAAGTTTGATTCATGTCAAGTTAAGATTTCACTGACTTCATTCTTGAATTCAGCATTGGTTTTGCTACGAGTGTCCATGAAAGGAACCGTGCTCTGATACCACTGATATGAGCAATTTTAGAAGAAAGATCATGAAGGCTTAGACAGAAAGAGAAAATAGAGAGTTGGATACTAATTGGCTTCATGCCTTTATTGAATTCAGAGCTGACCTTTTTAAAGGCTTACAACACAAATATATAACTAGAAATAAGGAACAAAATACCAAAATATAAGGAGATACTGCAGCACCATGTGCCACGATTCCCACGTCAAATTTATTCGGTTCTATTCTAAAGCAACAAAACTACTAACAACTAACTTACTCCTCTTGACTTGGTCTTATAACAAGCAACAGAGTAGTGACAGCAAATAACACATATCTTTAATACTTGCATTATTCGTAAAGGCAAATATCGTCCCAAAACTGAGATTCTTGTAATATGGGTCTGATACGAGCAATTTTAGAAGAAAGATCACGAAGGCTTAGACAGGAAGAGAAAATAGAGAGTTGGATACTAATTGGCTTCATGCCTTTATTGAATTCAAAGCTGGCCTTTTTAAAGGCTTACAACATAACTATCTAACTAGAAATAAGGAACAAAATACCAAAATATAAGGAGATACTGCAGCATCATGTGCCACGATTCCCATGTCAAATTTATTCGGTTCTATTCTAAAGCAACAAAACTACTAACAATTGACTTACTCCTCTTGACTTGGTCTTATAACAAGCAACAGAGTAGTGACAGCAAATAACACATATCAGTCCACCCCCTCCAGATGTGACTTGTCCGCAAGAAGAAAGTCAGGATATTGCCAGTTAAAACGCCATTGATTCTCCCATGTGGCATCTTCCTTGAGCGCACCAGCCCATTTTACAAGAATCTTAGTTTTGAGACGATATTTGTCTTTACGAATAATGCAAGTATCCTAGATAGCCTCTAGTTTGTGGAAGAATTGTACAGTCACCACTATATTCATCATTTTGTTCAATTCATATACCATTGACAAGAATAACCACATGTGCCAAAACCATATCTATTGATACAATAAAAATAATAATATCAAATTTCATATATAAATAACTATAAGACTTACATGACTCACATTACATATATGACTACATGAGTTACAAGACCAATATGACTTGCATGACCTACATGAATTACATGATCTACATAAGTTCATTACTCACACAACCTAAATGACTACATGGTCTACACAATAAACTACACGACTTAATCATCTTACAAGACTAATAACATCGAAAAGAATACACGGCATTACTAAAAATATTTTCGCCTTAAACACGTGTTGAGCAAGACATCTTGCTAAAAAAAATAATAATTAAACAACCTTTATTGCATACATTTTTGGCATGTAAGGAAAAATAGTAAAAAATGGAAAGTAGAACATTAAAATGTGAGGAAAATATCTATATTTTTTTGAAAAATGTAAAAGTTAAAGACCCAACAATATTAACAAACCTTCTTAGGTTATTTAGAGAGTAATGCACCTTCTTTCAACTGAAAAAATATGGGAGCTAATCATGTAAATAAATAACTATATTTTATTTGTAAGGTTTTGAGAAATTTAAGAGGTTTCGAGAGATTTTTAAAGGCTTATTTAAGTGTAAGAAGAGAATGAGAAAGAGTAGATTTGATTTATTCATTAGAGATATTTTAGATTTTACATGCTGTTCTTAGGGTATCTATAAAAACCAATAAATGAAAAGGGTATTTATACAATTTTCAACTAAAACCCATGTGTCGTGTAATACTTCCATAATTGTTTAAATACTCTAAAAGCTGAAGTTTAAAAAAATTTCATAGATGCCCTCCATGAAGGTACATGAAGTTACTAAATTATTGTTGACATAAAGTAGACATGCATTATATTTTGGAGAAGCCTTAGAATTATATCAACATTCAATTTTGATCATCAGAAAAATCCATTACTACCTTATTTGACAACTTCTTAAGTTAAGTATTCAATTTTCCTTCTTGTAAATCAACTAATTTAAGATTTTGATATTTAGGTAAAAAGGTACAAATTTAGGGTTATATGTTGAAGAAATCTATAACATTGATTATGGGTCTCTCAGAGCATAATGAAAAATAAAGTATTCAACTATTTTTTTTTAATGGAAAGGATGGAAATTCAATAAGTTGATTATTTATACAGATTATCAATTGACCGTGCAATAAATGATTTCATGTAGTATAGGACTTTCTGTGATACACAATTTTCAGAATTATACAACTTTGGTTGTAGTTCTTAATTCATGACTTACATAACCTATACGACTACATGATTTATATGCACCCAACACGATCACATTATTTATATGACCTACAAAACTACATTAATTATTTATGACCTACATGACTACATGATTTATACGACTTACACGACTATATGACCTATACAAGTATAGCTTCATTATGCACCACATTCCATGCATTACATGGCTTCAAAATCAATACACAACATTATGTGTAACTTATTACATTTTCACCTCCAACACATTCAATATATAGATCTTGCTAAAACAAAAAAAATGAACAATATAGATTGCATAATTTTGACAATATGTACAAAAAATGGTGAAAAATATAATATTATAATGCGGGGAAAAATATCTGTATATACACACTTTCTACAAAAAAAAAATTAAAACTTAAAGATCCAACAATATTAACATGCTTTATTGGATTGTTTAATAAGTAATGTACCTTCTTTCAACTAAAAAAGTATGAGCGTTAAAGATGTGCATGAGTAACTATATTTATTTGATAGATTTTGAAAGATATTTGAGTGTAAGTAGAAAGTGAGAAAAAAGTAGTATATGTTGTAAAGAGTGGCTCTTCGCTTTAATGTGGAATCGCACATCGGGAAAGTGGGATATCCCCTAAGCTTTCTTTGCCTATAAATATGTTATATATGTGTAATTGTCGTCTGTGAAGAAAAAAAAAGAGTAATAACAAGGTACTATTTAATACTTTATTTAGTTATAGATTTTTCTATTATCTATTTATTTTATAACACAATATCAACACGATAGCTGATTTAATGGGGACAGTTTAATTTTTACTGTTTATATTTATTTATGTTAATTTTTTTATGCTTTATCATTATTTTTTTATGCCATTATTTTAATTGTTTATGATAATTTTAATGGCTAGTTTTATAATAGGGAAATTATCATTCGTATACCCTATAGATGCCTTGTTATCAAAAATACTACAACACTTTGAGGGTGTATCAATCGTCCACCCTAAATTAACAAAAGCTATCTGCCAACCACCAAACCGTTAGCTGCCGTTTGAAAGTTAACGGAATTATAGTGAATTGACGATTTTACCCTTGAAAATTATCACTCGTATACCCTTAAATTCTTTTATTATCACTTGTATACCCTTAAATTATCACTTTATCATATGAAAAGACCAAATTACCCTTCTGGCGTTATCCTATTTAAACGGCAAGTAACGGTTTGGTGGATGGCAGATACATTTTGTCAACTTAGGGTGGACGATTGATACACCCTCAAAGTGTTGTAGTATGTTTGATAACAAAGTATCTATAGGGTATACAAATGATAATTTCCCTTTATAATATTGTCTATATTATTGTTTTGTTAATTTATTATTATTATGTTAAAATAACTTGTTTAATTTATTTGCTTATATGATTGGTTTAACCACCTATCAAGTTATTTTAATTTCAATAAATTAATTAGATTTGGTCTTGCATATTGTTGGACAAATTTTGTTGCACTTTCAAGCGTATGGATCTATTATAGTATAAATTAACGGTGACGAGTGTCGATCCCATGATGAAATAGATTTAATAGTGTATAGAGTTAATTTTTCAAGTTTGCATTTGAGTTGGTTGGATGTGATTTATTTATTTTAAGATTTAAAATAAAATGGAGGGAATTAATTAAAGATGAAAAAATACAAATGAAGCACTTGAGTCTCTGGATTCACACCCAACATTTCACCATAGATTTAATATTACTTTCTAACTCCAATTAATTTATGAGGGGAGTATTTCCACTCCTCATTGTTTTCATTATGGTAAATATGGTGTCAAAAACTATTGTGTAAGGAAAAAATAATCTTCTATTAAATGGGTGTCAAGTACATGCTATGCTAGGCGATAATAATTCTATTGTCAATAATGTATCAAAACTATATACTAAATAACTTAAATTTATTCTCTGTCAACACTGAGTCAGGATGAACCACTAATTCTAAAAGGAGTTTTTTCTTTAATAAATATAATATAAAGTGTTTATTGTGCCAAACGATAATGATCTTGACTAAGGAGCCAATATACCGTGTAAAATCTAAACAAGATTATTCTATCAACAATAAGTCAAAACAATCTAACTAAATCAGAGAGAGGATTAATAAACTTACCAAATTAAGCCCATGGAATCATGTTGAAGCTTTACCTTCTACCCAAGCTTCAAACTAAATTAGCTACTCATTTAAAACTAAAGGTAAAATGATAATTTTATAAAAATAAGTGGAAAAATAAAAAATACAATAAGATTTACAAAATAGGGGGAAGTACCCTATTATAAATACAATAGGTAAATCATAACCATCGGATGAAATCTAAGATCAGATTGGATGGAATACATCATCAAGGTATCATTTTGTGCATGTGCACGTATCATATACACTTATTTCAATTCGCTAATATGTTGTCATGTCAGCAATCAATACAAAAGTCAATTTTTCCATCCAATAATATGTCGCCATATCATCGGTCAATACCACATCATCATTTTTTGGTCAAATAAGATACTGCCACATCATCGGCCAATGTTGCCATGTTATCAGTCAATGTCATATCCTAGTCAATGCCACATTAGCTGGTCTCTACCAAAATTCTAAAATTATGATTTTACCTTTTATGTCTTTCTTAAGATTTTAGCTATTTTGAGCTCAAAAAATGCTATTATTTTTGTTGTCTGACTTCTCTTTAATTATAAAATAACCAAAATACCCTTTAAATATATAAAATATTTAAATTATAACAAAACAATTTATATCAAAGTTTAATAAACTTAATTACATAAAAGTATAGATATTAGTGAGACTTAGAATATAAAATGACGATCTTATCCTTTATGAGCATACACTTTCCAGCACCATAACACATATTTATCTTTGAATATTATTTTTGTAACCTAAAGTTTACAATACCAAATGAGGTGGTGAGAATTTGAAGTTATAATCTCATTAAAATTAGAACCCAAAGTTCTAAGCTTTGATTTTAAAAGGTAGAACTTGAAGTTCTAAATACATGCATAAAGTTTCTACATATTTCATAATTTTTATTTTTGTTTATATTTAAATATTTGGTGTTTATATTATAATTCTGATTTCTTTTTCCCTTGATTAATTATAACAAGGGTATTTTTAAAAGAGGAAATTATCCACCGTCCACCCGTTTTTTCACTGTTTTTCAAAAATACACAATTCTTTTTTTTTTTTGCTGGAATCCACCTGAAGTTACATTTCTTTTCATTTTTCCACTTCCGTTTAGAGACGATTATAACTTTGCTAACATCATAAGGGTAAAATCGTCATTTCACAATGACACAGTGGTGGATAGGTGCAAAACAATATAACTTCAAATAGAGTTCAGCGAAAAAAAATTAAGAATTGTATATTTATGAAAAAATACGAAAAAAGCAAGTGGTCCGTAGATAAATTATCTTTTACATTTGAGGGTAAAAAAGTAATTTAAATAATATTCCGTTAGTTTTCTTACCGGTACCCAAATGGAAGTGGAAAAGTAAAAATAAATGTAACTTCAGGTGGATTTCAGCTAAAAAAAAGAATTGTGTATTTTTGAAAAAGTTAGAAAAAATTGGTACATGGTGGACAATTTCCCTTTTAAAAATGACAAATTTTATGAATTTACAAATTTTCGCTCTTGAAGGTTTTTAGAAGAAACTACCTTTCTTAGGTATTGGTTGCAAAAATACACTTGCAAGCTATAGGCATGGAAGGCACAATAGCAAAAGGAAATAAAACATTTTTACAGGGAAAATCAAAGGCTATAATTTTCCTCCAACCATCATTTATAGAAGAGTCTAAAAGCTTAATATCTAACAATAGAGGATCCACTAATTTTATGGAGTAACCTCAAGGAAGGATTTGACTACTAGAAGGATATTTTCCTTCCAAATGCCAAACATGAGTGGTTAAACTTGAGGTTTCAGGATAATGCAAGAGTCTTTGATTACAACTTTGTTTTGTTCCGCATCAGTTCAGAATTAAAATTGTGTGGTGTAGATATTATTGATAAAGATATACTTGAAAAGACACTCACTACTTTTCATATATCAAATATTATCCTGCAACAACAATATTGAGATTGTTGATACAAGAAATGCTTAATAAAATAATGAGCTCCAGATAAAAAATCATGAATTTCATCCAACTGGCTCTCAAGCATTCATAGAAGTGAGTGGAAATACAAATTCTAATAATAGACATAATCGAAGAGGCAAGAAAGGTCGTGGTTACTATCGTTATAGTGATCACAAGCATGGAGGATAACAGAACAACAGAAGTAGACACCATAAAAAATAGAACACGTGTGAGAAACTTAATAAAGAAAATTGTGCAAAAAAGAAAATGCTAGATATGATGTGAGAAAACTTGTTATCTATGTAGAGGAAAAGGTCATTGGTCACGTACTTGCAATATAGATAAAAATTTGATAGACCTCTATCAAGCATCTAAGAAAAGGAAAATAAGAATTGAGACTGATTTAGTTGATAACTAAGATCCTGTTGATTTGAATTAGCTTGATGTGTCTGATTTCTTTGAGAACGCAAAGAGGAAAAGTGATCACTTAATTGCTGATGGAAGTATCCATATTGATTAGGCTTTTGTATTATGTCATAATCATTAAGTTACTAATATGTTAACTTTTGTAATTTTGTGGTTTTTTTAAATGCACTTAATATTTATATCTAATCTTGATGTCTAATACGAACTTTTGTTTGATGTAAGGTTATGGATTTTAAAAATAAATTATCTATTTTGGAAACGAAAGGTCAGAATGTATGGTTGGCTGACAATACAACCACACATACTATTCTTCAAGATAATAAATATTTCTTGGAGAAAAAATTACTTAAAGGAAATGTAAATCCAATATTTAGTTCTACAGACATGATAGAAGGCTCTGGAAAAGCCTTACTTTTGTTAGCAAGCAGAACAAAATTAACAATCCAAAATGCTTTATATTCAGTAAGATTCAAAAAGAATCTATTGAGCTTTAAAGATGTATACCAAAATGGATATTATATTGAGACTTTAAATGAAACTAATGCGGAGTATATCTGCATTACTAAAAATGTCTCAGGAAATCATAAATGCGATTAGAAGCTACGTAATGATGAACAAGAAGTTCACAGATCCAAAACTATTTATGTTATAGCATGAATATCTTAGACATCCTGGATCTACAATGATGCGTAAGATTATTGAAAATTCTTATGGGCATCCATCAAAAAACCAGAAGATTCTATTGTCCAATGAGAACATTTGTACTGCTTGCTCACAAGGAAAATTTATGGTTAAACCATCCCCTTCTAAGGTTGGTCATGAATCTCCTTTATTTTAACAAAGAGTTCAAGGAGATATATATGGGAAAATCCATCCACCTAGTAGATTATTTTGTTACTTTATGGTTTTGATTGATGCATTTGCTCACATATTAGTTTATTATCCACCTGGAATGTTGCATTTGCAAGATTGCTTCCCTAAATTATAAGATTAAAGGTACAATGTCTAGATTATCTAATTAAAACTATACATCTGGATAATGCTGGTGAATTTACATCTAAGACATCTGATGACTACTGTACATCTATAGGTATCGATGTTGAGTATTCGATTCCACATGTACATACACGTGTGATTTGACTTCTGCAATGGATGTTCCAACAATTATATATGAAAGATAATGCTGCTTGTATTGCTCAAATTAGAGGTGCATACTTCAAGGGAGATAGAACTAAGCATATTTCACCAAAGTTTTTTTTTGTACTCATGAGTTACAACAGGATAAGAAAACTGATGTCAAGCAAATACGCTCCATTAATAATTTTGCTAATCTTTTTTCTAAAGCTTTGTCCACATTGACTTTTGACAAATTAGCCTATAATATTGGTATGCGTCGATTCAACAAATTATCAAACTAATATATGATATTTGAGGAGATATTTCATCAGGGGAGTATTTTTTTAAGAGAAGAATTCTGTAGTGATATTAGATAAATTTGCACTGTACTCTTTTTCCTTCGACTAGATTTTGTCCCACTGGATTTTATTAGTAAAGTGTTAATAAGGCAGTATTAAGCGCATCTAATGCCATTTCTTATCTTGAAAGTTGTATATAACTAAGAGGGCGTTTGGGGCAGCTGCGCTGCCACAGCGCAGCTGCTCCCCATGTTTTATTCCGGGGTACTTTAGCGTTGAATCCCACATCGAAAATGTGAATACCCCCAGCTTTCTTTAACTATATATATGTTATATAAGTGTAATTGTTGCGTGTGAAGAAAAATTAACTTATTATAAGATTAATAACAAGGTACTATTTAGTACTTTGTTTAATTATAAATTTTTCTATTGTCTATTTATTAATATCTTCTTTGAGTTGTTTTAGGCTTTTCTTATATTTCTGAGATTATTCATAAAACAATAAATGGAGGGGTATTTAAGTAATTTTAACCTATTAAGGGTATTTAATGACCGATCAAACTTCACCTAATTCATAAACCCGACCCGAATTCTGAGTTGTTTGTTAACACATGGAGCAGTCAAAATGAACGCCAGTGCAGTGAGTGATCGCCATTTTTCCATGAAAAGATGACGAGTCGGAGTCCTGCAACTATTTCCCTTTCTCTCATTTTACTCGCCTTTCTCACTTACCAAGCACCACCCGTACTCTCATGGAAGAAGGACGAATTCCGGAACTGCAACCAGACACCCTTCTGCAAACGCGCCAGATCCCGCAATCCTTTTTCCTGCTCTTTAATCGCCAACCAAGTCACCATCTCCGACGATGGCGATCTCTCTGCCAAACTCGTCCCAAAAAACCACGATGACCATCATCAAATCAACCCCTTAATTCTTTCCCTCTCCATCTACCAAGACGGCATCGTGCGCCTCAAGATCGACGAGGACCCCACCTTAAACCATCGCAAACAACGCTTCCAAGTCCCCGATGTTGTCCTACCGCAATTTGAGTCCAAGAAGCTCTATTTGCAGAGACACTCCAAGGAGACAATTGACGGCGAAGGCGATGCCTCGGTGGTGTACTTATCTGACGGTTACGAGGCTGTGCTCCGTCATGATCCGTTTGAGTTTTATGTTCGTTACAAAGGCGGTAATTCACGCGTACTCTCTTTAAATTCAAATGGGTTGTTTGATTTTGAGCAGTTGAGAGAGAAAAATGAAGGGGAGGAATGGGAAGAGAGGTTTAGAGGACATACTGATACGAGACCGTACGGTCCACAATCTATTAGTTTTGATGTGTCGTTTTATGATTCTGATTACGTTTATGGGATTCCCGAACATGCTACTAGTTTTGCTTTGAAACCAACTAGGGGGCCTAATGTGGAAGAATCTGAACCTTATAGGTTGTTTAATTTGGATGTTTTGAGTATCTTCATGACTCACCATTTGGGCTATATGGATCCATTCCGTTCATGATATCTCATGGGAAATCGGGAAGAACTTCTGGGTTCTTTTGGTTGAATGCTGCTGAGATGCAGATTGATGTATTGGGTGATGGTTGGAATGCGGAAAGTGGGATTTTGTTGCCTTCTAAACAGAAGAGAATTGATACTTTTTGGATGAGTGAAGCTGGGATTGTGGACACTTTCTTCTTTGTGGGTCCTGGTCCAAAAGATGTAGTGAGGCAATATACAAGTGTCACTGGGATGCCATCTATGCCGCAGTTGTTTTCCATTGCATATCATCAATGTAGGTGGAACTATAGGGACGAGGAGGATGTGGAGCAAGTGGATTCCAAGTTTGATGAGCATGATATTCCTTATGATGTTTTGTGGCTGGATATTGAACATACAGATGGCAAGAAGTATTTTACTTGGGATAGGTTGTCGTTTCCACACCCGGAAGAGATGCAGAGAAAGTTGGCCGCCAAGGGTAGGCATATGGTAACGATTGTGGATCCACATATTAAGAGGGATGATTCATATTGGTTGCATAATGAGGCAACCGAGAAAGGGTATTATGTTAAAGACGCGACAAAGAGGGATTATGATGGATGGTGCTGGCCTGGTTCGTCCTCATATTTGGATTTGCTGAATCCAGAGATTCGGACTTGGTGGAGTACCAAGTTCTCCTATGAAAATTATGTTGGTTCGACACCTTTGTTGTACATTTGGAATGACATGAATGAGCCTTCTGTCTTTAATGGTCCAGAGGTATATTGTTTTGTTTCTTCTGTCTTTCTCTAGTTCTATGCTTCTTTTAAGACATTGCAACTTGCATTCAATTATTTTATTTATGAATGAAGTAGATCATGTCGAATAAGCATTGGCTTCGGTAGAAGAAATTTTTTTCAGTTTTTCAGCAGGACTAGTGCATAAGATATGACACCATAATCTTGCAAGATTCCATTGATGCCTTCTGTGGAAGAATAGATTGATTTACTGTTTGCTTTTTAGTTGTTGGATACTTGGATATGCTGAATAGCTGTTATGCTACCAAATATTGCATTATGATAAATGGACAATGTTTGTTGTGGCATATTATATTCACTAGTTTGCAGGATTAGAGGCAGAATGAATTTTTTATTAAACATTAGTCGTTCTGGATACTAATGGATAAGATATGACACCATAATCTTGCAAGATCCCATAGTTACCTTCTGCGGAACAATAGATTGATTTACCGTCTGCTTTTTAGTTGTTGGATACTTGGATATACTGAATAGCAGTTATGCCACCAAATATTGCATTATGATAAATGGACAACGTTTATTGTGACATTATATTTGCTAGTGTTCAAGATAAGAGGCAGATTGAGTTTTTGATTTAACATCAGTCGTTGTGGGTCTAGTTTTACAAAACAATGTCTTGTAATATAGGGCTTTTTGAGTCAAATTCATTTGTCTGCAAATAATCATCATAGATGTAAATCCATAAAATGGGGCAGGTCCATGGATCATATGTTTTACTTATTTTGATTGAATGAACTCTAGCCATTGAAGAACTACCGTGATGGTGATTTTAAATAAGAAATAGCAAATAGGAAGTTTTATATAACTAGTATACTAATGGATTGCGTATAAGGAATAACTTGTTTGTGTGAGAGAGTGAGGATGTGAACACATGAAAGTTGGCTTGGTGAATTCATAAAGTTTTGATTTAGAGACTGGTGGCTAGAGAGCCTAGGATTAATCAAACCTTTGACGTAAATCAGGTGACAATGCCGAGAGATGCTTTACATCTTGACCGTGTTGAACATCGAGAATTACATAATGCTTACGGTTATTACTTCCATATGGCTACATCTGATGGGCTTCTAAAGCGTGAAAATGGCAAGGACAGGCCTTTTGTATTGGCAAGAGCATTCTTTGCTGGAAGTCAAAGGTATGGAGCAGTTTGGACAGGTGATAACACAGCAGAATGGGAACAACTCAGGGTTTCTGTTCCAATGATTTTGACACTCGGTCTTACTGGGTTGTCATTCTCTGGTGCGTGGATTTTCCATTTTTAATCAACTTAAGTTTTTGTCCCTCCTATAGGAATAGTCATAACAGGTGTGTTTTCGTAGGTGCGGATGTTGGTGGGTTTTTTGGCAATCCTGACACCAAGTTATTAGTTCGCTGGTATCAACTTGGTGCATACTACCCTTTCTTCAGGGCGCATGCGCATCATGACACAAAAAGACGGGAGCCCTGGTTATTTGGGTATGACTTGCTGTTTCCTCTTGCTTTTTCGTAGTATGTGCTATGTTTGAGCTATGAAAATGCTGTAGGATTGTATATATTGCATTGATCAGTGGTCTTTTTTAATTTCATTGTTTCTGTCACTTCTTTTTTCTTTTTTCTTTTTTCTTTCCAATAGTAAGGACTCTTTCCTTTTCAAAGTAGCATCTATTTATGTTTTACTACTACTATCTTTTACTTGTATGATGTGTCTTACAGCTCAGAATAATGGTAGTTTAGCTGATTTTGTATTTGCATAGGTAGACATTATAGGGAATGTAGCTGATTTTGTATTTGCATAAGTAGACATTATAGGGAATGTAGCAATTGCAAGAATTGCTGAATCATTTTTTTTTTTTTTGTGGCTGTCTCTTTTGTCAATATAATCTCCTGCTTAAGGGAAATGGCCCTTGTTTTCTCCCGTTGAAATACTTATAACTGATGGAAGTTTATAATGAAATGGTTTCTGTGTTTTACTCTCCGTTTGGCACATAAAGGCATGAAGAGTTTTTAGGTTTTCTGCATCTGAGTTCCATTGACTTGTTTGTGATTAGCTCGAGTTGAATGACAAGGGCCTCAGAGCATGCAGGTAACATGTGGGTCTATGCTGATTCATAAGGCATGATGGTTATACTATTTTGATGGAAGGTATGGATAGGGTTGAATGGCGAAATGTGTTAATAAAGAGTAGGGTTAGTTGAAGGCTTGAGGCTTGCTTGCCAAACCTGTTCACCATCTGGTCCTGACTAGAAATTTATCTAGAGCCATTTTGCAGTTTCTTACATCCACCAACAAAAAATAAAAGTTCCTATATCGACAGGGATAGCCACCAATTCTTGTGTAAGGGATACAATGTGAGTATGTTTAATTTAGAAGAATTAAAACTTGTGACGATGTTTAAGTTTTTGGTGATGTGCCTTGTAATCTAGAACCCACCAGACATTTTAATTTTCTTTCACTCTTTCATGGGTATATTACATTGCTACAACATGTGGATGCACATGCTGCGTTAAATTTAAGTTGGTGAGCTGTAAATGGTAGTTGTAGAATATGTTGCTACCAACCATTTTTGGCTACTTGTATGAAAAACTGAAGTTGATATGGCTTATATTGACCATCTTATCATCTTGCTTGAATTAATTTTAAATCCATGCTTTGGAGATTTGCTAACTTTATCATATTAAATTGTCTTAAATTTATTACAGAGCGAGAAATACGCAACTTATAAGAGAAGCCATACATGTTCGGTACATGTTTCTCCCATATTTCTACACCTTATTCAGAGAGGCAAACACTACTGGTATTCCCGTTGTGCGCCCATTATGGATGGAGTTCCCATCTGATGAATCGACTTTTACAAATGATGAGGCTTTCATGGTTGGAAATGCACTTTTGGTTCAAGGGGTCTATGAGGAGGTATTGAAGTGACCATGTTTGTTATTCCTGCTCTCCCTTCTCCCCTTCTATTTTTCTTGTTTGCAGCATCTCCTATTGCAGCATAGTAACTGAAGCACTATATTTTCCTTAAACCAGCGAGCTAAGCATATATCAGTATATTTGCCTGGAAAAGAATCTTGGTATGACATTAGAACCGGAGCTCGAGTTAAGGGAGGTGTTACCCACAAGCTGGAGGTTTCGGAAGAGAGTGTCCCTGCGTTCCAAAGGGCTGGAACAATCATACCCAGGAGAGACCGTTTCCGACGAAGTTCCACTCAGATGGTTAATGATCCTTACACCTTGGTACGTAGTTGACTTGACTTTGATCCTACTGTGCATGTGCTACAATTCTAGACCTCATCGTCTCCACGGGCATGCTGTATTCTTTAGCCTTGCATCACATCTCTTTGTTTTGAAGTTAATTTTCAGGAGTTTTATCTATTAGGTTGATTAACAATGCTCCTAACTTTTCTGAGCTGTATGGTGCTGTTTGGAAAATGATGAAACTATGCCATCCTATACCTAACTTGGTGGAAGTTTTCTATTTCACTCTTCACTATTGAGAAATCTAGACCAACTCTACATGTGATTATTACATAATCTGCCAAACATGAAAATTGGATACTTAGTAACACCTGGATGAATAACCTCGATTAAACAATAGCTTTACTGGTCCCAACTTTAGGCCAACATAGTAAACTAATAATTTGAAAATTTTATAAGATAATAACAAATATCTTCATAAATTATTAATTTATTAATTTATTGATTAATTAATATTTGCTAAATTAATATATTTTCCATTATCCCAAGGCTATTAGTTTGTTGAGGTTGTACTGTGTATGTAAGATGTTGATAGGACATAGGAGTTTGCTTCTTGGACTTGATATACTGAGAGGATTAATCTTGACTATTAATAGAGAAGATCTATTGATACTACCCAGTACCATCTTTCAATATATGTAATAGCTGTACCACATGAAAAGTAGCGATCTACATTTATATTTGATAAGGGTATCATTCATATTTTTGCTGGAGTTTAGTCCATGAAAGGATGCAAAATTGCAAATAATACTATAGTGTACGTGCCATCACCATTTCTTTTCTATGCCAGAAATACTATAGGATTTTTCTTTTCTTTTTTTTCTATTGCTATTAAAAATAAAAGATAATATATTAAACAGTAAAAATGTACAATTACGGGACTACAAATACACAAAGCAAGGACAAGAAGTCCCAACGAAAACAAAATACTCAATAACTCTACCTAGAGCAAAAATAGCCTAAAATCCAAAAATAGCACAGCTTACTTAGAATGCAATTTCTTTTAGGATATAGAGGCTTGCTAACTAAGCAAAAAGAAAGAGATATCTTCGAATTCAGCAGTAGTAGAATTCGCGAAGGAAGCCCAGAGCTTTACTTTTCCCATAGATGCAAAGGATCTTCACCAACTTTGTTATCAAAATTTCTTTGGTTTCTTTCATTCCACAAGTTCATAAAACCCCCGACTTTTCTACTTCGTTTTAAGGTAGAAAATCTTTCCAATAAGAGGGAATAACAATAAGCAATCTAACACTACTAGAAATATATCTAACACATGCCTGTCTGCATTAACTGTCAAATTCTGGAGAGTTCGAACCAATCTAAAGAGCTCTGTCTCTAATTAATTTTGAGAGAACAATCTACCAGTGAATTCCAATACCATATATATATGTTTCGGTTGTATATGTTTCCTGGAGTTGTTTTCAACTTAACTGAAGATGAGATATGTTCTGAGGCTGAATTGATGGCCCAAAAATCTTTCCTCTGAGTTTTCTTCTCGGTTTTATGTTGAGTTCATGAGGATATTTTTGAACTAAAGATTTTGTCGTTATTTTGTTGGTTTCTGGTCGGTTTACATTTAGCTTTTCTCTTCTATGTCCAAGTTCATATAGAATCATGGACAGAGAATATTATTCTTTTGTCAATCCCCTCGCTTCCCTCTTTTTTCTTGTTCATTTTTGAGTATGCGTGTGTTAAATATTGTGGTTTTTTCTTTGCTTGAACAAAATAACTTAGTGATAAGTATGGTTTTATTCGAATATGTTGCAGTAGCTAATAATTGGGCTTAAGTTCCTGATTGATAGTGATTGAGGATTTTGAAACCTACAACTCTGTTTTTGTGAATCTTATGGTAATGATATTTGTTAAGAACCATGTTTGTTTTTATGCAACCATTGACTATAACATCTGCCTCTCCTTTTAGGTTGTAGCTTTAAACAGTTCTCAAGCTGCTGAGGGTCAACTGTATGTTGATGATGGCAAAAGTTTTGACTTTTTGGAAGGGGCCTTTATCCATCGTCAATTTGTATTCTCTAACGGCCAGCTTAAATCTATAAACATGGCTCCTGCTGCTGGCAAATCTAGATTTTCATCGGAATGCATCATTGAGAGGATTATTCTGCTCGGTCATGGTGGGTCTAAGAGTGCTGTAATCGAACCAGCTAACCAAAAGGCTGAGATTGAGCTTGGACCACTTCAGCTTCAAGGGCGGCATGGCCGTACTGTCTTAACTGTCCGCAATCCTGGTGTGCGGATCTCTGATGATTGGACGATTAAAATTTTGTAAGAACTTCTTGTGGATCGTGGGATGTATCCCCATCTAATTTTCCCACATCTTTCCATGCGAAAAAGAAAATGTTCAAATGTTATCAGTAAGGTCTTCTCGTTGGGGGGAAAGAATTTAAGTTCCTGCTACATTCAGTTGGGAAGAAGTTTTTACACAAATCATGGCGCACCTATGTGCAATTTTACTAGTGAGCATTGTTGTGCAAACTATTATTTTGTTTGCTTTAATCGAAATTCTCATTACGGAAAATTACATCATTGAGGCATGAAAAGCCTTTACTGAAAGTGTCTGATAACAGTAATTACCTAAATAACAATTGTGAAAATAATGTAAAATTATTTTTTTACATTCATTTACTGTTCTTTTTAATGAAGATCGTTCAATCAACATTTACGCACAAATGTGATCACAAACACAAGCAAATTAAGAATATGGTATTCTGTGAAAACATTACTAAACACTTATAAATTGATATCAATGGACTGTATTTAGCTAGATTTGTCTTAAACACTTTGTTCAGTATCTACAAATGACAAAAGGGTTGAACACATAAAACACATGAATTTACACAACAAATTCTCAAGGTAGATTCTTAGAATGTCACTAAGCGTCTAACAAAAATAATGGGGATTAAGCAGCTGACTGGACATTCCAAAATGATTTGATCAACATGAACATGAGCAACGATATTTAGACAGAAAAATTTAGTAGCAACCTGATCAAAATAACGGTAATTGTATTAATTGAAAAATAATCAATTAACACAGATCCTGATAGGATTTATTATTATTTTTGTCAGATTTCTATCAACCTTTAATTTCTTTAACATTTTTGTGATTAATGAAAACACATCTAACTATTCGGATGGCTGCTTGGGGGTATAAAACTGTTACTGTCATTTTTCACATGGTCTAGTTGGGGTCCTAAAATGTCTAGATCAGCACAAAAGCTGTGGTGATTTGGGCTGAAAATCTCCAGGTCAAGAGCTTACTAAGGTAATGTGTACGAAGATTCTCCCTTGGGTTGAGGGTTAGGCTTAAAAAGGTGAAATTATTACTCAATGAAATAATTTCCAAAAGGTCTCCTTTTCTTTTTATTTCCTTTAATGATCAATATCCTAGTCAATCGAGCATTCTCGAATTAATTATATTTTCTATATTGACTCTTATCTTATTTGAAATTATGACCATGAATGCAGAAGTATTTCATACTTTCAAATACAAAGGCATTGAAGCATAATTATACAGATTCTTGATAGCATTGTTAGAATTGTGTGGAGGTCCAAATATATGGAACACTCTCCAACACTCAACCCATGTGATCTACTGCATAGGTAGGTGTTATGAAAATTTTATTGTACTCACAAGTGTATTAATCTATTATAATATAAATTAATAGTGACGAGTGTCAATTCCAAGAAGAGATAGATTTAATCGTATGTAGGGTTAATTTTTCAAGTTTGTAAGTGAGTTGGTTGGATGTGATTTATTTATCTTAAGATTTAAAATAAAATGATGGGAATAAATTAAAGATGAAACAATGTAAATGAAGTGCTTGAATATCTGAATTCACACCCAACTTTTACCATCAACTTAATTTTTTTTTCAGTTCTAATTAATTTATGAGGGGATATTTCCACTCCTCATAGTCTTCATTTTAGTAAATATGGTATAAGCACTCATTGCGTCACGGGAAATAATTTTTTATTAAATGTGGGATCAAGAAAACATTGGGCCAAATAATCATAATCTTATTGTTGGCAATGTGACAATACTGTCCACTAAATAATTTAGATGAATTCTCTATCAACATTAAATCAAGATGAACCACAAATGCTAGAGGTGAGTTTCTCACTAATAAATATAATGTAAAGTGCTTATCGCGCTAAACAGTATTGATCTTACACTAAGGAGCCAAAACAACCCAAATAAATGAGAGAAAGAGAAAGTAAACTTACCAAATTAAGCCTATGGATCATGTTGAAGCTTTACCTTCAACTAGGGGTGTTCAGAATCCGATCCGATCCGATCCGATCCGTTCAATCCATCTGATCCATAAGAATCTGATCCGTAAAAATCCGATCCATCGATCCGTGGATTGGATTGGATTGAAATTTTAAAAATCCGCAGTCGATGGATTGGATATGGATTTACTTCTGTGAATCCGTAAAAATCCGTGAATCCGTAAAAAAAATATTTATTTATTTATTTTAAAAAATATTATAAATTTAATTAAAAATATTATAAATGTAACATTACATAGTTACATAAGCACCATAATATAACTTAACTATTATCTAATAAAAATATAAAATATAAAATAATTAAATATACAAATATAACTTATAAAAATTATAAAACAAAATAAAAATAAAGTGACAAACCATTTACAAAGCAAAGTCAACTAAGAGTTAAGTAACATAAGGCTTTTCCGCTTTTGTCAAAAAAAAAAAAAAGGTAACATAACGCCAAAAGAGTAAAGTAGCATAATGCCAAAACCCAAAAGTGAACTGGCATAACACAAATCAGTGGTCACCGACAGTTTGTAAAGTAAAAAACCCTAAACTTTCTGCTTCCCTATCGTCACTCTCGCAACACCTCACGCGATTTCGGCGAGATCAATCCACTTCAAAATCAGATTCATAGACAAAGCATTACCACGGTGTTTCTATCCCTTCTCTAGGTACAGTGCTCGTAAACCTTCTCTTGATTTATTATTTTGATTTTATCTTCGATATCATTTGTTCTGATTTTTTTTAATTATTATTATGTATCTTCTTTTTCGTTGATGGTGACTTGGTATAATGATTTTGATATCCTTTTATTAATAATAAGGTTGTTAGGGATCGAGGGAGAGAATTATTTGTTGATTGCATGTCTTAATCCGGTTGCTTTTGCTTTTTGTTCTGTAGTAAAACTGAGAGAAATTGCACAGTACTTGGCCGTCATGAAATATTAAAGGTATTTTGATTAGTCTAAATTATTGGTTAGTGTAGACAAATTTATAGATATATTGGAACACTCAAAATACTGATTTTGCAACCACAAGGAGCAAATTAATTCAGATTGTAACTAGTTGAGTGTACAGTTGTAATCATGTGGATGAATTTGTTAATTTCTTGTTTGATGGGCTATTTTTTAAAAAATTGAAGATTAAAGAGTTGTTATGGGGGGTGGTTGAATCATGTTGCTTCTGTGGATCTAACAATTTTAAATTATTACTTTCTTTTTAAGCTTAATTTGTTCCTGTCATTTTTCGTAATTAATTTTAATGATTTTTCATATTGGTGGTGTAGATGACTTCTCAACTTGATAAAGGAAAGCACTTAGCTGTAGATTCAGCTCCCCCAAGTTCTAAATCATCCAGTAATGCTCAAGGTACGCTCAATAAATCCACTACTTCAGAAGCTTGGGAGCATTTTATCCAATTAAGTTCTGATCCACGTCATCCTAGATCCAAATGTCGATATTGTGGAAAAGAATATAAATGTGGTTTTACTAAAGGAACATCTAATCTATTGAGTCATATAAGAGAGAGATGTCTAAAATATCCTGGTCGAGCTCGAGTGGACAAAAAACAAAAAACTTTGTCTTACCAACCAGTGAAAAATGGAGAGCCAAGTAGCCTTGTATCAACGACCTATAGTGTTGAGGCTTGTAGGGAAGCAATTGCTAAGTTTATTATAAAAGATGAGATGTCATTTAGAGTTGTAGAGGGTGAAGGGTTTAGGGAAATATTGGGAGTTTTTGAAAATAGATTTAAAGTACCATCTCGCACTACTATTGCTCGTGATATTTTGCAACTTTATAAAAAAAAAAAAGAAAGAATTGACTGATTTTTTTGTGAGTAGTCATCAAAGAGTTTGCCTCACTACAGACACATGGACTTCAGCTCAAAATCTTTGTTATATGTGTCTTACGACTCACTTTATTGATGATAATTGGACATTGCATAAAAAAATATTGAATTTTTGTCAAGTTGCTGACCATAGAGGTGAAACAATTGGTAGGAAAATTGAAACATGCCTATTAGATTGGGGCATTGAGAGAGTTTTTACAGTAACAGTTGATAATGCTTCTTCTAATAATGGTGCTGTTTTTTATTTGTCAAAAGTTGTGAACAATTGGAATGGTGCAATCTTAAGGGGTCAAAATATGCATTTGAGGTGTAGTGCACATATATTAAATCTCATTGTTGTAGAGGGGTTAAAAGAGTATCATCAATCAATTTCTAAAATTCGCAATGTTGTAAGATTTGTTAGATCTTCACCTTCTAGGACACAAAAGTTTAAGGCATATGCAGAGCGAGAGAAAATTTCTTCAAATAAGTTGTTGTGTCTAGATGTCGTAACTAGATGGAATTCCACTTTTTTCATGTTGGAGGCTGCTGAAAAGTATGAAAAAGTATTTGATCGGTTAGAGCTTAATGATGCACAATACATTCATGAGTTTTGTTTAAGCAAGCCAAAAACGTGTCCTTCTTCAATTGATTGGGATTATGCTCGTTATTTCATTAAATTCTTAAAGGTTTTTCATGATGCCACTTTGATATTTTCGGGTTCTTTATATGTGACATCCAATACTTTTTTGCGCCAATTATGTTTGATTCATACACAACTGCAAGCTTGGAGGGATAGTAAGGATTTATTTTTGAAGACAATGGTTGAAAATATGAAAAAGAAGTAAGTATTGGGGAAATTATGAAACAGTCAACCCTTATTTGTTTGTTTCTATTTTGCTTGATCCTTGACATAAAGAACGGTTTTTGAGATATTGCTTTTTAGTGTTGTTTGGTGAATTTAAAGCTAATGAGTTGGTTGTTAAAGTGCGGAATAATTTACATAGTTTATATGAGGAATACAAATTGCTTTATGGTGATGATGTGGAAGTAATGGATGATGTAAATGATGAAAAAGAGTTAGAGGTTGATACTGAGGTTGATGCTAGGCAAATGTTTGATTCGGGTTATTTGAGGATTTTAAAAGACAATACTTTTGTAGAGTGCAAAACAGAAGTTGATCTTTACTTGTTAGAATCATGTGAGAACCCAAAAAATGAGAATTTTGATGTATTGGGTTGGTGAAAGATTAATTCTTCCAAATATCCAATTGTGTCTTATATTGCTCGAGATATTTTGGCCATGCCTATTTCCACTGTGGCATCTGAGTCAGCATTTAGCACTGGTGGGCGTGTTCTTGATCCACATCGGTGCTCACTATCTACAAGGACGGTGGAGGCATTAATTTGCACACAAAATTGGCTACGTTCAACTCCGATAAATCTTGATGAAGCAATAGATGAGATTGAACATATTGAGACAAGTAAAATATAATAATTTAACTTATAATTTTATTTTTTTATTATTATTTAACTTTATATTGTTATTCTATTTTAAAAATTGACATTTTTCTTATCTTGTACGTGCAGAGATTTTGGGAGCTGACAAGAATATATTTGATGAAGCTTGATGACATTTGATGGGATATAAGGGTAAATATTTATTAATTTGTTTATTAAATAAATTTTTTTACTTGTTGTTTACATCAACTATGTTTATTTTGTTTAGGTTAAAGTACGAAACACAAATTGGAGATGGACGTTTTTACTTTTGGTGTGTTTTATTTTGAGACTTTCAATGTATTATTATGGCTTTATTTGAACAATTAATTTTGGTGTTATGTTAATGTATTATTGTAATTTTATTTGAACAATTAATTTTGGTGTATTATATTTTAAAACTTTGAACGTATTATTGTAACTTTATTTGAACAATTAATCTCGATGTGTTATATTTTGAAATTTTGAATGTATTATTAAACCAAACAATTAATTTGTTTAAATTTTATTCAATTTTAAATTTAATTGGTAGTAAAATTATTTTATATTAGATTTTTTTTAATTTCATTAGTTTATGGATTGGAGAGAACTAAACTTTTTAATTCGCAAATCAATTTGGAAAATGATGGATTTGGATATAAATTGAGTCAAATCCGCATCTGATCCGCAGATGTATGGATTGGATATGGATTGAATCAAATCCGTATCCGATCCGCAGATGTATGGATTGGATTTGGATTGAATTTAATCAATCCGTGGATTGGATTGGATTGAAAAATTATAATCCGTAAAATCATGGATCGGATATGGATTAATGTCCAATCCGTAAAATCCGATCCGCGAACACCCCTACCTTCAACCCAAGCTTGAAATTAAATTAGCCGCTAATTTTGAATTAGGGGTAAACTGGTAATTTTATGAATATACATAGAAAAAAACAAGATACGGTAAGATTTAGACAAAATAGAGCTCAAATTTAAATTCAGAGCTGTTGAATTAGGAGGGAGAGTCCTTTTTTTATAGATATAATGGATAAATCATGATTGTTAGATGAAAACAATTGGGATGCTCATAATTGCACCACGTGACAAGTTCTGATTGGATAGAACACATCATCAGGACTATCATTCCATGTATGTGCACCTATCATACATGATTATTTCAATCCACTGATATGCTGCCGCATTATTAGTTAACACAAAAGTCAATCTTTTGGTCCAATATGTGCTGCCACATCATCGGACAAGGCCACATAACATATGTCAATGCCACATCAGTATTTTTAGTCCAATAAGATACTGCCACAACATCACTCAATACCATGTCAGTTGGTCAATGCCACATCAAATGAGCCCACCAGAATCTTAAAATTATAATTTTGCCATTTATGTCATTCACAAGGTTTTTGGCTCTTTTAAATTCAAAAAATCTATCTGTTTTGTTGTCTGACTTTTCATTAATCATGAAATAACTAAAATACCATTGAAATACATAAAATATTCAAATTATAACAAAACACACATAATTAAAGTTTAAAGGATTCATATACATAAAAGTTAAAATATTAGTGAGATAGAGTACAAAATAATGATTTTACTCTTTATAAATATGCACTCTTCAACACCCAACAATGTGATTCCCTCAATCAATCAGTTTTATCTACAATAAGCACATTTTAATAGAGCTGGCATATGATATTGGCTAGTTTGAGACTTTCAATCGTAAATTCATTGAAAATTTAGCATCTAATGAGGAATATTGTAATAATGCGGGAATATTATCAATTCCCAAAAAAAAAATTGTGGGAGTATTTTAGGCATCAAAGCAAGCACAAATTTTAACCACCATTAAATTTTAGTAAGTGCGTGTAGAGTCTTTCTCTAGTTCGTATTTTTTAATTTATAATATTGTAAAAAATTTGTACAATGTTTTTAAATGATTTTTCAATCAATTTACAATACTATAAAGTTTAAAATCTATATTTAAAAAACAAAAGAGGACTTATACACTCAAGAATAATTATGTCGAGTATTCAATAAGTTTAGTATTTGAATTTTGCGCACATAAGTGCGAGGGATCTATGATAGGGGTGTTCGCGGATCGGATTTTATGGATTGGACATCAATCCATATTCGATCCACGATTTTGCAGATTATAAATTTTTAATCCAATCCAATGTACGGATTGGTAAAATTCAATCCAAATCTATCCATACGTCTGCAGATCGGATGCGGATTTAACCCAATCCATATCCAATCCACCATTTTGCGGACTGGTTTTAGGGCTAAAAATTTTTAATCATGTCCTATCCACGAACTAACTAAATTAAAAAAATTAATATAAAAATAATTTTGCAACCGATCAAATTCAAACTTAAATAAGATTTAAATAAATTAATTGTTTAAATAAAGGTAGAAAATGCATTCAAGATTTTAAAATATTACCACCAAAAAGAAAAAAAATCTTATTTGTTTAAATCAATACATGAAAATTAACTACTTAGGAAGCTATTTTTTTATTTAATTATTTTTATTTTATATTTTTATCGAATAAGATATAATATGGTATTAATATAACTATATTTTAACTTATTTATTTAGGGTAGGGCTATTTGAACCCTCTAAACTATTCATTAAACCCATTTGTTTAATAAACACACTTTTAAAATTTAAAATATACAATTTTACTTTATAGACCCATGTTTATGCCTAAAATGCCCTTATTAAATTAGAATATCATAATTTCTCTTACCATTTTCCTTTTCCATCGTTTTTTCATTTCTTCGTTCTTTTTGAAATAATATCTAAACAAAAACCAAGAGGGGAGGTGAGTTGGATTTCTAAAAAATATGTAATGCTTGAACAAAACTTAATGCGAATCTCAAATGAATTTAAAACAATAATAAATAAATCAACCACAATGTAAAGAGATAAGGAAAGAGAGATTCAAACATAAAGATTTTTATGTGGCTCGGCCAACTTTGCCTACATCCATGCGTCCAAGCTTACGGGCTTGAGGATTCCGCTAGTCAAGCCTCCAAGGCTTCAAGAACACTTACAACTGACTTCATAGGTGTCAACCAAATTTTACACCAAGAGATTATCCCCAATCTCTTAACTCAAGTGTATTCCAACACTTAAAATCACTCACAAAGATTACAAATGTGTTTTTCTCTCACACAAAATATATGGTTACAAATCAATATTCAATGTGTGAATAAATGAAACAAGAATGAATTTAAGGCTCAACTAATATTGTATTCTCGATTACAAGCTCAATGAAAACATTTTTATTAACCTTTGTTTGAATTTAATTCAGCTTATTTATAGTTTGAGCTAAAAACTAGCCGTTATTGACTTTCTGAACACTGTCGGATCGCCGTTTATCACTTATCGGATCGTCATTTTGACTTTGGCAAATTACCATTGCATCGAAATTTAAATTGTCGAATCACCATTTTGGAAATGTCGGATTGCTGTTATCGTCCAGTGACTTACAAAGAAAATGTCGGCTTACTGTTTTCAAGAAATCGGTCTGCCATTAATGTCCAAATGCTAATCTTCAATTTTGTTCAATGTCGGTTAGCCGTTATCAAGATTTCAGATCACCAACAGTGTCCAGAAACTAATCACCAAGTCTGTTTGATATCGATTAGTCGTTATCATACTGTCAGATCGCCGACAGTGTCCAGAAGCTATTTTAATAAGAACATGAATTTGAAAAACAACTTTCATAAAATCATTTTTCATTTAAGTGTAAACCTTTACTATTTCAAAATAGCAATTTATTTAAAATGTATGAAAATTGTTTGAGCTTTTAAAGACATAATCAATCTTAATCAAGTTTGTTATCATCAAAATCATTATTAAAGAAATATTCATGTTAACAGTTTTCTTCTTCATTTTTGAACTTTTTACCCATTACTTTTTTATCCCAAACCGTTAATCTTTTTATTTTAATTTTTAGTAACTGTTTTCCCTTGATATTTCATGCGCTTGGAACAATACCTTTTAAAAAAATTAAATAAACAAACAATAAATTTAAAAAAAACAACTGATAATAAAATTGCATATAGATTTATAATAGATAAAAAATTTCAAGTAATTGCAACAGATCTTGCATGGGTTCTTTTCATTTTATTATATAGAAGAAAGCTTACTAACTAAGAATAAATCAAGAGAATTCATTGTCCAATTCAAAGAATTTAGAAATTATGAAATCAGATGATGGAAGTCAAGAGGAATTTTACGAGTAATAAGCTTTTATCCAAATGTATTAAAAATTCATTGAAACTTCGCTCCATCAACAAAAATATAAATAAGGAAAACAAATTCAATTTTTGGTCCAAAAAAAAAATCATAGAAAGCGTGAATGCAGTACATTGAATAATGAAAAAATATGAGAGAAAGGTTATAATTTTTCATTTAATTTAATTATATAGTATTGTCTATTATAGTAACTTTCCATATGGAAATTTTAGTAATAAAAAAATTTATTAAATATTGGGTTTAATGAGCATTTTGGTGTGTTCGAATAGCCTCACCCATTTATTTATTAGTAAGTATAATGCCAAATTTACAAGTTTAATTTTTTTATTAAATAAATATTTTTTATTTTTTGCGGATTCGCGGAATTTTTACGGATTTATAGAAATAAATTCATATCTAATTCACCGACTGCGGATTTTCAAATTCTCAATCCAATCCATCAGTTCACGGATCGAATTTTTACGGATAAGAAGAATTGAGTGGATCGGATTAAATTCTTAACACTCCTAATTTATGATCACATTATTAAAAATATTATATTATTAATAATAAATAACTTATAGGTCGGTGGGTACACAATACAAACTATCACCGTTTCATGTACTTCAAAAAGTAACCGATTACATAGATTTCTTTTAATAAATTAAGGACAACAAAAAAAGTCTTTGACTGGTCCCTACCTTAACTTTTAGGCCGGGTTATAAATTTAAATGTCTATTTTAATTTTGAATGTACCCATTTATAACTAAGAGATATCAAGGCCTAATACAAAAGGCCACTAAAGATAATCTTTTTTATAAAAAAATTTGAGCCATTAAAAATTTATGTTCCAAAAAAAAACAATTTTAGAAAAATGCCCGACCGAATAACAACAGATTTTTCTATGCTTGGATTAAGAAACAATGCTAACCCTAGTCCAATCCAGCCCATTTTTTATCCATACTTTTTAATAGATAGTGATATTTTTCAAATATAAATTGCTATTTGAAGTATTGAAGTGTTGTAACTTTTAACATGTAGGTATTGCAGAAAAAAACTACAAGTTGTAAATATAAAATAAAAGTTAATAGAGTATAGTAAATATAATTTTTAAATATTAATTTTGACAAAATTAGAAGATATAATAGATTTTTAGTCATTCAAGTATAAAATCAAATCAATTTAATTTTTAAACTACAACAACTAGTGTTCACTAAACACTTTAGTGCTATAACTTTTATACATCTATCCAACCTCAATCCTAAATAGGCTTAAGCTTACCAAAGGCGATCTAACAACTTGGTTGTATACCAATAGGCCTTTGGTCCAGGGGGAGAACACTTGCTCTCACAATCCAAACCTGTATAAAATAACTAAGTAGAAACAGTCTTCTCCCTTAGAAAATGCAAATCGAGTAGGTATCTCTCAAACATTAAAGAAGATAAATATGAAATGTGAGTGGAGTAAGCGTCTTTAGAATATCAAAGAGGGTAAATAATGAAAGGATAAATAATTGGAGGAGATTGTCTTCTCCCTTACGAAATATGAGTGGAGTACGCATTCCTTAAATATTAGAGAGAGTAAAATCTTTCTTCCTTATGAAATGAAATATGAGTAGAGTATGCCTCTCTCGAATATTGGAGATGGTAAATAAATGATTGAGTGAATGCTGTCTTCTCCCTTACGAGAGTAAAATCTTTCTCTCTTACGAAACGAAAAGTGTCCATCGAATATTAGAGAGGGTGAATAAATAATTAAGTGGAGGTTGTCTTCTCCTTTACAAAATGTGAGTGGAGTAGGCGTCTTTCAAATATTAGAGAGGGTAAAATATTTTTCCTTATGAGTAGAGTAGACGTCACTCAAATATTAGAGAGGGTAAATAAATAATTGAGTAGAGGTTGTCCTCTCCCTTACAAGGCTAAAATGTTTCTCCCTTATGAAATGAAAGGCGTCCCTCGAATATTAAAGAGAGTAAATAAATATTTGAGTGGATGCTATCTTCTCTTTTATGAAATATGAGTGGAATATGTGTCCCTCAACTATTAGAGAGTGGAAAATCTTTATCTCTTTCAAATATTAAAGGGTAATTGGAGTAGACGTCCCTCGAATATTAGAGGGTGATTGAAGTAGGCATCCCTCGAATATTAAAGTGGGTCACTTACCAAATGTGATTAAAGTAGGTGTCCTTCAAATATTAGAGAGAATCTTTACGAAATGTAAATGGAGTATGCATCTCTGGGATATTAGAGAGAATAAATAATCAAGTAGATGCAGTATTTACCTTTACAAAATATGAGTGGAGTAGGCATCCCTCAGTAATTGTTCAATTATAAGTATCAATAATAATTTCATGTAATGAATTGTAATCCGAACAATAGTCTTATGTAATTAAAAAAAAAAATTTGGCAATATAATATTGATCATGTACTTATCATATTTGAAAAATCTTTGAACCAATGGAGTAAGTGGGATATATACAATCTTCCCAAAGAACTAACTTAAATCAACTTAAAACTAAGCAAGCAAGTGATAACAAGATTTTCATTTTTCAATGATTCATTTGGTTGAAAAGTTGTGAATTGAGACCATCTTTTTCAATGATTCATTTGCATATCTTTTTCAATGCTCTGACCTATTCTTAGATGATATGATGGGATTTTCCTTCAAAATAAATTGAGACCATCAGTGGAAATCTAGCTAAAAAGTACACGCTACTACTTGCCAGGACAGTTGAAATTAATTTTATTACCAGAACGGCTGAGTGGAAAGCAAAAGCTAAATTGCTTGTTTTTTTGCAACATGTATACGTAGTTTAATAATTTTTTGGACATTAATAAAATCGACGATCTCATATCAAATCAGTATTTATTTATATACTAAAATTTGAGAAAGCTATTAACACATATGTTTTAATAGTGTAGTATGATTATACTGTTATATTATTCAACCATAAGCCTTAAAAATATTTTTGGACTTCAATAAAATACAAAATCTTATTCTAGATTAGTACTCAATATATATATATATATATATATATATATATATATATATATATATATGTTTCAATTCGGAATTTTAAAATGTAAAAAAATTCAAAAAAATCAAGAAAATCTTTTAAAATCGTGCCGTTTTAAAGATTTTTTAGATTTTTCTACACTTAAAAATTCTGAACCAAAAAATTACTCTCTCTATATATATATATATATAATGAATTGGATGTACATTGATTGAGTATGTTATAGAGAAACAAACAAGCATGGGATTGAGATTAGACGCAGCAGCACGTTCGGCACTGCAAGTTGAACATTCTTAATAACATTTTAAAAGATAGTGGGTAAGTGGCATTATTAATTATCAAAGAAAATTTAATGATCAATTTGTTTGGCTTGATGTGGATACAAGATTTTCATCTCACAATATTTTTAGACAATTTATGGTAGTCAGGATTTGTCTAGAGTTGCATTAGGTTCCCAAAGATTAATACGTTAATAATTTCATACAAATAATCAACTTTACGAATAATTTCATTGGGTGCATGTTTAATAAACTATTTTTCAATTAATGTAGTACACATGTTTGGTAAGTGAATTAACGAAGAAGAGCAATGTTCATCATGTACAATGAAAAATGAATTTGGGTACAGGACTGAGCTGATCTATTATCAACTCTTCATAATTTTTGTCATATGTGCAGATATAGCAATATATGATTAAGATTTAATTAATTTTATATTCTTAATCTAATAACCACAATTTTCTATTTCTAAAATATTAGTAAAAATGTTAGCTCAACATTGAATTTAAATTATAAAAAAAAAGCCTTATACTTAAATGCTAGTAAGTTAGCTTATAATACTTATTTTAGGATTTTTAAGGTATATAAAGGATACAATTCCCTCACTTTCTTTCCTAATTAAAAAGAAGACTTAGTTTGAAATTATGATGGCTGATGAAATAAGTAGCTTCTATTGTATAAATAAAATAAGTTATTAAGAGTTTGAAAAGCAGAGCATATGTGTTCGGCAAATTTATTATTAAAGTGTGATTTATTATATAATGACCATAATAAATATAAGTTTAAATTACCTTTTATTTATACATTAGGTATTGTGGAAAAAATAAGATATGATTGTTGTTTTGTTAAAATATTAAAGTTATAATAGGAAATTTATATGGTAGCTTATTTAATCGAGTAATGCTAGGCATCTCAATATCAAAGTCTTAATTTGAATCCCAACTGATGTGGCATTCATCCATTGAATGATGGTTAAGTAATTTTATAAGCTATGAAATGCATCATTCAATAAATGGGTGACACATAGTATTATAACTCAAGTTAGGACTCAAATGTTGTGATCCTAAACATTATCATATTTAATAAGTTACTTATAGAAAGCAACCCTTTAATTGCTTTTAAAAATGTTGTCAAAATAGAAAAACTTATAAAATAACCAACTTTTAAAGAGCTTACCGAACACCATTTTTGTAAAAACTTATAGAATAAATTGCTTATGGTATTTTAACCTTAATCCTAAACTATTCTTAGGTCCGTCTTGAGATTATCGTTGAAATGCCAAGATTAACTTATTTTACTGCATTAACACAGTTTACCAAAAATCAAGCTACATTGTTAAATAACAACTTATTTTATCTACACAGCAGAAATCAGCCATCAAAATCCAAAACAAACTCTTAATAAATTTTAAAAGTCTATTTATTTTACGATTTTCTCCCATTTTTTGAAAGCTTATATATGGTTGCTATAAAAAGTAGCTTGTGCATATTTTTACATAAAAACGATCTTATGATTATTTCCTAACTCTTAATTACATTTCAATAATTACTATAAATAATTTATTGTTTGCTACCAAAAAAGAAAAAGAAATCATCAAGTAATTTTTATTGTACTTTTACTTTTTAGAGAAGTCAGTCCATATGCCTGACAACAACCAACCAAGGCGGCAACCCGAGAAAGCCGAGCTTCAGCTTGTTAAATTATATTTAGATACAAGTAAATTCATCCTACCCCCAGTTAAAATGACAATCTTCAATTCACCCACTAAAAGTATGAAAATTTTAATTTACCTCTAAAATATCGTTATTTTTAATAGTTGACCGATGTTGACATAAATAAATAAAAGAATGTCTGTGACCCTAACATTAGTAAAATTGAACAATAACAAAGTTAGTTAGTTAGGATTAGGGGCATTCTCATATTTTTATAAGTCAACATCGGTCAACTGTTAAAAATAACAGTATTTAAGGGTTAAGTTAAAGTTTTTATATTTTTTGTGGATAAATTGAAATATGTCAATTTAATAAGGAGGTAGGAGGAAATTTATCCGTAGATACATCATAATTATACTGTTAGGTAAGCTAATTTAGTTTAGTTGCGTGCTTCAATATGAGGAGAAATTGTATAATACATTAGAAATATCGTGTTAATCATATAATAAGTAAATCATACTATGAATTTATCATATATGTGCATTTATTTTAAAAAGCTATCGCACAAGTGGGGTTTATATCAACTCTAAATACACATTTAATAAATGCATTAGTTAGTTGTATTACCTTTGATGTATTCTAGTATTTATTCAATTAAAAAAAACTAAAGTGAGGCTTTTTTTTATTAATTTTTTTTGGCAACCTCAACGCTACGGGGTAATTTTAATAATTAAAAATAAAATTGATACCTAGTCATGTGACATAATGAATCTTATCCCTCATGAAATGCATAACACTACAAGAATGCTAGCAACTAACCAAACTAGCTAAAAAACTAAACATGAATGCAACAAACCAGTTACAAAATGAATTATCAAAATCTATAATATGGAAATCCATTAGAATCTTTCGAAAGAATAGAAGCGATTGAATGAGGAGACGCATCTAACCAAAAAGATTAGAATAATTCGTCCAAAATTCGCCAAAGCATCGGCAGTAGAATTATCTTCTCCGAGCACATGAGAAAACCTAACTTGCATGGAAGATTTAAGCTAAAAATAATTATGCCACCGATAAAGGAGAGACGACGGAGGTTGAAACCTATTATTCTTCAAATGTAAAATAGTGAGCAAAATTCAATCACTTTCAATCCAATATATTCAACCAGCCACATACATGAACTTCTTCACATCATCATCACAGCAAGGGGCGGAGCCCCATTCAAACTAGAGGGTGCTACAGCCCAGAGCACTGCAGACTTTTATAGAATCAATGAATTTTCTCTATAAAATGTGATAATATCATGAGTTTAAGTGTAAAATTTTTATTTTGGCTCCTGCAGGACTGCATTTTCTCTCACAATATTTAAACTTGAGAGAAAAATATTATTTAATTTATATGATCCCATGCACATTAATTCTAATAACAACCTAGACCTTTACAATTAATAATTTATTTTTAACAAATTCTTTTATCTTTCCTTTGTTAGAAACAATAGCATATTTTTTTGTTGATGTTTTGTAGACTTTGTTTTGTTTAAATTTGATTATGTTTTTTCAAACGGGGAAAAGAAATTTTATACTACGAAAATGAAACTTTTACATATTACAATCTATCCAATTGAAAAAAAAAATTCTTATAATCAGTTTTGAAATGTCTTAATTCGGCCCTGCGGAGTTGAACTTCGAGCTCCGCCCTGATCACAGCAAAAAAAGCAGATTGAATTCCTAATGGCATCATCACAAAACCCCCCAAGAAAATATCCCAATGAATCTCTAAAAAGACCAGCAGAGGCCAAGGATGAAAACACTCCTATCGTTACTGTAAGTAGTAAAACCTGGGCAAAGTTGAGGGTTTTATAAAGATATTGAAAGAAGCCACCAACATCCTTGGGTTATATCCTTTAATTATAGCAAAATTGACTTTAAATAATCTAATATAGAAAATTTAACATAGATTTTGAAAATTACTTTGAATATCAAAAAAATTATTTTCGAAAGGAATTGAGATCTATTACAAATAGATGTAGGCAATTAAAATCCTATAATTAACAACTTAATTAATTTTCGAATGTTGTTCATCATTATTGTTCACCGTTACTGTCTAGGTTACTGTTCATAGTTACTTTTCACAGTTACTGTTTAAGGTTATTGTTCATCCACATAAAAACCATTAATTTTCCAAAAATACAATAAATTGCAGAAATTAAATGACATGGAGATTTTTACGTAGTTCAGATTAATCAATTCTACATCCACGAGGCCATGCCTAGATGAGAAGTAATTCACTAAGTTGAGATGTTACAACCTATGGATTTACCAAACTTACGACTCTTACTTACAGTTTATCACTATACAGTTTACTCAACCTTACACTAAATTTTTTTCTCTTGAATAATTGCTATCCCTCTTGATTCACGATCCTTAAGGCACTTTGCAAAGTAATCAATAGCAATTCTTCAATTCTTTAATGTCTAGTGCTCTAAGATCCACATAAACTCTCTACAGAGATGAAAAGAAGATAAGAAAACAAATTAACACAACATTATGCGCCAAATCCGGATTCTCTAGGGAGGAGGCCAAAATTTACTTTTCTGTTTTATACTCTATGTTGCGCACATTCAATTGTAAAATACCTTCCTTTAAATAGGCACTATAGTTTCACAAAAATTGCAAGTCTTAAAAATCTTGGATTATTTCCAAATAAAAATTTCTTTCCTCTTACAATACATATGAATTTAAATAGGAATACATATGATCATTTTACCCCGCTTGTCTCCTAAGAAATATTTAAAGTATTTAATAAACTTCCTTTTTGAACTAACTTCTTACTATAAATAGATCTAATGAGCCAATTATAGAATATCATCATTAATTGACTTACTAAATTAGATTTCTAATTAAATTAGAAAACAAATATTTTTAATAAATTGGAATCTCACTGAATTAGGGAATTAATAAATTAATCCCTATTACAACATATGCAATAAATAAAATTTCAATTTAATTAGATTTGCCATAAGATGTCAACTCTATAAACAATGGACTTAATAATTTTAACATTATTAATCTATCATATATGTTTTATTATTAATAAAATATATTTCATTGATTAATAATATTAAAAAATTATATTTAATATTCAAAATAACTTACAGAGTCTATATTATTTTTTATTTATAATATTTTGCATATCATGTCTCTATTAGTATAAATTTTAAAGTGAATTTCTAGATTAATGGATTTGAATGTTAATAAAATTTTTCTGGACATATTGATAATCGCTTAATTTTTAAAATAATTTGCAATATATATGTTATTTTATTAAGTATATTTAATTTAGTATTTTACTATTTTTTATATGTTATTTTATTTATTATTTTTATCTTAGTCTAGTTCTATCTATTTTAAAAGTTTTGACAATAATTACATGGGATAATAGTAAAATAGGGTTCATATGATTTCTAAACTAAAAAGATATGCGTAACCATTTACGTAACTTTTGGGAGTGTGAGTGGCATTTTCCTTGAACATATATACAAATCTTAATTATCGTTTGCGTGCTCTTTACCTACGAGATATTTTAGCATTAAAAGCATTAAAAACTCGTGCTTCTGTAAATACTCTACGTATTAAGGGGTAAATGCTCGTTTAGTTTCAGTATTTTGATTTAAGTGCTCGTTTAGTTCATATATTCTAAAAAATACCTCAATATATCTCTGTTATTAAATATGTTACATTCTTACCCTTCTTTTTCTTTACTTTTATATATAATAATACTCTAACAACAATATTACATTAATTAATTAATTTATGAAAAAATTAATTAGTAAATTAACTAATAATTACATATAAATAAATTAATATCAGCCAACTTAAAGTAATGTTTAATATCCTTGCAATAACCTTACTTATAATTGTATATAAAAATTTAATTTGGAAAATTTACATTAATTTTTATTTTATTTTTAAGGATAATTGGATTAATTAACATTTATTTCTTTTCATTAATATTTCAAGAATATACGTTAAATCTTTCCAATAGGGGACCAACCACATATAGCGATGACTTTGTTTATATTTAAATCAAGCAAAAGCCAAAGCCACCAAAATCATCATGATACATTGTTTATTATTCTCTTGAACGGCTTAAAATTGAGCATCCAAATAATTACGTAAAGGAATCCGAAAGCTATGGAGGCGGAAGCATAAATTCCACTCATTCAAGAAGGATGGAGGAGAAGCAGTACACGTGTGAAAGCAAAACAAAAGCTGCCTTTAATGATTAAATAATTAATTTTAAAAAATAATTAAGATATTATGGGTATATTTGGTATACTGTATTGAATTATATTGTATTAAATTAGTATTATATTATATTAATACTGTACAATATTTAGTGTTACACTGTACTGTATTAATTTTTAATTATACTATGTTTGGTGTTGCATTGTATTGTATTAATTGTTTGTGATTAATTTATATTATATATTTATAAAATAATATTTATTAGTATTTAAAAAATACTAAATATAGAGGTCTTAAATTTTAGAAATTTAATAATTTTTTTGGTATGAATGTTAAAAAATATCATAATTCTTCGTAAAGATCGAAGGTTTTATCCTTTAATTTTCGGAAGCATAACATTTATTTTCTGTATTTTCTAAATATATAACTTGTTAAATATCAAAGCAAATAACTTAATCAAATTATCTTGAAATAATATAACAAGAAAAATAAATAGTTAAAAACTACAAGATTAATTCAAAAGTCATCTTAGGACATCTCTTCATATACACCACAAAATAATCACTAAATGATAATGTGACAAAATTGTTGTGACATATTTAATAGCAAAATGAATTGTGCTAAATAATCCATGTAAGAGTTATGTAATAATTTATATTATTATTTATGTTATTATTAATTTTAGATTAATATTATTGAAATTTATCGTATGTAAATATTTATTATTTGTTATATTAAATTATTTAAAAATAATTAATTTTTATATATTAATTATATTACAATAATTAAATAGTGCAATATTATATTACATTTTATATACTATTTAAGTATTTATTATTAATCATATTAAATTATAAATTTTTAATAAAAAATAAAATTAATATTATATTATAAATTATAAATTATAAATTTATTCATTTTTATTATTATTAAGTAAAAGTAAAAAAAAAAAAGGACAAGCTAATGCGGCACGCCCCCCAATACCAATCCTAATGAATCTCAATTACTCCTAAACATGTGATTGGTTTAAATTAATGTTAGACTCACACTTAATGCTATGTAACATCACACACCAAACACACCCTATATGAATCGTCATGCAGCTTTCACTTTCTGGTTATTATATAGACTTGATTGGACTAACCAAAGAAATTGCAGCAATTAGTTCTATCAACCCATCTCTCTCTCTTTGTATTATATCACTTTCTCAGAGGTTTGCGGGAGAAGAGAGGACAAAATAATAATGCAGTTAAGAAGCTTCTGCTCTCATGTACTTATGCTAATTTATTCTGTTCAAGAAAAAATAATTCAATTAAACGGCCAAAATGGTTAGTTTGGCTCTTTCTTTTATCCTACTTTCGTACATAATTGTATTGCATTTTGTTTGTTAGCACTTGTGAATGCTGCTCAGGCAAAATTGAGATCTTGTTGATGTGGGTTTTTCTTTTCTTTTATTTTCTTTTATAAAAGCCCATTTCTTTGGGAGTTTCCATTTATTAATAACAAATTAGGATTCAGTAGGGAATTGATTTTTTCTTGAGTGCTGATTATTGAATCAATGGTCATTATTTATTATTTTTTTTATTTTTCTTGCCTAACTAGATAATGTAAGGGTGTTTTGTAGTTTCCTCTATATCAAAATCAATATATACCGAACGACTAAGAAGGCACGCTTCAGGGAACAGGAGTCCGATAAAGATAATCCACCGGTTCTGTCTTTTAAAGATAGTTTAATGAAAGATCAGTCAGGCGCTGCAATGGAGATGAATGAAGATGTGGCTGACCTAGATATTGCGGATGAGGATGTGATCATTGAAACAGATGGCTGTATTCCTTTGGTTGTGTTTTCACAAAAGATGCAGGAACAGCTGGTTCGGCCATGGAAAAACACAGTTATTGTGAAACTGTTAGGGTGATCCATTGGCTATAGATCATTATGTACTAAACTGGAATCCTTGTGGAGAGTAGAACGAGGGTTTACAGTAATTGACTTAGAAAATGATTACTATCTCATACGCTTCGGAACAGAAGAGGATGTGGAATTTGTTCTCACGCAAGGCCCTTGGACTATTTTTGGGCACTACTTAACTGTTCAAAAGTGGTCTCCAACTTTTGATTGCTTGTCGGATAAAATTGAAACCATAGTGGCGTGGATCAGACTTCCTGGCATGCCGCTGCATTACTATCATAAAAGGGTTCTTCGAATCCTAGGGGAAGTGGTTGGTCGTGTTATCAGGATAGATTACAATACTGAGGCTGCAACACATGGAAAATTTGCTCAAGTGGCTGTTGAAATTTTTTTGAGTAAGCCCTTAGTCTCACAATTTCAGTTGAATGGTAAGATTCAAAGGATTGAATATGAGGGGCTCCCTACTATATGTTTTGCGTGTGGCAAGTATGGGCACACAGTTGATGCCTGTCAAAGCAAGCAAGAGTTGCCAAGAGGGCAAGGCTGCAATGGGGTGCATCAACCGGAAGGTGAGGCGACGAGAGAGACGGTGGATCCTGCAACCGTTGATAATCCGAATAATTCGCTTTTTGGTCCTTGGATGATTGTTACTAAAAAAGGAAGGCCACGGAAAGCTAAGGAAGGTACGATTCAAGGAAATTATAATTGAGCTCAGAATAGTAATGTTCGATCTGGATCCCGTTTTTCACTCTTCAATTCTGAAGTTAATATGGATAATGAGCGCGAAATCAGTGAAAAGATTCCTCGCAATCATGCACTTAAGATCAGCCTGGATTTCCAAGATGAAAACCAAAATAGCAATCAGCCCCTGCAATCTAACCATAGATATTCCTTATGTAAACACAGTCAAAGGTTAAACCGTGGCAACGTTGACCATCCTCATAGCCCTAACCTGGTCCAGTTACGTACCCGCCTTCCCCATGCAGACCAAAACACGCTCTTATCACTGGCTACAAAAAATATTAACCCAACCCTTGCCACAATATAGAATCAGTCATTTTCTACCAGAGACAACCAGCCCCACCTCGCAAGTACCTCTCTTGATCCTCTTAAACATTCGGTGTACTCCTTTGCTAATCCCCCTGATGGTGCTGATATGCTGACTCAGTTTGTTAAAGCGAACCCCCTGTTTGCCAATATGACGAAGGATAATAGGAACAATCCCCTGGGTGAGCCACCTGATAATGGGGAATGGAATGGGACTGGTGATGATGAGGATTTGGACGGAAGCAGTTATGTGGCTAGAGGTGGTGTTGACGAGTCCCGAGATGAGTCAGAATCTGAAGGGTCTCTAGAGGAAGAGACAGATATGGAGTTGGAGCTTCAAGCTCACAACCATCGTTAGTAGGGGTCTCGTTTCTTCTCTCTAATCATTTTTTTAATGATTTTTTCGACTATATTTTGGAACTGCCAAGGTGCACTGGCCCCTAAATTTTGAAGGACTTTCAAAGCCCTAATTCAGAAATATAATCATTCCATGGTTGCGTTATTTGAACCAAGGATAAGCAGGAAGAAGGCTGATGATTTTATTATTCGAAGTGGTTTTGAGAGCTCGCATAGAATTAAGGCCGAAGGTTTCTCCGGAGGTATTTGGTTAATGTGGAAAGACTGTTTTAAAGTGGAGGTGATCATGAACCATAAGCAGTTCATTTATTTTAGTATAGCTAGTGATATGGGGTTTATCTCTTGGGCTACTGCAGTTTATGCAAGTCCCAATAAAAATATTATGAAGCTTCTATGGAATAATCTTGAAGTAATGGCTCGTACTGTGTCGGGACCATGGCTCCTCGGAGGTGACTTTAATACCATTTTACATCCCTCAGGGAGGAAAGGTGGTTCGACTCATTTAGATGGTGTTTGTCATCGGTTTAGTGATTGGTTTCATCAAAATTAGTTTTGTGATCTAGAATTCAGTGGACCGAAATTCACTTGGGAGAGAGGAAATTTGCTAAAGCACCTCGATAGAAGTTTTTGTAATGATGAGTGGATTCAGAACTTTGCTAACTCCCAAGTCATGCATTTGCCTAAACTCAACTCGGACCATCGCCCTATTCTAGTTAAATTTAAGAGGGTAAGTCAGCAAACTAGTGAGGCTAAGCCATTTCACTTCTTGGCGTCTTGGCTCACCGACAGCAGATTTAATACTTTTGTTTCTGAGACGTGGCAAGGGAATGGAAATTATGTGAGCTCGGCGAGCCATTTTATTATGGAGCTGCGGAAATGGAACAAGGAGGTCTTTGGATACATACACAAACCGAAGAATAACATTTTAGCAAGATTGGCCGGAATTCAACGTGCTCTCGAGTGGCGCAGATCTCGACATCTGGTGGAGCGAGAGATGACCCTCAAGAGGGAATTGGAGAGTATTTTGAATCAAGAGGAGATTTTGTGGTATCAAAAATCTAGGCGTGATTGGATTGAGTTTGGTGATCGGAATACTAATTATTTTCATCGCCAGACAATCCAGAGGAGAAGACAGAACCAAATAGTGATGCTTAAAGATGATCATGGCAATTGGATTGAGGATGTGGACATTATTAAAGCTCATGCTATAACATTTTTTAAGAATCTTTATACAAAAGAGCCTGGGGAGCATATCCCTTATCCTGTGGTCAGTATGTTTCCTAGAGTTAACGAGCTTAATCTTAGCAAGCTTAATGCGGAAACGTGTGCGGACGAAATTAGAGAGGCAATTTTTAGTATGCATCCTTTTAAGGCTCCGGGGATTGACGGTCTGCATGCTGTATTTTATCAAACGCAATGGGATACTGTGGGAAGTTCGATATGTACCTTCGTGCAAGGCGTTTTCAATGGACAACAGATTCCTAGTGAGATTAATAAAACTCTGATTGTGCTTATTCCGAAAGTTGAGCATCCGGATAGCCTCCGATTATATCGACCTATAAGTCTTTGTCTTGTAATTTATAAAACTATTACTAAGATTGTGGCGAATAGATTAAAGGGCATTCTTCCTAACTTAATAGGGCCAATGCAGACTAGTTTTGTTCTTGGAGGGCACATTACCGAGAATATTATTATTGCTCAGGAAGTTATTCATACCATGCGTCGGAAATTAGGAAAGATTGGTCAGATGCTAATTAAGGTGGACCTCGAGAAAGCTTATAATAGGCTGAGCTGGGCTTTCATCTATGAAACTCTCTGTGAAGCAGGGCTTCCTTCAGACCTTATTCGTATCACAATAGAATGTATCACGTCAACATCTATGCAGATCTTGTGGAATGGGGAATATACAGAGGAGTTCGTTCCCTCCCGGGGGATTAGACAAGGAGACCCTATTTCTCCGTATATTTTTGTCCTTTGTATCGAGACTTAGCCACGGAATTCATCGTGCCGTTAATAATGGCACTTGGAAGCTGATTCTGCTTTCTCAGTGAGGTACACCTATCACTCATGTATTTTTTGCTGATGATTTATTACTTTTTACTGAAGCTTCTCGCGCTCAAGCTGCTGTGATCAATGATGTTCTTAATACGTTTTGCATAAGCTCGGGGGAGAAGGTCAATAAACAAAAATCTCAAGTTTTTTTTCTAAGAGTGTTAATCCGTGCAATGTGAGTACTATTGGCACGGCTCTTGGATTCTCTGTGACTACAGATTTAGGTAATTATTTGGGTATGCCGCTATTGCATTCGAGAGTTAGTAAAGCGACATATCATGGCATATTAGAGAAGGTGGAGCGTAAACTAAATGGTTAGAGTGCTAAACATTTATCTTTCGCTGGTAGAGTCACTCTCACGCAGACTGTAATACAGGCACTGCCGATTTATTCAATGCAAATAACGAGACTGCCTACAGTTATTATAACTAAACTTGAGCAACAATGCCGCAGATTTACTTGGAGTGGGAACTCTGAGGTCAAGAAGCTTCATCTGGTTAATTGGGCTGATGTGTGTCGTCCGAAAATGTCAGGAGGTTTAGGACTGAAGAATCTAACACTTATGAATGAAGCTTTATTAATGAAGCTTGGTTGGGGCTTACTAGTCAATAGTAATAGCTACTGGGCACAAGTTCTCTACTCGAAGTATGGTTTTGATCCTAATGCTGATGCAACTTCCTTACCTACAAAATATGGCTCATATTTGTGGAAGGCTATTGGTCGGGTTTTGGCCAAAGGTTCTGTATAGGCTGCGATGGAATGTGGGGAATGGTAAGCGTATTCAATTCTGGCAGGATGCTTGGGTTACGGATGTTGGGCCGCTGGTTAATCTTGTGGTGGCAACTATTCCTGAAGATATTTTACATGATTGGGTGGCTGATGCCATTAGTCCTGATGGTTCATGGAATTGGAGCCGCTTTGGGTTTCTTCTCCCTCATAATGTAGTGCTAATAATTGCAACTATTCGCCCTCCTACCCCAAATAGTAATGCCGATCAGTTTTATTGGGGCTCATCAAATTCGGGAATGTTCACGGCAAGAATAACATATAATTTGATCCTTGGAAATGTTGTTCAGGATGAGGAGGTGAGATGGAAGAGTATCTGGAAATGGCGAGGACCTCACAGAATCCGCACGTTCTTTTGGCTTGCTGCTAAGGAAAGAATCAAATGCAAAGTCGAGCTTTATAGAAGACATATTGGGGTGGATATGATATGTATGCGGTGTGGTTGTGCTGTAGAGGATACGGCTCATGCTCTTCGTGATTGTGTCACATCTAGGAGAATCTGGGATATGTTGTTAACAGGTCGTGAGATTGTTTCTTTCTTCACGTTGCCAATCCGTGATTGGATTTTTGCCAATATTCAAGGTACGGATCTTCATGGTAGCAATCGAGAATGGAGTTGCATATTCGGGATAGCCATCTGGTGCATATGGGTGGGAAGGAATCAGTTGCTTTTTGAAGGCAAAGTTGTGAATGAGGATAGCATGGTTCGGGATATCAGGGTACGAGCTGAGGAGGTACTTCGTACTTTTGATGCTTTTCAAAGTGATCGCGGGTTGAGAGTTCAAAATATGTTTGGTTGGTTGCCTCCTCAATGGCCGTATTATAAGTTAAATTCTGATGGTGCTAGGAAGGGATCTGGTTTGGCGGGTGCCAGGGGGCTGATAAGAGATGGTACTGGTAGATGGTGTGGTGGTTTCTGCATGAATATTGGTATTTGCTCTGTAACAATTGTAGAGCTTTGGGGTTTGCACCAGGGACTGATCTTGGCTTGACAAATGGGTATAAGATTGTTGGTGGTGGAGATTGATAGCCTTTGTGTTATTCAGCTGCTACACAAGAAAAGCCTTAATGCTACCTTGCCTCTTGTCAATGATATTATTGGTCTTCTCTCCCGTGAGTGGCAAGTGTCTGTCCACCATGTTTATCGCGAAGCTAATTTCGCGGCAGATTTCATGGCTAGTAATGCCCTTACTCTTCCTCTTGGCTTTCACTATTTTACTTCCCCTCCCCTGGGCGTCCAGACTTGGCTTCGGAATGATGGTTTAGGAACGGTGTTCCCTCGTGTTGTTAAACCTTAGCTTTCGCTGAGGCGCTTTTGTGTTAACAAAAAAAAAATCAATATATACCCTGAGAGAGAATGTCGGAGAGCTCTGAAAACCCTGAACCCTACGAAAACCCTTGCTTACTGAAAACGATTCCACCGCCGTTACTTGAGGATCGTTCCAACAAAAAGGCTTAGTTTCGTAGCCATGGAACGGACGTAGATAATCCACCCCCCCTCTTTTTCAAGGATGTGCTTATGCTCCCCAACCAATACAGACATTCTGATGATACTGAGATGGAAGAAGAATGGGACTTTGAACCTGGAGATGTAATAGTAGGAGATGATGGCACAATTACCGCTATCAAATTCTCCAAACGAATTCAGGATAAATTGATTAAACCTTGGCAGAATTATGTGGTGGTAAAGCTGGTAGGGAGAAACATTGGATATAAAGTCTTGTGTAATAGACTGAAGGTTATGTGGCATCAGATTCATGAATTTTCAGTGATTGATCTTGAAAACAATTATTTTCTAATTCGACTCAAATCACCAGAGGATGTTGTCTATGTATTAACCGAGGGACCATGAGTTATCTTCGGGCATTATTTAACAGTACAGCCTTGGACGCCTTAGTTTGACAGCACCATTACTGATCTTGACTCTACAATTATTTGGATTCGGTTACTCGGCATGGCCTTTCACTTATATGACAAGAGAATTTTACGGAAGGTTAGACAGCTTGTGGGTACCGTTATCAAAATTGATTACCATACTGAACTGTGTGAGAGGGGCAAGTTTGCAAGGATTACTGTCTGCATTTCTCTTTCTCAACCTCTGCCGTCTCAGTTTAATCTAGACGGGAAGATCCAGAAGGTTGAATACAAAGGGTTGCCAATTATATGCTATCAATATGGAAAATATGGCCACAATAGTATTGTTTGTCCTAGCAAGCAAAAAATGAATGAGGCCAAAAATATTACTTCTAAGACCACTATACCAGTTCACACGGTAGGTGGAAAGGATGATGCATTGGTTATGAATATCAAAAATAGCGAGAAGTTTGGACCATGGTGATTGTGGCAAGGAAAGGGAAGCCTAAGTTTGTAGTGGAAAAGGAGAACATTATTAATTCAGAGAGGAATCAGCGAAATAATATTCCTGTTACCTCTCGTTTTGATGTCTTATCTGAGGATTCGGATACAAATACCACGGTGGAGGTTGCTATAAAGATCCTTAACCTTGAACCCTAACAACAACAATCTAAATCCATCACCGACCATTTCCACACTCGAAAGAGCCCTACTCTGAAGACTCCTAGCATTCTAAAACCTTAAAACCAACTCTCCAAAGGTAAGCAAGTGGCCAAATCACAGCACCCAATATTGAGGCAGCAGAACCTCACAACTTCTACTTCTAAGCATGCAAACGTACGTCCCCATACTACAAAAATTCTATCCACCATTGCAAATGTTCCCATCCCGAATCCTTCAAGCATTTTACATAGCTTCTCCCGAGAACCTACTCTTACTTTGATAACCTTAGATCCTCAAAATCACACCGCAGTAACTTTCCACAGAAAAAGCCATGAGACTGTAGGCAACCCACCAGGTTTCCCACGTAAACAAGCTTCTGTCAACTCTGAACAACAACCTCCCCCAACACAACTAAATGATCCTCCCGATGACAAGGATGAAGGGGATTTAAAATCAATGGCGGATTATGCTGGTGATCCTCAGCTTGCTTTAGATAATAAAGAGGATGACATTATGTCCGATGATGAGAAATCTTTCGTAAATGAAACCCCACAACTGCATGGAGAAGCAGATCTGGAGCTTCGTGTGTAAGTGTCTTACGCTTTCACTCCTTATTATATGTTTTTCATGACGATTTCAATACTATTCTAGAATGTATAAGGGGTGGGGTCCCCATTGTTTCGATGAGTTTTTTCTACTTTAATTAAAAACTACAATCCTATAATTATTGTGATCCTAGAACCAAGAATCAGCAGTAAGAAAGCAGATGATTTCATTAGAAAAAGCGGGTTTGCCCGTTCTCACCGTGTAGAGGCTACTGGTTTTTCAGGGGGTATTTGGATATTGTGGAGGAATTTTTTTGATGTCGAGATTGCTTTCAACCATACTCAGTTTATTCATTTAAAAATTAGTGTCCATAATGTCATCCAATCTTGGGTTACTGCAGTATATGCGAGCCCAAATTTAGCTGGACGTCGTGCTCTTTGGTATCATTTGAATTGCATTACAGAGTCGATACATAATCCTTGGATTTTGGGGGGTGACTTTAATTCAATCTTGTATGCTGAGGAAAAACGCTGGGCTTTGTCTTTGAGCACGGGTATTTGTCCTAACTTTAACTCATGGTTTCATGCTAATCACATTGTTGACTTGCAGTTCAGTGGACCTAGATACGCATGGACTCGTGGGAATCTTTTGAAGTGCCTGGACCGTGCTATGAGCAATCAGAAGTAGATTCTTAAATTTGATAACTATTCTATTACTCACTTACCACGCGTTGAAATTGATCACAGGCCGATTTTGGTCCGTTTTGAGCCTCATAAAGGTTGTATGGGGAGTGCTCAGCCCTTTCAATTTTTAGCTGCTTGGATGACTGATAACCGTTTTGGGGATTTTATGCAGGATAGTTGGCATAAAAATCTTCCCTACTCGCAAGCAGCTTCTATACTTACTAGGAAGGTGGTTAACTGGAATAAAGAAGTTTTTGGTAACATATTCAAACGGAAAAAGCAATTGCTAGCTCGTCTTGGAGGGGTTCAGAAGATCTTGGAGAGTCAACCCCTCCGTAGATTGTACTGTCTTGAGGCAAAATTGAAAAAGAAGTTAGAAGAAATCCTGTCTCAGGAGGAATTATTGTAGTATCAAAAATCACGCAGAGATTGGATTAATTATGGGGATCGGAATACCTTTTTTTTTCATCAAAAAACTATTACAAGGAGGGCTCGGAATCGTATCAATGCTATTAAAGATGACAAAGATATTTGGCTTTACGACGCCCATGACATTAAGTCCCATGCCATGTCTTTTTTCTCCACTTTATACTAATTTGATCAAGATATTTACCGGCCATATCGGGTGCATGGGTGTTTTCCTCGAATTGATCATGCTCGTTTGTCAAGTCTTGCTAGCTCGATTGACAACGAGGAAATTCGTCGGGCGGTCTTTTAGATGAGCCCTTTGAAAGCGCCTGGAATTGATGGCTTCCCTGCCGGATTTTATCAGACCCAGTGGCATATAGTTAGAGATTTTTTCTGTTCTGACATAAAGGATATCTTCAACTCCCACGGTATTCCTAGTGAAGTAAACAAAACCCTCCTCGTCCTTATTCCAAAGACTGAGCATCCCATTTCCTTCAAGATGTATCGCCCTATTAGCTTTTGCACCGTATTTTATAAAACAGTAACTAAGATTATTGTCAATAGACTGCAAGCTATACTCCCTGATCTAATTTGCCCCTACCAGACAAGTTTTGTCCCTGGCCGGCATATCACTGAAAACATCATCATTGCTCAGGAAGTGGTTCACTTCATGCGACGAAAGATGGGCCAAAAAGGTTTCATGGCTATTAAGGTGGATCTGGAAAAAGCTTATGATAGATTGAGCTGGAATTTTATCTATGAGACCTTAACGGAGCTAGCCTTGCCTTTGGATCTTGTCCGCTTAATAATGGAGTATATTGCTTCCACTAGTTTGAATATTTTATGGAATGGTGAAATAACTGATGATTTCTCCCCCAGCAGAGGTGTAAGACAAGGTGATCCTTTGTCTCCCTATATTTTTGTTCTCTGCATTGAAAGATTGAGTCACGGGATTTATCACTAAATTCAACAAGATCACTGGAAACCTATCCGCTTATCTCAACTGGGCAAGCTTATTTCATTAATTTAGTCTTAGAAGATTTTTGTTTGAGCTCTGGCGCAAAGGTCAATCAATCTAAGACATAAATTTATTTTTCTCAAAATGTCTTAGATGCTGCTGCCTGCAGACTAGGGCGAGATTTGAGGTATACAATCACGAAAGACTTGGGCAAGTACTTAGGCATGCCTTTGCTGCACAGTCGTGTTTCTAAGCAAACCTATTAGGGGATTCTAGATAAAGTAGATCAAAAGCTTTCGAGTTGGGCAGCCTCTCAGCTCTCTCTTGCAGGGCGTATCACGCTTACCCAATCCATCCTTCAAGCAGTTCCTATTTATGCTATGCAGACTATAAACTTGCCGGTTAGTGTTAAGGCTAAACTTGATCAAATTTGTAGACGTTTCCTATGGAGTGGGAATGATGATCTACAAAAAATGAGCTTAAATAGCTGGCATAACATATGCCAACCGAAAATGGTGGGTGGTCTAGGTTTTAAAAGGTTGAATATCATGAATGAAGCGCTTCTGTTGAAGGTTGCTTGGCATTTAATCACTGAGCCTACCAAACTTTGCGTCCAAGTGCTAACCACAAAATATGGAGTGTCTCCATCAGATATTCCACATGCTCTTCCTACTCAGTACGGCTCTCATTTGTGGAAATCTGTGGATCGAGTTTGGGATTATACTAAGCGCTGATTACGCTGGAATGTTGGTAATGGGCTGAAAGTCAAATTTTGGTGGGACTGTTGGGCAACAACTCCTCATCCTCTTGCGGCTTTAGTCTTACAACCGATACCTCCTGATCTTTATGATTTATGTGTTGCTGATTTTGTTTCTACTGATGGCTCTTGGAATTGGCCAAAGTTCAGTCATCCCTTGCCACATCATGCAGTGATGAGAATTGCTTCAATCTACCCCCCGTCAGCTCGTAATAGTGTTGATCAAGTTTACTGGTCAGCTTCTTCACAAGGAAATTTCACAGTTAAATCAGCATATGACCTTTTAGATCAACCTCATGGGCACGAAAGGGATACTTACTGGAGGTTAGCTTGGACATGGAAGGGCCCGTATAGTATCAAGATTTTTATTTGGCTGGTGCTTCACAATCGGTTGAAGACTCGAGCAGAGCTAGCAGCACGACATTTGAACATTGACCCATCTTGTGAGAGGTGTGGCGCTGGTTTGGAGAGTACGATTCATGTGCTTAGGGACTGTCCTTATTCGAGAGCGGTTTGGCTACGGTTTATTCGACGAAATAATCAGCATCATTTCTTCGATTCTAGCCTTGCAGACTGGATGTCCAAGAACTTGCAGACCCATACCACTGTCTTATGTAATAAACATTGGCGAGTCATCTTTGGTGTTGCTATTTGGCGGCTTTGGTTTTGGAGAAATCAGTTTATTTTCACCAAAGATCATTGGGAGAGCAATACTATAGCAATGGATATAAAAGTCAGGGTAGCTGAAATTCAAAGATGTAATTCTTTCCCTTTTGTTGCTGGCAGGAACCGTATTGAAAAGTGGATTCGTTGGATTGCTCCTACTTGGCCTTGGGTTGAGTTAAATACGGACGGTGCCAAAAAGTCTTCAGGCCGTGCAGGAGCCGGTGGGCTTATTCGTGACTACAGAGGAGTTTGGCAGACAAGATATAGTGCTAATTTAGGCTTTTGTTCAGTAACATCTGCTGAACTCTAGGGTTTATTTCATGGATTATCTATAGCTTGGCTATATGGTTTTCGTAGGGTGATTGTGGAAGTGGACAGCAAGTGTGTCTTGCAATTAGTCTCTAATTCAAGCCCCATCATCAATGAGCATCTTTCTCTCATTCAAGCCATCCAAGAGCTTCTCCGACGTGATTGGTTGATTCAAGTGAACCATATCTATCGGGAAGCAAATGCAGCAGCATATTTCCTTGCTACTTATAGTTTTTCTTTTCCATTAGGTTTACATTGCTTTCAATCCATCCCTTTGAATATGCTTAGCATATTAAACAATGATGTCTCTGGGGTTGCACACTCCCGTTTAGTGTTGCCTTAGCTCTTATAAGAGAGTTTTTTTTATTAAAAAAAAATCGATATATACCATTTACCCTCTTATTGTTTCTATAATAGCCAATAACCCCCTGACAGATACTTTTAGAATATTATCCTTATTTCAAATGCACTTTTATTCATATTATTACAAATTAAATAAATCATATAAATAAAAAAAATTAAGTACTAAAAAGAAGAAATATATATTTCGGTGCAAATAAAAAATAATAATAAAATATTTTTCTTTTCCTGTTTGTTATTTTTAAATATTTTTCTTTACCCCTCTTTTCCTTCAAATTTCTAGTGCTAGGGGATTTTTGAATATCATAAAAACAATAGGGATGTAAATGCTATATACTAATTTCAATAGAGAGGAAAGTGACAATCTCTCAGACTACATATATAGTGTGACATGAATCCCAATATTAAAGTCCTTAGACATCTAGCAATTGCAATGGGTACCACCCGCTACGGATTTGTCATTATTAAATTAGCACCTGCAAAAACTTTAATTTAACAAACCTACCCACAACCCACTATAGATTTTTATTTTTTATAAAAAAAAGGCTGTAGTAGGTTTTAATAATTAATGAAACCCAAATGGATTTTTTGAGGGTTCCACAATTAAAATCACAAATATTAAAAAATACTTTCAATAATTATAAAAATTTAAATTATACAATTCAAACTATAAATCTATAATAGTAGACTAAAAAATCTGCCTAAAATATTCAGTTCAAAATTATATCAATGTAAGTGAGAAATTAATGTTTTAAGATTAAAAAAAATTTACAAAATGTATCAATTGGACCCAAATTTAAAGTTTCAAGCATAAAATTATTATTTATTAGTCAACTAACTAGTCAACTAATGATTGGAAATACAGTAAAATGATAGGTTTTGTAAAGATGTAATAACAAAATAATGGACTATAATACTTCTAGTAGTTATTTCTTATATTACAATTTTTAAATAGTCAAACGAAAACAAACCATTATTTAAATATGGATCTAATACGACTAGTTGAAATCTAGTACTATTTATATGTCATTACCTTCGATGGGAAACTAAGTTCCCCCTCTCGTCATGGATCGATTGATTGTGAATGTATTTTGCAATACAATCATTTGAATTCGAGTGACAATAAGAAGTAAAAATTAATGTTTAATGAATGAAATTTCTCACCTCCATTCAAGTCTTTCTTATGGTCTCATAGCTTAATCTATACTCTCCAGTAGATCAATAATGAAGTGTGTGACTACATTTACTGTACTAATATGCGAGCATTTCGAAAGTCCACTTGTATAATATAAGGTTTAGTCCCTGGGTTTTAACTTAAATGCTTATTTAATTTTTATATTTTAAAAAATATCTCAATATACTTTGTTATTAAATATGTTATATTCTTACTCTTACTTTTTATTACTTTTACAATAATACATAAGTAATAATATTCTTGACATTAATTTATTTATCTAAAAAAATTAATGAGTAAATTGGTTAATAATTATTTATTATCAAACTAACCAATAAATATCAATATGAAAGAACTAGTATTTCTAATAATTTTTTATAAATAAATTAATATTAGCCAATTTAAAGTAATATTTAATATCCTTGCAACAATCTTACTTAAAATTGTATATAAAAATTCAATTTACGAATTAATCCTAATAGTAAAATAATAACATACAAATTTATATTTATTTTATTTTATTTTATTTTATTTTTAAGGTTGATATGATAAATTAACATTTTTTCCCTTTCATTAATATCCCCAAGAATATTATTGTAAGGGTATAATTATAAAAGGAAAGAAAAATTAAGGGTAGGAATGCAATATATTTAAAAGTAGGACATCTTGAGATTTTTTTTAAATATTGGGACTAAACAGGCCGTAAATTAAAATATAAGAACTAAACAAATATTTGCCCATAATATAAGAATAGTTTTGTCTTTATATTTATTTATTCTTTACTCTCTACAAAAGACCCGAAGCTTTTGTTGAGTTACTTAGGGCAAAACCAAAGACATGAATCAAGGGAAGGGGAAGGTTGGGGAATAATGTAAAAGGTCACACGTAGGGAGGGGTGGGGAATAATGTAAAAGTCCCATTAGTATGGGTACGTTAATTAAAAGTGTTGAAAATTTGGATGGGGGCAAAAAGAGAAACTGACCCTAGGAAAAACAATTATTGAAGTGCTTTTACCTTGTTATGCAGAGTTAGCTTGAGAAGAGTGAAAACTCGAGCAATTATTGAGTTACCAAGCAAGAGAAGAAAGGCACAGACGAAGACGCATTGTACACTTGCACTTGGTTTAGTGGCACTCATAAATACTTCATTTCATTTACATGACCCTCCTCAACAAGCCAATTAGGGAGAAGGGTCAGAAAGTTGACTGACTAAAAGCACTTCCTTTCCCGTACCAATATCGCCAAGACTATATAACCACTTTAGCTAGCCCAAATTCAGTGGGCTAACCCTTCTTCACTCCACAAGTGTGAGGAAGTGGTTCAGCATAGCATTGCGGGGGTTTAATTTAAATTTTTCAGCTTCTTTGAGTCCTCGAGGCTGAGTGAAGCGGTCTTTCCTAAAATGGGAGTTTGGCGTCCTCGAATATTTGAGAGGGTAAAAATACAGGCGATCTTTATGAGAAAAATGTAAAAGCTAAACTCCCAAGTAATTATTTGATTGTAAATATCAATTGTAAATCTCATATAATATGAGTTGTAATCTGAGCATTAGTCTCATGTAATTCAAAAAAAAAAAATATCGCCAAGACTATTCACATATAATTATTAAGTGCTTGTTGGTTTTTAAATACAAAAAGTGCTTTTTAAGGGCATGGCTCTCCGTCTATTTATATTCTTCGCAATCTTTAAATACATTCGTTCCCTCCCTCTCTTTCCCTTCATATCTCCTCTCTTTCTCAGCTTTTGTGTGTGTGTGTTTGTTTATTGTTAGGTAGACTAATAAGTAAACTGAAACAGTTACTTCTTTTCCCAAAAATTCTTTATCATTCATTTCATCTTCTCATTTTTTTTTCTGCCGAGATGGGTGATAACATTGCTGCCATGAATCACCACCACCACCACCACCAAGTCTTCGACGTCTCCGTTGACGTTCCTTCTCAATACGGCTCCAAATGCTTCGAGGAGGACGGCCGTCTCAAAAGAACTGGTACCCTCATTTCCTTGCCCTGTTTCCTCTGCTTTGCTTCCCCTGTTTTATTTCACCTTGCTAATTTAATTTAATTAGGGACTGTGTGGACTGCAAGTGCTCACATAATCACAGCTGTGATTGGCTCCGGGGTTCTATCTTTAGCATGGGCCATTGCTCAGCTTGGCTGGGTTGCTGGCCCTGCTGTCATGTTCTTGTTCTCCTTTGTCACTTACTACACTTCTTCTCTTCTCACTGACTGCTACCGCACCGCCGACCCCGTTTTCGGCAAACGAAACGACACTTACATGGATGCTGTTCGCTCTATTCTTGGTACATAGACATATATATATATCTTTTCACTACTTTGAATTACATATATGCATGATGCACGTCTTTACGTAACTTGTTATCTATTTTTGATCAGGTGGAGCTAAAGTGAAGGCTTGTGGATTGATTCAGTACTTGAATCTTTTTGGTATTGCCATTGGATACACTATTGCAGCGTCTATTAGTATGATGTCAGTGTGACAACTTTCTAATTACAAGCTTCTTTGCCATTTTAGACTTAATTCAAGTTATAATGTGGCCATCTTTGGTTGGTTTGGTTTGATTTGTTTTAAATTAACAGGGCGATCAAAAGATCTAATTGTTTCCATGAGAGTCGAGGAAATAATCCGTGCCATATGTCAAGCAATCCATACATGATCTTGTTTGGTGTCATGGAAATTTTTCTTTCTCAAATCCCGGATTTTGATCAAATTTGGTGGCTCTCGATTGTGGCTGCTGTCATGTCTTTTACCTACTCTGCCATTGGTCTTGCCCTTGGCATTGTCCAAGTTGCAGGTCTGAAATCTGCTTCAGAGACAACTTAATTCTTGGTTTTACTGAGTCTAGCTTTTAATTTTGTTCTCTTATATATCATCAGCAAATGGTGCTTTTAAGGGAAGTTTGACCGGAATAAGCATTGGAACTGTAACTCAAACACAAAAGATTTGGAGAAGTTTTCAAGCTCTTGGTGATATAGCCTTTGCATATTCATATTCAGTCATCCTTATCGAAATTCAGGTGAAAAATACTTTTATAACACATCGGAAAATTTGAATCTTGAAATAATCTTCTTTTAACAATTTAGTTTGATAGATATTTCCTGTGTGTGTGTGTGTGTATAGGACACACTCAAATCCCCACCAGCGGAATCAAAGACAATGAAGAAGGCAGCGAAATTAAGCATCGCGGTAACAACAGCTTTCTACATGCTTTGTGGCTGCATGGGCTATGCTGCTTTTGGTGACTTTGCACCTGGAAATCTCCTCACTGGATTCGGCTTCTACAACCCGTTTTGGCTTCTAGATATTGCTAATGCTGCCATTGTAGTCCATCTTGTTGGAGCATATCAAGTATTTTGCCAGCCTATTTTCGCCTTTGTTGAGAAACAAGTAGCAGAAAGCTGGCCTGATAGGTACTTCCTGAGCAAGGAATTCAAGATCCCAGTTCCAGGCTTACTCCCATATAAGCTTAACCTGTTTAGATTGGTTTGGAGAAGTTGTTTCGTGATCTTGACCACTGTGATATCTATGTTGCTTCCTTTCTTCAACGACGTCGTGGGGATTCTTGGGGCACTTGGGTTTTGGCCTTTAACTGTCTATTTTCCCGTGGAGATGTATATTGCACAGAAGAAGATAACAAAGTGGAGCACAAGATGGATGTGTTTGCAAATGCTGAGTATGGCTTGCCTTGTATTGTCAGTTATCGCTGGTGCTGGTTCAATAGTTGGTGTCGCGAATGATGTTAAGGCTTACAAGCCATTCAAGACTACCTACTGACTCAGTGGAAAGCAAAAAAAGAAATATTGATTTGATTCAGCACAATGCTTGTAGAAAAACCCTCATGTGGGTGGTGTTAATTAATTTGGTGTGGTTCATTTCTAGTTTCTTTTTCTTTGTGTTGTTTCAACAATGTAATTGGTAACTGTAACAGTTGTTTAAGAATCATAAAGAGGAAAAACTTTGTAAATTATGCTTGTTGGGTTGCAATATATGAATCTCCAGTTCTTCTCAGATTTTCTTTAAATAACAAACCAGCCTCTACGTCAAAATGGCAATCACCTGTGCAATCTTATTGAAATTCCACGACATCCTAATTGATATTTAGTGATTTCAACCTGTGTTAGCTGTGCTTCCTTAATTACAGACATGGTTTTGTTGCACAACTTCCAAATCAAAGTTTGGAAACTCTTTAAATTTTGCTTTTGAAGTAAGTTGATTTTACTGCGTTGCTGAGTGAAAAATAAAATATATCAGCATGACAAATTTACAGTTTTTGGAATTCACTCTTCTTTTGTTAAATTTTTACCATCAAGAGGGTAATAAAGTATTATCAAAATGTTAGGAAATAACCGATAAAACTGAATATCTGTAGAGGAAAAATATCAAATTCCCTTTTCAAACATCCATATGCACTTTAGCTTGTGGTTGACCGTGAATAATGATTTGTGAATATGGTTTCCCTAGTTGGAGTAATAATAATAAGGATTTGTATTTAGTGGGTGAAAAATTTATCCTAAATCTTAAAATTAGAAAAAAATAAATAAAAAAATCAAGCCTCATATACTTTGCACCAACAACTCATGTAACTTTGATGTCTCAGTATCATATTCTAAAACGTAAACTAAATATGAATCAGGAGTAAGCAACAATAGCTTGTAAATCCTTATTCATGGGGGAAAAAAATTGAATAACTTTCAGAAATCACATTCAGCAGCTACGCAGCATTCATGATTAATAAATAACTTGTAAGATGATCTTTTTCAAAGTTGAATATGATTTTCGCAAGCCACGCAGTCACAGCCATACAAGAAGTTGATAATTAATATCAATTACGTCATACGCCCACGCAAAGCAAGTATCCTTTGTCTTTGATCAACACCACCAAAAGTGCTTTCTTTCATTAACAGCAGACTTTTAAAATCAGAATCAATAGATTCTAAAAACTGCTATGATTGTGTTGTTTGGGGCATAGAATTAATAACAATCAAAACCCAACTGTATAATGATATGATGTTGTAACCATTCAAATGAATAGTTAGCAATTTGGATGGTACACAAGAAAAGAAAAACATGTAATGCATCTCCTCACCACCACCACCAAAAGTGCGTTTTTCCCTTTTCTTCTTCCTTCTTTCTCTAATAAACAATCATCAATGAGAAAAGAAACTTCAAAAACCATGCATGCTGGAATTTTGACCATTGGATTGACTGACAAGAATCCCACGAATATTATACTCAGCCGGAATTCCAGAAGGAAAGTGAGTGATCCAAATGGGCGACCTTAAGGACACTGTACAAAAATTTGTTGATTTGATAATGGGGAAATCAAGGCCCTATAACAGAATCAATTTTCGGTATATGTTCTGTAAAATCTGCTGATAAATATATTTCTATCGTGGTGCATATCAAGTATCAAAATTTAGTTCTCAATTTGGTATATTGTCTGGAATAGGATGCTACCTCATTGTTTAATTGGTAGCTAAATCTCGTCCTGCTCATTTGAGTAGAGTTAGTACTCCATAAATTTCATATGAATTTAAGAGATACAAATGTATATGTTTTCTTCAACGAAAAATCAAGAGTTAATTTTATATGGTATAACTAAAAGGGCATGTTAATCTCATTAGTTTATATATATCAATACCTAAAAGATTTATTGAATCACTGAATTTATTTATTTATTCATTCTTTGGATGACAAATCACAGAACTGAAATTTGTTGAAATTTAATAAATTTCATGCAAATTTGCATCAGGATATAGCTCAAAATGATTCTGGTTAGTTCTAACAGCTGATCTCAACAACCAAATTAATATTATCCGCCTTGGGCATAATCTATCATAATTTGTTATTGAACGCAAACTCATCTATTAAGTTAGAAAGAATCCAGGACTTGTAAACTAATATTTTCCAAGGGCTGACCGAGGCATTGATCACTCACTAGCTTAAGGAATATTACACGAGTCATAGGGCTATGCCAGCTATAGTAAAACTAATTCAGGCTAGGTTAGGCACCCCTAAATATCTGGAAAAATACTGGTAACTGTTATGATTATGTGAATTTTCTACCACTTTACCTAAATCCTCCAATTTACTTAAATTGTGAGTCGTGAAAGCATATTACCAAAATTGTTCTATTATTGTATTAATTTATTAGCACGGCATATCTCAAAAAATTATTCCAAATGATGTGGCATTCATTAATTGGTTGGTGAAGATAATGCAACTAATTTATTCAAATCATATAAATAATTACCAACCAATCAATGAATAACATATCTTTTGGGATGGAATTTGGAACAAAAATTTTTGGAATGTCTATCATTATTCTAATATAATATTTTATGCAGACATCTGTGACCTGTCCACAATTTTAGAAGCATTGTTTTACCATAAATAGGTAGCTTCTCTACATGTAATATCATCCGATTTTTCTCAAGTTTTGGTTGTAAAACTTTCTTCGTTTTCTTTGCATAGTTTGGATATTTTTATAATTAGATTTATAGCACGTTGTCAGCATGATATCACTCTAATTCAGAAAAGTATCCAATTTCCTACAGTCTCATATTGAGTATGTTTTGTGGCACTATTGATTTGTATCCTTTTTTTTTTTTTTTTTGGAGAAGAGAGTAAACCTTTCATAAAACCAAACAACAGTGTTCAATACATTTAGAATATCTGCTGGTAATGACTCCAACCAGATAGTGGATATATTTGCTCCTACAACATATTTAGCCAAGGAATGGACACAAACAAGTTCTATGGATATGTTTGAGCTTAACCTCTTTAAAGTCCATTTTTTTATCTTGTATTTTTGTAATTCCCCAACTTATACTTGTTCTGTTGTCCTTTGTGTTGTTCAATAAATCAGCCACATCTTTGCAATCTGTCTCCATGGTCAAAGAAGATAAATTTGCAGTTCTTACCATCTCTAAGCCCCACTCAATAGCTTCTGCCTTGGCAACGCTAACGTCCTTCTTCAGATGCACTTGCTTAATGCCTGCAGAAACTATGTTGCCATTTGAGCCTTCTATGACTACTCCCCAGCTTGGTATTTGGTCTTTGTTGTTTATGGCTGCATCCACATTGATCTTGAAAACATTTTTGGAGGGAGGCTCCTACTTCTGCTACTCATCATTTCTGACATTGTGGATATGTGATGCACCTGTTTTTCTAATCCTATGATAGGCTTCTAACATTGATTCAGCCTTAGCTGCTAAGATTCTTGGATCAATCTTCTTGTCTTCAAAAATCAGTTTGTTTCTTGCATACCATAGTACCAGCAGTATGTTACCATTAGCTCAACATCAGTCCTCCTCAGAGTAAAGCACAAATCGTGGATAGGGCTAAGAATGTCTTGGTTTGAGCCATTTTGAGTTTGAACTGGAAAAAGAGCACGAAATCAATTTTTTTTTGCTGCTTTGCATTCCAGAAACATGTGTTTAACAGTTTCCACCTCCCTGGTAGACCTTTCGCAAATTGAATTTTTCAAACACTTTCTTTTCCACAAATTTTCAGCAGTTGGCAATAGGTTCTTAGCTACCTTCCATATGAAAGTTTTGATTTTTTCAAGTAGCTCAAGAGACCATAGATTATTGCACCTTTTAGAGCTAGATTTAAAGCTACTTGATACATTTGGAGCTTTGATCTTGAGGGCTATCTGAAAGCCACTTTTCACTAAATATTCCCTTTGTTTATCATAATGCCATAATAATTCATTTTCCTTCTTAATTCTTAGAAGAGGAATTTTGAGAATTACCTTTGTATCTTCATGCATAAAATGCTGGTTTAGCTTGGTTTCGTCCACTTATTCTCACATCAATCAATTTAGCCACAGTAGTGTCCATTGGTAAAGTTGGAGGTGAGATTGGCTTGAATGTGTCTGGTCTTGGAAGCCAATTGTCTTTATGCACAAGAATGTTGCTGCCCTTTTTAATTCGCCACCTTGCTCCATTCTTAATGACTTGCCTCCCACATAAGATGATCCTCCATATAAATGATGAATTGGAACCAACTCTTGAATTCAAAAAAGAAGAGATTTTGTACTACTTGCTTGAAGCACATTAAAAACCAGGGAACTAGGGTATTGAATCAGGCGCCTAGGGATGGCAACATTCCCTGAGGGTAGGAGTCCCCAAGTAATTCGGGTCAGGTATGGGCCCCCAAAAAATTTCGACAGGTCCAGTTCAGGGATAAACCCAAACTACAAATATATTTCGGGTTCGAGTTCAGAGATTTTATCGGGCCCCCAAACTTGAACTCCAAATATGTTTTTTCTTTAAGTCAAAATATATCTTAATTTAATTAGAAATTGAATCCCTCGATGTTTCTTGACATCATAGGAAAGCCAAATCAATAATTTCCTCTATAATTATAACATCTCTCTACATTAAATCCTGACAAATTCATCCACGCTCATTTAGACGCCTAGCTTTGTTGTTTTTTTTTTTTTTAATCTTCTAGAATTGATGTATTTCCCATAAAGTTCAAATTTAGGCTATTCCAAGAACTTCAACTTCTTTATTAATGTTATCATCCTTAACAAATCCAGAAAACTTCCTAACATCAATGCAATGACTTGTCCATTCCTCAATTTCCAAATGCAGTTCAGAATTGGGTTGTGGAGGCGATTTAGCAGTGAGATAAATTTTCACATAAAACACAGAACCATTGGCAGTTGTCAACTTAATGTTGGTTAAGACTAACGCAGTCACAGGAAATTGAGCTACTACAAGTTTACGTTGAAGGCTTAGCATTATTTTGATGTAAAATTTGATCATTTGTAATTATGTTGAAAACTTAGATTTATTATGTTTCCATTTATTTGGAGGTTGTTAAAATTTGATCATTTATATATGAAATATTTTGTATATTCAATCTTTTTGGGGAAAAAAAGGACCCGAATATTAAATAATTATTTAGTTTTTTGAAAAAAAAAATGAGGATCAAGTCCCCATTTTAATTCTATTTAATTTGGACATTTTAGGGGACATACCCAAACTATCCCCAATTACAATTTTTTCGGGTAAGGGGTAGGTTTAGAGATTGCTTCCAAATCAAGTTCAGGTTCGGGGATCATGATCCCCGCCCCAAACCCACCCTATGACTGCTTATATATATATATATATCAAAAGAAAATAAAGCAAGTAATGTTCTTTTTTTTTTATGACATGAAATTATTGTGTTCAGTGAGTTCATATACATACATGATTATTGATTTGTTTAAAAAAACAAGAAAATGATTGATTATTATCATTTGGGACCATATAGTAAATTATCATGTGGGTCATATACTTTTGATATTTATGTTCTTGGCCTATAACTCTAAATCTATTGCATATAAGTCCTTGACTAAAGAGTCAAATGACTAAAATGCACTCAGGCCCCTGATGTTTATTCAAATTATTGTATGGTTTTCAAATGTTATAATTTTATTAATTATGATTTAAAATTTTTATTGGGACCTGAAATTTTAATTATTAAAATAATAACCTAAATATTGTGTCAATGATTAAGGCCAAATAACAAAATAACAATAATCACATGTTGCTCGCAAGATTATAGAAATATTTGCATATTTAAGTACAAGTTGTATTATGTGTGAAATTCCTTGGTTTTATTAAAAGATATGGTTTCAAAAAAATAAATTATTTGATAGAAAAATATGTTGGGGTGATGGTGCAACTACAATTATTATCCTTCAATTTTGATTGAAGCTAAGGTAAATATTGTACTAAGTCTTATAGACCTAATTGAAAGCTCTGGAAGAGTTATGATTCTATAAGTTTATGGAACTAGATAATATGTCCATGACGCCTTGTATTCACCCAGATCAAAGAAAATCAAATATCCATGAAGGATAAATCGAAGTTTACAGTTTTCCCTTAAACAAGTGGTTTATAATTATTAAAGACATGATTGATTTTTACTCTTGCAGCGTATAATTTGGTTCTATCTTAAAGATATCCTCTAGCTGAAATTGTGTGATGAAAAAAAGGAGAAAGTTTTTGTTGCGAAACTATTAGAATCATGTCATAAAGAAATTGAAGAATGACACATGGCTATTGTAGCAGACTGTTGTCCATGGAAAATGAGACAATGATGGATTGGAGAATTCTTTAAAAAAAAATTCTCATGAATATGGCATGATATAGTTATCCAACTGTGGTATGTTAAAATAAAACCATTAAAAATTTGGAGGTATAAATTGTACTGGTGATTAAAATCCAATATTACTTGAAGCAAAATGGGCACATTATATTTGTTTTGCAAATACATATTAAAGAAGCTGGAAGCCTTCCTAATTTAGTTGCATTATACAACTATAAATGCATATGAAATCTATGCAATAATGAATCGAGTTCAGAAGAAACATTAAATCCAATATTTTGTGCTTCTTGCTAGTGTCTTCACACTCCTTGCCATCACCTAATAAAATTGATTTTGAATCTCCAGAAATTTTACAAACAATCCAAAGAGATATTTGTTGACATATTTAACTATACAGTAACACATTTTTTATGGTCTATGTTGATCAATATAATGGTTACTTTTTTATTTATTATATACAAGTAACGTGGTATTAGCAAGATTGTTTGTGTAGATAATTAGGTTATATGCACAATTTTCAGATTATTCAACAAGGCCATTTGTCTAGGTAATGCTGATGAGTTTACTTCTAAAACATTTGATTTGTTATAAATTTGAAAGAGTAGTATGTTTTAAATTTGGAAGCAAATCCTTTAGAATTGGATAAGAAAATTTGTAACAAAGCTTTTATTTATAATATTACAATATTGTAGAGTTTTTTCAAAGAAGATCAAAGACAAAGGAAGGTAAGCTCATTATATCAAGTTCTCCATTTTGTTCAAAAACTACATCTATATACAGTTGATACCTTAATGGAGTGGGTGACAAAATATGTCTATAAAAATCAAAATGTTGAATCCACTTTCATAATGGTGAACCCATTAATCACAAGTGGTGTTTCCACAATAATTCATAATACTCCTCCTTGGATATCCACCATTTAATGGATCATATAATAACAATGGATGTACTTTTAAACTGCCTCGTTAAAACCTTTGCCAGTAAAAACCTTTGCCAGTAGAAACCCAATAGGAAAACCTGGTCAAAAAGAAAAAAGAGAACAGTGTACATATGTCCAAATTCCACTCCTCCTTATGAGTGCTCCTCCTCATGGCAACATGTATTAATCTGATAGTTTATTGAAGCGACGCATGCCAATGCCATATATTAGTTTCTCAAATGTAGATGTAGGTACAACTTTTGTAAATAGGTCAGCTAAATTATCTGTGGAGCTTATTTGTTTGATATCAATCTTCTTGTTCTGTTGGAGCTCATGAGTGTAGAAAAATTTCGATGAAATAAGTTTTGTTCTGTCCTCTTTAATGTATCCTCCTCTAAGTTGAGTTATACATGCAGCATTATCTTCATAAATCACTGTTGGGATATCTGAACTTGAAGATATTCTACACGTACTTTAAATATGATGGATTACAGATTGCAACCATATGCATTCTTGACTGGCTTCGTGTAGTGCAAGAATTTCAGAATGGTTGGAGGATGTTGCAACGAGAGTCTGTTTTGTAGACTTCCAAGAAATTGTTGTACCATTGAAAGTGAAAACGTATCCTGTTTGTGAACGAGCTTTATGGGGATCAGATAAATAACCTGAATCATCATAACCAACAAGACCTAGATTTTTCGTTAGTTCATTAGAATAAAATAAACCTAAATCAATTGTTCCTTGAAGATAACGAAAAAATGTGTTTGACACCATTTCAATGTCTTCTGGTTGGTTCAAAGCTAAATCGAGCTAATAGATTAACAAAAAATGTTATGTTTGGTCTAGTACATTGTGCTAAATATATCAAAGCACCAATTGCATTTAGATATGATACCTTAGGACCAAGTATATGTTCATCATCTTCTTTAGAACATAATGGATCTTTTTTAGGATCAAGAGACCAGACTACCATTGGGGTACTTAATGTGTAAGCTTTATCCATGTTAAAAAGTTTTAAAATTTTCTCAGTATAAGTTGACTGATGGATAAATATACCATTAGGTCTGTGCTCGGTCTGCAGCCCGAGACACTACCTAGTTTTCCCCAAATTTTTCATTTCAAATTCATTTTTCAAACAAACAGCGGTCTTTTGGAGCTCTTAAGGAGTTCCTATTAAATTCAAATCACCAACATAAACTGCGACAATAGCAATTCCAGATTTTGATTGCTTGACAAAAACACATGGACAGATGGGATCATTAACATATCCTAATTTTATCAAGTATTCACTGAGGCGATTATACCACATGCGTCCAGATTGTTTTAATCCATATAAAGACTTTTGTAGCTTTATTGAATACAAACCACGATGTGATGATTGACAAGATTCTGGCATTTTAAATCCTTAGAGATTTTCATATATATATATATACAAGTAACCCATATAGATAAGCTATCACCACATCCATGAGACGCATATCAAGATTTTCTGATACAACCAAACCAATTAAAAATCAAAATATAATTGCATATATTACTGGAGAGTATGTCTACCAGGTCTTTGTGAGAAGCCTTGTGCAACAAGTCGTGCTTTATATCTTACAATTTCATCATTTTCATTACGTTTCCGCACAAATACCCATTTGCATCCAAAAACTTTGAAATAGCCAATATTGGATTTTCTATCTTTTCAAAGCTCATATGGAGTTTTATTAAGATTAGATCTAATTAACACCTGATTTAAAACATAACATGCGGTGTTAACGGCTTCGGCCCAAAAATATTTTGGTAAATTATTCTCATTCAACATAGTTTAGCCATTTCTTGAATAGATCTATTCTTTCTCTCAACAACTCCATTTCGTTATGGAGTTCTAGGTGATGAAAATTGATGCTCAATCCCAAAATCGTTACAAAGATTTTCAAAGGCATGGTTTTCAAATTCTCCGCCATGAACACTTCTAATACAAGTAATGAAATAACCTTTTTCATTTTGAACCTTTTTACAAAAAATTCTAAATGCATCAAAGGCATCATCTTTATTAGCTAAGAACAATACCAGTGTGCATCTAGAATAATCATTCACAATCACAAATGCATAATATTTCCCATTTAAACTAGCATGCTTTGATGGTCTAAATAAATCCATGTGAAGAAGTTGAAGTGGAAATATGATTTTTGTTTTTAAAAGATGTTTTGATTTGTTTTTCAAATTGACAAGCTTCACAAATTTTATCCTTTTGAAAATCGATTTTTGGAAGACTTTTGACTAAATCATTTTTAGAAATTTTTGAAATCAAATCTATGCTTGCATGTCCTAGTCTTCTATGCCACAACTAAATATCATCATACAATGCCGAAAAATATTTATCATTGGTAGATGCACATTCTATGTCAATGATATAAACATTACCACATCTATTTCCAACAAATAAAACCTTACCATCACATGAATTCTCAATAACATAACTAGATTTATCAAAAACAACTTTATAACCTTTGTCACATAATTGACTAATAGTAATCAAGTTGTGTTTCAAATTCTCAACCAAACATACATTCTCAATTAGAGTTGAGGATACTTTACTAACATTACCAATTCTGAGAATTTTTCCTTTTGAGTTGTCTTCAAAAGATACATCTCCACCATTTTCAATTTTGGCAAAGCTTGAGAACCATGTATAGTTTCCAATCATATGCCTTGAACAACCACTGTCCAAGTACCATTTATTTTTCTTTTTCTTCAAGTCCTGCAGAAAAAAACTCAAGTCTTAGGTACCCAAAACTTTTTGGGTTCTTGAGTATTAGTAATGGTTCTTTTTGGAACCCAAATGCATTTCATACCACAATATGCATTTTTTTTCACTAGACAACTATTTTTCATATGACCATCTTGATTACAATAATGACATACAACTTGACTATTTATAGATGTGCTCTTCGCAAAATAATTCTTATAATATTTTTGTTTCAAATTTGGCTTATAACCAATATCTTCTTGGTCAAACACCCATTTTTGTGAATTGAGCATGTTATCCAACATCTTTTGTCCATTTGTAAATTTTAGTACAATTTCATTTAGTTTATTGTTCTTCTTCTTAAGTACTTCATTTTCTTTTATTAACTCATCTACATGTGATTTTTCATGCTCATAAGTGCTTTGTTTACCTTTAAAACATGCAATCTTATCATGCAACATTTTAATCTCTAATTCTAATTCTTTTATCTTCTCATTATTGCATTTTTATAGGGCATCCTTTTCATTTGTAAGTTCTAGCATTTTCTTTCTAAGACATGCATTCTTTTTACCAATTTCATCAACTCATCATACAATTCTTTAAAAGCATCATACAATTCATCATAGGTAGGATCACTTACCTCATTTAGATCATCATCATCTCCTATTGCCATAAGTGCTAGGTTTGATACTTTTTGCAACTCTTCTTCATCACTTGAGTCTTCATCGATATCATCCCAAGTTGCAACCATGGCTTTCTTCTTGAGTTTGTTGATAAGTGGGCACTCCGATCTTATGTGGCCGGGCTTTTTGCATTCATAGCATATGATTACCTCTTTCTTCTCCTTTTGATTCTTGAAGTTTCTAAATTTTCTTCGCTCACCGATTTTCTTAAAAAACTTTCTGAATCTCCTTGCTAGCATGGCCAACTCCTCATCATCCGGTTCACTCTCTCATTCACTCTCATATTTTGAAGCTTTGAGATCAATGCTTTTCTTCTTCTCCTCATGCCCTTTCTTCTCTCGCCAAATCCTCTTCATATGAAATGATAGAGCCAATTAAATCATCAAGAGCTAAAGTATTTAAATTTTTGGCCTCTTCAATAGCAGTTCTCTTAGGTCTCCATTCTTTTGGAAGTGACCTAATGATTTTCTTTACTTTCTCACTATTTGAGAAGGATTTTCCCAAAGCTCCTAAGGCTTTCACTATATCGATAAATCTAGTATACATAAAGTACACACTCTCATTTTGTTCTATTTGGAATAATTCATATTGTCTAGTGTACATATTAATTTTAGACTCTTTCACTTGATTAGTCCCTTCATAGACAACTTCAAGTTTATGTCAAATTTCATTTGCACTTTCACAACTAGACACTTTATAAAATTCTTTCTTATCTAGTGCACAAAATAAAACATTCATGGCTTTGGAATTGAGAGAAGCTTTTCTCTTTTCTAATTCATTCCATTCCCGTGAAGGTTTTAGAATATCTTCCCCGACTTCATTTTTAGTCAAGGGCATAAATGGACCATTACATACAACTTCCCAAATTTCATAATCTAGTGTCTGTAAATAAATTGTCATCCTAGTTTTTCAATACGGGTAATTATTTCCGTCAAAGAAAGGTGGTCTAGTTGTGGACTGTCCTTCCCTAAAGGTTGAATCATTTTGGGTTGCCATGGATCTTTTACTCTAGACGGTTAAGTCCTAATAAGAGAACCAAGCTCAGATACTAAATAAAATTCTAGTTATGCAACCTAGGGTGAATTGGGATTCTAAAATTTTTTCAATTCTAAAACAAAACACAATTCAAATCTAAAATGAATTTAAAGCAATAACGAATAAATCGATCACAATATAAAAAGATAAGGGAATAGGCATTCAAACACGATGATTTTTACGTGGTTTGGCCAACCTCACCTATGTCCATGCCTCCAAGCTTTCTGAACTTGAGATTTCCACTAAGTAAGCCTCCAAGGCTTCAAATGCTTACAATTGACTTCCAAAGTGTCAATAAACCTTTACAACGTGAGATTATCCCCAATCTCTTAACCCAAGTGTATCCCAACACTTACAATCACTTAAAACAAAAGATTATAACTTGTTTCTCCCTCACACAACATTTAAGATTACAAATCAATGCTCAATGTGTGAATAGATGAAGATTAAATGTGTTTTAAGCTCTAAGAAGATTGTATTCTCGGATATAAGCTCAATGATACTGTTGTGATTAGCCTTTGTTAGAATTTGAATGAGCTTATTTCTAGTTGGAGCTGAAAACTAGCCACATAAATCAAGTCATCTAAAACGGTTCGCCGTTACCCATTATTGATTAACCATTTATTCTGAAAAAAGTTACCGTTGGGCCAATTTTCAAATAAACGGTTTCCGTTTAGGATTACCCTTTCGCCGTTAAATTCCAGAGACCTGCAAGATAAACTTCAGTTATCCGTTTTCACTAAACGGTTAAAGAGTAACACGAAATGCCATTCTGGAATTTATCAGTTAACCGTTTGTCATTAACGGTTCGTCATTTATTTCCAGTAACCTGCAAAACACATTAGCCTTATCCGTTTTCACTAAATGGTTAACGATTAGCACGAAATGACATTATGGAATTTATTGATTAACCGTTTTCCATAAACGGTTCGTCGTATAATTCTAGTAGCCTTCTTAGCATATTTGGTTTCTGTTTTTCTTAACCGGTTAAAGCTTAAGTAATTTGTTACTCTCTGATTTAATCGATTAACTCGTTTTCAAAATAAACTGTGAACCATTTATTTCTAGAATCACAGTTTTATCCAAAAATTGCTGGAAGTTATTTTTTTAGTTGAAGTTTAACAGATATCCATATTTCATGAACATACTTAAGAAAGATTATAAGACTTTCTTTTACTAATGAATAGCTCCAACAATTTAATCAATAGCATTTAAAGTTTGTTATAATCAAAATCAATATTGTGAACATATACATGTTAACAGTTTAATTATTTTTAATTTTCTCAGAACACCATCTTTTGAACCTATTAGTCTACCACGCTTTTGGCGTGACACAGATAATTCCTCAGTTGCACTTTTCATCAATTGTTCTTTAGGTACAATGACTGGACCGAGTATATTAGCCGTTAGTATATATGATTTGGTTACTTTTGCTGCATCTGTAAATGCATCTGACAATTGGTTTGCAATTTGCTGCAAATGAATTATCCTTTGCACTTCATTTTCACTTTGAGATGTACGTGGATCTAAATGAGATAGATGAGTCACTTTCTATTGAGGATCATGTTTAACGTCATGGACCTTTTTTCTTTCTCCCAATGAAGGAAAATTTATCTAGTCAAAACGAAAATCTACAAATCGTGCAGTAATACATCACCCGTCAATGGTTCAAGATATCTAATAATAGATGGTGAGTCAAATCCCACATAAATTCCTAAACGTTGTTGGGGTCCCATTTTAGTACGTTGTGGGGGCGCAATCAGCACTTGTACTGCGCAACAAAAAATGTATAAATGGGATAAATCTAGTTGATGTCCCAATACCAATTGCAATGGGGAATATTTATGATAGGCAGTAGGCCTCAAGCGAATTAATGTTGGAGCATGCAAAATAGCATGTCCCCATGTCGAAATAGGTAATTGACTTCGTAATAATAAAGTTCTGGCAATTACCTGAAGATGTTTAATAAGAGATTCTACTAATCCATTCTGATTATGTACATGTGGTACTGGATGTTCTACGTCAATCCCAACTATCATGCAGTAATCATCAAATATTTTATAAGTAAACTCACCAGCATTATCTAGACGTATAGTCTTGATTGGATAATCTGGAAATTGTGCACATAATCTAATTATCTCATGCAAGCAATCTTGCAAATGCAACGTTATGTGTAGATAATAAATAAACATGTGACCATCGTGCAGAGGCATCAATCAAAACCATAAAATAACGAAATGGTCCACTTGGCGGGTGAATAGGCCCACAAATATCTCCTTGAATTCTTTGTAAAAATGATGGAGATTGAGAATTAATTTATCAAGTGATGGTCTAACTACCAATTTTCCTTGTGAACAGGCAGTGCAACTATACTCATTTGACAATAAAATGTTCAAATCTTTCAATGGATGTTCATGAGAATTTTCAATAATTCTACGCATCACTGTTGATCCAGAGTGACCAAGGCGGTCATGCTAAAGTATAAAAGATTTTGAATCATATAACTTATTTTTTATAACTGTGTAACTTTCCATTGATTTTATCGTCGTATAATATAAACCAGATGAGAAAGCTGGAAACTTTTCCAATATCTTTTTCTTTCCAGACATGTTACAAGTAATGTATAGATATTCTATATTATTCTCATTCATTGTTTCTAAATGAAAATTATTACGACAAATGTCTTTAAAACCAAGTAAATTTCTTTTTGATTTAGGTGAATACAGAGCATTATGAATATTCAATTTTGTACCTTTTGCTAATATGATCATTGCTTTTCTAGTACCTTCAATAAGATCTACTGGACCTGATATTGTATTCACATTTGCCTTAATTAGATTTAGATTTAAAAAATACTTCTTGTTTTGAAGAATCGTATGTGTAGTTGCACTATCAACCAAACATATTTCTCCATCAAACATTTTATTGAAATCCATATCCTTAAACAAAAATAAAAAGGGAAATACATATTAGATAACACGAAAAATAAAAATTACATGAATAAACATAAAGCACAAATAAAATTTTAAATGTGATGAACATTTCCATCACCAATCAAGTGATCAATTTTTCCATCCTTGTCTTCAAAGAAGTCTGAAACATCAAGATATGTAACATCCACTGGATCCAAGTCATCAACATAATTTGTTTCAATATTCTTTCCTTTTGATTTTAGGGATGCCTGAAACATATCCATACGATGTCTGGGAGTACGACATTGTCTCCAAAAATTACTAGAAATTCTACATCTATCACAAGTGTTTTCTTGAGTATTATGTTGGTCCTCATTTTTCCCATTTTTGTGGTTTTTATATCCACCACGAGGTCAGTAATAATGATTATTATTATGTCCTCGGCCTTGATAATAGCCACGACCATGGCCACAACTATGTCTACGGCCACAGGTATGCCCACGACCACGCCCATTTTCATAATTGTCTTCATGATCATGTGAGACAGCATTTACTTCAAAAATTGATTTTGTACCAGTAAGATGGGCTTGATGATTTTTCATTAATAATTCATCATTCTTCTCTGCCACAAGAAGGCATGCAATCAAGTCAGAATATTTTGTATACTAACAAGCTCTATATTGTTGTTGTAAAACCATGTTGGAAGCATGAAATGTTCTAAATGTTTTTTCCAACATATCCTCATCAGTAATATTTTCTCCACACAGTTTTAATTGTGAAGTAATTCTGTACAATGCAGAATTATATTCATATACTGACTTAAAGTCTTGTAGTCTAAGGGCATTCCATTCACTACGAGCATTGGAAAGAATAACTGACCTTAAATGACCATATCTTTCGTACAAATTGCTCCACAGGACATATGGATCCTTTATAGTGAGATATTCCATTTTAAGTGCTTGGTGGAGATGATGCCGTAGAAAAATCATGGCCTTGGCTCGATCTTGAGTGGATGAATCATTATTATATTTTTATCGTGTTACTAAGGGCCATAGCATCAAGATGAATTTCGGTATCTAGAATCCAGGATAAATAATTCTTGTCTGATATATCCAAAGCATTAACTCCAATTTTGTCAATTGAGACATTATCACAAACAAATAAAAAGATATTAGTATAATAAATATTGAAAAGAGATAAGAATAATATATATATATATAAGAGTAAATGGATAGAATAGTTCTTGTACCAGGGCAAAATTTGTGCTAATTACATGTTATAAATTTGAAAGACTAGTATGTTGTAAATTTGGAAGCAAATCCCTTGGAATTGGATAAGAAAATTTGTAAGAAAGCTTTTATTTATAATACTACAATATTGTAGAGTTTTTTCAAAGTGAATACAAGTTATGCAACCCAAGGGGAGGTGAATTGTTATTTTAAAACTTATTCTAATCAAACCAAACAACAATCCAATCTAATGTCTTAATAAATTCAAAAACAATAAATTCAGTGAAAGCACAATAATAAATTAGCAGGGAAAAAGAAAGCAAACTCAAGGATTTTTACGTAGTTCGGCAATCTTCGCCTACGTTCACGCCTCCAAACTACCCAAACTTAGGGATTTCACTATCCAAGCACTTCCAAGGCTTCAAAAGCTTACAATTGACTTCCAAGGTGTCAATGAACCTTTACAGCAAAGAGATTATCTTACAATCTCTTCACTCAAGTGTCTCGCACACTTAAACACTTACAAATTTGATGAGGAAATAAAAATTACAACAAAAACTCTCTTAAAGAGTAGATATACAAATTGAAGAAAAAAGATGATTTAATGTTTGATGATTTGCGAAATGAGAGCTCAATATATGTTGGGTGTTTTTTTGTTTTTGCTTGCTAGAAAACTTAAAAATGAAGTGGATTTGAGTTTATATAGTTTGAACTCAAAAACTAGCCATTATTTGTTTTCTGATGATAAGCGACTTGCTGATTTTGATATCTAGTTAGCCGTTTTTATTTTACTGTTACAACAAATATTTGAATTTTGAAGATCCGGTGTACCACTTTTGAAATTCGGGTAGCCTTTTTTCTTTCAGTAAGCTACTGCCCAAATCTAGTCTACCACTTGCCAAATTCGGTTAGCCGCTTGCTACAGTGCCGGCTTCAGTGACCTATTTTTAAAATTATAATTTTACCCTAAAACTTTCTATAACTGTATTATGGCCCAAAATATTATAAAATATTGTAAATAGGTCCAATTTTAGAATTTCTAAGTAATGCTTTCTTAATCCCAAAATTTTATAAAATTATGATATGGCCCAAAATAGGTAAAATTATAGAATGACCTAAAATATTTAAATATTTTCAAATAGGTCCAAATCTGAAATTCAAAACAATATTTATTTAAAAACAAAGATGGCAAAACTCTTTCATTTTAGTCCATATCTTGAAAACAATCTAATAACATAAAAATCATTTTCTTGCTATAACATCACAATATGTAAATATTTGTTTATCCAAAACATGTGGTTTGTTATCATCAAAATCAATATTTATAGCCTTATAAAGCTAACAAGAAGATCAATAGAAAAAGGAAGGTAAGCTCATTATATCAAGTTCTCCATTTTGTTCAAAAACTACATCTATATATAGTTGATACCTTAATAGAGTGGGTGACAAAATACGTCTATAAAAATCAAAATGGTGAATCCACTTTCATAATGGTGAACCCATTAATCATAAGTGGTGTTTCCATAATAATTCATAATTGATTATTATTATGTGACAACAGACTAATGTAAAACACCTAGTACCACATGTGCATACTCATGATGGATTAGCATTATCTCTCATAAAGCACCTAAAGGTAATTGCTAGAACTTAATTATTATTAAGTCAATTACCTATTTCGATATGGGGACATGCTATTTTAATTTTCATGCTACAAATTGATCCGCTAGGGCCTATTGTCTATCATAAATTTTCCTCATTGCAATTGGTATTAAGACATTAATATTGTATATCCCATTTATGCATTTCTAGTTGCATCTTTGCAATGCACTAAGATGGGACCCCAACTTGGTATGTGGGATTTGACTCACTATATATTATAAGATATTTTGAAATGTTAATGGATGATTGTTTACTGCACGATTTGTGGATTGTTATTTTGATGCGATAACTTTTCCTCTACTAGGAGGAAAAAACGCTATATAAGTTTAAGAATGATCCTCTAGGAAAAGTAACCCATAAATCTCATCTAGATCCATGCATCACTCATTGTGAAATGAAATACAATGCGTAGCTTATATGCAGTAGATTGAATAACAATTATTATGCTCATTTATAGATGTGATAAAAATAACCAAATCATATATTCCAATTGGAAAAGTACCTTCCCAGATCATTTTTTGAAAATAATTAATGGAATATGCAGCTGAAGAATTGTCTATGGCACGCCAGAAGCATGATAGACTATTTTAGTTCAAAAGATATTGTTATGCTAAAAAAGAAAAATAGTCAGTCATGGTACTGCTGCAAATAAATTTGAATGAGCAAATGACTCTTAAAAAGAATGGTATATGAAAAGAACAAAACCAGGGCAATATACAACTTAATGATAAGATATAAAACCTTGAAGAGGCAATTGAATCTAGAAATAATGAGATTTTTATTAACTATACTCAGGGTAATATTTTGAAAAGGCAACTGGTCCTTACTAAGACTAAACACTTTGAAATACATGTTGCAGAGGTACATGCACAAGATGGGATATAAACCCGTAAAGTGGTTGGAAATAAAGAAGTGTCTATAAATTTTATGCACACGAACAAGTGAAATCGTAAAGAAATTGTCATTAATAATGTGTTTACATTTATAGTAGGTACTGACATTGTAAATGATCATGATCCGTAAACCACTGTTGAATGTAGACTAAGGCATGATTGGCCTAAATAAAAAGAAACAATCCAGGCAAAATTGACATCTACAGCCAAATTTGAAGCATTTGGACCTGTAGTCTAAAAACCTGAATGTTTCAAATCTATTGGGTACAAATGGGTATTTGTATGAAAACAAAATGAAAAAAATGAAGTTGTGAGATATAAAGCACAACTTGTTGTACAAGGGTTCTCACAAAGACCTAGTATTGTTTATAATGCGACATATTCTTCTGTAATGTGTGCAATTACATTTTGATTATTAATTGGTTTGGTTGTGTTAGAAAATCATGATATGTGTCTCATGGATGTGATGACAGCTTATTTATATAGGTCACTTGGCACATACACACACAGAGAGATATATATGAAAATCCTTAAAGGATTTAAAAAGCCAGAATCTTGTCAATTAGCACAATGTAGCTTGTACGCAATAAGCTATAAAGATCTTATATGTATAAACAAATTAGATACATATGGTATAATCGCCCCAGCGAATATTTGATAAAAGAAGGATATGTTAATAATCCTTCTATCTATGTGTTTTTATAAAGAAATTAGGATCTAGCATTGCTATTATCGCAGTTTATATTGTTTATTTAAATTTAATAAAAACTCTTAAAGAACTCCAAAAGACTGCTGATTGTTTGAAAAATGAATTTAAAATAAAATATTTAGAGAAAACTAGGTATTGTCTCGAGCTGCAGACCAAGCATAAAATTAATGGTATCATCTATTAGCCAACTTATACTAAGGAAATTTTAAAATGTTTTAACATGGATAAAGCTTACCCATTAAGTAATCCCATGGTAGTCCGGTCTCTTGATCCGAACATAGATCCATTCCATCCTAAAAAGGATTATGAACATAAAAATGGTCTTGAAGTGCCAGCTTTCAATGCAATTAGTACTTTGATGTATTTGTTGTAACGTACTAGATCAAACACAAGATTTCTATGAACTTGTTAACTGGATTGAACTTTAAACCAACAAGAAGACACTAGATTGATGTTAAACACATTTCTGTAATCTTGGAGGATCAATTGGTTTAGGTTTATTTTATTCTAATGAATTAATGAAAAATTCAGTCTTGTTGTTTATATTGATGTAAGTTATCTGTCTGATCCCCATAATGTTTGTTCACAAATGAGATATGTCTTTACTTTTAATGGTACATCTATTTCTTGAAAGTCTACAAAACAGACTCTCATTACAACATTCTTTAATCACTCTAAAATTATTGCACTACAAAAGCCAGTCGAGAATACATATAGTTGTGATTTGTAATCCATCATATTTAAAGTACCTGTAGAACATCTTCAAGTTTAGATATCCTAAAAAGAATATGTGAAGATAATGTTAATTGTATAGCTCGACTCAGAAGAGGAGACATTAAAGGGGATAGGACAAAACATATATAATTAAAATTCTTTTATATTTTTTAGCCCCAATAGAACAAGAAGATTGATATTAAACAAATATACTTTGTAGGTCATTTAGATGACATATTTACAAAGGCTTTACCTACATTTATATTTAAGGAAACAGTATATGGCATTGGCATGTGTTGATTCAACAAACAATTAAACTAATACGTGTTACCATCAGGAGGAGTACTTATCAAGATTATCACTCGTCAATAGGAGCGTAAGCTTACAATAGCAGAATCAGAGTAATATTGAACACATGTGCACTATAGTTTTTTTTCCTTTTGACAAGGTTTTCCCACTGGATTTTTACTAGTAAAGTTTTAAACAAGACAGTTTAAAAGCACATCAAATGTCATCATATGATCCATTAAGTAGCGGATATCCAAGTAGGTGTGTTATGATTATTATAGATTTTCCACCTCTTTACTTAAACCCTCTCATTTTCCTAAATTGTGAGTCATAAAAGCATATTACCTAAATTGTTTTATTATTTTATTAATATAATATCTGTGTTAACTTTGTCAACAATTGAGAAGCTTTGTTTTACTATAAATAGGCAGCTTCCCTGTATATAATATTATCCGACTTTGCTCAAGCAATATCACTAGCAAGAGAAAGAAATAAGAATTGTCTATCTCTAAATTTGGGCTATCAACACTTGATTTTCTTTGCGTAGTTTGGATACTTGCTCTTTATAACACTATCATCAATATATATTTTCACTTTTCGAATAGTCGATACGTGTAAAAACACCATTCTTGCTCATGCTTCTCAACTGGAACAGATATTGAACAAGTTACTAAAGGAGAATAATTTAGATTAGCCGCTTGGGACTCCCTTATCTCGGGCTGTGTGGTCGAGCCCGTCCATGACGGCGGATTGAGATTTTGATAATTGTTCCACGTGTTAAACCTTGATTGGGGTCTCAGCTTGATCATCAGAATCTTGTTTCCCGCTTAAGCATCTTGAGCATGATTATCATTTGTTTGATTTTGTTATTCCACTTATTTAATGAATAAAAGAAAAAAGATCCCCCCCTTAGCGAATGAAAGTAAAAGAATTTAAAATAAACAAGGCTTAGTAAATTTAGTCTTTTTTTATGTTTTTGCTGTTGGCTTTTTATTTATAAAAGACGTGATCACTAAATATCATTTAATAAATATTAAGGGGTGCATGATTAAGTCTTCTTCTTTTACAAATCGTTGTCCTTACTCTTAAACGCTCTCTTTAATCAAATTCCTCTGCAGGTAACGATATTTTTTGCTTGTGAAAATTGTTCTTAAGTATTCAAGGCGAATACAGAAGCTCATCAACGCTCTGACCTCAAATAATTAAAGAGGTGCAGTTTTTCTAAAACCTTCAATTAATTTCTTTTAATAACATAATCTCTGACCCCTAATCTTTTTAGTATTTCTTTTTAAGTTTCCATCTACTTTCCAAGAAAAAATTTCTATGGTTTGTTTGCTCAAGTTTTAAGTTATTGTTCATTGTTAGCATCTCTGTTTATACTAGCTATGGTTAATTTGTGGTTGGTTTTTATTTAGACACTTAAAATACATTTCTGTTAGTAGCAAAGACTCTGATCCTTAAGAAAGAGGAGAAAATTCTTAGTTCAAGTATCAGTTGGTTCAAGATCAATACTGCGATATTGTTTGCTGTCTTTTCTTTCTTAATCTTTCCTTCTAGTTCATTTTAATTTATTTGTTTTCCTTTCTTTGACATTTTTTCAATAGCCACAAAAAATATATATAAATTGTTAAGCAACTAGCAATGGCAGAAGTGGGTCTGGCTGCTTTTTCCAGCATTGTGTCAGAAGGTGCAAAGACACTGTTCAAACCAATTATACAGCAGATATCTTATTTGTTCAAATGCCAGATCTACATAGACGAGCTAAAAAATCAAGTGAGGCAGCTGGGATATAAAAGAGAAATGGTGCAACAACCGATGAATCAAGCTAGTCTACAAGGGGATGAGATTTATGAGGGTGTCACAAGCTGGCTAAATAGCGTTGATGAATTCAGTGAACGGGTTGCAAAGTCCATCATTGATGATGAAGATAGAGCTAAGAAGTCCTGCTTCAAAGGATTGTGCCCAAATTTGATTTCTCGTTACAAACTCAGTAAACAAGTTGCAACAGCCGCAGAAGCTGCTACTAATCTCGTGGGAGAAGGCAACTTCTGTAATGTTTCCTTCCGTCCTACTCCAAGGAGTACAGAACATATGCAAGTGAAAGATTGCGAAGCCTTTGATTCAAGAATGAAAGTATTTCACGATGTTATGGAGGCGGCGAAGGATGATAGGCTCAACAAAATAAGGGTCTACGGGATGGGTGGCGTGGGAAAAACCACACTAGTCAAGCAAGTTGCAAAGCAAGTGATGGAAGATAAGTCTTTCGATAAGGTCGTTATGGCTGAGGTAACACAGACTCCAGATCATCAGAAAATTCAGGATAAACTTGCTTTTGACTTAGGCATGGAATTTGGCTTGAATGAGAGTACATTCCAGAAAGCTTATCGACTGTGTGAAAGATTGAACAAAGAGAAGAAGGTCCTCATAATATTGGACAATATTTGGACAAAACTTGAGTTGGATGCGGTTAGAATTCCTTATGGGCATGTTGAGAAAGAAAGGAAGGATGATGAAAGCCGATGCATAATAATATTGACTTCTAGAAATCGGGATTTGCTGGAGAAAGATATGAAATCTCGGAAGAATTTCTTAATTGAAATTTTATCAAAGGACGAAGCGTTGCAGTTGTTTGAGTATGTAGTGGGTGATTCAGCAAAAACATCTGCTATTCAGCCTATAGCACATGAGATTGTTGAAAGATGCAAAGGATTGCCAGTTGCACTGAGTACAATTGCAAATGCACTGAAAAGTAAGAGCCTTGACTTTTGGAAGGATGCATTGTATCGGCTAAGAAGTTCCAATGCAAGAGAAATTCATGGAATGCGTGCAAATGTGTTCACCTCCATAGAATTGAGTTACAACTTGTTGGAAATTGAGGAAGCAAAATCTCTGTTCCTTCTTTGTGGTCTATATAGTGAAGGTCATGCTATACAGGTTCCTTTTTTATTGAGATATGGTATGGGTTTGTGCTTGTTTGAAAACGTTTACAGATTAGAAGAAGCAAGGAGTAGAGTGCATACGTTGATCGACATCCTCAAAGCTTCATGCTTATTGTTGGACGGTGATGCTGAAGATGAAGTGAAAATGCATGACATCATTCATGTTGTTGCTGTGTCAATTGCCACAGAGAAGCTTATGTTTAATATTCCAAATGTTGCCGACTTGGAGAAAAAGATGGAAGAGATAATACAGGAAGATCCAATTGCTATTTCTTTACCTTATAGAGATATTGAAGTGCTTCCTGAAAGGTTGCAATGTCCCCGTCTCGAGTTATTTTTGTTGTTTACAAAGGGTGATGGCTCCTTCCCTATCTCAATGCAAATGTCAGACCTCTTTTTTGAAGGGACGGAAGGACTCAAAGTTTTAGATTTTACCGGAATTCATTTCTCTTCATTACCTTCATCACTTGGTCGCCTCACTAACCTTCAAACATTGAGTTTACACTGGTGTGAACTAGAAGATATACCAATAGTTGGACAGCTAAAGAAATTAGAGATTCTTAGCTTTCGCAATTCCGATATTAAGGAGTTGCCACTTGAAAGTAGACTACTGACACGCTTAAGGTTGCTAGATTTGAGCGATTGTTGGAGCCCTGAGGTGATAGCGCCGAATGTCATATCAAAATTATCTCGATTAGAAGAACTTTATATAGGTGGTAGCTTTTCACAGTGGGATAAGGTTGAAGGAGGAAGTAATGCCCGTCTTGATGAGTTGAAGGAGTTGTCAAAGCTAACTACTTTGGAGATACATGCTCGGGATGCGGAAATTCTACCACAGGATTTGGTCTTAATGAAATTGGAGAGATACAGGATATGTATAGGAAAGGAGTGGGATAGCTGGTCTGTTAAATCTGAAACATCAAGATTTATGAAGCTCCAGAGGCTAGAAAAAGTTAGCATTCTTTTGCAGATGAAACTTTTGCTGAAGGGAACTGAAGATCTCTATCTACGCAAACTGAAGGGTATTCACAATGTTGTTCATGAATTAGATGAAGGGGAAGGTTTTCCAAGATTGAATCGTCTTCAAGTAAAAGATTGTTATGAGATTTTACAGATTGTCGGTTCAGTTGGACGGGACAACATTCGTTGTAAAGTTTTTCCCTTGCTGGAGTCATTGTCTCTTAGTAATTTGATCAATTTGGAGACGGTATATGACAGCCCACTCACAGAAGATCAATCTTTCAGCAACTTAAGGATTATAAAAGTAAAAGCCTGTGAAAAATTGAAGCATCTCTTCTCATTCTCCATGGCCAAAAACCTATTGCGGCTTCAAAAAGCGGAAGTGGTTTATTGCGAGAATCTGGAAATGATTGTCGGTAAGTGTTGAAATTAAGTATTGGTGGGATTATTGACTTCACCTCAATTATTTTGGAAAAAAGAAAAAAGATTAATCATATATTGTTTTTGTTTGCTTATAGGTCCTAAGAATCCAACGACTTTGGGATTCAAAGAAATCATTGTAGAGGATGATCCAGTTCAAAAGGTGATAATTTTCTATTTAATGATTAATTGATTAATCAATTAATTAATATATTCACGAGTAATCTTCAACCATAAAAAAAAAATTATCTTAGACAGTTGTAGTTGAAGGAACAAAAGCATAAGGTTTTGCTTTGCAGGTTATTTTTCCAAGCTTGGAGGAGTTGGAACTTAAGAGACTAGCAACCATTGACAAATTATGGCCCGATCAGTTTCAAGGATTGTCTTATTGTCAAAATTTAACAAAATTGACAATGTGGAAATGTGATCACCTGAAGTATGTGTTTTCATATTCTATGGTTAACAATCTTGTGCAAATCCAACATCTTGAGATTCGTAATTGTGAGTCAATGGAAAGGATAGTTGACAACACGAGGTTAGGAAGAGATGAAGGAAAGTTGATTGAACTAAAGGTTTTTCCTAAACTATACTCCCTGCAACTCACAGGGCTTCCACAACTAACAAGCTTTGCCTAGGACATTTCATTCACATTCGGTTGTTGAATTCCCCTCTTTGCTAAAACTTGAGATTATTGATTGCCATATTATGTTAAGATTTATCTCTACGATCTCATTGGAAGACAAAGCTCACACTGAAATGCAACCCCAACCTTTCTTTGATGAATAAGGTTTTTTTTTCTTAAATTAATTTTATTCACTATATTTAATTTCTCTTTTCCTTATTATCCATCATTAATTTATTATCCCATTAATTTATTAATTAATTTCATTGAATTTTTAACTTACAGGTAAGACTCCCTAGTTTGGAGTTTTTACATTTTAATAGGGTGAAAAACTTGACAAAAATATGGCACCACCCGCTTGCTTCAGAGTCTTTCAGCAAATTGAAGAATTTGGTGATATTTAGGTGCAATAACCTAATGAATATTTTTCCTCCATTGGTAAGGTTTCTATATTCTTTTTGAATTTTTATTTCAAAAGACATTTTGAAATCTACATTTTGAGTCCAATATTTAGGTTTGCCTGCATTAAAATCAATAATATAATTGTTTAAACATGATTCGACAATGTAATATAATTCAATTTAATTATTTTTTCTTAAATTTTAATAAATATAAATTTCAGAAATGAAAAGATATTGAGTCTCTTTTCCTTAATTCTTCAAATTTAATTAATATCTCTAGTTTAGTTATGAATTGATTATGCCTTTAGATAAACACAAATTTCCTCAAGTCTGGGAATACTTAACAAATATCTGCTCTACAGTAGTCCCATCTAAAAAAAATATTGAGAAAAAGGCAAAAAACAACATTATGGTCTAGTTTTTTAAAAAACATTAATATTGGAAAATTGAAAATTTATGTTTAAAAACTAGCATCAAGATGAAAAATGAATCTAAAATATTTAAAAATTACTTGAAACTCTTTTTACATTCTTAATACTAACAAGTGTAAATGCATTTTTATTTTCTTTTTTTTTTGAGATTTTTTTAAAACTTTTTTTGCCTGTTTTCTTTATCAAAAAATATCTGGTAGACATTCATGGTTTGCTATGTTCATAAGCATAATTATATAATTTAAACATGCTTTGAATCTAGTTGAATGCTACTCTTATATTTTTATTTTTTCAATATCCATACACACACATACACATACACATTGGCTGATTTTCAGGTTGGAATTCCCCAAAGTCTAGTGAATTTTAAGCTATCTTATTGCAAAAAGATAGAAGAAATCATAGGACATGTTGGAGAAGAAGTGAAGGGGAATCATATTGCTTTCAACGAATTAAAATTTTTGGAACTTGATAAATTACCAAGTCTTAGAAGCTTTTATTTGGAGAATTACACTCTTGAATTCCCATCCTTGGAACGATTTTCTATGAAAGAATGTCGAAATATGAAGACGTTTTCACAAGGAGCCTTATTCACACCAAAACTATGCAAAGTGCAAATGATTGAAAATGAAGAGGATGACTTGCACCATTGGGAAGGCAACCTTAATTCCACTATACAAAAGCAATACGAAGAAATGGTACGTATTAATCGATTTCACCCAAACTGATCATGCATCTCCCTTGCACTTGCACATTTATATTTACATTTGCCTTGCATCTATACATGAATATTTTTAGAATTTAAAACAAAAAGCTTGTAAGTTTAATATAGACCTATCCAGTATAGGACTAACCGGGACCTGTGCCCCAGCTAGCTTTTGGATTTTTTTTTATAGTCATTAAAAAAAAAGTATTTTATTTATTATTTAAGAAAGTGCCTGAACTAAATTATAAAATTATGAAAGTACCACGATTAATTTTTAAAAAATTCATGTTGTCCCTAGATTAAATGTCCAATTCTAAATAATTTGATCAACTATTAAAATATTATAAAACTTAACAGACAATAGATTATTAAGGTAAATTAAAAAAACCAATTAAAGACAAAACAAATTCACTTTACTCTTTTTATTTTTATGGCTTCTTTCCAATACTTTGAATTAAAAACATACTACCTATATTTGTTTGTCACGGTGTCAATGCCTGGATTTCATTCCAGTTCTCAGAATCAAAGCACTTTCCTTCAATTACTTAGTCTTTCAACATTGATTCGTAAGTTGTAAGTTTAATTAATTCTAATTTTCAATTTTCTAATTAATCTCCTATCTAGTCTTGAAATCCCTAATTTTATCATGTATTAATATTTGCTCTTTGTCTTGCCGTATATGAATATTTTCGTTATTATTAAAAGATTTTGTGAACATATTAAATAATAACTTAGTTTTGTATATTGAAAAATATATTTTTGATTATATTGATAATGAAATTTTGATACACTCTTTTCGACTTATAAAATCCTATCGGGAAATTTTCGATGAGAATAATTGTAATAAGTAAATCTATTAATAGAGTGTTAATCAAATGAACGCAAACCACGACTTTGCACATGGCAAGGTCCCATTTCAAGGTTTTGGGGCCCACAACATAGTTCCCCAAATGATAGCTCACCACACGTGCAGTCCGCACCCTTAATCATGTTTGATTTTTAATAGGAAAATGATATATTCCCCGGGTCAAACCTCGAATTAGTAAAACGGCGTCGTTTTAGCCTTTTTTTTTTCTTTTTGGTTGCATGAAGCGTCGTCGTTTTGGCTTGTAAAAAGTAAACAAACTAAATAGAGGAGGGCAGAGGAAGTGAGGAACGAACAGCAATGACGATTTTGCAGCAGCGAAGAGGGGTCTTCCTATTTGATTTTTCAGTCACCATTGTTAAATGAGGAACGAACAACAACGAAGACGATTTTTCAGCAACGAAAATAGCCTTTCTTATTTGATTTTTCAGTCACCGTTGTTAAGTGAGGAACGAACAACAACGAAGACGATTCTCCAGCAACGAAAACAGCTCTTCCTATGCGATTTTTCAGTCACCATTGTTAAGCTCTTCCTCTTCAATTTTTCAGCAGCTGTTTAAGTTCTTCCTCTTCAATTTTTCAGCAGCTGTTTAGGTTCTTCCTCTTCAATTTTTCAGCAGCTGTTTAAGTTCTTCCTCTTCAATTTTTCAGCAGCTGTTTAGGTTCTTCCTCTTCAATTTTTCAGCAGCTGTTTGAGCTTTTCCTCTTCGATTTTTTAGTAGCTATTAATACTTTCTAACATAAGACTAAATTTCGGCATTTAGTCAGCTACTGAAAAATCCGTACGCAAATGCCGAAACTTAGTCTTATGTCAGAAAGTATTAATAGCTGCTGAAAAATTGAAGAGGAAGAGCTTAAACAGCTACTGAAAAATTGAAGAGAAAGAACTTAAACAGCTGCTAAAAAATCGAAGAGGAAGAGCTTAACAATGGTGACTGAAAAATCGAATAGGAAGAGATGTTTTCATTGCTGGAAAATCGTCTTCGTTGCTGTTCGTTCCTCACTTAACAACGGTGACTGAAAAATCGAATAGGAAAGGCTGTTTTCGTTGCTGAAAAATCGTCTTCGTTGCTGTTTGTTCCTCACTTAACAATGGTGCTTGAAAAATCGAATAGGAATACCCCTCTTCGTTGCTGGAAAATCGTCGTTGTTGTTCATTTCTCACTTCCTCTGCCCTCCTCTATTTAGTTTGTTTACATTTTACAAGTCAAAACCACGACGCTTCATGCAACCAAAAGGAAAAAAAAAAGGCCAAAACGACACCGTTTTACTAATTCGGGGTTTGACCCGGGAAATATAGCATTTTCCATTTGGAAGATCTGGAAGTGAGGAATTGTGATTCATTAGAAGAGGGGCTTCATTTGGAAGAGCTAAATGCTGACGAAGAACATTTTGGCCCACTATTTCCTACACTTTTTGATCTAAAACTCATAGATCTCCCAAGACTCAAAAGATTCTGCAACTTCACTGAGAATATAATTGAACTGCTGGAGTTATCGAATCTAACTATTGAGAATTGCCCTAATACAGAAACATTTATCTCTAATTCCACATCTATACTGCACATGACAACAAATAATAAGGAACATCAAGAAATGACATCAGAGGAGAACTTCCCACTAGCCCATATACAAGCTCTCTTTGATGGAAAGGTGATTATCATCATCATCAACGTCGTCGTTGTCATCATCATTATCATGATCATTATGATTATTATTATTAGTAGTATTAGTTGTAGTAATGCTACTTTCCTTCACTTTCATTCGTGTAAATGTAATTTCATTAGAATTAAAATCAAATTTAATGACTCATTTTTCTGCTTGTTATCCTAATTTATATATTTGATTTAACACTATTACTGCTATAATTAACTAATTTACTTATAACATGAATTATAAAAATGTCTCAAGTTAATTAGATGACTAGTAACATGGGATGATGAACTATATACATATTGCTTGTTAGATCTCTGTTTTCTAAACTAATTCATACTGGATTTAGCATTGGATTTGTTATATGTGTTTTCAAGGGTAATTGATTTGATTTTTATTTTTCGATTCCTTTTGAAAATGAAACTAATTTGGATATAAAATATTGTGATCAATCTTGTTCATGAAATATGCTTAATTTTGTTGATTTTCAGGTTGCATTCCCCCGTTTGAATGCATTAAAGCTGTCTAGATTACCCAAAGTGTTGCATCTCTGGAGTGAAAATTTCGAATCCAACAAAGTTTTCACAAAATTGCAAACTCTAGAAATATCAAAATGTAGTAAGTTGCAAAAATTAGTAGTGTCTTCGTGGCATTTAGAAAATCTATGGGATTTGGAAGTATCAAATTGTCATGAGTTGATAAATTTGTTGACGCTCTCAACATCTAAAAGTCTAGTGAATCTTCGAAGAATGAAGATAGTTGACTGAAGAATGAAGATAGTTGACTGCAAAATGATCCAAGAAATCATACAATGGTAGGTTGGAGAAGAAGCGAAAGACTCTATTGTTTTCAAGTATTTGTGGTACTTGAGACTAGATTGTTTGCCAAGCCTAGCAAGCTTTTGTTCAGGTAAATTCACTCTTCAATTCCCATCCTTGGAACAAGTAGTTGTGAGACAATGCCCAAAAATGAAGATTTTCTCTCAAGGAGTTGCAAATACACCAGAGCTAAACAAAGTGAAACTCACCGAAGAAGATGAAGACGATAATGATGAAGGATGCTGGGAAGGCAACCTCAATGATACCATACAAAAATTATTCAATGAAATGGTGAGTATTAATTAATTAAGTGTTTGGCACTAGCTAGCTTAGTTTTATGAATAATATTAAAGCCTGAAACACTTTTATATTATTTTTTAGAAACTGAAGTGACATAATATGATTAGTTGATTGAAAATATATAGTAATAAAAAATAAATCATCTGAATTTTTTTTAACCAATCATATTATGTCATATTAGTTTATATAATATTGTTGGTACAAAAGTGCATGTGGCTATACTACGACTCTTGCTTTTTTTTTTAATTACTATTATTAACCCACACACATGTAGCATTAACAATACAATATGTACGGGTAAACATAAAATAATCCTTTTGTAAATGTATCCTTGCTTACACATGAATACTTACAAAATGTGCAGAATTCCAAAGACAAGATTGAGCCCACCCTTCAAGTACAATGAAGAAGCTATCTCAACTAGGCCAATCTCTTATATATGATTCAAGTACAATGATGTGAGTAAAATTACGATAACAATATCTTGATAAATATGAATTTTATAAATTACACATAAGATTAACACATGAAAGGTAAAATAAGTAAATTAATAAAAAAGTAGTAATTTAGTGTTTTGTAAATCAACATTAAATTTTAATTTAAAAAATAGATTATTTATTTAATTTCATCAAGCAAAGAAAATAATAATGAAACTCACCAAAGAAGAAGATGACGACGGAGGATGCTAGGACGGCAACCTCAATGACATCATATGACAATTGTTGAATGAAATGGTGAGTATTAATTATTTATTTGGTGCTAGCTAGCTTAGATTTATGAATAATATTAAAGCCTCAAACACTTATAAATTATTTTATAAAAACTGTTGTGACATAAAATAATTGAATGATTGAAAATATATAGTAATAAAAAAATAAATCATCTAGATCATTTTTTATTTAACTAATAATATTATGTCACCTCACTTTACATAATATTATTAGTATTATTTTATAACTATATTATTATTCTCGCTTTATTTTATTATTATTATTATTAATCAACACCCATTTAGCATTATCATAAAGGAACTTGCTACGTTACAGATTCTGTAACAAACAGATTTTGAAAAGACAAGTAAAGAAATTAGATTTTGCCACATGTACAAAGCGTAATGAAATTGAGTGGGCTTTACAAGTTCCTACCCGGTTGCAAAGTTTTAAAGCAACATATTGAAGGGTCCGGCTACTATACAACAGTTGCATGGTGCAACTGCTGCTTTTAATCATTGGATCCAAATTCTGATTGTCACCGCGAAATGGGATCCAGCGATAAACGCACTTGTAGGTTATCTACCATCAATCTGTTTGCAGAAGAGGGTTTGGCCCATATTGAAAATGAAGATTTCCATCTTCGTTTTCGACAGGGTAAAAGTATTTGAACTGTTCCTCTACACAATCTTTATAAAAAAATATTAGTATTTATTTAATTAGTTAAATAAATAATTTTATTTTAATAACCAATTATTTAATAGAATTAGTAATTCTAATGCAGAAAATTATATAATTAAGACATATAGCTCTCATTAATTAGTGTTTACTTAATTTTATAAATCAACTTATTCTTTATTTCTTTTTTTCTCATAAATGAGTAATAAAAAAATATTTCAGTGAAATATACATTTTTTATAGTGTAGTCTCAAATAATTTCATTGGTAATCATGAGACAACTTATTCAATAAATTTGAAATAAAATCTTATCATGAGACAAGTAGCTCATGACCAATTACCAATCTAAATATGGGACTAGAATAATAATCACATAATATAGTCAAATTCGCCCATATCATTTCTCTCAAATATAGCCTAAATGTATTATATTATATATCAAGATTAAAAATATGCCCTATCCATCATATCCGAAGGCGTGACCTAACAAGAAAAAATAATAATATTTAAATTATGGTTAATTGTATTAATTGTTATGTGTAAGACACTTGCCTTAATGTGCCTCACAAAAGATAACACTATTATTGTAAGAAAAAAAATACATGAGCTATAGTTAATTTTTCATTATTAAAAGAAATTCTTTTATTTTTTTAAAAAAAATAGAGTAGTGGACAAACCTCAAATCAATATTTTAATGTCATATTTTTCTACAATTTAAACTCGAGTAATCAGTTAAATAAAGACTACGAAGACATGTACGTGTAAGATACTTGCAATGTTTAATGCATCAACCATAATAATATTATTGTTATTAATACTACAAGGGGTTAATATTTTCAGCAAATTGAGTGTTTCATCCATGTAAGACAATTCCATTACCTTTATATCCCAACATTACATTTTCTTGTGGGGATAACTCATGTATAGGAATTATTATTAACACTTGTACAGTTGTACATATGAAATAATTATTTCATTATAAACAATCATCCTTCAACATAAACTTGTGCTTACAGTGGACAATCTTTCGGGACAGAGAAACTTTGACATCATCATTAATAACCTTAATAATATCCTGTGGGAATTTTTCAAACATTATTTTGGGTGTGAAAAGTTTGTGCATAATTCTAAATTTTTGCTGCATTTCTATGGCTAATCAAAAAAATAGTCCACAAGTAGTGTGGACAGAGGTAGGAAGAAAAGTAGCAAGTCGATTTCTTTTTATAAAACCTTTTCATCCGATTGCACTTTTATTTTGGCAATCTATTATCGCCGTTGGATTTCTATCATCAAATCTAACAGTTTAGCTTAGTTGGCTGTTACTAACAAACTATTATCACCCGCTCAATTTCATTACGCTTCGTACATGTGGCAAAATCTAATTTCTTTACTTGTCTTTTCAAAATCTGTTTGTTACAGAATCTGTAACCTAGCTAGGTGTTGGAAAAATATGCTCTTTAAAGCATATTTATATATTTATTGTAATAAATAATTTTTCTGATTAATAAAATAAATGAGGTATTTTATTTAAGTATCTTAATTGCATTAATATTTTGAGTAAAGTCCATTTGATCATATTATATGTATTTATGTGATCACCATGTGGATTCACAGAAGACATAAATACAAGTTATCTTATGATTAAATAAATTATGTTCGCAGTTGATAAATAAAGTTGGGCACTTTATTTAGGTATAGACTGTAATAAATTCATTGAATAGTTTGTCTTAATCATGTATGAATTTATTGATGTAGTACGACTACATTGAACAGGATCACATATGAGATTTAATTCATCTTGAAATGACTGTCAGACTTATTAAATCACATAGGCATTGATTTTACTGTAATCTTAATCTTGAGTTAGTTATGATTTCATGATTGTAATTGTTATTCCATTTGAGTTACCAATGGGCACGACACACACTTGTGATCAAGATTACCCGGTATCTTGGTGGAGGCAATTATGAGTATTGGAGTTATAGATTAACAATATAGAATTTGTACGACACATCTCTTGATGGGTTTTCGGCACTTGATCATAGAATTCTCTCAGAGGCAGTGTGTCAACATATTTAATATGTTGAAAATGATCATTAGAGAAAACCAATAAGTATCAAGGAACAAGATGTAATTAAATCGATTGGACAGTTGAGATATCGATTTAATTAATGATGTGGTATAAAGGATTATGCAGTAAAGAAATCAATGTGGCTTGGGCGAATTATTATTCGAGCATACAATTATGGAGGTCAGTTCCAATCTTATAGTGGAGTAGAATTGGAATTAAATAATTATATTTGTTTAATTACAAATTTAATTATTGTAGCCACTATTGTATGTTCCCAAATGATCCCCGGGTTACCTCATTTAATTGACAACACCATCACTGGACCCAAAAGCAAGAAAACTGGCGTATTAGGTGAAAATCATAATTATAATATTTGTTAAAGCCTAGTATGTTATATTCAAGTGTAAAAGGGGGCTTGTGATATTTTACAAGGTGGTCCCCTAGTTAGTTACACATTCTCTCTACTTTTACGTAAGGAGAGAAAGTATTTAATTTAAATATTTAAATATTTAAATTAAAAGAGGAATTCTATTTTAATTTAAAATAGGAATCCTAATCCTAACATACTAGAGTTTTTCATAAGATATTATAAAAGGGGTATTTTTCTCCCTTTTGGGATGTGATGAGAATTCCAGGATTTTAGAGAAAAATATAGAAGACATCTAAAAGACGCCAGTTGCAATTGGGAGTGGTGAAACAGACGCCCACACGTCCAGTGTTGATCGATCTTGAGTCATAGCCTGGAAGATCGTTTGGAGACGGAACTACAACTCTCAATCGTTCGTCTTCTCAGATTATCAAAGGTACGAATTTCTAGATTACTTAATTCTTATCTGTTGTATGAGATCGGTCCAAAAAGGTTTTAATTGAAAAATTAAAAAACCTGAATTTCTCCCTACACTAGGTCCTAAGATAAAATGTTTGATGAAGAATTTCATCAACGTGGGCCCCCATTCAAGTCAATTTTTTGTACAGTAACTAATTGATGTTTTCATTAATTTTGATATGAAATTCAAGTATGTTAATATCTAGTGGTACAAAGAATATAACTATTTTGTATATCAATTCTCAAATTTTCTAGCTAATTTACGCTTGCTTACACATGAATAACTACAAAATGTGCAGAATCCTAAACACAAGATTGAGCCCTCCCTTCAAGTACAGTGAAGAAGCTACCTCAAACTAGGCCAATTTCTTATATATGATTCAACTTAGTTTTCCTCTACTAGAATAATTTGGTCCCACATGTGTTTATTTAAGTATGATAATGGATTGGATTTGACCTAAAATCCATATGATCCAAATCCAATTGAGGCGTGGATTTACGGTAAATCTGAAGCAATCTGAAGCAATCTTAATATTTAGATCTAGATTCATCCTAGCTTACCTTTTAATTTAATTTTATTTTAAAAATTTCTTAAGAATTGTGTAATAATAAATGATAATAAATTTTATCGTAGCATATTAGTGCCATTTAGCATGTAATCTTAAAACCTAAAGTTAGTTTTGTAAATTTAAATGATAATAAGACAAAAAAAATTTAAAATTATAGATCTTGATCTAAAGCAAAGTAGATCCAACTCACACCTACTCTAGTGCCATTAGACAAAAATAGAAAATTATTTGTCATTAAATTTTTTAATTAAATAATTTTAAAATAAAATTTAAGCTTTATTTATTTAAGAAAGACATAAAAAAATCCACTTTTGTTATCTCCATATAAATCACACTTAAATAAGTAATTTATCAAACATATATTGAAAATTATTTGGTAATTGATTCATCTATAGGACAAAGTTTCGGTACCCCATGACACCATACCCCTCTTTTGACTTTTTTTTAATGAATCCTTTGATTTCTTTGTTATTTACAATTTAGTTATAACGGTAATTTTATTTTATTCTTCTTCACCTCTTCTCCTTATTCAGCCTGATTTTATTCATTTAACATTACTTCTACCCAATTTTCTCCATTTTAATGTTACTTTTGGACCGTTAAATATGAGGAATGAGAATTAATTATAATAAAATGATAAAGTTGCACCTCGAATAAAGCTCATCTAGTCCAAACAGAGTTTGAGAAGTTAGTACCAAAATATATTTTACAAATCTTTTTACATTCTTTCCTCTTATCAAACTACTTTCTTTTTCGAACAGGGCAAAACTACGTTACTAATAGGATAAGTAACCCCTTGCTTTGTCATTTTTTTTTCATTTAATTACAATACAGTCTATTTTTAATTAAATTTAATAGTATTTCTAAATTTTGATATTCAAGTCCCATTTGTTTTAATTTTTTATACTCATGCCACCGAGTTGACCATTAACAAAATTTTAGTAGAATGTAGAATTATCATTTTTTCCCTTACAAAAAAATAAATTAAGTATTGTTGATATTTAAATCATAAAAATACTCATAATACCACTTTGTAATTAAGGTTAGGTTATTTGACTTCAAAATACTTTTTACACCTATTTTTAATTAAATTTTCTATTACTAAAATCCCTATGAAATAATTCAATATTAAGGATAAGATATAAACTTAATTAATTATATTTTTTCTTTTATTCTTATCCTAATTTAAATTTAAATTTTATTTTAAGCTAAACATAATTCCGTTGTAAAAAAATAAATTCATTCAAAAAGAAAAAAGAAAACTAGTTTAAAAACGTAATGAAACAAAGGAATCAAATTGAATTACTATCCACATTGGTTGTTGGGAGGCCTTTAATTTAAGCAAGTTTTAGCATTAATTTTACGAGGCATGAGTTGGAATTTCATGGAATCCTTCAATGGAGGAATATTTAAAAGTCGCATAAACACTAGAAGCGTACATATATGAATAATTGCATGATGATCATTGTTAGCCTAAACTGTTGTACAGACTTTGATTTTGATAATAACAAACTACATGTTAAAGATAAAATGTTACAATTTCACTAGCTCTTGAAGGATAAAAATCATTTATGTGAAGGCACTCAAATGGACAAAGGCACAAAGCTCATCAAGTCAAGGACAAACCTCAAGGGTACGAGCTTAGGTGATTTCTATTGTTACATTTCTTGTAAAGATAGTATAATTGAATGTTTACATGATTAAGCATTTAAAAACTCAAATTATTTTTCATTAAATTTTAAACAAATCATTATCTTCATAATTTATAGATTTTTATTCTTAAAGGAAAAATGATTTTATGAAATTGGTTGTTTCCAATTTTATAGACTAAATTGAAAATTTTTTTGCGAACTTTGAAATCAGCAAGTCATGTTTGAAATTCTAGAATGGACCTATTTGAAAATTTTTATAAAGCTTTTGCACTATAGTATAATTTTAAGAGTTCTTGGGGCACAACTATAAATTTTGAAAAAGTTAGGGATAAAATTTTTCATTGTAGCTGCTTACCGTTTATGATTGGGCAAGTTTCTGGAATTACAATTGTAAACCATTAATTTCAAGTGGTAAACCATATGTGTAAAATTTTCAAATTTAAACATAGTCAAATAGTCAAGCGGTGAACCGTTTCATATGAAGCGGTAAACCGTTTCACATGAAGCGGTAAACTGATTATGCTCAGAAAGTTTACAACGGCTAGTTTCTCTCTTCAACAGCTAGTTTTCTTCTCAAACTATAAAATTCCAAATCAAACTCATTTCAAGAGCATTCTTTAATCTTTATCAAGCTTAAACTTTCTCATACAAATCATCTTGAGATTTCATTTTCTTATTCATATATATTGAATCATTATTGAGCTATCATTTACTTATATACTATTGTGAGAAGTGTGATCTTTGTAATATTCATTTCAACATAAAAAATGGAGTTATTATAAGCGTGGGAAACACTTGGGAAAAATGTGTGGGATTACCTCAAATTATAAAGGTTCATTAACATCTTGGAATTCAATTGTAAACTTTTTAAAGCCTTGGGATATAAGGCTTTGTTAGTGAAATCCTCAAGCTTGGGTTACTTGGAAGGATGGACGTAGGTAAGTTGCCAAACCATGTAAAATTATCGTGTTCATTTTCTCTGCCCTTAACTCTTTAAAATTACTTGTTGAAATTGTTATTATTATTAGTTGTGGTAGTTGTTGGTGTTGAATTGTGGTGTTGTTTTTTAAGAATTTTTTAAAAGTCAATTCACTCTCCTCTTGGGTTGCCTAGCTTGAATTTCAATCATGAATTAATTGTAAAGCCAAAGGTAAATGGCACCCAAAAAAATTAAAATAAGATATAAACATCCTCACTGAACAGTTAGCGCTAGTCTACATTTAATTGTTGTAAGTTTGCAACATACAACATAACTATAGAGCAATTATTTCTCCCTAACAAGGAAAAAAAAAAAGGAAAATAAAGAGATAACTCAATTATTAATGTTTTCGAGTTAAGGGTTTAATTTTTGAAATCTTAAAGCACTCTTTTGATCATCTTTATCGTCCAAACTTTGTAATATTATCTAGTACATAAAAGTTTAATTTTGATTAAAAAAAGAGAATAATTTATTATTCAAAAAATAAATGAAATTGGGGTTATTTTCGATATTATGAGGTGTGCATAGTCAAATTTTTATTTTTTAAGTTTAGGCTAAGGGTTTCTTGAGTAGGTGTAGAGATTAATTTGGTGGATTTAAATAATCTCATCTTATAATTAAATCATTTATATTACAAAAACAACCATTCATTAAATTACTATCAAGGACAATAGATAAGCAAATATAATTTACAACCATTTATTCTTTGCCTATGTTATATTTTATTTAACACATATATGTTAACATTTATGTTAACATAATGTTGATTTTGATGATAACAAACAAAATTAAGAATGATTAAGTTTTTGAAAGCTTATATTATTTTTCATACATTTTAAATAAATCATTATTTTCACATTATAAAGATTTTATATCTAATGGAAAAATAATTTTATGAAAATGGTTGTTTTTCAAGTTTATGGTTTAATTAAAAGAATTTTGAAATATTTGAAATCAATAAGTATTGCTTGAAAATTTGGAGAAGGACTTATTTGAAATGTTTCATTATATTTTGGTCATATCATAATTTCATAAAGTTTTGGGATTCACAACGTTTTATTTAGAAATTTTGAAATTAGACCTATTTGTAAAGTTTCATAACGTTTTGGGGCATCATACAGTTATATAAAGTTTTGGGGTCAAACTGTCATTTTATAAAATAGTTCACTGTTGCATTCACTATAGCAGATCATCGAAAGCGATTCTTCGAGATAACGGCGATCCGACATCTTGATAACGGCTCGCCGACATCTCCAGAATTGAAGATTAGCCTCTGGACACTAACAGCGATCCGATATATTGATAACGGTAATCCGACAATTTGAAAATCCAGCCCAACGGTCATATTGACCAGTCAAACGGTGATCCGACATTTAGTTAACGGCGATCCGACAGTGAGCAGAAAGTCAATAACGGCTAGTTTTCAACTCCAACTATAAATAAGCTTCCAATTCAAACAAGAAGAATCCCAATGATCATCATTGAGCTAAATATTGAACATACAACTTTCATTGAACTTTAAATTCTTGTATTCATCTTATTAATTCACACATTGAGCTTTCATTTGTGATCAAACACATTGTGTGAGAGAAAATCATTTGTAATCCTTTTTGTAAAATCAAATTGAGAGATTGTAAGTGTTAGGATACAGTTGAGTTAAGAGATTGGGGATAATCTCTTGTTGTGAAGGTTTATTGACACCTTGGAAGTCAATTGTAAGCATTTGAAGCCTTGGAGGCTTGCTTAGTGGAATCCTCTAGCCCGGAAAGCTTAGAGGCGTGGACGTAGGCGAGGTTGGCTGAACCACGTAAAAATTCCCGTGTTCGAATCTCTCTTCCCTTATCGTTTTATATTATGATTAATTTATTTGTTATTGTTTTAAATTTATTTTAGATTTTCATTGAGTTTTTGTTTTAAAATTGAATAATTTTTAGATTCACAATTCACCCCCCCTCTTGGGTTGTATAACTAGTATTTCAATATAGTCATTCCTAGAGATTCGGAAAAACAAAATCCCTAAGAGAAGGTTTATTTCAAGAATTTTAGAGAACATGGATGACAATTTTATAAACAATAAAATTTTAAGAGCTATAAATCTTTATTCAATGGCATCTACGAAAGAACAATAATACTTTTAAATCACACCACATGTGGACCAAAAAATCAATGGTGGGATTATTGTCGACGAAAAAATCTATTTCTAAACGTGATGGTTTTAATTAAAACTATTTTATTATTAGGTTTGAGTTTATGAAAAGAAGGGGAAAAAATAAAGGGCAAAGTTCATGTGTGGTAAATTGCTAATTAGGAATAAAGAAACAAGAGAAATGAAATTCAATTACCTTACAGAAAAAGATGTTTATATTAAAATAAAAATAATTAGTTAAATATAATTTAGGAATTACGAGACATTTTCATTACTATTATTATTGGTGTTGAACTAAATGATTATAGATTTTTTATTTTGATGATAACAAACTGTTAGCTTATATGGCTATAAATATTGATTTTGATGATAACAAACCGCATGTGTTGATTAAAGAAAATTGAGAGTAGTTAAAATAAAGTTTTATATATTGTGCTTTTAAAATAAGAAAATGATTTTATGAAGTTAAGTTATTTTCAAAGTTCTGAACTAAAGTAAAAGAATTTTACAATCTTTGTTTTTAATAAATATTGTTTTGAATTTCGGATTTGGACCTATTTGAAAATATTTAAATATTATGGGCCATTCTAAAATTTCACAAAGTTTGGGCGTGTTCATAATTTCAGAAAGTTTTGGGATTCACAAAGTATTATTAAGAAATTCTGAAATTGGATTTAATTGCAAACTTTTATAACATTTTAGGCCATAAATAATTTTATAAAATTATGAGGTCAATATGTAATTTTAAAAAATAATTCACTGTAGCAGTTACTGTAGCATCCGGCTATCCGGATGTCACTAAGTGGAAGACTGGATTTGGACAGTAAGTTACTGAAACAAAAGCAGAATTCTGAATATCAAAAGCGGCATTCCGGATGTTCAAAAATTCAAATATTTGCTGTAACGGTAACTTGAAGCGGAATTCCAGATTCACGAAAGCGGCATTCTGGTTATCACCAAAAAGCTCATAATGGCTAGTTTTTGAGCTCCAACTATAAAAACTCAAATCCAATTCATTTTCAAATCCCCAAGCAAGAAAAACAAAAAACACGCAACTTATCTTGAGCTCTCAATTCGCAAATCATTATTCATTGAATCGTTATTGTTCTTCAATTTGTTCATCTACTCTTTTAGAGAGTTTTTATTGTAATTTTCATTTCCTCATCTAAATTTTGAGTGTGTGAGACACTTGAGTGAAGAGATTAAGATATAATCTCATTGTTGTAAAGGTTCATTGACACCTTGAAGTCAATTGTAAGCACTTTAAGCCTTAGAAGGCTTGGATAGTGAAAACCTCAAGTTTGGATCGCTTGGATGCGTGGACGTAGGCGGGGATTGCCGAACCACGTAAAATTTCGTGTGTTTGTTTCTCTTATCTCTTACTAATTCATTATTGTGTTTTTATTGAACTTATTGCTTTTGAATTTATTAAGGCATTAGATTGGATTGTTGTATGGTTTTGTTATGATTTTTTTTAAATACCAATTTACCCCCCTCTTGGGTTGCACACTTGTATTTCACAAACCACGTGTCAAGGGTATATTGGTAAACTTATGTTTCAAATCTCACTGGCTCTTGAAAGACAAAAAGTCAAAAATCATTCATGTGAGACAAATTCAAAGTATTTAAATGGAAAAAGCCCAAAGCTCATCAAATTAGGAACAAACATTAAGGGTACTAGCTTAGGTAGTTCCTTTCGTAGTAATTCTTGTAAAGCTGGTATGATTAAATAAATGCACAATTAAGCATTTAAAAACTCAAATTATTAACATTGTTTTCATAAGATAAAGATTCTATGTTTAAAGAAAAATATGATTTTATGAAATGAATTGTTTTTCCAAGTTTATGGACTAAATTGAAAATGTTTTGAGAATTTTAAATTTAACAAGTATCATTTGAAATTCTGCAAATGTACCTATTTGAATCTTATAACATTTTAGGACAAAATTATAATTTTGGAAAACTTAGCAGCTAACCATCTCCTTATAGGGGCTAAACAATAACTTTGGGAGAGTTGCCGAAATGCAAAGAGCGAACTGCTAACTTCAAGGAGCTAGTTAATTACTTTAGGAAAGTTTCTAGAACTCAAACAATGAACCATTTATTATAAGCGGCTAATTGATAAATTTTTTAGAGTTTCAAGAACTCAAATGGCTAACAAATAAATTTTAAGTAGTGATATGGTTATACAAAATTTTCAAACCATTTCATAACAATAACTTGCCACGTAATCAAATGGCAATCGGTTTCAAGATTGATGGGGATCCAATAACTTCCGAAAAGTGAATAATGGTTAGTTTGCTTGCCTAAATTGTAAAAAGCCAAATCAAATTCATTTAAATTGCTGCTGCTACTTCTTCAATTTATATCAAGCTTAATCTTGTTCATAAAAATCACTCTGAGTTTTCATTTGCTTATTCATATATACTAATTTATCATTGAGCTATAACTTGCTAATATACTCTTGTGAAAGTGAAGAATTTGTATACTTCAATTCCACACAAAAAAAATAAGTGCTTGTAAGTGTGGGAAACACTTAAGAAAAAGGTGTGAGATCATCTCTAATTGTAAAGTTTTATTGATACCTTAGAAGTTAATTGTAAACTTCTTGAAGCCTTGGATTGTAAAACTTAGATATTGGAATCCTCAAGCACGATTTGCTTGGGGGTGTGAATGTATATAGGTTTTGCCAAACCAGTAAAAATATTGTGTTTGTTTTCTTTTCCCTTACTTATTCAAATTTACTTATTGTTGCATCTATTGTTATTAGTTAGTTAAGATACTTATTGGTATTAGATTGCAATATTAATGTTTAATAAATTAGCCGCCCTTTTAGGTTGCTTAGATAGAATTTCAATTAGAAATATTTAATTTAGCCCCCTTTTTGGGTTGCTTAGATAGAATTTCAATTGGAAATATTTAATTTAGGCATATACATGTTCACTTTGGTCATATATTATTATTAGTAACAAATTAATATATTTTTGTTATGTACTCTTTTTAACTAATATATTCAAATAATTCATTGTTTATTACATAGATATTATGTTATAAAAATATTTATTAACACATTTTTTTATGCATTTTAAAACTTTTGCATGAGATTATATTGTTGCCCATACACTAACACTCTTTATAATAGTCAAACTAGGCCAGGGATTTAAGTGTAAAAAAATTTAAAACAATGTAGACATAACTCAGCAATTGACGATGTTTTAATGGTGAAATCACTAAATGACAAAATAGGGGCACCTAACACCACTTATAAAGTAGCTGGACCTTCATCTATTATCTAAATTTAACAAGCACATAGTTCAATTATTTTCAGAATCTAATGCAATATGAAACATATCCTAAATCAACCCAAATTCAAATAAAATTAAAATGTGTTAGGGTTAGGCTGGGTTGGGTTGAAATGAGTTGGAAAGATTTTTGGTTGAAATAGGATCTAAATGGATTATATCCTGAACCCATCCAGAACCAGTAATCAAGATCGATTTCAATGTCACAACTGTTGAATATTTGATGGATTTTTATTATTTCGTTGAGAGAACTTTCATTCTTTTTTGAATTGTATTAATTATTTTTGGTAATATGTTAGTTAAAAGTCGAGAATTACGTTAACAAGAATCTCTTAATTTGATTCACCATAGTAATTAACCCAAAGTATAACAATTAGACCTCCAAAACGTGTATGAAATTACAATCGTGGAATTCGTTCTAGAAAAGTCGTGGGTAATATCGTTGTTCGTTCTGAGATTAAAAAAATATGGCTTGTAATCATTATATAAACTATTCAACTTAAAACCAATCATTACGAATAGGTTTACTTTTTAAAAATGTCTGAATTAGCTAGAGAGAGTGACGAAATAAAAACATAAAAGGTTGAAGATAATTGAAATAAAGTTTCTGAATAATGAAGTTTATTAAATAATTTTGATTTAACGTAGATGGGGTTTTGGCCCCCTTATATAACTGTTAGATTAATTTTATATTAATCTAATATTTGGAGACACACATGAAATAAATAAAATGTGTGTGCTATTATTTAATAAGCCAAGAATTAAGTGATCTAAGTTGAAGTTAATTAAATGGCTAAGGGTATAATTGTTGTGGATTAAATGCATAGATACCAGAATTTAATTATCACTTTAATGAGGGGCTGAAGTGATAATTACATAAGTAACTGAACGGTTTTCATTAGAAAACCAACAGTCACGTTATTTAATAACAAAGGGTTATGGTCCCCAATCTCTCTGAATCCTCTGTAATTCTCAAATCCTCTCAGGGAGAATTCTAAATTCAAGAGAGAAGAGAAGATTGGAAGTCCATCTCCTACACTCAAGAATCACTACGAATCACCATGGATTCAGGTATGCTTCCGCTTTCGTATTTCTCAATAATTTAATCTGGAATTTTATGAGGATTCAAGGTTTCAACAAGTGGTATCTCAGCCCATCCATGATTAGATTATTGAGTTATTAATTTTTATTAATGGTTAAAGCCGAATCAAACTGTTAATGCATGAGTAGATTAGCGAGAATAATTGAAAAAACGTATGCTAATTTTCTGAAACCCGAAACCGAAGCATGATTATTTAAATAGATTTTGCAGTGGCCACGGTTTCGGTTTTCGTGATTAGTTATAATTTAAATCAATCGAATTAAGTTGCAGTGGCCATGTATGTTTTGGATTCGGGTTTAATAGTGATTTTTAATTAAATCACATTAATTGATTTCACTCGCATGTTTCAATGTTACAGTTTTGGTCTTAATAATATTTCCATTTAATTCGACTTTGCATTGTGGCTTTATCTTATAAAATATTTAATGTAACATGCGGTTATATAGTCTTGTGCATTATAATTGGTTTCAAACTGGGCAAATATATAATATGCGAATGAAATCAAATCAATTTGATTTGCACAGTTCCGGTTTTATAATCTTTAAATTAAAATGCTTTGTAACATTTATGTTAATTATTGGTCTAATATTGAAAATATACTAATTAAAGCAGGAAGTCACCAAAGTGATATCTCTTGTGTAGATTAGTTTATTTGCGGTGTTAGATGTTTGTGTTTGTGTAATTCCTGCGGATGTTAATCGACCCAAAGGAAGGTTAATATTTGGCTTAATTGCACACACACTTGTGATGGTAAATTTGTGACGATTATTAGGATAACTTAATGTGGGTAATGTACTAATCCAAAGATAGGTTCATTACTTGACATAACTTATTGTCAAAATTTGATCATTGCAACAAGAGTACCATTTACAATTAGTATTATTGTCCAAAGACTTGTTACTAATGTTGTGCTAGGTATCTTGAAATGTTATTATTTGCTTTTAAATTTTTAAAGATTATTAATTAAGATTTTTCATGTGAGCATTATTTGTTTATTTATTTATTATTTATTTTGTTCTCGATTCAGCTTTTCTATCTGCTGCTTCTATATCTGCAAATATGAATAGTGTCCCAGTTCTGAATGGGACTAATTTTAAGGACTGGAAAGAGAATATGATGATTCTCTTAGGCTGCATGGATCTAGACTTATCATTCAGACACCCTAAGCCGGACGAACTCACTGATGATAGTACATCTGAGGATGTGTTGTACTATGAGAAGTGGGATCGATCCAATAGGATGAGTCTCATGATCATGAAGCGCGGCGTTCCAGAAGTATTTAGGAGTGCTATAACCGATGAGGTTACTAGTGCTAGTGAGTTTCTTGCCGAAATTCAAAAACGTTTTACAAAAAACGATAAGGCTGAAACAAGCACACATTTAGCAAGCTTGATTTCGATGAAGTATAAAGGCAAGGGAAACGTTCGGGAGTACATCATGGAGATGTCTCATCTTGCTTCTAAGCTTAAGGCATTAGGGCTCGACCTATCTGATGATTTGGTCGTGCATTTGGTTCTTATCTCTCTCACAGCACAATTTAATCAGTTCAAAGTCAGTTATAACTGTCAGAAAGAGAAGTGGAATCTCAATGAACTGATTTCCTTTTGTGTCCAAGAAGAAGAGAGACTGAAGCAAGAGAAAACCGAATATGCACATGTGGTAAGCACTTCTAAAGATAAGGGCAAAAGAAAGAAAAAGGGTGAAGTCTGCTGCCTAAGGGTCCAGAGCCAAAGAAACCAAAGGCCGAGCATGGTTGTTTCTTCAAGGCAAGCCCGGACATGTGAAGAAGGAATGTCAAAATATCACGCATGGCGTGTCAAGAAAGGTACATTTCTTACTTTGGTTTGTTCTCAAACTAATTTAGCTTCGATGTACCAAGAAACACATGGTGGATAGATTCGGGTGCTACTACTCACATTTGTGTTTCACTGCAGGGTTGCCTGAGCTACCGGCCGCCAAGTGATGCTGAAAGATGCATTTATGTAGGAGATGGCAAGACGGTAGAAGTTGAAGCAATTGGGCATTTTAGATTGCTTATGAAAACTGGTTGTTATTTGGATTTGTTAGATACTTTTGTTGTTCCGTCTTTTAGACGGAATTTGATTTCAGTTTCTGTTTTGGACAAATCTGGTTATTCTTGTTCATTTGTAAACAGACAGTTTAGTTTATCTATCAATTCTAATGTTATTGGAACCGGTTTGCTTAATGCTTATGACAATCTATATTTGCTAGAAATTGTTTCAAGTTATAATGAAAACCTGCATTTTAGTTACAGAGGTACAAAGCGTAAATTAGAGAAAGAAAATTCAGCCTCATTATGGCACAAACGCTTAGGTCACATCTCTAAAGCTAGAATTGAGCGATTAGTGTCTGATGGGATTTTAGAATCACTTGATTTTACAGATCTTGATGTTTGTATTGAGTGTATCAAGGGAAAACAAACCAAAACTAAGAAATTAGCCTACAGAACTTCAGACGTCTTAGAATTAATTCATACAGATATTTGTGGACCATTCCCTACAGCTACTTGGAATGGTCAACAGTATTTCATTACATTCATAGACGACTATTCCAGATATGGTTATATATTCCTGATTCATGAAAAATCACAGTCTTTGGATGTGTTCAAAACGTTTAAAGCCGAAGTTGAGTTACAACTCAACAAAAAGATTAAAAGTGTTAGGTCTGACCGTGGTGGTGAATACTATGGTAGATATGACAGATCAGGTGAACAACGTCCAGGACCATTTGCTAAATACCTAGAAGAATGTGGAATTGTCCCTCAATATACTATGCCAGGATCGCCTAGCATGAATGGTGTATCTGAGAGACGAAACCGCACTCTTAAGGATATGGTAAGGAGTATGATTAGTCATTCTACTTTACCAGAATCACTCTGGGGTGAAGCACTCAAAACAGCAGCTTATATCCTAAATCGAGTACCAACTAAAGCGACTGCTAAAACGCCTTATGAGCTTTGGACAGGTCGAAAACCCAGTCTAAAGCATTTACATGTTTGGGGATGTCCAGCTGAGGCGAGGCCTTATAGGCCTCATGAAAAGAAATTGGACTCCAAAACTGTAAGCAGCTACTTTGTTGGCTATGCAGAGCGATCAAGGGGCTTTAAGTTTTATGATCCCAGTACAAGGTCAATTTTTGAGACGGGAACTGCTACGTTCTTTGAGGATGTTGAGTTTGGGGGGAGAAATCCAATTAGAAATATTGTCTTTGAAGAGGACGAGGGATCCACTGTTGCTTTGGACAATGTACAAGTTTTAATACCTGTCATTGATCATGAAGTAAATTCGGATCATCAACCATCTGACAATGTTATTCAACCCCAGAATGAACATGAGATTATTGTTCCTGAAGAACAAACTCAACAACCTCAAGTGCCAGTGCAATTAAGACGATCCACAAGAGAAAAGAGAAATGCTATTCCGGATGATTATATAGTATTTCTTCAGGAACATGAGGATGAAACTGGAGTGATGGAAGATGATCCAATCAATTTCCATCAAGCTATGCAAGGTTCCAACTCTCACAAATGGATTGAAGCCATGAATGAAGAGTACAAGTCGATGCAAGATAATAAAGTTTGGGAACTTGTCTCATTACCTTCCGGTGCGAAGCCCATTGGTTGTAAATGGATATTTAAAACTAAAAGGGATTCAAATGGTAATGTGGAAAGGTATAAAGCACGTCTTGTAGCTAAAGGCTTTACTCAAAAGGAAGGAATTGACTATAAAGAGACTTTCTCTCCGGTTTCAACGAAAGACTCTTTTAGGACAATTATGGCACTTGTTGCACATTTTGATCTTGAGTTACATCAAATGGATGTTAAGACAGCTTTCCTCAATGGTGATATTGATGAAACAATTTATATGGTACAACCAGAAAACTTTGTATCAGGAGATCCAAAGAATATGGTTTGTAAGCTAACCAAATCCATCTATGGGCTCAAACAAGCTTCTCGTCAGTGGTACTTTAAGTTTCATCAAATAATTATCTCATATGGTTTTGAGGCAAATGTTATTGATGAATGTGTGTATCACAAGTTCAGTGGGAGTAAACATATATTCCTGGTTTTATATGTCGATGATATATTGCTTGCCACAAATGATATAGGCTTACTGCACGAGACCAAGAGTTTTCTATCAAAACATTTTGAGATGAAAGATCTTGGTGATGCCTCCTTTGTTTTAGGAATCAAGATACATCGGGATCGTTCTCGGGTATTCTCGGGATTGTCACAAAGGAACTATATCGATAAAGTTTTAAAAAGGTTTGGCATGCAAAACAAGAAACTGTGTGACACCCTGTCGCTAAAGGAGATAAATTCAGCCTAAGTCAATGCCCTAAGACCAATCTTGAAATTAAGGAAATGCAAAAGATTCCTTATTCTTCACTATAGGAAGTCTTATGTATGCTCAAGTATGTACGCGTCCGATATTGCGTTCATAGTTGGCATGTTAGGCGATATTTGAGCAATCTGGCATGGATCATTGAAAGCAACAAGCGGGTTATGAGGTACTTACAGAGGACAAAAGAGTACATGCTCACATATAGGAGATCGGATCAATTAGAGATCATTGGGTATTCCGACTCTGATTTTGCTGGATGCAAAGACAAAGAGAAGATCCACATCAGGCTATATTTTCTTGTTAGCTGGTGGAGCAATTTCTTGGAGATCTGCCAAGCAGACACTCGTAGCTTCATCGACTATGGCAGCAGAGTTTGTAGCATGTTATGAGGCATCCAATCAAGGAATATGGCTGCGAAATTTTGTCACTGGGCTGCGCATTCTAGAGAGTGTTGAAAGACCACTCAAAATATTTTGTGACAATAAGTCAGCGGTTTTATATTCCAATAACAACAGGAGCTCTACAAAGTCAAAGCATATTGATATCAAGTTCCTTGTTGTTAAGGAAAGAGTGCAGAGTGGACATATATCTATAGAACACATAGGGACAAACTCCATGATAGCGGATCCGCTTACTAAAGGATTACCACCTAAGGTCTTTCATGAGCACACTGCTCATATGGGTGTGATTTTAGTTGAGGATATTCAGATTTAGTGGGAGTTTGTATTATTTTAGTTTATTACTATGTGTGGCTTTTGGATTTTATTTTAGGATTATTTTCTGCAGAAATAAAGTATTTTAGTTCCTTACACTCTGTTAAAATAATTTAAGTTTTGATCTCAATAAAGTAAATTAGGACCAGTTGGGAATAGACATGCTTAGATCACATTGCATGTAATTTCCATGCTATGCATCCACAATTGATCTATGTCATTCAACTATATTGATATTTGTGACCATGGATAGGTTGAGTTACGATTGATGTAACAAAAACCGCTATGATCCTATATTGATGTAGTTAATGGACGAGATTGTTTAGATATACTCTAAGGACATAATAGCAATTTTATGAGCTCATTAAGTTAAACACATTTTAATTTTCATTTGTGCCTCAGTGGGAGATTGTTAGATTAATTTTATATTAATCTAATATTTGGAGACACACATGAAATAAATAAAATGTGTGTGCTATTATTTAATAAGCCAAGAATTAAGTGATCTAAGTTGAAGTTAATTAAATGGCTAAGGGTATAATTGTTGTGGATTAAATGCATAGATACCAGAATTTAATTATCACTTTAATGAGGGGCTGAAGTGATAATTACATAAGTAACTGAACGGTTTTCATTAGAAAACCAACAGTCACGTTATTTAATAACAAAGGGTTATGGTCCCCAATCTCTCTGAATCCTCTGTAATTCTCAAATCCTCTCAGGGAGAATTCTAAATTCAAGAGAGAAGAGAAGATTGGAAGTCCATCTCCTACACTCAAGAATCACTACGAATCACCATGGATTCAGGTATGCTTCCGCTTTCGTATTTCTCAATAATTTAATCTGGAATTTTATGAGGATTCAAGGTTTCAACAATAACAACCCTAAACATTACGATATTCAATTGAACAATGATAGTTTTAAATTTATGTTACATGTAATATTGTATTAAGGATAAAACTTATTTCCAAAAATCGAATTTTGAAAAGAAAATATTCTTTTAATGCTTTTCAAAGCTATTGTAAGATGAGGTAGGAATAACAAAATGACCTTGCTCGCATTTTGACTTGATTGACCCAACCTAAATTTTTTGGGCTTTCACCCGAATTTAAGGGTTTTGGGTTGAGATCAAGCCTAAATATCAGGGTCCAATTAAATTTGGGTCAGGGTTTATGCCCTATCTGGCCTGGCTTGACTCAACCCATCACGAAATTTAAAAAAAAATGATTTCATTTTTATAACTTTATAAGACATGATTTTGGATTATGTTTACTTTATTATTTATATAATTATGTAGTTGAGATCTTAAGTAATTTTTATGTTTGTGTTAAATTTTAATAAATATTCATTTAAAAAAATTAAATTACTTAAATAAAAAAAATCTTTAAAAAATTATGGACTTGGGGCTTGGACAAAAGCTGGACCCAACTTTAACCCGAATCGAGCCCAACCTGAAATTCAAATACTTGAGCTCTTTGTCGGGTAAAGCCTTTTATTTCTATGAGAGGGTCGAGCTCGAACTTGGCCAAGCCCGAGCCTGACCAACTCATTGCCATCCCCAAGATGAGGTGATTTTGTATTCTTCTACACCTCCTCATCAGTAACCTCAAATAATTTTCAAGTACAACTAAGGGGCAGAGTTTAAAACTACAATAAGTATAAACAAGACTAAATTTTATTTTATTTTATTGATATCGAATATGTTCCTAAATAATACAAGAATATCTTTTTTACTTTGTTTTAGCGTTGATCCACGTCAAAATAATAATTTCACTTGATTAACTTGTGTTGTAAACAAATACTATTGTATAAAATTAAAAAAATTATAAATATCCTAAAATGAATATAGAGCTTATGAGTAAACCAATTCAATAAAACTTATTTCACTTGCTTTTAGTAATTTTTTTAATTGACAAGCGATTTTTTCTCTATTAAAAAATAATTAAAGTAAACGAATAATCTATTTTTCACTAAAAAACCATTTTAAATGTTTTAATAATTAATAATCTTACATTAATTTACTCTTTTTACTTTCTATTTATTAGTTTTATATATAATTTACCAAATTTATGTTTATCACAATATTAATGCCTCAATTTTAATCACGACATTATAAAATTTTTCCTTCTCGTACTATTTTTTAGGATGAGATTATTTGCACTCTAAAATTTACTCTCTACACTTATTATTTAGAACACTCTCATGTAAAAATTAAAAATTAAACTTTTACTAGACACACTTTATTAAATCTCAAAAATAACCTTAATTATTTTTTTCAACACCCACTGCATTCTTCTTCTTCTTCTTCTTCTTCTTCGTTTTCTTATTTTTATTCTCTTATTTTGCTTTCTTAAAACAAATATCAAAGGTAAGATCTAAAGAAAGAGATCACAACTCTTTCAGAATATTAAAATATTTCCAGGATCAATTTGTGGCTGTAGATATATTATTAATTGATAGTTGTTCTTATTGCAAAACCGAACTTCCACCATCGGCCCTTGTCATTAGACCACTATCTATGCATGTATTTTCACCTGCACTCTCAAATCTTTTTCCTTTTGGGTGGTGGCGAGCAATGCAGGTCTGAGTTCCTTCACAAAAGTTTAAGAGTTGCAGCAAATTGTTCAATTCTTTCGTGAATGTTTATTTTTATCCTTTATAAATCATCATTCTTGCCATTTGAATATTCAGTGTAAGCTATAACTTACAGAATCTATTATTATTTTTTATTAATGTGATTTGTGAGATGTAATTAAAATTCATTGGTGAAAATTGGGGTGTTGATCCGTGTACCAATGAAGAATGTTCAGTTCTGATTTTGTATCTTCCATAAGCCTCAAACGATGAATAGATGAAGAAAATAAAAATTTAGGATTTATAATAAACGGGCGTGTAATTTATTTTTGTTTTCAAGCTGAAGTAATTATGTCCTTTTTAATAATTTTATGAAAAGGTATTTTTGTAATAAAATATACTTTAAAATAAAGAGTGTTCAGTGTTGAGCAAGATGGCGAAGAAAGTCTGGAAAATTACTATATTTGAGGACGGCCTGAAGGGTAGTGTTGATCAAGACATTCTAAGTTTATTGATTGGTTTGAAGCTGAGAAGCAGTAAAGAGGATATTGAGCTGATGGTTTCGATCTTATGGATGACATGGAATGCTCGAAATAACTGGCTTTTTAAAGGAGTTAAGGAAAGCCCCCAAGTGATAGTCTCTAAGGCTGAAGCTGTGTTGGAAGCCTATCGAAGAACTCAACTTCCAGCAGCTACCCACATTGGCAACCAGCAACCCCCGATGCTAAGGGCCTGGAATCCTCCTCAAAAAGGATACTTTAAGGTCAATGTAGATGCTGCCACCAATTCAGAGAAACAAATTGCAGGTCTAGGGGCTGTAATCCGAGATGAAGCTGGGAATGTGATTGCAGCTGCAGTCAAGGTTTCAAAGTTCTATAGTGATGTTTATTCTGCAGAGGCAGAAGCAATCGAATGGGGGCTTCAAATTGCGGGGCATGCTTGTTTGGAGTCTTTGATTGTGGAATCAGATGCTCAAGAAGTTGTTAAGTTAGTTAACAACATTAGGGGCTGCAGATCCAAGATCTTTTGGATTATTTCAGAAGTGCAGAGAGTAATGAAGAACTTTGGTTCTGTTTATGTTCATTATGCTCATAAATCTCGCGATAAACTTTGGTTCTTTGGATGTTATGATTTTTTAATAAAGAAAGTCTAAAGTAAATTAAATACAATGTGTCATAATGTATGAATGCTTAAAAGATATTAGGTTAGGAGAAAATCTCAATCCATTAATGAATATACACAAGGACTAGGCTAGTGTCTGCATTTTACGGGAATGCACGGAAAAGAATAAATAAGTTTCCTCTTCACCAAAACCAAAAAGTAAAAAAAATAAAAATAAAAAACTTAAAAAATAAAAAATAAAAAATTTGAGATCAGCATACAATAACACAGCATTGGTAGAGGAATTTAACATATACGATTACGTACATTCCCATTGCTTAAAAAACCCAAAAAAGGAAAAACATCCAAAAGTGAAAGGAATTTACTAATCAAGGGGGCCTTAAAAAAGGTAATAATGGCACTGCCCGGTTCATAGACCGACACCCGAAGATTAGAAGGCCTGGACAGGTCATTCCTGATATACAGCAGTTGAGAACATCAGACCCGTATCCGTTTAACATCACCCTCAGGGACGCTTACATCACCCCCGTTACCCCTTTCCGTAACACTTGTTTGCCCCTGGACCTGCTAAAATATAGTTAATGTCTTAGCCGGCTTAGAATTCATTTTCTATTTGAAGCCTACAGTGACATCAGAATTCGACAATAATGCATGCATGGATGGGATTGGGGCAGGTGGTTATTATAATACAATTGCAAACAAAAAGTAGCCAACCTCGTGCGTCATTTACATGGTCAATAAAACATTCTCGTATGATATTGGAGGAGGTCAGAAGCAACCACTTACAGTATCATCAGGAACAACTGCATATCTCTCCGATGGTGAGACCCATGTTTTTCCTGTGCAAGGTGAATCAAAGAGTAATGAACAAGAATGACAAGAGCAATAGCAATTTGATATCATGAGAGAAACTTAGTTATGTAGTATAAAACAGTACCTGATGACGGATCATACTTTGAGGATGCTATATTTTGCCCTCTCGATCCATCCAGACTCAACGGCTCTATGATCTTTGGAGAATTTCTGTTGAAATGCCAAATAAACATCATCAGTTTAAAATACAAAATTTATACGAACAATATCAGGAAACACTTGTGTTTTTGGCTTAAGTAAATGTATAAGTTTAAACTAAAATCATGGATTATTGTTGATCTTGAATCAGTATCACAATAATAACAGAAGAAATTATTGATGGATTATTTCAAGATTATAGGTCCAACGGGCTAGCTAGCACTGGATTAAGCTTCTTAGTATCAAGTAGAATTCCCATTTCAATTCAGCGGGACAGGCTGATGGGCCGCAATAGATCTCATAAAAGATTAACTAACTTTATCCAACATCCTAGCAAAGGTTATAGTATGCTTTAAGGAGAGAAGCTTGCTCATAGCCAACACTTAGTTGCTAATGGTTATTTTCTTCAAGGCAATTGAAAGCACAAAATACATCATTTCATCTTCAGTAAGGCTTAATTTATCCAATGTATCCAACCCATGCATGCATTAATGCAAAAGCTGATGCCCATAAAATACACAAAGTGTATGTTGACAAGGAAAATGAAAGTAATATTGCCTCCAAAGTTTCGTTGATCTGTTCATTATTTACTGTAGAAAATATCTTTTAGTTAGCTGTAATTAGCATAATTATAGGAGTTTTAAATTAGCAACATTAGAGGAATTAATTTAGGAGTTATTTTAGGAAAGACTAGATTATGTTTTTTCCTATAAATATGTAACTATTGATTAGAAAGATCATAGTGAGAAAAATTATTCTTTTCCACATGGTATCAGAGCGCTGTCTCTTTGATTCTTTAAACCGGTCTTAATTGCCAGAAAAATTGTTCGACGGTGTGTATTCCTTCGGCTGCTATGAACAGATCTACAATTCTGGAATTGGAGTGAAACTTTACCAGTTTAATTGTTGCCAGTCAATCTTACATCCTCTTGCTCCCTGGTTCATTCTACTAGTTTAAATGTTGCTTCACTTTCAGGATATTCTTGGATCATTGATTCAGGAGCCACAGATCATATGACCAGCCACTCCAATTTATATACTTCCTATAACCCTTGTTCAGGCAGACAGAAAGTTAAGATTGCTGATGGTACACTCTCCTCTGTTGCCGGAAAAGGGTGTATTCCTATCTCAAAAAATCTTTCCCTAGATTATGCTTTACATGTTCCGAAACTTTCTTGCAATTTGCTTTCAATTAGCAAAATAACCAAAGATCTGAATTGTGTTGCTAAGTTTTTTCCTTCCTACTGTGAATTTCAGGACATGCGCACGGGAAAGGTGATTGGCACTGGTAAGGAGATCGATGGACTCTACTACTTCGAAAGTGAATCTGCAAGTTCAAGTAATCTGTCTTACACACACTTGAGCTCTTCTAATTCGAGTTCCAACCAAGAAATCAAACTTTGGCATAAAAGGTTAGGCCACCCAAATTTTCCATATTTAAAAAAACTATTTCCTAGTTTATTCAAGGACAAAAACCAGCAGGACTTTCAATGTGAAGTGTGCGAGTTAGCCAAACATCATCGAGTTCATTTTCCTACCCAACCATATAAGGAGTCACAACCTTTCTCTCTAATCCATAGTGATATTTGGGGTCCTTCACGTATCAATAACATTTCTGGGGCTAGGTGGTTTATTACCTTCATTGATGATCATACTCGTGTTAGTTGGGTCTATTTGCTCAAAGAAAAATCTGAAGCTGCCAGAACATTTCAAAATTTCCATAAAATGATTAAGACCCAATTCCAAGCCAACATTCAAATTCTTCGCACTGATAATGGAAGAGAGTATTTTTCCTCAATACTTGGTTCTTACCTAACAAATCATAGGATTGTACATCATAGTTCTTGTGTAGATACACCCCAACAAAATGGAATTGCTGAAAGGAAAAACAAACATCTACTTGAGGTTGCTAGAGCCTTAATATTTACCATGGCAGTACCTAAAACCTTTTGGGGTGAAGCTGTTCTTACTGCCACTTATCTTATAAACAGGATGCCATCGAGGGTCTTAAATTTCACAACTCCACTTGACACATTAAGAAATTCATATCCTTTATCAAAACTGTTTTGCTCTCTCTCACCCAAAGTTTTTGGTTGTGTAGCATTTGTTCATATTCATAACCAAAATCAAGGGAAACTAGATCCAAGAGCCCTTCGGTGTGTCTTTTTAGGATATTCTCCTACCCAAAAAGGTTACAAGTGTTACTATCCTCCAACTCGAAAATTTTTTGTGTCAATGGACGTTACTTTTTTTGAGAATACTTCTTTCTTTCCTAAAACTTCTCTTCAGGGGGAGACTAGACATGACAAAGATGAAGATCTGTTTTGGTCTACTCTAGATGTGGTTAATTCCAATACCCATGAGTCTTTATTTCCTAGCGTTTCAAAGGATTCTTCTCAGCCTATGGCTCCAAATCAGTCTTTATTTCCTAGTGTTCCAGAGGATTCTTCGCAGCCTATGACTCCAAATATATTCCTAGATGTCCCTGAACCTCAAGAACACATTTCCTCCGAGATGCCAAAATCTTCATCATCTAGTGTAGATCATCCTAATCCTAATAATTCCCAACCTTTGTCTTCACCAATTGAAACTCCATTTAAGTGCGTGCAAGATAGAGACTATGAACTAAAGGTTTACTCAACTCCACCAGTCACCTTTGCCGAGCGCTGAAAATTTGGAAAACAAAGGTGACTTTTTTGTACCTAACGTTCAAAACAATATTGATTCAGTTGAGCTTTCTGATCTTGATCTTCCAATTGCTCAAAGGAAAGGGGTTAGGTCTTGCACTTTGCATCCAATTTCGAACTTTGTTTCTTACCACAGGCTATCCTCTTCTTTTAAAGCCTTTGTTACTGGTCTGTTATCTTCTGATTCTGTCCCAAGAAACATACAGGAAGCTCTTATGATCCCAAAGTGGAGAGAAGCTGTTTATGAAGAAATGAGAGCGTTACAAAAGAATGACACATGGCAACTTGTGAACCATCCACCTGAAAAGAAACCAGTTGGATGCAAATGGGTTTTTACGATCAAACACAAAGCTGATGGCACGGTAGAGAGATATAAAGCAAGACTTGTGGCAAAAGGATTCACGCAAACTTATGGAATCGACTACCAAGAAACATTTGCACCAGTAGCAAAGATGAACTCAATCAGAGTCCTCCTTTCTCTGGCAGCTAATCTCAACTGGGACTTAGAACAGCTTGATGTGAAAAATGTGTTCCTCCATGGAGACCTAGAAGATGAAGTGTACATGGAGTTGCCTCCTGGATTTGAAGACATTTTTGGCAAGAAAAAAGTGTGCAAGCTGAAGAAGTCCTTGTACAGACTAAAACAGTCACCCCGAGCCTGGTTTGAAAAGTTTACTAAAGCAATTCGATGCTATGATTATGCTCAAAGTCAGGCAGATCATACAATGTTCTTCAAACACACTGGAGAAGAAAAAATTGTTATTCTGATTGTTTATGAGATATCATTGTTCTGAAAATGACTTGAAGATAAGAAGACTTAAAGAAGTGTTGGCCAAAGAGTTTGAGATTAAAGATTTGGGGATTCTAAGATATTTCTTAGGAATTGAGGTTGCTAGATCAAGCAAAGGAATATTTATTTCTCAAAGGAAATATGTTCTGGATCTTCTTCAAGAAACAGGTATGCTAGGATGCAAACCAGCAGATACACCAATCGATCCTAACCACAACTTGAGAACAACTGTTGAAAGTAATGTAGTTGACAGAGGTCAATACCAAAGATTGGTGGGTAAGCTGATTTATCTATCTCATACTAGACCTGACATCGCATTTGCTGTTAGCGTAGTAAGTCAGTTTATGCATTCTCCTTGTGAAGTTCATATGCAAGCTGTTATGAAGATTCTACGGTACTTGAAACGATCTCCTGGTAAAGGACTACTTTTTTTCCAAGAATCATCATCTTCAAGTAGAAGCTTATACAGATGCAGATTGGGCTGGCTCAATAAGTGATAGAAGGTCAACATCTGGATATTGTACATTTGTTGGAGGGAATTTGGTTACTTGGAAAAGTAAAAAACAACCTGTAGTGGCCAGGTCAAGTGCAGAAGCTGAGTTTGGAGCAATGGCTCAAGGAATATGTGAGCTAATATGGTTGAAGATTTTCTTGATGGAATTACATATGGTTCAAAAGGAGACAATGAGACTTTACTGTGACAACAAGGCTGCCATCAGTATTGCTCACAATCCTGTACAACATGACAGGACTAAACATATTGAAATTGATAGACATTTCATCAAAGAGAAGATTGAAAGTGGTCAAATTTGTATTCCCTATGTTACCAGCAGAAAACAGCTAGCAGATGTTCTCACCAAAGGCCTACCAAGACCCAATTTTATTTCTTGTGTTAGCAAGCTGGGAATGATAGATATCTTTGAGCCAGCTTGAGGGGGAGTGTGGAAAATATCTTTTAGTTAGCTGTAATTAGCATAATTATAGGAGTTTTAAATTAGCAACATTAGAGGAATTAATTTAGGAGTTATTTTAGGAAATACTAGATTATGTTTTTTTCCTATAAATATGTAACTATTGATTAGAAAGATACATAGAGAGAAAAATTATTCTTTTCCACATTTACATTTGAACTTAAGCACTCCACTAATGACATCCTATTCCATTACCGACTGAGCTAACATCTCTAGTGTCACGTCAAAAAAGTGAGGCAGTTTGGGATCTACCCCAAAAAAGGGTCTAAATATCTTCATTCATTCATATCAGCTTAAAATGATAATATCTAAAACAAAAAACTCAGGTAAACATTTAACCAGATGTAAATATTATTACCGGTCAGAAGATTCCCCGTGCCCAAGCTGCCCATTTGTACCTCTTCCCCAAGAAAATACATTTTGCCTTTCGGTAACAGCAAGAGTATGTCTCCAACCACATGAAATCTGGACTACTTTCTGTCAATTGCCAAATAAAAACATGAATAAAACAGAAAAATAAGACTAGGAAAAGACACTGATTACCAATTTAGTAGAAAACAACCCTGTAAGATAAGTTAAAGGAGGAAATCCTACGGAACTGAAAACCAATGCCATGGGCTATTTTAACCAATTTTCAGGTGCTACAGTAACAAGAATATGCCTGGTCAAGAGGAAATTTGACTTGCACCGGAGAGCAATGATCAACATTGTCACCAACTCCAACCTGTCCAAACTGTACAAAAAATAGAGGTATAGACATTTAGGAAAGATTTATAACTATATTACATAATGCAGAATGACAGATGAACAAAATAAAGCAAAATGAATGCCGTAAGGGGGCAAAAAAATTGAAAATTTTTATTGATGCACAATTTTCAGTGACATAAATTGTCTACAGAATGATACATTTGCACGTAAAACCAGGGGGAAAGTGGGGTATTGTTTGGAGAAGGAGACACATTTTCACCAAGACAACCAACTTCTTACAGTGAATTTCGGCAAACTACGTTGAAGGTGAAAATTATAATGCTTATAACCTTATTCCATCCCCAGCCATAAAGTTTTCCATCAGATGTGAGTGCCATAGTGTGTCTCCAACCACCAGAGATCTGCAAAATTTCAAGCCAAGAAATATTGAAGTGCAATGAACCAGATAAGATAGGAAATCATAATAATTAGAGTAAACACACACACACATATCATGTTTTGGGATTTATTATCTAACAAGTACACGAAACATCATAAATGAATAATAAAGATAAAGCGAACAAGACAAGGGAACAATGAAGCAGAAAGCCCCAATCCTGATTAATTCAAATAATACAGCGGATGCATGATTATCTACTTTTAGACTGCGTAAATGAGAGAATCAGAATTTAATCCTTTTATCGGGAATACAGCCACGTGAGATTTTCAGTGTCAGAAAATCTAGATGTTCGACTATTGCCTATCAATTTAAACTTCTGGAATTTGTGGTTACTCAACATTATACCATAGTGGATTTGATGAAGAGTTTTTGTAACGGAACTCTCCCCCAACCAACCCGAATATATCACTTAAGTTATAACCTTTTTTTTTTAAGGTGTTTGCATATCTTTGCAAATCCACAAGTCAGGCCCATGATAACACCTGACCTTCCATGTGAACAAACATTTTAGTGCCTACATTATGGTTGTCAGGCCATTACCTATTTAAGCTGCTGTGAATTCTTTTCCCAAACATTTAGTATTCCACGTAGCTAAATCAAAAGAACACAAAAAATAATTGATTCAAGAAAATTATATGTCCGTGTTTCACAGCTGATCACATATCATTTACACTTTCCCAATCATATTACACAAACCTGGAGAACAATATTCACAAAAGGAAAAAGAATTTGGATCTTGAAAATACCTACTCACTCAGACACCATTATTAAAGAAATCGAAGGATTGAAATTCACCTGAGAAATAAAACTTTCACACAAAGCTTCGAGCTTACAAGGAACAAGATGATCCTTAAAATCCCCATGGCCTAGTTGACCATATTTGCTCCATCCATAACTGTATAACCTACCAGAAGAGGAAACAGATATGGTGTGCCTCCATCCACAAGCAACCATAACCATCTTTTCTCCCTGCAACTTTGAATAATAACAACTTGACCTTTAGAACAATTAAAGACTTGAGGAAAAAGTAGGACGGGAGAGGGAAGAAATATTTAACAAATAAAAAAGTAAAAAGTGACAAAGTACCAATTAAATCCATCTCTCCATGTTTCTCCAGCAAGAATTTACTAAGTATCACTAGGAGATAAAAGAGTTGTAAACAAAAGAATCTTTTTGAATTATACACATTGGGGATGAAATGAATCTACCAGATACTGGGCTCATATTGAAATATTTATCTCAACTTTAGATGACATTTAATTTGATTATTTACTAAGTATCACTAGGAGATAAAAGAGTTGCAAACAAAAGAATCTTTTTGAATTCTACACACTGGGGATGAAATGAATCTACCAGATACTGGGCTCGTATTGAAATATTTATCTCAACTTTAGATGACATTTAATTTGATTATTTGATATTTTTTAAGGATTCTTCCCAAGCAAGTCCATCAAGCATCAGGAGACCATCAAATTGTATTAGCAATCCTAGTGAACTCACTCAAACAAAGGTTTGCATTCAGTTTTTTGTGAAACAGTTTATATGTTGCTAAATTTCACAGGCTGCCTTAGAATTTTTATAAATAGTAAAATCAAGTAAAGGACAACAGTCTGTGGACATACATCGGCTGTAGCAACTTTCTCAGGGATTAAGCGATCATTTCTATCACCTAAACCCAAATTTCCATAACGGCCCCAACCCCATCCATAGAGTTCTCCATCTTCTGCAACAGCAACTGAATGTTCAGCACCAGCAGCAACCATTTTGATTGATACTCCCTACAAAAGACATGATGTTTAAGTACAAAATGTATTTCTAAAAGTTACTCTATCGAGACTCAAATGAAAATATTTTATGATGAAATGGCATCCTGCCTTATGTTGATAATGCTTTATTCATAAACCTCCTATCCTAAGCATTACACAGCCTGTATCTCCAGAGATAAGTAATCATTTCTTTTTCCAACTTCATAATAATAGGATTTCTGCTTATGATCAAGAGTTATTATGAACCAAAGCACTCAAGCTATTCACTCATCCATGGACATTTGATGAGTAATACATACTTTAGTCCTGATTAAGAACAAATTAATTTCACGCTTTTATACATCCTGCTAATTACGGCTCAGAAGGGGGGGGGGGGGGGGAACAGAGGGTGGTCATCTATGGTCACAAAGCATATTGAACTTCTTGACTACAACGAGGATAAATTTACACAAGTGCGGAGCAGCTACATGAATGTCTCTATAATTAACAAAATATCATGCAGTACCTCAAAGGCCTGGAGTTTTTGAGGCACAAGGGAATCTTCAGTGGTGCCGAGACCTAGTTGACCATTTTGATTCCGCCCCCAGCTTTAATAGAACACAGAAAACCAATCAGTAAAGCATATTCAAGCTATTTCTAGGTTAATTTCACAAGCACAACAAATCAGAACCACTGGCAAAATATTTAAACAATCAACATCATTTTTAGTAGAGATAAAGGAAAATGTGTCATTTGGTAGTAATAAAAGTTCAGCTAACCGTAAAATGTAATCAACAGAAAGGATACAACTATTAGATGGAAAATCAGTAAGCCAAAGGTGCAATACCGCAGTTTAAGTTTCCTGGTCAAAATAGCTCAGCCCCAACATGTAAAACAGTTTCAGCAGTGAAACAATTAAAGAATACCATTGTAAAATGAAAGTGCAGGAAGTACGCAATAATAACCCAAACAAAAGTTGGCATGACCCAAAGCTTCTGCAGGGAGGTAAAAGAAATAACTGAAACATTATCTACCAAAAGCGCAACCTAATACCATTTTCCTTTTTAAACTATGCATCCCCACCCTATTCCATCCTAAATTAGACCAACTCCTGTTCAAACCCTTGACTTTTTACTACCACTGCATCTTTTCATTCAGATCAATACGTTTCACTAAAACAATCTCATGTCAGGCCACAAACACCCAGCTCCTAAGCTATAAGAATACCTTCAAAATACAGCCATTCTTCAAATAAAGCAGTGTTTTTCCATATGATATGTATAAGCGGGAGGCAGGTTATGGATTTCCCATTTTTCTTTCAAGTTATGGAGATTTGGCATGGAGGCGGAACTAGGATAAATTATTGCTGAAGAAAAGAGAAAAAGACCTTTCCAATTAAAATGGTAGTAAGAGTGCAAATCTTCATCCCCCCCCCCCCCCTTTTTTTAATTCAACAAAATGGTGAATGTAAAATTCTTTCAAATAGTAAACACTATAACCAGTAAACATTTCAGTGCAAACAGGAAATTATTCATGATTCCGCTCACACAAGAAAAGATCACAGAGCTGAGTTTTTATGGGGGATAATGAAAGGGAACCTAAAGTCATTTGTTTTTAAAACAGAAGCTCTGAATTGAACAGAAATCTGAGAAATTTTGAAACCTCCAGTTATCATTCTACCGACCACAAGCTGCAATCACCATCGCTGCCTCTGCCACAGGGACCATCTCTATCATCAAAGACAACCATGACCACAACCCCATTTATTCTTTGAAACTCATATATTTCCAAACAGAGAAAAGTCAAAAAGATCATCATTTGCTTTATTTTGGAGTCCACAAAATAATTTAAAAATACTTCAACAGTCAACCAGAATCAAGAACCATTAATAAGATTAAAGAAGCAGTGCATAATCACTCTGCAGTCACAATCAAGATTATCAAGGTTTCATTCTCTTTATTATAAAACATTTTCTCCATACACAGCAAATACGAATGAAATTATACCAAAAGTAAAAAACCTACATATTAAAGCAGATAATTTAAAGTTGAACCACTACACTAGCTGCACTCTTAAAAATGAGTAAAGTAAAATCAATAATTATGGAAAGAATGGATGAAAGTTTTTATAGAGGTTTCCAACCTTCGCACCTCTCCTTCCATAGTCACTGCTAAACAATGGCTGTCCCCACAAGCAATTTGCTTTATCCTCAGACTATGCAATGCTTTAATTGGTAGAGGAGTGAACAAGTCACTAGAATTGCCGTGACCCAACCTCCCAAAGTCACCCCTGAAATATTTGTAAAGAACTAAAACTGCTTGTAGGCTGTAAATAAATGCTAGAAAAAGTTACTTGCCAAGCAGATCCAGACATGAACAAACAGATTTCTCATACGTTAAAATACAAGATAAGATAACATAAAACATGCAATTTACTAAGTCATGTTGATTCATAAACCATGATTTGCAGCCAACTGACAGAGTGATGATGGAAAGGGACCTCTGAACTCCAACATATTAGCATCTCACAGTCTAGTAGAAATATTTGAAGACCATAACCCAAAACATGAATATAATTTAGTTCTGCTATTAACAAAATGTTAAAAAGAGTACATTTATAGGCCCATAGTTCACAAATTAATCATTCAAGATGCAACAGCCGTATATACTCCCAAATAAGTTACCAAAAACGTACAGTTAATATTGTTGGATAATCTCAAGTCTCTACCAATTATTCCCAAAAGAAGGTATCCTTTTTCATTCATTTTTTTCGTTTTAGTCCAAAAGATTGACAAAAGAGTGGGGGAAGTCCCTTGATCACCTCTTAACATGCCCAACCCCAATGAATACAATATTAGATCCCAAATCACAGACAAATGTCCAGATGCATAACAACTAAAATAGCTTTCAGCCAGTGATTTTCAGAGAAAGGAAATGCCACTTACTCCCCATCTTCAGGGGGTCACACTTCTTACATCGAATCTAAATATCAGTTTTACATTCTATTTCTAAATAGTAAACTTCTAGCAAGAATTGTATGCACTATATTTTACTTAAATGCCACCTCACCATTATACTATAATTACTAGTTCCTCTAGTCTCTTATGAATAATAGAGGTGTATGCATCAGCGCAATTTAATATCATTAACGGAAGTTACATGAAGAATGCCATATGATCATCAGGTGGATGCCAATATTGATTGCTCCAGCAAGACCATGAAATTACCAAATCACAGTGACAAACAAAAAGGATTAAAAAAAAAAACAATAATCATGCTACCATTTACGTTAATTGAAAGAAACAAATACCCTAACAGATAACAATTAGGTTTTGTAGAACAGGAATTTCAAGGACAGACATGAAAATACAGACCTCCTGCTGCAGCAGAAGCATCTAAAATCTGAATTTCACACATGCAAATTAAAAGATAGAGAACAAACCATCCCCAACTATAAACTTCCATGTGTGACTCAGAGTACGCAGTTGTATGATCAGCTCCACAGGTAACAGATACTATTTCGTGGCCATCGAGTGCACTCAATTGAGTAGGAGAAAGTCGATCCTCAGCATCCCCATGACCTAACTGACCATCCTCCCCTCTTCCCCAAGAGCACACAATGTTTCCAGCTGCAAATCATTGATGACATAGTGATTTATCGAATTAATGCAATTATTTTAGGAGTTGGAGGAATTGATGAATCAGATACTTGCATGCAAATTCAATTGAAGGGAACTATGCCAAAAAAAGGAAGATTAAATAATCATAGTGGACTTATTTGCATAAAAGCTGTTGACAAAAGAAATAAGGACTCAAAATGATGTATGCTTCTTAACCTACACTATCAGTTACTACTAGAAGTTGAAGGAAAAGAAAAGATTTTCACAGGTAAACTCTAATGCACAAAAGGCACATAAATGACACTGCTAAATACAGGCATTCATCAAATGGAAGAAATCATTAAAAAAAAAAATCTCAGTCAATCTCATCCCATTCTAGCAACCAAGTTCAATCCCATGACAGCAAGAGAGGCAATTCTGAACAGATCAGGCAATGATTCAGAACATTGCAAGAACATGATGCTAATTCTACATTCATCCTCAAAACATCAGCAATGGCTAATCATGAAAAGTTTCTTCACTTCACTTTTGCATCACTACTAGAACATAAAGTATCTGAGTTCATAAACCAACATCCAATACCTCCTATATCATCAGAAAAGTTTGACATTATGAATTGACATTTTTACAATGCGGCAACCACTATAACTATCACACAATTTGCATAAGCAGGACATTAAAAAATTAAGTGTTTATTTGATATGACTTATTTAATGATCATAAGTGCTCATTTAATCTCATGAGATCTTTTCAAACCTTTTATGTTGTTTAACTTAGGATTTTAATAGAACTTTTAACAATTAAATAAGTTATTTTATCCCTATTAATAAAAACTTAAATTTTAAACTTTTGAAAACTGAGAATAAAAAATTTTTCTAAAATATTAAAAAATTTAAAATATCTTTTATTTATTTAACAATTTTATTTAATTTCTTCCATACATAACTTTAAAAATTTACTTATTAAAGTAATTTTACAATTTTTAATACTAGCTCTCTCGCTCACAATCAAATAACTAAAATCTACTTTTTTAAAATTAAAAAAAACTCTATTTTAAAAACTTATACTTAAATAGTGCACACAAGACGTTGAATCTAATTAATATTTTCGTTTAAAGCTGTAACTTGAAGAAAGACTCTTCATTTGAGTAAAATCAAAAGAAAATAAGAAAATAAGCTAACATGGGATCTTAACAGTCTTCTACTCTGCATTCCATTATATTCACCATAACAAAATAAGCTAAAAATAAATAAAGAAAAAAAAAGGGGGTCTATAAGGAGGGAGCAGGAGCATACAGAGTAGAGCAACAGAGTGACTAGCACCGGCAGAGATGAGAAGAACAGGGCGAAATGGAGCAGCAGTGGTACTAGCGGCTTCGCTCGCAGCAGAGGTCTCTGACATTCCTATTGTTTCTTTTCTTACAAGTGATGAAGAAAGAAAGAAAGAAAGAACGAAAGATGGAAGTGGGATCTTATGCCTCTCCCTTCCAGTTCCAAGAGAGAAAGGTGATGATGAATTGTGATCAGAAAGTGGGTAAGAGATATTTAAATTGATTGAGATGGCTGCACATGTGCATCACATAAAGAAGAAGAGACTAGGCTCCCATCAGAGAGCTTTTTTTAACTACTGTTTTCCAAAGAAAATACAGAGTAAAGACAGACGGGGCAGGTAGTGCAGACACAACGGCATTGATGAGGGTGGGAGGTCCACCATTTTTTCGATTTTCATTTTTCACATTGCTCAATTCTACTCCACACACTCTCTTTGACTTTCTCGCTGATAATTATTTGTTGCAGATCTATATGGAAAGTGTCCTGATATTTATAACATAATTATAAATACGAAGGAAATTAAGGGTTCAAACGAAATAAACCAACAGAAATAACCTAACACATGGATAAATTGAAAAATAAAATGACAAACTTTTTCAATTCTGATGACTTGAAAATTTTTACACGCAGCAACAATTGTTACTATGTTATAAGTTTGTATTTGAATATTTTCTTTTGTTAAGCTTGAGATTTATCTTATAGTATGATACATAAGAAATGTGCATGCATTTTGCTAGTTGATATGACAAGGCAGCCGCAGCATGGTCATTTTCTTTTTGTTTTATTTGGTTCAAAATTTTTCCAAAAATCAGAATACGCAATGCCACACTCAAAATTCTCTTAGAATAGTTGCAGGCTTAGAAGCTCAGATAAAAAAACCCAGATCCGAGACATATCGAGCTTAAGCCCGGACCGCATGTGCAAAAGTCAGTTTTGCCCGAGTCCGGACATTAGTTTTTGTCATTCGGCCCGGTCTCGGGCGGCACCAAACTCAGACTGAATCTGGAATTTTGCCAAGCCTACCAACAAAGTAATAAGCAGGGGCAGGCTCAGCCCGGTTTGGCTCGGTTCTCGCCCAACCGACCCAAATTAAATTCCTCGAGTTGAGAATATTTTAACCAGTAAGCCGGTCTCAGAAAGCACAAAGCCGAACCAAAATTTTCAGCTCAGTTTTGATCGGTTTGGGCTTGGCCCAAAAACCATTACAGTTGGTCCAAAATATAAATGAAAAGCTCCTCCAAAAAAATATATATATATAAATGAAAAGTGTTATTTTTTAACTATTTATTACCACATTTAGGCTCAAATTCCATATAACTAATAAATTAACACAATAAGTAAAATTAACAAAATAATCCATCATCTATATATATATATATACATATAAACATAATAATTTCAAATCATCCAACAAAAAAAAAATTACACATCATCATTTTTGAATTTACGGTCATCCAAATATAAAGTTACACACCAAAACAGCATAACTTGTAAAAAAAATTAAAAACAATAATTTATTCTTGTCATTTGGTGTCTTCAAAGCCGAAGGCTCCACTTCAATTTTCATGCATGTCACTGGCTTTATGGTGTTTCCATTTCCATACATAACAACAAAAATAGTACGAGAAATAACTCTACAAATTTAAAAACATCTTCATAAATGAAAAGATTAAATCAGTACACCATCATTTCTCCAACGCACAAATTGTCATATCCTTAAAGGTTTCAGCTAATGATTCCACATCCTTCTATATATCCACATGATTCTAACTTATACCACTGCCAATTTTGTGTGCATACCACTGCCTCAAACTATTTTACGAGCTAATAAACTCTAAAAAAGATTAAGCATCCATCCTCCGGTGCTAAAAGCTGATTCAAACGCCATAACAAAACAGATATAGCAAACACATCATTAGCAATATTTTAGAAAATTCAATACTTAGTGCAACTTCACTTCCACCAATGCAAAACGGAAAATGGGTCATCATCATCACAATTGAGGTCTAACAAATATTGATCTATCTCTTTTTTCACATCATCAATAGCATATTTCCTCGTGATTTCTTAAAGTGGGTCTTTATCATGTTCATAAATCCACGTTCAACCTACTTTTTAACTACTACCTCACTTGACAACGAGACATAACTAGGAAGTGTGGCATGCGTAAAACCACTAGACATTGAATATAAACTACAGTAATGCTCATAAAATTCAACAAATGACTCCTTAAATTTTTGCCATCACTTTCTCCACCTCTACAACATCATTTAGATTCTCAAGACAAAAGCTCACATACTCTAACTTGTACCGCGGATCAAGTACAACAATAATGATGAATTTTTTTTAATATTTTCAACAATATCCCAATACTAATCAAACTTTGCTCTCATTTTACGTGCCACACTCGTCAAAACAACATCATCATTTTCGAGTGAATAATGTTAAGACTTATTGTTATTTTGTGTCCAAAAAAACACGCGATAAAATAACAATTGTTGAAATTCATAAAATTTATTTATTCATTATTTATTTGAGCATATATTATCAATCTTATTTACTCTACCTTGGACATATGATGTTAATACTAGAACGTATAAATCATAGGTTCTTTATAAATAAAAGATTGTTTTCCACAATTAATAATATGGGCATTTCATTATGTAAGTCTGCAACTTCTCTACTTTTATTATGAATAATTTTATTTTGATCACTGAAGTGGAGATTTCAAGTAGAGTAGTTAATATGTAAATGTGATATGCATGTTGAACTAGATTTTAGTGAATTATGATATAGTTTAACAAATGTTGTTGATCTTAATTCACATAAGCTTTAATAAGGTTAATCGACCTTAATGTTGAGTGGGTAATGAAATTGCATTCATATATTATGTCTTTTGAGTTATCACGGAGTGAGATCCATATAAATGATCAAAACCTCGATACTTAAAGATGTAATTTCATGGATCATGGGAACATATACTTACAAGATGGAATCTAAACTAATGATACCTACCTAAGTTATTTGTGTTGCTTGATCATTTAAATCTGTGACCACAGTTTATTCAATAAATTATTATTGAATAATATATTTATTTATAAATAAATTTACAAATATAGACATATTAAAAGTAATCATTAGAACAAATACTTAAGGGTAAATATGTAATTATAGAGACACAACATTTGTCATGGCCTAGCTTTAATTACAAGCGTCAAATAGAAGGTCAATTAAGTGATTATTATTGGTCTATGACCAAAGTTAAAATTAATTAAAAGGAGTTTTAATTAATTAGGTTTTTATTTAATTTCATGGGTTACTAGAGTGCAACTTTGAGGAGGATATGCCGAAATTAATATCATTAAGGTTGATTTGTATAATTCATAATACACAATTTAAATTAACCCATAAATGAAACTAAACAAAAAGATTCTAGTTCTGACCCTTCCAACAGATCAAGATTCAAGATTGCATGCAGTATTATTCTTCCATACTTAATTGACATGTGATCGGTAATATTGGAAGGTCAATTAACCATTTAATACCTGCCATCACAAGTGATTATAGAGTTAGGGGCTGATTTATATTCTAGCCAGACTCCTATCAAAGTTTGTATAGATTTTGCGGTCAAATTGTTCTCTTCTTAAGCCTCACATAAGTTAATTTCTTAATTTTGTTGCTATTAGGGATGGGAAAGAAGCTTGGGCTGGCCTGAATTATTCCCACAAACTTTGGCTCAGGCTTCCTACATGAGGGCCTGGACAATAGCTTAAAAAAAAAAGCCTGAGTTAGGCTCAAACCCTTTATTTAAAAAATAAATTTATAAATTAAAATAATAAATTTAAATTTGAAAAATAATGAAAAAATAAATAAAAACTTTAATTCCTAATTTATGCATCAACTAGGAAATAGAATCGCGTGACTTTGAAAAAAAATAGTATTATTATTTTTTTCTTAATTCACATAAGCTTTAATAAGGTTAATCGACTTCATGCATGACTGAGATCCATATAAATGATCAAAACCTCGATAAAAGATGTAATTTCATGGATCATGGGAACATATACTTACAAGATGGAATCTAAACTAATGATAAAAATATGAATTGGTTTTTTTTTTTAAGATAAGGTAGCCTTATAAAACTAATGTTATTTATTAAAATTAATTATTTTTTAACTTTAAAAAAATATATTAATGTGTATAGTGTAAGTGTACATACCTTATATCTTTTATAGTTGTTGATAAGTTCCAAATTATGTTCAACTTACTAATTTGTTAGAATTTTTATATCTTTTTTTTCCAACCAGCTCCAACGATCTTAACATCACCCACACCACATAAACTTCCGACAACATCTGTAATATTATAGAAAAATAACATAAACATGTTAAAACATAAGGATCAATAATTTCTAATATACACTTAATGATTAACAAACATTAATAATTAAAAGAATACTGAGAGGATTGTGTTATCCTTTACACGTATATCAATCAAATTCGGAGAATTGAATTGGAATCTATTAATCGGAATCTTAACAGTTCATTCTTCTAACCTCTTAAGTGAACTTATAACCAAGAAAATAATCTTATACTGATTTAAAAGTGGTATGCACTCGCCTATAATTGAAATCACTTTCAAATTCTTGACACTGTACAAAGAACCTTCACTCAATATGTGCCTAAACCTTGTCAAAAAAATTTTCCTGATTGTTGCATGCATTAGATTTTCCTACACACAAAAAAATGCTACATTAAATGTAAAACAATTGGGAAAAAATTAGAGAAAAAATGGAAGAATGAATTTTTTATACAACTTTTTCATCAATAAAAATCATGTTCACACTAATCAATTCTTCATTTTTATTGGTATTAACAGACTTCCACATCCTACAAAACCTAACCCTTATTATCCAATTATCTTTATCGTTGTTCAACTCATGAAGAAAAGAATACTCTATGAAGCACACAATACTAAAAATTCAAATAAGTCAAAAAATAAAAACACAATAATATTTCTAAAGAGGATGTTGGTTAAATAATTAAAAAAAACTCAAACATAACAAATCTTAAATATTTATAGTGCGTTTATTTACCGCATTGGGGAATCGGAATCCAGAATCGGAATGATTGACGCGTTTACTTTACAAAAATAAAATGAGAATCGGAATCGAAATGATGGGGCCCACAACTATTTGGGAATAGGGAATGGGAGATTGATTCCCATGGGGGGAGGTGGGAATCAATCTCCCATTCCGGGAAATTCCCATTTTGCCCTCCCCCAAAACAAAAAATGCCAACTTTGTCCTAAGTTCTATTTAATTAATTTATTATTATAATTAATTATTTATTTATTATGATTAATTAATATATTAATATATTATTAAATATAATTATTAATAATTATAGTTCTTGAATAAATAATCACAATAATTAATATATTATTATTATTATAGTTTGTTAATTAATATGCTATTATAGTAATTATTAATATTATTACTATAATTAATTCATATATTATTATTAATTAATTAATATATTAATATATTATTAAATATAATTATTAATAATTATAGTTCTTGAATAAATAATCATAATAATTAATATATTATTATTATAGTTTATTAATTAATATATTAACATTTATTAATAATTATAGTTTTTGAATTAATAATTTATTTTGATTGTTATTATAGTTTATTAATTAATATGCTATTATAGTAATTATTAATATATTATTTTTTTAATTAATTAATTAATATAGTTATTACTACTAATTAATATATTAATATATTTTTAATTAATTATTTAATATTAATATTATTAGTTAATATATTTTTATAATAATTGTTAATATAATTATAATAATTAATTAATAAAATTTTACAATTAATTAATATATTATTATTATTGTTAATTAATTATTATTATTATGATTGTAATAATCCATTATTAATATAGTTATTAATATAATTATTGTAATTAATTCATATATTATTATTAATTAATATAATAATAATTATTAAATAATATAATAATATATTATTAACAATAATATATTAATAATTATAGTTCTCGAGTAAATAATCACAATAATTAATATATTATTGTTTTTATTAATTAATTAATATAATTATTACTACTAATTAATATATTAATATATTTTTAACAATAATTATTAATAATTATAATTTTTGAATGAATAATCACAATAATTAATATATTATTTTAATTAATTATTTAATATTAATATTATTAGTTAATATATTTTTATAATAATTGCTAATATAATTATAATAATTAATTAATAAAATTTTATAATTAATTAATATATTAGTTAATTATTATTATTATTATTATGACAATAATCCATTAAGTACTTTTTAGTAATTTGTTATAATCTAACTCATTCCGATTCCAATTCAAGACAAAGTAAACACATTAATGGCAATTCAACTCATTCCCATTTCGATTCATTCCGATTCCAACCCATTCCTATTCATTATTCATTCCGATTCCAACCCATTCCGATTCCAGTTTAGTAAACGCAGCATTAATGTTTATAGAGTTTGAAGAAGCCAAAAGGCATTAAACAAAAGATTGCATAATTAAATATGAGATTATAGCTTTAAAATTAGGCTCTAGTGGCATTGGTGAGTAAAGATGAAAGAATCTTCTTTCCTATATTAATTAGTTAATGTATTTTAAGCTACTAAAGTTTAATTGTTGGCTCAATAAAATAAATGAATATTTCAAGACTTATAATTAATTATTATTAATAGTTGCATATTTTTTAATTTAAATAGAAAGAGGAAGAGACATGTAATCTTTTGTAATTTAATAATTATTTTTATTTATTTTTATTTTTAATATTTTGTAATATAATTATTTTTTTAATCTCAACCAATATATTAGATAATAAAGAATGTAAGAAGATGAGACATAGTGATGCCACATCACCTCTTATAGTTCCAGTTTTATATTTACATATAAATAATGAATCAAAAAACTTAAAATTATAATACTAGACTATTTTTAAATATTAATTAATTAAGGGAGTGCTTGAATTAGAGAATCTAACACTAAAAAATTAAATCTCTAAACTTTTATTTATTGTATTTTCTTTATTTATTATTTTATTTTAAAATATTTATTTTTTAATTTATTATTAATTATAACAACTTAATTATTATTAACTTATTTTAAGTTTATAATAATTTTTAAAAATTTTTAAAAAATAAATAAAAGCCCAAGCTTAGTTTCAGCCCAAAGTGAGCTTCACATACACCAAACTCTTACACTTCTTATTTAATGGGCCTAGGCCTGGGTTTGAAAAAGCTCAGCCTAAGTCTTTAATTTACTAACCCTAATTACTTTATGATATATGATCAGTAACCGAAGGTCAATGAACTATTTAATACCAACTATCACAAGTAAAATATAGTTTGAGGCAGATCTCGTAAAAACTCTTATAGATAACTTCATAGTGGGACTTGAAAACAATTTGACAATAAAATATATGCATGGCTTTAATAGGAGTCTTGTAGATAGCTCCTGGCTAATATCTTGAACAAGTTAATGTTGAATCCACATCCCAAAAAGAAAAAAAAATGAAGAAGTTATGAAATTTCTTAATACAAAAAATAATTTAATTAATAAAAATATTTTATATGTAATTTAAGTAGCCAGCCGGCCTGGGCCTGGCCCATAATATATAAAACACAACAGTAGATGGTTAAGCTCGGCCCGCTCGTTTGACATCTAGATTCTACTCGTGTCTCTCGCTCTCTCCTAACCCTATTTTGATTCTCTCTCTCCCTCCCTCGCTCGCTCGCTCTCTCTCTCTAGAGTACAACTCTTCTTCGCCGCTGTTTACTCGCCGTCGCCGGTCGTCGTTCATCGGCGATTACGTGTTCAGCTATCCCACAAGATTCGATTTTTTAATTATTATTTAATTTTACCTTCCTCTTTCTATCTCTTTCCTTCCGTTGCCTACCTACAGCTGTCTGTCTCGCGGCCGCCTAACGCCGGTAGTTATTTTTTCTTCCTTTTTATTTGATTTATGAATTTTTTTCTGTAATTGAATCTGATGGTTTTGTGTTGATTAAAGGTTATGTGAATTTTTTATTGCGCAATTTCAATTTTTGGAGATGATGTTGTCCGCAAAAAGTATTTAGCTGTTTGCATTTCTTTTTTGAATTAGTTAATAATAGCTTAATTGAAATATGTTGATGGATATTTTTATTTTATTTTTATTTTTGCAGGACTACTTTGCCATTTTCTTTTTGGTTAGGAAGAAGGTTCAGTCGTAATGGAGGACTGGGGTAATTTTTCTTGCTTTGGATTTTTATTCCTTTCGCTATTGATGTCTTGGCTGAGACAGCGGTAACGAGTATTCAAATTTTAAAAACAATATGTATTGTTCTTAAATTTATGTATTGCTATGATAATTGGTAGAAGACACTGAACAAGTTTTAATTAGTTAGCAGGCATAGTCGTAATTGTAACAAGGGTGTTATTTTTATCGATGGTTTCTTGAAGATTACATAAACAATCTGATGTAGGAATTTATTCATCTTATTTTACTTATTTGAAATACATTATTGCTATCACTCAGGTTGTTAGGTTTCAATTTGTAGGTAATACATCTCAATAAACTCTCTCTTTTCATTTGGCAATACATCTTTCTGCCTTTCATGTGAACCCTTGAACATATCTTCCTTTCGATATGTATATTGGTCAGCAACTGCACTTTGACCCTTCAGTAAAGTTTGCTTCATATTTTTTTTTTTTTGGGGCATGCAGTTACATTGGTGGAGCATGCATTGAACTGATATTTTCTGGAACTTTATTTTGGGAAAAATTGGATGCCATCTCGTTTTCCCCTTTTGAACTGCAATGCATCCACCCTGTATTTTTAAATTTGACTTAATTCTTAATATGCGTTTGTGCATTTCAGAGGATGAGCAAATTCCACCCCTTGCCTCCAAGGTTGTAGCTAAAAGTAAATGGGATGATGAAGATGTTGATGAGAGTGATGTGAAGGAATCATGGGAGGATGATGACGAACCTACTCCGGTATGATTTATAATATATCTTGTATACATTACATTAATTGCTAGCATATTCCTCTTTTTACTTGCTAAGAGACAAACGAAGTGAGTATTGCCAAACATTTAATATGTTCATCAAGTGAATCTGTTGGTAGAATATTCTGTAATCTTGAGATTTATCACATATAATGGGTGTGTACAAATATTTATAGCTTTACTGGCATGCCAAACTTTTAAGACTACATCATCTGCTAGTTGTATCTATGTAGGTCTGTAGGTTCTGTGCTTGCTCCATCTTACAAGAAGACGAAAATGCACGATCTTTCTTTTTGAATTTGAGGAGCATTAGGTGCAAATCTGATGCTATAGTTGCATGGTTGTAACTTCAGTCGCAGTTGACAATCTTTTTACTTTTTTGATGGAATTCACTAATTGATTCTTGAAGTGCATATTCATGTTATATTGTGGTGGAAACTTTATATGTATGGCTTTTGCTCAGTCATCTACTTGCTCTTATCTATTTTTTCTCTCCCTGTGGCCCACTTTTCTGTTTCTCTTGATTAACATGCTTTGTTTGATGGATCTTTTATTTTACAATTTTTATGCAATGCCTGATATCTTATTGCTAGGGCTCCAAACTATAATTTTGATCGAAACTTTTGATCCTATTAAGAAGTGCATTTAAAAGATGGGAGAAACCCGGGCCGTTCCGTTCTCAAATTGTCTCAATTTTGGGTGTGTCTGTATCCAGGAGGCTACTGTTGAAATTATGATTTGTACAAGTCTAGATTTGCTTGGAAATCTAAAATTTGAAATGCAATAGTTTCCGTGGCTATGTTAGTGATATTTATTTTCAGCAAAAACGGATGAATAGTGTTATGGTAGGTTCTGGGTTCTACAGAAAGATGCAATTGAATGTAAGAATCAGTGAGAATCATTTTTGCCTGAACAGTTTATTTAATAATGTCTTTAACTAATGTATATCTAGAATGCTTGTGGTGATGAACTATAACAAAGTATATTGTAGAATAAGGAACTAAAATGGATATCTAAAGATGCATTTGTTTATTTAAGTTAGCAACTGTTTTCTTTCCGTGGCTTCTCTTTTGTATGTTGATTTTTCAGTGTTTTGCAATTGGATCAGGCGCCTCCTGTTAAACCCCCTGAAAAGGCTGAAAAGGCCCCAAGTAAGCCTGCTTCAAAAGCTCCTGAAAAGAAGGGAAAAACCACAGAGGAACAGAAGGAAGAGGTTTTAGATCCTCTAGCTGAGAAACTGCGTCAGCAAAGGTATAAGTTTAATATTTTCATTTCCAATCACACACAAACGCACGTTTAGAAATATATACATACAGATTTTACATTTGCATATGCTGGTGCTCTCTAGTGTGTTGATTCTGTTTGAGTTTGCAGTATCGTAATCTCAGCTTGCCAAAGTTATTGGTAAATTGAGCTTCTAAACGTTGCTGCTTAATTCTTATGAATTTGAAGCTTTATTTTTTATTTCCTCTAAATGTGAGATCTGACGATGCTTTTTGTAACTGGGTTTTTGTATGCTTTGTCCTTTGAATTATTTATTTGTAATGAAATACTATGCTTAATAAAACTGATTTTATCTATATATTTGTCTCTTAAATGACATTTACAATCTGTATTTATTTTATGCATGAGTTGTTTTAGCATGCTAGCAATTGCTGTTCTTGACATAGAATGGATTTTGGTATCTGTATACTTTGTCTTGTAAGGGGATATGATGCAAGAGGAATTTGAAACATTTAAAATTGGCTGATCTTGAGTTCCCAAACCCCCCCCCCCCTCCTTTTCGCCTGGTCTTTTGATGGTAATCCTGGAAGATAGATTTGTATATAAAGTTATGATGGTGTAGCAATTAGGTGAGTTCTGTTGCTGCAACATTCTTGGATGCCCAAGTTAGTTGTGCTTGAGACTTAAATTTTAAATTAGTTTTTCATATTTGGTGAAAGATTTGTTTTGGGTTTAGAATAAGGATAGTATGAGACTAAACACAGAAACCAAGAAGAGAAGGACAATGATAGTGGAATAGTAAAATTTTTAATAGCAAGAACCAGTTCTTGAAAATTCTTCGTGAGTATGCATTTTTAGCCAAATATTTATACATGTGCAAATTTGAGTCATTGGTAATAAGATTGTAATTGCAAGCCATAAGACTCAGGAACTTTGGTTGACAAAATTTAACCTAAATAAAAAAGTGCACTTTGACTAATAATTTAATATTCAGCTTATTGCCCTATTCTTAATAAGATTTCGTGGAGTAAGAGTAAGCTGTCACATTACCAGTAAACATGAATTTTGAATGAAACTGTGTAATAAAAGGACCGTTAACTGGGCCTGCGGGCCTGGTCCAGTGGCTTTCAAGCAACTTTATTTGGTTGGCCGCTCGAATTCAAATCCGGGGGAGGTGTGGGTTAAAAAATTGACTTGGGCTTTGATCATCTGTCCATCGTTAGAGTGAAGGGGAAAAAGGACCATTTACTAAACTAAACACTAATCTGTCGACGGCTTCTTGATTGGCATAAGGCGTCGCTATTCTTCAGTTGTGCAAGAGATTGCTGCCTCAGCTAGGAACAAAACTTTGCAATAGTTAAGTGATTTGAGACCATCTTTTCTTTTACTCTCTTTTTGTAATGAGGATAAAGTTTGATGGCTTGTTATAGGAAATCAGCCAGCTGAACTAGCAGCTGTTTGGAGATTTTTGTTGGATGTTTTTGGATAGGTTTAATATTAGGAGCTAGGCTTTTCTGACCTAAACATTCATATTTTGTCTTTACCTGAGAGTGTGTTGTGCATTTATCCCCTCTATTAGAGTTAAGGCATACAGTACTCTTAAGATTTACCATCGAAATAACATAACCAAATATATTAAGCAACTAAAAAATTTTTCAAATGTTGCTCAAAATTTTAAATTGGAGCTTGAGTAGTGTCTGAAGCATATCTGGAGCATAAAAAATGTGATATCAATGTTGGAATTGGCGTTATGTTTTTACTGTGCTAGAATTGTATAGTAAGACAATGGCAGCATGATTAGAGAACGATAGAGCTGTAGACTTAAATCTGCTAAACTATCAAATTATGATATAAGTGTATGGATCTGTCTTTGGCTTGTATTTTGATGTGCCAGTGGTTCTTATAAAAATTTTCCTGTATAATAGGCTTGTTGAAGAAGCAGATTACAAGTCCACTAAAGAACTGTTTGGTAAAGGAGGTGATGAGAAGAACCTTGATAATTTCATTCCTAAATCTGAAAGTGACTTCATGGAATATGCAGAGCTCATTTCTCATAAGCTTCGGCCTTATGAGGTTTGTTGAATTATTATTTTTTTTTCCTTATTTTAGTCTTGACTAAATGTTTGCAGAGTTCTGATCTGACCAAGTGTATTCTTCTATGCAGAAAAGCTATCACTATATAGGTCTACTGAAGGCAGTAATGAGATTATCGATGACATCTCTGAAAGCAGCCGATGCAAAAGATGTTGCGTCTTCTATCACAGCTATAGCGAATGAAAAGTTAAAAGCAGAGAAAGAAGCAGCTGCTGGTAAAAAGAAGACAGGTAAATTAGTCTTGCTTAGTTTTTTGTTTTCTATTATTACTTCCCCATTCTCCCCCCCCCCCCCCTTCTATTAGTTGCTATTATGTCATCTTTTGCATCGTCTGGGAGATCTGGGGCTGAAGCTACTGTTGGTATCACTCTTTGTAGTTGGAATGTCATAGTTGAGCTAACGAAGTGGTTTTTGAATTGCATTTGTTCAGGTGGTAAGAAAAAACAGCTCCATGTTGATAGGCCAGATGATGATATCGTTGTTGATACTTACGACGCTCTCGATGACTATGATTTTATGTGAATTTTTTTTTTGGGTATAATCCATTATCTTTTAGTGTCACATTCCAGAAATATAAGAGGATATTTCGTGTGAAGAAAAACCAAAAAGATCACATGGCATCTTTTTTTCGCGGACAAATTGTTTTAGTGAGTATCATAATGCAAAGGACAAAGGGACCCGTTCTTGTCAAAACTTTTTAGTTGTTTTATTAGGATTGGAATGTCATTGTGAAATTTACTGATAGTTTGTTCCTTGTTGAGGAAATTTGAGTACCATTCTTTTGTTGTGATCTTACGTTAATATGTATTTACTTTGGATTCAAGATGACCAAGAGAATGAATAAACTCAGTGGGATTTTAGCTAGATCACCTTTCATTTTTGTGTTTGAAATTCATTTTTATTCATTTAATTCGATTAATGGTAGACTGGTTCAATCTATTGGGACGTGTAAGTGACGCGGGCTTTAAAACATCAGACTTTGAAAGTATGATATCACTCTTTTAACTAAGGTTTGGTTTTGGTAAAATGATTTTGCGTCACGAAATACAGGTGCTAAACGTCAAACACATTTAATAAAGATGTTTTTTGGGACCAAAAAAGGCTCATGATAACGTTCCTTTAAAGTCTTAAAAGATTAATCTTCTGTAAGTTTTTATAAAAGTATTATGGAGTTTAAATTGGTTTTTATTTATTTAAGTGAAAATTAATTTTTTTTATTAATGAGAATAGATGATTTTTAAATATTAAAGAGGATAAAAAAAATTTATATATTATTTTTAATAATAATTTCATATAAATATAAATAATAGTCTAATTGTAAATATTAATAATAATTTTTATATAATATAAGTTATAAATTTGATTGTAATAATCAGTTAAAAAAAATTTCATGAAAAACGTATGTTTCCTTAAAATGCTCCTGATTTTTGTGTATCAATAAGCCCCATGTGAAACATTATGCCCGCGTGAAACGCAACCGTTTCTTTTTTATGCCAAATGGCCAATATAATCTTCACGCAACCGTGGTTTTTTTTTTTTTAACACACCAGATGGCCAGCATAATCAGCTTGTATGTCACTATTACATAAGATTTTCTAGAAAATAGTTTTTTATTTTTTTAATTTATGTGCGATTTTTAAATAGTTATATCTAAATAGAAAAGTGAATTGTTGTGAATTTATTTAAATAAAAAAAAGATCTGAATCAGTAATAAATATTATATTTTAAAAATATTTCTATTACATATACTTATTATCTCTTAAAATATAAAACTAAGTCTTTTTCTATTTTAATTAAAAGAATAAAAATATTAAATAATTAATCGTAAAAAAATTTTATTCATAAAAATAAATAAGAGAAAAAAAATGGGATTCAGATATTTATATTTAGATTTTAAAAAAATATAAATCCATTTAAATTTAAGATAAAAAAAAAATAAACTTTATAAAAAGTACATAATTCCTTAAAATGCTCCTGATCTTTTTGTGCATCAACATGCCCCAAGTGAAACGTAAGCGCGTTTCTGTACGCCAAATGTCCAATAACACCACAACTGACTCTGATTGCGACATTTATTCGAACCACACAAATCAGTCCAACTCGGACCTTTCATTACTCAATCACTTGATCAATTAAAAAAGGGGTCATAATAGCTTCTCACTGGGGCCTTCACCACGTGAGAATGACAAATTGACCCATTATTTTGCAGGGCTTCCGTGATCAAAATCAACAGCCCCGGGCCCCTCCCCTTTATATTTCAACGCAAACCATTCCTACTTTCATTCATCATCGATTCTCCTGCCATTATTCAAACATTCCAATTCAATTCAAAGATAAATCGAAGGAGAAGAAAAAAAATACACCAGCCCATTCTCAGTTTTCAGTTCATGGAACCCGAAGCTTCATCGTAAGTTGACACTTGACATTAAATTTAGTCTTTAAATATATATATATATACATACACACATACGCACGCGTACACGCAAGCACTTTTTATTATGTTGTATAGAACAAGATCTTGACAAAACATGTGGCTGCAGGTTTGAGAGCAGCGAGATGCTGGCAAATTACGTGGCGTCGAGCCCGTTGCTATCGGAGTCATGGAGGCTGTGCTGCGATATCACAACAGCGGCAAGCCCATCAATTCCAGGCCAGAGCTTTGTGATGAAGCAAGTTGGGGGCATCGGCTACGTGGCTTTTTCAAGCATTATTTCTGAAGCGGAAGCAGATGTTTGTTGTTGTAGTGGGGATTTGGTGGCTTTGGATGATCAGTTCTTCTCTCCATTAAACAAGCAGATTAATGAAGGCGAAGAGGAACCCGTCTTGGTGCATGCTGGCTTCCTGCAACTCTTCTTCTCCATTTATGCCTCCCCAAGCTTTCAAACCCAGGTAATTAGTACTTCTTTATCTAATTTTTTTTTTGGCTTAATAATAATAATAATAATAATCTTGCTTTATCTATTTAATTAATCAAGTTCTAGTAGTCTTGAATGAAAAAATTCTCACTTTTTTACTAGACAACCATAACTGGCGCTGTTTTTTTCTTCTTCTTTTTTTCGTTTTCAATTTTATGTTCGTACTTTTGCCAACAAATTTGTTGCATTTAAATAATTTATGGTTTTTAAACAATAAACCGTTTTTGCTATTCATATCTATCCACGTGTGAAAGAGTAATGATGTAATGATGTGTTTATTGGGAAGAGCAGTGCTAGGTATAATGAAACATGAGAGAAATTTAAGAAAAATTTACTTTCTTTTTTTATCCATCTATTCTTTCTCTTTTTTTTTTTATTATTTTTCTCATCTTTTTTAACACCAAATATTTTTTTATTTTTTTCACCGAACATTTTCCTATAAGGAATTTCAAAAATAAGCTCAGCTTTACTCGATAAGTTTAGGGTTTGGCCCGCAATTGAAATTTTATAAAAGTATTGTAAGATATATATTATTTTAATTAATATATTTATTTGACCTATTTATTATATAGATTTAAAATTTTAAATATTGAAAGTTTATATTTTCAAGTCTAATCTCATTAAAATAAAAATATAAAATAATTAAAAAAAATACCTATATAAAATTGTACAATGTAAAGTAAAGTCAAGGCTTTTTAAGCCCCGTCTGAGTGATAAAAAAAAAATGCTCGGACTAAAATATTTAATGATATTGACATCTTATGTGTTATTCATTAGATGGGCTATAAAGGCAACAAATTAATAATTAATAATAAAATTAATTAATATTATTAACATGGCATTAGTGACATAATGAATATATTAAACACATTTAAAAATGGGAAGTGAAAAAAGGGAAAGAATCTCGTGGGTGATATTTGACCCATTTATTAAATATATTTAAAATTTTAAACATTGAAAGTTTATATTTTCAAGCGTAATCTATTAAAATAAAATTATAAAATTATAAAAAAATAAAAAATACCAATATAAAATTATAAAATGTAAAGTCAAGGCTTTTTAAACCCCGTAATATAATTACAAATTCTTATATAAATTTATCTTGTACAAACTGATTTGGTATTAATTCATTGATTGAATGAAAATACAAAATAATAAAAATAGATCACGTGGGTCAAAAAATATTTAATTCAAATAATTTTATCATGAAACACCAATTTGTACAAAATAAATTTATACAAGAATTTATGGCCACATTATTACTTCAAAAAATTATTGAGACTGAAATACTTAAATTATATTGACATCTTATGTGTTATTCATTAGATGGGATATAAAAGCAATAAATTAATAATTAATAATAAATAATAAAATTAATTAATATTATTAACATGAGATCATTAGTGACATAATGAATCAAACACATTTAAAAAATGGGAAGTGAGAAAAGGGGAAGAATCCGGTGGGTGATACATAGCATTATGTCTAACCGACCGACCGTATGTAAAGATGCTATGAAAACAATCCGTACACGGCGGCTTTTAACAATCAAAACCAAAGATTGTGCTAATAATCCGAATCTCAAAATCTATACCAAGCAGCCTACAAACCCATATTGAGTCTATATTCATTGTTCTCATAAAAGACTCCAAAATAATAATTGACTCAAGTCAACGCAAAACACAATGGACCTCACTAATCGCGGGCCGCATTTGTTGCTCTTAAAATTGATTGACAAGTCAAATTTTTGGATTGTCTTTACCAATTTTTAAGATAAGATAGTGCATTCATATTTTTCTTTAATCAACTTGTTATTAATTTTGTATTCAAGTTTGTGCCATTATAATCGTACAAGTAGGCCCCTTTTTTTATTTTTTTTTTATTTTTATTTGCCTTAAAAAAACCCATCACTGAATTCTTTTTAGCCATTAATAAAAGGCAATTATCAATACCTTGCATTTGACAATTACTAGTAGATGGCACATTACTTGATATTTTAAACCAAGTGTCCCAATTGTCAAGTTTAGATGTTATTGTTACGACTCTTGTGTTAAACTAAGCTATGTGCTTCATAATCTACATTTCTTTTCATGTTGTTCATTAATCTAAAATAACAGAAAATTCTATAAAATTCGATTTTTAATTATTTATTAATCCAAATATAATACAAGACATACGTACTTTTACAAGTAAAACTACCATATGTCTTTTTGTTTAATTATTTGTAGGAAATGTGGCATAATTGCTTCCTATACAATTTCCAAATTCCTCTCAATAATTAAGAAGATTAAATCTTGTACATGCAGATGATGGAAATAATTCAGAAAAGCAAGTCAATAGTGATCACAGGCCATTCCCTAAGAGCAACCACAGCATCTCTTTCTACTCTTTGGCTCCTCTCTCACCTTCAAAAATCAAACTCTCCTTCATTACCAATCCTCTGCATCACCTTCGGCTCGCCATTGCTAGGCAATGAATCTCTTTCAAGAGCCATTCTCAGAGAACGATGGGATGGAAACTTTTGCCATGTTGTCTCAAAACATGACATTATGCCAAGACTTCTCTTTGTTCCACTGCTTCACTTCATCAATCAGCTCAAATTTCTGCTTAATTTTTGGCACTTGTCAATGACTTCCCCACAATTCCAAACGCTAGCCACCCAGTTGAATAATGAAGAAAAAGCTGAAATTTTTCGCTCTGTAATGGCATGCTTGGAAGTGCTTGCACAAACTGAAGAAGCAGGGTCAGCAACAGGGGCATTTTGGCCATTTGGAAGCTACTTCTTTTGTTCAGAAGAGGGTGCTATTTGCATGGACAATGCAACTTCTGTTATCAAGATGATGCATTTGATGCTTATGACAGGTTCGCCTTGCGCTAGCATTGAGGATCATCTCAAGTATGGAGATTATATTGGGAAAATTTCTTATCAGTTCTTGAAGCAAAGAAACTCTATGGATGGAGATATTCCTGAATCATGCTATGAAGCAGGAGTTGCATTAGCATTGCAATCCTCTGCTATAAGTAGCCAGGTACATGACTACATGCCTTGTATCTTAAGGTACCGTTATATGGCTTTACATATTTAATTGCTTTAATTCTGTTCAATAGGAATCAGTTTCAACAGCAGCCAAAGATTGCCTAAAGATGGCAAGGAGAATGGGACGAACACCAAACCTTAATGTGGCAGATCTAGCCATTAAATTGTCGATGATCAATCCTTACAGAGCTCAAATAGAGTGGTACAAGGCATGCTGTGATGACTCTGATGAGCAAATGGGGTACTACGACTCCTTCAAGCTCAGGGGAGTCTCAAAAAGAGATTCCAAAGTGAATATGAATCGAATCATGCTTGGCAAATTCTGGGACGGTGTCATTGATAAGCTGGAAAACAATGATCTTCCTCACGATTTCCACAGAAGATCGAAATGGGTGAACGCTTCTCAATTTTATATGCTTCTTGTTGAACCATTAGACATTGCAGAGTATTACCGAAATGGACTTCATCGAAGTAAAGGTCATTACGTGAAGCATGGAAGACCAAGGAGGTATGAGATTTTCGGAAGGTGGTGGAAAGAGAGAAGGGTTAGTGACGAAGAGAATAATAAAAGAAGCAGATTGGCAAGCTCGACTCAAGATTCATGCTTTTGGGCAGAGTTAGAAGAAGCAAGAGAATGCCTAGATAATGTTAGAAGTGAGCGTGATCCAAACAAGCTAGATTTGCTTTGGCAAAATATCAACAATTTTGAAAAGCATGCAGTTGGATTGGTTGAAAGTAAGCAGGTTTCTAAAGATGTTCTAGCAAGAAATTCAAGCTATGTTTCATGGGTGGATGATCTGAGGGAATTGAGATCCCAGTTATGGCAATTCTCTGTTAAGGTTCCAACTTTGGTGAATGGTAAATTAGTCCCTTAAGATATTGTATTATGCATCTGCAATAATGTTGCTTACCGGGTTCTGTATTTTACTATCATAAAATGCATAGGCATAAATAATGTTGGCAAGATGCAACGGCATCACCTTTTTGCGCGAGATAATGCTCATTACGTACTCAGGTTAGTAAGTCAAGGTTCTGAAAACAAAAATTACTGACAAAAGAAAGTAATTACTATTAAACCTAAGAGTTCTTATGTATACAAGAAATATTTGAGATTAGGATAAAAGTTAAACCTTCCCATTCTCGTTATCAATGTTCCTAACTGGTCCTGTGAACCATTTCCTTGCATCAAGCAACCACCACAGCATAATCAAACCCAAACCCACACCCAAAGCTACAGGCGCATAGTTGAAAGTGTCCCAAGAAATAGGGTAAAAAGTGGGCAAAAGAAAGACTGAACAAGTATAGCAAATCCATAAAAAGGCAATCAAGCAAATTGGTCTGCTAGCTTTACCCAGATAAAATGGCCCAGCATTGAAGTTCTGCTCAGTCATCACCATTCTTGCAAAGATTGGAACTGCATAGCCGCCAACCCAGCCAATTGTGGCTATGGAAGTTATGGCAGTGAAGACCACATTGACTTTTAAGATTGGAAGACCAAGAATAATACAGATTGCTGCACAGAGCCACACTGCGTTTGAAGGAACTTTGTGCTTCGGGTGCAGTTGTCTCCAGATTGATGAAAATGGAATTCCCTTATCTCTTGATAAAGCATAAACCTGAAGCATGACATAATGCGGGATTGATCAGGTAATATGGAAACAAATTAATAAAGAATTGGTGTAAGAACTCGCTGTTCGTTGTTTCATGGGATTTATCTGCAGTATAACTTCCAAAAACTGCTAATCAAGGCTATAAGCAAATCGTCATACGAAGATAAGTAGGAAACTTACAACTCTGGCTGCACTTGTGGTGATAGAAAGGCCACCAAAGAAGAATGAACCCCATATGACAATTAGCAAGATGATTGCTCCAGTAGAATTATGATACCTCCCATGGAATGCATCATACAGTATTTGAGCCGGAACAAATGCACCAGCAGTCTCATTGGATGTATCATAAAGGTAGCTAAAATCCTGAGAGAAGAGTTCCAACCACATATCAGCAGGTGCGGTGCATAAAAAGTTTCTACGAGAAACATTATATTAGATCACTTTTAGTACCCTGTCATTACTTTTGGCTGAATGATGCAAACAGTGATAAATTTCAAATTATCATCCTCAATTTTTCGGTCAAAAGAAACAGGAGGTAAATGAGAATAAGCTGAGTGTCAAACCTGAATGCTGAAACTAAGAGCCAAGATATACGCCCAGCCAAATATTGAGATGATGCCAATGCTAGACAGGATAGCAATAGGACCAGTCTTGTCAGCACCTTTTGTTTCTTCAGTTAAATGTGCTGCAGCATCATATCCATATAGTGAATACTGGCTTACAAGAAAAGATAGAATGACTGCATAAGGTTTGCTTGATATTCCAGTTGCTTCAGGCGACGTTTCAAAATGTGTGAAAACATATGAAGCAGATTGTGTTGTCAGAGCAACCAGGGGAAGCATTATAACAATGACTAATCCTCCAGCAACCTGCCAATGTAAGATTGTAAATGATATACTGTATCAGTAAATTTGCTCAATATTTCTGTACACATGAGCTCAAAGTCAGAAATGTACGAGGATAAGTAATGTGAAGTGGGAATCAGCAAAAGTTTTTAGTGCAATTTTAGTTTGAGTATTTGTTTTATTTAGTTCCACACACAAATGGAATAGATTTTGCATCCGAACTTAAACCAATTAGTAATTGGAAATGAATTGAAAAAAAAAATAGAAATGAATGTTCAAAACTTATATCAACATTCTAGTTCAATATACTGCTGCTTTACTAACAAAGGCTGAGCTTGAAAATTACATGTTATGGACTGTTGTGGGTTCTAGAAATTCCAATGCAACTATAAAAGCCGTTTAGGCAGAAATTTTTCTAAAATTATGGTTGAAAGTCTAGAAAATATACACTAAGTTTTAGGCCACCACAAAAACAACCGGCAAAAGATAATCTGAGAAGATAGGGAAATCAAAGCAGAACTGTAATCTTACCTGCCACCATATGGAAATAATGTCAATGAAGGCAATTACTTCTAATGCAAAGGTGTTGAGGACTGCCCATATGATGGTGAGACCAATGTACATACATAGAAATAACCATTTAGGCGCAAAATATCCCCCATCCTTATTTGTGCCGGTGCACAGTAAAATGATACTTTGCAGTGTCTGAGATCCTGCATATGCCTTCAAAACCAAATGAAATATCTGGCAAAATTATAATCTGATTCATACAACATTCAACATAAAAACTAATCAAATTTTCACTGTAGATACCTGAGTGCCTACGCCAGCAATGAGCCCTATAGTCTCAAGCCAAGCACAACACCATGATGCAAAGGGACCCCATTTGGGACCAGCCAAATGTGCAGCCCAGAAGTACAGAGAACCAGTAGTCTGTTCAATTTATAACCAAATGAAGTTTGAGTTCATTTCAGATAAGAGGAAGATGTATAAACGATGGAGAAATATCTCCAGTATGCATCCTCCCTAGTTGGATTTTTGCAACGCGTATTTCTCAACCAATCATGTCACAGTAAATATGCATGTGGCAAGAATCTGTTATAGGAGGGAATATACACCAAGTGCATCCAGGATTTATATATAAAAAGAGGGAGAAAGGGCAACAAGAACTTCAAGGTTTAGCGAAATACTCACAAACGTCCCATTGTTTTTAAAATATTCACATATACCCCATTTAGGATAATTACACCCTTTTCTTATAATGCGCCAACTGTATTTTATCTGAATATAATTGTTCAAAAAGAAAGTCTATGGGACCATTTCACGAACCAATGAAAACTCCAGAAACATTTCACCAAACCACTGGTGTCGTTTTGCTATTCCAAAAAAATAGAAAGTAACATGATAAATGCAAATGGTGGAAAGAGAGAGAGAGACAAACTGGGAAAGAAGAACAGATCTCAGCCATTGCTAATCCAACAAACCAAGTGAAGAATGAAACAACAACCCATCCCCAGACAAGACTCGCAGGACCTGCATACAATAGACTTGAACCATACAGTGGTGTTATCCCAGTGAAAAGTGTCATGGTTGAAAATGATATGGCAAGAGTCTTGAACAAAGTCTGCAACAAGAAGGTAATTATTTTTAAACACAACCAACTTCAAAACGCTCAAAAAAACAAGAAAAAAGCAAAAGCATAAGACTGAAAATGAAAATACCATTTCTCTTCTGAGTTCTTGCTTGTAACCAAGCTCATTTAGTCTTTTCTCTCCTGAATCCATCTCTTGGACGATTAGTGTTTTCCCAATGAACACAAGACTTGCTTTCTTATTTGAGCTTAGTTAAGATGAGATTGGATTAGTCATCTATGAATAGGAATTGCAAAAGCGGATTCACGAAAGCATTGGAGAAAGCGAATAAAGAGATTTGGTTGACTTATTGAAATCCTATGAAGATTTTTGTTTTTATTATCTTAAAGTCCACCACCCAGTTGCAATCTTTGATTTTTCATTATAAGTTCCCTCCAAAAAAAACTAACTATATTGTATAATAATGAATACTTTGAATATTTCATGTTCCTTGTTTTCAGGTCCACACTTGTTTTCATTTTGCTAGGTTGCTTCTAAAATCAATTGATAGTACTGTATGTTTCTTAAAATAACTTTTTATGTTGCATTGTTTAGGTTGCTTGCCATTTTTTAATTTTAAAATTTTTTATAAACAAACAGTTCAATTAATGCAAAGATTGACCAGATTGCATTTATTATTATTACTTTTTAAAACAAATAATAATAATAATAAGAAGAAGAGGGTTTGGTAGAAGAAGAATAAGATCTTGATTTAGTTTTTTCTTATTACAAAATCAGTCAGATACGGCTGAATCCATGAGGTTCAAGCATGGCGCCCATGAAGCAAGGAAACAGATCTTTTGCAAGTTGACTTTGACTTTGGGCGGCCCCGCAGCTAATTAGCGAGTACACATTTACAGCCGCCATCAACCATTTTATTATGGACTACTACTATTAAGATTAACAATTTAATTACGTTGCATCACTTGTGTTTGACCAAATGGTGTTTCACTGTTTTGTGTTCCAATTCCTCAATTTTATTAAAGAAATTAATATTAATTATTATTTTTTTCATTCTTGTAATGCTTGATAGTTGATCCACACGCCTTACACATAATGGGCACATGTGTTAAATTTTTAAGTACTATTATTGAACTCTTATCTATCAAATCAACGATAATAATCTCAATAATAACATATGTGATAATAGTTTTTAATTTAAATACAACTATAATAATAATAATAATAGTAATAAATTTACATCTATAGAGGAAGAAAGAATGGGCCAATATAAATTTTTATAACATCGAGTGGTATTTGTCATTGACAAATTAGTCAATTAATCAAAATTAAACCATATCTGTCCGCTACAACTTCTCCGGCAATTTGCCCATTCGACAAAAATTCAACAAGGATGACATTACCTGTAAAGGAATGCTACACGATATTCTCTGCCATTCAGACTTCATTACTGCTGACTATGAAAATGCTCTTGTAAAGGTTGAAAGCTTGTAATGCTTCTGAAAAATAACAGTATTAAGAAATTTCAATCCATATAATAACAATCTTGTATGGGTGTGTTTGGAATTGAGTCTTTATCAGAACCTTTGGGCGAAATCATTGTTATGGAAAAAAAACTATAATTATAAAATAAAAGTTAGTAATATATAGTAAATATAAATTTTAAATAATAATTTTAATAAAATTATTAAAGATATAATAGATTTTCCATGATACAAGTGAAAAATCACATCAACATAACTTCCAAGCTACAGCAGCTAATTTTTACCAAATACTTTAGTTCTATAACTTTTAAACTACAGCTGCCCAATCTCAATTCCAAACGCACCCTAAGTTTCCAAAACTCTAATCTACATTCCATTGTGCTAATATTTATGAAACGCTGCTATTAGATAGCATTACCTTAGGCTTTGAAGAATCAAACCAAAGCAAACAAAAAGAATCTAACATTTTTCGAAATTGAGCTGTAACATTATGTGGTGGGTGCTGCATCGAAGGAATGAAGAACCTCTTCCAACATCATTCTTGTATGGGTGTCGAGAGGACTCTCAGGCTTGTCTGAGAGAGTGATATTAAGAAGGTAAAGCTTCTTAGAAGCGACGAATGCAGCTGAAAAAATTCGCTTTAGCCCTCCTCTACTGCTGTCAACTTTGTACTCAAATTCATAAACTTGCAGGCCTCGATGGCCTGATCTCTCTGATGCTCCAATCAACTCAGCATCTATTGTACTTTCCTTTACAAAAAGAATTCATTTAAGTGCACCCAGGATCCAACCAAAAAATAAATAAATAAATAAAATGTATGGGGAGAAAATAAAAAAATTAAATCAAAGAAAAGAATTAAATGGAAAACAGGAAATCTGATACAGAATCGCATTGCTGCGAGCTCAATCCTGTGTTATATTGCCAAAGACTTCATACTATCAAAGAAAAGTCTAAACAAGAAACCAAAGGCTCCCGAATAAGTAAAACTCCACAGTTCCTCAACCCCCAAATGACAAGTTGGAAAATTCTAAGCAGGAAACCAAAGGCGTGCAAATAAGTAAACTGCACAGCTTCCCAACCCACTAATAACAGGTTGAAAAAATTATTCAGCCATTCTGGAATAGTACACTGACACTTAAAAGCAAGCATAACGGAAACCCTCATATGCAGCAAGTCCAACTTTGGTCGTATTATTAATACTTTACAATTAGTTTGAAGTATCACACACCATGAAAGCCATGTTGTCTATCCAGGAGCTTAATTTCAAGTTTTCAGGTAAGACTTTCCTTATCAAGTCCTTTCTCCCAGTAATTAAGTAAAGTTTTCATAAATTCGGTTGTCTAAACGGCCTCTATCATTTGATGGAAGATTACAATAGTATTTGTTTTCCATTCAGTAATTGACCGCCTTGATAATCTCTTCCTGTTAAACACTAATTGCCAATTTGCCATCATATTTCACCATAAAACAAAAAAAAGTTCCAGAAGTTTTCATTCATTGAGTTCACTCATTTTCTTTTGGGTTGCAAAGAAGCTCAGCACAGATTACAGGGAACTATATTTTTGAAGAAGACTTGTCCTATTTGGATGTTACTTAGTCTCAATTTCATTCAAGTTAATTGCCTTGGATAAAGGTGAGAGAAAATAAGTCCATTCTGAAAACTTTAAGCAAATTACAAGAGAAAAAATGATACCAATTGCATGCAACTGAAAATGCAAAGCTAGCAAATCTCACAAGATATTAAGAGAATGAAACACAGGATAGGTGCTGCATTTGGATCATCTCACTTTCTTTCAGTTCTCAGCGGAGATATGCCTTCATTTATGTTAGCTTTTACACAGCTCAATCTTTCACCGACTCTAATTCTATATATCTCACAGGCCATAGTTGGTTGGATAACTTAGTAAGGAAAAGCCTCAAGTAAGATAGAGAGAAAAATGATGGAGAATTGCAACATCAGCATAGCATAATTGGCAAAACAATCCCAACAAACTTGAGCCAGCACAATGAGATTTTCATTCCAAACCTCTTGAGTATTTTTTCTACATATTCTCTCTATCAATCGATAAAACTTAAGAAATTCTGGGATACTTCTGTCCAATTTTGATTATCCACAGAACCCCAGTACTAATTTTCAGTGTACGCTTTTCAACCTCCAACTTTCGATTGTCACAATCAGACCATCTTGACTTGTTTTCTTCATAAACTCTCCCATCAGGTGACCTTAAGTCAATTTAAGCACACACACTCTTCTTTTTAAACACATTTGTCAGCACCACCGTTTGATCTAAATCTATGTCATGGACATTCTTCTTGACAATGTGGACAAAGTATTGTAGGCTCAAATCAAATCTGAAATATCAATTCAAGCATAAAAGAAAGAAACTACGAGAGCACCACCGCAAACTTTCAAATCTGTCATTATTCAGTGGAAATGCCATGTAATGCCATCTTTCTCCTCCTAAAGCATCCAATCATTGCAAAGAATCATCCTATGCATCTCTGAATGTGAATCTTGACTTTCATTCATACCCTTACTTTACTGCATTCACAGAACCTTTTCAGTTTTTCTTTTTCATATATATTATTCATGACAAAGTACTCAGTAAATCTTGATTTATACTTTTGATAGGAAACTGTATGTGTTGACCAGCTGTTCACAAGGAATGCAAAAACTGAAGGAAGGGGAACTTGAAACCAATCAAAGACCATTACATATAAAGAACACCCACCATTGTACTGGGCTGGACCAAGTTTTACTACCATACCCAAAATCCCCTCCCAATTAAGACAAACAAAGAAATACAGAAATTTTGGAACTCCCTAAGAGATTGAAGCTGAAAGGGAAGATATGAGACCAAAGCTGAAACCATGACTTGTTTATTAAATGCTCAGAGAAAAGATAAGATGCCAATGGGAAAATCACTGATTTATGACAGGTATGATAACGCTATCATTTCTCCTCTAAGACTTATTTCAAAATTCAATGCATTCTGCTGCAATTTTTTGCACTGTGTTAATTTATGAGTGTACTATAGAATCTTCATGATCATTACAATTCATGTGAAGTTCGTTTCTCGTTGAAAGTTCATATTATCTCCATTGCAGAGTAGTAGAATTACAACTAATTAACCAATACCTCTGTTTAAATAACAGTAGAAATATGTCAAGTAACTTCCAAGATATATGTGACCCATCTGTTAATTAAGATTTTATTCTAAAATGGAAATCAACTTATCAAAAAGATTAACAATTTTTTTCTTAGTCTTTAGGATCAAATTCAACTGCAGCTCAGGATTAAAATTAGCTTGACATAAACCATCTAGATCTTTAATATAAACTTTCTGGTGCTATAGCTATCAAGGCATAAAACCATCTACTAACCCGAAAGAAATCTTTAACAACACCCATGCATAAAAAAGCACTTGATAGTTCACTTAACCTTATCTACCTTCAAAAATGTCCTTAATACAAGGTTATGAAGGAAAACACTATTATTTATCATAATAGCTCTTTGAAAAGCCAAACCATGAGTTTTTGCTTGCTTTGCATGCCCAAACAGATGAAAGAGCCTGACAATTCTAAATTCCTGTTCATGTTAGACAACAGAGAAGTTGAAGCACAAAAGACATAGTCTAAATGCAGGGACTTGTGCGAACCTAAGACAAAACAGGGTAGACTTATAATCACGTATTCTGAATGCAATTCCAACAGACATTTCTTTCTAACAGTTTTATCCAGAATCATTTAAGTCAACAAATATTTCATTCAAGAATCTGTGAAAAAATAAATAAATTCAAGGATCACCAGCAGCAACAAGTACGTATAGAAAATGCCCCCAGAAGGATGAATGTTTACAGACACAGGGTCATTTAGATATTGCGGAAATGCACTGCCATTGTGATTAAAGAATCATTATCTACCAAGTAAAAGTGGATCAGTGTTAGCTAAATATTTATAATGCTTAGTTTTGATAGGTTATGTAAATTAGCCAAGCAACCAAATTCAACAACCATAACATAAAATGTGATATTTTTAAACACAACCATGTGAGCATTTAGCAGTTACCTTGCGCTTTTCGGCTTGTATAAGCTTGTCAGCTACAAACTGAGGTGTTCCAAATTCTCCAAGGCTCGCGAGCCGAACTGGGTTTACAACAACTCCAAGGTTATTAATTCCCTTATTTGCCTCCTCAAAGAGAACTGTTGCCCCTGCTTTATCTACCTATTATCACCAAATCCAAAACCCATTTCATAACAGAAATGGTAAAATAAACTTAAATGTAATCAAAAGCAATAAGCAAAGGCTATACTAGTCACCTTATTCCAAGAAGAGGGTCTTAGTAAAGTGAAACCCTTATTGGAATCTGTGTATCTTTGGAGCTCCATTTCTTCAGGCAAAGAAGCTTTAGAAAGCTTTGGGTATAACCCATTCAAGATTAATACAAAACTTGAGAAACAGAGCTCTCTCTTGCTCAAACGAAGTGATGATAACTCAACAACTGTCTTCTTCTTGGTTTGAACTGAAAAAGAGATGAGGGTTGATGGAGAAGAGGACATTGGACTGTAGTTCAAGGAGTTGTGGCTTGAGATTGAAAGCGCCAAGCATATTTGCAAAGCCATTATACAAAGTACCAACCTCACCTTACCGCACCACCCTCATCACTTGGTTCAAATTTTAGCACATTTAAACATTTTCCTTTTTATCAAAACGTCTCAAATTTAATACAACATATGCAAGTTAAATTTCATTATACTCCCTAAACTTTTGAAATAACAAATTAACCATTCTAGTTTTAAAAATTATGCTATTGGATTTGCCTTTCAAGGATAGTATTACTAAGCATATTTTAACAAGGTTCATATACAAATGAGACATTTTGGATAATTGTTTAACATATGTGGGTTAATTAAGTAATTGACTTAAATTATATAGATTAAGGATGTGTATAGATGTATCGATTTATTCTTGAATTAACTTAATTGCCTTTATTTCTTCTGTAAAAGCTAAAGGTCATAAGTTCAAGTAAAGAGGAACATATTTAATGAGGATCAGGAAAAAAAAAATGGGTGCAATATAACTAAAAAAAGAGCATGTACCCATTTATATAATTAGAAGCCATTAAGAGTATCTTCAAGAAACTATTTGTTAATTTTAAACTAATTGAAAAAAAAAATATTGCTTCCATTCCAATCACAGGAGATAAAAATGAATTTAACAAATAAGCAAAAATTTATGGAAAAAAATTTAAAAAGGAATTATTTAACTGAAAATGAAACATTCTTAAGGTTGGGGGTTGGAACACAATCATGTAATTAAAACATAAAAAATACGAACCTAATGAAGCTTTGCGTAACTTTCTCATAACTGATCAATGAATAAAATCAGCCAGTATTTTTGTAAATCGAATAAGTTCACGCTATTTTTAATAAATCGATCAACAAAATATTTTGACAATTAAACAATTAATCAATTAAAACCTTCTCAAATTATTATTATTTTTTTCTTTTTACTTAACTTAAGTATTTTTCACCATTAAGATTGCTTTAAAATAAATTTTATTTGATTATTTTATTGTAATGATATAAAATATGACCGAATTGTCATAAAAAAAACATATGCGTTTCTATCAATAGTTTAGATGTTTAATTTTATTTGATTGAATATCCAAACTCTTACTTTATTTGTATTTTTTAAAAAATACCATGAACTTTTTGTAATTAGTTATTGAGAGTGGAGTGCTTTTACAAAAATTGTGGGGTGAAAATATCACCATACTTTGTAAATGGAAGATAACATTTTCTCCTCCAATTATTTAAATTCACATATTTAAAAAAAATTATAATTCACTTTTCTAAAAAAATTAAATTAAGAAGAAATTTTGAAAATTAATTAGTTATAATTAATTACATTATTCTCAGTTAATCTATTTATTTGAGTTTAAGTCTCTTTATCATGTTTAATGCTAAAATTGCTTGAACTTAGGGTTGGCAAAAAAGTCTGGGTCAACTCAGGTCTGCGGGCCTGAGCCCAACCCATATGAGTTGGTCTAAGTATAAGTCGAAAATTTGTAAAGTCTGCACATATTGAGCTTGGATAAGAGTTTAGGCAAAAAGAGTCTGGACTTTTGATTTATAAATAAAAAATAAATTTAAATAAAAATATTAAATTAGTATGATTTTTTTTATATTAGTATTTGTGATTTATTATGTTGTATTACTAATATTTTGTGCATTCAATTATTATTTTTTATGTATTGAATAATTATCTTTCATTTAATTATTTTTTTACTTTATTAAAAAAATATTTGATAATTAATGAAAAAGCCTAGGCCAAGCTTGTCCATTCAGGCCCTGCTCAAGCCCAATTTGGACTAGCTTTTGAAGAGTCTAGGCTTGTTTTCAATAATGAGGGCTTGGGTTTGGGATTGAAAAAACTCGGTCCAAGCCTAGACCCAAGCCTAAACCCAAGCCCACAATTTACCAACCCTACTTGAACTTAAAATTAATCTAACATTTTTAGTCAGTTGAAGTACCAAAATATCCACAAACTTATTTTAACTTTAATATTTTTTTTTTACTTTATACAACATTCAATGTTGCTATATTGGTACTATTTCTTAGCATGATTAATTTCCAATTAAATAAAAAAAATATAATTTTGCATGATATCTCATGAAATTAAATCAGAAGCCAAATTTTTATCATTCGCACATTGGGCATCAAAAATTACTAGGTTTCTTAAAACATTCGATTATATTGGTTACAAACTAAATAATTGAATTATACTATGCACATTATCACTTGTACAACAATCATGGGTCTAACTCATACTCAAAAGTTAGCTCAAGAGTTGAGGGTTACCTATATTCTTAACCTAAAATTCATCCTTAACAGATGTGGAATGTTGTCCCTAACATCCTTAGTCACATGCAAGCCAATCCTTTTGCCTGATCCTTGTCACACAATAAGAAAGTACAAGTCCACTCATAGTTGAGTTTGATTCTAATACTATATAGAAGCCCATATATTTAACTCCTACTTAAAAAGCTAGCTTAAAGTTGAACGTTGCTGAAGTCTTATACTTAACCCAATATTTATCCTCAACCGATATAGGATATTATCTATAACAACTTTTTGTGGGATAATTTGGTCAGTTTATGTTACAATTAAAGTAGTCAAATTAAATATATGTTAAAGTAATTGTAATGGTAAAAAAAACTTAAGTTATAAAAAATAATTATAGGGATTTTTTTTTATTAATTGTCCAAACGTAATGTATATATTTTGTAATTATTTCTATAAAATACAGTGTTTTTTACAGACTTTTTGGGGGGGGGGGGGAAGGGAGAAGAGAAGGGTGTATAACTACCATATTAAAGCCATTTCCTGATCTTAGCTCACCAGAGCTTTTGAAGATCTTGTTAGGGGTGGGCGCGGTTCGGTTCGGTTTTTTACTAAATTTTTCATCATCTTTCGATTATGATTATTTTAAAATCATAATCGCGATTAATCAAATTACCGAAATAATCAAATACTCGATTAATTGAAATAATTCGATTCGATTCGATTATTTCAATTATGGGCATTTTGGGCCTATTTTGGGCTTTTTTTAAATTTAAAACCTTAAATTAATAAATTTACCACAAACATAAAAATTTAACAAACAAAAAATCAAAATATGTCTCAAAGTATGTTCAAGAACACATAACATGTTCAAATAACAAGTTCAAATCAAAATAAATAAGCAAAAAGTCTTTTAAACTTTAACAAAACTACAAAAGCAATAAACATCAATCAACTCTTAAATCTCAATTACTCATCAGCTGCTTGTTCTTGTTGAGCTACTATTGGTCTACCAAATTCTACATTAACAAATTAAACAAAAATATTAAAATGATTAGTTAAGAGTGAAATAACCAAAACAACATATCAAAATATAGTAGTAACATATTACCTGCTTCAATAACTTCATAGAATTCAATTTCCTCTTGAGTAGGTTGTATTATCCGTTCTCCTAATAGAGTTGAGCGAAGCCAATTTTGAGTGTAAATTAATGACTCAACAGTTTTATAAGTTAAAGAACTTCTAAAAGGATCAAGAACACGCCCTCCTGTGCTAAATGCCGATTCTGAAGCTACAGTAGACACTGGAATTGCCAAAACATCCTTGGCAATCTAAGACAAAATTGGATACCTATGCCCATTCAACTTCTACCAAGTCAAAATATCAAAACGGGCATTACTAGTACTCTCAATAGCATCCGTCAAGTACTTTTCAACATTATTTTTTTAACTAATGTCATCATTTGAACTTTGCTTCATCATTTTGAAAGATGAAAAAAGATCAATTGACATTATACTACTACTAGCACCACCACCACCACCACCACCATTATGGATATCACCAAAACAAATACCGCCACTATTCCTCACATCACTCCCACCAATATAGCTATATATAGCTTCATCAACAACTCCTTAATGTTAGATTTCAATTCTTCAACCTTCTTAGATTCATACATGCTGCTAAAACAAAATGTAACAAACTCCAATTTACATCTAGGATCAAGCACATTTGCTACAAATAATAACATGTTAACCTGATCAAAAGAATCACCCCAATATTTAGCAAACTTTTGTTTCATTTTTTGGCCATTTTCCTCAACAAATCATCACTAAAAGTAACAAGTGACTTCACATGAATTAGAACTTTTGCCATTTCATTTAAGTAATCATTGGAAGTGAAATCAAGAGAGCTACTAAATTTCAAGGTCACATAATAAAAAACCAATAAAAAGTTGACTAACCTCCTTGCATTTCCCCAATCTTCATCGCTCGATGGCCTTTCCCTCTTTTTTTCACCCTTATCCTCAATAAACCAATTGACATAATGTCCATCATCTTCCTTCATCCTATCAAATTCTTTTTCAAACACAACCGCTTTGTACAACATCAAATATGTTGAATTCCATCTAATAGGCACATCCAACACCATAAGCCCTCCATAAGAGATTTTCTCTTTATCAACACATGTTTTAAACTTTTGCAATCTTATTAGAGAGGATCTAACATACTTTACTGCATTGCGAATATTAGCTATTGAATGATTCACCTCTGCCAACCCATCTTGCACAATCAAATTTATTATGTGTGCCGAACACCTGACATGCATACATGAACCATTCAAAACCATTGAATTCACACTCCAATTTGCTAACTTCTTCTTCACATAAGTTATTGCAACTTTATTAGCACTTGCATTGTCCACTGTAATTGTGAACAACCTCTCAATCCCTCAATCAATCAAACATGTCTCAATTAGCTTCCTAATACCATCTCCTTTATGATTAGCTATAGGTATGAAACTAAGAATCCTTTTGTGCAACACCTACTCCACATCAATAAAATGAGCAGTAATGACCATTTAGTTAGACATTTGAATTGATGTTCACGTATCTGTGGTAATACACACCCTCTGCTTGCTTGAACCTAAAACACTTTTTAACAACCCTTTTTCATGCTGATACAATTCAAGAATATCCCTTGTAATTGTTATTCGTGATGGCACATCAAATCTTGGGCAACAAGTTTGCATAAACTCTAAAAACCCTTTAGCCTCCACAAAGCTAAAATGTAATTCATCTTTGACAATCATCTTCACAAGTGTCATTCTACAAGCCTTTTGACTAAACCCGCCACTAACTTTAACAACTCCATCATCTTTATCTTTTCCCCTTTGACGGAAAAGTACTTGTTGCTTCGGATCCCCTTCAACCTTCACATCTTGATATGACCTACATCTATCCAAATGATTCTTCAAATTAGTGGTATTTCCTCCATTAGCTGCAAAGGTTTTACAGCAATGATGACATTTTCCTTTGTTTCCACAAGGTAGTTTAGTAAAATGAGCCCAAACATTTGATCTCAAAGGTATTTTTCTTTTTTTCCCATCATCAACCTCCACCTCTTGAAATAGAACATATATATAATTCAAAATTAATTGAAAAATTATGATAATTCCGTTACTATTTTTCTTAATTTTTAATTAATTAATATTAAAAATTATTTATTTAATTAAATAATTAAAGGCATTCATATTTCAACATCAAACAATCACCAAAAGTAAAATGATAAGATTAGGAAAAAAAATTGACACTCAAGAGGTTTAGATGTATTTTAAAACGTCAGGAAGGTTTCAATTAATTTTGTCAAACAATAGGTGGTTTCACTCTTTTTCCTGATCATCATCCCTCCAAAAGAAGTTCAACCCCTATCAGTCAATTAATTAATTAGATTACGTTTGGTACTTTTTTTAAATGATATTTAGTATTTGTTTTATAATATTCAAGTAATTAGTCTTTGATGAATTTAAAAATATGTTTGGTAGCTTGTCTTAAAATAGTAAATGAAAAATAAATTTGAAAATGTGTAATTGTTTGTCTAGAAATTTGGAGGCAATAAAAGAGAGTGAGAAAAATTATATTATAATGAATAAGTTTTAGTGAAACCAACAAAATAAAATTATATAGTTATTTTTTAATTAAAATGTATATATTCATTGAAAATAACTTAAATTAGATCATCAATTATTATATTTTGTTTATATTAGTTATGATGAATTGAATTCCTTTTTTTAATAATCGTATTTTCTATAAATTTTATTTTAAAAAAGGATCAAAATGACATTTTATGAAAGTGGCGTTCAAATTAGAAAGATATAGATGATGGAAAAAAATACTGATTTTAAAAAAATGCCGTTAGTTGCCATTAGAAGAAGAAATATATATATGCAAAAACAATATAATTAAATTAAATAGATGCAAAAACAATATAATTAAATTAAATAGGACGATATTTGGTGCTGGGCGCAAAAACACAAGGCAGCTGCCCAAAAAAGAGAAGTGACTCTCAAGTCACTTAATGCACATGGGACTCATTTGATTGGGCTGGGCTGAGCACTATCTCCGCCAAAACCGAAGCAAATGGAATAGCAATTGGTTCGCGATTTCGTAAACCAAATACTAGAGCCCAACCAAATTATTTCGGTTTAGTTAGGTTTGATTCTAACGTTTGTTTGATTTGGTTTGCTTTTGTGTTATTTGGTTCAAGTAATTTACCATATATATGTTAAAACCACAAAGGAATAAACTTGGTTAGTTGTCTATTAGCAACAAAACTTGAAATCACAAATAATTGAAATTGAAACTGAAACAGAAAAATGAAATGATGCTAAACAAAGAATAAATGATACAACCAAATCAGCAAAGAATAAAGAAGCAAGCAAAAAGAAACAAAGAAGCAAAAACAAAGAAGCGTAAAAAAGAACAACAAAGAAGAACCGAAAGCAAAAACAACAAGAAGAAATAAGAATAACAAAGAAGAATGAAAAGCAAACAAACCCGAGGCTCAAACCCGGTGTCCTTAAAACAGATTAACCACCTACTGGTATGCTTTAGGTCTGTTGGTTTCTGTTTCCCAGGATACAACGGGTACGAACAAATCTGTTAAGCATGAACAGTTTGTTCCGGCGAACCACAACAGTTCAAAACTCGACCAGGAAAACCAGAAAGAGGAAGAAGGAGAAGGGAAGGAGAAGGAAGGAAGAAATCGTGCTATTTTCTTGTGATTTTTTAGTCTTGAAAACAGAAGAGGAGCTGCCTTTTTATAGGGGAAAGATGTGTAACAGCAGCTTGCATGAATTGAATTTCGGAATTCAATTGTCAATCAATTGTCGCCAATTAAATTGTCAGAATAAAGAATGATTCAATTGCTGTAATAGCAGCCAATTCATTGATTTCAAAATTTAAATGAAATAACAGCAGCCAATTCAATTGATGAAGCTGTTACAAATCTCACGAAACTGTTACAAAAAATTTAAAAAGGAATTAAAAACGTGCCATGCAAGCTTGGACGATTTTGGGCTGACATTCGCGTACGCAGGACGCGCGGGCGCGCACGAGTTCAACCGAATCGGTCTTGGATTCGCACCCCCCCTGCGCACGTGCGTGTGGAGAGAGCCTTTATCCTTAATATTCTTGCTCATGCATGGTTGAGTGTTTACATATAAACACAAACTCCTAGGCTTTTTTTTCCCATGTGGGATAAGCACATTCCCTTTTAAATTTTCAATATCATGAGTGCACTTTGTGGGATAATTTTTCATTCACCCATGCACCATTTTGAGTAAACAAATATATATTCTTTAAGTATTTACGGAGTATGATCCATACATCTCAAAATTTTCCACTTTCGATAAGTGGGACCCTCTCAAAATGTGCCCTTAAAATAGCTTGATAACATGCTATTTTCTCCAACAATCCCCCACATGAATGAAAATTGGCAGTAAAACAGAAAACCGCTAAATTTTGACACCAAAATCATTTTTGACGTTAATGATCGAATTTATTGGATTGATACATTGCATATGATAGGTAGGTCTTATCCTTTGAACCTTCCCTTGTGATAGTATATTTAATTTACTGGCTGATCAGTAGACGCGATGTCTTTGAACTGTTCTGCCATTAGTGTAAATAATCATATACCACACACAAATATCTCTCCTAACACTGTTGAGTTCTCATGGTTATGTTCATTTTGGCCTTGAACATCTACCTGGTTCTGCAAGAGTTTCTAAGAGCTGAACCCCTATCAACTCCCTTTGAAGCGGCCCTACTTCTCTCTCACATAGGTGATATCTTAATTAAGAGTAACCCGCATTACTCCGCTCGGATTTCCGACGCATAAGAATCATTAAGAGTCTAGCTCAACCTTTATCTCTCACGGGCATCACTGTTTCATCATAGGAATGGTCAATGAGGTAATCCTCTCAAGAGAACGACCCTCTACAGTGACTCAACTTTAGTCTTTAACAATTAGGTTGTCCCATTGAACCTAGATCTTGGGATCTTCAGTCAACTAAGTTGGGTTTTCCTTTGTTAATAACTAATTATTCTAAGGGATTCAATCCCATTCCCCTTGATGATTTTTCTACCAGCTCTCTATTTAACCCTTTGGTTAGCGGATCCGCAATGTTATCCTTTGACCTCACATAGTCAATAGAAATAACTCCAGTAGAAATAAGTTGTCTAATGGTATTATGCCTACGACGTATGTGTCTAGACTTACCATTATACATATTGCTCGCGCCCTACCGATTCTTTGATTGACTATCGCAATGTATACAAATTGTAGGCACAAAGTGCTTTGGCCACTTCGGAATACTTTCTAAAAAGTTGCGTAGCCATTCTGCTTCTTCACCACATTTATCTAAAGTAATGAATTCAGATTCCATTGTAGACCTGGCAATTACTGTTTGTTTAGAAGACCTCCATGATACAGCTGCGCCTGCTAGTGTAAACACGTAGCCACTAGTGGATTTTGAGTCTTTTACATCAGAAATCCAGTTAGCATCACTATATCCTTCTAAAACTTCTGGATACCTTGTATAATGCAGCCCATAGCTACGAGTGTATCGAAGATACCTAAGTACTCTTACGATAGCTTTCCAGTGATCAGTTCCTGGATTACTCGTATACCTACTCAGTTACTTTACCAGTATATGCTAGATCTGGTCTAGTACAGTTTGTTAAGTACATTAGACTGCCTATTATTCTAGCATATTCCACTTGAGAAATACCTTCTCCTCTATTTTTTGACAGATGTATACTCGTATCTAATGGAGTTTTAGACACAGTATTATCATCTTTATTAAATTTCCCAAAAATTTTATCTACATAATGAGATTGACTTAGAATAAGTCCATTAGAAGCCTTTGAGATTTTAATTCCCAAAATGACATCAGCAAGACCCATGTCTTTCATGTCAAACTTAGACTTCAACATATTCTTGGTAGATTTAATCATGTCATTATCACTCCCAACAATGAGCATGTCATCAACATATAAACATAAAATGACATAGCCATTTTCTGTTTCTTTGACATAAACACATTTGTCACATTCGTTGATTTTAAAGCCGCTTGTGATCATCGTATGATCAAATTTTTCATGCCACTGTTTTGGTGCTTGTTTTAAACCATATAATGACTTTACCAATTTACAGACTTTCTTTTCTTGTCCTGGAGCTATAAAGCCTTCAGGTTGCTCCATGTAGATTTCTTCATCTAAATCTCCATTTAGAAAAGCAGTCTTTACATTCATTTGATGTATCTCGAGATTGCGCAAAGCTGCAATCGCTATTATCATCCTGATGGAATTTATCCTCGTAACAGGAGAATAGGTATCAAAGTAATCAAGGCCTTCTCGTTGCCTATAACCTTTAATTACAAGCCTAGCCTTGTACTTATCGATTGATCCATCGGCATTTCCTTTTGAAAATCCATTTATACCCTAAAGGTTTACATCCTAGAGGAAGATCTACTAGCTCCCAGGTATGATTTTGTAAAATGGATTCAACTTCACTATTAATGGCTTCTTTCCATAAAGCGCCTTCCGGTGAAGTTACAGCTTCCTTGAAGCTTTGAGGTTCATTTTCTAGTAAAAATGTCAGAAAGTCTGGACCAAAAGACTTTTCTATTCTAGGTCTCTTGCTACGTCTGACCTCAATTTCTTGTTCCTCTTCTTCTTCTTCTAGAACTTCATCGTTCTCTTCATTATGAAATTGTCGTAGTTCACTCGATTCCACTCTAGAATTGCAAGGAAACACATGTTCAAAAAACGATGCATTTCTTGATTCTATTATCGTATTTTTGTGGACATCTGGAACTTTTGACTCATGCACCAGAAATCGATAAGCACTGCTGTTTTGTGCATAACCAATGAAAATGCAATCAACAGTTTTCGGTCCTATTTTCACCTTTTTGTTTAAAGGAACCATTACCTTAGCAAGGCACCCCCACACTCGTAAGTATTTATAGGAAGGTGCTCTTCCTTTCCACAGCTCATACGGGGTTTTATCTTCTTGCTTTCGAGGTATTTTATTCAATAAATAATTAGCTGAAAGAACAGCTTCTCCCCACATATTCTGAGGTAATCCAGAACTTATCAACATCGCATTCATCATTTCTTTTAAAGTTCTATTTTTCCGTTCTGCAATCCCATTAGATTGAGGTGAATATGGAGCCGTGATTTGATGTATGATTCCACTTTGTTCACATAGTGTTTCAAACGGAACAACATACTCACCACCACGGTCACTTCTTAATTCTTTGATTTTCCTATTAAGTTGATTCTCAACTTCATTTTTATAAAGAATAAACTTTTCTAAAGCTTCATCTTTACTTTTCAACAAATATACATAGCAATATTTTGTGCAATCATCTATAAAAGTAATAAAATATTTATTACCACCTCTTGTTTGAATAGATTTAAAATCACAAATATCACTATGTATTAAATCAAGTGGTTCGGTGTTTCTTTTAATTGTTTGAAAAGATGACCTGGTTAGTTTTGCCTTAACACAAGTTTTACACTTATGTTTTAAATCAATTTGGATATTGGGAATATGCTTCATGTTAATTAATTTACGCAATGAATTAAAATTAACATGTCCTAATCTATTATGCCAAAGATTAGAAGACTCAAGCAAATAAGCAGAAGTACTGGCTTTATTATTAATTATTGGTTTCACAACCATTACATTGAGCTTAAAGAGCCCATTATTAACATAACCTTTTCCCACATACATCCCATTCTTTGACAAAACTACCCTATCTGACTCAAACACCATCCAGAAGCCATGTTTGTTCAGCAGCGATCCAGACACCAAATTCTTCCGAATTTCTGGCACATAAAGCACATTGTTCAGAGTCAGCTCTTTTCCAGAAGTCATCTTTAAAATCACCTTCCCTTGACCCTCAATCTCAGATGTAGCAGAATTCCCCATGAATAGCTTCTCCCCATTGCTAATCGCTTCGAAAGAAGTGAACAACCCTTTATCTGAGCAAACATGTCTAGTTGCTCCCGTATCAATCCATCATTCTCTTGGATTAGAGCCAACCAGATTCACTTCTGAAACCACGGCAGAGAGGTTTATGTCTGAAACATGTTGAGTGATGCTTTCCACCACGTTTGCCTCTCGCTTCTTTTTAGGCAACCTGCAATCCGAAGCCTTGTGACCCATCTTATCAAAATTAAAGCATTTTCCTTGAAACTTTGTTTGCTTCTTGGAAATTCCTCCTTTTGGATCCAATTTTTTATTCTTCACATTTTTAGGTCTATGTTCAACAACATTTGCCTTTGGCACAAAATTAGCCCCTCTTCTTTCTGCATTCCGGTTATCTTCTTCAATTCGAAGCTTAACCACCAGCCCTTCAATATTCATTTCCTTGCGCTTATGCTTCAAGTAGCTCTTGAAATCTTTCCAAGCAGGAGGTAATTTCTCAATAATTGCAGCCACTTGGAAAGTTTCACTTAGCATCATCCCTTCTGCAAGGATTTCAGATAATATGATCTGAAGTTCTTGTACTTGACTCATTACTGTTTTGGAATCCACCATTTTATAGTCTAGGAAGCGGCCAACAACAAATTTTTTAGTACCCGCATCCTCAGATTTATATTTCCGGTCTAAGGAATCCCAAAGCTCCTTGGCTGTTTTCTTTCCTATGTAAACATTATACAAGGAATCACTAAGGCCATTCATTACATAATTTTTACACAAAAAATCAGAATGATGCCATGCATCAATTGCACTTGCAACTTGAACATCCGTTTCACCCTCATTGGGTTTAGGAGCCTCCTCCGTCAAGAACCTCGCAAGGTTCAATGTGGTCAAGTAAAAGAACATCTTTTGCTGTCACCTTTTAAAATTCTGGCCATTGAATTTTTCAGGCCTCTCCGCATGGTTAACAGGAATTGGCACAGAAGCTGGTTCCTTGACAGTGGTTTGTCCAGCAGCAGGAGCTGAAACAGGGACATATTGAACTTGATCATTGGTTTCAGTTTCCATCTCAACGACTTATTATGTTTTAAGATTGTTAAACTTGGTTAATATAATAGTAATATATTATTACTTCAACAACAACGATTTTGAGTTCATCAATCAATAAATAATCAATAACATAATAAAGGTGAATAAATCAACATAATAAAGTCGACATGAGACCAAAAAAATCACACATAAAAGAAACTTTAAAGTTCCATTACCAATTTTCTCTGGTCATTCACCACTTCTTGATTCTTCATCATATTTCATCATATATTCTAACAATGATAGAACTCTACACCAAGTTATCAACATACATCCACATTTATAATACCTATATTATCTCTTAAAGTGAGCTATGTAACAGCAATTAAATAAATTAAAGTAAAGTGTATACTATCACATTAATGAACATTTATATTAACTAAGATAAAAATATATTTTTAGTTTTTAATTTTTTTTGGTTTTTCAATTTGTTTTGGCTTTAAATCGAACCAAATAATAACCAATTGGTTCATAAATTTGTGAACCATTTTGGAATTTTTATTGTCCAAACTGGACTGGTAAAATACAATTCGATTCAATTTGATTCATCCTCTCCATTTGAGAAATAAAATGTGAAATGAACTTTTTTTGTTTACAACTTTTATGAAAGAGGGAGAAAAAAAGAGAATTATTTATTCTTAAAAAACTACAAATATTGTTGGAAAACTATAAGAAGCCGCCCCAAACTCTTGAGAGAATTTGAGGTGGTCCTTAGATACAACTAAAAATAAACTTACATATCTCTCTGCAATGAATAAAAATTCAATCTTCAAACATAATCTTTTAATAGTAGAAGAATTTAAAATTCGCCAAATCATTCTCAATTCTAGTATCTCTCCTTACTCATCATGAATCAATCTTGATCTCTAGGAATCACAATAAAATATAATGACAATAAGTACAAAACTTAGTAAAAAAACCAATTTTTCATATATCAAAATACATACATATTTATAGAATGCAAATGCATGATAAGCCATGGTCTTTTGAGAACATCGTAAACAAGTTCATAAAAATTTCATTTGTCACCTTCAAACTTCACTTTTCCTTTCAAATCACTTATCCAATCTACTTTCGTTCAATTATGGTATAGTAGGACTCTTATTTAACACTTATATTTTTATATAACACTCATTGTGGGCTTCACACAAGCATTCTTCACCCACATATCTCATTAACATAATATATAGAGTACCTACTACTAAGTGAGTAATGAATTCAAGCACTCAAGGAAAAAAAAATTACTTTCTTTCTTCAAAACAATTTACTAAAGTCCACTTTCTCATTTTATAGAAAACATAACGCACATTCATGCTTATGCAAATAAACATTCACGTATATATATGTCCATGTACACAATCATGCTTAACACATAACAACATATCACACAAACAAATGGGTAAAACCAAACACACACACACACACACACACACACACATATATATATATTATTTATTGTGATTTGTTTAAAAGTTTAATTTATTTATATCTCGGCATTTACAATAAGCTTAATTGGGTAAACTAACCACCATAACCTAGCATCTAAATCAAACTCCCATCTATATCATCATATACCAATAAAATTATACGCTCCATTCTTCTCAAGGAACTATTTCCTAATAACCTCATGCATCTTAATATCCCTTTTTCACAGTAGCAAAAAGTTATTAATCAGCTCTCAATCTATGATTTTTATTAAATTAAATATTAACTCAAAAATAATGAAATTTTTGCAAGGATTACATAGTCACATAAATTTACAGGTAATAAAAAATTTCAAAGCCAAATTCATTCAAAATCTATTTCAAAATAATTTTATTTCAAGACTAATGTATATTAAAATCTATAATCCAGCATTGAGGATCCTTCATTCATATAGAAGGGTAAAAATAAAAAGTTTTATAATCTTTTTAGAAGGTTTGTTAGCCAAAACATTCTTTGCATTTGATAAAACTGTAAAAACATCAAATTTTTAGAATTTTAGTGTCTAAATCAAAAATTCGTTAAAAGCAGAACATAAGTCGATTTTGAATAAAAGATTTTATGTGACCCTTAAGATGTCTAGTTTTATTAGACATAAACAAATCTTCTTAACTTAAAACATATAATTTTAAATAATATTCAGAGTGAGTGACTATCATAAAAATTCTTCACATTTCATTAATCCACATGGTTTTCACTTAATCAATTATTCCCCAACAGATAACACACATGTAAATCATATAATAACATAAAGATTCAAAATCTTCAAATTTATCTTAGAGATCAAACACAATTATTCTAAGTTTATACAAGAAATGGAGTACTCAAATCTTATAAAAAATTTATAACTTAAGCACCTCCACAATTATCCAACACCTTTGTTACCTAAAAGACAGAAACTAAAAAGAAAAAATTTGGCTACTCTCTCTTACATCTCTCCTAGCCCACAAAGGAGGAAGAAGGAGCTCCCTCTCATTTTTCTCCTCAATTCTTCTATTTACAGTCATGGTTTTGGCTACGGCTTGGTCGGGCTCAATTGGGCTTGATTGAAAAATAATTTAGAACTTGACCTAACCAAAATCCTAAGCCCAAAGTCAAGTAAGTCTAAGCACTCATGCAAACTGATATCAAGTATACCCGCACTGATTTTTTATTTTTTAAATTATCATTACACTCTTTTTTTTTTTTATATTCATCCAACCATCTCAAAATTTTAATATGATCTTTGCACTATTTTTTTTAAAAATTTGTATCAATTAACTACTTTTCCATTAACACCATTAAATAATTTAAATGAATGACAAGTTTAGCCCTTATTTTATTTTATAAAAACTTTGAAAAATAAAAATTATAATTATAAAAATACCCCTAAATTTAATAAAATAAATTCCAAAATTATAATTTTTATCTTTTAATAAAAATTATTTTAATAAAAAATTATAATTATAAAAATAATTACAAAATTTTGGGATTTAATAAAAATCCCCTAAATTATTAAAATTTTGGGATTTATTTTTTAATAAATAAATTCAGTTATTTTAATAAAATTTTACAAAATTATAAATTTTTAATAAGTAATATCAGTTATTTTATTGAAATATTACAAAATTATAATTTTTAATAAAAATAATTATTAAAATTTTATAAAATCTAAATTTAATAAAAATCAGCTGAGCACCTCTATTTGAGATTTATTTTTTTATTAAATTTAGGAGTATTTTTATAATTATAATTTTTATTTTTTAAAGCTTTTATAAAATAAAATAATTATTTTATTTATTTAGGGGTAAAATTGTCATTTCATTTAAATTATTTAACGGTATTAGTGCAAAAGTGACTAATTGATACAAATTTAAAAAGAGAAGTAGTGCAAAGATCATGTTAGAATTTTATGATGATTGGATGAATATAAGACAAAAGAGAGGTGATGCAGTGATAATTTTTTTTTTAATTGATACAAATTAAAAAGAGAAGTAGTGTAAAGATCATGTTAGAATTTTATGATGATTGGATGAATATAAGACAAAAGAGAGGTGATGCAGTGATAATTTTTTTTTTTTAATTACATGAGACTATTGCTTAGAATACAGCATATTACATAATACTATATTTACAATTATATAATAACTGGAACTAATTTATATTAATTTTTATATACTACAGCCTAGATTTTAATACTCTCTAATATTCGAGAGATTTTAACCTTCACTCAAGAGATGAGGAAGAAAATTTAAATTCAATCCCTATAATGTTTTTGAAACCCACGTTGATATTATTGGTTGTAATAAATAATGGCAAAGGTAATAATAACATGATAATAAAATTAAAGACCAATTAAAAAAGTAACCAATAATCATAGCAATATAATCAAAATAATATTAATAATTACTCACCTGATTTCCAGATATTAAGTAATTACATCATTCTTACAATATTTTTTTCTTTATTAACTTAAGTCTTTTAATAATCTTTGACAGATAAATTTAATTTATCTATTTTACTCTTATTATAACTAGTCGTTTAGTTATTTAGTTTCATGTTTTATAATTTAATATATTTTAAACACAGTTTAATAATTTTCAATATCCCACATGTCATAAATGCATTTTTTAAATTTAGTTGAATATTAATAATCATACTGATAAAGTATTATTTATACATCATTTAGAAACAATAAAATTTTGTATAAAAAAGTTATTGAAGTTAAGTAAAATTTTTGAGTATTTTGATAAATAATCATATTAAATTTATGTTAAAGCAATCATATTTGTCAAATATAATAAATAAATAGTTGTGAAAGAAATTGTGAACTTGGTTTTTGTAATAATCTTTTTAAAAATATGGTGAATTTATGAAACTTGTAGGGGCTGGAAAATATCATTGAAAAAAAAAAATTGAAGTCGAGAAAATTACAGTTATGAACGGTTGGGAAGTCAGCAACGTAGAGGCATTGCATTCAAAGCTAATACAAGAACAAGGAACCTAACATGACATAAGTAAATAACAAATGCCCATTTTCAATTTTCAAGGCAAATTCAATCAAAAGATTACAACTATGCTTCTGCGTTTGCCTTTTTCGTCTGTAAGTTTCTTTTCTCTGTTCTCTGATTTTTATTATCATCCGTATTGGGGTGGCCGGGCCAACTGGGAAAGGGGGCGTCTTGTGATTGTTGCTGTCTTTATTTTATTTTTATTATTCTGCTTGGTTTGGAGTTTTTGATAACAAGTTCTTTTTTTCTTTTTTTGTGGTTAGTTAATGTGTGCTTTTGCATTTTCAGGCTTCGAGAAATTCTTGTGGAATGCTTGCAAGGGTTAAGACAGGCAAGTGTATTGGTTCATGTTGTTTAATTGATTTCTTTAATAGCTTCTGATTGGCTTTGCAGTGTATTTGAATGTTGTTTTGTGCTTCCACTTTTCTGTTGTTATAGAAATTGTTCAATCAAGTATCAAAGCACAGCAATTGCTGAGCAAAGGAAGAAGGGTATTCCCTTTTCAGGGTTCTGTAAAGTTTGTACAAACTTCATGCCGAATGTCAATTCCTGGGTTACCGTTATCAAGACATGAAGACAAGGCACCTGCATCTCCTAAATTTTTGAGGGATAAGAAGGCAGTTCCTGATGCAGACCCTCCAAGCATTGAAGATATCAACCAATTGTATCAGCTCATTGATAACAGGTCTATATTAGCCTTTTCCATACATGTAGTCTTATCTTAGAATGAATCACTTTTTGTGCATCATGATTTTCTACTTTGCAGTGCCAAACTCATGGTATTGACTGGAGCTGGAATTAGCACGGAATGTGGAATTCCTGATTATCGAAGGTTTTGTCTTGTCTTCAGTTTCTTTAATGATCTTATAGTGTATAAAATACCTAATCGTTACACTATATAGTCTCTTTGCAATTTGATTTTTTGATTCTAATGTGTTGGAACTCGCTAGGTTTAAGCCTGTCTGTAACTTAACATTTTGATTCATTATTAATTTCAGACCTTGCTACCATTTCCTCACGTACTGCCTTCATACTGGTGGCATTGCAGCTTAAACAATTCTCTACTGATCCTTGACGTTCACTTTATTTGTTGTCGACTGTTAAGCACTTATCCTTTCCATTCTTGTGTAACTGTTGTTTGCGAGAGATTCTCAGTTATAAAACTTTGACCATTCATTTACACTCATTATTAATATGTGATGCTGCATTTTGATACTTGGCAGTCATCAGTTTAAATATATATGCATTTGGATATTAGTGGTTATGATCTACCTTTTGATTAAAAAAAAAAAAAATCAACCATTTTTTCTCTTAAATATGTGGTATGTGCTTATTACAATGTTCATTCATCTGTTCATACAATTTTGTCTGCTACATATGCGAGAATATGGTGTTGCTTTGTAGTGGAATCCTCTCTGCAATTGAACTTGATTGTTTACAATTGTATTTCTCAGTTTTAAATTCGAAGACAGTCTCCTTTGCCATACTGGATTTGCATAATGCTTTAATTTCCTTTTTTTCTTAAATTTAGTGTAATTTTTTTTTTAAATTCTTCTGTTCTTTAAGTTACAATAATTACTTCTCATTATCTTTTTGCAGCCCAAATGGAGCTTACAGTTCTGGATTTAAACCAATTACCCATCAGGTGATCTGAAGGCATGTGCTGTGATTTCTTGCTCCTGTAGCATTAATTATTTAGTTATGTTCAAGTGCACAATGTTAGAAGGGTTTTTATGAAATAATAATAATAATGGCAATTATTATAATGGATATGCAACAAGTTATCAGTTACTAATCACGTAGCATTTGTTTTAGTCTATTTTCACATAGTTTGTTGAAGTGGCTGAATGCTGCATCATTTAATTATTATACATGGTGCTTGTTACATCAAAATCTTTATTATAACTTGTACATTGGTCAAACTGTTTATGCCAGCAATTTGTTCGTTCAACTCGAGCTCGTAGACGGTATTGGGCTAGGAGCTATGCTGGATGGAGACGGTTTATGGCAGCACAGCCTAATACAGCTCATTTTGCTTTAGCATCTCTTGAAAAAGCTGGCAGGATAGATTGTATGATTACTCAAAATGTCGACAGGTAACTGGGTGCTTACCCTGTACCCATTATTTGGGAAACTCAGTGGTTGCTCATCATAAGCTTGTAGTTCTAACTTATAAATACATCATTCAGATTGCATCATCGTGCAGGGAGCAATCCACTCGAATTACATGGGACTGTATATACTGTTGTTTGTTTAGACTGTGGTTTTTCCTTTTGTCGGGATTTGTTTCAAGACCAAGTGAAGGCCCTTAATCCTAAGGTTGGTGTTCCATTACCTTTTGAGACTCCTACGCTGATATCCTCTAGTACTAGTTCGCTTTCACTCCTGCAGCTTAAAAGACAAGTTTGAGTGACCTTGAATTCATAGTGGATAAAATTTTGTGAGAATTCTTTTATTCTTGGGGTATTTTATCAATTTATGAGAAAATAAAGTTAATTGCAGTCATATTGAACACTGGAGTAGAGGACATCATATTTTGCCTAGTTGTTACTAACTTGGAAGTCAGGCATCAAAGGAGGACCCCCCCCCCCGCCCCAACAATTTAGGAATAGGCTAATTTATATGTTGGCGATTGGATCATTCTTACTTGAGTGGATACAAAACCAATTAATTTTTATCTTGAATTTTCACACCTTGAATATGGAGTTAGCTCTAAACATTATGATAGATGGTAAGAAGATAAAGAAAGGAAGTGAGAAATAACTATACGCAAAAATACAGAAATAACTAGTTACTAAACAAAGTCAGTCTCACCTTGTGTTTGGGACTGGAGAACTTAAGCCAGAGTTTGCATTCTGCTATTCAATTGGAATAGTCTGAGCTAATTCAACCTGTTTGATCGTATTTGATTGCTCTTTTTTCGTTTGGTATGATTTATCATCTTCTTCATACCTGGTATCACTGGTGGATAAATCAAAGAGTAACATTTCACTGCAGTGGGCAGAAGCAATTGAAAGCTTGGACTATGGGAGCCCTGGATCAGACAGGAGCTTTGGCATGAAGCAAAGACCTGATGGTGATATTGAGATTGACGAGAAATTTTGGGAGGAGGATTTCCACATTCCCACTTGCCAAAAATGCAACGGAGTGTTGAAGCCTGATGTAAGTACTTCTCTGTCACTGATCAAAGTTAACAGCTTATCAGTCTTCTTTATGCTAGTAGCTGATGATGATTATAATGAATAGACATATTGAACAGCTAATATTTTGTTATGATACACTGGGAATAACCAATCTAGGAGTTCTGGATCTTCTTAAATAGCTTAGAGCATAGATTTAACTCGTTTACAGTTTACTGGCATTTAGAGATCTTGAGTGTAGCGTTAAGATGTTGTGCTTGGCACAAAATCTGTATTAGGGGGTTCACTAAGTTCTAACTTTATCAGGAATCAGTAGCATAATCTACAAGCATTTTAAGATTGTGAAATAACATAGATATGTGCAGAGAAGTGGTTGGTAGTTATTTTACTGCTCCTAGAAATGGATTTAAAGACATCACCCTTTGCAAGAGTAAGTTGGGAATAAGTAGCAGCATGCTTATGGAACTTAAGGGCCAATATGTTTTCCTTAATTTGCTTGTAGTTTATGCCAATGTGCATATACTGAAAGCAATACTGGAAGTCTAATTTTCGTGTGGGCTTCATTTAGAATTATTGTTGGCTAATTGATTAATATCTTTTAAATCATTTTATGAACTTAAATATAATTATTCATCATATCCATGACTTGGATAAAAATAATCAAATTTTCCACTATCGAAAAGATATTGGTAAATTCATTGGATGAAACTTAGCCCTTTTGTAAATCCCCTTTTTTTAAAAAAATCTAATACAATCTTTTTAGCTTTTTCTTTTTTTCTTCCTTAAAATCAACAACTTTGTCGTCATTGCTTTTTTCCTTTTTCAATTACAATTATTGCAAATAAATTGAGGATTCTTTTTGATTCTTGACCTTTTCTTTCTTTTTGGTGATTGATAACATAACATCAAAGGTTGTCTTCTTTGGTGACAATGTCCCAAAGGATCGAGCTGATAAAGCAATGGAGGCTGCCAAAGGATGTGATGCTTTCCTTGTTTTAGGATCTTCTTTGATGACCATGTCTGCCTACCGCCTTGTCAGGTAATCGTTTTCTTTTGTATTTTCTTTTACTTGTAAGTTCTGTAAATTTTATAATTATTTTTGTGGAATATCTAGAAAACACTTTTAGACTATAGTATCTCTCTCTCTCCCTCTCTTTCTTTTTTTTCCCCCTCCGATACTTGCTTTCCCATACTCTAGTCATGTAAACAATAATGGACACAGAATTGAGAAACTATTTCAACAGTTGACATATAAGATGACTGAAGGAGATCATGTATCGTGACATGAATTAATTGTTTGCACCAGTTACAAGTGTAATTTTAGAAGAATTAAGATAAAATAACTATATTTCCTCTTTGGCATGATGGGAATGCAGTTTGACTTGTTCCTGCTTTTATCTTAATTTTCAAGTACTGGCACTGATCAAGCGATAATCTGAATGCCAAGGTGTACATGATCTAAAGGTATTCGGTGTTAACTCGTTATAGGTTAAAGATGATGCTTACAGTTGTTCTTTTATTGCTTTCCATGCAATCATCCACAAGTTATCCAATAAGCTGTTACCATGTCCATATGTGTTATATCAATTTGGAGCTTCTAAGCAAGATGAGATTAAATTAATCCCATCTGGCCTCTGCTACTTACTTAGGTTGAAGATACTGATATAGAAAGTTAGGAATTCCTCCAAAAAATAGTTTATTTAACCAAAAATGGAAGGATGATGAGCAGGCCTATGGGATCTGGTTGACCAGTTTGTTTAATCTTCAACTAATAAGTTGTTGGAATTTGAATTTCTCAGAGCTGCTCATGAGGCAGGTTGTACAATTGCAATCGTGAATGTAGGAGAGACACGCGCTGATGATTTGACTACCTTGAAAATTAGTGCTCGTCTAGGAGAGGTATGATACAACTTAAATTAACGGCAAGCCTGCAGTCTATTTGACAGCCTTTCTTAATTCTACGATGCCATGTGGTGTTACAGATATTGCCTAGAGTGCTTGATGTTGGATCGCTCAGCATTCCTGCTCTCCGATAATGGTACTATGGATCTTCATGCCTTTTGTTCTGGTAAGGACTCTGCTCTCTCTCTCTCCTTTTATTTTTCATTTTTCTCGGATACTTTATGAAAACATTATCCTTTTGTGATGGTTATTTTCCAACAGAAATAGATAGATTTGTGCCTCATTTATTTTCATTTTTAATGGTCAGGATTCTGTTGGATGAATACACTGGTTTTTTATAACTATAAAGCTTCTATTTCATTTTAGCTTTCTAACACCCTGCTATGCCAGGAATTTTCACTTCTCATTTTGAATTCTAGTCCAGAGTGTGTATCAGAACTCTGTCAGTTGCTATTGGGTTAAATTACATTGTCTCATCTCAGGTTTTGATTCCAATAATCTGAATATGCAGTCACGCATCAAAAAGGACTCAAAAAGTTTGTTGTATGCTCATTTATTTTTGATGCAGTCCATTCATTTATTTGTTATTCCTCTCCATGTAGGTAGTTGAGGCCGAACTTTACATACTAACTGAGTTCATTTGCCTGCATGGTATGTTGTTTGGTCCTGCTAGTGTGCATGAGTACATTTAAAAAGGGACTGAAAGCTTTGTAGCTCTCTTGTTTCCTCATTATAAGCGAAAGATGTTTCGTCATCTGTCTGAAAGGCAGATTCCTGGCCTTCACTGGCAATGTCGCAACTGTAAGTGATCAATTTTCTGTGTAACTAACTAAAGCCTGATTCAAATGGAGGATCATATTATATGATTAATGTGTGCTATTTTTTTAGCATTTTTCTTTGTCTTGGGATGAATTTTTACGCTCTTCGGAATCATGTGTAACATGGTGCACCTAAGTTTATGAATTATGATTGATGGATTACATGTGTACATGATGCAGGAAATCCTGCTTGCGCAAAGCAGTGCTTTTCACCTACATAACTTGAATTTGAAATAAAGACATGCTGTGAAGCCTGACAAAAATAAATAGTTTTTCTTTTGCAATATGAAAGGAAATACTATTGATTATTGATTAAAAATTCTTTTGCAATCTGAAAGCAAATACTATTGATTATTGATTAAAAATTTACAGTCCTGGGCTGGTGAATTGGCCATGACAGTCATCTCATGTAACATGTAACAGTTTACAGAAAGAAACATGCAACAGAAATTGACAGTGTAAATGCAAAAACTTATCACTTTACTTTGTAAAATAATAGTAGAAATCAGAATTATCAATCAACAGGTACATGAAACTTTACTGATACAGATTGGGGGCTACACTGCTGAAGTTAGCAATTTAACAACAAAACAGAACCAATACGGAACAGAAAATAAAACGCTTTTAATGTGCAAAAGAAGCGACCACCTAAGAAATGGACGGAAGTTCAAATACATAAGATAAATGAACCTCCTCTTTTCACAAAAATCTGATATTAAAGTGCATTCATCTGCCCCTGCAAAGTCTCTTTGGATTTTGATCCAATTCTACCTTGTCAGATCTGCTAATACACCCAATACTTGTAGTCATTATGGACATCCTCGATAATTGCATTCCTCTTTCATAGTGGCAGCAAATTTTACAGTTAAAATGTTTGGTTGGGACACATATAGTAGACTAATCCAACATGTAACCCATATGATTTCATGTACCTACCAAAGAATTTCACAGAGCTCCAAATGCAAGATACTAAGGTTGCTCAAGTTCTGGCGAGTTGAGGTAATGTAACAGTAATTTTTGCAATTCAGAAGGTTTGGGATTGTTTAAGGATCTAGGATCTTAGCTAAGTCTTTGAAATGGTGCAGATCAATCTATTTTAACATGAAAGCATCTGTATAAGAAAAGATAAATTAGCACAACATAACTAAAGTCAATGAATTTCACAACTTATATTCAAAGGAAGAAAACCGTAAGTATACTATACCTTTTCTTCAACCCATAGTCAATTCAAGTTTCCTGCAAGGTAGGCGAAGTTCAAGAAGATTCTTTGTGCTAAAATTTGAGGGCGCCAGAGGAGATATCTACTCAGTCCCTTTATAAAGGCAGGCAAAAACTAGTAAAGACAAAATAAACAAACCCTTTTTTACTAAATTTATACAGATCATCTCAACTGAAGGTAAAAAAAGGTTAAAAATCAAGGTTTTATTCTTTTGCTGGATATCTAATATCAGAAACAAAATCAAATTACCTTGTTTTACTACATTTTCCTCGCTCAGTAACTGATTTTTGGTGAACAATTTCCCCAACCATCTTCATGCAATAATTCATGAACTTGCAACTTGCTATTTGATACTTTTACAAGTGACTTATCAATGAGGACACTCAATACCAATGGCAAGCTGAATAACAATCCTCTAGCATCATTGTCACATTATCTCTCTTCTCTCCTTTGTGGAAACATGTAATGTGTTGGAACATATTCTTCTCTTCTGAGTTTAGTTTATCCTAACTAGTTTTAACACACCACATATATCTAAGTCAGAAAATCTGTTTTAAGCTAAACAATGCACTTTCCCAATCAGACCACAAAAGGAAGAAACCAACACTTCGCGAATGGATTGCCTTTGTCATAATCTACTAGCTAAGAGCAGCTGAGAGCACCATAACATCTTGAGGGGATTGTTACAAAAGGGTTTAGAATTTCATCATATTAGAATTTCCTCAACCTCGCAGCATATGTTTTACTCTAGTGGTTATAATGATTCTACTTTCAGCACAAAATCATTTAAGCCCTCCAACTAAATATTTTAAATGTCTAAATTTATTCACATCTTCTAGAACTATGATCAGAACATCTCCTTCATACATTGAGGGTATTTGGGATTTTTAGTCATAACTTTTCTTTGTAAACTAGTTAATCTCCTCGATGTACTAATTCACCATTTTTTCTAAATCTTGTCTAAATTTATTCACATCTTCTAGAACTATGATTAGAACATCTCCTTCGTACGTTGAGGGTATTTGGGATTTTTAGTCAGAAATTTTCTTTGTAAACTATTTAATCACCTCGATGCACTAATTCACTTCTTTTTTCTAAATCTTGTCTAATAATACTTTGTCAGGAAGGAATCGACTTAAAAAATATTTAATACATTGTTGAAACTCCAGCAATGGTCGTTTTTCCTACACCACCCATGCCACAAATTCAGTGCTATCTGAAAATCAGGCGCTTCAAATAACTCAATTTGTGAATTGAGTTCAATTAAGCCTTTAGAATCGCTCAAGAACAACATATCTTTCAATTTCTTCAAAATATCTTCGACGAATACCTCTACAAGTTCCGCCTCAAGCCTAGCAGACGTGAAAACGAAGAACATTAGGTCATTTTTCACTCCTAAGAAACTCGGGCACATGAAAGGGCAATGAGTTACCTTATTTCCAGGAAATCCCAACCGGATAAATTGAATGCTTCAGCAATTGCAGCCGTCCAAAACCGGGAGTCTGCTTTACATATCGGTTGGATTAACATGATAGAAATCCGGAACAACCATTAGGCAGTCCAATGTGCGGCAGTAAGAATCTTTACAAGATCATCCGGACAAGAATAATAATCTTTTGAGAAAATAGTATAACTACATCATTTTGGGAACAAGGAAACGGTGGAGCAATTAAATAATTGAGAAAACCAAAGAATTGAAAAACCTCTCTAGGAAAATACTACAGTACAGTGTGCTACCTCAGTTACAGTAGCTCTGATTTCATCTCCAATTCACGTACAAGTGTGTGCTCTAGGTTAGTTGGGTGGCCGAAACCATTCATTTGGACGCATTTTATCAGACAACAATAACAAAATAACATATAATGGATGGGCTTGAAATCTACGCTGACTCGCTGAGTTTACCCAAGTAACGGCCCACTTACAACTGTTGCATTGTAAGCCAACTATCGAACGGATATAAAGAAAAGTTAGAAGAGTAAAGTTGCGTTTTGGGGGAGCGTTTCGGTGGCGAGCGGCAACGTGCAGCATGTTTTGGCTTGTTTTTTAATTGGGCGACATTGAATTTTACTCATTTTATAAACTTTTTTGGAAATAAAAATGATTAGTTTTCTTTAAAATTACAAACGTCTATGGTGGTGGTTAATTTAGAAGATTTTTTTTCTGTTTTCTAAATTATTTTACCAACCAAATTATTCAAGCATAAATGGTTAAGAGATGTGAGTAATTTTGACGTAGCATAAAGAAAAGTAAATGCGATTCCCCCATACGTGACTTGACAAGTTATGGTCTCCACATACATGACTTTAGTGACAGAAAAATAAATTGATTTTTAAGCGTTATCCTAAATTAATTACTAAGTTTACTATAAAGTATTATTGACTATTACTAGTATAAGGAATATGATTATTAGTTTCCTAAGCCTTCTAAATTACAATTAACTGAAAGGTCAGTTCTTGTCGAGGTAACTTTTATCATTTTCACATAATATTTTTTTATCTAGAACCCTTTTCTCTTCTTTGATATAAGAGTAAATAAGAGAAAAGAGTTCCAGGTAAAAAGTATTTTATTAAAGCAAAGGAAGTTGCTTTAGTAAAACAATGATATTAACATACCTTAATTTAAAAAAGTTAAAAAAGTATTTAATTCTGATATTCACATACCTTAATTTATTTCACTATCATCTATTGGAAAAGTAGATTAATAATTATTTTTATTACTGAGTAGTAATAATAGATTAACACTTCCTATTAAAAGATTTAATTATCCACAAAATATTTATCTTATTATGTTATTAACTATAAAAATTAAATGATAATATTTTCGACAATAGTTATAAAAATTAATTTTATATTATTTATTAGTAAAATATTGATATATTTTTTTAAAAGCAATAACAAGAAGAGGATACAAAGTAAAATTTGAGCATATAGTAGGGAAAGATAATATTTTAGTTGATATTCTTTCTTGGCTAATTATTCAATGATTACTTTGCAAAAATAGAACAATTTAAGAATTTTAGTCTAATAACACTTAGACAGTTCCCTTAAATATAATTAATGATAAAAAAGAGAAACATTTTGTTAATTAGTAAAGATTCTTAATAATCTACTTTGCTAATAGATTCTTAATTTACTATTACTAAAGGTTTTGTTTAATCTACTATTACTACTCATTAGTAAAGATTCTTAATAATCTACTTTTCTAATAGACGATAGTGATATAAATTAAGACATATTAATATTGGAATTAGATGCTGCTTTAACTTTTTGTTTATTATTTTTATGCTTAATGAATTTTTTTATAGAATTTCCCGCTATTTTGTCTATATGGTTGCTTATAATGTCTATATTGTTTCTTATGCTTTTTACATTTATTATAACTAGAATAGGTTGGACAATTACAACATATTTTCTACAAAATAGGCCCAACGGAGACCATGTTTATCAATAAATTTTTAGAAAATTACTAAAAATTTTTACTAAGTTCTTAATTTTTTTGTCAAAACAAAAACCTTTTTTAAAAAACTCTTTCTCCAAACTCTTTTTTCTTGAATAATAACAAGCACCACGCTTTTGTTGATACTTTAAATATAAATTATACTTTTGTTAACTAGACGGAAATTTTTAACCCCAAAAACAAATAAATAAAATAAAAGCAAGTAAAATATTTCAATTGCTAATCACTCTTCAAATGATGTCTAAAAGATTTTGATAAGTGTGTACGAAAAAGAAATTTTTATTGTTTTTGCTTTTGAGTACAAAGTGTTCTTGTTAAAGTCAAATTTTTATTGCTTTTGATTTTGAATACAAAGTGTTGTGCTTGTTAAAGCCTCTCGAAAAGCCTCTCCGAAAAGGTTATCTCTTTCTTTCAATGGTTTAAGAGATATATGTATAATGAAAGCTTACATGGTTAATTGACTCTAATTATAAAAAGATTAACTGTAGTTACAAAAGATAAAGTTTATATTTACAACTATTAATTTGCCAAAAGAGTGAATATAAAAATAAATAAGAAAAAGGATTGTCTGACTACTATATTTTATAATGATTAAGTGTCGGTAAAAAATGGCAAAACTAAAAAGATGTCTTCATAGTTTTTCCCTTAACAAGTAGTGAGCAAAGGACGAACATATGTGACGATTAAATTAAATTAAAAAGTTGACTACTTGATTTTTCTTGCTAATTTTTCTGAAACAACTAACTAAATATTATTTTCACAGTGTCGTTTACCTGTTTATTTTTATATCAATAGCTTCTGCTATGTCTTTATCCACAGACTAGTGACTCATAGCTTCTGTTTCTGCTCCCGATAATGGCATGTTATTGATCTCAAATTATTTTGTCCAATATTCTTCATCATTTTTTGATATTATCAACTTTCAACTACAATTCACAAACAAGATGATTTTGGGCTAAAGTAGTACAATTTTGTCCTTGTGTTATGATCTTGTCATGAGGCTCAACCCATTTATAGAATGCTGCAATTTCACGTATTCTCATGTATATGTCTTTTGCAGATAAGCTTGGTTTATCATGATAATGTCTCCTTCTGAAGTTTTTAACTCGTTCGCTTATAAAGATGACATGATATTATAGCAGTATGACACCTATTTTCTTTTTATTGATTATTTGGGGGCTCTGTGGTAAAAAATTGAAGTTTAATAACAAAGATGCTAGTTTTAAAATAGATAGGACCCTGATTAAGATTGGTGGAAAGAATTTAAATCTATCTATTGAAAAGGAAAATGGTTTTTATCATTACAAAACTTAAGGCTTTAAATAATATATCTCCATTGTCTAGTGTTTTGGGTAAGGAGAAATCAAATGAAATGGTTGGAAAATCATGTCCAAGAGCAATGATGTTTCTTAATTATGAACATCTTGGTTTGGACTCAATTAAAAAATTGAACTGGCTATAGAATATTTGGATGGCTATTGAGACAAAATATTGGTATAAGGTTTCTATTATCTTTTCTTTTACAATGTCTATACTATCATGAATAAGGGGAGAAATTTTTTTTCTAAATTTTTACTAATTGCCCTGTTACGGTATGGTTAAATATTTCTTCTAGAATATGATATATATTTTGTAATGTAATATTTGATCTAATTAATTCTACATTAGCATCTTCTAATGCAACTATCTTTTGTCTACATGCTTCAACTTCGCAGTCTAAATGATATCTAGTATAATTAATATTACCCTAAAGGGCTACACATATTGTAATTTTGATGATAACAAACATGTGTTTTAGGTGAATTAATAAATATTATATTCCACAAGTTTACTAATTTTTGAAGGATAATATTTATGCAAGTGAATTAAGTAAAATCAAATTCAAATCACTCAACGGACAACGGCAAATCAAGAATAAAAGTTTAGAGCTCAATTGACAAGTTATTGCAAAAAATTCTTATAAATCCGGTATGATTTAATTAATGTATGATTTAGCATTTAAGAAGCTCAAGAATTTATTTAAATGATTACTTTTCATAAACTAAAAAGTTTTATATTTATAAGATAAAATATTTTGTGGATTTAAGTAATTTGGACTAAAATGAAAAGTTTTACAATCTTTGAATTTAATAAGTATTATTTTGAATTCTGAAGTTGGACTTATTTGCAAATATTTAAAATGTTTTGGGCTATATCATAATTTATCAAAGTTTGAGGACCTGAATGTAATCTAAACATTTAAAATTCAAAATTGGACAGAGAGTGAGCGGCTAATTGCCTGAGGAAAAGCTCATATTTTCAAATTTTGGACTAAAGTAAAAAGTTTTGAGAACTTTAAAAATTATGGATATTATGTTAAATTTTGAAAAGGATCTCTTTGAAAAATACTATTATATTTAGGGCCATGTCATAATTTAAGAAAGTCTTGGAAATGACAAGCATTATTTAGAAATTCTAAAATTAGATCTGTTTGTAACGTTTTATGACGTTTTGGGTCATATTGTAATTACAGAAAGTTTTAGGCAAAAATATAATTTATACCGGTAACGGCTAGTTTTCGAGCTTTAACGATATCAAAATTCAAATTTAACGGTAACATCACTGTTATAAGTAGCTAGCTGGATAAATCTAGTGGCGAACCGTTTGGTTGCGGGAATTTGCCTATAACGGCTAGTTTTCAAACTTTAACCATAAAAACCCAACTCCAACTTCATTTTAGAGACAAATGCAAGCACAAACAAGATCATATAACATATATTGAGCTTCCATTTCGCAAATCATCATTTATTAAATCATCATTGAGCTACAATTTGTTTATCCACTCTTAAAGAGAGTTTCATTATTGTAGTTTTCATTTCTCATCAAATTGTGAGTGTACAAGTTTGAGAAACACTTGGAGTGAAGAGATTGGAGAGATAATATCTTGATTGTAAAGGTCCATTGACATCTTAGAAGTCAATTGTAAATATTTGAAGTCTTGAGAGATTTGGATAGTCAAATCCTCAAGCCAGGTGAGCTTGGAGGTGTGGACGTAGGCAGGGATTGCCGAACCACGTAAAAATTCTTGTGTTTATTTTCTCTTCCCTTACTCTTTTAATAATGTGCTTGATTGAATTTATTGTTTTCGATTCTATTAAGACATTAGATTAAATTATTGTTTGGTTTGCTTAGTATAAATTTTAAAATCTCAATTCACCCCCCTCTTGGGTTGCATAACTTGCATTTCAATTAAGCTTTCTAATCATGTGTTTCACGACTTCACAGTAGTTACAAAATTATATGGATGATGACGACAACGACGAATTCACTGCCTAAAAGCTTAATTAAATGGCAATTTGGTATTATTTCCTTTGTAGTAAATTCTATCGCTTTATGAAATGCATAAAATCATCTAAAATATAGATTGGGATAATTGATTGTTAAGTCAGCTACTCGTTCTAGTATTTATGGATGCCTAGTTGTCTACCTTTAACTGATACAAGTAATGCAAAAATTTTACTGTTTTACTTGATCATTAATTTTTCTAAAATAATGCATGAGTACATTGAGCACTTTTACTTTATCCTGTGAGTTATGACAACTCCAGAAATTGTCTTAAATGCATTGTTGATTACTTGAAGGGAACTATCTAAGTGTTATTGGTCTAAAATTCATAAATTGGTTGATTCCTGTAAAATAATCATTGAGTAGTTAGTCTAGAAAGGATATTAGCTAAAATATTATCTGCACCTACCACACGTTCAAATTTACTTTGTATCTTCTTTTTGTTATTACTTCTAAAAAGTATATCCATCATTTACTAATAAAAGAAATTTCTTTTCAAAGTTTTTCTTTTGTACATTTTTATAGAATTCTATTATATTATTATTATAGTTTGTTCTTATTGTAACAATATCATTTTCTAGGTATAAATGGAATGAATTTAAAGAATTTATTATTCCTAATATTTATAATTCTGTACTTGATTTTCTACCCTTTATTTCTATAAATTTATCACTAGTGTATACTACTATTTCCTCTTTTTCTCTCAAGGTCTCTTTAGTAGACTTTTGTATTATTATTTCTGTCTATCCTAAATTACTAGCATTAGCTTGAATAAGTTTATAATAATTGTCTATGGATAATTTTAATGGCTTAAGGTTTCTAATTATTCCATTTTAAGTTTTTCTATTAATTTTTTTCTTCAGTATTGAAATATTTTTTTCCTTATTTTTTTTTGCTTAATTATTATGTAAGGGCCTTGAAGATTTGGCATAAATTTTCCACTATAATTTAATAGTTTTAAAAGTTTTTGTAATTCTTTATTATTTTCTATCTTGTCTGGAAATTCTAATATTTTACTTACTATATATGGTTGTAATTCTATACTTCCTTTATCTGTTGATAGTCCTAAAAGGTCTATTTTTTGCTTAAGTAATTCAATCTTCTTCTTAAAGGTTACAATATTATTATTATTAAAACAATATAAAATTTTATGTAAATGAGTTATATGCATAAATCTATTTCAATTAAAAACATGAATATCATTTTTACAAACCATACAGAATTTTGAAAAGGGTTTTAAAATTTTATCCATTCTAACTCATAATATTTGTGGGGTATTTTTTAATCGAAATGATATGTCTAACTATTCAAAATGTCCTTTTGAAAATTAAAAGCTATCTATAGAAAAAATTCTTCATAGAGTCGTATTTGCCAAAATTCACTTTTACAGTCAAGTTTAGAAAAATATCCAGTATTTCGTATATAATTTAATCATTCATCTTTATTAGGTATTTTGTAACTGTTGTCTAGAGTATTATCATTTAATCTTTTATAGTTAATTACCATTCTACTTTTTACTCTTTTTTTGTTCACTATGATTATTTGCCATAAATATTAGATTACTACCTCTTATTACATTTAACTGTAATAACTCATGTATGTGCATTTTAAATTCATTTATATCTTCTAAGCTATATGCTAAATCTTATGTTTTGATTGATATCTCTGAATTAATTATTTCTAACTTATATACTTCAATATTGTTTTTTTCAAATTGGATTATTTCCTATTATTTTTAATTTTTCTAACTCTTCTACTTTTTTCTTAATATCCTCGGGCCATCCACCACATTCTAAGCATTTTATTTCGTTTTCTACATTCAAACATCTTGCAAATATACTAATGGGCCTTTGGTCCAGTGGGAGAGTCCTTGCACTTACAATGTTGAGAGTAAGGGTTCGAGCCTCCATAAAAGTATTTATGGGGTTAGTTTCAATCCTTCCTCAATTATCATATAATTGAGTGGAGACACAGTCCCCTCGAATATTTGAGAGGGTGGAAGAATCTGGGCCGCGCTTCAGGGGAGGACATGCCACGACGAAGGTCCCAGTTGTATAATCTGTTTGTAAATATTAATTGTAATACTTGATATGATATCAGTACCAATCCTGTATAATAGTATTTCAAAAAAAAAAAAAACATCTTGCAAATATATGTCTATCTCACAATCATCTAAAATTTCTAATTTATTGTTGTCTAACTCATCACTTTCGTGCATAATGCTATCTAGCTTATTATGCTACCTAGTTTCGTATTGCTTTTTGACTTGCTTTCTTGTTCTACCTATTGTCTTCTTCTAATAATGGATCAAAATATGCAATATCTATATCTTTTTCCATTGCTATTGACTTCTTTTGAAACTGTCAAATATGTCTTAAATTTAGGTTTAACTGATCAATCACTACTATTACGGTTTAACGGATCAAACACTTTTGGGTTGTGTTTGACACCCATATTAGATTGGACTAAAAATTATTATTGGATTGGATTAAGTTGGATTATATAATATTATCTTGTATTTGGTCCAATATCAGGTCAAACAATGTTAAATTAATTTGAATACAAAAAAATATTTATGAGTAATATTAAAATTAATTTAGCAATTAATAAGAACATTAAATATATAGAAAATTAGTTATTGGGTAGTCATAATTATAAAAAAGATAAATTAATAAAAATATTTAATTAGTTAATTAATTTTTATTAGATATTTTAGATATATTTTGTTATATCAAAATGTTAGCAAATAATATATATAAAATCAATTATTTACTAGTATTATTAATTTTCATGATTATCTTTAATATTACATTAGTGATTATTAAATTTTAATACAATCAATTATTGTAATAAATTATTAAATAGTTAATTTTATTGAATTAAAAGTACCAATTTATTTAGACTATAAAAATAAAATAAAAATAAATTTCAAGTAAATAATGAATGAATGAATTAATTAAAATTTATGTAATAAATAAAAAATGGTGTTATATATGAAAAAATATGACAAATAGATATTTTTTTTAATTCTAATATCATTTAAACCCACTTATAAACTGCGATAGTTAAACCCACTTGGATGAGACCCTAGATCAAAATCAAGGATTTAGATTTTTTAAAGGCAAGCTGGGAGTTCAAAAAACCTTGATGAGAACGATAACAATCAAACAATATTAATGAAATCAAAATAATCAATCAAATGATTGATTGCTACTTAGAAAAGATTAATTGTCAATCAACCTAAAAATTGATTTACTCAATCTTTGCTAATCAATCATTATTCTTAAATTATGTTAACTATATCATTTTCTTTTTCATATTTCAAATAGTTGTAGTCTCTGCTCATAAATTAATAAGGCTGAAATTTACATTCTTTAAAAAAATTATATAAATGTTAAAGAAATTTTAGTGATTAAAGATGGTCAAGGCACCTTCACACATATATATGTGTGTATAAAAAGAAATTAGTAAGAATTTAATTAATCAATTGAATTTCTTATCTATTTGAAATGGATAAAAATATTGAGAATATTTTGTAGTTCCTACGAAGTGGTGGACTGGTGGGGTGGGTTTAGAGCGTCGACTCAGGTACCCCACGCGCCAGTAATTTGTCAAATATATCAGCCGAGAGATCGGTGGAAAGCACAAATAGCAGCAGCTGCTCAGGAAACGCAAACTCAGCCGAGAAGTGAGAAGATACTGATACGACGTCGTCTAACACAAAATGTCAGCAGGCAAGGGAAAGAGAAAGGAAGAAGAGGAGTACGACTCAGACGGAAGCGTTGACGGCCGCGCGCCACCCAAGAAAGCTTCCAAGACGGACTCCTCCGACGACTCTGATGACATAGTCGTCTGCGAGGTGGGCTTAAGTCTAAATCTTTATTTAGTTACTTTTTTCTCTTTCAAATTTAGGGGTTAGGGTTTAGGGTTTATATATGTATTAGTTTGATAAATGTAACTAAATGTAACAAATATATACGTAGATATCGAAGAATAGAAGAGTATCAGTGAGGAACTGGCAAGGCAAGGTGTGGGTTGACATTCGTGAGTTTTATGTTAAAGAAGGCAAAAAGTTTCCTGGCAAAAAAGGTTCGCTTCTCTCTTTCTAATTTCGTTTCTCATACTCGTAGCATTTGTAAAATTGAAATCAATTATACTTGACCCCTTATCTCACAAGTTCATAATTAATCTTAGCTTAATTGAATCCATGGTCTTTACGGAATCCTGACACCCAACTCAGTTGATGTTACCCTGTATCACGCTTCATGCTTTTTCGTGGAACAGAATGTCTCTTTTAGGGCCTTAGTTGTTGTTTACCTCATCCAAGTTTTTACTTTTGATTTTTGAGGACCATATGTTTTGTACATTTTACTTCTGATTTGTGAGGACTATATGAGTATGTGTTTTGTACATTTTATGGGTCAGATTTTCAATTCATCAAGAGTCAAATATTATCTGAATTCTTGCCAATGGTGCGCAATAATCTGCTATTACTACCAGTCTAATTTTCCTTAGAATGGCCTGTGCAATCAGACACAAATCGTTTGGTTTAATCAAGAGTACAAGGAAGATGGCATAGAATGTGTTGTTATCGCATGAATAGGAATTAGTTGTTAAAGAAGTGGTTGGGCTTGTGTGCATGAAGAAGAAAAAGAAGGAAAAGACCAATGACATTAGCTAACCTAAGAAGCTACCCTAGATGATTTAGTTATGCCTCGAGCGATTGAAACGCTATAGATATGCCTTTTTTCACTTAAATAGTCATTTATCCACCATACTCGATTGGAAGTAGTGAGATGGGTAAACTGGCTAATGGTAACACTAATACTAGAAGATTAAGCAGTCAATAATTTTGTCTGTTTGCCTGGTTGGAGATGTTGAATTATTGTTAGTACAATTGCAAGTGCTATAGCAGTTTGTGCAGTTCAAATTTTTGTACATAGCCTTTTATGAATGAGGGTGTACCTGGAGTTCTGAAGTGTCGATTATAAAAAGACTTGACACTGGCTAACTTGTTTTTTAATGTGAAATTTCTTTTCTGTTTGTCTTTGTTTATTGGTTATAATATCCTTTTCTTGTTTTCTTACTACCCTTTGATTTCATAGTTATCTTGCCTATAGTAAGCCTATCTACCACATACTTGGTCATGCCCCTTTTGACTGGCTGTTATCTTCTCTTCTTTCCAAAGTCTTGCTCACTCATGCTTTGCGTGTGAGTTTATTATTCATGTGATCTGGTTGCTGTTTAAGGTTGAGAAGCTGTGAGTAGGTTTTCAATTCTTCTCAATTCTTGTGTTGACATTTTGCATCCCATTGCAGGTATATCATTGAGTGTGGATCAGGTATGTACCTCAGCACCTCATGGTTTACTGTTATAATTTTCAGTTATGAAGTTAATTTACTAATCCCAGCTTCCTTTTGCTACTTGTGTAGTGGAATACACTTCGGGATCATGTGGAGGAAATCAATAAGGCACTTGGTGATAATTCTTAGGGGTATTGTATTTGAAAGCATGTAGTTGATGTTTCTAAGTGATTCTTCGGTAGTTTGTTGGTGGCTAGGTTTCCTTTTGTGGGCAGAAACTAAACTGGGTGGTGGATGTTTTTGTATTACATTTGCTGGAAATGATGCATGTAGTTGATGTTTCTAAGTAATTCTTCGGTAGTCTTTTGGTGGTAGGTTCTTCTTTTTGTGGTAGAAACTAAATTGGGTGGTCGATGTTTTTGTATTATATTTGCTGGAAATGATAACTGGATTTTTGGAAGCCCTCATCCCATTCATGTGATGTGATGTTTGCTCCATTGCTTTACAAGGCCTTGGTTTATGCTGCCTTTTGTTTTGTAATGTCCAGGGGTGGTGGTGTACGTAAAAATTGATTTTGTTATTCACCTTCATCTTTTTAATTGATGAGATGAATAGTAGATCTAGAAGGGTTTTCAGCAAATTCAACAGTAATGTCCTGATTGAATTTGGCATCTCCAGCTATCTTCCTTTTCATAATTTCCTCACCATCTGTCATGTACAAATAACCCCCGGGAGGAAGGAGTGAGAACTCATAGTGCTAAGCAGAGTGGCTTGCGTTTAAGTATCAAAATTTCCAACCCTACAACATCGTTCTGCCTATAAAATCCTCTCCAACTCCACCATATACAGTGTGATTAAAATTGAGGTGTGATTAGAATTGAGGTAAAATAACTGTAATTAAAAAATTACAGTGTTAAAATATTTATTAAATATTAAATATTATATTTTAAAAATTTTATTAATATAATTTTTTATTTATATAATAAAAAATTTATTATAATTTTAATAATTTTATAAAAATTATTATTTAAATTTTATATTTATTATATATTTATATTTTTTATTTTATGTTTATAATTTTTTTATAACAACTACAATTTAAAAAATATAACACCTAAATTTTAAACGGATCCATAATTTCCTATCACGTTATCCACCACCAGAACATCCAATCTAAGCCCAAGCTTTGAGGAATGCGTGAATTCTTCGCTTGCGTCAACAAACAACATAAAAGCAGCTTTAGGTTTAATGCTTTTCAATGGTATCTTTGTCTGCTACCAAGTCTTCTAATGGTCACAGGAAAAATTATAAGATGGAGCTTGTTTTTCGATGTCCTGGAGTGTTTTTTCTTGCAAATCTCAATCTTTTGCGATGTGTAAAAAAGCCGTGTCATTTTTTTTTTCTCACGCTCGTTATTAGCGATGGCTGCTTTGAAGTAACATTTTTGCGACTGTCACCATCCAAATCCCCAAAAATTGGCTTCTGCTCCAATGCCGGGCGTTCTGCCCCTGCACAATGCCGGAATTTGAAAACAAAATCCAACGGTTATTTGATATTCAGTTAAAATTAAAAAGAAAGGCAACTGGAATCGTTGCCGCCAAAGCAGTCACATCTCGGCTAGGTCAAAAACTCGCATGCTAGATTTTCAAAAATTTTTTTCCGGAGCTCTCTTGCTGGATCAATAGTCGTTGTTTTGTGTTCGATTTTCGTGCAAATTGTAAATCTATTTTCACAATTTCATTATTAATCTTTTTAAAATTAAAGGCTAAAGATGAAGCTGATGGATCTTGTTCGATGGTCAAAGGAGGAAGCATCGCTTCCTAAAGGTCAGTTTTTTTTCGATTTCTTAAAAAGTATTTTGCTTAATTTTTGTCAAATTTTAGGTTTTAACTCTTTTTTTCCCCGTTTTTAATGTATTGTTCTGCAATCCCTCACGCTTGCCGCTCTTAGTACCGGGAATATGGGTTTAACTGGGCGTAACATTTTCGCAGCTTTTAATGGTAGCAGTCCGGAGTTACATTCTCTGGAAGACTCATTTCCAACTGGAGTTGGAATTGCATTTTGAAGCTGCTTATATTTTTCTCTATCCTTTTTAATGTTTGTAAAACAGGCTAGAGTTCACCTTATCATACAGGGGTCTTTTCAAGATGCCTTTAGACTCAAGGGAAAGAGGAAGAGGTCCAAGCTGTTGGTAGCAGATTATGAGTCTTTAGTTAAAGAGTGCTGATGGTTCTCAAGGTAAATGATTTATCCATACTAATTGTTATTTTTGTTAGTGACTTCACTTGTGGAGACAATCATCTAGGGCTATATGTTGATGGTTAATTGAAATAAATAAATAAACAAGAGAATAAAAAAAAAATGAATCTTTAGGTACCTACTGAACGACTGAATCTTCAGTAGAGCGAGTTGTGATTGATGAGGTTAATGCTTTAAAAATATATTGGTGTCTAAGATAGTGTTTGAATTGCACTTAAACAGTAGATGGATTCAAAGAGAACTTTGAAATATTGAAAACCCACGTTCTGTTTTTTGCAAATTTGAAATGAATTACTATGATCTGTTGAAACACTTGGCCGGTCAATATGTTTCAGCACATGATCAAACATTTTCAACACTTCAACACGTGACTGTTTAATATATTTTCAGTATATGATCTTGTCATATTTTGACAGCTGACAGCAGCTGTGGCAACTTCTCTATTTTTTGTCTTTGATTACAAGATGAAATAAAAGTAAAATGTTGAGATAGTTTTGGTTTCTGGGGCCTATAATTAAAGAAAATATATAGTACACAATTACTATTGATTACAGAGGCTTCAGAAGTATCAAAATTAGAAAGCAAACAGTTGCAAAAGACACATCAATGGCTGGAGATTCAGTTCTAAACTTCCGCACTTAATTTTATGAGCATGTTATGTTTGTATTTGGAAATCATACTCAAGTATGTTAACAGTTGGTATCAGAACCTGTTATACTTTTGTGTTGATGTGTTCTGCTCTTGGTGATATATGCAAAAATATATGAATTTATTTTTATAAACTTAAACTCATTTTTTTATTATGTTATTATGATTATAACTGTTGTAAATCGTTAGGAAATGGATTCCTGACAGTTATATAATGTGAAATATTTAATTTAGTGTTGGTAAATCATAAATAAAGTCGAGAATGTAAAACGGGTCATTCGAGTTGAAATATGAATAGTAAAGACCTAGTTGGCAGTTGAAGACGAAGTTGGATGACATGTCGTTTAAAATAAATGAAATAAACGACATGTCATATTTTTAGTTGCCTAAAAACGGCATTAGGTTATGCTGTCATGACATGTCGTTTGATTTAAGAATATGCAGACGACTTGTTGTCGGAATGTTGTATGCGATGACATGTCATCCGTTTGTTACATGATTGTGATTTATTTATGTACGACCTGTCATGTGCATGTGTAAATGTTAAACGACATGTAATTTGATACCAACTTAACATGTCATTCGGGTTGATATGTTTGTATTTGAAAATCATACTTAAGTATGCTAACAGTAATAATCCATGTAATGAATACCTTGCACGATTTGCAAAACCTAAGGAACTCAGTGAGAAGTGAACAATGCATCTTTTCTAGTAACAAGATGCGTTCACATGTGGAGCCAATCAAAACATGCAGTTTGATTTTGGGCAATGGTTTTGTTTTAGTTTTGGAAAAGGCATTTTATGTTCCAAGTTTTTTTAGAAACTTGGTTTCAGTTTCAAAATTTGTACCACTTGGTTTTTTTTTTTGTAATATTTCAAATAAGTTTTGCAATGTATATTATAAATATGAACTTGTTTGGAATGGTGCATTATCTTATGGTCTTTTTCGTCTAAATTTGCAAAACAATACCTCTTACACTTCAATGCATGTTCATATTGGTATTAAACGATGTGTTATAAATGAAAATTTATTTATTTTTTAGCATCGGAGACTCAGTCATATCATCATAGAAAGAATCAAAATATTAGTAAATGATGGAGTACTTAATACTTTGGATTTTACTGATTTTGATACTTGTGTGGACTGCATAAAGGGAAAGCAGACCAACAAGAGAATAAAGGTGCTTAGAGGAGTTCAGAAATATTAGAAATCATACATTCAAATATTTGTAGTCCAGACATGGACTCATATGGTTAGAACTACCTCATCTCGTTTATGGATGATTACTTACGATACATGTATCTCTACTTAATAATAAAAGTAAAGTATTAGATGCTTTTAAGGTATTTAAAGTAGAAGTAAAGAAACAATGTAGAAAGCAAATTAAGATTGTGAGAACAGATAGAGATGGGGAATATTATGGTAAATACATTGAGAATTGGCAAACACCTGGTCCATTTGCCAAGTGGCTTTAACAACATGGGATTGTTGCCCAATACACTATGCCTGGTTCTTCAGACCAGAATAATGTAGCAGAAAGAAGAAATTGAACTTTACTTAACATGGTGCGCAGTATGCTTAGTGGCTTTAAACTTCCTAAATCCTTGTGGACTGAAACTCTCAAGACGGTTGTGTATATATTAAACCAAGTTCCAACCAAGGCGGTTTCTAAAACGCCATTTGAATTATGGAAAAGTTGGAAGTCATATGTGTTTGGGGATGCTCGTCTGAAGTGAGAATATATAATCCACAAGAAAAGAAGTTGGACCCAAGAACCATTAGTGGATATTTTATTGGATATGTTGAAAGGTCTAAATGGTATCTATTTTATTATCCATCTCATAATACTAGAATCGTGGAACCGAGAAATGCAAAATTTCTTAAAAATGACTTGATCAGTGCAAGCGATCGATCTTAGAAAATTATTTTTGAGAAAGATCATTTCTATGCTCAGCCTTCCACCTCAAGTGATGGATTGATTGATTGTTTTTCATAACACTCCTCAAGTTCTCATACAATTAAGTGTGGAAGTTTATAACCAAATTTCCAACCATTGATGTGCTTTTTGCAATTGTTTGCTTTCCAATTTTGATAAGTCTAAGTGATTGATATATTTGAATATCATAACGATTGAAATGTATGGACCAAATGGAAGAATGTTGAAACACGTGGCCGGTCAATATGTTTCCAGCATATGATTTAACATTTTCAGCACTTCTAACACGTGGCTGTTTAATATATTTTCAGTATATTGTCCTACCATGTTTTGACAGTTGATAGCAGTTGTGGCAACTTCTCTATCCTTCATCTTTGATGGAAAGATGAAATAAAAGCGAAATGTTGAGATAGTTTTGGTCCCTAGGGCTTGTAATCAAAGAAAACATATAGTACACCATCGTTACTGATTATAGAGGCTTCAGAAGTAATAAAATTAGAAAGCAAACAGTTGCAAAGGACACATTAATAGTTGGAGGTTCGATTCTAAACTTCCGTACTTAATTTTATGAGCATGTTATTGTTAGCATACTTAAATATAATTTTCAAATACAAACATATCGATCTGAATGACATGTTTATTTCATTTATTTTAAATGACATGTCATCCAAATTCGCTTTCAACCGCCAGTCGGGTCTTTACTATTTATATTTCAATCCGAATGACCCATTTTACAGACCCGACTTTATTTATAATTTACCAATACCAAATTAAATGTTTCACACTATATAACTGTTAGGAATCCATTTTTTAATGATTTAAAATAGTTATAATATTAATAACATAATAAAAAAACGAGTTTAAGTTGATAGAAATAAATTTAGATATTTTTGCATATATCACTAAGAGCAAAACACATCAAGATAGAGGTATAACAGGTTCTGATATCAACTGGTAGCATACTTGAGTGTGATTTCTGAATATAAACATAACATGCGCATAAAATTAAGTGCGGAAGTTTAGAACCGAATCCCCAACTATTGATTTGTCATTTGCAATTGTTTGCTTTCTAATTTTGCTATTTCTGAAGCCTCTGTAATCAATAGTGATAGTGTACTATATGTTTTCTTTGATTACAGGCTCCAGGGACCAAAATTATTTTAATATTTCACTTTTATTTCATCTTTCCATCATAGATGAGGAATACAGAAGTTGTCATAACTGCTGTCAATTGTCAAAACATGGTAGATCATGTGCTGGAAATATATTAAACAGTTACGTGTTGAAAATGTTAGATTGTATGTTGGAAACATATTGACCGGTCACGTGTTTCAACATTCTCTCACTTGGTTTATATATTTCAATCGATATGATATTTAAATATATTAATCACTTGGACTTGAAAAGATAATACATGAATCATGACAATAGGTCCTCTAAAAACGAGTGTTATCTTTCATGTATCACAATGTATTATTCTTTTTTAATACTACTAGCCATGCTCCTCAGGAGAATGTTGATCCAACATTACAAAGATCTACTAAAATAAAGAAACCAACAATTTTTTGTGATTATAAAGTGTATCTGTAAGAATCTGACTATAATATTGCAGTCGAATATGATCATAAATCTGTTTCACAGGCCATGAATTCCAAAAAATCATATTTATGGTATAATGCCATGAAGGAAGAGATGAATTTTATGTCATCCAATGGAGTCTGAGATCTTATTGAGTTGTCTAATGGTGTAAAGACCATAAGATGTAAATGGGTTTTTAGGACAAAGAAAGACTTATTGGACAACATTAAAAGATATAAAGTAAGACTCGTTGCTAAAAGATTCATTCAGATAAAAGAATCGATTAGAAGGAGACTTTTTTTTCTGTATCGAAGAAAGATTCTTTTCGTATCATTCTGGCATTAGTTGTTAATTTTGATTTGGAACTGCATCAAATGGGTTTTAAAACAGCATTCTTAATGGAGATTTAGAGGAAAAAGGTTTATATGAAACAACCAGAAAGATTCTCCTTCAGTAATGGTGAGCATTTGGTATGCAAGCTTAAGAAATCCATATATGGATTGAAACAAGTTTCTCGTCAGTGATATTTAAAATTTCATGATGTTATCTCTTCATTTGGATTTGTAAAGAACTTTATGGATCAATGTATATACCAGAAGGTCAGTGAGAGTAAGACTTGTTTCTTTGTTCTATATGTGGATGATATTCTATTTGCGTCGAATAATAAAAGGTTGCTTTGTGAAATAAAACAATTTCTCTTTGAGAATTTTGACATGAAGGATATGAGTGATGTATCTTTTGTCATAGGTATTAAAATCCATAGAGACATATTTCGAGGAGTTTTGGGTCTGTCACAAGAAACTTATATCAATAAGGTCTTAGAGAGATTTCAGATGAAAAATTGTTCACATAGTAAAGCTCTAATTGGGAAAGGTGACAGGTTCAATTTGAACCAATGTCCCAAAAATGATTTTGAAAGGGAAAGAATGAAAAATATTACATACGCATCTGCTGTTGGAAGCTTGATGTATGATTAAGTCTGTACAAGACTGGACATAGCATTTGCTATTAGAATCTTGGGAAAATATCAGAGTAATCCAGGTTTAGACCACTAGAAAGCTGCAAAGAAAGTAATGAGGTTTCTTCAAGGGACCAAGGATTACATGCTTATGTATGAACGAACTAATAATGTGGAGGTAATTGGCTATTCCGATTCAGAGTTTACATGCTTATGTATTCAGATTTTGCTAGCTTAGGTAAAAAATAGGTCTATTCAAGAAATGGTTAGGACAATGTTGAATGAAAATGCATTACTAAAATATTTTTGGGACGAAGCTGTCAACACCGCTTGTTATGTTTTAAATCGGGTGTTGATTAGACCTCATCTCAATAAAACTCCATATGAGCTTTGAAAAGATAGAAAACCCAACATTGGTTATTTCAAAGTTTTAGGATGCAAATGTTTTATTTTAAATATAAAAGATAATCTTGGTAAATTTGATCTAAAATCTGATGTTGGTATCTTTCTCGGGTATTCGAACTCAAGCAAAGCCTATAAAGTTTATAACCAAAAAGCTTTAATTGTGGAAGAATCTATGCATGTTATGTTTGATGAATAACCCCTTCTCTGCGGAGAAAAAAAGTTAATAATGATGCAGATGGAGAGTTTCAAGAAGTTCATCAAGGGATTACCAAGAGGATGCACACGCTGAAAATCAAAAGAAGCAACATGAAGAAATAAATGCGGAGCAATAAAAAGGTATTTTTTAAACACTCCCTAAGGAATGGAGGTATTTTTCCTCTCATCTTAAGGATTTAATTTTAGGAGATTTTTCAAGAGGTACTGCAACTAGATCATCACTTAGAAACACGTGTGAGCATGATGCATTTATATCTCAAATTGAACCCAAATCTTTTGCGGATGCGGAAAATGATGAATCTTGGATTATGGCAATACAAGAGGAGTTGAATCAATTTAAGAAAAATAATGTGTGGGAATTATTTCTTAAACTAGAATATCAATCAATTATAGGTACTAAATGAGTTTTTAAAAACAAAATGGATGAATCTGGTGTGATTGTAAGGAATAAAGTTAGATTAGTGGTTTAAGGATACAATTAAGAATAAGGAATTGATTTTGATGAAACATTTGCATATGTAGCTAGATTAGAATCTATTAGGATGTTAGCATTTGCATGTTATAAAGATTTCGTTTTATTTCAAATGTATGTCAAAAGTGTTTTCTTAAATTGTTATATTATGGAGGAAGTATATGTGAAACAACCCCCTAGTTTTGAAAATGAAAAATTTTCAAATCATATTTATAAATTATCAGAAACATTTTATGGATTAAAACAAGCACCTAGAGCATGGTATAATAGGCTTAAAAATTTCTTGTTGAATAACGATTTTTTAATGGGAAAAGCGGATACTACTCTTTTTATTAAGAATAAGAATCAAGATATACTTGTTGTTCAAATTTATGTTGATATTATTTTTGGTTTTACTAATGAGTTTTTGTGCAAAGTTTTCATCTTGTATGAGTAAGGAATTTGAGATGAGTATGATGGTAGAACTGAAATATTTCCTTAGACTTCAAATCAAGCAAAATAATAAGAGAATTTTCATAAACCAAGCTAAATATGTCAAAGATTTGCTCAAGAGATTTGACATTGATGACTCAAACACCAAGAGCACTCCAATGAGCACAACAATCAGGCTTTACAAAGATGAAAAAGGTAAAGAAGTTGATATTAAAAAATATCAAAATATGATCGGCTCTTTATTTTACTTAACTGCAAGTAGACTTGATATCATGTTTAGTGTATGTTTGTGTGCAAGATTTTAATCATGTCGTAAGGAATCTTATTTGCTTGCTGTTAAAAGAATTTTTCGTTATTTGAGTAGAACTATAGATCTTGGCTTTTGGTATTCTAGAGGAACTTATATAGTTTTAACTTGTTATTCGGATGCCGATTTTGTTAGTTACAAAATTGATAGGAAAAGTACTAGTGGAACTTGCCATTTCTTAGGTCATTCATTTGTTTTATTGTTTAGCAAGAAATAAAATTCGGTTGCACTCTCAACCACTAAGGCGGAATATATTGCCGCAGGTAGTTGTTGTGTACAAGCCCTTTGGATGAAACAAATACTTAAAAACTATGACATTAATCTTAAACAAATTCCTATCAAGTGTGATAATACTAGCGCTATAAATCTTTCAAAGAATCTCATTCAGCACTCTAGAACTAAGCATATAAAGATTAGACATTATTTCTTGAGAGGTTATGTTTAAAAAGGTAATATTGCATTAGAATTTATCTATACGGAAAAATAACTTGTCGATATTTTACAAAACCCCTTTGCGAAGAATAATTTTTAAAAATTCGGCATGAACTTGAGATGATGAAATTTTCGCATTAACATCTTTATTTATGTTATTGAATCTAGTAAAATTGTTTGCTTGGTGATTGTTGATGTTTATGAAGAGTTTGAACACGATAGATATGTGAGGTGTTTGATTTATTAATTTTTGAATGCTCATGTGCTTCATGATATATGCTTGATGGATGAATTATTTGTTTGAATTAATCATGTTTTAAATATTTAAAATAATGGTTCATGCATTAAATTGACTCTTGAGATGTTTCGGGATTACGAAATGATCACGGGATTGATCAAAATTAGCCGGAAGGCAACTAGAGTGCAGATAGACAGCAACCAGGCAGCTAGACGCCTAGCCGCTTGGAAATTGTCCTCAAACCCGAGAGCAAGCTGCTACTTGGTCACGGGTTTGTTATTTTTTTTTTCCTTTCTTCTTCACAAGCTCTTCTTCGTTCCTCTCTCTCTCCAAAACCGTGAACACTCTCCTCTATTTCCATTCAATCTCTCTTCATTTCTCAACTATTTTTATACCAAAATCAATGATTTAAATCAATACCTATGCATTTTACTTTCATTAAACATTTCTCAATCATCATTTCTTCACTTGTTCTTTACTTTTCTATCTCACGCATGAATAGTATTTTTCCATTTTCTTTTTCAAATCTCTTTATCTTTCACTCATTTTCTTGTTAAAATCAATCACTCAAATCATTATTCATCCACTACTCATCTAATTTCCACTCTCAAAACAACATTTCATCAACTCTTCTCATACAACCCAAAATCAAAAATTCAATTCTACTCTTTTCATTTTCAAGCTTCTTTTAGCCAATTTTTAAATCAATCTACATCATATATTAGCTTCATTCATCTCTAGGATTGATTCTTGCCTCAAACACATCTATTTCACTCCAATTTCTCAAACCCGAAATTGCATATTTAAGCTTGTTTTTCTTACAACAATGGCAGGTGGTGATAAATCTAAGTGGCCAAGGAGTGCAAAGAAAATTATGAAAACTATTCAGAGTTTATATTGACTCATTGTTCACGTCTTTTGCTTCAAAAATGATTTCTCGACAATTTTATGTCAAGGTCGGTCATTCCTTTTTTTTGTCAATTTTAGTAATTTGACGAATTTAGAAATTTGTGATAAATCTCTTAGAGATTTCCTTATCACTATAAGATGGAAAAATGTTTTGGTTAAGGAGCAATATTATAAAAATTTAGTCAAGGTTTTTTATACGAATATGGATACGGAAATCTTGGATAAAATTGTTACTAGTGTTGGGAGAGCTGAAGTAGAGTGGGAAGGGCCCTCGGAAGGCAGAGGATGTGAGCGATATGGAGCACTGAGATCAAGGAGCCGGTGTGGTGGAAAGACATCGTTAAAGAAGTGATAATCTGTAGGAGCAATTCCAGTAACCTTTTTGTTTCTCTAATCTTTATGCCATCCATTGTCCCTTCAATAAAACCCTAAATTTGCTATTGCTTCATCTCCTAGTTCCCTTAAATTCAAAAAGGTTGGCTCGATTATAGGTACTCGAAAATACTGGAGAATGCGGGTAATAATACTAGCATAGGGAAGGGATTGTTTAGCTATACTTGGAATACTAAGCATGTGATGAAGGATAATATAATCAACATTGAGTACCCTTTCCTCAAGAAGGCAGTCCAATATGGCTACATTTAGGCAGTTAACTTCATCTGCATGTCCAAACCTAGGAGTTATAACATGATGAAGAACATAATGAAGGATTCTAATTGGAAGAGGTAAGACTTGAGATTTCAAAAGTGATCGACAAAACACAAAGGACAAATCACGTCGTCGACAAATTTTTCGAACGGAATTCTCAATTGAAAACCAAGGATAATTTATTTGGGCTCTAGCTTTATATAGTTCGAATCCCTCATTTGGAGTTCCAAGAATACGATTTAACATAGCAACATTAAATTCAATACGGACTCCCCCAACACTAGTAATAATTTTATCCGAGATTTTCGTATCCATATTCGTATAAAATACCTTGACTAAATTTTCATAATATTCCTCTTTAACAACCAAAACATTTTTCCATTCCATAGTAATAAGAAATCCTCTAATAGATTTATCACAAATTTCTAAATTCGTCAAATTACTAAGATTGACAAAAAAAGAGGAATGACCGACATTGACATGAAATTGTTGCGAAATCATTTTTGAAGCAAGGGACGTGGACAATGAGTCAATATAAACTCTGAATAGTTTCCATAATTCTCCTTGAGCTTCTTGGCCACTTGTTTTCCCTTGGATTTGTCACCACCCACCATTGTTGTAAGAAAAACAAGCTTAAATATTCAATTTTGGGTTTGGGAAGTTGGAGTGAAATGGATGTGTTTGAGGCAAGAAAATCAATCCTAGAGATGAATGAAGCTAATATATGATGTAGATTGAATTAAAAATTTGCTAAAAGAAGCTTGAAAATGAAGAGAGATAAACGGGTAGAATTGGATTTTTGATTTTGGGTTGTATGAGGAGAATTGATGAAATATTGTTTTGAGAGTGAAAATTAGATGAGTAGTGGATGAATAATGATTTGAGTGATTGATTTTATCAAGAAAATTGGTAAAAGATGATGAGATTTGAAAAAGAAAATGGAAAAGTACTATTCACGCGTGAGAGAGAAAGACGAACAAGTGAAGAAATGATGATTGGAAAGTGTTTAATGAAAGTGAAATGCATGGGTATTGATTTGAATCATTGATTTTGGCATAAAAATGGTTGAGAAATGAAAAGAGATTGAATGGAAATGGAGGAGAGTGTTCACGGTTTTGGAGAGAGAGAGTAACAAAGAAGAGCTTGTGAAAAGAAAGGAAAGCAAAAAAAAAAAATGACAAACCCGTGACCAAGCAGCTAGCCACTTGCTCTCGGGTTTGAGGACAATTTCCAAGCGACTAGCTGCCTGGCTGCTTTCCATCTGCACTCTAATTATTTTCCGGCTAATTTTGATAAATCCTGTGATCATTTTGTGATCCCGAAACATCTCAAGAGCCAATTTAATGCATGAACCATGATTTTAAACATTTAAAACATGATTAATTCAAACAAATAATTCATCCATCAAGCATATATCATGAAGCACATAAGCATTCAAAAATTAATAAATCAAACACTTCACATATCTATCATGCTCAAACACTTCATAAACATCAACAATCACCAAGCATACAAATTTTACTAGATTTAATAATATAAATAGAAATGTTAATGCAAAAAATTTATCATCCCAAGTTCATGCCGAATTTTTGAAAATTGTTCTTCGCAAAGGAGTTTTGGAAAATATCGGCAAGTTGTTTTTTCGTAGAGATAAATTCTAATGCAATATCACCTTTTTGAATATGATCTCTCAAGAAATGATGTCTAATCTCTATATACTTGGTTCTAAAGTGCTGAATGGGATTCTTTGAAAGATTTATGACACTAGTATTATCATACTTGATATGAATTTGTTCAAGATTAATGTCATAGTCTCTAAGTGTTCGTTTCATCCAAAGGGCTTATGCACAACAACTACCTGCGGTAATATATTTCGCCTTAGTGGTTGAGAGTGCAACTGAATTTTGTTTTTTGCTAAACCATGAAACAAATGAATGACCTAGGAAATGACAAGTTCTACTACTACTTTTTCTATCAATTTTGTAACCAGCAAAATCGACATCCGAGTAACAAGTTAAAACTATATGAGTTCCTCTAGGATACCAAAGGCCAAGATCTATGATTCCACTCAAATAACGAAAAATTCCTTTAACAACACGCAAATGAGATTCCTTGGGACATGATTGAAATCTTGTACACAAACATATACCAAAAATGATATCGGGTCTACTTACGGTTAAGTAAAGTAAAGAGCTAATTATACCTCGATATTTTTTACTATCAATTTCTTTACCTTTTTTATCTTTGTCAAGCTTGATCGTTATGCTCATTAGAGTGCTCTTGGTGTTTGAGTCATCAATGCCAAATCTCTTAAGCAAATCTTTGACATATTTAGCTTGGTTTATGAAAATTCTCTCATTATTTTGCTTGATTTGAAGTTTAAGGAAATATTTTAGTTCTACCATCATACTCATCTCAAATTCTTTACTCATACAAGATGAAAACTTTTTACACAAAGACTCATTAGTAGAACAAAAAATAATATCAACATAAATTTGAACAAGTATATTTTGATTCTTATTCTTAACGAGTAGTGTCTGCTTTTTCCATTGAAAAACCGTTATCTAACAAGAAATTTTTAAGCCTATCATACCATGCTTTAGGTGCTTGTTTTAATCTATACAATGCTTTTGATAATTTATAAACATGATTTGAAAATTTTTCATTTTCAAAACTAGGGGGTTGTTTCATATACACTTCCTCCATAATATAACCATTTAAGAAAGCACTTTTGATATCCATTTGAAATAAAATGAAATCTTTATAACAGGCAAATGCTAACAACATCTTAATAGATTCTAATCTAGCTACAGGTGTAAATGTTTCATCAAAATCAATTCCTTCTTCTTGGTTGTATCCTTGAGCCACTAACACTACAACAAATACCATTTATAGTAGCATTTTACGGTAGCAATTTTTCTTTTAATGTTACCAAATGTCATTCTACAGTAACACTTTATTAAAAAATGCTACAACTGACTATTCAATAGTGCTTCTTTATTTTTTTATTATATTTTACATTCAGTTTGTAGCATATTTTTAGAGCTACGTTTTATTTTTAATATTATAGCACTTTAAAAATGCTACAAATTAATGTTATATTTAGTAATATTTTTATAGTAGCATATTTATAAGTGCTACATATATTATTTAATATCATAGCATTTTAGAAATGCTACAAAAACAATTTTAATTTAGTGACAACATAAAAAAGCTACCAAAAGGGAAAGAAAGACTGGAGGAAAAAAAGCTACCAAAAGGGAGGGAAAAGAAAGACAAGGGAAAAATTGTCGATCGCGGAATGAAAAAAATAAAATGACCTTCAAAAATAATTTTAATCATCTATTGTCTACAATCTCTAATTTGCCTTGGAAACCTAAAGTCAAAACCCTCTGTCTTCTTCTCTCTTTTGAGTCTCCTCTCTATTAGATTTTTGAAACCTAATATCCTTATCCCTTATAATTTCTTTAGAAATCATTTTACCTATTCATCCCCCTTAACTTGCTGAGCAATTGTAACCCAGATGGCTTGTTTTTGATAGAATAAATTGATGGGTCTTGATTTCCCCAAATATGGCTTGAATGCAATGGAGGTAATTTCTAGGTTTTGCTTTTACGTTTGTTAATTTTTTATATTGATACTAGGGATGATGGGAAGTTACTTAGAGAAAATGGTGTGAGTTTGAAAAGAGTGACGAAGAGGCTGCAAATTTTTGTAATGAGAATATTAAGTCCATTAGATTGACAATATTTCGTCCCTAGAGTGACGAAGAGGCTGCAAAGTGATTGAAGATATTAACAATTATTTTGATACTTGATGCTATGTTAAATTTGGGAAATTTATAAAGTATCAATTTCAACTTTGTCAGTCAGCTTTGCTCTTGTTCTTGTTTTGTGCAATTTACGACTGTTATCATTGAGCATGTGGAACCATCTGATTTTGGAGAGGTAATTGAAAATACTTCAGTTAATTTTTTTCCCAATTTTCCTTTCAATTCCTTCCATAATTAACATGAAACTTATAAGAAATCCTAATTTTCTCTTAATTTATGCAAATCATCTATAACTTCTTGTCTTTGAACTTCTAATTCCTTGTGGTTTCATAATTCTTTCTCAAATAAAAGCCTTTTCCTCATAACATCTCTGTTTTCGCTTATCAAATTTAGTTCCAGTCCCAAATTTTTGCTTTTGGTATATTATTATGAAATGTTGTTTGGATTTGTGCATTTTCCCTGGTATTTTCTCAAATATTTGATTAACACACTTCGAATTTTAGTTAAAGCTCAACTTTGAAGGCAATCAAACGCAAAATTGGATTAAGATATGAAGAGCAATTGTTTGAAGAAAGTTGAAGTTACTGGACATGGTTAAGGTTCTGTTGTAACTAGTTCTTGCTATAAGGTTACTATCAATATAATTCTTATCTTTTTTTTCCCCATTATATCAGTTTATGTTGGATAAAGTTGTAGTACTTAATTTAACATTCATTTGGTTGTCTTGTTAAAAGCAAGATATTAAGTTACTTCTTTGCCAATTTAATTGATATTTTTTTCCAGTAATTTCTTTCATATTTCTAATAAAACCTCAATGTGGTCAGTTTCAAAGTGAAGATCCTTTAAGGTTAGCAATTTTATTTTATATTTACTCTGTAATGCTCTTAGTTAGTTTTGAATACAATCAAATAATATGTATTAATGCAGGCATTTCAATCAACTATGAGGAAGTTGACGCATCTATCATAAGGTTATTATTTATGTTCTATGACCAAGAGCTTGATTTCCTTGTTTGCTTATTTTATTTTTATTAAGACGACATAGTCTATGAATTTATAAGTTCAATTTTGGTTTTAATTTTGTGCTTTTAGCACATCTTGGTTGCTGCCCTGAGAAGATGATGTTTTCAGCTTGAATTGATTACATCAGTTTTGGGTGAACTGCTCTAAATTCTTATTATAATAATCTAACTTTGGTTTCCTATGAGCTAAACTTGCTGATCAAGCTTGGTTATGCAATAACTTTGGGTATTATGTGCTATTTCAGTATGTCTCTCGAGTAATGGTTTGGTTGAACAAAATTTACAAAAGTTGCTTGCTCTTTGGTTAGATGCTTATAGGTCACAAAAGTTCCTACTTTTGCACTTTGAAGCAATAAATAATTTCCTATCAATTATTGAAGTGAATATTTGTATAGACCTACCTAGTTTGTGAGTTGTAGGTTGATGTCGCATGAGATTAGAATGAATGATGTTCAAGTAAATGGAATTTTTAGAGTCATCTAGCTAAGGCGGAATTAAATTGGAGAAAACAAAGAAAAAATAGGTAATCAATTACTATGAAGCTCTAAATTAATAATTTGAGTCATATACATATCTCTTGTGTTTTTAATATTCTAGTTTGTTAGACCATCTTTTTTTTTCATATGATTTTCTAGTTGATTGTTAAACTGTGTAGCTATGGCACAATTATTCAAGTGATTTAGAAGTTTTTCTCCTAAGGAAAACTTTTAATTGTATTTTGTTAGATTTGAATTACTTACTTAACCACTTCTTTAGGATATATTTAATGGTGGTTAATATTTTTTTTAAGAGCAAAACACAATTATATTTTTGTTCTGAATTCGTATGCAGGCTGTGAAGATAAAAAAATTTTGGTGCACGCCATGAAGATCAAGATTTTTTGGCTAAGTGTTGAAGGCAACTTGAAGATATAGTACTAGATTTTTTTCCCTTATTTTTTATCATTAGAAAATATACAAGTATGACACGAATATACTTATCATTGTGTCTAATTTTTTAAGTAATTGGATGTTCACATATTATTACATAATTGAATTAGATGAACGATTAATTGTATGTATAATTAGTTGCCTTTAAAAATATTGAGAATAAAAAATGCATTACAAGTATCAATTTTTCTATCTCCAATAACCTTACAAAGATGCTATGGTAGCCACTTATAAATTATTCAGTAGCGTTTTCTAATAGCCATAGAATGTTACATATATGTAATAAATTTGCTAACAATAGCATTTTTTTGTGCTGTAAATATAATATGGTAGCACTTTCCAAATGCTATGCATAATAGAATGATAGCATTTCTACAATGTAATCATCAATTATTACATAGCTTTTTTTAAATGTTATGTATAACAATTTGTAGCATTGAATGAATGCTATCAAATGCCAAGACTTTTAGTTACATGGGCTAACTTAGCATTGCCTAAAATGCTACCATTTGCCTTCGGTTGCATTTTTCAGATGCTACTGTACATGCTTTTTCTTGTAGTGTAATCTAGTTTTATTCCTTACAACCACACCAGATTCATCTATTTTGTTTCTAAAAACCCATTTAGTACCTATAATGGATTGATTTTCCGGTTTAGGAACTAATTCCCACATTATTTCTCTTAAATTGATTCAACTCCTCTTGCAATGCCATAATCCAAGATTCATCATTTTCCACATCCGCAAAGGATTTTGGTTCAATTTGAGATATAAATGTATCATGCTTACACGTGTTTCTAAGTGATGATCTAGTTGCAGTACCTCTTGAAAAATCTCCTAAAATTAAATCCTTAGGATGAGAGGAAACATACCTCTATTCCTTAGGGAGTGTTTAAGAAGTACCTTCTTGTTGCTCCGCATTTGTTTCTTCATGTTGTTTCTTTTGATTTTCAGGATGTGCATCCTTTTGGCTATCCCTTGATGAATCTTCTTGAAGCTCTCCATCTGGATCATTATTAACAACTCATTTCTCCACATAGGAGGGGTTAGATTCATCAAACGTAATATGCATAGACTCTTCCACAACTAAAGCTTTTTGGTTATAAACTCTATAGGCTTTGCTTGAGTTCGAATACCCGAAAAAGATACCAACATCAGATTTTGGATCAAATTTACCAAGATTATCTTTTGTATTTAAAATAAAACATTTGCATCCAAAAATTTTGAAATAACTAATGTTGGGTTTTCTATCTTTCCAAAGCTCATAGAGTTTTATTGAGATGAGGTCTAATCAACACCCGATTTAAAACAAACAAGCGGTGTTGACGGCTTCGGCTTAAAAATATTTTGGTAATGCATTTTCATTCAACATGGTCCTAGCCATTTCTTGAATAGACCTATTCTTTCTCTTAACCACCCTATTTTGTTGTGGAGTCCTAAGTGATGAATATTGATGCTCAATGCCAAAATTATTACAAAAATTCTCAAAAGCATGATTTTCAAATTCTCCACCATGCTCACTTCTAATACAAGTAATAAAATAACATTTTTCATTTTGAACCTTTTTATAGAAAATTCTAAATGTATCATGGCATCATCCTTATTAGTTAAGAACAATACCCACGTGTATCTAGAATAATCATCTAAATCACAAACGCATAATATTTACCACTTAAACTAGCATATCTAGAAGGCCCAAACAAATCTACCTGAAGTAATTGAAGTGGTTTTGAAGTAGAGATATGATTTTTGTTTTTGAAAGAAGTTTTAATTTGTTTCTCAAATTGACAAGCTTCACAAATTCTATCTTTTTGAAAACCGATTTTTGGAAGTCCTTTAACTAAATCATGTTTTGAAATTTTTGAAATCAAATCCATGCTTGCATGACTTAGTTTTCAATGCCATAACTAACTATCATCATTCAATGCAAAAAAGCATTTATCATGATTGAATGCACATTCTATGTCAATTGTATAAACATTACCATATCTATTTCCAATAAACAAAAATTTCACATTACATGCATTCTCAATAACACATCTTGATTTATCAAAAACAACTTTATAACCTTTGTCACACAATTGACTAATGCTAATCAAATTGTGTTTCAAATTTTCAACTAAACACACATTTTCAATTAGAGTTGAAGAAACTTTACCAACATTACCAATTCCGAGAATTCTTCCTTTTGAGTTGTCTCCAAATGATACATCTCCACCATTTTCGATTTTGGTGAAAGTTGAGAAACATGCATAGTTTCCGGTCATATGCCTAGAACAACTGCTATCCAAGTACCATTTATTTTTCTTCTTCTTCCAGCCCTGCAAGGAAAATCTTATGTCTTAGGTACCCAAACCTTTTTGGCTTATTGAGCGTTAGCAACGGTTCCTTTTGAAACCCAAATGTATTTGACACCATAATATGCATTTCTTTTCATGGGACATCTATATTTTATGTGACCATTTTCATTATAATAATAACAAACGATTTTATGATCACTTGTAGAAGTAGCTTTAACAAAATAATTTTTATAATACTTTTGCTTTAAATTAGGCTTATACCCAAGTCCTCCTTTATCAAATACATATTTTTTAGAGTTAAGCATGTTATCCAATATCTTTTACCCATTTGTAAATTTTAATACAACATCACTAAGCTCAATATTCTTTTTCTTAAGCACTTCATTTTCCTTTTTCAAATCATCTACATGTCGCTCTAGATGCTCATATGAAGTACTTGGTTTCTTATTTGATAATACAACTCTATTATGTAAGGTTTTATTCTCTAATTCTAATCCTTTAATCTTCTCATTCAATGAATCATTGCAATTTGCATGGCATCCTTTTTATTAGTAAGTTCTAGCAATTTCTTTTTAAGGCATGCATTCTTTTTACCAATTTTCATCAACTCATCATGCATTTCTTTAAAGGCATCATACAATTCATCATAGGTGGGATCACTTACCTCATTGAGATCATCATCATCTTCCATTGCCATAAGTGCTAGGTTGGATACTTCTTGCGACTCTTCTTCATCACTTGAATCTTCATCGCTATCATCCCAAGTAGCAACCATAGCTTTCTTCTTGAGTTTGTTGAGAAGTGGGCATTCTGATCTTATATGGCCAGACTTTTTGCATTCAAAGCATATGATTACCTCTTTCTTCTTCTTTTGGTTCTTGAAGTTTCTAAATTTTCTTCGCTCATCAGTTTTCTTGAAAAATTTTCTGAATCTCCTTGCTAGCATAGCCAACTCCTCATCATACCCATCATTCTCATATTTTGTGGCTTTGAGAGCAATGTTTTTCTTCTTTTCCTCATTTCCTCTTTCGGCTGCCAAATCTTTCTCATAAGAAATAAGAGAACCAATTAAATTATCAACAGGTAAGATATTTAAATCTTTTGCTTCCTCAATGGCAATCCTTTTTGGTCTCTATTCCTTAGGTAGCGACTTAATGATTTTCTTAACTTTCTCGCTATTTGAAAAAATCTTTCTTATGGCTCCTAAAGTGTTACTAGGTCCGTAAATGTAGTATACATAGAATACACACTCTCATTTTGTTCCATTTGGAACAATTCATATTGTCGAGTCTACCTACTAATTTTGGACTCTTTCACTTGATTCGTGCCTTCATAAACAACTTCAAGTTTGTGCCAAATTTCATTAGCACTTTCACAACTAGAAACTCTATGAAACTCTTTCTTATCTAGTGCATAAAATAAGGCATTCATACATTTGGAATTTAAAGAAACTTTTCTCTTTTCCAATTCATTTTATTCCTGTGAAGGTTTTGGAATGTCTTCCCCGACTTCATTTTTAGTCAAAGACATAAATGGACCATCACATATAACTTTCCAAATTTCATAACCTAGTGCTTGTAAATAAAATCTCATCCTAGTTTTTTAATACGGGTAGTTGTTGTGCAAATTTTGTTGAACTCGCAAGCGCACGAATCTATTGTAGAATAGATTAACGGTGACGAGCGTCGATCCCACGAGGATTGCGCCACGTCATCAGTGAACAGTAACACGGTTTGACCACGGGTTTGACCACGCGGTTTGAACAGTAACACGGTTTGCACACTGTTTGAACAAGAGCGACGAGGTCGAACGAAGTGTCGTGAATGATCCATAAACAATACCGAATAATAGTGCCGCGTGTGAATAGTGCCATTTTTCCTTTTATGCTACTCTTAAGGTTTTCGAGTTCAGTTCAAAAGTGACGTCCGTTTTGCAATCCGAAATCTCGTTCATTGTGAAATGACCATAATACCCCTAAAATACACAAAATACTTAATTAAAACAGAACACACATAATTAAATAACAAGAGACTTAAATTAAGAAAATTAAAGATGTTAGTAAAACTTGAAGTACAAAATGACGATTTTCTCCTTTATAAATATACACTTTCTAACACTCAACACACCCCCCAACCAGCTTATTGCTAGTCCCTAGCAAATAAAGCGAAAACAAAATTTAAACCAAATTTTTTTTTAAAACAAACTTGTTTATTCAATCAGACTAATGATAGCAATCAAATAAAAGTATAAGTATTATCTCCAGTCTAAAGAAACATCACACCCACATCAACCATCCACATGAATCAACCAAGTAAATACAGCTACTTTCAAAAATGACATGTCAAACCCTAAAATCTCACCGGTAATAGTGACACTCTCACAAGGAAATTAAACCCAATAAAAATTGTCACTTCAATGAATGATAAATGGAGTGAAGATAGTAAAGAAATAATATCACACACTCTCACCAAGATGAAGGAAATATGCCCATAGCTTAGAAATAACACGATCTCAAGTCAAACAGAATATTAGTCAACCCAATGTATTTTTTTCTTTTCTTCTTTTTTTTTTTATTTTTTTATACATTACTACATCTTTATAGCCCATATAACTAGCTTCTACTTCAGACTATAGTTCCCTAAAATCAAGAAGGACTTTTATTAGGATATAACGTAGGCTAGGGACATGACTAACAAATAAAGGAAAATAGAGAAAACAAAATATATGTTTGAGAAAAATAATATCTTTTGGAAACTAAAAAAAATGCATTTCACTTATTTATTATTGTATTATATCTCTCTCTTTTTTTTTTTAGAGAATTTTTTTTCTTTTTCTTTTTTTTCTCTTTTTTTCTTTTTTTTTCGGTATTTCACAACTTTACTAAACAAAACAATTATTTATATTTTTCTCAAACATGAATAGGTGATGGAACTTGTAAGATATCGGGTAATACTCCAAATTGGAGTCGGTCAAGACGATAAGTTGACAAAGAAAAGTGTTTTTTTTTTTTAATAAAAGGCTCAAAAGGGCTAACTATGGATATTTCACATAAGAGATGGCTAGAAAGGCTCAAACGGGTCAAAGACGGCCTTTCCATCATCTTTTAGGGTTCTAGATACTCTTCCATATCTACTAGTTAAATGGACCTTTAGATGTAGCAACGCATTTTTTTTTTAACTTTTTTTTTTTAAGGGTTGACTCCAAGGAAATAGAAAGATCATGTATAAAATAATAATACTGCTAAGCTGTATGAAGAATGGGCAAAAAAGGTTACTCTCCAAGAAAATTAATAGGCTCAAAAGCTCACTTGGTATTCATTATGACATGCCAATTCTTTCAAGCAACTCATATTTATCTCCGACATCAACATGTAGAGTAGCAAACATAGTGTAACATCACTCAAAACCAAAGATAATACAAATACTAAAATTCGAAAATCATCATGTCATCCAAAAATAAAAACAAAATCACACTATTTTTTTAAAAAAAAAAACATTCTACCCGCCAACCTATTATAAACATGAAAGGAAAATATGCATGCAGAAATGTGAAAATGATGCAGAAAAACTAATTGAAAATGTTACACTTAAAATGATAGAAAAATGATTTTTTTTTAAACTAAGAAGATGTGTTTCTAGAGGCACTACACTCTATATTCAGCCATCTTCGACTCAAAATTTGAAAATGCATATTTATAAAGGAGAAGTCAAAAAGTTAGAAAGATCACACGAAAAATAAATTTTTTTTTTTTAACTAAGAAGATGCGTTTCTAAAGTAACTACACTCCATATTCAGCCATCTTCAACACAAACAGTTAGCAACAATTAGTTTCTAGAACAAAAAATTAGTAAAAACTTAACCAACATTCCACAATTGTCAACTATCCCCTCCCCCCAACCAGAACTAAACATTGTCCTCAATGTTTTAACAGAAAGAAGTAGAGTTTAGAAGACATCACCTGGGTGGTGCAACACAGAATAAAATATTTACAGGCGGAGATTTAAATCTAATTTGTACTTCTTACTGCTGCTATTGTTACCATCGTTATTTGTACACTCCAACACCAAGGTCTTGGGATCTGGCTCTGGTTGATAAGCTTGTAACAGATCAAGTAGCTCATTAGCAGTGTGAGCACAAATAAAAAGCTTTTTCACTGTAGAGGGAATGAAGTAGTTTTTTATTGCATGGTTAAGAAATGCGATAAAGCCATCATAAAAATTATTGACATTTAACAAACCGATGGGTTTTTGATGAATGTGCAGATGAGCCCAAGATGCTAAAGTGATAAGTGCCTCTAGAGTTGCAAGATCTCCTGGTAAGAAAATAAAAGCATCAAAGATGATTAAGCATTTTGGTTATTCTTTCTTGCATACCGAGACAACTAACTCTTCTCCAAATGTCGGTGAGTTAGACAAGCACCTAAAGTTTTAGGGTTTGTGGTATGATGCCTAACACTTGACTTCCTCTCGACAAAAGCAAATTTTCGAGACCAATTTTGATAACCCTCGGTCACCTCCGCCATACACCAAGTGTAATTTTCTCTCTGCTATGTTTCGACCAAGATCAATGGTTGCCTCAAAGAACTCTTTATATTTGCCATAGTTAAATCCAGAAAGCACACAAATGTTCTTGAATTGTTTATTGGGAGTAGCTGCCATTAGGATAATTCTCAAAAATAATTTGTGAGTGCAAATGAAAAGAATCATATTTAAGGATCTTGGCGGCAGTGGGTCACAGCTGTGAATGAGGTGTCATGTCTATGTCAATTAATCGTGTAATGCACATGGCTTGAAAGTCAAAAAAGAAACAGTAAAAAGGAAAAACAAGTAATGAAAAATATAAAATTATTAAAGACAATAATGCAAATGGTAAAACAACAGTAAAGTAAAAGGATATTTACAGGTAGTTGCGACTGTGGCTCACATCTTCCTCTGGTTTTACGTCCAGAAACGGCTTCAACGCCCTCTATGGGTCGAGGATAGGCTTCCCATCCAGTTTTCTTATAAACTGGCAAACATGGTCGTTTATAGTCAGATTCCCGAGACTGTATCGTGCATGCTCTTTCTGGAATGATGGCCATAACTGGAGAATCGCTCCTTGCACATATCCACTGGGATGCGTTTCAAGAGACAAAAGGATATCATCCAATGACTCCTTATTCAAGCCATCCCTAATGAATTGAATCTTATCTTCTCTGTTATCAGACATCATTCCTAAAGAACATCGTTTTTTATTGCATATCATTCTGGCACACTTATGACAAGCAACCGAAATCTTTCGAGCTCTTCGCTTTCTTGCATAATTTCCTTTACCACAACCAGGCATGTATGCAATAAATTTAGGAGGCAACTCACCTGCCAAGCGTACTTTAGCCTCGATTAACCAAATAATATCAAGCAGGTATGTTATTCCTCATGAGCAATCGCATGCGTTCAGATCGAGCTTTATAGATTGTGAGGAGGGCATTCTGAGGAAGTGAAGGGAATCGACTATGAAGCTTTGCTAAGATCTCGTTTCTATCCATACCTTCGCCTCAGAAGATCAGTAATTATGGGAAACTGAAGTAACCGACTTGATTGTCACGGAGTACCGTTATCCGCCACTTAACCGGGGTGACAAACTAAAACACACAAACGAAGTAACAAATAAAAACACACAAAGAAAATCACAATCGTCCTCTTATAGAATTTACCTCAAGCTCCAACTGGATGTTGTAGACACTTATCTCAATGTCTCTGAGTTGGCTTTCTAAATCTTCAACGTGGGATATTAACTCCGGTGGTTGTAGCTTCCAAATACGATGTGTTTTACAAAATCGTATCTGGCCTCTGAGATGAGATTGGACACGTTGAAGTCGTCTAAGGATGTTCAAGAGAATCGTCTCATGATTAAAAGTGATAAAAGAAAGCTCAATGGTTAAACAAACACACTTATGCACAAATAATTTCAATTAGCAAAAGAATAGTAAAAAGAAAGAAAAAAATCAAATCACAAAAAAAAAAGAAAAATCTTAATTCAAATGTGGTGGGTCACTCAAATTTATTTCGGAGTCCTCTCCATGTGGTTGGTACTCTAGATATGGCTTTAATCTTTGACCATTAACTTTAAACGTGACACCGTTTTTTGGGTCCTTAATTTCAATTGCCCCATGTGGAAAAACAGTATGAACAATGAAGGGGCCAGACCATCGAGAGCGTAGCTTACCTGGGAATAAGTGCAAACGAGAATTGAATAAAAGTACTTTCTGACCTGGAGTGAAAGATTTTCTCATAATCTGCTTATCATGAAAGACTTTCATTCGCTGCTTGTAAACCTTGGCATTTTCGTATGCATCATTACGAATTTCTTCAAGTTCTCACCACCAGAATCGTCTTTCTGAGCCAACTTGCTGCATGTCAAAATTGAATTTCTTGATGGCCCAATACGCACGATGCTCGAGTTCCACAGGTAGGTGGCAAGCTTTTCCATACACTAGCCTTGTAGGTGACATCCCACAATTGGGGTTTTGAACGCGTTCTATATGCCCATAATGCATCATCAAGTCTTAATGACCAATCTTTTTCGCTGCCTCACGGTCTTTTCTAAGATGTGCTTTATTTCTCGATTGGAGATCTCAACTTGCCACCGGTTTTGCGGATGATACGAGTCGCCACTTTATGAGTGATGGAGTACTTTGTCAAAAGTGCTTTGAATGATTTGTTGTAAAAGTGGGTACCACCATCACTAATTATTGTTCGAGGGAATCCAAAGCGTGAAACAATGTTGCTCTTTAAAAACCCTATCACCACTTTATGATCATTGGTTCTGCATGGAATTGCCTCTACCCATTTCGAAACATAGTCAACAGCAACCAATATGTATTGATGGCCAAAAGATGGGGGAAAGGGTCCCATGAAGTCGATACCCCATACATAAAAAATCTCAACCACTAAAATTGGATTTAGTGGCATCATGTTCCTTCGTGTAATGCTCCCCATTCTTTGACACCTATCACATGAAGAACAAAAGGTGTAAGCATCTCGAAATATAGTTGGCCAATAGAAACCACATTGTAGAACTTTAGTCCTTGTTTTCTTAGCGCTGAAGTGGCCTCCACAAGCTTGTTCATGGCAAAACGAAAAGATGTTATGAACTTCATTCTCTGGGACACATCGTCGAATAATTTGATCTGCACAATACTTGAACAGATAGGGGTCATCCCAGAAAAATTTTTTTATTTCCGCAAAGAATTTGGCCCTGTCTTGCTTGGTCCAATGCTCTGGAAGTTTACCTGTAACAAGATAATTAACTATATCAGCATACCAAGGTAATACTTCCACACTCATTAATTGTTCATCTGGAAATGACTCATTCAATGTTAAGGGTTCTGTGTTGATGTCAAAGTGGAGACGAGAGAGATGGTCAGCCACAACATTTTCTGTCCCTTTCTTATCTTTAAATTCCAAGTCAAATTCCTCCAAAAGCAACACTCAACGAATTAGTCTAGCTTTTGCATCTTTCTTTGTGAGAAGATATTTCAGAGCAGCATGATCGGTGAACACAATAATTTTACAACCAATGAGATAAGATCGAATTTTTCTAATGCAAACACTACTGCTAGCATTTCTTTTTCAGTAGTTGAATAGTTCAACTGTGCATTATTTAATGTCATACTAGCATAGTAAATAACATGGGGAATTCGATCTACTCTTTGTCCTAATACGCTCCTCTCGCATAAATCGATGCATCACACATAAGCTCAAATGGTAAGCTCCGGTTTGGTGGTCAATTATGGGTGATGACGTCAACAATCGCTTTAGCTTTTCAAATGCTACAAGACATGAATCATCAAAGATAAAATGTGCATCCTTAGCAAGTAAATTGCATAAGGGTCTAGAAACTTTGCTAAAATCCTTAATAAAACGTCTATAAAAACCAGCGTGCCCAAGGAAAGATCTTACTTCTCTGACTGTTTTAGGTGGAGGAAGATTGGAAATGAGATCCACCTTGGCTTTGTCAACCTCAATACCTTTGCATGAAATGATGTGACCAAGAACTATACCTTGTTTTACCATAAAATGGCATTTCTCCCAATTTAAGATCAAATTCTTCTCGATACATCTCTGCAAAACTTTCGTCAAATGATGTAAACATTGATCAAATGAATCTCCAAAAATAGAAAAATCATCCATAAAGACCTCAAGAAACCGTTCAACCATATCAGAGAAAATGCTTAACATACAACGTTGAAATGTAGCAGGTGCATTACATAATCCAAATGGCATTCTCCTATATGCAAAAGTGCCAAAAGGGCAAGTGAAAGTGGTTTTCTCTTGATCTTTTGGTGCTATGGGAATCTGATTGTATCCTGAATAGCCATCTAGAAAGTAATAAAATTCATGGCCTGCTAATCTATCAAGCATTTGATCAATAAATGGTAAAGGAAAATGGTCTTTACGTGTGACAAAATTCAATTTTCTATAATCAATGCATACACGCCATCCTGTAGTCACTCTAGTGGTCATCAATTCATTATCAGCATTGGTAACTACTGTGACTCCTGACTTTTTGGGGACAACTTGCACAGGACTGACCCATGAACTATCAGAAATTGGGTAAATGATACCTGCATCTAATAGCTTAAGGACTTCCGCTCTAACAACTTCTTTTATGTTAGGATTTAACCGACGTTGCATTTCCCTAGTAGATTTAGCATTTTCATCAAGGTGAATGTAATGCATGCAAATATCTTTGGGTTTATACCTTTTATGTCTGCTATGGTCCATCCTAATGCTCCTTTGTGCTCTTTTAAAACATCCAACAACTTACCTTTTTGCTCATCATTTAGGGATGATGAGATGATTACCGGTAGAGTGCTTTCTTCTCCCAAGAACGCATATTCCAAAGTGTTGGGTAATGGTTTGAGCTTGAGTTTCGGTGGTGACTCTGATGATGGGATGATTTTCTTCTCTGATGGTGCTAGTTGTTCAACTCTTGACTTCCATTTATTAGTGTCCATGGATGGCGCTGAGTCAAGTAAGGCGTTGACCTCATCGACTGATCTGTCAATATCAAAATCCAAACCAAAGTGAGTTAAACATGTTTGTAAAAGGTCATCACTAAGGTTTGAAATAAAAGTATCATCAACTAATGCTTCAATTAAATCCACATCAACAATTCCATCATCTGCATTGTGAGGTTGTTTGGCAATGTTGAAGATGTTAAGCTCCATGGTCATATTGCCAAAAGACAACTGCATGTTTCCAGTCCTGCATTGAATGTGAGCATCCGCAGTTGCCAAGAAAGGTCGGCCTAGGATAATGGGGATGTGCTTTCTTGAATCCTGTATTGGTTGAGTGTCAATTACAATGAAATCAACAGGAAAATAAAACTTGTCTACCTGAATAAGCACGTCCTCCACAATACCACGAGGTATTTTTGTGGACCGATCTAAGTCAGAATAACACCACTGGAGTTGGGTGTAATTCTCCCAATCCAAGTTTCACAAATACTGAGTAAGGCAAAAGATTAACACTAGCTCCTAAATCCAACAAAGCATTCTCAATTGTGTGGTTCCCTATACTACATGAAATAGTGGGGGAGCCTGGGTCTTTACATTTTAGAGGAATTTTGTGTTGGAGTATAGAACTAACATTTTCAGTTAAAAAGACCTTTTTCTGAACATGAATGTTTCTCTTTTTAGTGCAAAGGTCTTTAAGAAACTTGGCATAAGATGGAACTTGCTTTATTGCATCAAGTAAAGGGATGTTAACACTTACCTGTTTGAAGACTTCAAGAATCTCACCTGTGGATTTTCCCTTCTTTCCTTTAGCTAACCTTTGAGGAAATGGAGGTTTAGGAACATATTCTCGTGGGTTGGTTTCTTCTTTCTCCTCTGGTGGTGAGTCCTCAGCATTTACAGGTACAATCTGATTTTCTTTGGTCGCTGGCATCTCCACTTTGTTGTCGACTTCTTTCCCTTTTCGCAAGGTCATGACGGCTTTGACCTCTCCATGCTGTTGCGGTGAACTGGTACTTGCTTCATGCACTCCTTTAGGATTAGGCACTGGTTGACTTGGAAATTTACCTTTCTCAACAGTCATTGCCAAAGTCTGAACTGAAGAAGCAAGTTGTCCCACCATCTTCTTGAGGCTTGAAACTGATTAGGCTTGTAAGTTGAAGCCTGCTCTCATATCATTCCGTAGTCCATCAATGGTGCGGTTTTGTTGCTCGATTGTAGATTGAGTAACATTCTTGAAATTTTGGAATGAATCCTCCCATGGTCTGGGTTGAGAGTAATTCTGGTTCTGATTGTATGGCCTAAATGGTGGCTGAGAGGCTTGAGGAACTTGAGGAATTGGTTGCATTGGTGGAGCTGGAGCTGTTGGTCCATTCTGTTGGAATCCTTGAGACCATGAAAAATTGGGGTGATCTCTTCATCCAGGATTATATGTATTGGAGTATGGGTTGTAATTTGATGGTTTTCTCATGACACCGATGGCATTGGCTTGATCTGAATATGAGTCATGGTCATGTGGCTCTGTTGATTTAGAAGTCGTCAACGATGCTATTTGTCGAGAAAGGCCTTCAACCATTTCTTTGACTTCTTTGATTCCCGAACCGGATTCGCCAATGTGAACCTCATTCACTCCTTTAATTCTTCTAGTATTCCTGAGAGATCGACTCCGCTGTTGGGAATTATCTGCTTGTTGCTGGAAGAAATGTCAAATCTCTGATGCACTTTTTGACATTAGCTCTCCTCCACTTGTTGCCATTAGCCATTCTTGCACATTTGGCAATAATCCTTCCAAAAAGTATTGGCATTGATGCCATTTCTCGTACCCATGATGTGGACACTTCAAAAGTAGCCCATTGAATCGCTCCCATGCTTCGAAAAACTGCTCGTCTTCTCTCTGGGTGAACTCTGAGATTTCCCTGCGAATAGCATTGGTTTTATGTATTGGAAAATATTTATTTAAAAATTTTGTCACCATTTGTTCCCATGTTGTAATGCTATTAGCAGACAATGTATTGAACCATGAACGAGCTCTATCCTTTAAAGAAAATGGGAATAGTCTAAGTTTAACATCATCTTCTGAAAAATTCTCATATTTAAAGGTTTGACAAATTGTATGAAAATCATTCAGATGATTATATGGGTCCTCATTTTCTAGGCCATAGAATGTTGGGAGACAATTTAGCACACTAGGTTTTAGCTCAAAACTCCTAGCAGCTACATTTAGGTATCTTATGCAAGATGTGCTCAAATTAGCTAAGGGACTAAGTTCAGTTGTAAATCCATTTTAATTTTTTTCTTTAAGTGCGATGTGTTTGTGTGTGCCTCTTTCTAATTCAAGGTCTATAGGTTCAAGATTAGGTAATAATGACCTGTGCATGTGAGAACAAATTAAATTTTTTTTTTAAATGGCCTCTCTCCGTTGTTTGGTTGTTGTAAATCCATTTTAATTTTTTCTTTAAGTGCGATGTGTTTGTGTGTGCGAAGTGTTCTTTCTAATTCAAGGTCTATAGGTTCAAGATTAGGTAATAATGACTCTACCACATGCATGCAAAAAAAAAAAATGAGAACAAATTAAATAATAATAAAGAAGAAGGAGAAATTACAATACTAACCTTATTGCGCTGTTACAACCTTTCTATTAAAAAAAATACACTAAAACAAATACGTGAAATAAAATAAAAATAAATTAATGAGATAAATGAAAAATTACAAAGAAAAATAACTTGAAAATTAAATTGCAAAAATTTAAAGAAGAGAAAAAGAAATTCTTACCTAAAATATAAATTCGTTTTTTTTTTTAATTAATTAAGAAAAAAAAATACAAGGAAACAACTAAAATATTAATAATAATAATAATAATAAAATTATTTACAAAAAATTAATTCTACAAATCAATATACTTACCTCCCCGGCAACGGCGCTAAAAACTTGTTGTGCAAATTTTGTTGAACTCGCAAGCGCACGAATCTATTGTAGAATAGATTAACGCTGACGAGTGTCAATCCCACGAGGAGGTGGATTTTAATTATATGTAGAATTAATTAAGTAAATGGGTGGTTGGGTTTATGGGGAAATTGATTTAAAGGATACTAGAATGGGGAAATTGATTTAACGGATGCTATAATTTAAATTGGAATAGCGGAATTAAATTGAATTGGGAACTATTGAAATAGAGTGCTTGGGTATCTGGATCCGTATCAACATGCACCATAGGCTAAATATTCCTTATTAATACCAATTAAATCATGAGGGGGGAATCAACACCTCATGAACCACGCTCTAATCAATATGGTGTCAAGGGCTTATCATGCCAAATAATAACAACCTTGTACTAGGGTGCCGGTAAAATCAGGGCGGTAACTAGATAAGATTATTATTATTTGTCAACGAAAAGTCAAAACCTCCACAGAAATTAGAGGGGAAGAGAAAATAAATTTACCAAATAAAGCCCATGACACATGTTGAGACTTCACCTTCAACCCAAGCTTGAAAGAAATTTAGCTACTCATTATTGAACTAGAGGTAAAATGGTAATTTTATTAAAATACGTAGAAAATACAAGATGGAGAGAGAATTACAGAAAACTAAGCTCAAAAATGGATTCAGGGGTATCAAATTAGGGGGGGAAGGCCCCCTTTTTATAGATACATTGAGTGAATCATGGCCATCGGATTAAAAATAGTTTGGATGCACAGGATTGCGCCACGTCATCAGTGAACAGTATCACGGTTTGACCACGGGTTTGACCACGCGGTTTGAACAAAGAACGGTTTTGCACACTGTTTGAACGAACGCTGTCCTCAACAAAGTCAATGAATGCGATTCCATAAATGCAAGACTGCATACGTGAATAGTGCCGTACGTGTGAACAGTGCTATTTTTCCTTTTATGCTACTCTTAAGGTTTTCGACTGTCCTGAGTTCAAAAGTGACGTCCGTTTTGCAATCCGAAATCTCGTTCATTGTGAAATGACCATAATACCCCTAAAATACACAAAATACTTAATTAAAACAGAACACACATAATTAAATAACAAGAGACTTAAATTAAGAAAATTAAAGATGTTAGTAAAACTTGAAGTACAAAATGACGATTTTCTCCTTTATAAATATACACTTTCTAACACTCAACAGTAGTCATTTCCATCAAAGAACGGTGGTCTAGTTGTGGATTATTCTTCCCTAAAGGTTGAATCATTTTGAGTTGCCATGTATCTTTTACTCTAGATTGGTAAGTTCTAACAAGAGAACCAAACTTTGATACCAAATGAAATGCAAGTTATGCAACCCAAGAGAGGGGGTGAATTGGGATTTTTAAGATTATGCTAAACAATTTGCATAACAAATTAATCTAACACCTTAATGGAATAGAAAACAATAAATTCAAACAAGCATAATAATAAAAGAGAAAGGGAATAGAAAACAATAAATTCAAACAAGCATAATAATAAAAGAGAAAGGGAATAGAAAAACAAACACACAGATTTTTACGTGTTTCGGTATTCTCCGCCTACGTCCACGCCTCCAAGCCAACTAAGCTCGAGGATTTTACTATCCAAACCTCCAAAGGCTTCAAGTTTTTACAATTGACTTCCAAGGTGTCAATGAACCTTTACAATTAAGAGATTATCTCACAATCTCTTTATATAAGTGTTTCTCACACTTATACACTCACAAATTTAATGAAAAAAAGAAGATTATAACAAAAACTCTCTTTAAGAGTGGATATACAAATAATAGCACAAAAATAATTCAATCTATGATGATTTGCTATTTGGAAACTCAATATATGTTATATGATCTTGTTAATTATTGCATTAGTCTTAGAAATGAAGTTTGAATTGAGTTTTTATAGTTAAAACCTCGAAAACTAGCTATTATACACAAACTCCCGCAACCAAGCGGCTAGCCGCTTGTAACAGTGAAGTTATCGTTATATTTGAATTTTACTACAGTAACACTGTTCACCAAATTACACTTTAACCCAAAATTTTCTTTAATTATACTATAGCTCAAAACACATGAAACTTTACAAACAGGTCCAATTTCAGTAATTCCTAAATAATACTTATCATCCCAAAACTTTTTAAAATTATGATATGACCCCAAAGATACTAATATTTTTCAAATAGGTCCTTTTCAAAATTTAACATAATACCCATAATTTTTAAAGTTGTTAAAACCTTTCACTTTAGTCTAAATTTTGAAAATATAAGATTTTCCTCAGGCGGCTAGCCCCTAGCCTCAGGCGGTTAACCGCATGCTCTCTGTCCAATTTTGGATTTTAAATGTTTAGATTACATTCGGGTCCTCAAACTTCTATAAATTATAGTACGGCCCAGAAGGTTTTAGAAGTTTGCAAATAAGTTTAATTTCGAAATTTAAAAATATTTATTAAAATCAAAGATTACAAAATTTTTTCATTTTAATCCAAATTACTCAAATCCACAAAACACTTTATCTTAAATATAAAACCTTTTGGCTTATGAAAAGTAATGCTTTAAATAAACTTTTGAGCTTCTCAAATACTAAATCATGCATCAATTAAATCATACCGGCTTTACAATAATTTGTCACAATAATTTGTCCGTTGAGCTCTAAACTTCATTCTTGATTTCGCCGTTATCCGTTGAGTGTCTTGAACTTGATTTCACTTGCATAAATATTATCCTTAAAAAATAGTGAAAATGTAAAATACAATATTTATTATTTTTACTTAAGACAAATCTGTAGAAGACCTGACATAGCATTTGCTGTTGGAATCTTGGGAAGATATCAGAGTAATCCAGGTTTAGACCATTGGAAAGCTGCAAAGAAAGTAATGAGGTGCCTTCAAGGGACCAAGGATTACATGCTTATGTATAGACGAACTAATAATTTGGAGGTAATTGGCTATTCCGATTCAGAGTTTGCTGGCTGTGTTGATTCAATATGTTTCCAGCATATGATCCAATATTTTCAACATTTCAACACGTGGTTGTTTAATATATTTCCAGCATATGGTCCTGCCATATTTTGACAGCTGACAGCAGCTGTGGCAACTTCTCTATCTTTCATCTTCGATGGAAAGATGAAATAAAAGTGAAATATTGAGATAGTTTTAGTCCCTGGGCCTGTAATCAGAGAAAACATATAGTACACCATCACTATTGATTACAGAGGCTTCAGAGGTATCAAAATTGAAAAGCAAACAGTTGTAAATGACACATTAATGGCTAGAGGTTCAGTTCTAAACTTTCGCATTTAATTTTATGGGCATGTTATGTTTGTATTTATAAATCATACTCAAATCTACTAACATGGTCGCCATCCTGTTTGTTCTGAAGGTGATGGGAAATATACATGTAATGCTATTTTTCATATAATCACCACTGATAAAGGACTAGATGAGCGTATGAAGTGAGCAGTAAATAGAATTAATGCGGGTAAAATATTTAATCTCTTTTCACAAAGTTGAGAAAGAAATGGTAAAATTTAGAAATAAAATGTAATGAAGGCAGAAGCCAGAAGTTAATTGAAATGTTTCATTCCTAGTCAGATGAGAATATTTGCTACTTTTGTACTCAGTTGCTCCTTCTGGTGATTAAATTAGTATTGTGGACTAGGATCGATGGCGGGACTTGTGGGTGGTCATTGTAGCAGGCCTTGATATGTAAAATGATGTACAATTTTCTAAAATCTTGCACAATCATGATTTTCCAGTTTTTCAAACGTTCATGTTATGCATGGCATAACTTGGGGAATTCATTATACTTCATGTTATCAGATTGTCAGCTTGGGGGCTGTTTAGATCGCACTAGAAACAGATAAATTTTATTGATGTCGGACTGTTCTTTTCAGACTCAAGTTATGCTTCATCCAAACATAATGCACATTTTCTGAGAGATTAGTTTAAAAGCCTTCAAAATCCTCTTCTTTTCAAGACTGAATTATGAAGTGCGGCTAATTTCTCTTTTCTTCTCATCCCTTGTTCCTCCGAGGTTCCCATTTCTGTTTGCAGTGATCACAGTCCACATTTTTGCCCTTGAACTATTGGTGTATTTGGTAGATTAACTAACATACATGGATAAGAAGATTCCTCAAGTGGTGTATTTTAATGACCATTTTTCATTCTTTATTATCATGGCTGCATGTTCGTATAGATCACCGTTTTTCTGTGCAATAAATTTCGAGCCGCTCATTTGAGTTTCAGTGGCGTTTTGTAAAGATTGCTAAACAATTAGAGTTGTGGAATATTAAAAATAACTGTTAGTTCCTAACTAGTTTTTTTCTCATATATTGAAAGTAATATATGTTCTTTGTTGAATATTATTAACATCGATGTTTTTTCCCATTTACTTTGTTGCTGCAGGTGTCCCGGAGAAATTCTTCCAGCCGCACCCTATTGCTAGAATCAGTGGCTCGAATTCTTAGACATTTCCTCCCTTATCCATTAATTAAGATCTTGTCTCTTTACAAGGAGAGAGAGAGACAGATGAAGAGAACTTTTAACCTGTGTATCGAAAGTAATGGGGCTAGCATGACCGTGAATATATTGTCCATCACTGTGAACTTTTATCCAGGATGAAAACGAGCAAGAATAAGTCCAAGCAATTTCCACGAAGGCAAAAGCGAGAATAAGTCCATGATAATAAATTTAAATTATTAATATAGGAATTTCTTTTTCTGTTTTTATTTATTTATTTATTTGGTTTAGAGCGTGAAATTGGGGAAAAGCAAGTATTTTTTTTATGAGGCGCTTAGAACACAAAACATGAAACAGTTCTGACAAGCATGAATCTTTGAACGTCAAACACGAAACTTAAAAATCAACGGGGAGAAGAGAAAAACTTTGGGGGCATTGCTAAGCTCGAATCCGAACCAGCCTATTGGGAAGCCTATATGTATGCATTGTAATCGGAAACCCACGTTGAAACCTCTTTAAAACTTCCAGATTCGTCAAATCAAGGGTTTTATATCAACTAATTTTAGAAAACCCTCTTGCTTTTGCCTTGTGTTCAGACTGACCGGCCGAGACCCTTTCTGAAAGGGGTTAATTATGGCGTTCACGACAACCCGATAATACTGCTGTTAAATTATTAATTAATCTAATTTGTGGACAAGATCCAGATGTGTGACGAGCTGCAATTTATGCTACACAAAAAATATATATCTCACAATAATTTACACATTTGTATAAAGAATCTTATTTGTGAACAATTGTAATTCCTAAAAAATCAAACCGAAATGTACACAAGAACAAACCAAAAGAATTAGTACATAGGCTGAAAGACAACACAGGGAAATAGTCCGTCAAGGGCTGTTTACGCAATTTCCAATAATGTTCAAACATTCAGTCAATTACGCAGGCAACGGCTCCTCCATAACTGCAATTTGAAAGTTATCACTTGTCCGTCATTTAAAGATAGCAATGTCTGTGTGTGTGTGTGTGTGAGAGAGAGAGAGAGACCTCTTTTCTTTGTGGAGGCTTCAGCTGGAGCAATTTCAGCATCATCTGCAACCACACGGGAAGCAACAGGAACTTTGGTTGGAACATTAGGAAGATCCAACTTCTCTTGTTCTTTGGATGGTCCTTCAGTTGGCACTTCTGGCATTTCTTGAACCGCAAGCTGAAGAAAAGAAAGGACTCAGTAGGTTATATGAGCATTGCTAAATGGTATGATACACATCAAGATCAGAAAATTGATAAACATGAAATGTCAAGCCCATCCCCAAAAAAAGAGAAGTTATATATATCTTAAGCTTGACAGTGACAACTTGCATATAAACACACAACCAAAAAATCGACCATGCAAAACTGATTGGTGTCACGTAGAATAACCTATTGTTTCCGGAAAGAAAGAAAAATCTCTGTACACTTTTACATAAACCATGGCAACATATAATAAGTATAACTGAAAATTGTCCGCAGAAGCTAGTTCCTTGAAAAAAATGTAAGCATAAGCTCAATTGGATCATGATGAGAAAAAATGCATCCTTTCATTTATTTTAATTGCAAATATGCAGGCATTATGCTCCATATTCAGTAGCCTCTACAAGGTATTAAGAAATGAGGTCAGTATAATGCAATCATGATGCTACTTGATATGGACTTGCAAATGTAACTAGCATGTAGTAAGTATGATATGGACTTGCAAATGTAATTAGCATGTAGTAAGTATGCAGCAAATTTTAATCACGACCGCTAAATTTGGAATAAAATAGGTTCAAAATTGTTTGACAGACTAAAATGAGGAAAAGGCAGGGCAGAATAATAAACGTTATGAGCCAGCTCAAATTGTATATATGCAAATACCTGAGCTTCCAAGTTGTCCAATTCCGCCAAAATCTCCTCTTCATCTTCTGCTGATAATTTCTCACCCAATATTGCATTAATTTCCTTCAAGATGAAAATTAAACATTACATGTTGTCTTGACAAGTATAACACAAAAATGAATGGACTAACTCAACATAAGTAATAGATAAAGCATGGGAACAATATGACATTCTCATCATATTTGTGTTAATGACAAACCGACAAAAAGTGTGATGTTCTTGTTATAATCGGGTGAAAATAAATTTGTATGTAATTCTAGACAAAATTTAGGGTGTGCCAGTACGGCAAATGTTCTGCGGGAACCCGGTCAGAGGGTCTTAAAAGATATAATCTTCTGCATGCAGTTCATAGTTTATGTCCTAGTTAATTTATGATGAATTTACCAGGTGACACAAGCTTTTCCTCTCATATCAAAACCATTTATAAGTGAATGAAAAAGATAACTTTAAAGAACATAAAAGAATAATCCCATGCAAAAATAACTTTAAAGAAAAGATAACTTTAAGTTTGATTTCGTACGATCGCCATTAACATGGTAAACAGGTCTAATAACATGATAAACAGGTCATAAAGAATAATCCCATGCAACCCTCACCCCATGATACAAATTGCAGATCAGACAACTCCAGTAGAAAAGAACAATAACTTTCTAAGGACTTTTTCAAGGGACCAAAATGCACTAGAGATAAAGAGGCAAATAGTAAAAATAAATATTATCTCACTTGAATTGCAAAAATAAGTGTCAAAATCAAACTCACATCCTGATAAGCCTTAGCTTCTTCGGTATCATCCATTAACTTTTGAACGTCCTCCAGGTTTATCTCACTTTGTATTGCCTTAATGGCATTAGTACCAGACTTCAAACTCTCAAATACAGCTTTCTGCTTGCTCGCTAATTCAATATCTGCCAACTGAAGAAATCATAAGGCTATCTACAATCTTTCATTTCAAAAAGAAAAAAGGGAAACTCATATAGATTGACAAACAAAAATCAATAACAGCATATGGGCATTCAAATGTTTGAGTAAATATAAGTCTGATGGTTAGCCTTTACCAAAAATATTCAAAGAGAAGTTGAAGGAAAAGAAAAGAATCGAAAGATATTGCTTTTTGGTACATACAGGTAAAAATTACTTACTTGTTGCTCAACATTAATGAGCCAGCCATCAACCTGTTTCAATAATTCTTCCTGTGCCCTTTTCTTCTTCAATGCTAACAATGCCCTATCCTTTCTCTTCTGATGAATCAAGTCTCTAGCAGCTTGCTTTTCTGCTTCAATGACAGTATCAAGCTGAAAAGAGTAAATCATGGCAGGAAGGACCATAAGACAATATTACATAGTGATATCACAACATTTACTGAATTACACTTCTTCAAGAAACTTCCTTAAATCTATTTAAAAGTCCAAATATTACCCCAATAAAGCTCTTGCGTTCCAAAAGACTCCCAAAATTGGTTTATAAAATTGGAATTCCACGCCATTTCAAAAGTAAAAGAATCACTAGTCTAAGAATTGCTTTCAGTAGTCTGCAACTTATTTAGGCAGTTTTAATATTGACAAACAATAATGAGAGTAGAACAGCAAACTGCACAGTCTACATGAAGATCAATCTGACACTCTGTAGCTTCCTGATAGAGTGACAGATCGATTGATCTGCTGTACAACTTCAGAGCCTATGAAGGTCCTTGCCAAAGTAGAGTGTGAGGAGGTGTCTGCTTAGTAAGCTCAAAAACACCAGTATAACCAGTAAATCATACAGATTCCTATTGAAAACTGAGGAATTAAATGATATGAGAAAAAGGAACCTCATAAAGGTAGGTCACTGTGTCTTAAAGTGAAATAGCTATTCTCTGCCAAATTAGAGAAAGCTTTCAAGCTGGAGTGTTGCAAATAAATGGACTCAGATAAAGAGAGAGCATGCACTCTTGTTTGAGCATTGAGTCCGTGAAATGGGGGGCCATATATTCCTAGAATAGGACCCCCCCTCCCCCACATCCACTTATATCGACACTCTTGTTTTCTATGTTTCGTATTATTTGAACCATTCCTTCATGTCTCCAGCCATGCCATGACTACACTCTTTCACTCCCAAGTTCAACCACAGCCCCCATTGTAACATTGAAAGTGAAATAAGGCCCTTAATGCTCCGGTATTGCTACTTCTCATACATATTATCTAAAGATAGCTTTTCATAAAAACTGAACCTCACCAATGAAATCATACGGTACCAAATTTTTTACCCCATATGGGTTTAAGATCATAGTGCAAGATATCTACGTTTTCCTGAAGATAATTAATCAAAGAGATTCCTCTGCTTGAAATCTTGCATTCAAGTTTCAATTAGGCAAATAGACACACATTTAAATTCTCCGAAGAAAAAATAGGACAATTAATGAGCAGGGTACTGTTAATTATGTCACTTATACATTCTACATACCGAAAACTTAAATCCGCTAAAACAAAAAAAAAAACACTTAAATAACCAATTTATTCCCACTTCAAAACTCTATGATCTGAAATTGCCTATGCCCCTGTCTGGTGATACAGCTAAGAACACACAAACCACTATGACCCATAAGACCAGAACGCAGTAACAAAGTCATTAAAGTGAACAACAAATCAACAATTGAACCAAAGGACTAACATAAATAACAGCTCCTCAAAATTCAAAATTTCCCATCAAATTTGACCCCCCCGCCCCAAAAAAAAGCGAAGAATTTGTGGAACCTGCTGTTGATACTGAGCTAGCTTGCGTCGCTGGGTCTTTAGAGACAGAATCGCTCGATCCACATCGGTGATCTTCGGTTTCTTCACAAACAAATTTCCCATCTTTCAATTTTTTTTAAAAAAACTTAGGTATATTATGATTGAAATTTCAAATATTTCGACAACATATGATAATTGATAATTAAATTAAGAAAAGAATTAGGGGGGTGGGTTTTTCAGTCCTGAGCGTCCTCAATTCTTTTCTAGTACATAAAAATGGCCGGTTATGTCCAAATGGGCCACAATGTTCGGGTCAATTAAACACATGACCCCAATCTGTAGTGGGAATTATACCCAAGAGCGGTGACATGTAACGGCCTTTTTATATCCCATCAACCCTTACTTTTCAATTAATCTCATTAAAAATTTTAAATTAATCTTTATCACTCAACATATTTGATCTAATCTCAAATTTACCCTTATTATAATTTTTATTTTTTTTCCTAAGCAGCCACCATATAAGACTTACCAAATCTATTTTAAAAAGAAAAAAACTTCTTAAAATCATTATAATCTTACTCTTTTCTTTTTTAAAAGTTTTATCCATCATTGTCATAACCATTAAAAAAAAATTAATATTTCTTCATCACTCTCTATTGAGTATGGTAAATTACTTTCTTCCATGATGACAAACCTATAGTAGACAATATTTTAGAAGGTATAATAATTTAAAAAGTTAAAAGAAAATAGGGTTTAAGAAATTAAAATAGTTAAATTAGATATTAATAGAAATTATTATGTAGGAGCACTTAAAAGTTATTTATCCTTTTAAGTCATTTTATACAAAGATAAATTAAGTATTAGTATAAAAATGATTAGTGAGGGCTGATAAATTGTAGTGAGAGGGTTAAATATTTAAACTAAACGTTAATTTTTTTAAGATAGTGGCAAATGGGCCAAGCCCAAGTTGGCCAAGCTCAGTTCGACCGAAAAGTGAAAAGCCTGGCCCTCTCTTGCTGGGTGGGGCCGGATTTTTTCCAATTTGGATTTAAAATGTAAAGTTTTTAGAGTGATGCTACTAACACCCCTCTATGCTTTTTATAAAACCCCTCTTACTATTTATTTACAATTATCCTTTATATTTTAAATTTTATTAAATTTAAAATTTTAGAGTTGAATTATTGGCACCCCTTTATTAATCTTATAAAACTCATATTTTTTAAAATTACATTTAAGGGCAAATATGAATAAAATTAGCACCTCTTATATTTTCTCTCTTCAATCTTATTTTTTTAAAAAATTATTTAATGCATTTTGCTAGCACATGTTTTTTTTTCTCTATTTCTCTTCTCTTTTTAATTATGGATGAACAATTGTTCGCAGCAATGCAACCCCAACTTCCACAACCGGATTCATGCATTGATTGGAGAAGAACCCCTACTTGTAATTGCATTTAGACTTCTAGGAAATGTTCCGATTGCTAATGTCCGCAAGCGATTTGTATAATAATTTATTTTCGTTTTATAGGTATATAATGGTTTCCTTGATTTTTTTTTCAAAAGTTATCACATACATACATATCCGTTATTTATATTACTGATAAATAGAACCAAAATTACAAATGAAATATATGTTTATTTAGAAAAAGGGTAATTTTCGACATTATGTGGAGTATAATTAGAAAAGGAGTTTCAAGAGAATTTTTTTAGAGTGCCAATAGTTAGACTCTTTATCTAATTAAATCCACATATGATTTTTCTCCCTAACTCTTTCTCCACTTAAAACTTATATATATATATATATATATATGAGTAGTTTTCCAATCAGGGATCCGTGACTTTAATAAAGTTAGGGATCGACTAAAAGACAAAAAAAACACAGACTCCAATGCACTGTACTTTGTTATGTAGTGTATTAAAATTAAATTTTTTTTATCTTTTAGCTAATCCTTAACTCTATTAAAGTCACAGATCCCTAATTGGAAAACTACTTATATATATATATATATTAAATCAATTATAAAAGAGTAAGAATTTGATCTAAAGTAATTAAAATGCTAGGAGACGATCGAGCCTTGTGCGTATTTTATACATATTTAATTTGAAATGGAATGGCATAAACTAAGAAGCATAAACCTAAAACAAATAGAACTTAGTAATAAATTAAGTTTATGGGACACAAAATATTAGGTTGTTATCAACAGTCTTTGCTGATGCTGCAAAAAGAAGAAACTTGAATGAGGGTGGTTAAAGAGGGAGAACTGAAAGGAAATTGAAAAGAGAGACTTGCATACGGGGTTTATTGAGGTAAAAAAACAAGCGAAGGCCATTTTAAGAATTTAAGTAGATATAAAGAGAAAAGGGGCTTAAAAAGGATGGCTAGCACCCACTCTTGAAATTGATAGGCCATGCTTTAGGGTTAAAGAATGGTATTGATTAATTCTAAACGCACATGTTGCAATAAGTTTTACTCAAATACAACACCTTTCTACTTTCTTTCTTTTCTTTTTTTTTAACTATTCATTTTAATTAATTTAATGTATATATGAATAATTGTCATTTTTTTTCATATCTTTCATATATTTATTTTAAAAGTTGTGATATTTGATCCCTTTATTATATATATCTTATCGATTCCCACTAATTATTTTTAGACTAATACTTATTTTATCGTTGCATGAAATTACTTAAAAGAGTAAATAGACTTTTAAGTGCAAGCACATGATGCTATTAATATTTAATTTAGTTAATCTAATTTTTTAAACTCTAATTTCTTTTAATTTTTTAAATTATTATCTCCTCTCAAAATATTGTATACTCTACTTTTGCAATCATAAAAAAAATTAATGTACAGTAGTCAATAGAGGATGATCAAGAAGTATCATATCTTTTTTTTTATGGTTATGACAACGCTTGATAAAACTTTTAAATAGAAAAAAGAGAGATTATAGTGATTTTGAGAATATTTTTTAAATAATTTTTTAAAGTTTTATGTGGTGGGTGTTTGGAAAAAAAGATAAAAACTATAATAACGGTAAATTTGGGATTTGGTGAAGTATGCTAAGAGATAGAGATTAGTTTGAAATTTTTAATAGGATCACTTAAAAAGTGGGAGCTGTGAGATATAACAAGAGATTAAATATTACCACTCTTATTTTAATTTTTGGGTGAAGTATAGAGTTGGCAAAAAAAGATTGGAGTCCTAGGGCTGTGCCCAAGACCTACGTAAAAAGCCCAAGGGGGCTTGGAGCCATTAAATTAAAAATAATTAATTATTTTTAAAAAATTACTTTAAAACTCTGATTTTTTTTTTGGCTTAATTATATTAAACACCAGTGATCTGAAAATAACTAATGCAATTATGAGTATCCATGATATTATAATTGGAAAAACTTTTATCTTTTCGTTATTTGTTTAAACGAATGCATGTATAGAATCACATAAATCTATTTTCATGATTTATAGTAGTAACTAATATTATTCCAAACCTGCCAAAACTTCTCCTTACTCATTATATTACCCCTGGAAATTATCCCCGTCATTCCAAACTGTCGCAAAATAAGCTAGCTTTTAAAATAACGAAATACTTTATTCCTATAACAACAACAACAACAACAATAATAATATGAGTTATTATCATTTTACTACTTCAAAAATTACTAAATTTCAAATGACTACAACAAGTATTGTCTCCTATCATTTTCCTACTATATTTTTATAAAAATATCATTTTTCTACTTTTCCGTTACAACAAATATTGTTTTACTACTTTTCCATTACAACCGTTAGTTGACCCGTTAGTTGACTAGTTAATTGACTAACAAAATATCAATTTTACCCTTCATGATTAAAAAAATAATAAGACAAATTTATTTTGTAAATAAGCTTCATTTTCATAATTCCAACAAAAAGAATTATGTTGGTATTTTACATCTATTTTAATAAATATATTACAAATTATTTTGTAAATAAGTTTCAAGTAAATTTTTTTAATCATGAAGGGTGAGATTGGTATTTTGTTAGTCAACTAACTGGTTAACTAACGGTTATAACGGAAAAGTAGTAAAATGATATTTTCATAAAGATATAGTAGGAAAATGATATGAGACAATACTTGTTGTAGTCATTTAATATTTGACAATTTGTGAAGTAGTAAAATGATAATAACCCTAATAATATTTTTAGTAAAATAAAAAAATTACTCTTTAATTTAAAACTGAAGTGTCTAACTTCTATTTTAAAGCATAGGATAATACACACAATCACTCAAATTTGATATTTAGCAAGAAGGAATTAATGCATGGATAGTGATTATGAATGGGTAACTCATGAATATAGTAATTGGGAGCTATATTTTCAGAAAATTAATTTAGTTTAATTAGCTTTAATATTTTAATAAGCCTACATCTATAAAATAAATTTAAATTTGTCTTACAATAAAATATTACAAATATGTGCAATGTAGAATCTATAAAATATGATAAAATAGCCTAAATTCTGGTGCATTTTGCACAATTGTCTAGAAGAGGCTGAACGTATTGTTGTGCGATTATAGCTCCATTTTTTGGTACTTTTATGCATGGGAATTATCTCATGTCTAGCAATTATTCCTTAATGGTTCTGGACATTAAACTAGGAAATTCAATTGCCTATTTAAGTTGTTTTTGTTATTCATGAATATTAAGATCTTGCCTACACAAGGAATTGCCTTGTTTTTTTTACTCTCCTTAGGAAACTAATGCCTATTTACAGAGCCCCCTTCCTCAATTATTTCTCGCACTATTGTCGAACTTTCTTCTTATTTATTTGGCTCTCTCTCTCTAGTGTCACATAGCTTTTCAACTTTTCTTGTTAAGTTTGAATCAGGGCGATAGGAGTTGGGTTTGGGTTTGAAAGAGAGGCAAACTCATCTTTAACAAGAAGAACCTAAAAAAATTTTTTTAAAAAAAATAACCAAGATGCCTTACAATCAATAAATCGTGAGCTGGCTTTTACTAAAGAAGTATTTGATATATATACAAGATTATACCCAGAGTTTAGGCCAAGATTCTAGTTAACAAAAAAGGAATAATAAATTTCTAAAGGCTAGTCAATTCAAGACTATTGTTCTTGATTGTGAAGGTTGGATTTGTTCCCTATAATTTACTGATAGAGGCTGAGGATTTTAAGCATTTATATTAATATTTGATTGTGCCAATTGATCTTTAGATACAGCTTTAGTTGATTGAGTTTCCTTAGATATTGTATTGCATGTTGTTTGAAGATTTTCCCCACCCGCCCTCAAACTAATGGGTGGCATAAACCTCTAATTTATGGCGAAAGTCTCAAAAAGATAGTTTCGGCAATGACTTTGTAAAGATGCCAGCTATTTGCATTTTGGTGGGGATATATCTTGTGATAAATGAACCAACAATTACCTTTTCTCTTGCAAAGTGGTAGTCGATCTCAATGTGCTTAGTGCGAGCATGAAAAACTGAATCGATGGTCTAAGTAATGCACTGATGTTGTCACAAAATAATTGTAGTGGCTATTTGAGTTGAACTCCTAGATCTCGTAAGTTCTAAGTTATTTCAGTTGTTAAGCCAAAGCCTTGTATTATGCTTCAGTGGTTGATTTTATAATTGTTGGCTTTCTTTTTGATGACCATGAGGTACAATTTACTTCTAGGTAGATACAATAGCTTGCAGTGTTTCTTCTTGTCTCCTTGAAATCTCCCTAATCTACATCGCAAAAATGACCAAGTTTTAAAGATCTTTGAGCCATAATATATATACCATGATTTATTGTTCCTTTAAGATATCATAATGTTTGCTTGATGGCCTGAAGATCTCTTTCCTTGGATTTTGAAAGCATTACAGATCTTATTCAAGCATAAAAAATCACTACTACAAAAATGACATTTACTAACACTTTGTTTCTAACACTTAGTAAAAAGTGTCAGAAATGGTGTACGTTTGAACCATTTTTCGCATTTAACAAGTATGTATCATAAATCATTGATACTAAGGTGTCAGTAGCTTTAAAACTCAATGATTATTGACGCTAAAGCATCAGTGATAAAAAAAAATATTAATTTTGTTTTAACTTGAACTTGAACTCAAGACCTTTAAACTTAAAATTTGTAAGTTTGGAGTGCAAACCATTGATGTATGTGTTTTTAAATTTAAAATTTGATTAATTTTTTATTTAATTAAATTTTACACAATTACTTTGTGGATAATATTAATAATAATATTATTATTATTAATATTAATTAGTTAATTAATAATAATAATTTTGAGAATAATAATTTTTATTTAGCCACATGTCAACTTGTAATTCGTTGTTTAATAATAATAATTTTACTTGACCACGTGTCAACTTATAGTTTGTTGTTTTATTAAATTACAATGTCAACTATAATTTTCCAAAGTATAAAAGGAAAAATAAGAAACCCTAAATCTAACCTAATGAAACACACTATTTCTTAAGTTGCTGCCACCGCTCCCCTGCTCCTCGACTTTTACTGTTGCCGGCCGCTGCTGCTCGACTTTCACTCCTACCGGCGACTGCTCCTCGACTTTCACTGTTACCGGCTGCTGCTCTTCGACTTTCACTGCTGTTGGCTGTCGTTCCTTGACGCACTGCTGCCTTTGCTCTGCCGTTGTCAAGCTTCAGCCACCGACGGCTAGCTAGCCACCTTTTTGTACGTTGCTACTACTGCTTTTATACCGTCACATCAATTTCAACACAGCTAGCCACCGTTCCTTTACCGCCAAGATCAAGAACTATTTCTTTCTCTTCTCTCTTTTGGCAAATGTATGAAAATACTGCAGAGGAGTTAATATGTTAATTACCTTTCCATACGTCGATGTTGCTGCTCGTCTTGGTCACTATTGCCGCTCCTCTGCCGTCACGTCAAGCTTTATTCTTTTTGACAAAACCCTTTTGAGACCATAAAAAACTAAGCCAATTTTTTTGGTATCAAGGCCTTGTTTTTTTCACTTTGAAATCGGATCATACAATGACAAGCCAATTGAAAACTTTTGTTCAAGATTTCATTGTTAAATTCAGCTTTATTTTATTATTTGTGTTCCTGTCATTTTCTTTGCATTTTTTTCAATTTTTAATTCAATTTGGAATTGGACAGATATATTTTTTAATTTTTATAAAATTTATCTTATTTGCATAATACTAAAGGACTGGATGTTGATCTTAGCATCTATAAGGGAAAGTTTCTTTTGATTGTCAATGTTGCATCACATGGTGTGCCTCAGCCACTTTCATTTTTAATTTTTTTCCATAATGATTTATTGATTACTGTTGATGCTTCCATTTAATTAATGCTAATACGTGTTAACTATCTATCGGGAGTCTAATTTTATAGAATTATATCATACTCAGAAGTATGCATGCTCCCAATACAAATAAGTGTTTATAAGAGAGGATTTCACCCAAAATCTTTAATTCTTGCAAAATGCTAGTGGCTCCATTTGCACAAGTTTATTTTGCTTCCATGTTTGTTCCTTTACCATATCGTTTCCTTTAGCACTGAGATCAGACACCCTTTTTTTCTCTTCTCTCTTTTGGCACAAGTATGGAAATACTACAGAGAAGTTTATCTATTAATTACCTTATATATATATATCTATTAATTACCTTATATATATATATATATATATATATATATATATATTATTTGCACGTTTAATTTAGAACATCCAATAATATAGTAATAATATGGTGGGAAAACTATAGGAAGGTTGTTAGTAGGCAATTTTAATTTTAGCTTTACTTTGCAAATGAAAGATTAGAAATAGTCTGTCGAACCCATTTTACTATATTGGAGGTTTGGGCTAATGTTGTATAGATTTTTGCTCAAAAGAAGGATGGTTCTCTAAGGGCGGTGGGTTGGTTTTTGTATATACTATTTCCCTATTTTCCCATTTTGCTTTTCTTTGAGGAAACCTGGTCCATTTTTTTTATGTGTTTTCTTTCTTCAATCAAATATATATTTCTCAATCTCATCTCAAAAAATACCTATCTCATTTTACTATATCTTATTTTACTATATGTTTATGAATTACTAATTGTATTTTGTTAGTATTCCATGTTCAAAGAAGAATATTAGATTGAAGAAAGAAGAAGTTGTTCTTTTACTAATTGTTTGAAACACAGGTTTGCATTGAATCTGATTTTTATCTTTTACTTTTTTAGTTGACCCATATCTGAATCTAAATTTTGCTCCACTTTCCTTTCTTTCTTCAATTTAATTATCAATCCACTTCAAACCTAAAAAGATTTAGTAATTGGGAAACCCTTATAATTTTTTAAAGAATTGCAAAGTAGTGTAATTGGAAACTGGTTCATGTCTTAAAAAGTAAACTCATTTGTAATGTTTGGCTTATAGTGGCCTTTTATTTCTACTTGTCATCTCGGCTCAATTAATTTCTTCACTAATTGTTTAAGTTTGTTAATTTTTATTTTTCCTCTTTAAGCTCATTAAATATCTTTTTTTTTTCAATTTATGGCTTTTGGTCCAACTGATCATCGTTGAATGTGGGCACTATAAATGCTATAGTGCTTGTTAACTTAATGTATTTGATCATATATTATAGTATTGTTTACTTTAAATTTAGACAATGAAGTAGATTACAAAAAAAAATTACTTATGCTTGTCAAGTTGTAGACACCATTGTTCATGTCATCATTACTGAATATTGATGTACTTATTAAGTGTTCTCTTTAATACTTGATAGAATACTTTTGGTGAAGCAATTTGTGGTATCATGATTGCAAGCTGTAATTAACTTGGTATGATTGCAAGCTGTAATTAACTAGGCAACGTGTAGATTCTACAAGTTCTCTTTCCGATTCCTTAACTTGCTTCTTTTAATCCTACTCTTCCATGTTGAAGTAATTTATCAGTATTTTGCTTCAAAATAACCAAGATTTATTTTTCACAGTATACTAATTGATTTTATGAACTTGTAGATGGGAAAAAAATGAAGCCGTGGATGGATATTGAGTGACCTTGTTGTGCTTTTTTTTTTTTTTTTGGGTTGGAAACTTAATTTAGTAGTAGTTAGCACTTGTTGTTTAGAGATTGTTGAAAATTTAATTTGATACTTATGTTAAGTCTTTTACAAATAGTGATGTGGTTGAATTGTTTGAATTTAAGTGATGTATTTGAGATGTTTATTATATGAATTGTGTTGCAAGATATTTAATAATAAATGTATTTCGAGTTTTCTTTTGGTTGTACAACAAACATGAAAAATATAATTAAAATAAAAATATACTATTAACCAAAAGCAGCATAGCATTATTAAATACTGACACTATATATTTAAAATAAAAATAATATTTTTTTATATTATCGAGTCAGTTTCTGATATTATAGTCACATAAATCACTGACGTATAAATAGTATCATTAAATATTAACGTCATTGTGTCATTATTTTAGTGATACTATAGTGAAACAAATTACTGACACAAAAATCACTGACACCAAAAATTAGTGTTAGTGTGTTCTGGCTTGAACAACACTGACACAATTGACAAGTGTCAGTAAAAGTAATTACTGACGCTAAATTAGTGTCAATAAAACCCATTTTTCTAGTAGTGAATGTCAGGTCATGTAAATGATAATGTCAGGTCATGTAAATGATAAGTATTGTAAGCTTCCAACTGGTTTACGGAATTCAGTGGCATTGGTTCATTTCTTTATCATGAATAGTAAGCAATTGCCTGATAGCCATTGAAGTTTATAAAATGTGAACATTTATCCATTTTTAATTGAGCTAAGATGTCCTTGGTATATTTTGTTTGTGTTACAAAAATAACACCAGTGATATATTTTATTTCCAAGCTGAGAAAATAGTGTAATCTCTAAGATCCTTCACTACAAAATTCTTGGTTGACTTTTTGAATTGTAGATTCAATGAATTCTTCATTATTTTCTGCCACGATAATACTATCTACATAGACTAACATCACTATAATCATGGTGTTAGTTTTATAAATGAATATAGATGAATCAGCTTCGCTACAAAAAAAAAAGAAGCCAAGCTCAAGTGATAATTAGAAAATGATCAAACCATGCCCTTCATTTTTTTTTAACCGTAAAAAGATCAATTTAACTTGCAGACATGGTCTACTGAAGTAGAACTTTTAAAGCTTAGAGTTTGCTCCATGTACATGGTTTCATTAAGGAAACTACGTAAGAATGCATTTTTCACATCTAATTATTTTTTTTTCCAACTTGATGTTATAGCAATAGCTCGAACAACTTTTATGGTTGTTGGTTCTATCGCCGGACTATATGTTTCCTCAAAGTCCAATCCTTCTATTTGAGTGCATCTTTGCACCACTAGCCTTGCTTTATGCCTTAGTCCATCTATTTTGACCCAATGACATTTACGTTCTTTGGTCTAGGCACAAGAGTCCAAGTTTGGTTGTTATGCAATGCTTGCATTTCTTCCTCTATTACAGCTAACCAACAAGGTACTTTCATAGCTAATCTGAATGACTTTGGTTTCGAGGTTGACAAGTCAGATTGAGTTGTGAGTGCCATTTGTTTTTCTAGTTTTGGATTTTTCTTTAGCTTGTGCCTTGTTATCATTCTATGATGATTTAAGAAAATAATAAATGGTCCTGCATCACTAGAAGAAGTATCAGAATTAAAAGAAGTGGTTAGATCAACAACAAGGTTATCACTTATTCCCTCTGAATTGTGAATCTGAAAATGGGGATGAAGTTTGCTTTTGAGTTGTTGATTTTGATACAAAAGCTTCATCTAAGTTTTTAGTAGGCGTTATATGGCTGGAACTTTCTTCAGTATCTGTTTGAGTTTGCTCCTCCAATGAGACTTGTCGTGCTTCAATGGAATTGAATGTCCTTTCCATGTTGTGATGTGTTACAGGTGGTGGTGAAGGCAACAACGCATAACTTAAATTCTATTGAGGAATTTTTACAAGTATGGATTTTCTCTTGTCCTCAACTTCTTTATAGCATGTTAAATATGGAGTGGAATCCTAAGATTGTAAAGCCAGTGACTTATTTTGGATTGAGTTGTTTTCTTCTATCTTATTATCCTACTCATCCAAAGATGCTAGCCTTGCTATTTGAACGTATATAGAATATTTAGAAGATTCAACAAAATGAAAGCATATTTCAATAAGGATCACATGCCTTAATCTATGTACTCTCTTAGTTGTCGGGTCAAGACATTGTAACCTTTGTAGTTTAAGTTATATCCAATGAAAGCACATGGGTATGTTTTCTAAGTAAATTTACTCTTACCATACTTCTTGAGATGTGGAAAGCATCTACATCAATATGCCCGTGATGATATGTAGTCCGGCTGTTTATTGTACAATTGGAAAAATGGGCTCTTTTTCTTCAATACTGTAGATGGCATTCTATTTATCAAGGGTATAGCAATGATGAATGCGTCAACCCATAAATTTCGTGGCAAATTTGCTTGATACATGAGAGTGATGCCCGTTTTTACCACGTGTCTGATTTTTTCTCTCAACTATGCCTTTTTTGTTTTAGAGTGTATGGGCATGAAATTTGATAGAGAATTCCACATTTTATCAAGTAATTTCCCAAAATTCCTGATTGGAATTCATCTCCATCATCACTTTGGAGTACCTTGATCCTCTTGTCAAATTAGTTTTCTATAAAACTTTGAAATCCCATGAAATAATAATAAAAAATTCTGATTTAAACTTCAAGGGATATAGCCACAAAAATCTGCTACTATCATCAATAAAAATATAAATTAAATCTTTAAGTAGATGACATAGGGGCTGGTCCCATAAGTCGCAATGAATTTTCTGAGGAGGAAAACTGGCAATTTTATTGGAAGAATTAAAAGATAGTTTGTAACTTTTTGCCATTTGATAATTAATACAAGTATTTTTTTATTTTTTCCAACTCGGTGTATCAATGAGTTGTTTAGTGATAGACTATTATTATTATTTTTATCTTTTTATTTTATTTAAATTAGCATTATTTATTCTCATAAATTTTTATGAATATTTTTCATATAAAAACATCATAAAGTACAATTAAATTGGTTATGATATACTAATTCAAAATATTAAAGGATTCTATTTAATTCAACATGATTTATGTTGTCATAATATATTATCTTATTTTCATTTTTTGAGATGCTTATTATTTGTTTTATATTTATAATTTATAAGGAACAAATGTAAACTTAATATTTATTTTTAGTAATTCAAACAAGAAAACAAACCTATCATTCAGATTCAAATATTCAGCTCTATTTAAAATTCAGACTTATTCAGATCTATTCAGATTTCAGACAAAAAAACAAATGCCACCGTAGTTGAAATCCATATATAAATTAAATAGTAAAAGCATCCTACAAAACAAAACCTTTTTTCCAGTCCTTAAAAAATGAACATTTGATACAAGGGCAATCTAGGGATGGTAGAAATTCCCACGGGGATGGAGAATATCGGGGATTTTCTTCACTCAGAGAGGATACATGGACAATTTTATACTCAATTTCTTATTTGGAGAAGGGATGAAGATAATTTTTTACTCAACTTCTTATTTAGAGAAGGAAAGGGGATAAGGTGGAATCTCCATCCTCTCCCCATTTACCCATTTTAATTTTTAATTTTAATTTTAATTTTTTAAAATTATTAGTGAATAAATAATAAAATTTAAATTGTAAAATATTAAAATTAGTATAAATAACAAATATCAAAATATTTATATTATTAGACTTTGGGCCTGGTTGACTAGTTATAACTTTACATTTTTATTCAAGACATTAAAAAAGCGAACATGATCCTGTTGGCCCAAATTTTTTATTTATAATATTCATTAAATATTTTAAACTTTTATCTAATTAAAAAAAAGTGAAAGTAAAGTCGTAAAACCTAATTTCTAACTTTTGACAAATGAGCTGAAACTTTTTTAACTTTACTTTTATTTAATTTTTTTTATTTTAATATAATTAAATTGAAATCAAAAACTGAAAATATATCAATTATTTGGAGATCAAGGACTGTTGGGGATCGCCTGTTATTATTCGAGAAGAAGACGAGAATTTCCTCAAATAATTTTGACGGAAATTGGGTGGAGACAAGGACATAAGTAGAATATCGAGGATGGATACGAGGATGACGATGTCCTACCCTATCCTCCCATTGCCATCCCTAGGGCAATCTCAAATAGTTTTATTTTTATAATCTTGATCATTGGTCATCCAAATAACGTGCCCCTATTATAAGATTCCAAACTACGAGGTTGTTTGTTAAATGTCTGAAGTCTGGAATTTTATTAATTTCAAACCTTTTATAAAATATGCTTAGCGACCGAATCAATGAACACTTTTATAATATATATATATATATATATATATATATATATATTTAAAGTTGCTTTAACATAAGTTTAATTTGAATATTTTATCCTATATATATATATAACTCATTGTTTAGATAGTCGGTTTTTTGTTTAATAATCTAATAAGTTTATATAAATTTAATAATTTTCAGTACTTCATATTTCCTAATTATATCTTGTTAGTTTATTGGAATATTAATAATCATAATAATAAACTACTACTTATACATCATTGAAATATAAAAAATAAAGATTGTATAAAAAATGTTAAAGTTAAAATAAACTTTTAGATATTTCGGTATAAAATTTTTAGATATTTCGGTATTTTTACCTTATGAGGGTAAAATAATCATATTAATTTATGTTAAAGCCACCTTATTGATCAAATACAATAATAGAGATTTAATTGATTAATTTTGTAAATTTCTTCTTAATTTAAATTTTTAAAAAATAATGTGAACTTATTATAATAATTTTATGAAAATGGAGTGAGTTTATAAAATTTGTGGGGTGGTAGAGATAGGTTTTATACATTTGTACCAAACTCATGTGTCACGTGCCATCCATACCATCCATACATTTTTATCAATACTGCATTGGGTCAATCACGTGATCTTCAGGTAACCCAATTCTCCAATTCTTTGTAAATAACGACCAAACTAATATTTTTTTTTTGGAAAATATCCACCGTCCACTAGTTTTTTCCTACTTTATCAAAAATACACAAATCCTAATTTTTTTGGCTGCGCACCACCTAAGCTTAATTTTTTTTTTCACATTTCCACCTCCGTTTGCAAACCGTCAAAACATTGCTGACGTCATAAGGATAAAAGGGTAATTTCACCTGCGCTTCAAAAATGACGTCGTTTAAGTCTGTAATAAGGAAAAAAAAGAAAGAAAAGGAGGCATAGTGATCCACCAACACAGCAAGCAATGAAAACACCCATAGTTTATTCCCCACCACCATGCATGAAAAAGCAATAAAATCCCGCCATTTTTCCTGTAGTTTCCATGCATTTTCATCAATGAACCACGCTTAAGTTCCAAATCTTTTGTTAATTCGAAGATTCAGAGGCATTTACGAAAATGGTGAGCTATTACGAAGTCGTGACATTTTGGTTTTTTAGGGGTTTGAAGCTACAATCAAGTCAGTTTTGTTTTATTTACTTATTTTCATTTAATTTTTCATATGAAATAATATTTTTGATACAATGTCTGGTGATTGTTGTTAATCACTGTTACTAGAAACCCTAGAATATAGATTAATTTGATTCGTAACACATTTGTTGGGGTTAATGATAAATTGGGTGTAATATGGTGTTTTCGGCGGTTGAGATGCAAATTCATGAAAGATTATGCTACTGTAGTTGAATGCATGTTATCCCCTGCTTATTTATGTATATTTGCCTGTGGTTTACGTATAAAATTTGGGGCTTTTGAAAATTTTTGGTTGCTGAACTATGGTCATGGTTTTTTGAAATATTTTAACCCCTGGCTATATATGTATCCATATCCCTCAGCCCTCCCGAGGAAGATTTGGCTGCTGCATGCAAAATTAGAATGTTTAAAAACTAACTACAATTTTAACCTCTGGCTATATATGCATCCATATATAGTAGAATGTTTGTTTTCATTCCTTTTCTTTAAGTTTCTGACCTGCAATATTAATAATACATTAATAAGAAGATAGTAGAGTTAGTGATATCTTTTCGAGGCATGAAGAAGAATTGAGGGTTGTAGGTATCTGTCTCTGTGTGTTGGTATTCAGTAACTAACATTGTACAATGATCAATACTTGACTTTGTTTCAAAACTCAAGAACTGTAAACCAGTGCTGAATCTTTTTTTTTTTTTTACATTGTATCGAGCTAGAGCAAAGGCAAGAACGGAGGTTTTTGGGGATCATTCAAAGGGATATCAGAAATTGTTTGAGTATGCTGCAGCTATTTACAAAGCTGATCTGGGAGAAATATGTAAGGTGTTGTGTGATGGTGTACTGTTAGATGGATGGCTGTAGGCCTTTTATTGGAGTAGATGGATGCCACTTAAAGGGTAAATATGGGGGAGTACTGTTAGTCGCTGTTGGCATGGATGGTAATAATGGGATTGTCCCATTGGCAGTATGTGTTTGTGAGATTGAGAATACAGAGACATGAGGATGGTTTATGGAGTACTTGCATAGTTATCTAGATGATGGGAGGCAAGTGACTTTTGTTAGCGACAGACAAAAAGGGCTGATTAATGCAATTTCAAACACATGACCTATTGCTTATCATAAGACATGTTCTAGGCATGTTTATGCTAATTTTGCTAAGTCATTTGCTGGTGCAAAGTTGAAACAATTGTTTTGGAAAGCTACTAAAAGCTGTAACAACCATGATTTTGAGGAGGCAATGGCAGAGATAAAAGCTGTAAAAGAGGCTGCATTTGAATGGCTGGAAAGAGAACTAAATGGTTATAGTTGGTCGATGCACACATATGACAGAAATTGCATGGTTGACCGGACTGACAACAATGCATCAGAGTGCTTCAACAGCTGGATATTACCTTACCGAGACAGACCTTGCTTAACAATGCTTGAAGAAATCAGATGTAGGCTTATGAAATGGTTTACAAAAAGAAGAAACGAGGCAGCCACTTGGAAGGGACAGCTGACACCTAAAGTTGTAAGAGAGTTGGACAAAAAAAGAAAGCTTGCACAGAAAATGATTGTACAAGCTTCTGGTGAGCTGAATTTTCAAGTCATGAATACAGCCTATAGTCCACCTAGAAGGTTTGTGGTGAAGTTAGAGTTTAGAACATGTGATTGTGGTTATTGGGAAATTGCTGGCCTCCCTTGTCAACATGCGATGGCTGCCATTGAATATGCAAGACATGCAATTGAGGAGTATGTTCCAGCATGGTTTGCTACACAAACTTACTTCAACACATATTCAATAATGTTTAGACCCATTTCGGATCACTGCACATGGGAGCCTACAGGAAGACCATTGATTGATCCACCAATTGTGCAGAAAAAAGTTGGAAGGCCTAAAAAATCTAGGAAAGAAGTAGAAAATGAGCCCCACAAAGAGAAAAGAAAATTCTTTGTTATTTGCTCATTCTGTGGTGGCTCCAACCATAATGTGAGGTCCTGTCCATTAAGGCCATCTGTCGTAAGGGCAAATAGAGCTAAAAATCATAACTCTCAGGTATGGCAATATACTACTATTATTTTTTTAATAGTTTATTATTATACATCCTATGTAGCTGTTATTATTTATTATATATATATATATATACTGTCATTAAATAACAGACATTATGTTTTGTAGGCATCAACTATCTCAATTCAGCCATTAAATGCTTCACAACAAGCAATAAAGAGAAGAAAACAAGTGCTGACTTGTTTTATTTCATTTTTTGTGGCCGTCCAATTTATTTTATGCATAACATAATATTCATTTATAAATGAAAATAGGAATCACAGACAGCATCAGCAGCAAAGTTAATTGCTTCAGCAGCTGCTACATCACAAACAACAAGAAAGGTGGTTTTTTTTATTTAAGTTTTTTTTTTATTTTTTTAAGTTCTTAAACTAACGTAATATATATTTAGATACCAAGCGGTCCAAGCCAAAGTTCTAATACTAGAACGAGGAAAAGAAAGGCTCAAGCTGGCTCTTGAAATGCTCGAACAAGCGGTGGACAATCAAGTCAGGGACTGTCACAATTCGAAAATCCATCTCAAGCTTCAAATGTGACAGATTCTTTGTAATGATGAATGAGAGAACAAACTAAAATGTTTAAACTTGGTATTTGGGTTGTTATTTTAAGGATATTGTTGGCTATTTTTGGAATATTGCTGGTTATATAGAAGTTAATTGTTACTTAGGCTATATTTTGATGACATATTTAATTGTTATTTCGGCTGTTTTTTGGATAATTAGATATGGTTTTATTTAAGCTCATTTTACTTAGGCTGTTTTTTATTTATTTTGGTTGAATTTATAATCATTTACTTGCTGGTTTTTGATTTATTATGGTTGAATTTATATCATTTACTTGCTGGTTTTTGATTTATTATGGTTGAAGTTATATAATTTATGATGTATTTAAGTTGACTTGCTTTAGGACAAATATAACATAATTAAGCTCATTTTATTCATGCATATTTTGTAGGATATATTACATTTTAGTAAACACAATAGCACAGACAAATACTAACATAATTATTAAACATTTAAGCCTTCCTTCAATGACCTTTAGCCTTTTCTTTATCTTTGCCACATCCTCAGCTAGAAAGTTGACTGCATTCAGCTCCAAATTTTGATTATCTGCCATATGCTTACTATTGCTAGGGTATATGAGAGTTTCGGCTGTAAACCATTGCCAAAACTTGCATTTATTGAACCTGCATGACTAAAACATTGCATTACGATCCTGTGGTGTAATGGAAACCATAGCACATGCTTGCACACCACACCAGCAGTGAATTGGAGTGCATTTAACTTTTCTATGTTGCTGTCCGCTGGCTGCAGAACTTGAATTATAACTTGATGCCATTTTTTAATTGAATGTGTGGATAATGTGTTTGAAAGATGGTTTAAGTAGGTGATATTTGGTGATGGTTGAGCAGTTGTTGTCTTTGACTGAATAAAATTTGAGTGGTTATGATGTTTAAATGTGTAGATAATGAGTTTCAATGAATGGGACAATTGTTGCTTGAATGTGTAGATGATGGGTTATTTGTGTATGAACAGATTTTAAATTGTATGAGCAGGTTTATATGAACGAATGATTGTTAGTTGTGGCTGGTTTGTGAGCAGCTTGCATATTTGCTTGAATGGTAGAGGTTTCATGCAAATATGTAACGGTTCATGGGTTTAAATACCCAAAATTGTAGCCGTTTGAAGGCAACGGCTACAATATTCAGAAAGCTAAAAATTTTGGTGTTTATTTAGGGTAAATATGTAATTTTCCATTTTGGGGGTAAAAAAATAATTTAGACAATATTCTGTTTGTTTTATTGACGGTTTGCAGACGAAGGTGGAAATGTGAAAAAAAAATTAAGTTTAGGTGGGGCACAGCCAAAAAAATTAAGATTTGTGTATTTTTGATAAAGTGAGAAAAAACTGGTGGACGGTGGATATTTTTCCTTTTTTTTATACAAAATTTAAAAAAAATATCGACAAGAGAGTGAAAGCATGTATCGATGCCTGAGAATCGTTTGATTTGAATCAACAACAATGGTGACCGTCGATGGAGTTCACCAGGCTTAACAGCAACTCGTACGAAGTGTGTTGATCAAGGCACGTATCCGGACTTTTATTTTCATATCACAAATAGTGAACACAAGACTGAGCTTAAAGAGAAATTCAAGCGCATGTGGAAGATTAGTTTTTTTTTTCATTTATAATTTTATATATATGTTATGCTGAATTTTTTGTTTAAGTTTTTGTAAATGTACAGCTTTATTTTTTCACCTGTGCATGCTTTTGTTCGAGATGAATTTTTTTTTTTTTTTGTCTTTTAATAGGCAGAAAGTGAATCTTATTATATGTATATATATATAATTCAATGATGAGGTCCAATTCTTCATATGAACCTGCTTGCATGAAAATTTTGAAGCAGGTTTTTTTAATATTACAAGGAAAAAGAAACACATTGTGAAAAATTTATTCTGCTTACCTTGAAAAATAAATAATAGTAATAGTAATAGTGTAATAAGAGATTATTTTTGGACATATCTATATATGGTGAGACAGAATTCCAAATTGGAATGAATTAAATGGGGTGCTGTATTTGTATATTTTATTAAAGGAAAATAATTTTTTATTTGTTAAAATTGTTGCACCCACAGTTAAAATCCAGAATTACTGGTAACTCTTTTTTTTTTTAATGAAAAAAAAAGAACAGAAATTGAGGCACCTAATATTGTCCAATACAGTATCCAAAACTGAGCAAAGCAGCTGCCTCAGTTAAAAATAATTTAATACTCATTGCTTCATTGTACATAGGGATATATTGACTTAAAATATGTGGACCACAATAATTCTTCTTAAATTTTAATGAGTCATCTACCTAACATTGGATTTGGAATCATAATGAGACTGATTACTGAATTTGGCATGTATAATACAATCTTTGGCTTAAAATTATTTGTTACAAGAAGCGATACATCATACATGCACTTGACAGAAGAAATATTGAAAGAAAACCCTAACGTGTGTGCATGCATGGCACCTTTCATTAGATGCTCGGCAAAGTATGGTGGTAGTTGCGCCAAGGCTTGGCAAAGAAGCAGCAGCCAAGGCCATTAAAGAATGGGGCCAGCCCAAATCCAAAATCACCTACTTGGCAAAAAAAATTCCAGGCAGCCCCCCAAATCCAAAATGTAATAACTTTCCATTTGAGGGCCCGAATAAGGGATAAGGAAAAATTCGAACTAGACCCAAACCCTCCATGTTTTTAAGAAAATTAAATTTATAAATTAGAATACTAAATTAATTATTTAAAAATAATAAAAAATTAAAAAAAATTTAAATTCTTAATTCATATATCAATAATGAATAAAAAAATTAAAATTATAATACTAAATTCTTTTTTAAGTGTTTATTAATTAAGAGAGTGCTTGAACTAAAAAATCAAATACTAAAAATTATATCTCTAAACTTTTATTTGCTTCATTTTCTTTATTTATTATTTTATTTTAAAATATTTATTTTTTTATCTTTTGTTGATTATAATAACTTAATTATTATTAACTCATTTTAAATTTATAACAATTTAAAAAAATTTTAAAAAATAAGTGAAATCTCAAGCCCAATCCAGCCCTTACACTTCCACTCTAATGACCCTGGGCCTTTTGCCATTCCTATTCATAGTGTTCTGTTGACGCTGCTTAAAGTTAAGAGTGACACGACTAGTGCCCCTCTATTGTTCTTACAAAGCCCCTATTGTTATGTATTTACAAATTTATACTCTATATTTTAAATTGTATTAAGTTTAAAATTTTATCTAATTAAATTCACATATGATTTTCTCTCTAACTCTTTCTCCACTAAAAACTCTTAAAACTTTCAAATTTTTTTAAATAGATTGTAAAAGAGTAAGAATTTGATTTAAAGTAATTTTCTTTTCCCTTAAGAATTCATGAAGTTTTCATAAATTATTAATTTTATAGAATGATAGGAGACAACCGAGTCTTGTGCGTATTTTATACATATTTATTTTAAAATGGAATGCCCCAAACTAAAAATAACAAATCAAACAAATGGAAAGTTAGTAAAAAATAAAGTTCATGGGGCACAAAATATTGGGCTGTTATCAACAGCCTTTGGCGCAAAAAGAAGAAACTTAAAAGAGGGGTTGAAGCGAGAGAACTAAAAGGGGATTGAAATTGAAAAGAAAGACTAACTTACTAGGGTTTATTGAGGAAAAAGGACAAGTAAATATTATTTAAGAAATTAAAGAGGATATAAATAGAAAATGGGTTTGAAAAGGTAATGGAGGGGTTGCTAACAGCACAACTCGGAAATAAATTAAGAATGTACAATTAATAAAACAAGAATATTCCAAACTGTTTACAAAAATTCTATAATTATTAGGTTTTTTTTTTATTTCAAATCCGTTAGCTGAAGTCTGAATAGATCTGAATGAAAATGTCTAAGTGATATTTTTTTTTCAACGTCTGAAAAAAAATATTTAAATCATTATTGTTCATTACATTTTAAAAAGTTAATAAGTTGATTAGTTTGATGGCATTAAAAAAATAATGCCATTATTGTTTCTTAATTTAATTTTATAATAAAAGATGTAATTGATGTAATTATATCATCAACTTTCATTCTTTCATTTTGAAATCAACAATGTTGTTTTAGTTTTAATTCATCACAATGAACAATAATATGATTTGTTCAATATTTTGATTTAGTTAAATTACCTTGTAAATAAAAATTTAAAGCATTAAAAAAACTTTAAGGATAATACAAAAATATTAGATTTATACATGATATAGGAAATAAATGTCTTCTTAATGGCATTTTTTAGATTTAAAATTAAATTTTTTCATTTAGATTTCAAAATCTAGATAAAAGTGAATTTTTTACATTTAGGTAAAATTATCTGATAATAAATGAGAAGTTAAGAAACCAAACAGTCCAAAATAAGTAAATATATGACTAAACAAACAAACAACACCTCACTCTCTAATAGTCAAATTTTATAATTCAAATGGGAACATTTTTTTTTAACTCCAAAGCTCTACTCTAATTAAAATGAAGCAGCACAAAAAAGGAAAAAAAAATTTAGAAGAGATTTTGGAATTAGATAAGTTGTTTGAGGTAGTAAAGAAAATAAGAAATCAAACCAAAAGAGCAGTTAATCCTAACATAAATTATCTGCATTTTAAATAAATTTAAGACATTTTAAAAAGAAAAAAATTTAATCAAATAGATGTCATTCTTTCTTGAATTAAGTAAAAACTCACGGTTAATTCATTCTAAATAAAAATAACACAAATAAATCAATGCCAACTTTTATTTTATTATGCCATGAATTTTATTAAAATCACATTACTTCTTAAGATCAATGCTATAAAATTAATGCTATAATTAACTATAAATTGTGTAAGTGAAATATAAGACATGTGAATTTAACATAAAATTTATAAATTAATATTAAGTATAAAACAAAATATAAATTATTAAATGGAACATAAAACTTATAAATGGAAGGTAAAACAAATAAATTAAAATAAGCGTAGTAAATTTTTTTGGTAAATAAGACAAAAAATTATAGATGTAACATCAAAATTTTATAAAGCTAAAAATTGGATCCACTTTTTTCTTGATATTTCATATGTCTAGTGATAAAAGAATATCTTTTTATTTTGTTTTGGCTTGATCCATATCATGAAAAACTAATTTTGCTTAATTAACTTGTATAGTAAATAAATACTATGATAGAAAATGAAAATAAAAGTTTATAAATGTCATAGAATGAATATAGAATTTATTGTTAAACCAATTTAATAAAATTTATTCTAATTGTTTTCAATAATTTTTTTTTTTCAATTGATGAGTAATTTTTTTAATTAAATAAATTAAATAAATAAAATTTTTTAAATAAAAGTTTAATGTTGATTTATAAATTTTATGTTATTTTTACAAATATCCTTTTATTTACAATTTTAAAATATCAATTTACTTATTTTACCATTCATTTACTAGACTTATATATAATTTACAAAATTTTTATTTATCATGAAATTGATGTTGTAATTTTAATCAGGGCATTTTAAAATTTTCCATAAATATACATATACTTCATAGTTTCACTTTGAACTAAAAAAAAAATTAAATTAAATTAAGACATAACAAAAGAGAAAAAGAAATAGGAAAAAAAATGCCTACTTTGATAGAACTAATCGTATTTGGTAACATTCTTAATGTGGAAACAGAACAGAAAAACGCTGAAAGGCCTAAGTTGTCCATACACAAAACAAGCATTGTGACACGTCACCTCTCACAAAAAATGGCAGGTAACTGAATCTGAAATGCCAATTACCATTTGTATCCAAAAACCCAAAAACAGCGAATTGCATTCAAATTCAATGGGCAAGGGCAATTCTGAATAACCCTTTTGTTTGATTTGTTCTCAACTCAATTCTCTATTTGGTTTGGCCCCACAGAAAACAAGAACTTCATCAACAAAAGTCGTCAATGGAGGGTGACAACAACAACATCGACAGCAGCTCTTCTTCAACTGGAACTGGGAGGCTGAGGTTTTACATTGAGCTGAAGCCTGGTGAGACGACTATTGTTTCATGGAAGAAGCTTATCAAAGAAGCTAACAACAACAACAAAAACAGCAATAAAACTGACCCAGCAACAATTTTGACTCCTTCTGTTCAACAAAAGGCAGAAGAGGTTCAGTTTGCTCTGGTGAGATTTTGATCAATACCCGTTTCTGTAACTTTACTATTCAATCTGGGATTCATAATCTTGTTTGTAAACTCAACTGGGTTTTTGCTTTGTTTCTGTTATGATTTTTGTTTAAAACTATAATGCTACCAATGAACTGCTATCTTGTTTTTGTGATGATCATTATGGTTTAATTGTTTATGTTGAACGGAGCAGATGATGCACCTAAATTTGCATTATGGTTTTTCTATTTAATGCTTTCTCATTGTGGTTCTAGTCTTGGGTGATGTTTTGTATCTTTTGATTTATTACTACTAAATCGAAAGTCTTCTTATCCTTCAGAACTCTGAGTAGAGTAACTTTAGCGTGCCAAATATCTTATTGCAAGATTTGACTCTTATTATTATGAAAATGGTAATAAGCATAGTTTATGTATATAAGCCTCAAATAATATCCCCAACTACTTAACTTTGTTTCACTGACAAAGGGTTTGCTTCTCTTAATTTTTTAACTTCTATGAAATTGCCATTAAATCAACATTGGTAATGACCTTTTTTTTTGTTTGATAAGGATACATATTTGTAGTTGTGATTAAAAATTTATGATGTTGTGCGAGCTGCTTTATGTACTGCAGTTTTAATGACTTACTGAGAGATGAGACGATAAATCTACAATTCTTTGTTGCGTGAGCCAATTTCTGTAATGCTATTTTGATGATTTGCATTGTTTGACAAGTCAGTAATAAATTTGCAATGATAGTTTCCAATCATGGTTGGAAGATTGTAAAATCAATCTCTGTATACCCTGCCAAATTTATTTGAAACTACAGGTAATGAATACTCGCCTAAATTGGTTAGGCATTAATTACTACTCATCGCCTGTATTGGAGTGGATTAAACTATAGTTGATTGGGCTAAATAGTCTACTGCACTTGATGCTTTATCTAGTTGAGAGAGTTGACAAGTTTTATAGTCTATAGTGCATTACCTTAATATTAAACAGATTAATATTAATGAAAATCTAATACAAATACATCACCATCTCATCTTAGTTTAAAGATCCATAAGTAATTGAGAGTTCATGATTACTGGCCTCACAAACACAGAAGTGTCTTTTTTTTTTTTTTTGGGTGCTGTGTTTTTGTTTTGTTTGTCTTTTTTAAGCTAGAGGAGGAAAAGAAAAGAGGTGCCGAGTAAGGAAAAAAATTGAAAATATCTTAGAGTTGGTTCACAATCTAGGAAAGTATGAGACTAGTGAAAATGAGTGATGAACAAATTGGAAGGGGAGAACCAATTTGGTTATGTCTGTTAAACATTTGTAGGAAGAAGATATAATGGAAGATAGACTCTGATATTTTTTTAACAGTCTAGTATGAAGAAGGAGAAAGGAGTAAAAATGAAAAATTCGAGTATCTTGTTGAAGATTTGGAAGAGTTGGGAGGAACAAGGAGATATGCATAATTGAAGTTATAATTTGAAAAGGATGTATTATTTCATACAAGCAACTAAACAACCACCTACCCCCCTCCCCTGATGTATAATTTAGCATTGGAATAATCGATATCAAAATTTAATTTGGTTTGTTTATTCATTCCTTATCCAGCCAGACAGTTTTTGTGTAAAACTGAATCAAATCTAATTTTCTCAGTCAGTATAACTATGTGCCAAACTTGTTCTTTCAGTTTAACTCAACTTTGTTCCTTGAGGGAAGAATCTCATGTTTATTTGAATTTCTCCATTTTCAAGTAATAAAAGTTTCCCTGAAGGTTGAAATGATAAGTCTCAGTGACTTGAGGTTTGAATTTTCTTGTTCCGACTAAGTGCATGCCTTATTTTTATTTGACTATGGGGGTCGATTTCAAATTTGTAAAAAGACATTATTTAAAAAAAAAAAATGCGTTTTGTGATTAGATTCAATATTAAGTTTACTCTTTTTTGCCCCCCTTTTTTTGGGTTTGTTTGGTTTTGATTGTATGTACCATTATGGTTTAGCACGAAGGAGATGGCGCTTAAAACAATTTATATTTGAAAGGTAAATTTTCGTAATTGTTATAATTTTTATTCCTATTTTTTTTCTACTCTTGTAGTTTTGGATTTTCACATGGAATTTAATTCGACACTGAGTGTATTAATTGCGTTATTGTGGAAGAACCAGTTTAGGCTGCTAGAGCTTCAGTTATTTTATTTGGCCCATACTTGCCAGCTCAAACTTTTTGGTTTGAGTGATAATGTGATTTATTGTATGTCTTATATGGTTTCTAAAAATTTCCACTCTCTTCTCACTGTTTTCATTTTAGAAATAGGTTAACTAATTAGTAGGATATTTATGATATAAAAAATTCTGGCATGGAATGAGTTGAGGCGCGAAGCTGCTTTCCATTTGTTAAGTTACTGCTCAACCTAAAACTTTAAGCTTATTGGTGAGTATTCCATAAATATTTAAGGTATATCAAGCCCCTATGCAAGGAACATGGACAAATATCACTACAACCACAAAGAATTCAACAAAATCAATTACAACTTATTTGCATGAAATCAAAGTTATTTGGTGTTTTGAACAGAAGATCTGGTGGGCTTTTAGCAAAGCGTAAAAATAGTTTTGAAGCTGTAACAGCATTTAGTCTCAATGCTTATATTGACAATCTAGAAGAAATAACCTACAGGTGCCTAAAACTGGGCTTCGGGTATGGATAGCTTATAGAGGTGAGTCATGTGTTTAGTATTTGTGTCAGGCAAATTGTCACTATTCGTTATGGCTTAGGTGTATGGAAATTTAAAAAATGAGTTCTTTGGTTTTAAATTGCGAGTCAGACTTTGTGGATACTTGTAATATCTTTAGGACATCCTTTTAACTCTCATTTAGCTGTTCTAACATAGATGAAGACTAGCATTGGTATTTGCAAACATGGGGAGTGCTAATGTTGTGATCTTTAGCTGTTGACTGTTTAGGAATACTCATACGATTGGCCAATGATTTGCTGTAACTAGAGGATGCTTAATGATTTTAAAAATATAGGAGATAAATGTATAAATTGTAAATCTATTTCCATGGTGACATTCCATTTATCATAATTTTTTATGAATTGTCGTATTAGTGCTGTTAAATCATTGCCCATATCCTTTTTTGTGCTTCTTTCATAGCCCATATCCATATCTGTGCATCATTTGTAGCCCGTATCCCGTATCCATATCCACGCTTTATGGCCGCTATGCTTTTTTTTTGTCAATATATTGATGTTAAGTTTTTCTTTTAAGATTTTTTTTTTCACAACTTATTCTTTGCAACGTGAAATATGTGTTTATTGTCTTACGTCGTGGCCAGTGATGTGCGTGTTTGTAAGCTTTTAGGAGTAGTCATTTCTTACACTTGGTGTTCGCATCAAAACATCTCTATTAAACTCAACAGTTTATGGTAACAACCTAAATTAGGAAATTACGGCAAGCTGATTCGTACTATTTTTATAAAAGTTTTTCAAAGAAATTGTTCGAAAAGGTATTTTTTCTAAAGAAATTGTTCAAAAAGGTAAGTCCATAAAATCTGGTGAATAAGTCTGCTTTGCCATATGAGGAGTTACTTGCAAAAAAGGATAGATGAATAAACATCATTTTCGTGTTCTTGCTAAAGGAAAAATTTCAATATAAACCACTTTGGATTCATTTGTTTGGATGAATTCAATCCCTGTTTGGTATTAAGGTTGGGCAGCTGTAGATTTTCACTAAAGTATTTGGTAAACACTAGCTGCTGGAAGCCAAGTTGAATTGATCTTATACTTGTGTAATGAAAAACTTGTAATATTTTACTATTTTTGTCAAAATTATTATTTAATTTTTTTTCCATAGCAACTTACAAGTTACAGTACCTCAATACTGAATAGGTCCTTAAACGAATTTTGCATCCGTGGAATTACTTGACGGTTCACTGATACATTAGAAAGTTGCTCAGTAAGCTAGGAATTGGTTACAAAGAAATAGCTTTATTGCTGAACCATAGCTTTTCTTTTGGAGTTCATTTTTCAATTCGTAAATTTTTTTATGATCTTTAAAACTTTCTGTGTATTCATAATTCTCGTTAGTCGTATTTTCTAGACAATCTGTGTATATAATTCTAGTTACTAAGATAACCGGATATGTCTTGAACAAGTATAATATTTTCTGAAACTTTTGAAGTTAGCAAAAGCTTAATTTTCTGGTTCTTTAATATTTATTTTCTTATTGTTTTGGAGGGCCCAGTATCATTTATAATGTTAATATTAAGCTAGTAGAATCATAAAAGGACTCAACATGCTTCCAATGAGAATCAATATGAGACGAAGAATGGTAATAAATACAATAATTAGCTAGTTATGATTAATGTTATTATGATGGAGCTTTAATTATTACAGCCATATTTGCAATAATGAAATTAGTATCCTGTTAGTTATTGTCATTGCAACCAAACTGATATTAATGTTATTGTTGTTGTCGTCGTCTCTTTCCATATTAGTATTACATTCTCTCTGTGGTTAGTGGATATTTACTGGTTGACATTTATGGTATGGGAAAGGCACTAGCAAAATATTATATTTTATATCTCCTTTCCATATATACCTGTCTTTTTAGAGTTTTTTCTTAATGGCATGCATAATCTTGATAAAATTAGATATTGTTCATATATTGTCCTGTTATTAGCATAGTGTAGAACAATTGCTATGATTGGAAAAGTGTTTTCCACTTTTTCTTTTTTAAGATGTCTTCTTCTGTTACTTTATTTTTCGCAATGTTACTTTTCATAGCAGTACATGATGACATGGTGTTCACATCTATTAAATCATAGTTATAATTTCTTGTACCTTTTCATGCAGGATGAGTATTTTCAAGATGAAAACCCAACCACTGAGTACAATGATTTTACCATAAGAAAGGGCATAATGGAACACTCGTAAGAGTTCTTTTTCCTCCTCTTTCAGGATGTGTTTTTGATACTTGTTTGTATGTGTGTCGTGGTCTTTTGTCATCTTTATACTATTCTTGTACTTTATTTTGTTCCAGTTGTTATGCTTCGCATATCTTGTCTTGGTTGGGGAATTTGATGTTGTCTTAATCTTTGTATGTTTTTCATACTTGTTCTGGTTGGGCTCCATGAAACTGATATTGATGTTGCTTTAATCATAGTTTTGGTTAATCAGTGTAAAAATATTCTAAAATCGGAATAGTTACAAAATTATGGGAATGATAGGGGTATTGAGTTAGAGATGCTATGATATGAAACCTTCCCCTTTGTTGTATATTGATGGATACTGTCATTCACAAGTTAGTTTCTTCTTCACCACTAATTATGTTGTGTTGATACCCAGGCCAATGGAAGGAGGAAGGTTAAGGACTAAATTAAATACTTGAATCCAGATGTGTCTTAGTATTTATTATGAGTCAGCAAGCTATACAAATATTTTTGTGCAACCTCAAATGTGGGTAGCCAAAAGAATCTAAACAAAAGCTGATTCACATGCATTTGTGGAATATAAAACAAACACATTAGTGTGTTGCAATTATGGTGGATGTATGATGGTGCTAAAATTTCCCTATTTCTGGCTATATTTTTATATTCTTATGCACTATAAACGTTGAGTTATTAAATATTTTTTTATTGGATTTCCTAATATGGCATCAGACCAAAGTGTGTTTATAATGCAGTGCAAGGTTATTCAGTTAAACTCTTTGCATGGATATGATTCTATCTACGATCATCCTAGAAGCTAAAGTTATTACGAACGTGTGAGAATATATTTTATTTTATTTCGTCATAACTATAGAGTTGATTTATTCTTAAACTTTATTTGGTTATAACTGTAGAGTTAATTTATTCTTAACTGTATGATCAACAATATACCAATGAACAGGAATAGGCATTATCTAAATTAAAGTGAACATTTGAAAAGTTTTGCAAAAATAATTATATATAGTCACGTTTTAAAACACTCCTTATCATATCAAAGCATACTAGATATACTTTACTGGCTATTTCTCATTAATTTCTCTCTTGACGTCAATAGATAGTTCGTCTGTTGGTATGAAGGTCTTATCGGGTGGGACCACTATGTGGTTACAACACTGTGTTCAGTAGGGGAAATGCGACTAAATGATAATTATTTGTTATTGAGATTTATATTAGATTTTCTAAGTGTATTGATGCTAGTAAATAATAATATTTCTTTTTTTCGAATTTATACTAACTCTTTACACTAGTAGAAACTGTCACCATGAATAATTATTATGTTCTTATTTGAAATTTCGCTGGTAGTGTAAAATAAGATATGTTTGACATACATGCATTGGATATGTTTCGGTAGTAGATTGGTAATTCTGAACTCTAGATTCTGGATATAGTAAATAAAACTGTACGCAGATGCATAAACATATACAAGTAACTAAGGGGAGAATCATATTTCGACACAGATATTACTCTCTTATTCATGGATTCGGGCTTCTTAGGTTTAATAGTTGGCCCAATACTGTTGTAGACCTTTGGTAATTGACAATTTGCCTATAAGTTAAAGCATAGTCATCTCTACTTCATGCACATGCTGATTTTTAAGTTAAGCATAGTCATTTCTATTTTATGCACGTACTGATTTTTATAACTTACTGAAGCCACAGTTTTAATTTCCAATTATTATTAGGTTAATCTTAGTCCATATTTGACTCTTTTTTTTTTTTTTTTTTAACTGCCAGAAATGAACCGGTGTCTTCTTCTGATTGCCAACTTAAAAAACGGAAAACACATATCCCAAAAGCTTTAGTAAAGAAAGTGGATGATCATGTACCAAATAAGCATGCAAAATTGGGTCATGCAAGGCTAAAAGCCGCAAAGAATGTACCAGTGGTGGGACAATCTTCTAGTCAGTCTCAGAGTTTAGCTGCTAGCCGTGAACATTATCATGATAGAAAATTGCAGCATCCATTGGATTCTCCAATAGGATTTTCCAAAAAGAAGCATGACGATACTAGTGCTAAATCAGAGTATTCCATGCATTCAGGAATCTCAGATGATGCTTCTGCAGGTTTTCTAAATTCACAAAATGCTGAAAAACAGAGGCCTGTGACTACCCAATGTAGGAATGCTGGAAACAATTTAAAAGAACGGAAATATGTGGAAAAAATTGATTCTGAACAACTAGAGTGCCCAGCCAAAAGAATGATGATCGATACCAGTGGACATGAATTCTCTACTAAAGCTCGGCAGAGGGAGAAGAATGGAAGTAGTGGACTGCCTGACCTTAATATTCCAGCTTCTCCAGTAGAACCAGTGGTAAGATTTCCATTCTTCGAAAATCTCAGTTAGATCGAATCTCTGGATCTTCACTTTAACTTCTTCTGTTTGTTATTTGGAGGATCGTCATGGATGAGTCTCATCAGAATTATTGCCTTGTGCTATCTGTCCTTGGTTCAACTTGATTGGGTGATCTTTCACCCCTTCAACCATAAGTAAAGTCTCATGTTTAGCAAGCTATATTTGTTCCCTACAACCATTAAAGTTTTTTTTTTTCTATTTAGCTATAAGTCCAAAGTCCACAGATAATGTGGTAATATTTATTTATATATACATTCCCTGGTATTTTGATTTGATATTTTGGGTGGACGCCTGGTCCACTGTTGTATCTTATTTCATTTTTGGTTGCTACTTAAACGTCTTGATTTCTTAACAATGTTTTTATGTATACATAGACTCATTTGTCCTCATTTTATTGCTTTTGTTCCTTAGATTAGAATGTTGGTACACAAATTGACATGGTATACTTATATTCTCTAATGGTAAAACGATTAAATAAGGTAGTCTAGTTTCCTCTTTTAGGCTTTTGAGGAGGTTTTAGGTAGGAAGTCACAGAGAGACGTGCATGCTAACACAAGCTGGTGTTATGAGGTGAAAAGTGTTTGATATTTGCTGTTCCCATTGCATACTCATTGCTCTGGTAGTTCAATTATTTTGCGACAATATCATATAATGTCTCTGCTAATTTATATCTATGTTGATTGTATATTAAGATATCGCAGAAAAGTGCTACTAGTTTGAAGGATATTCCTACTTTGAGGCCAAAAGGTACGACCCTTGAAAGGGCAATCAGGGATTTGGAGAAAGTAGTTGCAGAATGTGAGTAACCATTTTTTTAAAAAAAAAAAATTCCCATTCGGTTGACAAATCAATTGGTTCAAAACATTACAAAGGGGACGGTTAGCGTAAATTCTTAACTAATCAGAGTTTTAGTAAAGTTTAACATCAATAATTGTTGTTCTGCTCTATAATGTGAGTACACTTTTGACAGCAAGACCTCCAAATGTAGAAGTTCAAGATGCTGATACTTCATCCCCAGCTTTCAAAAGAAGATTGCCCCATGAAGTGAAGCAGAAGCTTGCTAAAGTTGCTAGATTGGCAGTAAGGAGATCATCTCTTTTTCTCTTGTATAATGTTGTGCAATATGCTACTGTTATCAGTTATTGATCTGGTTAAGTTTTTGGTTTCACTTTAATTATTCTGATTAATTATTATTGTAATTTCAGCAATCAAGTCAAGGGAAAATATCTGAAGAGTTAGTTAATCGCCTTATGAGTATTCTTGGGCATTTAGTGCAGCTGAGAACACTGAAGGTACTTGATTTTCAAAAGAAGTGGATTTGAAGCAACATGAATTTGAAATTTTTTGAAAAACAATTGCTGATTCAGTTTTCATTTTAGAATCTCAATCTTATGCCTTGCTAATACTAGTCTCTGGTAAATGGAAACATTGATTGATAGTCCTTTTTAATTAATAATGATTGCTAATTCTTGCGTAAAGTGTTACTTAATTTCCATTTTTTGATAAAAGTTGAATTTGAATACTCTTTGGTTGATTGATTTATGGCATTTATAACTTTTCTAAAAGAATTTGTGGTACCTTGGTTGATTTTATTTGCGTTCTTTTAAATGAGTTACATTTTCACCGATACTAATCTCTCTTTCTCTCTCCATTCCTTTCAATTCTTTTTATCTTTGTTTTCTGCAGAGAAACTTGAGAGAGATGGTTTTACTCGGACTATCAGCTAAACGAGAGAAGGCTGATAGAATTCAATTGATTAAGAACGAGGTCATTGAGATGATCAAACTGCAGGTTTCCTGAATTTCTACTTCAAAGGAAAAGAATGAAAATTATTTAGAAACTTTATCTGAGCATTGCTATCAGTTTTTCAAAAATTGCTGCTTCCTCTCACATGTTTAATATGTAAACACTCATTTCATGAAGTTGAAGGTAGGGTCAATGCATCCTTTTGGCCAAGAGTAATATGATTCAAAGATCAAGTTAAATTTATATTTTTCTAACTGCAAATCAGATTCTTTTTCCAATTTTTTCCAAAATGTAGAAAGCCATTGTCAGCTGAAATGGATAATTTAGTGCATGTTCAAAGTCTTCAGATAAAGATAGGGTGTGTTTATGCTTATGCTTCACTTTTGCAGGCAAATAAACTAACCGATGGAGCAGCTGATGATTTTCAGGATACATTTCATTCTGAAGAAAAAGGATTTCAGAAAGAAAAGTTTTGTATAAACAGCATGCTGGAGGACAAAATCTGTGATCTTTATGATCTATACATTCAGGTGTTCTTATGTATCATGTCAAATAGTTATGTAGGTTATAGCATAAATAATTTTAATACTGTTTTGAACGTGTTACTAGTGTGACTGATGGATGTTCATAGGGGATGGATGAGGATAAAGGTCCACAAATTAGAAAGTTATACGCTGAGGTAGGGTTCTCATTTCTTCATGTCTCTATTTTTCCTTTTGCCAGTGTGAACTGCCTGACACCTATTCCAGTCGAGTACTTCTGTGTGGTATTGAATGGTGAAAAAAATTAAGGCAACGCATTGTGATCTGATGAGTGTTGACCATGAGGCTGATGGTGTATGCTTTAAGTACATTCTCTTAAGTCAAAATAATGAAATTATTTTACGTTATATAGTTGTAACCCTTACTAAGAATCAGGATTCTGTAAATTAGATATTTTTGAGCTGAATGGAGCTACTAATGTATTTAAGATATGGATAGCTAAGCTAAGTAGCTTACCTGAATACATTAGGTTTTCCAGTTGAAGTGTATGAATACAGTTGATTCCAGAAATTGCACTCCAGCAGAGTTCATACAGGCAGAAATACTAAATCTACATTAAGAAAAAATGGTATATCATGTATGAACATTTAAGTTGATGTGCTCCATCTGTCTTTGGCAGAAAGTGACATCTAAAATACAATTTTGTTCACATCTTTAAATTAATATTTGACATATCTAGTAGCATCTAAAAGATGTTATGTTCGTCAACTAGGAGTTACATAAGTTATTGTTGGAGTAAGAAGTAGATTTTTTTTCCAGTAATCCATTTCATCTGGAACTTACGATCTAACTACCACTGTGCTAGTTTAAATAATGTAGATTGATAACTAGGGATTTGGAAATTCTCATATTTTACCGGTTTTTTTTTTTTTCCTTTTGAATTGAAGTGTTATTTTCTATCCTGGTTTCCAAGAATTTATAAATGACATTGTGCCTTCAAAATCAGTTCAATGCTTGTAACAATTATCTCATTCTTATTTTTTTAACAATGATTCAATTGAAAATTCTGGATGGCTAATGAGCTATTTTTCGTCACTTTGTGAATGATTCAGCTTGCTGAATTATGGCCAGAGGGAACAATGGACAATCATGGGATAAAGAAAGCAATATGCAGGGCAAAGGAGCGTAGAAGAGCATCATATGATGATGAGAAGGTATAGAAATATTTCCTTCCATGATGGATAACTTTGGACATTTAATTGAAACTTAATTATCTGTAGTCTTGTGTGAAATTCTGAACTATATTTCATAGTACATTTAAGAACAAGAAGGGTGTTATTGTGGATACCTGATAAAATTGTAAAGACATATTCTGTGGGAATTAAGATTTTCATTCCTAAAAGGTGTGTCAGGTTATGCCTTGAGGTATAGAATATGTAACTCTAACTTTAAACAGCCATATACAGAAAAATGAAGAAAGATACTTAATGGTTTGACTGGCTAGTATTCAGACACAAATCTTTGCTGACTGTACAAAACAAAATTTATGGTACCAAAATTTATAGTTGGATCCTCCTAATTGCCTCAGCAAAATCCCTAATACCCTTTGAAACACCTGTTAGATTGTTTTTCATTCCAATGCATAGTCTTCAAGGATCGCGTTGCCTTTGTACATCTTTGTAGGGAAAATGATTGTGATCACTGATCAAGGCCTCATCCCTTTGATCTTTCGGTCTTTATTTGTTATTTTCCTACATCATTCATTTATGTTTTAGCGGTTTCTTACAATATCACCTAAGAGTTACGTAAAACAACCATTTAGCCCATCCTGATATTTGTTAAGTCTAAAGTAGGAGTTATTTTGTTTGTGGGTAAGTGTTGCCCTTCTAGAATTTCTTCTGTTTCTAACGCTTAAAGATAATTTTATATCCTCTTGTCATTTTGTAACTGAGCCTCATAGTCTTGTGATTCTAGAGGTTCTAAATGTAGGAGTTTTGCATATGTAAATGGGTAAAAGCACAAAGTCATTGTTTCTCTTTTGGTAAAATATTAACAAATAAATAAAAAAAAGTTCCGTCATTTCTCTTCCTTTTCAATATTCAACTGCCTATCATGCTTCTTTTTTGCTTATAATTTTCTTTTTTTAAAAAAAAAAAATTACCTTTTGAACTTTTGTCAGTTTCAAATAACTTTGTGGGGTCAAAACCTCGTTTCAAGAATAACACCTTTTATTTAAGAAATGCATTATGAGATAGGAAATACGTTCTTGATAAATTTGATTTGCTACATTGGTCAGTGAAACAATCCTGTATTGGCTACCTGGAGTTTAGTTAGATATGAGGAATACAGTTGCTAAAATTTATTTATATACAATGCATTCTGCAATTCACAATGCTGCAGCTCTAATTACGCATTGTGCCCACCAATTCTATTTCTAAATGAAGCAATCAGCTTATCTATAAATCTTAATGTTTGGACATATTATGTTCAGGTTCGAGAGAAGGCTAGGGGTCAGAAGTTGCCCATGGCAAGGACAGAAGTTGCTGTTTGTGGAGAAGTTAGCTCAACAGCTCAAGCAAAAGCTGTACCTGAGAGAATAATTACCGTGAGTAATGCTCTCTTTTTAGGCTCGCCTAATAAAATGATATCCAGTGCAACAGCTTTGAATCACCACCTAACTGCGCCAGTGAGAACGTCCAGTCTGATGCTGAAAAATTCTAATATGGATTTTCCTAAACAAGAGAAGCTTGAGAGAACAGCATATCCTACATTGAAAGAGCAACTGAAGCAGGAAGAGTGTGAACTGGATAGTAAAGTGAGCAAGTTATCGTTGAGACCAAGTAAGGAATCTCACAAAGCTCTCAAGCGGACAATCGGCCAGTCAGATGGTTTAACCTGCCAAACTGAGAAAGACCGCAGACCCAGCATGTGAGGTTATGTATGGGTGCAAATTTGTTTGTATGATTTTAGGGAATTGCAGGAGTGCTCTTTCACTGCATTGTGCGTGTACTCTTGGTAACTACATAGCTGGCATATTATGGGCCTTATATAGCACAGAAGTTTAGAGTTGTTGTTGGATAGAAGTAGCTGAAAGTTGTAACTGTTCTAGGCAGGCTTTGCTTTTTGCACTTTTAACATTATAGAGTTGAGGGTTATGAAGGTCACCTTGAACTAATGAACTGAATTTTTTTCGGCCCTTTTAAACCTCTTGAATATGGAGTATTATTTAGTATCATTCATCTTTGAGTTGTCAGAATATATGTTTTATTTTGAATTAAGAATAAATGAAATGAGCTGTTACTAAATAGAATTTTGAGTATTGAGGTAAGATACCTAATGTGTGGTCAAGAGTTATGGGTGCGTGTGGTGGCACCCGCTGTACGTGTAACTGCTTTATCTCAACCTCACGGGGATAAAAATTTTGGATAAATTTATCATTAATTTAAGCCTTAGGCAGCTCTGTTATTAGTACAATTAGGGATGGCAAAAATCTCCACGGGTATTTTCGGGGATTTTTTTCTTTTTTTTCAATTTATAAGGGTATTCTATTAATTTAATCTTTCAAATGGCAAGTCATTTTCTCTACATTTTCTAGAACTGTCTCTTTGGTAAATTTTTTACCCAATTTCTTATTCGGGAGGGGAAATTTTTCCCATGATGGTGGAATCTTCATCCCCTACCCATTTTCTCATTTTAATTTTTAATTTTATTTTTATTTTTTAAAATTACTAATAAATAAATAATAAAATTATAAATATTGGTTAAAATAATAAATATCAAAATATTTATATTATTAAACTTTTAGACCTAATTAACTAATTATAGTCCTAAATTTTTATTTAGGACATTAAAAAAATCGGATAAATTCTATTAGCCTAAAAATTTTGTTTTAATTTTAATATTCATTAAATATTTTAAACTTAAATCTATTTTTATTTATTTTTAGATGTTATAATTGCTCACAACGAATCACAATTTTAATATTTAATCTAATTTAATATTTGCTCTTGATTTGCTCCGACTTAACTATTGTGCTGTAAAGAAAAAGTCCACATTTATAAAATGCCCACGCCACTATAGAAAAAGTTAATTTTGAATATAAATTCGATTTTATTTACAACAGTTTTGTATTAGACTATTAATTTATTCACGATAGTTTGTAAAAGAAGTTTGTATCCCTTACATGCTGTGTTACTTATTAATTTTTTTATTTTAATATGATTAACTCAAAATTGAAAAATAAATATTAGTTATTCGGGGATCGGGAACCCTCGGGGATCCCCTGTTATTACTCAGGGAGGGGATGGAAATTCTCTCCAGTAATTCTGATGGGGACGGGGAAGGGACAGAGAAATATACAAAATATCAGGGATGGGTACGGGGAGATTGGTCCCCTCCCCTCCCCATTGCCATCTTTAAGTACAATTTTTATTTACTCGTTTAAGTGGTCCAAACTAATAATAAATGACTAGGAACAAAATAAAATGCAAGAAAACTTTAATATATTTACATGGGTATATATAAATTTTCTAGTGAGAGTTTCCATAATTTATTAAAGTGCAGGAAACTATTATTTCATACGGTTGCACTTTAATAAAGTGTGGGAATTTTTACTAGATAAATTATATATATATATATATATATATATATATATATATATATATATATATATATATATATATAAATTATATATATATATATATAAAAGGTGCGGTCGCTCTCATTTTTTTTAATATGTACACGCTCTTAAGTCGTGGGTTTAATAGGTTTATTTTTAAATGAATTATAAAGTCTTACAGTTTAATAATATTAAAACTAAGTCTCTTAAATCATAAGTCTTAAAAGTGCATCCGTGTGAAAAAAAAAAAAAAATTATAGCATTCTTACTAGAGAAGGACTATATATATATATATATAACAAATTTTAGTTAAAACATCTGAAAGAGAAAAATTAGTATCAAATAGATAATTTAATACATGTTTCAATAATGCTTGCATTATCAATGGATTTCCAAATATAAACTCATAGTTCTATAATCCAAAACAAGCCTAAATGAGTTTGCTGATAGTTAGAGTTTGAACAACGGTTTTGCTGGCAGGGTAATTTTGGCGGGATATTCACTATGCTAAGTCTGCATTCTTTTTCATAAGATTTTTAATTTTATTTATTAAATGTATTTAAATAATTTTAATTAATTATTGTATTATTTAACATGTAACCAATTGTTGCCGCTGGTAACATGCACCACCGACTACCATTGTCCGCCGCTGGTTCTGTCATCAAAGCTTTTCCGACATCCTTTGACGTCAAATTTAGTGCTGTTTGAATCTTTTTTTTTTTTTTTTGAGTTCTATGTAATGGTATTAATATTTTGGACAACAGAGCTTTCATTCGCCGTTGATTTAGGATTAAAATTTTGAATTTCCAACCTTCAAAAAATATATAAATATGGCAGACGAGAGCTCCATTGCCAACGTTATTAGTACAATTGCCTAGAGCATGTAAAGAGGATTTCAATTGTACTAAATTTAACTTAAATTAACAAATTTTATAATTTCTATTTGTGATTGGCAATGGCCAGTGGTGGTTGCTAGTGGCTGTTTAATTTTTTTAATAAATGAAAATATACTGATTTGATATTATCTAATAATATACGGTAAAAACCCTCTAGGGTAATACTCAATTTAAGAATAACTTCTATACAATTATAAAAATATCGATAAAAACTTGGGTCAGATTTAAATAAGAATAAATTTCACATTACAATAAGTTTGATTTTTCTAGATTACTATGTAGAGTAATAATCATTTGTAGGCCATGACTACCATGCACCTACCAATGGCCCTTGGAGCCATTGGATCTAACGCAGAAACAAGTTCTGCGTTAGATCCACCATTGTTACTGCAGTGCTGTCTGCATGCACTGCAAGTGCATGGTAGCTGGACCCTTATTTGTATGTTACAAAAAATATATTCTATATTATATTAAAAGTTTAAGATGAAATAAAATATTTTTATAAAGTTTTTTGGGACAATAATTTAGACTTTTAATAAGATGACTTCGTATATTCCCATTATTATATGAATGATAGTCACATGTGTAATGGTTTTTTAAAATTATGTCTAACTCTTTTATTAATGTCTTTATATTAGACTTCACGTGCTTTATCAATTAATTATCAATATTGTACCTACTTTATTTCTATATCTCTATAAATTATAACCTTTTCATAGTAATAAAATTAGTTTCGTACTGATAATATGATTGTAGAGAAGTTTTACTATACTATTGATTCTTCCATAAAAACAAATCAGCTTCATTCATCATCAAACATAACAACTGCAATATAGTTTTAACATCATCTGGGAGAAGCTCGTACCGGCCACCTTTAAGTACCGAATATCAATTATTTAGATTTGACATTAGCAATACTTATTTTACGTTTGGACCTAGATCGATCCTCAAGCATACAATGGTTGACGGATACTGATAGAAAGACGGTGAAGAAAATTCAGTCATGTCAAATCAACATTCTGTGAGCTAATTATAACATAATGTTTAATAACCATATTCATTTTCCAGTCCCATCTAATAAGGGAATCTCTTTTTTTATAAAATAAGGTATGATTTAAAAGATAAAAAAACATAAATTTTAATATATTATACGACAAAAATATTAAAATTTATATATATATTTAATCTTTTAACTTATCAATCTATAAAAGATTTCATATTATAAAATTACTCTTCATTTTAATCAACGAAAGGATGCTAATTGACGATGGTCATTCTAAAACAAATAAAATACTAAAAACTTCAATACAAATATCTGAAAATTATTTATTTGAAACAGATTCACTACGTATAATTTCATTAAATGCGCCTCCGGCATGCAGCCGGGAGAAAATAGTCTCTTCACTTGACCGTATTCCTTATCTAAGATCAAATTTTGCTTTCTTCTACATGATGAAGTATTTATTTAACTGTACTGTTGCCCTGTGATTTGTAAGAGTGTAAGAAAACTTTTTTTAAAAAAAAAAAAAGAAACAACATAAATTTACAAGACCTTGGTAAAAGCTAAACAAGAATTTGTACCAATCGGTTACCACTTTGCCTATTCGGCACAGTTCTAGGTCCAAGAAGGATGTTCTTGATTGATTGTAATTCACGGACAATATTAGTCATCTTCATTCGATCTTACGGCAATTTCATTGAACAAGCAACTCCAATTCTTGCCATAGAAATAAGACATTCAATAATGTTGTTGATCCTTGCTTGCCTCTGCCTCTCGTTACCAGTAACAACCAAATCTTCAGCATTATTTAGAAGTGTTGGATCGACAATATCCATAACATGATCAGGCAAAGCCATTCTCACAAAATTATGTAGATTCATATCACCTTCGAACATAATGTCTGTTGGTCCTTTTCTTGTCACCAATTCTAACAATAATATCCCAAAACTGTAAACACATCCATTTGTTGATATGCAGTTCACTTCGTGGGCCATACTTTGCCATTCAAAATGATTACATAAAATAGTATAAGGTTTTACCGAAGAAATTAAGAATATTGGCAAATAAGAAAATTAATGTTGAAAAATATCTTTTGAAAAGTTACGACTAAAGCTTTAGAGGTCAACCTGTGATAAATATAAAAGATAATACCTGAAGCATGTTGAAAAGTCAAAAATTTTTTGTGAGTATTTTTTAAATTGATTGAAAAAGAAAAGTGAGCCACATGTATTATTTTTATTTTTCAAAGTCGGCACCAAATTGCAAGACTTTTGCCAACTACTTCAAGACTTTTTGCAGTGAAGCTCAACTATAAATAGAGCTTCACTCAGAGAGTAAATTGTATTCCAAAAACTTGAGAGCATCCTAAAAATTTGTTAAGCTTATAAGTTTCTAAGTTTTTGAGAGTTCTGAGAGTGTGAGCAATTGGAGAGTATGTGTGAGAGTACTGGGTGTATTTGGGTTCTGAAAAAGTGAGATTTCTTTACTCAAATTTGTATTCAAATAATTGTTAATAATACAATTATTTTTTCTCTTGCTCCCATAGATGTAGGTTTAATTACCGAACTACGTAAATTTTGTGTCTTTTATTTTTCTATAATTATTTGGTGCGCTTAATTCCGCAATCCGCGCACAACAAGTGGTATCAGAGCCGACGGTTCGTACTTAGTGGGATACGATCATCATCGATACGTATGATCGCTCACGTTCACGATGCATCATTTTATGAATACGGTGGAGACGGCTATTTGTACTTGAGAGACAGTCTATTATAAGTAGTGTGCATTTTTACATGTCTAAGAAAGTTCTATCAACAAGGCGATAAGAGTTTAAAGATTCTGATTTTTAATTGGGACCGAGTTCCCGTCCAGTCTCATGGAAACTTTCCTGGTGCATTTATTCACTCGAAATTAACATCATAGAGACTATTTTTCAAGTGGAAATAGTTCGTTGAACAAATAATAGAAGGTGCAACTTTCAAAATTGGGGAGAGATCTACCGAGACTATTTCAGGAGATACTTCAGGAAAGAGACGGGATTTGTCAAATCGCTATTCAGCACTTGTTATAGGAGGCCAGAAGATCGATATTGAAAAGTTTGATGGGAAAATCAACTTCAGCATGTAGAGGCGCGAAGTTATGGATGCCCTTATTCAAATCGATCTACGTTGTTTTGAAAAATAAAAGACACTTGTATGATGAAGAAATTTATGATCGTATGAATGAGAAAGTTTGTGGTCAGATTAGATCTTGTTTGACCAAGGAGGTGAAATACTTGGTGAAAGATGAGGAGTGTGCGATGACTTTGTGGCGTACATTGGAGGAAAAGTACTTGTTGAAAAGTCCTGAAAATCGCCTTCATGCAATGAGCCAAGTATATGGCTTTCGAATGAAGCCTGAGATATCAATGCACGATCATGTCTCAAGATTTGAAAAGTTACTTGTTGATTTGAAGAATTTTGATGAAAATATTAAAGATGAAGTCAAGGCTATAATTCTATTACACTCACTACCTAAGGAATATAGTCATTTTGTGACTACCTTGATATATGGGAAAACCGTGATCATCTTCAAAGATGTTTGTACAACATTGACTAACTTGGAGATTCTGAATAATGATAAAAAGTATGAATGAGTATCGTCTGAAGTTTTGGTGAGTAAAGATTGGGCGATGAAGAAAAAGAAGAAGCGTGGTGGAAAGAATTCTTTGTCTAAATCGAGAAGCAGAAATATGGTTCGAGATGAATGTGCCTTTTGTCATGAAAATGGTCATTGGAAGAAAGATTGTCCGAAGGCTCAGAAGAGAGATGGGAAGAAACCAGTAGCAGCAAACATAGCATGTAAAGATGAAGACTCTGATTATTCACTAAGTATTACTCCTACAACATACGTGGCTAGTTCGAGCGAGTGGATACTTGATACTGGAGCAACCTACCATTTGTGTCCTATTAAGGAATGATTTATAGATTTTCGTAATCTGGAATCCGGTGCAGTTGTGATGGGAAATAATCAATCTTGTCGTACAATGGGGATAGGAACAATTCGGCTCAAAATGTTTGATGGAATAGTCAGAGAACTGAAAGAGGTTAGATATGTTCCTGCTTTTAACAAAAATCTAAAGGCTACAAGGTTACTATTGAAGATGGAACAATAAAGTTTACACATGGGGCTATAGGGATTCTGTAAGGAGTTCGATGTCACAATCTGTACTATTTGAAAGAAAGTACAACTGACGAAGCAAATGTTGTTGAGACACACAGTGACACCACTAAGCTATGGCATGTACGACTGGGACATGCTGGAGAGAAGTTTTTGCAAACTCTGATGAGGCATGGACTCTTAAAAGGTACAAAAACCTAAAAATTAAATTTCTGTGAGCATTGTGGAGTAGGCAAGAAAACAAAGGTCAAGTTTGGTACAACTAATCACGATACTCGTGAGATTCTTGAATATGTTCACAGTGATGTATGGGGACCAACCAAGACTGCATCAATTGGTGGAAGCCATTATTTTGTTACATTTATTGATGATTTCTTTAGACGTGTGTGGGTGTACACCATGCGAGTAAAGGATGAGGTTCTAGAGATTTTCGTGAAATAGAGGAAATTGGTGGAGACTCAAACTGGCAGAAAGATCAGAGTATTACTTTCTGACAATGGGGGTGAATATACTTCTGATCCATTTTTGGAAGTATGCCAGAGTAAGGGTATAAAAAGACATTTCACGGTAAGACATACTCCGCAACAGAACGGCATAGCTGAGCGTATGAATCATGCTATATTGAAGGAGGTACGATGTATGTTATCTAATGTTGGTTTAGATAAAAAGTTTTGGGTTGAAGCTGTGAGTTACGCAAGTCACTTGATAAACTGGTTGCCTTTTGCTGTAATTGGAGGTAAAAATCCTATGGAAATGTGGTCTGGAAAGCATGCGCAAGATTATGATTCCCTTCGTATATTCGGGTGTCCAGCTTATTATCATGTCAAAAATGGTAAACTGGATCCTCGTGCTAGAAAAGCTATCTTTGTGGGATTTAAAGGTGGAGTAAAGGGTTTCAAGTTTTGGGACCTCAAAGATAAAAAAAATTTTATGTAGCAGAGATGTCACGTTTGATAAAGCTTCAATGATGAAAGCTTCAAGTTTTCAGCAGGTGGAGAACAATACCACAGAGGTATTGCAGTGGGTGGAGTTTGATGCAACTCCATATGTACTAGTTATTTTTACATCAGAGAAAGGTTTAACTATGGAGGTGACACCTAGGGTTGAAGAAGAGGTTGTTTCTTCTGATATCCCACAAAATGAAGAAACAATTGATGATGTAGATAATGATGATTCTATAGCAACAAGGAGGCCCAGAAGAGAGATAAAGAAACCGGAATGGCTTACTAAAGATATGGTGGTAGCCTATGCACTTCCAATTATTGATAATGATATCCCCAACACTTTTGGTGAAGCATTACGCATCAATGAAAGTGATCAGCGGAAGTTAGCCATGGAGGAAGAGATGAAATCTCTCCATCAAAACCAGCCTTGGGAACTTGTGAAGTTACTAAAAGGGAAAAGGGCTATTGGCAACAAATGGGTCTACACCAAGAAGTAAGCATCTTCAAATCAGACAACTCCTCGATACAAGGTAAGGCTCGTAGCAAAAGGTTTTGCTCAGAAGGCAGGTATTGATTATAATGAAATTTTCTCTCCAGTCGTAAATCATGCTTCCATTCGTATCCTACTTGCCTTAGTAGCTGAATATGAGTTAGAGTTGGCTCAATTGGATATTAAGACGGCATTCTTACATGGAGATTTGGATGAGGAAATCTATATGACTTAGCTATGTGGTTTTAAAGTTGCTGGAAAGGAGAATCATGTGTGCAGATTGATTAAATCTTTGTACGGACTGAAACAGTCACCAGGACAGTGGTACAAGAGATTTGATCAATTCATACAAGGGCAGAAATTCACCAGAAGTGAACACGATCACTGTGTTTACTTAAAAGACTACAAGATGGAACTTTCATCTATCTGTTACTCTACGTCGATGATATGCTTATAGTTTCGAAAAATAAAGGTGAGATTGAAAGACTGAAGAAGCAGCTGGCTTTTGAGTTCGAGATGAAAGACTTGGGTGATGCACAGAGAATACTTGGGATGGAGATTCGTAGAGACAAGAAGAATGAGAGCGTGTGGTTGATTTAAAAATCTTATTTGAAGAAAGTGCTAGAAAGATTCGGTATGGATGAAAAAACTAAACCAGTAAGTACTCCTCTAGCTCCTCACTTTAAATTAAGCTCTTCTTCATGTCCTACATCTCAAGAGGAACGCGATTACATGGCTCTTGTTCCATATACTAGTGCTGTGGGTAGTTTTATGTATGATATGGTGTGTACAAGGCTCGATATATCTCAAGCGGTGAGTATGGTTAGTCGATATATGTATAATCCGGGTAAAGACCATTGGCTTGCGGTGAAGTGGATTCTATGATATCTGTATGGGACAGTTAATGTTGGGTTATTATTCAAGAAGGACTGTGGTTAACAATGTATTGGGCATTGTGATTCTGATTTTGCTGGAGACTTAGATAAGCGAAGATCAACAATGGGCTACGTATTCACATTTGGTGGAGGTCCGGTTAGCTGGAGGTCAATTCTACAATCAACAATTGCTCTGTCCACTACGGAAGCAAAGTACATGGCAACAACTGAGGCTGTAAAGGAAGCTATCTGCTTGTTGGGTGATTTGGGAGTGATCGAAGAGAACATTGAGGTCTTTTGTGATAACCAAAGTACGATATTTCTCGCAAAGGATCCAACATATCACACTCAAACAAAGGGCATAGATGTGAAATATCATTATGTGAGGGAGGTTATTGAGAGTGGTGTTGTGTTGATGAAGAAGATCTCAAAGATAATCCATCAGATATATTGACAAAAGTGATTTCTGGAGTTAAGTTTCAACATTACTTGAAACTAATTCAAATTCTTCGATTATGTTAAGTTATGTCCTTCGGGAATTTTGAACTATGGTTGGCTTGATTCCAAATTTTCGGTACGTAGGCAATCACAGAGATGCAGCCACTTTGGGGATGATGATTGGTTGGTAGTTGAATCAAATTTGGACAAATCTTCGCCGAGGTGGAGAATTATTGAAAAGTCAAAGATTTTTTATGAGTATTTTTCAAATTGGTTGAAAAAAAAAAAGTGAGCCACATGCATTGCTTTTATTTTTCAAAGTCGGCACCAAATTACAAGACTTTTGCGAAGACTTTTGCCAACTACTTTAAGACTTTTTGCAGTGAAGCTCAACTATAAATAGAGCTTCATTAAGAGAGCAAATTGTATTCCGAAAACTTGAGACCATCCCAAAAATTTGTTAAGCTTATAAGTTTCTAAGATTTTGAGAGTTCTGAGAGTGTGAGCAATTGGAAAGTGTGTGTGAGAGTACTGGGTGTATTTAGGTTCTGGGAAAGTGAGATTTCTTTATTCAAATTTGTACTCAAATAATTGTTAATAATACAATTATTTTTCTCTTGCTCCCGTGGATATAGGTTTAATTACCGAACTATGTAAATTTTATATCCTTTATTTTTCTGTAATTATTTGGTGCGCTTAATTCCGTATTCCGTGCACAACAAAACAATATAGCCAATAGATCCTTTGACACCAATGGAGCTTGTTTGCGTGTAAGTGAGTGGAAGGAATCTTGCTAATCCAAAGTCATGTACGTGTGCAATCATGTCATCATCAAGAAGAATAATACTAGTTTCAGGTCATAATGAGCAGTTACAAGTTGACAATCACGGTGCAAATAGTTTAATACAGATGTTACATTGACAATCAGCAGTTACAATGTTCAATCTCTGAAGCAGACTTAAATTCCGTTATGCCTTGTCTGTTTCATACTCTCTAGTGAAGGGATACAACCACTCCTTCAAGCTTCCATTGTGCATGGACTCATATACAAGAGCCTTAAAATCATTGACTTGATAATCTACTCCTAAACATGCACTGACAACCTTAACAAGATTCTCATGGCTGATGTTCTTCAATGCTCTGCACTCAGCTATGAAACTCCTAGAACCTTCATGATGCTGAAGATTGAAAACCTCCAATGCAACAATTGTCCGACTCTCATCAAGAATTCTTTTATAAGTAGACCTAAAGCTACCTACACCAATAAGGTTTACTGAGGAGAACCCGTTACTGGCATTATAAAAACTTTGGTACGAAGAGTTAAGGAATGAAATTATCAAATTGCTTGGATTTGATTTCTCTTTTCTCTTCCTTATCCTATAAACAAACAAAATAGTTAAGAGTTCTTTTTTTTTTTATAGGAAAGAACAACTTTCATTAAATCAACTGGTGATTACAGACATAATTTGAGGGGGAAAGTGGTCCCGCCAAATACAAGTCTCACCACTAATCACTGCTCTTTTGGCTAGAGCATGAGCAATTACATTGCTTTCTCTTGGAGTATGCTGAATTTTGACCAATTCTCTTGGAGTTAAAGCAAATTCTACAAGCCCAAAAACTATGGAAATGACCAATTTTAGTGCAAGGGCCAATCTTTTTTCTTTAGATTTTTTTGAACCACGTGTTGGAAGATGAAATTCAAGTATGCCACTACAAAGCTAACTATTTCCCAAAACCGAAGTAGCACTTGCATTCGTAAAAACACCTTCTATTGGTAGCACGCCCTCATGGTCATTGTAAGACAAATTTAAATTCTGTAACAATTCTAATCTTGTTAAAATTTTAGGAATTTCACCTGAAAAGTTGTTTTGAGACAAATCTAAGACAAAAAAGACCTCTTAAAAAACTCAAAGACGAAGGAATATGACCTTGGAATAAATTGTCTACCATCTCTAACTATTCCAATCTTATACAGTTACCAAGACTACTAGAAATCTCACCTTGTAACATGATCCCAGAAGCATTTAACAATTCTAGATTTTTAAGATTTCTAACTTCAGTAGGAAGGCCACCACTCAATCAATTTCTAGACAAATCAAGCCCAATTGATAAAGAAGCGAGATCCATCAACTGGGGAGGTCTGGTACTACTAAGATTGTTGTTAGAAAGATCAACTATAACTAAGCTCTCACACTGGCCAAGGCTTGAAGGGATGTTACCCTGAAGAAAATTGTTACTCAGAGAGAGGTGTAATAACTTTTTCAAATTTCCATTATAAGGTGGAACATTTCCTGATAATCTATTTTGACCTAAGTTCAACATCTCTGAATTTTTGAGATCCCCTACGGTTGGGGGGTTTGTACCTGATAATTGGTTGTTCCACAGTGGCCGCATCCGCAGGTTGACAAACTTTCCAATCCCAGCTGGAATGCTTCCAATTATATTATTGTTGTCAAGGAGTAACTTTTCAAGGGTTGTTGAGAAGTTGCTAATGCATCCTGGTAATGACCCACCAAAATTTTTATCATTTGCATTCAACTGTAATATACTTGTTGCATTAGTCAAAGAGCAGAAGAAGTTTAAATCATTCTGTCCCCCACTCCCAAAATTGTTGGATGTAATTCTGAACGAAGTAGGCTTTTCCAAATAAGGAACTTCCACTGTTAGTTTATTCTTCAGGGCTTGAAAACTTGAAATACTTCGAATTTCCAAGCATTGGATATAGAAGGTGGAATAGCTCCGGTAATTTGGTTCGTACCAACGCTGAAAAATTGGAGATTCGGGAGAATAAAACCAAAGCCCTGGGGAATCTCCCCTTGAATTTGATTTATTCCCACATCAAAATCTATTATGGAAGAGGCATTGAAGATTGAGGTTGGAATAGTACCAGATAACATGTTTTCACTCAGTACCAGGATCACAAGGTTCTCTAGCTAGCTTAAGGTATCAGGAGTACACCCAGCCAAATAATTAGAGCTTAAATAAATTGAATGAATGGATGTTAAGTTTAAGGAAGAAGAAGGTATACTTCCTCTCAGATTGTTAGAATCTAAATACAGGAACTCAAGCTTTAACAAGGAGCTAAATTCTGAAGGATTTATACCTCCCAACTGATTACGAGATAGATCGATTTGAGTAAGGGTTTGAGCAACTGGATATATTGGCGAGAGTTTCCCCACCAATAGAATTGTTGTTAAGAGCTAGTACTTGTACTCTTCGCAAACGACCAACTTCTGAAGGGATTTCATGGATGAATTTGGAGATATAGTAATTTAAGAAAGCTCAAATTTCCAATGTGAGGTGATATGGAGCCAGCAGGTTTAAGGGAGTTCAATTCCAAGATTATGACTCTCTGCTGGTGCCTACGACTACATGAAACACCATACAAATTGCAATAGTGGATGGATCCATTCCATGAGCCTAAGGCACCAAGAGGTTCACCAGTGATCTTTGGACTTGAATTCAAGCAAGGCTAGTTAGTCTATCCCGTTCCCGGAAACTGTAAAAGCCCGCACACCAATGAACTGATCCGGAACAAGTTGTAAGGTGAAGTAGAATAGGACACGAAACGTGGAAAAAAAAGAGCAAGACACTCTTATGCCCATGTTGAATGGCAAATTTTTCTTTCTCAGTATGGCTCGTATTTGGTGAAGCATCGGTTTGTCAAAGTTTACTTGAGGTTCAAGGACATAAATTCACGTAGCATGCCCCTGCCCCAAACACACATTTTTCTCTCTTAAAATGTTGATTTTCCAATACCCTACAGTTTGTGCCGACAACGTATTCTTGATTCTTTAACGAGCCCACACACAGACTTTTCATTTTAATGGATCCCACTTTAAAATTAGCTGCCCAATATACTATATTATTTAAAAATATTATTTACTTCTTTAAAGTATTTAGCTTGAATTGGACGATGAACTCTCTCCCTAGTTAGCAAGCTGCAGTTTATATACGAAAATAAAAATCCAGGTGGGAACTGTTAATTTCTTGATTTTTTTAAGCAAGTATAAATGTAAATGTAATTTATTATCAGTTGTTTTTAAATTTAAAGGTATTGTTCCAAATGCATGGAGATTAACGGGAAAAAAGCAATTGAAAATAAAACATAAAATTGAAGGATTTGACAAGATTAAACATTTGGACGTGAATGGAGTGAATATATGAAAAAACCATGAAAAGAAAAGGATAAAAGAAATAGTTATAATTTAGCTTAATAAGGGTATTTTAGGTATTAAAATGGGTTTATGAAGTAAAATTTTATATTTAAGATTTTAATAATGTGCTTATTGAGTAAGTGGGTTTACTAAGTATTTAAATGTCACTCTTATTAATGATATGAAATTATTATAATTTATGTGGATATTCATCAAAGTAACATTTTATCACTTTATAAGCAACTTTCCAACTATTATAATTCTTGTTATCTTCCTAATTTAATGATTGTTATCTCTTATAATTATGATGTATTACTTACCACTTTATGGTTGCATCATTATAAAAAATAGCCTTTACTCATTATTTGTAGGGATGGGCAAATTGGGTTTCAATTCAAGTGGGTCTCGATTTGGGTTTCAACCCATTCGGTTTAGAGAATTCAACCCAGGTTTGAATTATAAGTCGAAACTGAACCAAACCAAGTTTAATTTGGTTCAATTTAATTCAGGTCATAAATTTCGGTTCATTTAAATTAGAAACCCTAATTTTACCATTTCTCAAAATCCTATTCATAAATTAACTAATTAACATAAAGAATTCTATATTAGCAATTAACAAAACATTTAACAACAATTAACAAAAGAAAATTAAGAAATTAACTACAAGTTAATAAAATAAATTACTAACGGTTGATTAATGGGAAATTAGATAAAGATGAATAAATATTTGGTAATGGGGAAAGAAAAAAAGAAGAAGAAGATGTTTGGCAGTAGCAGAAGGAAAAAAGAAGAACAAAAAGAGGAAAAAAGACTGAAGAAGAAGAAAGTGATGTTTGGCAGCAGCGGAAAGAAAGAAGAAGAAAAAGAAAAAGAAAAAGAGAAGAAGAACTGAAGAAGAAGAAAAGAAAAAGAGAAGAAGAATTGAAGAAGAAGAAAAGAAGAAAAAGAAGAAGAAGATGTTTGGCAGGCAAGGAAGAAAGAAAAACAAGAAAAAGATAAGAAGAATTGAAGAAGAAGAAAAAGAAAAGGAATGATGATGATATTTGGCAATGGCAAAAAAAAAGAAGAAGAAGAACAAGTGGAAGAGAAGTCAGGTGGCGATTAAGAATGAGAAGTGTGTGTTTGAGAATTGTGATGCATTAGGATTAGGAAACAGTTTTTAAATTATTTGTTTTTATTATTTATTAGTTAACCCGATCGGGTTGATTATTTGATTCGGGTTCAACGCGAACAGAAATACAACCCGATCAGTTTTGAATTTAATACCTAAATGTGTTTCAAATTTCAACTCAAATTGAACCGAACCCAAATAAATTTAGGGTTCGGTTCGGTTCGATTCGGTTCGGTTTGGGTCAGCTCGATCTGAACACTCACCCTTACTGATTACACTTGAAATTTAATAAAAATTTCTTTGTGGACATTGTGTCTGGTGTTTGCTTTCCTTCTTTCTCTTGCTATATTGTTGTGCTCCTAATTAGTAAATAATTTAACACCTTATTAGCACGAGACTCCAACTACATGGAGAAGTATTATATCTTTCTTTACAAGATATTATTTGCATATTTATATGTTTTACTTTTATGTCTCTATTACAAGCCCTGTATTGTTTTAACTAGTTATGGCATGTAAAATGACTTTTTATGGAGATTACTGAATGGGAGAAAGTATTGTATCATAGCCACATCTTTACTAGAGGCGATTGAGAACGACCGAATAAACTGAAGCATCCAATGCTCCAATGATCCAGTTTGAACAAAACCATAACCATCTTTCAATACTAGAGATTTTATTCGAGAGGTATAAACTTACCAAACTTGATATGCTTTGAATTATTTATGTTCAATTTTCATAATTGTATTTTTAGCAAACAAAAAAAAAAATCACCTTGATGTGAGAATATTAAAATCCTTGGACATTGGATATTAAAATATACAATGAAAGAAAAATAAAAATGTATCCTCGAAAGATTGTGCTGTATATATGATGAAAATTTTCATTCATTTTATGATCTAAAAGAACTATTCTAAAATTGTGATATTATTCAACATCTTGTCCATGATGGACCAGGAAGTTTTAAAATTGTTATTTCATCATACATCATCTCCCTAAAGGAGGAAAATTTTTAAATATTTCTTGATAAATGATGAATTTTTTCCTTAAAAAAATTTGAAAGAAAATGACATAATATATGGAAAAGTCCAAGGATTGTATTATCATGGTGATTTATCTTATCTACTTGAAGCAATGAAAATTGAATATCCAAATGGGTAATTGTTTCATTGAAACAATTTAAAGGAAATATGCGACCATCAAAAGATCGACACAAAAGCTTATATATGATTTTCTTGTTTTTGTATGTATACAAGGAGAAAATCATTAAGTATATATAGAGAGAGAGAGAACATGTGATATGTATAAATGTTTTAAAACTCATTTATGCTCCTACAGTAGCAAATTAAGATTATCAATGTGTATATTGAAGCTACTGTTTCTCTTTATATATGAAAAAAAAAAATACATTAAGTTTTTGATGTAAATAATTGATCTCATCTTGCTAATGATATATTTTCATTCCTTCAAGTGAATATTTATATGGTAATTATGGGATTAGTGCTAGACACGCCATGACTAAAGTTATCAATATTACAATATATAAATATATATATGCCATATTGTCATGGCGTGTCTAGAATTTACGGGATTAGTTCTAGACATCTTGCTAATGATATATAACCAGGATTGTGTTTATGTGCAATAGGTAATGAAACCGATGCCTGTCATACATAAACACAATGTTGATTGTGCGCAATCAGCACTTATCCTACTGCATGTTCAACTTAGGCTATTGCGTATAATTTTTAGATATTTTTCTGAGGTCACAACTTAAGCTATATGTGTCCGTTTGGGCGTTACATACCGTTTCAAAATTTGCAACGAAATGAATCAAATCCAAAACTGCTTATGCCATTCTACCACATGGTTGAGCCATAAATTTGCCTAAACTTATAACTGTCGCACTATCGTACATAATCACAGTTTGGGCGAGATCCATATAAAATGTGCCACATATTCACATTATCATGTTTTGTAATGTGTAATTATTTTTTTATTTTTTAATTTTTTTAGGCTTAATGGATTCAATTATGCTTTAATTGTGTTACAACGATTGGTGGGATACGTTGTCAAATGACTATGTAGAGTAGGTGAATGCTAAGAATATAGTTTTTTAGTTGAAAAAGATTTTACGTTTGATCAATTTTTGACAAGAGTGTATAAGGTTTTGCAGATAAATCATAATAAATATAGTATCACGATAAAGACAATTTTAAAGTTTGGTAACACAATTTATAATGCATGTTCACTACCTAATGACACATTTAATGATAAAATAGTTAAGGTTGTGTTACATATAGCCGCTAATGTGGTTAGGTATGAACCCATCAGCTAATAGATTAACAGAAAATATTATGTGTGGTCTAGTACATTGTGCTAAATACATCAGAGCACTAATTGCATTTACATATGGTACTTTAGGACCAAGTATTTGTTCATCATCTTCTTTAAGAGGGAATGGATCCTTTTTTAGGATCAAGAGACCGAATTACCATTGGAGTACTCAATGGGTAAGCTTTATCCATATTGAAACATTTCAAAATTTTTTCAGTATAAGTTGACTGATGGATAAAAATACCATTAGGTCTGTGCTCAGTCTGCAGCCCGAGACAATACCTAATTTTTCCTAAATCTTTCATTTCAAATTCATTTTTTAAATATTCAGCGGTCTTTTAGAGCTCTTTAGGAGTTCCTATTAAATTCAAATCATCAACAAAAACTGCGACAATAGCAATTCCAGATTTTGATTGCTTGATAAAAACACATGGACAGATACGATCATTAAAGTATTCTATTTTTATCAAATATTCACTGAGGCGATTATACCACATGCATCCAGATTGTTTTAATCCATATAAAGAATTTTTTAGCTTTATTGAATACAAGCCACGATGTGATGATTGACAAGATTCTGGCATTTTAAATCTTTGAGGGATTTTCATATATATATCCATGTCAAGTGACCCATATAGATAAGCTGTTACCACATCCATAAGACACATATCAAGATTTTTTGATACATCCAAACCAATTAAAAACCGAAACATAATTGCACACATTACTGGGAGTATATCTCATCATAATCAATACAGGTCTTTGTGAGAAGCCTTGTGCAACAAGTCGTGCTTTATATCTTACAACTTCATCATTTTTATTACGTTTCCGTACAAATACCCATTTGCAACAGGTTTGACATCCTTAGGTGTTTGGACTACAGGTCCGAATACTTCACATTTGGCTAAAAAAAGTCAACTCTGCCTGGATTGCTTCTTTCCATTTAAGTCAATTATGCCTCGGTCTACATTCATTAATGGTTTGCGGATCATGATCATTTACAATGTCAGTAGCTACTGTAAACGCAAACACATCATTGATGATAATTTCTTTATCTCTAGTTACTTCAAGAGTTATATCTTGGGCATATGCCTCTTTAAGGGGTCCTTCAGGGTATGTGGTCTCATTAAAGACGAAACGTCTTTTCAAAATATTACCATGAGTATAATCCACAAAAATCTCACTATTTCTGGATTCATGTGCATTTTCAAGGCTTTGTTCCTCATAAAGAGTTTGTGTATTGTCCGGGTTTCTGGTCTTTTCAGAGACTAGTTGTTTTTATGAAACAATTTGTTCTTTTAAATCATCATTTACAGCAGAACCTTATTTAATCATTTTTCTTTTTCTTTGAACACTGTCTTTTGAACCAATTGGTTTACCACGCTTCTGGCGTGCCATAGATAATTCCTCAGCTGCACTTTTCATTAGCAGCTGGTATATATGATTTGGTTACTTTTACTGCATCTGTAAATGCATCTGGCAATTATTCTGTAATTTGCTGCAAATAAACTATCCTTCATACTTCATTTTCATTCTGAGATGTGCGTGGATTTAAATGAGTAGATGAGTCACTTTCCATTAAGGATCATGCCTAACCTCATGGACCTTTTTTCTTTCTCCCAATGGAGGAAAATTTGTCTCATCAAAATGACAATCCATAAATCGTGCGGTAAATACATCACCTGTCAATGGTTCAAGATATCTGATAACAGATGGTGAGTCAAATCCCACATAAATTCCCAAACGTCGTTGGGGTCTCATTTTAGTACGTTGTGGGGGCGTAATTGACACTTGTACTGCGCAACCGAAAATGCGTAAATGGGATAAATCTGGTTAATGTCTCAATACCAATTGCAATGAAGAATATTTATGATAAGCAGTAGGCCTCAAGCGGATTAATGTCGCAGCATGCAAAATAGCATGTCCCTATGTCGAAATAGGTAATTGACTTCGTAATAATAAAGTTCTGGCAATTACCTAAAGACGTTTGGTAAAAGATTCTACTAATCCATTATGAGTATGTACATGTGGTATTGGGTGTTCTACGTCAATCCCAACTGTCATGCAGTAATCATTAAATATTTTAGAAGTAAACTCACCAGCATTATCTAGACGTATGATCTTGATTGGATAATCTGAAAATTGTGCATGTAACCTGATTATCTGCACAAGCAATCTTGCAAATGTAATGTTACGTGTAGATAATAAACAAACATGTGCCCATCGTGTATATGCATCAATCAAAACCATAAAATAACGAAATAGTCCACTTGGGGTGAATAGGCCCACAGATATCTCCTTGAATCATTTGTAAAAATGATAGAGATTCAGAATTAATTTTATTTGGTGATGGTCTAAATACCAATTTTCCTTGTGAACAAGCAGTGCAACTATTCTCATTTGATAATAAAATTTTTAAATCTTTCAATGGATGTCCATGAGAATTTTCAATAATTCTACGCATCATTGTTGATCCGGGGTGACCAAGGCGGTCATGCCAAAGTATAAAAGATTTTGGATCATATAACTTATCTTTTATGATTGTGTAACTTTCCATTGATTTTATCATCGTATAATATAAGCCAAATGAGAAAGCTGGAAGCTTTTCTATTATCTCTTTCTTTCTAGACATGTTAGAAGTAATGTGTAGATATTCTACATTATTCTCTCCATTGTTTCTATATGAAAATTATTACATCGAATGTCTTTAAAACGAAGTAAATTTCTTTTTAATTTAGGTGAATACAGAGCATTATGAATATCCAATTTTATACCTTTTGCTAATATGATCATTGCTCTTCCAGTACCTTCAATAAGATCTACTGGACCTGATATTGTATTCACATTTGTCTTAATTAGATTTAGATTTAAAAAATACCTCTTGTTTCGAAGAATCATATGTGTAGTTGCACAATTAGCCAAACATATTTCTCCATCAAACATTTTATTGAAATCTATATCCTTAAACAAAAGTAAAAAAGGGAAATACATATTAGACAACACGAAAAATAAAAATTACATGAACAAACATAAAGCATAAATAGATTTTTAAATAGGATGAATATTTCCATCACCAATCAAGTGATCAATTTTTCCATCCTTGTCTTTAAAGAAGTCTGAAACATCAAGATGTGTAACATCCACTGGATCCGAGTCATCAACATAGTTTATTTCAATATTCTTTCTTTTTTTATTTTAGGGATGCCTGAAACATATCCACACGATGTCTGGGAGTACAATATTATCTCAAAAAATGACCAGACGTTCCACATTTTCTTGAGTATTATGTTGGTCCTCATTTTTTTCCTTTTTGTCGTTTTTATATCCACCATGAGGTCGGCAATAATAATTCTTATTATGTCCTCAGTCTCGATAATAACCACGACCGCGACTATGTCTACGACCACGGTTATGCCCACGGCCACGCCCATTTTCATAATTGTCTTCACGATCGTGTGAGACACCATTTGCTTCAAAAATTGGTTTTGTACCAGCAGGATGGGCTTGATGATTTTTCATTAATAATTCATTATTCTTTTCTGGCACAAGAAGGCATGCAATCAAGTCAGAATATTTTGTATACTGACGAGCTCTATATTGCTGTTGTAAAACCATGTTGGAAGCATGAAATGTTGTAAATAATATTTTCTAACATATAGTCATCAGTAATATTTTCTCCACACAATTTTAACTGTGAAGTAATTATGTATAGTACAGAATTATATTCATGTACTGACTTAAAGTCTTGTAGCCTGAGGGCATTCCATTCACTACGAGCATTGGGAAGAATGACTGACCTTAAATGACCATATATTTCGTACAAACTGCTCCACAGGATAGATGGATCCTTTACAGTGAAATATTCCATTTTAAGTGCTTGGTGGAGATGATGTCGTAGAAAAATCATGGTCTTGGCTCGATCTTTAGTGGATAAGTCATTATTATTTTTTATTGTGTTACTCAAACCCATAGCATCAAGATGAATTTCGGTATCTAGGATCCAGGATAAATAATTCTCGCCTGATATATCCAAAGCGTTAAACTCCAATTTTGTCAATTGAGACATTATCACAAACAAATAAAAAGAGATTAGTATAATAAATATTTAAAAAGTGTAAATAATAAGTATTACTTATAACAAAAATTTTAAATAAATACGTAGAAAATAAAAGAGTAAATGAATATAATACTTCCTGTACCAGAGCGAACTTCGTGCTGGTAACGTGTTATAAATTTGGAGGTAATGGTTGTTATAATTTAAAGAGATTGTATGTAAGCAATGATGATAACTAAGTAAAGAATACTTAAATGAAGATTGAAGAAACAAGCAAAATGCCTTGAGCAAGAAAATGAAAATTACGCATATTCATTAGCAAAAGGAAGAGTAACATTTATAATTATTAGTGGGTGGAGCATTTAAGATTGTTAATTATAAACAAAGGATAATGGGGAGAGCACCATTTGGTGGGGAGAGCACCATTTGGTGGAATTCACCGTGATTTACAACACTAAGTAATCTATAAAAAAGTAAATTACAATTTTCTTAAGCTAATTAGAGAGGCGTTACATTAGGTTCAAGAACCAAATAATTGGGCTGACATAAAAAAAATTGGAGAAGTAAAATGAAATTACGAGGCCATGGGTTTTGGATTTTGGTAGTGTCATGCAGCAGCAGCAGCGGTTAAAGCAAATGGAATAATGTTGTTGTGCAGCAGCTGCAGCGGTAACTTTCTGAGTTCAATTGTTTCTCCAAAATTAAGACAACGCCTAATCAGAGTCTCTGAGTCTCAACTTCATCATCATCAGCAGCATAAAATCAAAATGGAAAGAAAAGAGAGCGGTAATGATAGTGATGCTTTCGGTTTCAAATTCCTCACCAAAACCCCATACGCTTCTCCTCCTTGGGCTTCTCATCTCACCCCCATCCCTTCTCACGTCTTCTCTCTTGGCCACGTAGGTTTCAATTGCAATTATATTTTGTGTATCATATAATTTTTCTTTCTTTTTCTTTTCTTTTCTTTTTTTTTTTTTTTATTAATCAAAGTAAATTTGCTTTCAGTTTCCAACTCCAATTCACAAATGGAACCTCCCTAGTTTGCCCCATAATACTGAGGTCTGGCTCAAGGTAATTTCCACTTCCAATCTTAGTTTATGTTTGCGGTTGTGGTATTGTTTCTGTGCAGGCCAGTTTAGTTTAGTTGGTAAAATCTCTTCTGGGTTCAAATCCGGATCACCCATGTGAGGGAGAAGATTTAATTTCCTATTGTAAATAAATAAATAAAGCATTGGGCTGTTGTTGCTTTTAATCCATAACTGTTGTGGAATGTAACCATTGGCTGTAAAGTTTACCACATCTCCTTAAGTTCTAAACCAAGATCTTGAGTCACTTGTATCTAATTTACACGCACTCATGATACGCCCAGAGAAGTGATCGCCATAAGCTACCTTTATAATGCTTGGTTCACTCCTTTGCCTAGATGAATTACGCTTTGCTATTTTGAATTTGGCCATATACCTGACACAAGTTAGAAATTGATATATTACACAATTAGATGTAATAACTTCATAACATTAACAAGAACATTAAAAAAGAAAAAAACTAGAATTTGGTGGGATAGCGTATAAGCAACGACAGGCACAATGTCACACCAAATGTCGTACAATTTCACAGCTCAAACACACAACACAATTTGACAAACAGCCCGCGTACTTTTAAACAATTTGTGTACAAAAACTATGCACAAACTACCTAAGAGCATTTCATCAAACACCTAATGTGCAATAAGGGTAGCTTATCATTTTAACCAAATTTCTTTTGATTATATTCCTTAATAACCTATAATCATCTACAATGCCATTCAAATTCATTCAAATCAGTAAAATATGAGAAAGTTAGTTTACCTGGGGTTTGGACTCTTTTCAATTCGTATTCGGGTGGATTCAAGTTTCCCGTCACCTTTGTCGTCGGCTATCACCGTCTTTTGTCACTGTCGTTGTTGATGTTGATGATTCAAGAGAAAAGACTTGCTTCGATTTTCTAAGGGAGAGAGTCTCAGTCATGCGCAAATGAGGAGTGTGATTTGGTCCAAAATAATTTTGTTTGGCTAGTTTTGACATAAAAAAAATTAGAGAGGTTATATTAAAAAAAAATAAAGTTTTAAGGTTATTTTTATAAATTTCTTCTAAATTTTAAGGGAATTGAAAGTATAACACATAACTGGAGACACGTTTGGGGGGGTTAAAAAAAACTTCAAACGATGACAGAAAGTTTGTTGCATTGCTCCACAAATTTATTATTTATTTTTACAGGTAAAATGGTGCCATGTCCCGTTCGTACATTCTTAAATTGGTTTTATGTTCTACACAATTTTACATCATACAAGGATTCGTTGATGAAATCGGATCACAAATCTTAAAGAGTTATTGATCATAAATACGAATCATAAATCTAAGTGCAGTTCCTCCCTAGCATCAGATGAGGTCTTCAAATTTAAAGAACTCACAGATGGCTTGCTGAAAAATCTTGACAGGATGAGCCGTGCTACATTCTCAGCAGCAACTGCACTTGTCTCCATGGTACTAGCTGCGTTCTCAAAAGCATTCACATAGTACAAATGCCGGCCATCTAAAATGAATGGTGCAAATACCTCTGGAGCTTTGTAATGAGGGTAAGCGCCCCAGTTTATACGAATTGTCTCCTTCCTCACACTACAAAGAAACAAAATATACAGGAATCAGAAACCAATTGTTGAATGATTTTTGGATCAGTATTGCTAAATCTAGCACCAAATTCACTTTTGCATCGATGATTCTTCAAGGTATCAAGAAGTGTCTACTGCTCCTCAAATTACTATTTACTAAGCTACTTTGATACTTAAAAAGAATAGCCACTCGACAGAATCTCTTAACAGGGGCATCATGGTCTATAAAATCTTGCTAAATAAATGATTGTTACCAACTTGACGAAAATATTACCTGAAGATGTCATCTAATAATGTATCTGCCATTGGTTTACGAGAGAATATCTTGTAAGTGAAATCATTCTCATCATGTTGCTTCAGAACTGAAATGCATGTAAATGGCAGGTCAGGATCCTCTATTGTGGCAACCAGTTCTGGAATTTTTGAAACACCATCCAGGCCAAAATATGCCTTAAGAAAAGGAAAACATGAATTATTTAGATGGGGCAAACATAAAACAACCTATCAGTTAACTATAGAAGAGTCCCTGTAAGAATATGGAGTTAGAATATGTAACTCACGGGATTTAAAGCACCCCTAACAAAAGTAGCATGTGTGTGCTGTAGTTTCCTCTCTGGAATAGAAATTGGAGGACTGAAATGAAGATTCAATTCATCCAGTGGTGTAGCAAGCACAGCGATCTGACACGCGTAACTGTTTCCTTTCGTTGAGTTAAGCTCATAGTATTCTCCGAGGTATGAGATAGATTCTATTTCTTCATGGAGGTGCAACCCGACGTCAGAACAATTAATTAGTCCAGCAGCCATCTGCCAGTTTCCTCCTTCCACAGCCCATAATCCTCCTCCGGATCCTGCCAAGGAAACAGCACCGGCAAGTCCACTGATACTGAGACTTTGGCCATAATTGATTCTAGTGATAATCTGCACATGCCAAAAGAAATTGAATTTCACAAATTTAAAAAAAGTATGAGATATTTAACTGACCTAAAAGACACATTCAAATGAGACACTAAGAATGTTTCAACCAATTTTGAATTCATTCTTAAAATTTCTACTTTGTAGACATAAGTGCATGATAGTCATTTTCAATATCATATCCAGCACACAAGAATTACTAGAAAATTAGAGGTTTAGCAAAGCTACAGATCAGTCAAGGAACAACAGCAATTGCACTAAGACAAATAAACGTGCAAGGCAGCCTCTGCTCAAACTTAAGGCATGAAAAAAGCTACAATGAAACAAGATAAGCATGTATAGAGACCAGTCATATTCGTTTATCCAAAAGAGGCTACAGATTACATCACAGGACATTTACCTTAACTTCCCACTGTTTTACCTTAACTTCCCACTGAGGCAATTGATTCAAAGTTCAAGGTACAGCAGCTTAGGGACTTTACCAAGGCTGGACAGAAAATTCACTTGATGTTTAATTTAGACAAAGTAGTTTGCTCAAATACAAAGCATTAAAGCATTTCCAACCTGTTGTGCATCATTTCCTTTCAAGATCTCTACGCAAATGAGGAAAGACATCTCTAAAACAAATTATTGGTGATGGAGAATACTACACACAGTCAGAAGTGTCCAATATGGTGCGTTCAAAGCTTCTCACATGTCAATAATAGACCCCATATCATGTGTTTGGCATGCAAAGCATATTACAGTGGAAAACCCAGAGGGGCACATGTACTCAAAATAATAATCCATGCCACATCATTCTGTAACCTCAAAATAAGACTAGAGAAAGCTAATTATTCTGGGATATATATATATATATATATATATCAGAGCTTACTAGGTGTAAATTAAACCAATGATAAGTTTGTTATCTCCATCCATGCTTCAAGCCCTGGATGTGACATATAATCAGCCATTTATGTCACTTATAGACTCAAGTAATACATATATTCCAGTCTTAATACTATTGGCTGCAATGCAAAGGCCCTTCATGGTTAGAAGGAGATATCGATTCATGTAGTATGAAAATGCCACTTCAATCCGATAACATTGGATAAGGTTGATTTAACTTTCTCTTGCTGACCAAGAACACTTACATAAAGTAAATTCATATCTGACTTCACTATACCACCCAAGTCGTTTTAAGGCCTCGCGGCCCCATATGTTACTCTTTTCTTTCTTGACTTCAACACTCAGTAATTCAGCTATCACGTTTTTGGTTATACTTCTCTAAACTACCATATATGCAATAGAGAGATTCATGATTATGCTTCTCTGTTGAAGTTGTTAGACAATTTTGATGTGGAGGAAATAACGAAAAGAAAAAGGAACGTAGAGTTTGGAGAAATTAGGACATCACTCTTGCAAATCTTATCTTGCTTGCTGATCGATGATGTCTCCGTGGCTGATTTTTTACCTTCCAAAACAATCTGGAAGACTAGTATTCCCCCTAAAATTCAAGGGAAATTAAATACTGGAGAAGTGATTCAAAGAAAATTCCCTAATATGTGTCTATTCCCTTTTTGGTGTGTGATGTACAAAACAAGTACAGAAACTTATAATCACCTTTCTCTTCATAGTTTGTAGCCTCTAAGTTGTAGAATAAGTTGTGCAAAGAGGCTAATACTTTTTGGGTAATCCCGAGTTCTTGTGACTCTATTCCAATGGAGAATTTCTTTGCTTTTCATAAAAGAAAAAAGAGCAAAACTCTTTGGAATTGTGCCGTGGCAGCTCTGTTTTGGGTAACATGGCAGGAAAGAAATCTTCGTATTTTGAAGGGAAAAATGCGGATAATATTGAAGAATTGAGGGATAGAGTCTGTCTTCAGCTTCACTTTGGGCTTCAGTTTGTAAGCAGTTCAAAGATTCATCTTTTTTCTTCATTCATCTAAGCTGGGTGGGGGTTTTGATATAGGTGTCTAGGCTGGTCTAGCCTTGTAGTGGAGTGATTGGATATACTTTTGAATAGGACACAAAAGTTTTATTGTTTTGCTTTCCTAATGGACGGCTGATCCAAATTCTGTATTGACTCTTCATCATCAATAGAAAAGTGTCCTTTGTGGAAAAAAAAATACCATCTTTAATGATTCAATGCTTTGCAGATGGTACCAAAAGCAATCATAGTTAAATCCTCATCGTCAGGTATTATAACCAATCCACTCTCTCAGAAGACAACTCCAATATATTCTATGTTAAATTACCACTCGACCTACAAGTTAAAGCTTGAGCACTAACAAATTAAATTCACCTCATCACCTCTTGGTCAACCTGGCTCTGATACCATGTTATAGAATAGTATTAAGCTCCAATATCTTACAATTTCCAAGATCTAGCTAACAGCTAACTTCATTTCTCAAAAACAAAAGTAGTAATAGTTTTTTTCTGCAAAAACATAAGAAAGAAAAAGCAAAAGTTACCCGGAAAACTTACAGTGACAAGCTCCTGCATCAACAACGGAGACAACCGAGCATCAATCAACTCTTCTTCCAAACTCCTCGCAGTGAGATTGAACAAACCAGCCCATTTAAGCATCGCATCAACACTCTCAAAAACAGGCCTTGTTTCAAAGCTTTCATAATACTTCAAGAACTTATCAACAGCACTCTCCGTAAAACTCTCCATCCTCAAGAGCGACAGCCCATATCGCAACACCATCAGCACCGAATTCGCAAGCGACACAATCTTCTGCACAAACGGCGCCGTAGAGCTGACGCTGATCGTCTTGAACACAAACTTGCTCCCATCCCAAATCCCAAACGCGGTCGAATCCTCGGACGAAGGAGGGTCTTTGGGTTTCAAGTTGAGCAGTTTGGTGAAGTTGACCGTGTAGTAATTCTTCGGGTGGAGAATCGACGCGCCTGCCTCGAAGGTCTGGCCAGAGATGGTTACCGTGGCCATGCGGCCTCCGACGACGCCGTTTCGCTCGAACATGAGGATCTGGGGGTGCTGGTTTTTGGAGGAGTATTGACGGAGGAAATGGGCCAGCGATGAGCCGCCAATGCCGCTGCCGATTATGCATATGGTGGGTTCTTGTTGGACTGTTGGTTGCGGTGAAAATATCAGCAGAATCAAGAGAGAGAGTGTTTGCATTTTCGTCTTTGACAACATGTTGCCGTTCCTGCTGCTCTGTTAAGTTTCTTTCTCCTTCAAGTCTCAACTAATCTCTCGTATCCACTTCTCCAGTTCTCAGATTGACTATAGATATTTGAATGAAGTTAATGGGATAATAATAGTTAGGTCCCCGTAAAGATATAATATTGTTTTTCATGCGTCACTATTGCTGCATAAGTTTTACCATTTTGACGCTTCATAAATTTTTAGTAGTACATTAAGAAATTAAACGTAGTTTGTACTTGCGGTCATTTGAATACTGCATAAAGGCATGATTATGCATAAATTTTAGAGTTTAATTACACTGAGCTACAAAAAAATTACAAAAAAAAAAGTACAGGTACTGATGTTTTCACCATATTTATTTTGTAACAACACCCTAATCATAAATACACCCCACAAAAAATTGTAAATTAAATCATTTTAGAAAAAAAGGCATTTATACTCTAAGATTTAAGAAAATATAGTGATTAAAATATTGACATTAAAATCTTTAATAAATAAAAGTATTATATAAATAATGTAATCAATTTAGTAGTGAAAATATTAAAATATTTTAGTATGTAAATTATAATACTTATTTTATAATATATGTTTATTTATTGTAGAGATTTTAAACTAATATTTGCATTAAATACATTTTACAAATAAAAAAATCTCACGTACTAATAATCTTAAAATTATTGTTTTATGTAATGCCCAAAATAATTTAAATTTTTAATATAGCTATTTTAATATTATGTTTCTATTTTATAAATTTACTTCAATATAATAAAATATAACAAATAGATTGTAAAATACTAAAATATTTTTAAATATTGAAATTATTTTAATACATATATATATATATTACATTTATTTTACTATTATATTTCTATTTATTATAAAATATTAGTCAATTTTTTGAAACAATAAAGGACAGAAACATTATGATCAAAAGAAAATCTTGATATTCTTTAAAAAATTAGGGGTCTTTATTTTTAAATATTGAAATTATTTTAATACATATATATATATATATATATTACATTTATTTTACTATTATATTTCTATTTATTATAAAATATTAATCAATTTTTTAAAACAATAAAGGATAAAAACATTATGATAAAAAAAAATCTTGATATTCTTTAAAAAATTAGGGGTCTTAGTAATGATTTCCTTAAACTTTCTCAAACTTTAGAGTGTAGACTTTCTTTTCCCATTATTTTATAAATAAACCCCCACTTATGATCAAACTACCTTCACATCAACATTTTTTTTCTATCTTCTCTCTTCCGTCACCCAAACATGCTTCCAGGCTTTAAAAGGAAGCCAACCACACAAAACTACAAATGGGAGCGATTGGCCACCATCATCATGAAGAAAATTGCAGCTATCGTTCGAGTTTTGGCGCAAAAAAAATGAATTGTTGAAGTCTTTTTCTCATAATTTTGCTACTATATATATTATTATTTACCGACAAACTAGTTGAACTTGGAGGTGACTATTTTGGTTACATTTTTTAACTAATTTTTCATTAGGTGACATAATTCTTGTATACCCATTAGGCAATTTTATATTTCATTCATCAATTATAACAACATGGAATAGGTTGCTAATGCTTTTGATCGTTCTGTTTTAGTTAAGGAAAATCAATGGTTTAAAATAAAAATAAGAATGCACACATGAATATGTTGGAGAAGGTCAATTGTGGCGCTCAAACTGAAATCAACAATAAAGATTTTAGTTTGATAAAATTAGGGAAAGGCCTCAGTCAACAAAATAGAACGAGATTGAAAATGTGAATGAAGCACAATATATAAAAGGAAAATTTATAACAGTAAAAAAATTTAATAATTGGGGTGGAATTATATAAATAGTGGAGGGAAAATATCCTCATCCAAAAGTATTCTAAGAGAATTTTAGAAATGAAATTTTATCCATTTCAATTTAGTTTTTAGTGAGATGAGGATATTTTCTCCCGATAATTTGCATATACCCTCCTCATTTCAACAGAAATCATAGAAAACTCATATTATTTCCTCAAAAATCAAATAAAAAACTAAGATAATTAATTAAATTATTTTTTTCACTTTTGTGTCTTAACCATCTTTGCCTAGTAAGATTGCTATTTATTTTTTTTAACCATTTTACCAATATAATACAGGATAATTAAATTGCCCAACAAAATTATATTTTGCCATATTAATTTAGGTATTTAGTTTTGTAATTTATAATATAATGATTTGATTGATACCAAATAATTTTTCAATACCCTTACACCTAATAGCATAAATTTGGCAGTTGCAATTTTCATGAGATATTATGTCACAAAGATGTTTTATCAGCTTAATATTGATGATTGATAATCAAATCAGAATTTTGAGGAAAAATAAAATATAATGTTAAAGTCAAAAAAAATTTCTATATATTTTGTTACTTTTATCTCATAAGTTTTAATGTTAAAGACACCTTAGATATGCAAAAAAAAAAAAAAGTCGAGAAATAATAAGTCACAAAAACAAGAAATTAATGAGGATTAAATTAGTTATTTGTCTGAATTTCTTTCTTTTTTGAAACTATTAAAAATAATTAAAATTTTTCGTGCTTATATTTTTTTAATGTGAGGTAAGTTTACAAAGTTTAAATAGAGAAATATCATCAGCTTTTTCGTGCAATTGGCCTTTTATCTGTTACATATTTTCTAATACTACTAAAAGTTATTGTTTCACCCTATGGTCTCTCTTGTTGGGCTCCTCAATTTTATAAATTTTATGTTATTATTCTACTTAAGATTATTGTTTCTCTATTATGGATAGGGTGGCAATTTGGATCAGCATTTGTTTATTCGATTCAATTTGAGTAAAATTAAATGGGTTTGTGTTTGAAAAAATTAATTCATTTAATAAATGAGTGAATTTGATTTCATTCACTACATAAATGAATCGAATATGGGTTTTAGATGAATGATTTATTTATTCGTTTAGAATTCATTTAATAAAAGATTCATAACTGAATCAAATATGAGTCTATTCATTTATTATCTATTTAATTAAATTACTTATTTACCATTAATTTTTTATGCACAAATTTAAAAATTTGGAGGATAGTTTCATAATTATAAGCTATAATAACAAGAGAAAAATAAATATTTCTGCATAAACGAATTGTAAATGAATCATAATTTAATTCGATTTGATTCATTTACTTTTGAAAAGCAACAAATTAAACGCCCATTTGTTTAATAAATAGATCAAATTCAAATCCTAAATTTGTGATTCGTTTAGTAAATGAATTGAGTTCAAATCCATTGAATTTTCATCCAATTCATTCGCGACTCAATTTGAGTTCGATTTGGTTATTCGTTTTGCCATCCTTATTATATTATGGTGTAAAATATTTTTAACTTTTATTTAATTATAAAATAAACAACATGCTCACTCAAAGAACATGTTCACTCAAATTAAACGTCAATAAATTGATTACTAACACTTCTAAATTAAATTAATACTTAAACTTACCTACTCTAACATTACATCACTCACTTTTTTAATTGTCCACTAGGAACATGCTTAAATTGTCACATACTATTGACTCTAAAATATTAGAAGCATAGTGCATCAAACGTGAAATTGCTCATTATCACACAAAAAGCACAAACAATGAAAAAAAAAACAAATTCATTGTGAAAAAATACATTAGTCACATGATATTTAGCATTTTAGAGACTCAAAACTCGTAATTTTTTTTTTTTGTCATGATCAAACAACTAAATTAGAAGAAAGAAAAAATGTCTCGAGAAGTGTTTATACGCTATTATGATCAAGAAAAAACAATTGAAGAAAAAAGAATTATTGAAAGATATCATGAACACCATGTCCTTCACTAGCAACAACTAAAGAATCAAAAAACACAAGAGGTTGAGAAATAGCAACATTTTTTGGTCGCAAGTAGAGATAGAAGACTGCTGGGTGAAGCAAACCTTAAGCAAAAGCATCTAAAGTTAATTGAATATCAAAAAATCCCTATTGCTAATATGAATGAAGTAAAGGTAGTAGTGAATTTTAAGAATTATCATACAAATCGAAATTACAGCATCGCTGTTCTTAAAACTTTAGATGAAAATGCATGGATTGGTCTGAAAAATACATTCCATTAAAAGTTTCCCAGCAAAAATTTAGAAAAAGACAATGAAGAGAAGGACATTGCTGCTGGAGGTGCCTAGGATCACAATGATCATAGGTTAGCTATCTAATCAAGTGTTCTAATTTGATTGTGTTTTGTTTTTAACTTTTAATGTTAATTTTAGTTTTATGTAAAGGAGGTGATATATTTACTACCTATTTCTGTCTAAAGAGTTATCTCTTTAGGATTATCATATATTATTAGGTAAAATGCTTTTAATTTTTACTTGATTATAAAAATAAACAACATGCTCACTTAAACGACATGTTCACTCAAAGTGAATATTAATAAATTAATCACTAACAATTCTAAATTATTAAATATGTAAATTTTCCTACTTCAACGTAACGTTACTCATTTTTCAATTAACTACTAGAAATATATTTACGTTGTCATGTGTTATCAACTCTAAACAACTAAAAGTATTATGTATGAAACTGCACATTATCACAAATAAGCATAAAAACAACGAGAAAAATGTTGAATTTTTTAATCTAGTATTATTAGATTTGCTAGCTGGGGTGCTGTCTCTTGGAAGAGTGTTAAACAATCTCTTCTATCCTTTTCCACGATGGCAAAAGAGTTCACAGAATGTTACGAGGCATCCAATCATGGAATATGGTTATGAAATTTTGTCATGGGGCTGCGTATGGTAGATGGTGTTGATAGACTACTCAGATTATTTTGTGACAATAAGTCACAATTCTGTATTCTAATAACAACAGGAGCTCTACAAAGTCCAAGTATATAGACATTAAGTTTCTCGTTGTTAAAGAAAGAGTTCAGAGTGAATAGTTGTCTATTGAGTACGTCGGTACAAATTTCATTATTGTGGATCCGCTTACTAAGGGATTTGCACCCAAAATATTTCACGAGCATGTTGCTCACATAGGTGTCCTGTCATTAAAGAATATTCAGTTTTAGTGGGAGTTTGTGATTTAGATGCTCTTATATTATAGACATTTTCAGTTATTTCAGTTTATAGATATTTATGGTTATTTTCTGCAGAAATAAAGTTTAGTTTATTCACACTCTAATTTTGGTATGGTTTGATCTCACAAAGATTTAAGGTGGACTAGTTGGACATAGGCATGTTAAGATCACATTCCATGAAATTTTCATACTACACTTTCATATCATGATCATGTCATTCAGTTGTATTGACATAGTAACCATTGATGGGTCAAGTTACGATAGTTGTAATGAAGACTGCTTTGATCCTACCTTGTAAAATAACACAAAACCCCTTAAGCACAAGCACATTATATGAAGTCTCCTACTAAATAATATATTTAGTCTTTTAACCCAAATAGCTAGTTATCTTACTTATTAATTCAGTAACGGTGCAGTTAATTAAATGAGTTAACTCAGGGATTATATGGGTACATACAATAGTGGCTACAATAATAAGGCTTGTAATTAAACTAGCCCAATTATTTAATTCCAAATCTACTCCACTAAAAGATTGGAACTGACCTTCATAATTGTATGCTATCCAAGATAGTGTTCTCAAATAATAATTCAACCCATGCCACTTTGATTTCTTTACTGCACAATCCTTTGTACCACATCGTTAATTAAATTGATATCTCAACTGTGCAATCAATTTAATTATATCTTGTTCCTTGATACTCACTGGTTTTCTCTAATGATCATTTTCAATATATTAAATATGTTGACACACTCTGGCCAGAGAATTCTATGATCAAGTGCTGAAAACCCATCAAGAGATGTGTTGTACAAATTTTATATTGTACAAACCCATCAAGAGATGTCTTGATGTGTTGTACAAACCCATCAAGAGATGTGTTGTACAAATTCTATATTGTTAATCTATAACTCTAATACTCATAATTACTTCCACCAAGATACTGGATAATCTTGTCGTGCCCATTGATAACTCAATTGGAATAATAATTACAATCATGAAATTATAACTAACTCAAGATTAAGCTTATAACAAAATCAATGCCTATGAAATTTAATAAGTCTGACAGTTATTACAAAATTAATTAAGTCTCATTGCGATCCTGTTCAATGTAGTCGCACTACATCAATAAATTTATACATGATTAAGAGAAATCATTTAATTAATTTATTATAGTCTATACCTAAATAAAGTGCCTAACTTTATTTATCAACTGCGAATTAAATTTATTTAATCATAAGATAACTTATATTTATGTCTTCTGTGAATTCACATGGTAATCACATAAATACATATAACATGATTAAATGGACTTTACTCAAAATATTAATGCAACTAAGATACTTGAATAAAACACCTTATTTATTTTATTAATCAAAAAAATTATTTATTATAATTAAATAAACACATATACTTTTAAAAAGCATATTTTCCCAACACATATCATAGAGTATTAAAATTTAAAAATGGTTCAAAGCGTTAAAAACAATTTTGATAAGAAACCAAGTATCACTCTGTCATTTTATTAAAAGTATTATAACTACAATCTATAAATTAGGTGATTGTATTAAAAATTTAAATTTATTTTGTTGTTCTGTCAATTGAGATAATTTGTATGATAGAAATTTTTTAATGAGAGTTCTCACACTTTTAATAAAATATGGAAACACTTGTATATTATATGGTGTTAAGTAATATATTTTAATAAAGTGTGAAAACTCTCGCTAGATTGTGATTCATCTACATGATATCATTAATACATAAGATATTGCCTGAATATGTTTGTGGGAATTTTTTTTTTCCAAGCATACTGTATATTTCTTCCTCTTCTTGTTTTAATGTTGTGTATGAATTTTATCATTTTAAACGTTATTAAACTTAATAAAACTCTATTTGAGATTGCGGTTTGAAATGCTAAAAGGTTATTAATTACTTGACAAAACACGATTACATCCTATTTTTCCTTGACAGAATGTGTATGAATGATTTAATGTCATGTTCATTTGATAATTGGCGCTTTTAAAATATATCATTAAAAAGTACACCAAGTTTGAATAGGTCCGCACATTGTTTAGGCAGGAAGCTTGATTTTCAAATTAGATTATTTAATTTATTCTTCCTGTTGGCTTGCTTGACCCAAGTTTTTTTTTTTTTTTTGAGAGAGCTTGACCCAAGTTTTTACTTGGTCTGCTCTCTACTCCATTATTGGTCTGAATGTGTATTATAATAATAATAATAATTTTGAGGTTTGATTACCCAAATTGAATCATCAACGTTTCAACTGACACTTGAAATTAATAATTGCCATATTAGAGTATTCTTAATTGGACCACAAATGGCATATGATGTTTGCATATGCATGCATCCAGCACACGCGTATAACATAGAAAATGTAACATTATCTTAATAGGGTTAGTAAAATGAGTGTTTAAAATATAATTCCTCTGATTCCTAAAAATCTAATTCGTAAAAATATGATATATGGATTGATAGATTGGATTGAATTAAAAATTTAGAAATTTACAGATGATGAATTGGATACGTATTTATTTTTATAAATCCACAAAAATCTACGAATTCATAAAAAAAAATAATAAAACTTGTAAATATAACATTAATACTGACTAGTAAATTAATATATAGTTATATTAAAATCATATTATATCTTATTTGTAATATAAAATATAAAAAATGAGTAAATAAAAAAATATAACTTCCTAAACAATAAATTTTCATATACTAATCTAAACAAATGAGATTTTTTTCTTGTTTGAGTATTATATTTTGAAACTTTAAACGTATTTTCTATCTTTATTTAAACAATTAATTTATTTAAATCTTATGTAATTTTGAATTTGATCGGTAGTAAAATTATTTTTATATTATTTTTTATTTTGTTAGTTCGTGGATTGAACATAATTAAAAATTTTTATTTTGCAAATCAATCCGCAAAATAATGAATTGGATATGAATTGAGTCAAATTCGCATTCGATAAACAAATGTGTGGATTGAATTTGAATTGAATTTTACCAATCTGTGAATTGGATTGGATTAAAAATTTATAATCCATAAAATTATGGATCAGATATGAATTGATGTTCAATCCAAAAAATCTGATCTGTGAACACTCCTAGTAAAATTTCTCGGCATATCTCTTATATTGGGCCGGGCCAATTTTTTTGGGCCAAACCTGAAAAATCTAAACTTATGTGTTATAGTTAAAAAAATTTATTATATCCTACAAATTTATAAATTACAAAATTTATTCTATTTTTATTAGAATAGGCTTTAAAAGTCGAGTTAAAAGGATTTAAAATTTAAAATATAAGTTATAAGTGAGTTAAATAAAAATTAAAAGATATGTTCTAATTAAAATAAAATGGGAAAACAATGTCTACTGTCTACATTTTAAGATTTAGAGAAATAGTCACACACACCCACAAGTACCATTATACCTTTTACCTCTATTATTCCAAAAAATATAACTTTAAATTTTTTTATAAATACAAATATTATATAAAATAATATAAACTATGCAACAAACTAACAATATTAATTTTTTTAAATATTTTAATAAAGTTGAAAATGTAAATTATTATATTTATTTTAATATATATTTTTATTTATTGTAAAATTTTAAATAAATATTATTATCTATTTTTTCAAACTTTGAGAATGTAAATATCTTTTTTTAAAATATAATTTATTTTTTTAATTTTTTTGGACATTTATTAGACTTTCACACCGGATTCGGGTTTCTTAAGTAAAATTTGAGTCTGACCCAGAGCACCCGTACTCGGGCCAGCGAGCTTTTTCTGTTATCCCCAGAAAAACTGTTTTTGAGTAACTGACGCTTGACATTTTTACGTATTCATCAACTCATTACACATCCTGCAAAATGCCAAAGTGACTGGTCCGTGTAATTTCGAATGGCAACTAACAATTTTAATTTTGGTCTCCTCTAGTGACTATATTTCTACAATTTAGTGGCCAAAATACTCTTTGTGTTCATTATTCGACCATCACGATGCTGCCAACCAGTTCACCCAGTAAAATCTATTAATATTGTATACAAATTCATGCAATCGAATTTTGCTAACATCAAAGTTGGGGTATCAATTTATCTTCATTAATATAAACAAGCTAAAAAAAAAAAAGAGAGATAGAGAGAGAGACCAGTTTTATGATCTTCAACAGACAAGAAAATTACCCGATATGCCATGGAGAGAGAGGGAACAATATGAAACAAAATTGAAATGGAGAAGGGGAAATCCATTGCCAAAACTTTTCAATCAGAAGCATGACCAAGTTTCACTAAATGTATCAATTTTTATGTACAACAGTAAAATACAAACAAGCTTCTGCAAGTATCAATTTTAACTTTGGCATAAAATTTATTAATGTAACAAGAACCTTAAATGTCATGACAATATATTCATAAATACAATAAGATTACCTCATCCTCATTTTGCTTATGAGAAATAAGTTTCATATCATATGCAGGGATAAATGATGTTCAATACCCTGAACCATCAGCAGCAGATAACAAGCTTTAGTACAGCAATCTTCGAACCTTTGTATTGTAACTCAAATGCTTATAAATTGCCTAAATATGGTTTGGCCTGTTGAAGAAACAAACCATCAGCAGCAGATAACAAGCTTTAGTACAGCAATCTTTGAACCTTTGTATTCTAACTCAAATGGAAAGCTTTACTTTCCCCTCAAAAAAAAAAAAAAAAAAAACTCAAATGCTTATAAATTGCCTAAATATGGTTTGGCCTGTCGAAGAAACAAAGACCTCAAATTAGAAGGTGATTCATTTAAAATATTTTAGAGAAGAAGTGACAACCCCCAAGAACCAGCCAAAGCAACATGTGAAATCCCTTTTAACTCCCATAATTTTACCGACCAAGTCATACCAATTCACAACATATATTACAACGCAGAGGATGGAGTCTATTGTCCATAACAAGTAAAATGAAAAAATAAATAAATAAAGGGGGGCAAAAACTCAGTCAACCTCAAAATCAACTAGCCAAGAATAAGATATGCAAAGCTTAACTAAATTTGAAAGGTCACCAACCTGATGAAACCAAAAGTAGATGCAAACTATCTTTAAATGGACAATTTGTTTTGAGTGCTTATAGATTCAACCGAATGGTGCTAGAGTAAGAATGACCTAAAAGTTTGCAAAATAAGATACAGCAACAAACTAACCTGCTAAAAGGATTAAAAATTAGGCCGCATTATAAAGTCATACAACACATGTAGTTATGTACTAACCAGAGACAATCAACTCTTAATCCTTAATCTGAATTCATATACATAAAAGGTTCTCTATCCCTCCTCTTTCACACTCTCTAAGAGAGCAAATAGCTAATTCTTGTTAATTGATAATTGAAAAAATTCTTTTTTCAGTTTTTTTTCAGCTATTTTCACAGCTAAAATTAAAAATATAACATTCTCTCCCTCTCCCTCTCCCTCTCCCTCCATTATTCTTGTCGATTGTCTTTTTCTCACTGTAACTTTGATGTCTTAGATCTTTCGCACACAATACTTTTATGATTATCAGTTTGGTAATACAGTAGTGTCAAGAGTAAACACCATAAAGGCGTTACTTTTTTATATGAACAATGGAGCATGGAGATACAATTTCAAATCCCATTTTATTAAGTATGGTAAAGCAAATAGCATACACCAAAGACACTATTTTTTTTTTTTTTTTTTTGGTGGCCAGAAAACCCAGGACATTCTGTAATCAGCGAGTTATAAATCTGGGGACTACACACAGAAGACAATATCTCAATAAATGCAAAAAAACAAATCTAAGAAAAAGCTGGACATTCAAAGGGAAGAGGCACACCTTGGAGAAGACAAACATGTCGACATATTTGAGAAGCCAGCAAAAACATTTGAATACGATTTGGTCAAATATGAAAAGTTGTTTATTGGAAGTAGAGCTGGCACTCGTTCACCTTTCTTCAACAGTTCTGGTAAGTTAAGCCTCTGCAGGGTCAAGACAGCCCTGGACTCCTTCCAGATGAAGGCAAGTAGACCATTTTGTGTTACAAAGAGGGAACCAGGCTTTGAGCCTGGATATCTGAAACCATACCCATTAGCAATACCCTCTCCTACAAAAGCATGCTTCACATTCACAGGACAAGAATCTGCATCAGTATCCCAAGGAAATGGATCCAGTGAAGGCTCATCGACATTAACTATAAACATTGCTGAGCCATTTGGATGCAGAACATAGTGCGTGCCTTCCAAAATTTTGGTGGCAATGAGAAGTTGTTGCCCTCGGGACTCCTCATAAGAGAGCAGAAGGAAGAACAGAGCTTTGCCAGGCTTATCTTCAGAAGGTCTCCCAGGTGGCCAACCAAATGTCCCTCCCCAAAGGCCAGCATACTCTTGGTCGGTTCTCGGTGCCTGCATGGGGAGCTTGTAAAGAGCAAACCGACTGTCATGCATGTTCGGCCATGCTCGATATGATGATAACTTCATAGTGCATGCATGCAATGTTAAACCAATTGTATCTCCTGATTTCAGAAACTGGTGAAGTAGTCCATGCCTGTTCTCACTGGCTGAAGAACTATTCCTTGAAATTGTACAAGTACCATTAATTGAACTAGACCTGCCTAAAATCTGTCTAAAGCTATTTCTAAAATACCCACCAAGAGTTTTCGACTTGGTGAGATGTTTGTGACCATGATCTCCATTGAGCGAACTACGAACACTACTCCAAATATCAAGAGTCTTTCTGATTTCACTCAATTCCAATTGAGTAGGATCAGAAAGCAGTTCAGGGCCTGCCTTCCAGTCAATAGGATCTCCACCAAACTTGTACATTTTCAGAAGAATTGATCTCCTCTCCGACAATAACACCATATCCTTCTGAAAATTCTCCACATCATCCCTAAGCTGAGGAAATAACGGCCCACTTTCCAAATCAGATACCTTTAGACGAACTTGGCTGGTTACAGTCTCAAGCAACTTTCTTCTGTCACTGAAAGCCAACTTGCTGAAAGGCACCGCTTGCACTGGTTCACTCTGTTCTAACACCCTCTGGGACCTTGACAATCCACTATTTGACCTACCAACCTTCCGTGATATCTCTTTCTCAGAATATTGAACCAGGCTGCTACTCTGCAATAATTTACCTTGATTTTTTTCTTGCTTGGGCTCAACTTCAAGCAATAGCACATTGCAACTCCTCTCAACAGCCTTTATTAAGCCAGGACACAAGTAGTCATGTCCCTTCTCCCTTCCATGTAGAAAAAATATGGTTGACCCATCAAAGTCAGCAATAATTTCAAACACCGGAGCCCATAAGATTGGACCATCCTCAACTCCTAACGGTCCAAGCTCTTGAGGTATTATCCGGCACCCAACAACAGAAACAAAACCAGGCATGACATATACTACATTGCCAAGCTCAGGATTCTGGTGAACCCAAATTCCAATTAAAGGCTTAACACTAACGAGGAAGCAGCAAAGTGCCTTATAAGAAGAGACCCCTTTTCTCCATTCAACAAGGTCTTCATGAGGCAAAATCCCCACCATATCACATTGAGTGAGCCAAATTTTTTCAGAGGCCACAAGTGAACATAGACTCTTGCAGCATACACTAAGATTACATAAGTCCCTCGGTAACAAAAACCGCGATATAATTGAAAATATATCATCAGGGAGAGCTACAAGCAAGCTCAACCCACAAGATTCAGACAACATATCAAAATTCACTTATTATTACGAAATTTCGAATTCCAGCTGCAAGATTTATTCACGAAAACAAAAATTAACTACTGCCCATGAAAGGCTTCTTGTTCATAAATTGAAAAAACAAATGAACCCAGAAACTCAAATCAAATTCTTCAATTCTCACCTCAAAAGCCAACTGGGTAAATCTCAGATTTCTGAAAACTGGAGCGACTCATGGGATGAGAGAAGAAATATGAGGAGAAGCTCTCAGATTAGAGATGAAGTAAAGTCATCGCCACAAGCCATTGAATCAAAGACTCAAAGTCTACACTTGACTTGAGAGTCCACAAACTCATATCATTTTCCCTTTTTTTGTCTTTTTTTTTTTAACTTTTAATTTTTAATTTTATCAATTTACGATTAATAAGCTTTTTCCTCCGGATTCCAGCCAGCCAATATTGAAATTGAGTTCAGCTTAAAGCGGAAGCGAGGCCAAGCGTCAAAAGTCCAAACCTCTCTCCCACTCCTACTCCCATGATTCTCATTTCTCAACATCCATTTGCTAAACGATATCTGTGGGCCATCATTATGTATGATTGCTGGCATACTTGTTTTAATTTGCAAGAGAAATTAAATATTTGAATTGGGTCATGTACTGTACTTTTTACTACTTTGCCTTTAGGGACCTATATGGTGTAAATGGATAAATTATAATCATACTTGAAAAATCATTAGAAATTAAGGACTCATAATTGACGCTTTTTGTTTTTCGTGAAAAGTTTTTATAATTCTGTACTTGCTGCGATTATTTGCCTGCAGACTTTTTTTTTTTTTAATTATACGATACTAATATTTAAATTACAACTCATATTATATGAGATTTATAATTAATATTTATAATTAAATAATTATTTGGATTAATTTACATTAATTCTCATATAATACTGTTTAAAATTTTACTCTCTTAAATATTTGAAGGACGTCAAACTCTTATGTTAAAAAAAAAACTATCTTTATTCAAGCTCTAAAATTTTAAAAAAAAAAAATTAAATTAAACCCTCACAATAATATTGCGGGGCTCAAATCACTTGTGGAGGAAGGGTTCAGCATATTTGCCTGCAGACTTGCCAAACGTTTATTTGAGTTTTTTTATATTCTGAGCAACATAATCTCGTTGACTCTTTCTAATTGGTGATCGCTAAGTTTGCGCACATGTTAATCATTGATGCCGCCAAAAAATTGTCAGTAGGCCCAAAGGCCAGGCCCACTCCACAAGTATGTTCGTTATTGCGAACCCAAGTTTTATATTAGGTTAAGCCCAATTTATGCTGCATCCATGGACCATGGTTAAGCTTATTTGGGATGGCTAAATGGAGAATTAACCGCCTTATTTGGTAATTATATTTGACTGCCTGAAATTATCTTACTCGCACCCGTTTTTTAATTTATATTATTATTTTTCAAAAGTTCCCTTATTAAAAAATTTTATTTTATTTTCTCTTCCCCTACCTCTCTAACATAACTATAACCCCTAATACTATCTTAATCAACAACAGGTTCATCACCACTATTCGCCACTACCACCTATCTTCTTCACCATCAATCATCACCTCCACGCTCCACCAACATATAATGAGTTTTAATTTTATGAAAAAGTGAATTTTTGTTCAATTTTATGAACAAGTGGTGGGTTTTATTACTATTGATGATATTGGTTTTGATTGTGTATGATTGTATGATAATCTTCTTCTTTTTTTTTAATTTCAATTTGGGATTCAATTAGAAATTAATTTTCGATTCAAATTATGAATCAATTAAAAAAATGACAGAGATTGAGAGCATAAGAGAGAAGAAAAAAATTGATTTTTTTATTTTGATAAAATAATTTTGAAATTAATAATATTAAATTAAAAATAGGGACTAGTGTGATAAATTAAGAAACTTAAATATCACCACTCGCCAATAAAACCCATACTAATCCAAGGTCCACAAATCAAGATTACCACAGGATAACTAGTACTGCACCAGGCCTAAAACAAAAAGACATTAGAAGATCCATACAAACCCTAATTTCTCCTACAAGATAGATAGCTTGACAGCTAAGCAATGTAATCCAACCTCTATAAGGACACATATCCTTTTAAAAAAAGAAACACAATTCCTAATCCACATTCCTTGAAGCTTAGATTTCGAGCTATATCTCAAGAAAGAGTAACATTCATTACTATTGATTTAAAGAATTTGTAAAAGGATGGAAATATTTCCATCCCATAATTTGTATAAATCTATCCTATTTAAAAAAATTAGTTAAAAAAATTTCACATTATTTTTTTAAATTTAAAATAAAGAAAAAGATTTAAACAATCCATCAATTAGAACATTTCCTTCATATAACTCTCTTGACAGTTGTTGACCACTAATATTATTTTAACATAAAGAGTGAGGCCATTTAAACTTGCCAAACTATTTATCAGACTTATTTTTTAGCATAATTTTTAATTATTAAAATACTCCTAGAAACTGTATTACTCTTTTATTTTATAGATAAAAAATTCCAATGAGTGAAAACACTTTTTCATGCAAAAATTATTTTTTTTAAGAAAATCTTTTAGAAGGCCCATGCAAAGCCCAATTTCGTCAAAAATACCCAACCTACTCCTATACGATAGATAGCTTGACAACTAAGCATGGTAATCAAACCTCTATAAGGACACAAATCCTTTTTAAAGAGGAAAAAAAGAATCACAATTCTTAACCCACATCTCTACCTTGAAGTAGGAGTGTTTAGAAATCTAATCTAATATGCTCAATTTGTCTAATCTGTAAAAATTTGATTCGTAAAAAGTTCGATTTGTGGTTTGATGAATTTGATTGAATTGAAAAATTTGCAGTTTGATGAATTGGATTGAATTGAAAATTTAGAAATCTGCATTCGTTGGATTAAATATGAATTTATTTATGTACATTTGTAAAAATCTGCGAACTTAAGAAATAAAAAATATTTATTTAATTAAAAAATAAAACTTGTAAATATGGCATTACTAGTTGCTAATAAATAAATAAGTTAAAATGTAGTTATATTAATACCATATTATATCTTACATTATAATAATTGACTAATTAAGTAAACAAAAATAGCTTCCTAAATAATTAATTTTCATAACTAATTTTCACGTATTTATCTAAACAAATAAGATATTTTGCTTTCAATGTTATATTTTGAAACTTTGAATGTATTGTTCTACCTTTATTTAAACAATTAATTTATTTAAATCTTATTCAATTTTGAATTTAGTTGGTATTAAAATTATTTTTATTTTATTTTATTTTTTTATTTAATTAGTTCGTGGATTAGACAGAATTAAAAATTTTTAATTTGCAAACCAATTCGTAAAATGGTAAATTAAATATAGATTGGGTCAAATCTGCATTCAATCCGTAAACGTATGGGTTGGATTGAAATTTTATAATATGCAAAGTAACGGATCGGATATGGATTGAGGTCCAATTCGCAAAATTCGATACACAAACACTACGACCTTAAAGCTTAAGTTTCGAGCTAAATCTCACAAAAAAGTTAAAATCATCACTAGTTATTAAAAGAATTTGTCAAAGGATGGGAATATTTCCATCCCACAATTTATATAAACATATCCTATTTAAAAATTATTTACAAAAAATTCCTATTATTTTTTTTTTGACATTTAGAAATAGAGAAAAAAAAAGTTTAAACAGTCAATTAATTTGAATCTTTCTTTCACTTAACTCTTAGCTTGACTATTGTTTTGGTACCATTAATGTTGACCTAACATACTATTGGGTGACCATTAATGTTGACCTAACATAAGGGTAAAAAACCTACCAAACTACTCACCAAACATATTATTGAAAATAATTTTTAACTGTTAAAATATCTCTAAATCAAATCACAATTATGGACACTAAAATATACCAAAGAAAAAAAAATGAATTTTTATTAAGAAAATTCATAAAAGCTGCATAACCGTTTTGTTTTAGAGATAAAAAAATTCCAATGAGTAAAAACACTAAATTTAAACAAATTAGTAATGAAGAATTCTATACACGAGGGTAAAAAAAAAAAAAAAAAAAAAACACCAATTTCGTGTGGCTATTTGTTTAGAAAACAGAAAGGTTGCCAGAAAAACAATATGTTGTTATGTGTGTGTGTGTGTGTGTGTGTATAGATATATATATATATATGTGTGTGTGTGTGTGTCAAACTTTAGAAAGGTTGCTGGGTAGGCTTCATTTGGGAGCAAAATAAGAAGATAGCAGCAGAAACAAAACAAAATGAAATCGCTCCAAGTTGAAGTATTAAAGAACTTGGTTGATTTTTTAGTCCTAAAATTCTAGTAGTGTGATACGGGATGAGTTTTGTTGGTGCAGCAACCCGTGCAAGCATTTGGATAATTTTTAGCATAAAAGTTGTTAAGTAAGCCTAGAGAACTTCTCAAACTACTCAAGCAAAAAATGTTCACAAAAATGCTAGAGAGAAGACAATAAAATGGCCAAAGTGAATTTTATTACTTGAACGAGAATTTACAATTATGCTTTTTACAAGAGTGCTTGAGTTGCTTGTGTGTGGTGTGTTGTGAGTGCTGGTGTGGCTGTGTGTGATAACCAAAATGGTGGGTGTTAGGCTCTACTTATAGAGTTCGTTGCCAGGCTTAATAAGTGCATATTTTTTATAAATTTTGTTATTAATTTCTCCATCTTTTTCTTATTTTGGTCTTAAATATTTTAATTATTTTAGTTAATTTTTAATTTAGTAAATTATATTTTATTATATTAATTTTATCTTAATTTTTATATTTTGTTATTTTAGGTGCATTTTGAGAATAAAGAGAAATTAAATTAAAATATTTAAGTAAGGAGAGCTTAAAGAATGAATTAATTGGAAATTTAAGGGAAGTAATGAGAGTTAAATTGGAAGAAAATGCCAAGGCCTAATTGAAGTTCCCGTGAAGATAAGAAGAATTAGCATTGGAAATAATTTAATTAATAAGGCAAATCGCGTGAAGAATAAAGGAGGAGAAGACAAGGTCAATTGAGCTATTCACGTGGAGAGCATTCTGACAATTAAATGGCATTCTTGTGATGGGCTTTGGCCAAATCGTTATTGGCTTGTTAATTGAACAAGTCACATGCATGCATGAAAGTGGCGGTTTGGCTTTGGATTTAATTCTTTCCATGTAAGGATTTAAAGGCCACAATTGAAGCATTATAAAAGGCCACGGCTGGAAGCCACAACAATATAGAAAGAAGGGCCAAGCGGAAGCAACAGAGGACCGAATTAAAAAGAATTGGCAGCCAAGAGGGATTGAAGAGAAAGCAGCCGCAAGAAGGAAAAACAAGGGAGAAACCGAAAGGAATTAAATTGAAGCAAGTTAGCCGTTTGAATTAATTTCTGTTATTGGTTTTATTAAATCTCTTATTCCTAATTTAATTATGTTAGGTTAAATTTTCTATTTGATTAAGTGTGAATTCAAAACCCAAATATGTCATATGATTAATGTTCAATTTCTATTATTCAATTTATTTAATTGAGATTCTTTATGTTTTTCCATAATTAATGTCTATGGTTTTATTCTTTTCTTATTTGAGTGGCCAATTAGATAGGATTTGAATAAATTCTATATTAGATTAAAATTTTTTATCCGTAATTGTCATGATATTTTAATCATTAGTATAAGTTGGAATAAGTGTTTTTAATTAGAGAACATAATGTAGGTTAAATAATCCGAGCTTGTGTGTTTATTACCTAGACCAATCTAATATTTTTCTTTGCTTAATACTTCCATTATCTTAAATTTAATGAGCTTGTTTTAAATTATTTAATAGTTAGAGATTAGGTAAACAACTTGTTTTTTCTAATGACGTACTAAGGAAAGATTAAGACTAACAGAACTTATTGTTGTCTACGGTTAATAGTTTCAATAGAAATTGATGATAGAATTGATATAAATGTACATGTTTGGTGGTGGCAAATGATCCTTTAACAAAAGTTTTCATCATCATTATTTCTTTCTCCTTTAATTAGAGTTTTTATTAAATTCATAAAATCTCCTTTTATTTATAATTGACATTTTCTTTAGTTAGATTAATTTATATTATTATTACTACTATTATTTTATTTTAAATCTTGCTTTAGAGTTGATAATAAATACAACTAACATAGTTTTCGTGGGATCGATTCTTACTCGCTCTGTACTAGTTATTTATATTAGTAGTAAGGTTTTTAAATTTGGTGCACCCTAATGACACTACCAAAGCTTCCTACCAAGCGCTACAACTTGCCTAAATATCTCCCAGGACTAGATGCAAGAAAGTATAAATTTTTAGGTAATTACAAATTGTTGAGAATTCTAAAATTCGAGCTTGTTCACTTGCTGAGTGCACTACAATTGGCTCGTTGTGTAAGGCGGGCCACTGCTGAGCGCACTCTACTTATAGGTGGACTTTTACTGAACGTATCAGTGCACGCCAATTTAGCCTCCATTGGTGGTAAATTTAAGCAACTCGTGACAAGTAGCTCTATATTTGCTCACAAGGGAGAATCTATTATTAATGAATTTATCTTTAACATCATTACTGGCAAAAATTAGTGTTTTTTTTAATTAATTATAGGAAAATTTTACTCAACATGAATTTCATATTGCAAGAATTAATAATGAGCCATACAGTTATGGAATTTTGATGAAAGGAAAAATAAGTTCATAAAAATTGCATCTATATGCATTCGTAAGATCTAAATCAATTAATAGGGGTTTATAAATGAATTTAATGAATAAAAACACTAATTTTATATAAATTGAGTTTAATAAAGATATATTGAGTATTTAGATGGGTTTGCTCAGGAAATATGTTTAATGAGTAGATTGTTGGGTTTAAATAACTTCTCTTTTAACATAATTCTTATTTGACTAGTTTACCATTATAAAATAAAATAACTAAATTGTCCAAAAATGTGAACTTTTGTGCCATACTAATTTAGGTACTTAATTTTTCATCATATATAATCTAACATTTTTAATACAAACTGAATAATATTTCATTTATAAATAGTATAAATTCAACAACCAATAAATTTCACGAGACATTATGTTGCAAATACTATTTGTTAGTTTAATCGAAGCTTAATAATTATATTAATAAAGTAGTATCAATAAATCATTCATAAATCTAAATTTTTGTTTAAAAACTTTGACGAAGTTAAACAATTTGCAAGCATTTTTGTACTTTTATCTTATAAGGTAAAATAGTCAAATTGAATTTATATTCAAGAGATCTAAATCACAAAAAAAAAAAAGAGAAAGAGAGAAATTAATGAGGATTTAATTGGTTAACTATTTAAATTTCTTTTTTTTTTTTAAATTATTAAAAATAATGTTCATTGTTTATAATAATGATTGGGTTTAGACAAGTTGAGGGGGGAATTTGTAACATTACCACCCTTCGTTAAATTACTAAAAGCCCAAGGGACATGGAACGCAATTCTTAATACAAAGAAGGCTACTTTCGTCATCAAATTTACTCTCACGCCTCGCTCTGAAAACGGCGGGAAAATCCCTCTTTCACGATCCCATAAACCCAAGCCCCCTCATTTTGACATTTTTCAAATCACATACAAAAGAAAAACCAAACAAACAGAAACCCTTCACCTCTTCAACCCAAATGGCCGGCGGTGGCCGTCCAATAAACGTGCTGAACGTGGCCGAGAAGCCTTCGGTGGCGAAGTCGGTGGCCGGCATTCTCTCAAAGAACCAGGGCCTCCGCATTCGTGAAGGGCGGTCGCGTTACAACAAGATATACGAGTTCAATTACTCAATTCGAGGGCAGCCGTGTCACATGCTGATGACCTCGGTCACTGGCCATCTGATGGAGCTTGATTTCGACGAACGCTACCGCAAGTGGCACTCTTGCGATCCCGCCGATCTCTATCACGCCCCTGTTCGTAAGCATGTCCCCGAGGTAACCCGTGCTTTTTAGTGTATTTTTCGAATCATTAGCTGTTAAGTATACGAGTGGTTGATGGACATTAATGGTCAATTAGAACTATTTTAGTGTTTAAGAAACACTTAAGTAGCCCTACTTTCTTTCAAAATTCTGCCGAATCATTCAAATATGTCTTTCTGTTAATCACATGGGTACTGGAATAATATGGAAATTTTGTTTGAAATCTCTCCTGGATTTCTGAGATTTGTCAAGATGTTTACCTTGCTACTTATTGGCTAATTTTAATTTACTCTTGATAACGTGAAAACTTCCAATGCACTCCCAATGTGCTGAAAACATCAATCTTAACCCCATTTTCCCCTCAAAAGACGAAGAATTTTTATCAGTGCGACCTCGTTTACCCTTATCTTTGAATGGTGAATTGGGTGCATTGATGTTTTCATATATTCAAGGTTAACATTTTATTTTAACTTGTATTTGTGTTCAAATTGTTCTGATTTTTATGTGCTTCACAAAAATATAGGCAGATTTTAACTTTTTGATTTTCCTTGATGCTTGTCTCTTGATCTTGTTTGTTTCATTAATCTGTTTAACTATTAATTTGAATAGAATTTTGATGATGTAGGACAAAAAGGATATTAAGAAGACATTGGAGGAGGAAGCTAGGAGGTGTCAGTGGCTAGTTTTATGGCTTGATTGTGATAGAGAAGGAGAAAACATTGCATTTGAGGTGATTGAAGTTTGTAGAGCAGTAAATTGTCATCTAGTCATACGGAGAGCACGGTTCTCTGCTTTGATTGACAGGTTTTTAAGTCTGACATTTGTTACTACAATTTCCACCTACTTTCAAACTTAAGGTTTTCATTATGTTTGGTTCTGTAAATGCCAGGGAAATTCATCAAGCAGTGCAAAATCTTGTTGATCCTAATCAGTGGTTTGCTGATGCTGTGGATGCTAGGCAAGTGAGTACCTTTACTAATGCTTTATCGGTTTTGTTCTTGTTCCAGTGAATTCAGTATATAAGTTTCCATATGTAAATATTTATGATGAGACTCCACTTCTGGTAGAAAATGGATATTATCCCAACCATCACAACTTTATTATATTGGATATATTTCTTTTGTTAAATTTATTCTTAAATTAAATAACCTTCTCAGTAACGAAATGCATGCTGATTTTTATACTTATCAACTTTCTATAACTATTTGATCCATTGATCTAGTATTCTTATTTAGTAAAATATTAGAGCACCACTTTCAATGACATACTTGTTTTTGTTCATTATGAATTTAAAATGCATCTGCAAATCACTAAAGCCTACAATTGGGTTCTAAAAGCTGATCATTCTGTAAAATGGTATTAGAGGGTTTAATATGAAAAAGTTTTACATCAGCTGGATTATTCATGAACAAATCACAGTAGTCTTTTCAATTCATACATTCCTATGTATGTGCGCATTGCCATAATATGCTTATACTTATTTTTCTTCTTTATCATAAAAACTGAACTAATCTTTTGAAGTTTCACAGGAAATTGATCTCCGGATTGGTGCTTCTTTCACCAGGTTCCAGACAATGCTTTTGAAAAGTTTCCATATTGATTCTGTTACAGATGACAGAAATCTTGTCCTAAGTTACGGCCCTTGTCAGGTATGTTGTAGTTGACTTCATTACGGTTTATAACACTCATTGATCTGCATATCCTTGCATGTATTATTCACGTATTCATTTTCATTTTCCTGCAGTTTCCTACACTTGGCTTTGTTGTTGAACGTTATTGGGAAATACAAGCACATGAATCAGAAGAGTTTTGGACAATCAACTGCTCTCACAAATCAGAGGAAGGCACTGCTACTTTTAATTGGATGTAAACTCCAATTCTTATTGCAGTCTCCTTTTTGAGTTCTAGTGCTCAAATGTTTGAAGCTAAAGACATTCTTACTTTCCAGGCGTGGGCATCTATTTGATTATACTTCTGCAGTTATAATTTATGAAATGTGTGTTCAAGAACCCACTGCAACTGTGAGTCCTTTTCAAATATTCTTCTTCAGAATAATGCTGATTTCAGATATTATTTACTTTAATTAGCCAACATTTATTTGTCTTATTGTCATTCAGGTTACAAAGGTTAGACAACAGGAGAAGTTGAAGTACCCTCCATATCCTTTAAGTACCATTGAGCTTGAGAAACGTGCTTCTCGTTACTTCCGTATGAGTTCTGAACATACCATGAAGGCAGGACTACGCACTAATCTTCTTGTCATATTTTTGTTTGTGTTTCTATACTTTATCAGTTCAATAAATCTAGTCCATTCTAGATGTATGTTAAGACAAATGCAAGAATTTTCACATCCTTATAATTGCTTTGAAGCTTCGCAAGAAAAATTAGGTATTGAGCAGCTTATTTGAGCTCCGGATTTTGAACTTTGATTTGTTCTCTTTCAGAAATATAATTAATTGAAAAAACCTTTTTAACTTAAATTTAAAGAAATTTATAAAAGTGCATGTATTGTAAATTACAATCTCAGATCTGTTCAGGTCTATTCCTCATTTAATATTCATGGGTGGATGTAGGAGGTTTCTACTCCCTACTAGTTCCGAAGGCTTATTGTCAGATAGGTCTGGCTGCTCATTAGATTTCTATTGCATGTGAATAAAACTCTACTTAGTGGCCCTCACTGTTACTTCCAGAACAACGTAGTATGTCTTGGAGTTGGGATATGGAGTAGTTCTGCTGCTTTTCCCTCTTGACTGACAAAGAGAAGAAGACGAATCCGTCCTTTGCTTTCTTGTTTGATATGTTTTGGCAGCTGAATATTAATAAGAAATTCAATTTCACATTACTGTTGTTTCATTGACTTGATTTGCTTTTCAATTTCACATTACTGTTGTTTCATTGACTTGATTTGCTTGTTATTTTACACATTTAGACTGAAACTAACTTTTTTGTTTCTAAAAATTTTTATTGTTTATAGGTAGCAGAAGATCTATATCAAGCTGGTTTCATCAGCTATCCTCGTACAGAGACTGACAGCTTTTCCAGTAGGACTAATTTGCATGTTGGTAACTTTGTCCCCTACTATTAGATGCGTGCATCTTTTTTCTTGAAATGATTATATGAACTCATAATATAATGTTAGAAAATAGTTTGGATTGCTATTTGTTGAGAGCAATAAACACGTGGAAAATAGAGGAAATGAGGGGAGGAACCTGGTTCTGTCGTGCAGAGACTGACAGCTTTTTCAGTAGGACTAATTTGCATGTTGCTAACCTTGTCCCCTACTATTAAGAAGCGTGCGTCTTTTTGCTTGAGATGATTATAGGTACATGTAATATCTTGTTAGAAAATAATTTGGGTTGCTGTTGGTTGAGAGCAATAAGTATGTGGAAAAAAGGGAATGAGGGGAAGAAACATATGCTTTAATGTGATTTGTGCAGCCTATTAGAGCTTTATACTTTTGTTTGAGTCCATTCCTACAAGCATATGCTTTTAGGTAAAGTGATAACTTAACATGTTTTCCGAGCTAGTTTTGACCTAGAGGTTTCATGTTTGAATCACCTTACGTGTTTGCATTTATCTCTTTCTGTCTTTTGTCTCTATTTGGGCATGATTCACGTAGCAAGCCTTTTGGTACCGGTATTGCATGCAAGTGAGTCTATTAGACTTTAATACTATTCTTTGGTCCTGTGCCTATAAGGTTTAGCTTTTAAGTCAAGTAGTAATTTAACAACCAAAGAGAAAGGAGTAAAATTTGAAAGATTGAGTACAAATACAAAGAAGAAAATAGTAAGAATTTATATACTGGTAAATTGTCGGAGATATATGTATATATTAGATATTATGTAAAATGAAAGGTTAATTTTTCTATATTGGCCTACAAGGATGTCTATAATTAGATGTTGGAACTTGCGTCTCTCTAATAGCATAAGACATATTAAATGTAAACTTTATAAGCCAACACAATGATAACTGAATTAGTGAAGGACTGAAAACTTAGTATGATGATTGTCAGTATTTTTTTGACTCTCCCTGAGAATTGTCCTATTACTAGAGATGTCAGTTTCCTTAAAACTGGAGAGATCTTTATTCTTCTGGCTAAATGTGTCAATGCCATTGATGTACATAAGAACTATGAGAAGTATCTTGTCTTGTTTGTATTTGTGTTTGCAATTTAGACACAATCAAAATAGTGTCACTGACATGCTTTTGTTTAAGAGAATCACTTGGATGGAATCGTTTCTTTATAGTTTAGAGAGAATTGTAATTGTTCATTGTAGAGAACCAGCTGGAAGGAAGTATTTAATCTCCTGGCCCATTATTGTTATTTTTAGGCATGTATTCCCTACCTCTATCGGTAGCAACCATCTATCCATCAAATACTAAATTGTTAATCCCTAGTATAAGTTTTATTTTTCTTATTCGACGTCTCTCTCTTTCTTTGTTAATACAAAAATAGCAATATCTCAAGTTTGATTCGCTTCCTTCAAAGTTTCCTTTTCTTATCTGATGGATTACTCTCTATGTTTGATGACTTCTCCGGATCTACTTTTGTAGAAGAGCCACTGACATAAAAAGTTCTTCAACTAGTTAAGGTAATCCAGACGATATGTTGATTTGTCCTGCAAAATAAGGCTGATATAACTTGGATCTACTTGATGTCTCTTCAACACCTCAGCTTGTTTTTATTGAAACTTTATTATTTCCTCCTTTCCTTCAGATATTGGCATAGCATTAAATTTATTTATAATTTGGTGTGATCCCCAATTCTCTTAAATTGAGAGTATCTTTTTGATGTATTTATTGTTGTTTCATTTATTTATTTTCTGTTATTACTTAGACATATCTTTTGTATTTCAATATGATTTAGGGAATTGTGCAAGAACAAATAGGGCATCCTGATTGGGGACCATATGCACAGCGGTTGTTGGATCATGCAGCAGGGCTTTGGAGAAATCCTGGTAGTGGTGGTCATGATGACAAGGCCCATCCACCCATACACCCTACAAAATTTTCTTCTGGGGAATCTCGATGGAGTCAGGACCACTATGTAAGTCTTTATTAATAGATTTGGCGTTCTTGATATTTAGATTTTTGTCCAAGTAAAAAACATCATGGTTTCCTTTATTACCTTTACCAATGTTAATTATTTCCATTTTGTCTCAGAAATTATATGAGCTGGTTGTTCGCCATTTTCTAGCATGTGTCTCGCAGCCAGCAGTAGGGGCTGAAACTATTGTCGAAATTAATATTGCTGGTGAAGTATTTTCCACATCCGGGAGAGTGATATTAGCTGTGAGTTTTTTGTTGCATTATTCAATATTTCTTGTTAATATGAAAAGGGATCTTGTCAGTTAATACCATATCAATTCAACTTTGAGTATGATACGATTCATTTAGCTGCTCAATGTTTCAAATTTACTTTAAAATTGATAAGTTTTTTGGTTGATTTTCTGTCGTGGTGTCAAAGCTTATTTATATGTGGCCCACTTTGGTGATGCCTCCTTACCTTGTTCCTAGACTTTAAATTTTTAAGCTCATTTTTTTTTTCCTGTTTCCCCTTCATTTTTGCCTTATACTTTAAGTCTTAGAGGATTTGATATGACTTCACGAAAAATATTAGTCCTCCACCTTACACTAAGAAGTCTTTAGGTTGTTTTTTTGTATGTACCCTAACAACAAATACAGATTTCTACTTAGCAGTTGCGATGATGGCATTCCCTTTGAATGTCCTTATGCTACTGTGATGTGATTTGATAACCTAAAAGTTGTTCTTTTAATCTTCATGATGCGAAGTGTATTCTTTACACAAATTAGATTTTATCAAGGTTGTAATAATCATTTGGGAGACTGAAACGAAACTTAGGGCACTTTTGGTATTATAAGCAAAATAGTGTTTGTTAAAGCCATTTCAAAATTAAGGTGATGTTTTTGAATGTGAGTTTTCAATACTGAAAAAGCATTAGTTAAAATTTTTTAACATTTTTTTGAAATAAGTTATCTAACTTAATAATAGTGAAATTGCAATTGACACTGTTGTTGAAAGTTAGTAATAATTTAAAAGTTCTTTTTCAATTTCATTGCCTATCTTTTAAAATAATAGAACAATTTCTTGTTTTGAAATACTAACGTAATAACTATGAGAGCATGTTTTTTGCTGACAAAAGCAGTTTTACAACAATTTATTTTTCCTTATTTTTGTAAGGTGTAAACAAATAACCACTTTCATTTATCACCCACAACCTCTAAGCAATGTTAAAAGCATGAACCACAACTTTGATGTAGGACCCTGGAAATTTAGGTGATCAATACTTACGACATCTTACTTGCATGACTTAGGAAGAATAGGATTGAAAAACACTTGGTCTTCTTACTTGGATAGTTGGATTACATCACAAGTACTGATCTGTTCATGAGCTATTGTTCAAGGTTGGAGTTGAATTTTGTTAGGCTGAAGAAGGAGCACTTGTTAATTCAACTGTAGTGTGATGCCGTGGTTGATGAAGATGGAGTTTTGATGCATTAGATGTGTTTGTAATTGTTTTCTTGTTCTTGTGAGTCTTCCTTCTTTTTAGGTGGATGTCTGGTATACATTTCTGTACCTACCAGATTTATTGGTGCTAACAACCTTTTTGTTGTTTCTTATCAAGATAAAGAAGTAGATCTTAGTTTTAATTATGGAGACAGTAGCGGAAAATTAATACTAATTGTTCTAAAATTAAATTCTAGTTCTTCATTATAGCTCATGTTTGATTTACCTTGTGTTTGAAGAATGACCCATGTGTTCTGGCTACCTAAGTTTTGTGTTGTCCTCAAAAGAAAAATAGAAAACAAAGGTCAAATAGTATTGCTAATGGTGCGTTTGGCATTACAGAGTTCATTTTATCTATGTAAATCATCTCTGTTGTTTTTTTACTTTTCCTTTGATACTAGTATTTGACTTGTGTACTTTTTTGTTTTTTCAGAAAAATTACTTAGATGTTTACCGCTTTGAATCTTGGGGAGGATTGGTGATCCCGACTTATGTCCATGGTCAGCAGGTTCGCTACTATTATCTGGACAAATAACAACCTATTTGCAGTTCTTGAATAATTGAACATTTTAAACTTTACAAGAATATTTCATCTTTAATACCAGTTTTTAATGTTCTGAGCACTCAAGAGCTTGTTTCCATTTGTTGTATGTGCTTTAAAGCTTAGATAATCCGTGGTATGTACTGATGTTACAGTTCATCCCGATGACGCTGACTCTAGATTCCGGAGTCACCAGACCGCCACCACTTCTTAGTGAAGCTGATTTGCTGAGTTGTATGGACAAGGTGAGAAGATTATTCTCTAATCTGGCTTTAGATTATTTCTTGTATTGCTCTCTAAGGGGCATGTTTTTGGTTTATTATTTCATTGTTTTATCAAACAAAGATTATCATAATTTAGAATAAAACCTTTCTTTTGGTTTGTCAATCAGGCAGGCATTGGTACAGATGCAACAATGCACGATCACATAAAAAAGCTGCTTGATCGGTTTTACGCAACAAAGGATGCAAATACTCGCTTTGCGCCAACTAATCTTGTAACTTATTTGGCACTATCTGGGCGATATCTTTCTTTGCTTTTTCATGTGTGATCTTCAGCTTATGATCATAGGCTTTGCTTTCTATTTCATGTATTCATGAACATGTGGTAAAGGATAATTTGGTTAGAAGTAAAGAATGGTCAAAGTTTAGTACAGTTCAATATTTCATCAACCCTTTCTTCTTCTTCTTCTTCTCTTTCTCTTTATTTTTATTTTAACCCTTTTTTTATGTATGTGTATGTCACTGAATTACATAAATCTTCAAAAATTGGAGTTCTTTAGCATATAACTTGGTCTCTTCCATAGCTTTCCTTGGATTTTGAGGGTACCCCGTGCTTGTTCCTAAGATTGTCTTTCAATATTCTTGGTACTGGATGTTGATCTGCCTGGAGGGTTTATTCACTAATGAAATACCGAGAGTAGTTTATGTTATTGACAGTATCTCACTTCATAATAAGGTTGGAACAATTTGTAGGTTAATGTAACTATTTACTTGCTATTAAGCTTTATCAAAGTCATTGCTGTCTTCCTTTTGTGGGCTTGATTAGTGGTTAATTCTTGAGTCGCATTCCCATATATTTGAAAAATTTCGAGAATCTTGGGAGTTAAAAAAGAGATAAACTAGATAAAATGATAACATCTTGTTTCCAGTGAATAATTTTCTTTAGTACTCATGATTTTAATGTAATTTCAGGGAGAGGCACTAGTTATGGGCTATGATGACATGGGGTGAGTAGCTTCATTTCTATGTCTTAAAGATGCTTTCTGAAATCTCAACTTATTTCAATTAGAGAAGGGAGGATGAGGGCTTGGGAATATTTAACTGATTTATTACTTGAGTGGAAATATTATTGTCAGAGTTGCATACCATCATCAAGAATTTGGCGATTCTGATTGCATATTATAATTTTCTGTAAAACATGTTATTGCCATTTACTGCATGCTCTTGATTTAAATTGTCACAATTACTTGATAAAGATTATTTTGGCCGTAAACTACCGAACTAGTGTATATTACTGGGAGCTGTGATCTAAACATAGGTGAGCCCATGAAGTCTTTTAGACAAATATTCATCCCCTGCTGAATATAATAGTATAGTATGGAATGATGTAGCTTACTGTGCAAAATTTTCAATAGCATTTTTATAGTAAGAAGGTTTAGTGCAAAAATTTTTAATGTTTGTATCAGTGGTGTGTACTGGCCAATGTCTTTTTAATTTCTATATTGGTCAAATGATATGAAAACTGAAAACCCAGAGGGGAGGGGAAAAAAAGGAAAAGAACAGAAAATGTCATTGAATTATATCTCGCTGACCATCCAAAGTAAAGCGCACCTTGAATTAAAATGAAAATTGTGGCCTTGTATGCCCGGAATAGTAGTGTGGGTGAGTGTCAGGGTGTGTGTACTACTTATAAGAGTATTTTGTGAAACTTAGGCATTAACGATTTATGGCTTTAATAGAAGACATGATGCTTATCTTCTGTTTATCTAAGACAAGCTACAATGCTGGCAGTAATGTTTATTATGCGGAAATTCAGGTATGAACTCTGGAAGCCAAATCTAAGATCAATGATGGAAAGTGACATGAAAGAAGTTAGCGTAGGCAATAAGAGTAAAGCTGACGTTCTGGCAAATTGCTTGCAGCAGATGAAAGCTTGCTTTTTAGATGTAAGATTGGAATTCTGTCAATGTCTTTCATTAATCAAAAATTAGATCATATAAGCTGTCTTTATTTGGTAAGCCCAGGGCAGGAAATAAATATTATACATTATTTCAAAGCTTGATGATTACTCATGACTTGCAATCTTCAAAATGTAGTCCTTCATGCACCTTAGCCCTTTTCCTGTTCTTCCAAAATACTACTTGCATCTCCTTGTGTGCATATTTAGTCAATCTCATTCTAGCATCTAACCAAACTAGAACCAATGGCAGGCAAGGCTGAAAAAAGTAAAACTCTTAGAAGCTATGGGAATTTTCTTTGAAAGGTGGTTCCTCTTCCTCATATGTTGTGGATCATATACTTTACTATTTTAATCCAAGGCTTTCAAATGCAGGTCAGGTGGTGAAGAGCAACAGGCAGCGGGAGAAGTTGTTCGTCAATGTGGGATCTGTCAGGAATCAAATATGGTGCTCAGGAAAAGCCGGGTAATAAATCATATGATGTCTTCATATAAGTTAAATAAATAATGAAACTATGAAAGTACTTATAACTAAATATTTTCATTTCTAATAATACTGCTCTTTTTCTCCCCTTAAAATCACCATAATCAAATTGCATACCGCATATAATGTCTTAATGTTATGCATCTTGATTAATGGGATGCTGTGAAATATGTATGTATGCATCTGTAATAATTTTGATGTGTTTCATAACTGTCTTTATTCCTGGTATTATGTTTCATAATTATCTTTATTCCTGGTATTGTATCGAAAAGTTCTGCTTAGTTATGCCATTTTCTACTCTTTACAGGATGGAAATCTCATGGTTGGATGCTTGGCTTTCCCACAGGTTTGTGAACTTGTCTTTTTCACATTTGGCTTATTGGGAACAAATGTCCAGACAAAATAATATTGAAGGACCTCATTGTACAGAATAGATGGTTTACTTAAGATAAATGGGTTAATAATTTTTTCAACTTCAGTTTATAAGCATGCACTTCTTAAAGATCTGTTTTCTTTTGGGGCAATCTATATTATATCTTTTGAACTATTATTTATTTTTTATTGTAAACCTGACATGGCCCACTCCTTAAACCAATCCTAGTGTGAGGGGGATTTAACCCAAGACTTCTTGTACCATTCCCAGATATATTACAACAATGCAGAAAATATATACATCCTTATTGCATGTATGGAATCCAGAAATGCCATATAGTTCATAGTGACAAATAACCAGTCCCCTAAAACTTAAGGTTATACATAAAGGCTGAGCAACAAAATTTACCGAACCCCTTGTACGCAAGGCATGCTTATCAAATACATTCAAAACAATAAACAGTACAATAAATAGCAATAAGTATAAATAAAAATACAACTTACTGTTATTCAGTTACTTCATCAGGGGATTCAAACACAAGACTATGTGATCAAGCTTGCTCTAATAACTTGTTAGATAAGCATCCTCAATAAGAGTTAAAACCATTCTCACTGCAATTACCATTTTACTGTTAAACAAAAATACTTGGTTCCTTCACTGCTTAATTATTTGGTGAAATCCATGTATCACTACTGTAATTTTTGTTTTTTCATATGACTGGCTATAACAATTATAATCATACATGTGCTTTATGTTTGCAGTGCAGGAATGCTGTTTGGCTCCCTGGATCTGTATCAGAAGCAGCTGTGACCACAAACACTTGCAACTCTTGCACTCCTGGTTCCTTTTCCACTCTTTATTACTTTATATCTTCGACAATGATTTTCAGTTCTTTATTCTGTGTGCAAGTGTTTGTTTGAGGTCATTAACTTGACTTCAAGGACTTATGATGGGTCCTTACCTAATATCTTAAAAGTTTGGATCAAGTGGTTTCACAAATGTTAGATCATAGTCATTGTCCTGTGTTTGAATCCCTTTTTCAATCCATTACTTTCAAATCAGTTCCCATTACAATCTCTGGTCATGGTCTTCATATCATAATTTTCCACGTACTTATCTTATCCATGTTCTACCTAAAGGAGCCTGGTAGACTTCAAAAACAAATGTTGTGCCCTTACTTAAAAGCTCAAGTTTTTGAGTCCTAGTGATTTTAACTAACACAGGAAAACTTATATAGCCTCTTGATTTGCATTGGAAGCAAACAAACTGCTGTTCTAACTTGTGTCTTATTCTGAATAGTTCTGAATGAAGGCTATGCAACAGAGCACTGTAGTGTTCCTTAACAAAACTATGTCAGTTTATTTATTACATCATTCTTTCAACTCTTCTCAACATTGGAACATTCCCGGATATTATCTTAAGGTACAATTGTGGGATGCTTCTGACAGATTTGTGTTTGATACTAAGACACATCCTTAACGACTACCCTTTGATGTCATATTGCCTATGAAGTGGATATTCTTGCCCATTTTTAAATAGTTATTTATGATTAAGTTTCTTTAACATAGTTTTGCTGGTAACTATATCTTCATTGCTTATAGCTAGTTTCACTGCATGTTGGTGAGTTTTTTTTTTCCCCTTTTCATTTTGTTTGAGTTTCATATGTTAATAACAGTAAATTGTCTATTTAGGTCCTGTTTACCTGATTCAGTTCAAGTTCCGTCAGCATGAAATACCTCCGGGCTTCAATGTCAATCATTTGGGTATGTGTAGCTCCATGAATCTGTACCCTCTGTTTCTCTAAATTAAAATATTTTGATCATACTACATGAAAAGGATCATTCTGATTTTATTTTAAACTTAACCTTATGCTTTAGATGTTACTGGCTATCATTAGCATTATTTCACTACAATTGTCGATGCGAACAATGGAAATTCTTTTGGTTAAGTTCTAGATATCCTATTTGACACACTTTGAAGTTCATTCCTAGCTTTGAAGTATTCTTTTCCTTGGTTTGTGAAAGACACTTGTATAGTTTCCTTTGATAAGAACCTTGGGCCATGTAGGACAATTATTACAAGTTTGTTGAGTCTAATCTGTAAGTGTGCATGTGGAGAAATTTGTTATGTTTTTATTGATTTTTCAAACAATACAACTCTAGGTTAATATATACATGTAGAAAACAACAAGAAAGGAAACTAAATCAAATCCCTACAAATTAGAGACTAAATCAAATCCTACAAATTAGGAATTGACAACTATCAAGATCTTCTATCTAAGGCATCAATATTTACAGTGAAACATAGCCAGGTGTTTTTCCACACTCCCCATCAAGCTAGTGAATGGATATTGTCCATCCCCAGCTTGCCTATTATACTTTGAAACACCTTGTTACTCAAACCTTTGGTTAACACATCTGCTAACTGGCCACCAGTAGATACAAATGGAGTACAAATTAGGCCACTGTCCAGCTTTTCCTTTATAAAGTGCCGGTCAACTTCAATGTGCTTAGTGCAATCATGATGAACTAGATTGTGTGCTATATTAATAGCTGATTTGTTCTCACAATAAAGTCTCATAGGTGCTTCCCATTGAATTTTCAAGTCTTGTAGTATAATTTTCAGCCACAGTAGCTCATAAATCCCTTTGCCATGGCTCTAAACTCAGCTTCTGCACTTGATCTGGTAACTATGTTTTGCTTCTTACTTTTCCAAGTCACAAGGTTGCCACCAAGAAAGGTGCAATAACCTGATGTTGACCTCCTATCAATAATAGATCCTACATAGTCTACATCAGTATAGGCTTCGAGTGTCAGTCCTTCTCCTTTCTTGAACAAAATTCCCTTCCTTGGTGTTCCTTTCAAATATTGCAAGATCCTGTATACAGCTGAAGGTGAACTTCTTTAGGATTATGCATAAATTGACTCACAACATTAATTGCATAAGCTATGTCAGGTCTAGTGTGAGAAAGATAAATTAGTTTTCCTACAAGCCTTTGATATGCTGTTTTATCCACTACTGCATTTTCATGTGCTTCACTAAGTCTATGGTTCGGTTCTATAGGGCTGTCAGCTGGCTTGCACCCTATTTTTCCCGTTTCTTTCAACAAATCCAGTATCTATTTTCTTTGTGATATGAAGATTCCATGCTTTGAGTGGGCAACTTCAATACCGAGAAAATACTTTAATCTACCGAGCTCCTTTATCTCAAATTCCTTAATTAAGCATCTTCTTAAAGCTTCCTTTCCTTCTAAGTCATTTCTTGTTACCACAATGTCATCTACATACACTAGTAATGTTGTTACTCCCCCTGAAGCTGAATGTTTGACAAACAAAGTATGGTCAGCTTGACTTTGTTTATATCCCATGGCTGTCATGACCTTAGCAAATCGTCCAAACCAAGCTCTAGGGGATTGTTTCACGCCATACAAGGCCTTTTTAAATTTGCATACTTTGTTTCCTTCTAAATTCAAACCAAAACCAGGAGGAATTTCCATGTAAATCTCTTCATCTAGATCACCATGTAAAAAGACGTTCTTGACATCAAATTACTGCATACACCACCCAAGATTAGCAGCTAGAGATAATAAAACTCTCACAGTGTTCATTTTGGCAACTGGAGCAAATGTTTCCAAATAATCAATCCCATAAGTTTGAGTATACCCTTTGGTTACCAACCTAACCTTATACCTTTCTAGGGACCCATCTGCCTTATATTTAACAGTGAACACCCATTTACAGCCTACTGGACTCTTCCCCTTTGGTAACTCTACTAAATCCCACATCTTATTTTTTTCAAGGGCCTCCATTTCTATTTTCATAGCATTTTTCCACTCCATATAACTTAATGCCTCAGATACTGTCTTGGGAATGGTTATGGTGTTTAGATGTGTGAAAAAAGTTCTGTGGGTGTGTGACAACTTATCATAAGACATAAAGTGAGATAATGGATATAAAGGATGTTGGGTACATTTTCGAGTGCCTTTTCTAATAGCAATAGGAAGCTCATTGTCATTATCTTCATTAGAACTAGAAATCTTTTCTTGAGAAGGTGCAGTGTGATTAATTACCTCATTACCAGGGGCTGGTTCCAATCTTGGACTTGCATAGGTTGAACAATGGGTGCTTTTCTTCTTGAATAAGTCAATATTGGGCAATTAGAACTTTGAACCAGTTTATCCTGTCCAAAAAACTTAAAGTCGGTAGTACAAGGGTTTTCAGCTTCCATAGAAACAGAATTAGGATTTGGGGAACCTTGAGAATCAATAGGAGTAAGAGCTGGAGGGTTTGTAGATGAAGGAGGAGGATGAGCATCGAGTTCCAGCAACAAAAATAAGCCATTGTCCTTATCTTCCATAAGTGATTTCTCCCCCTGAAGATAAGGTTAAGCGAAATAGCTTTCTTTTTCAACAAATGTAACATCAGCAGACACAAAGAACTTTTTTGTTGGAGGATGAAAACATTTGTATCCTTTTTGAGTTGAGGAATAACCAACAAATACACATTTAAGTGCTCGTGGATCCAATTTTCCCCTATTATAAGAGTGAATATGAACAAAAGATACACAACCAAAAATTTTAGGAACAAGATGATTAGTAGTGTGAAAGTTTGGAAAATATTTTGAAAAAACTTGCACAGGACTTTTGAACCCAAGAAGCCGAGAAGGCAGTCTATGATGCGAATCCCGTCAAGAACTGACGCGATCCTAACCAAATTAGTTCCCAAGATCAAATCTGAATCAGGAATGGAATCGAATCTCGACCCAATACTTATTGAAAGCACGAACCTTGGTATGTGAAGACACCACTATCAGCTATGAATGACCTGATTGATAAGTCAAGATATTGAACGCCACGGAAATCCGATAAGTTCAAAGAGTTCGTAAAGAACCAAAGAGGATTAACTCTCTCACCAATTGCATAAAAAAAACCTTTTTTCATTTATTAGATACGAGTACATTATATGAGGTTGGTTACAAGAATTTTTAAAAATAAATCCTAAATAAAAAATCAAATCAGAATCTAAATCTTCCATAATAGGAAAGAATCTAAATCAAATCAAAATCCTAATCTAAGTAAATAGAAAAGAATTTAAACCAAATCAGAATTCTAATCTAAGTGAATAGGAAAGAATTTAAACAAAATCAGAATCTTAATTGGCTTAAAATAGAACTAAATGATTTATTTCCCTAATAACCTCCTTAAGAAACGGGAAAGTATCTGAAAAAGGAAAATAATATATTTTCTTTCCATAATGTGCAAACCAACTTCTTATTTCATGAAAGTGAATATTTGGAAACTTCAAGAGCTTGAATCATGCATTTATCATGTGCGATTCCTTCAAATAGCCTCCACGAATTTGATTGAGCCCAAGTTACTTGAATCAATCCATTAAGCGCTTCTTTGAATTTCTTTGCTTGAGCTCTTGTAACGGGTCCGACGGGAATTTGGATAGGATCTGAATATACCTCATCCCATGTGCTTGTGATAGTTTTATCATTAATCTCATCAGCCTATTTATAAAATAAGATGGGCTGCGGTTAGAACAGCTTCTCCCCAATAGTTTTTAGGAACATTTTTTTGAAACAAACAAGCTCTAGTGATGGCTAAAAGGTGATCATTTTTCCTTTCTGCAACCCCATTTTGTTGGGGAGTGTTAATATATGATGATTCATGAATTATACACTCCTTTTGGAAATATGGTGATAGGTTTTTGTTGAAATACTTAGCATTATCTGATCTAAACCTCTTTATTCCAACTCCAAATTGATTTTTGACCATGTTGTGAAAAATAGGAAAAATGAAACTCACTTCAGACTTATGTTTTAAAAGAAATATCCACGACATACAAGTGCAATCATCAATAAATTAAAACAAACCAGCGAGCTCCTCAGACATTAGGAACTGTGGAAGGACTCCAAATATCACTATGAATGAGTGCAAAAGGAATAGATGTTTTTTTATTACTAACAAGAAAAAAAGCACGTTTATGTTTTGCAAGTTCACAAATATCACAGTGAAGGTTTTCTACATCAATTCCTTTAAATAATAATGGAAACATTACTTTAAGAATGCTAAACGAAAGATGCCCAAGACGAAAGTGTTGAAGCCAGATTTTGTCTTTATTAGAAATAGTAGACTCAGAAAAATATGACAGGGGTAAATAGTTTCCAGTTCTAGTTTGCCCATTTGATTTTTCGAAATAGTAAAGCCCATTTTTCTCTCTAGCATGTCCAATCATCTTCCCCGTACCCTGGTCCTGAAATATGCAGTATGAAGGATAAAAAATAACATTACAATTCAAATCTTTTGTGAGTTTATGAATAGACAAAAGGTTAGTTGACAAATTTAGTACATGGAGGACATTTTTAAGTGTGAGGGCTTGATTTATTAAAACATTTCCTTGACCAGCAACTGTTGATAGGGAACCATCAGCTGTGGATATCTTCCTATTGCTTGGACAAGGTCATAGGTGATGAATTTGTGTGGGGAGTGGGTCATATGGTCGGTGGCACCTGAGTCTATGACCCAAGAGTTGGGAAAGGTCGTACATGAGACATTTAGTACATATAGAGAGGAAAACTTACTTTTGAATGCCAAAGAACAAGTACCTGTCTCTGGTGGCTTCTCCAATGCTCCCAACAAACTCTTCAGTTTTTCAATTTCTTCTCTGTTGAGTTTGTCAGGTTCATGAGATTTAACTTCGTCACCAGACTGTGTAGAGGTCATATGGGCTTGCCCTTGTCCCTTCGGATGTCCATTCTGCACAGTTGAATTTTTATTGGACATTGGTGGCTTTCCATGTAGTTTCCAGCATCTTTCTCGAGTGTGTCGAGGCTTCTTGCAGTAGGTGCACCATAAAGAATCCTTATTTGTCACCTTAGACGCATTAGTTTGTTCAGATTCACCAAGAGGTTGCTGACTTTGGCCAAAGTACTTTATTATAGCATTTCTTGCGACCATGGCTGAACTCTCCACTGATTGGGATTCAACCATGACTTCTCTTCTACTTTCTTCGCTCCGAATTGCAGCAATGGTCTCATCCAGAGATGGTAAATCTTCCTTCCCCAATACTTGCACTCGAACAGGATCAAACACCTCATTTAGTCCAGCTAAGAATTCATAGATCCTCTCTTTTTCAACAAACCTTTTCATCAAGGCAACATCAGTACTACACTTCATTTGAAAACATTGATAATAATCCATCTCTTGCCACAAAATTTTCAACAAATTAGCATATTTAGTAACAGAACGACCTCCTTGTTTAGTTGCAGCGATCTTGGTTTTAATCTCATAAATTTGAGCAGCATCACCCACCTTGGAATAGGTTTTCTCAACAGCTTCCCATATTTCCTTGGCTGTGGGAAGAAACATACATGTGTCACTGATCTCTGGGACCATTGAATTCCACAGCCAGGACATAACCATAGAGTCTGCTTCATCCCAGGCATCAAATCTGGGATCTCCTGGTTTGGGTCCAGTACCAAGTAGGCGACTAATTTTACCCTTTCTTTTCAGAAAGGTTCGAACAAACTGAGACCACTTTAAATAATTTTTCCTATTCAATCTATGGGCTACCGGAATGTTCTGCAAATCTCTTGTTGATGGAGTATTTATGCTCTCACTATTTCTATTGTCACTCAATTGAGTAGGGTTGAGTTCATCAACAATCTCAAACATGGTTGGAATTTGAAAATAATCTCAAAATGGAGAAAAAAATGTTAGAAAAAGAATTCAGCAATGAAGGCTGAAAAAAAATTCCCAAAGGAGCCTAACAAGGCTCTGATAACATGTGGAGAAATTTGTTATGTTTTTATTGATTTCTCAAACAATACAACTCTAGGTTAATATATACATGTAGAAAACAACAAGAAAGGAAACTAAATCAAATCCCTACAAATTAGAGACTAAATCAAATCCTACAAATTATGGATTGACAACTATCAAGATCTTCTATCTAAGGCATCAATATTTACAGTGAAACATAGCTAGGTGTTTTCCCACATTGCGTGTTTTTTTATTCTTTTTCTTTTTGCAATTTTGAAGATGATAGCTTATAAGATTTTAAAGATAATGTTTACATAATTCTTCATCTCTGATCATTGAGTTTGCCATTCAGTTGTATTGGGACCATATCCTCCAATGATTGGTGATGCCATGCAAACTCTTTCTGGCCTGTATTTTAAACACCTTTAACTTGATTCTGACTACTGCCTAACTATTTGTCCTCTTGATCCATTTGACTGAACCATTTTATCTTTTATTGCTTTAGATTATCTTTGCTTTCCCTTCATGATGTCCTTTATCCGTACATCTCTAGTTTTTCAATGTGCATTTATTTTGTTCAATTTATCCCTTGTATTTTTATTCATCTGTCTAAATATCTTTGTTTTTTGGTTTTTTTTGTTGTGTGTGGGGGGGGGGGATGGTGGAGGCTCAAAAACACATGTATAAACTCTCATCCTGTGCACCAATATTTTTTTTTTCATCAACCATTTGCTTTTCTTCTGATTAATATATTTTGTGGAAGTTAAAGTTTTCAGCCATCACTGAAGTTCTTACATACTTGAGCAGGCTGTATTGGTGGCTGTGATGAAACGCTTCGACAATTGATAGAAATCTGTGGAACTGGTTCCCGCATTCCAGGTATTAGTGCATGTTTACCTAATTACTTGACATGGTCAATTTATATATGCAAAATTGAATTGCTTTAGTGAAGGCCATGTGCTGGAAGCTCCTTAGTGGTGAAATGCTTGCTAAAAACTAAAGAACAAAATACCTCACTGCATTAAACTTGTCTTTAATATGGGAGGATTCAAATCTTAAAGACATTTTGGTTTCTCTTGCTGATGGCCCAAGTGGTCATATGCTAACCTCTTACCACATGAGTGACATGTATCCAGCGAGAGGGCGTGGACCCACTGCTTCATCTAATAATGGCCAACAAAGTAACCATAGGCAGCGTGCTTGTATTTACTGCCAACAGATGGGGCATTCTTCAAGTGACTGTCCTTCCCAGCTTTCAGGCTCTCGAAATGCTCATGCGAATGGAATGAACCCACAAAGTGGTATGACTGCCGAAGTCCTATTTTCTCATCATTTTTTGTGAAGAGTACTATTGATTGCCCAATGCATTATAACACACTCGTATGTCTGGAAACATGACCAGCAATAATCTGCTGGTGTTAGGATCTGATTTAGGTATTTCCACTCACATTAGATTAAAATTATAATTCCAAAATACCTGAATAGTTAATAAATGTGTGTGAACACAGTTTTGAAGAAATAGAATTCTTATGTACTCTCTTAAGAAGTATGGTAATATAAAGATACTTTTATGCACACAAAGGAAACTCTAGCTATAAAGAAGGAACTAAGCTTCTTTTTCTCTCTTTTTTTTTTCCCCTGTAATGATCTACTTCAACATGCTTGGTTCTGACATGTTGAATTGGGCTGTGTGCTATGTCAATAGCGGCCCTGTTGTCACAGTGGAGCTCCATAGGCCTCTTAGTCGGAATTCTTAGGTCTTTAAGTAGATTTTCCATTTAAAGAAGTTCACAGATAGCATGAGCAGCTGCTCTAAACTCAGCTTCTGCATTACATCTAGCAGCAACAGATTGCTTTTTATTCCTCCAGGTATCAAGGTTGCTTATAATAAAAGAAAAATAACCTGAGGTAAATCTCCTGTCTATTATACTTCCAGCCCAATCAGCATCAATGTAGGCTTCAACCTGAACGCTATTGTTGTTTCTGAACCTCAAGCCTTTTCTTGGACTCCCTTTTAGGTAACTGAGAACCTGATAAACTGCCTGAAGGTGTTCTTCTTTTGGAGACTGCATGAACTGATTTACAACATCACTGAATAAGTTATATCAGGCCGGGGGTGAGAGAGATATATTAGCTTCCCAATAAGTTTCTAATAACATTCTCTATCAACACTCTTGCTTTCTCTTAGCAATCCTAACTTGCAAGTAGGATCAATTGGAGTCTCAGCAGGTTTACATGCTAGCATTCCAGTTACTTGAGACACTGAAATGTCTTCATTTGATCTGATAACCTCCATTCCCAAGAAATGCCTCAAGGTCCCTAGATCCTTGATTTCAAATTCCCTAGCTAAAAAATTCTTCAACCGCTCCAATTCAACTAGATTATATCCAATAAGAATGATGTCATCCACACAGACTATTAAATTAGCAAATTTACCATCCCTGGAATGACTGTAGAAGAGTGTATGATCTGCTTGGCTTTGTGAGTATCCAAGACTTCAAATGGACTTACCAAATCTGTCAAAACCGGAAGCTAATGCCATATAAACTTCTTCCTTCAGCTTATCATTCACAAAAGCATTCTTCACGTCTAGCTGTTGTAAAGACCAATTCAAGTTGTCTGCAGGCGACAAGAGAACTCTGATCGTATTCAATTTTGCTAGTGGTGCAAACGTCTCTTGGTAGTCAATTCCATAGGTTTGTGTGAAGCCTTTAGCCGCCAGTCACGCTTTGTATCTCTTAATGCTGCCATTTGCATTTTATTTCACATTAAACACCCACTTCAGCCTGCTGGTGTTTTCCCTCTTGGAGCGTCCAACATCTGCCAATGTCACATTCTTCTTGAATGCCCTCATTTCTTCCAATACAGCATGTTTTCATTCTGGTAACAACCAAAGACTCCCTTATATTATTTGGAATTGCAACGTTGGACAGATTAGTGGTGAGCGCCTTCATATTGGCAGAAAGCCTATAATATGAGACATGTTTAGCATAGGATGTTTAGTGCCAGTCCTAGTACCTTTCCTAACAGCTATGCAAACATTTAGATCATCACAAATGGTATTTGAAACTGAAAGAAATGGTCGAAGAGAGTGTGAATCTGAAATACTTGTCGTGTTGAAGTATGATTTTCACACCTTGATCTTTCCTCGAGTTGACATGCTGTTCAGTGCAAGGCTGAACAATTGGCATACACATAGGTTGAACAAGTGGTTCTCCTCCTGAATTTGGTTGAGTACAAGAATAAGTAGTGAACTAGAAATTGCCTAATAAAGATGTTCCTTAGTATGTAGCGTCCCCCGAAGAGAATTTTGGTAAAGCAAGGTTGGTCAAAGCATTTTTACCCTTTTGAGTTGGAGAAAAACGAAGAAAAACAGATTTAACTGACCACGGATCAAGTTTAGAGAGATTGTGTTTATGGATGGGATCATGGGAACACACCCAAAGACCTTCAAGGGTAAGGAAGTGAAAAGTCTAATTTGGGGTAAACATTCACAAAAACACCGCAATGGAGTTTGAAACTTCAAAATCCTAGTACGCATTCTATTGATCAAGTATGAAGTTGTAAGAACATCCTCACTCTAAAGGTATTTGGGAACTCTCATAGTAAACATAATTGCCCTAGATACTTCTAGTAGGTGTCTATTTTTACTTAGCAATGCCATTTTGTTGAGAGGTGTCCACACAAGAGGATTGGTGACCAATGCCATTGTCCCAAAAAAAAGGCCATAGAATGGTATTGAAATGTTCCCTCCCATTGTTGGTTCAAGTGATCTATATATGTCTTTCAAACTGAGTTTTAACCATTTTATAATTTTTTTTGAAAATTCCCTCGGTTTTTGATTTTTTTCTCATTGAGTACACCCAACATATCCTTGTGTGGTCATTATGTAATTAGTCGCCTACTACCTGTTAAATTTGTCATGCTTGAAGATCCCAAATATCATTATGAACAATAGAAAAAGGCTTAGATTCCGTATAAGGTTGCAATGGAAATAAACACGATGATAATTGACAACTTTGACATCCTAATAACAAAGGATTCTTATGCTTAACCAAAGAAGGAAATAACTTTTTCAAATACTCAAAACTTGGGTGGCCTAGACTAAAGTGCCATAACATTATTGATTGTCAACAGTTAAAAAAAAATGTCACTACTACTTGCAATTTGAGGTTGTCTACTCATCAAAATAGTACATTCCATCAACTTCTTTACCACTGCTGATTGTCATCTCTGAATGCATATCTTGAAGTTTACAGCAGGAATGTGAGAATTGTGCAGTTCAATCGGAATCCATAGTTAGCTTCCTAACGGAGAAAAGGTTACAAGTAAGATTTGGAACATAAAGGACTGATTTTAGAGTAAGATTCTTAGATAAATAGAACCTTTTCCTGCAAGGGCAGACAAAGTGCCATCTGCAATCATGATCTTCAAATTTCCAGAACATGGAGTATAAGATGAGAAGAGTTTAAAATGACTAGTTATACGGTCAAAAGCACCTAAATCAATAATCCAAGATATATGAATAGAATCAGAACTTAGGGCTCTAGGAAAGATATCCCTATGGGCAAAAGTGCATAAGGAATTTTTAGAGATTCATTAATCAACTTGTACAAGTGGTCAAGTTGCTCTTTGCTAAATGGTGGTGTCTGATTACCGCTACCTTTGACTAGTGACTGCACTCCTTGGCCCTTTCTCTACAGATTTTTGCCTCTTCCAGTTTGATGGTTTACCATGCAGCTTCCAACATTTCCCTAGTATGCTTTGCCTTGTTGCAAAAATCACACCATATCCCTTTGTTATCTACCTTTGATCTTTGGCTGACAGCTGCTATTCCAGCATCAATAGACCCGCTTTCTGTAGTTGAAACATTAAGGGTGAACTTTCAGGATCCACGGTGGGTTCAGTGGACTTGCCTAATATCAGACTTGCTACTCTCTTCTCTACGAACTTCTGAAAAACTTTGCTAATAGAGGGAAGGGTTTCTTTGCTAAGAACATGTCCACACATCTCATCCAACTCCTTATTCAAATCGGCAGGAAACTCAAATTCTCGTTCTTTCTAGAGCATCTTCTTAAACTGAGCACTATCACAACCCCATTCTAGATTGCAAAACATGTCTAGTTCATGCCATGAGCCTTTTAAATTGCTATGGGACCTGGTTACAGTGTGGCTTCTTTGTTTTTTATCTCATAAGTTTGCAAGATTGCCTAGATCAGAGTTGAGCTCACTCTCTTCATCCCACATTTCTTTTGTAGTTGGCAAAAAAGAAAAGTCTACCCAATCTTAGGTTCCATGGTGTTCACCAACCATGTCATAATCATGGAGTTTTCTGAATCCCACAACAGATACCCTGGAGCAGTCTCTGCTGGATCTGTTTTGTGAGCCTGTCAAATAACCCATCTTCTCCTTTCATCTAATAAAGAGCTTCATGGTTTGAGACCATTGTAGAAAATTATCTCCATTTAGCAAGTGTGAGATATTCTGAAGGGAACGGATATCTCTTGAACCTTCAGGCTTTGTGGTTCCCCCAGAGATTTCATCATCATTCACAACTAATATTGCCTCCTAAAGAAGAGGAAAGGGAATTAAAGAATTGAATGCATTCTCTACTACTTTTCTTAGTATACATGATACCTATATAAATAGGTAAAATACAAGACACACAAAAGGAAACCAAATAATTACATATTATACTTTCGTATTCTATAGTGTACACTACATCTATCATATCACATCTACATCTGTTATATCCCTAAAAATGTGCTCACAATCCTGACTGAATAATCTCCCAGATTTCCAACACCTCCTAACAGCTATATCGTCCCCTCCCAGAACGCCGGAGGGTGGGGGGGTGGGGAAGAACAGTCTCTAATAATCTGGTGAACAAACTAAATTTTTTTTTTTTAAAAAAAAACATTGGTCTTCAACAACCAGTTCTGATACCATGAATGCAGTTTTGAAGAAATAGAATTCTTATATACTATCTTAAGAAATATGGTAATACAAAGATATATTTATACAAACCTAAGAAACTTTAGCTATAACCAAGGACTCAGCATCCTGAACAGATAACATCCTGATAAATAGGAAACAAATGTTTAAAATACAAACTATAAAGATAACAGCAAGCTTTGAGTTTGAAACAAGAAGTCAAATGACAGTTGTCTACAATATTTCTTTAATTGAAGATATGATATAAAAATTTGACAACTGTTGTGTAATTATGATGGAAGCCTACGTGCAAATTTTCAATGCAAGTTTAATCAAATTTAAAAGATATTTCATCTAGATAGTCTTATTTATGTTTCTTGGTTTTGAAGCCAGATTTAGTGTCTTCTAGCCATCTATGTGAACTCAAAATAGAGCTGTATTGCTTGAGGCAATGGTGATTGAAACAGAAGTTATTATAGATCTTTCCTCCTATCTTGCTTTCTAGTTTTCTTGTTTTTCTCTTCTTCTCCCATCTTTGTTATTGTAAAAGATCCTCATCCCAGTCTCATGACTATACAGGCCAATCTTTGAAAACATATTCCCTACAGGCTAGGTTTAATTTTACTGTTGTATATATTTTTGTGGTATTTTAAGTGTTTAGATTTATGATAAAAGCTTCATTAGATTTGTTTTACATAACATTATATCTGATCTTACTCTTTCTTAAGCAGACACTGGTTTCGTTTACATTTATCTCGGAATCTTGTTAGTTGTGTTGGCTCCTAAATTGTGTGTTTATGAGTTGCTTTTGTACCTATATCTAGCTGCTCTTAGCCAGTACTTTGAACTGAATTCATAGGGTCTCACAATTTTCTTATTTATGCAGGAGAATCATCAATACAGTGTACCACATGTGGAACCCCATGTGTGCTAAGAACAGCTAATACAGCAAATAATAGGGGAAGAAAATTCTACTCATGTTCTTCACAAGAGTGCAACTTCTTCGTGTATGTATAGTTAGACTTCATTATATTGATCTGTTTTAGGCGGTCATTTAAACTGGGCTCTTATAAATCCATTTGTGTTCCTCTTCTACTATTTCATACATCATCTTTGCTCTTCTTTACTTCACCCTTTTATAATAGCTTTTTTCTATAGTCTTAGATGGAAGAGATTGCAATAACTAAGTTAGCATCATCGATAGTTTTATACAAAGATGTGTGGCCGTGGGGAATTAAATTGGCATTTAGTGCTTGTTATGATTGACACATAAGTAGGTGTAAACATAAACAATTATCATGTTGTTCTCTACTCGGATGATTCTTTAACTAGGAACTGGTTTTAATGGACATAAATATCTACACAGCCACAGAGAGATATCTTGCCTATTTGTTGCAATCTTTTGTCCATTGACTGAATCCTATTCATTGTAATCAGATGGGAAGATGATGCCAGGAATGGCGCCAGAAGAATGCCACAAGCAGGTGTCAGTGGCTCGGCATCCAATCCTAGCCAAAGGGGTGGCCGGGGCAGAGGTGGCCAAAGTAGAGGACCTAATACTGGTATGACTTTTGTATCGGCAACTGGGGATCCCATTTCTGGTAGAAGGTGTTATGTCTGTGGTGAACCATCACACTTTGCAAATGCATGCCCAAACCGTGGTTCCTGATGCCAATGAAACAGATTTCTTCCGGTCTCTATACACTTGTTAAAGATTAGTATTCTCTGTTATAGAAATGATTGTCATATCCAACTATGTTTGTGGCTCTTCGATTGTCTTCTTGTAAATAATACCAAAACTTGATTTGCATTGTATAGAAACTTATGTATTGGTAAATTTGTTCAATGTTATTATATTTAGAGCATGTATTGAAAGCCTTTGGGCTTTTCTCACCTTCCGACTATTAGATCGCCGTGCATTTGAGCGAAACTCTCGACGTTAGAGAAGAATCTTATCATAAGTGACTCTTCTGCTGAAGTTAATTCCATCCAGAGAAATCTTTTTTATGTACAAAGAATCGGTAAAAGATCAAATTTGGGGAGAATTGCGTGGGATATACCCCATTTCCTCCAAAATACCCAATATATGCCTTAAATTATAACACTCTTAAATTTTACACACATATACTTTAAAAACTAGAAAAAATATAAAAATAACCACAACTAAATCTTTATGACATTGAAATCATATTTTGAAGTCGGGTAAATAGTTGAGAATACTCGACTTCAATCAAATCATACACAATTAGTAATTCAGCATAAATTCTCGACTTTTTTATATTAGTCGGGTAAATAGTCGAGAATACTCGACTTCAACTGAAATAAGAAATTATCTAAAAATTCTTGATTTTTTCAAGTAAGTCGAGTAAAGAGTCGAGAATACTCGACCTTAATTTTACCTTATTCAATATTCATTCAGAAGAAATTCATGACTTTTCATTAAAATTCGGTAACTGGTCGAAAATACTTGACTTAAATTGAAATGAAAAATTTTCTTTTAATTAAGTCAAGTAAAAAATTGAGTATACTCGACTTTGGTTATTTTATTATGTAGAAGTCATGAGAGAGGAAGAAAATGTAGATAAATGATTTTTTAATGTTATTTTTACTTTTTACACTTTCATGAAGTATATGTGTGTAATGGGATATAAATTTGATATTTAAAGACAAATGGGGCATATTTAAATAAAAAACCCTCAAATTTGGCTCGACTTTTGGAGTCTAGGGTTGCATAATGAATGGCGGGGAATATGCTTTCTTGTCTTTTTAACTATTTTCTATTCATAAAACTGGTGATCCAGAATTGTAAAAATGTACACGTCCGAAAGTGAGAATATAAAGAGACACGCATGAGCATTCTGTAAGCCGAACAACTAGAAATCAGTGTGCCTTTTAAATTTCTCTCAATGGCCTCATCCTTATTTATGAGGCCTAAGTACAAGACTGCTGCAGGCAAAATTTATCGGAGCCATGGCTTCTTGAAGCCATTCAATGGTAGTGTCTAGTATAATTTGCTAAAAATAAGTTGTGTGAGAGCAACTTACCCTAGTTGGGCCCACAGAATAAACAAAAAAGGGTCAAAAACTTAAAATAACGGCCAAATCTATTACGCAACAGTTGTATGGTACAACTGTTGTTTTTAACCGTTAGATCTAGCCACAGTTGTCACCATAAGCTGGATCTAACGGTTAAAAGTAACAGTTATACCCTACAACTGTTGCGTCATAACCGGACCCAAAATAACAAAGGCTATAATATAACATTTACTATTTGTTAAAGTTGGTCATCTCATGTTATGACATCGTTGGACTTAATCCAGAAGGGCAGTGCCAATAGGCCCAGTTGTTTTACCCATTAAAAAAATCATAAAAATAAAAATAAAAGTTAATATTCAAATAAATCACTAATTTTTCATTTCGTTATGACATTTGTTAGTGTGTTTCTCATTTTTGATTCACCAATTTCATGACAAGTCCTCGCAAAATTTACTCCATGGATTGTTAGAAACTTTGTTCTCGTAGGATTTGTCGATCCTTCAGAATTGATTTTCTATGGCATTGTATACTCATCAAGGTACTACGCATCTTAGACATCACTAAGAAGGATGCTAAATATACATTTTATGCGTGCTTGGATGCTCCTTAAGTGCAATTCTACTCCAACTTGGATATCTTGTGATTGTTCCTTGCTGTATGTTTTCTTCAATAGGTAAGCTTTACAACTCTTCTAATAATATTTCTTTTTATTACTTATATCTAAACTTTGGTTATTTGATATTTGTCACAAATCCTTGTCTAATATAATCATGTATAACAGTATCTAATTAGGCATATATGTTGGCGTAGTAGAAAACATATATGTTGGCTATTGATAAATGTTCTATTTGTAACGGGTTTTGAAAGCCGATGTTCCAAGAACATAATAAGTATGTGTATTTTTGTTGCACTTTAATAGTACTTATTCTTACTGCAGAATCTTTAATGTTCCTTCGAAATTAATTAAGTTAAAATTTGTCAAGATTGGTGCCTCTTCTAGATATTCAAAGTTTGAATATCAAATTCAAAATTTTAGATATTCAAAGTTTGAATATCAAACTTTGAACTTTGAATTTTGAAAAATAATTTTAAAAAAATTTATGTGAATAGTAGCCAAGATTTTGGTTATAAATAGAGGGGCTCATTCTCTCATTTGAGCATTCCAATTTGTGAGAAGCAATCCCTGTAGAGCAGAGAGTTGCAGAGCTTAAATAATAAAAGCTCTAGTTTTAGTGATTTGAGAGTTTTGGGTGTATTGAGATTTTGAAAAGTGAGCTAAAATACCACAATACTTGTAATTCCTTATCACTAGTGAAATATTTTTCTTCTGTCTTCGCCCGTAGACGTAGGCTAAAAGCCGAACCACGTAATTTTCTGGTGTCCTCTTTGTGCTTGTTCTTTATTTTTCTTTCAATTTTATTTTAGTTGCGTGTTTGTTTCACCCATCAATTTCCTAACAGTGGTATCAGAGCCATTGGTTGTATTTTTAGAGTCGTGTACTGTTCACGTAAGGGTACTATTCACATATACGGTACTGTTCAAGAGAAACGGTGGGAGCGATCCAAGAATTTTTGCAGTGCAAAGCAGAGAATAGTAGTGTGAGTAAAAGCAATTGTGTGGTTTTGTATATATCTAGGAAAGTTCTGTTACAAAGGCGATACGAGCTTAAGGAGTCTAGGTTTTAAGTGGGAACAGTGTAACCCCTCCAGTCTTTCCTGGAAACTTTCCTGGTGTGTATTCTCACATATACTCATAACTATTTAAGGTGGTGCACTAACATGTGTGCGGTATTTATCAACAAAATGGCGGCAAAGTATGAAATTGAGAAGTTTAATGGAAATAATTTTTCGTTGTGGAAAATGAAGATGAAAGCTGTATTGAGGAAAAATAATTGCTTGGCAGCAATTGGAGAAAGGCCTATGGAGATAACTAACGACAAGTGGAACGAGATAGATGACAATGCCATTTCTGATCTACACTTGGCACTTGCGGATGGAGTATTATCCAGTGTGGCAGAAAAAAATACAGCGAAGGAAATATGGGATACTCTCACAAAATTATACGAGGCCAAGTCACTACACAACAAAATCTTCTCGAAAAAGAAACTCTATGCTCTTCGAATGGCGGAATCTACAATGGTGACCGACCACATCAACACATTGAAAACTCTATTTTCACAACTCACAACGTTGGGTCATAATATAGAGGAAAATAAACGTGCAGAACTTCTACTTTAAAGTCTACCAGATTCGTATGATCAACTCATCATCAACCTAACGAACAACAATCCAGCGGACAGTCTAATTTTCGATGATGTTGCAGCCTCCGTATTAAATGATGAGAGTAGGCGAAAAAGTAAGGAAGACAGACAAGTAATTTCGCAGCAAGCAGAGGCGCTATTAGTGACGAGAGGGAGATCAACGGAACGTGGCCCCAGTAGGAGTCACAATCATGGTAGATTAAAATTCAGAAGTAAGAAGAATATTAAATGCTACAACTGTGGCAAGAAAGGACATGTCAAGAAAGAGTGTTGGAGTAACCAGAAGAGAAAAGAGAGCAAACAACCTGAGTCATCAAATGCTCAGGGGTGTGTAGCAAGTAGCTCGGATGATGGCGAAATTCTCTACAGCGAGGCCTTAACTGTTTCAGAAGGCAGAAAATGGCTATCTGACGTCTGGCTTATAGACTCAGGAGCTACCTAGCACATGACCTCTCGGAGAGAATGGTTTCACACATACGAACCTATCTTAGGAGGATCTGTTTATACGGGAGATGATCATGCCTTAGAGATCGCTGGTATTGGTACTATCAAAGTTAAAATGTTTGATAGTACAATTCACACAATTGAGGAGGTACGACATGTCAACGGCCTGAAGAAAAATCTATTGTCCTTGGGACAAATAGATAGTCATGGGTGCAAAACTCATGTTGAAAATGAGATCATGAAGATTACTAGAGGCGTGGTTGTATTGATGAAGGCAGAAAAGATCAGTGCTAATCTATTCATGCTTAAAGGAGAAACACTACAGGAAGGTGATGTGTGTGTCGCATCAAATGGAGAAGAATCAACGATGATGTGGCATCTTAAACTCGGCCACATGTCAGAACAAAGTTTGAAGATTCTCTCTGAGCGAAAATTGCTTCAAAGGCTCAAATCGGTAAGTTTTCCATTTTACGAGCATTGTGTTACAAGTAAGCAGCATAGATTAAAGTTCAGTAGATCTATTGCTAGAAGTAAATGCATATTAGACTTGATTCATTTTGATGTTTGGGAATCACCTGATATGTCCATAGGAGGTGCAAAGTACTTAGTTACTTTTATTGATGATTATTCTAGGAGATGTTGGGCGTGTCCAATTAAGAAAAAGTCAGATGTGTTTTCGGTGTTCAAACAGTGCAAAGCGTGGGTTGAACTTGAATCTGGGAAAAGGATCAAGTGCTTGAGGACGGATAATGGTGGAGAGTATACAGACGGTAAGTTTCTTGCTTTCTGTAAGCAAGGAGGTATTCAGGGGCAGTCCACGGTGGCATACACTGCTCAACAAAATGGAGTGGCGGAACGAATGAACAAAGCTCTTATAGAAAGAATAAGAGCTATGTTGAGGACTGCGGGTCTACCTAATTTATTTTGGGCAGAAGCAGCCAAAACTGCCTGTTATATAGTAAATCGGTCGCCATCTACAGTAATTGGGCTGAAGACAGTAATGGAGATGTGGACTAGAAAGCCAGCTGATTATTGCTACCTACATGCATTTGGATGTCCTGTGTACGTAATGTACAATGCTTAAGAAAGAACAAAACTGGATCCAAAATCCAGAAGATATATCTTCTTCGGATATGCGCAAAGGGGTATCGTCTGTAGGACCCCACTGCCCACAAGATCGTCATCAGCAGAGATGTTATTTTTTGTAGAAGATCAACTGCAAAGGAAAGATGGAGATGATAGCACTGTAAAAGAAAAGTCAGACTGTACCGGTATTTTTAGAAAATAATCCAGAAGATTCAGATTCTTCTGAAGCAGCACTAGAGCACAAGCAACAAGTACCAGTCGAGTTCGAGGCTCCAGAAGTTCGTCGATCAACTCGTGAGAGACGATCGCCGGCGTAGCACTCGGAGTATGTCACGGAGATCAATGTTGCGTATTGTCTTTTAATAGAGGATAGAGAACCATCAACTTTCCATGAAGCTTTAAACAACTCAGATGTTGCTTTGTGGATGATAGCAATGCAAGAAGAAATTGAAGCTCTACACAAGAATAAGACATGAGAACTTGTACTACTACCACATGGAAGAAAAGTCATTGATAACAAATGGGTCTACAAGATCAAGCGTGATGGCAATGACCAAGTGGAACGGTATTGTGCAAGATTGGTGGTGAAAGGATATGCTCGGGAAGAATGTATTGACTTCAACGAGATATTTTCGTCGGTGGTTCGACTCACAACAGTCAGAATAGTCTTGGCAATGTGTGCTATATTTGAGCTACATCTTGAGCAGTTAGATGTGAAAACTCCATTTCTTCATGGAGAACTTGAAGAAGAAATATATATACTCCAACCAGAAGGTTTTGCAGAAATAGGAAAGGAGAACTTGGTTTGCAGGTTGAACAAATCTCTATACGGTTTCAAACAGGCGTCGAGGTATTGGTATAAGAGATTTGATTCCTTCATCATGAACCTTGAATACAACAGACTCAGTTCAGACCATTGTGCATATTACAAGAGGTTTGAAGATAATGATTTCATCATTTTGCTGTTGTACGTGGATGACATGTTGGTAGCAGGCCCCAACAAAGATCGAATCCAAGAATTGAAGCCACAGTTGACTAGGGAGTTTGAAATGAAGGATTTGGGACCAGTAAACAAGATTCTAGGGATGCAAATTCACCGAGACAGAAATAACAGGAAGATTTGGCTTTCACAGAAGAATTACTTGAAGAAAATCTTACGGCGCTTCAACATGCAAGATTGTAAGTCAATTTCTACCCCATTTCCTGTTAATTTCAAATTATCCTCAAGTATGTGTCCTAGCAATGAAGCAGAGAGGAAAGAGATGTCTCGAGTACCGTATGCATCAACAGTAGAAAGTTTGATGTTCGCTATGATATGTACTAGACCAGATATTGCACAAGCAGTGAGAGCAGTCAGTCGATACGTGGCGAATCCCAGTGGAGAGCATTGGATAACTGTGAAGAGGATTTTGAGATACATCAAAGGAACTTCAGATGTTGCATTATGTTATGGAGGATTAGAGTTTACTGTCAGGCTGTGGATTCAGATTTTGCAGGAGATCTTGATAAAAGAAAATCTACTACTGGCTATGAGTTTACACTTGCTGGAGCAGTTGTAAGCTGGGTTTTGAAACTGCAGATCGTTCTAGCTTTATCTACAACAGAAGCAGAATACATGGCAGCTACACAAGCTTGCAAAGAAGCTATCTGGATACAAAGATTATTGGAAGAGCTCGGGCACAAACAACAGAAAATTCCTGTGTTTTGTGACAGTCAGAGTGCCTTGCATATTGCAAGGAATCCAACATTTCATTCCAGGACAAAGCACATAGGAGTTCAGTATCACTTCGTTCGAGAAGTAGTGGAAGATGGAAGTGTCGATTTGCAGAAAATCCATACGAATGAGAACCTAGCAGATGTTTTGACCAAACCAATAAATACTGATAAGTTTGTATGGAGCAGATCCTCTTGTGGCCTAGCAGAAACGTAGGCAACATGACAATGGCGAAGCAGAAAGGATGGTGTGGAGATTGATTGATTCTCAATCAAATATCTAAATGGGAGAATGTCAAGATTGGTGCCTCTTCTAGATATTCAAACTTTTAATATCAAATTCAAAATTCTAGATATTCAAAGTTTGAATATCAAACTTTGAACTTTGAATTTTGAAAATTAATTTAAGAAAAAATTACGTGAATAGTAGCCAAGGTTTTGGCTATAAATAGAGGGGCTCATTCCCTCATTTGAGCATTCCAATTTGTGAGAAGCAATTTCTGTAGAGCAGAGAGTTACAGAGTTTAAATAATAAAAGTTCTAGTTTTAGTGATTTGAGAGTTTACCTGTATTGGGGTTTTGGAAAGTAAGATAAAATACCACAATACTTGTAATTCCTTATCACTAGTGAAATATTTTCCTTCTATCTTCGCTTTTGGACGTAGCCTAAAAGCCGAACCACGTAATTTTCTGGTGTCCTCTTTGTGCTTGTTCTTTATTTTTCTTTCAATTTTATTTTAGCTGCGTGTCTGCTTCACCCATCAATTTCCTAACAAAATTTTCCTTGTGTCTCTATTATTATCTAACCAAACGTGCTAAACCCTTTCAAAATTCATTCATACTCAGAAGAATATGTTTTTTTTTTATCATTCAGTTAGATTTGTTTTGACTTCATAATGCAGGCTGTGAAGATTAAGAAAATTTTCCTCGAAGGTGCTGAAGGCAGATTGCAGATAAAGGCAGTTTTTCTTTTCACTTTATTTTGGTTGAATCACTAAAAGAATATACTTATTCTTTTTTAATGTATTTTGAGGTTAATGAGGTAAATTATAATCGTACATGCATATTTATAAATTTTTTCTCGTCTTCCGAAATGAGTTGATATTTATACTTAGATGGATAACATTGGTGAAGATCCAGTACTTAAAAAAATAGCAATTTCTTAACTTTTATTATTATCTATCTAGTTTTGATGAGACTAGATAGACTTACCCTATGGGCTCGGGACGGGTTATTTCACAAATGGTTTAACTAAGACTTTTTAGTATTGGGAAAGGTGTGTAAAGCAAAAATCAATTTGTTAATTTATTTAATGAGTATTTATTTAGGGTAAAAATAAGTCAATCCAAACATTAATAGATATATTTAACACACACTTTGCAAACATTAATTTCATGAAAATTCTAATGTCGTAATAAAAATTACAACATCAATATCATGATAAATATAAATATTGTAAATTATATATAAAACTAGTAAATATAACAAATAATCAGTAAATTCATACAATATTATTAATTATTTAAAAAATTAAGATTGTTTCTATAGAATTTTAGTGAAAAATATTTTATTCATTTACAAAAAATATTTTCTTTAATTAAACAAAGACAAACTTATTCATTAATTAAACAAAATAATTATACAAAAAAAAGTGGAATAAGTTTTATTGAATTGGTTTAACAATAAATTCTATATTTATTCTAGGACATTTTTATTTTTTTACCCATTTTCTATAATAGTATCTATTTATTACACAAGTTAATTAAGCACAATTATTTATCTTGATATGGATCAAGAAAAAACAAAATAAATAAATATTCTTGTATCACTAGACATATATATGATACATCAATGAAATTATATCTAATTTTGAGTCTTATGCATACTTCATGTAGTTTCAAACTTTTTACTTGTACTCAGAGACCATTTAGGACTGTTGTTGAGAAAGTATAGAAAGATGTAAAATGACCTCATCTTACAGCAATTATGAAAGATATTAAAATAATATTTTTTCAAAATCCAATTTTGAGAATAAATTTCATCCTTAGTAAAACATCATATGTATTATATAAATACAAAACTAGCATTATTCAATTTAAATTAGAAAATCAATAAATATATAAAGTAATAAACATTACAATGAGTCTTCATTTTACAATTGTGAATTTTTTTTTTGCAGTAGCTCTTATATTAAGTAATTTATTTATTTATTTTACCTTTTATTCATAAGTTTTAGGCATAATCTACAAAATTTATGTTTTATTTTGCACTTAGTGTCGATTTACTTGTTTTATAGTAATTTACGTGTTTTATCTTCCTTTTACAAGTCTTATGCTCTATTTTCAAAATTTATGTTTTATTTTATAGTCAGCGTTGATTTACTAGGTTTATGTTTTATTTGCAAGTTTTTTGTTTTCTTTACTATTGATATATTAATTTACTAGTTTTATATTAATTTACTAGTTTTACCTTCCATTTACAAGTTTATGTTCTATTCTGAAAATTTATGTTTTATTTTGCACTTAATGTTAATTTACTAGTTTAATATTTTATTTCTAAGTTTTCGTTTTATTTACTAGTAATACATTAATTTACCAACTTTATAGAAATTTACTTGTTTTACCTTTTCTTTACAAGTCTTTTGTTTCATTTCCAAAATTTATGTTTTATTTTACAGTTAATATCGATTTACTAGCTTTAAGTTATATTTGCAAGTTTTTGCTTTGTTTACTAATAGTACATCAATTTACTAGTATTATATTAATTTATTTGTTTTATCTTTCGTTTACAAATCTTATGTTTAATTTCTAAAAATTATGTTTTATTTCACACTTAATGTTGATTTACTGGTTTTATGTTATATTTGCAAGTTTTTGTTTTATTTCTAACAAAATATCAATTTATTAATTTTATATTCATTTACTTATTTTATCTTCTATTTACAAGTCTTATGTTTAATTTCTAAAATTTATATTTTATTTTATAATTAATGTTTATTTACAAGTTTTATATTAAATTTATAAGTTTTATGTTTTGTTTACACATTTTATGTTTAATTATAGTATTGTTATTATAAATTTAATCATGGCATCATAGAATGGCACAATCCTTATTATTTTTATTTTGAATCGCAAATCCAAGACAGATACAGATTAAACTAAATTCTTCCAGAATACAAACACGGTTTACAGTAATTAAATCATCACAACAGCACAAAACAAATTATATGAGGAAAAAAAATTACAATACTTCACCCAAACACAAAAAGAAGTTACTACCCTCCATTCTATTGTTGTTCCAAACAATAAGTCTTACCAATTAGATTAGCCTAACGGACTTGGATCCAAGGTAGCAAATGCAAGTAACTCTTTATCAACTTGTAAAAAATTCATGCAGTCTTCAAGCAAAAACACATATGCCTCAATCCCATCTCCAAGCCTTGTATTCATAAGAACTACAGTAGTCGAGAACGAGACAATCGATCCACCAAAACCAGCAAGGCCAACCCAAATAGGCTTTCCCCATCCAAAATCAATCTCATAAAAACCAAAACTAGAAGAACTGGTAAAAGTAATTCTATCCTTCACATCAGCATACTCTTCATCTTCATCTTTCAGAGCTTGAAAATAATTACGAAACCCTCCGGCACCTTGCAGACTACTCACAAAATCTGCATCGGGTTTTGTTATTGCTTCCCTAAGCAGGCAAACCAAACCATGTAAGCCTGCTTCATCATCTGTGCATAATGTATTGGCATGGCAAATGATGTTTCCAACTAAATGTTCTGACAATGGCGGCCTGGCCTTTCGACGCAGATTTACAGCATGAGTCAATAAAGTTGGCTTATGGGAACCTGTTTTTGTTTTAACGGCAGTCATGATACATTTGGAAAGGATTGCTGACACAACCTCAACGCGGGTTGGATGTTTAACGCTGGAGCTGGTAGCCTTGGCTTTGAGGTCGGCTATTGCTTTGGCTTCAAATCCAAATCTCCTCGTAACAAATCTGCCCGTTTTTTTAAATCGGGCGAATTGGGCTTTTGCGGTTGCTTCTCTTGGGTATGCATCACGTGGAGGAAATAAAGATGAAGCATCAAAACTGGGACGACAGACTGCTTCTTCCAAAGTCTTACGAGCTGTTGCAGCCCAACTCTTCATGAACGAGCTGAAAGTTTTGCCATCACCAATCATATGTGAAATACCAGCACAAACAACAAGACCACCACAAGCAAATGATGTTACTTGTACCTTAGCCGCGTAAGCTCCTGCTATTTGTCCACTCTGATCATTGCCATCTGCTGGAAAGAATTTATTGAGGATCAATGATAGATCTGGTTTGCTGAGAAATTCATTAAGAGAAATCACAGCACGGGCCTCTACAAAATATACCCCCTCATCGTTGCAGTCCACGGAATAATTGTCAGTCATCTTTCCCGCAAGTAGGTAGTAGTGAACTAAAGTTTCCGATAGAGACTGCTTTAGAAATTGCAATTTCTTGGAGACAATAGAACCAATATCAACCGTTCCGGAAAGATTAAAGGGATAGAAAAGGTGCCTAGGAGCATAGAAGTGATTGGGATATTGATCCAGGAGACAAAGCTTGTAGGATTTGAGATGAAGAGGGGTTGGAGAAGAGGGGTTGATGCATTCTCTTGCAATTATTTGTGTCTCCATTACCATTTTCTTTCTGAGAATTGATAATTAATTTCTCAACTCGTTTTACAATTATATCAATCTTGTCGTAAGGTCATATTACTTGGCTATGCATCAAAATGTTGACTATTCTTGTAATAAATTAAACAAGCAATCTTTTCACGTGGATGCTCTTCAAGTATATTAATTATTACTATTTGATATATTTATATATGCATATGGAGAGTAATTTTATAATAAGAAAATCTTTTATTAGAGGACAAAGTAAAAGATAAAAAAATCTCGCTCCTTTATCCTATGTTGAATCTGTGTTTATTTATTTATTGTGATGTGTTTATCAATCGATAATCGGAATAAACTGCAATTGCAATAAATTAAAATCAGAATGAGGTAAAGTAGAATGAATAATGTAAATAAGAATAAAATTATTTACTTTAACTATGGGAATCGGACTCAAAATGAGTTATATTTGCCGTTGATTTGTTTATTTTGTCTTTAAATTGAAATGGATTTTTGCAAGTCAGTAAAATGATCTAAGTTGATTATTGTCATTATTTATTATAAAAATTGTGATTGTTATTATAATTATTCGATAATAATAATAACAACAACAATAATCATTATTATTATTATTATTGTTAATAATAATAATAATAATAATAATAATAATAATAATAATAATAATTATTATTATTATTATTATTATTATTATTATTAACAACAATTACAAGAATAAGAATAAGAATAATAACAAAGCTTGTAGGATTTGAGATGAAGTGGGCTTGGAGAAGAGGGTTTGATACACTCTCAAGCAATTATTTCTATCCCCATAACCATTTTCTCTCTGAGAATTGAATATTAATTTCTCAACTTGTTTTACAATTCTATCAATCTTGTGGAGGAAATTTATACAAGTTCATATTACTTGGCCAAGCATCAAAGTTTTGACTATTCTCGTAATAATAAACAAGCTATCTTTTCACGTGGTTGTTCTTCGAGTGTGTGTATATATATATAGAGGGAGGAATTTTTTAACAGAAAAATCTTTTATTAAAAGATAAGAAAAGATAAATATATATACATATATGGGTCCTGCTACTTTGCAACTGATGTATGAGACCCCTATTTTGTCATTTAGTGATTTATCCATTAAATCTAACGAAAGAGTTGCATAGCCGTGCAGATGGGTTGCATGGTTATTAATATTGTCATCCCTGATATTTTTTGAAAAATTAGAAAAGGTAAAAATTTCTAAATGTTGACATTTATGTCCAGATTGTTTCAAATTTTTTTACAATTAAATTTATTGACCTAGTTTGACTATTAGCATGAGTATAGTGTATGGACAATAATATAATCTCATGTAAAAATTTTAAAATATACGAAAAATTAACACGCCTTAATAAATATTTTGTTAACATAATATCTATTTAATATACAATAATTATTTGAATATGTCAATTAAAAAAGAATACATGATTAAAATATATTAATTTGTTAACAATAATAATATATGACCATAATGAACATGCATATGCCTAAATTAAATGTTTCCAATAATATTATTAATGAACAAGTTGCATAATTCGTAAGGTATTTTTAATTAAATATTTTTTTATTTACATATTATTATCTTCTTTGTGTAGGATAACTGAATTTCATTTATGTTCTTTCTTTATTCCTAATTAGCAGTTTAGCACCCATGAACTCTATCTTCTATTTTTGTTTCCTTCTTTTCATAAACTCTCACCTAATAAAATAATTTTAATTAAAACCATCATATTTTAAAAGTAGATTTTTTTATCAATAAATATCCTACTATTGATTCTTTGGTCTATGCACTGGTGTGATTTAAAAGAAGGGTCTAGCTACTGTGCACTTGGTGCATGGTACCCCACATTTTGTCCATATATGAGTTGCCCATTAGATTTAATGCAAAACTTGTTTCAACGACATGGATGTATTCTATTTGGTTTTTAACATTAACATCTCTATTGTTTTTCAAAAAAAAAAAATCAAAAGTTTGACAAATAATTTTGGATAATTTTTAAATTTTATATTTTGATCAATTGATATGATTTACTATTAAAATTAATGACAGTGTAAGGCCAATAACTTAAAAAACTTTCATACATAAAATCTTTTTTTTATTTTTTTAAAATATATAATATTAATTTAATCTGTAATAAATAATTTAAATATATAATAAAATATACTAATTTATCAATAATATTAAACAATTTTTAGAAATAGTATAAAATCTAAGTAATCAATAATAAATAATTTAAATATATAACTAAATTTTAATTTATCAATAATAATATGACCAAATGATAATGTTAAAAAATTTCATAATAATCAATTATGGTTTAGTATTCAAATATAAATAATAGAAATATACTCTTAAGTGTAAATAGTAGAAATATTTTGGACTTATATATTAAAATTTCAAAACTTCTAATGTTTTCACTTTTCAGCAAATAAGAGGGACTGCAAAGTAATTTACCAAAAACAAGGGATACTGTGCACCCATGGCACCGTAGCTTCGTCCATACATATATATATATATATATTTATTTGTTTTATATTAAATTTGTGTTTATTTATTTTTTGGCTTGTGTAATATATGCACCCATTAAAAATTTTGTTTGTCTTGTGCCTTAGGCTTTTAAAACCGATTATCCTGCTTAGTAAAAGTCAAGCCCACCATTAGCCTTTATGTATTAAGCTTATTAATTTAAAAAAGGAAAAAGAATAAAGAAAAAGCATTTTCATTTTTTAGAAGAGAAGCTACTGGTGGAGAACGAAAAGGAAATGGAAAAAAATTTCAAGGGTTTGGGTTAATGAAAAATTAAGATTTGGGTCCTCCAAAATTGATTTAGAGAGTCACTTTGAAGTGCTCGTAATTTTAAATTCATTTAGGAAAATCCATCGAACGAGAAACTGAAGGGGAGAAGTGTAAAGAGAGATTATGTGTTTAGAGTAAGAGAGATAGAAATCAAGCATACAAGTTAGATTTCTCACCCAAAGAAATGAGATTTCTGTCATTTTATCTCTATTTTTATTGAATTTTATGGGAATGAGTTAATTTAAAAATTTGTATACTTTATTCATAATTAGGGTTTCCCAGAAATGAATAAAGTTGCTCCGAAGCTAATTTTCATAATTGGTGGACCAGGGTAGTTTTGATATTTATTTACCTTTGATGGAATTTGTTTAAAATATTAATTATCTAGCTGGTATAGAGAATGGCATCATATGAGGCTTTGTAGATAAAGTGGCTACTAAGTTAATTTGTGTAATTGGTGGATTATTTTAGGAGTCAAGGCATTGTGGAGCCACAAACATGTCGCCTTTACTGTTTTCCTGATTCAGTATGTAATTAGCCTATAGTTTTATGTTATGTTTAGTAGTTTATAGTTACTAATGAGATTTTTTTTTTTTTGGGTTGAAGTAGCTACAACTTTCGGTATAGTCAGTTTAAACACATAAACAACTCCTTTTAGTAGCATAAGTCCAATACCCGTGCCTTTTATTGATTGCACCGGATTCTTTCCGATTTATTAGTATTATACGATATTAAAATTAAATTACTGAGGTGAAATATGAAATTTTGGACATAAGGCATTATATATGGCTTTGAGGGTATTATGGTAATTATAAACTTACAAGTATGGATATGGGAGTTATAAGTTCCAAGGTAAACATCCATTGTGTAGTTACACAGCATAAAGTTAGTTGCATTTTCTCATACTCATAAAGTAATTATTTCTTTTTTTTAATTTAGGAGGAGCCACTAATATGACTCAATCTGTGGCCATTGATACTAACTGAACTTCAACATCTCGTTGTAAGTGGAATATATTAAACTTATATTCATATTTTTCTTACAATTTTAATATAATTATAGTAACATAAAGCATATTTATTAAGTAATGTTTGGAACTTCGATTAAGTTTTCTAGAAAACATATTTTATTTGTATATTGACGTATTTCTTTAAAGATATGATAAAGTTTTCTTTGTTTATTTTGATTGCAAATACATGAGAGCATTTTAATGAAAAGGGATATAGATTTAAAGTATGTTTAAAAACTTATTTTCATTTGTATAAAATTTTATTTTTAAAATAGTTAGACATTATCCTCCCTCTGGATACAGAGACGAGTATAGAGATTCTGTTACAGAAATAAAGTTGAGATAGAGAATTTTAGGACTTGTCTGAGCATATACAAGGCTTTAGACTGCGTGCTTGGGGGCTTCTACTCCTGGGGGCTACTTTACACATACAATATAATAAGATATATGATATGGTACATCATTGCTCTATTGGTTGTGGATCCTGGCATGATAACACATTTTTAGTATGTCATTTATCACACTATATGAGGTTTGAGTATGACAAGGTTATTTTCCTGAGTATTCGTTTAATAAAAGTTTTAGAATTATATATTTTTAGTCTTTTGATATGATTCCATGATTACTACGTACAGTATTAGCCAATTACTTGATTTAAAGTTTAAACATTTTATTATGTTTTTATGTATAGTTTGATGATATTGTATATGGTAATAGTATAATTATTTTAAAATAAGTTTAGTTTCAGAACCTATTATCCACTTACTAAGTTTTATACTCACCTCATTTTACTATATTCCCCCTCTCCCATTAAGTTGTAGGTACACTAATCGACCAAACAACTATAGTTATTTTTCAATTCAATGTTTAATGTTTATTGGCATTAACCAAAATATACTCTTTGGATATTTTGTAGATGTTAAGTGACATATGGATGAGATCATTTAGTACGAGAACTTTTAAATATATTATTTACTATGAAGTTAGGTATCATCGTTGAGAATGTTGATTAATTGTTGTCTATTGAATTATTTTGAGAGTGCTTATGTTGCATATTTACAAAATGGAAATGTAAAAAATATAGAGAGGACTCTTATCAAATTTTCAGCGACATCCTTATTAGTAAGTTTATTAAAATAGGAGTTCTTTTATTAAAAAATTACTATATATAAAGGGAGATTTTCAAATCCAAAATTCTCAGATTAAAAAAGCATCCAGGATCTTTGGTGCCTTTGTACATGAATCCAAAAGCCAGTATTTTGCTGCACGTCGGGTGTGCAGCAAACAAATTAAAAAAAAAAAAAGTAACGGTGGTTGGATTGTTAAATCTTTTTTTCGAACCATAATTTTAACGGCCAAGTCCAGGTCCACGTTGCTGCTTCTGCTCTATTCCATTTGACAATTATATATTGATCCAATTTTCTCGATTTTTCAAGTTGTTTTACAATTCTGCCAACCTCGCGAGGAACTTAAACAAGTTCACATCACGTGGCCAAGTGTCAAAATGTTGACCATTAATAATCAACAAGCAATCTTTTCACGTGTCTCTTCTTCGATTAAAGTATTAACGTGTGTATATATATATATATATGTATGTATGTACAGCATGTACACAGGGTGTCTTTCTATTGTAGACTTTTTTTTTTAATTCTTCGTAGTACCTCATTATGAAGATTTGCACTTTGCAGGAGGTTCTTCTTATTTTTTCCATTTTAAATTGTATACAACTAATTTAAGCAATATACTACAATGGAATTATCCCTAATGTGTGTATAGTCCATCTCTTATGAACACTCTCATTTTTTCCGTGCAGACATATTATGATACCATATGCTTTAATAAAGTCAATGCAAACACTCTAATTAAATTATATAGTTTTGTAGTGAATTGAACAATAATTTTATTCAATCATATGATTTTATACAATGTCTACATTAAAAAAAAATGAGAATACCCGCATATATATATATATTAGTCCTTAATGCTATCTCTTTTAATTTAATAAATGGCCTCACTTCAATGAGGTTTACTGAAAAATTGTTAGCTCCTAAGTCCTAAAACATTATATGCAATCATATTATTCATAGCTTTATGCGAACTACATTCCACCTTTTTTTTTTCCTTCAAATAAATTAACGTGGAGATCAAGAGAGGCTTTTATTAAAATAAAGTAGAAGCAATAAAACAACCGAGAGAATGGGGGACAAAACAGCCCATCACCTTGAAATAGAAACTAGAAAACAATATATAAATGATATAATGAAGACCAACATCCCATTCAAAAACCCAAAGTCTGGAAGCTAAATGGTAAGTCTCCACACGACAAACTAACTTCAAACCTAGAGCTTGGAAACCCTGCATAACAAATTATTTGTTTTCGTTGTACATTTCCCAAAAGTTTTTCAGTACTTTGGACAAAGAGTGGTGGACATATTAAAGAATTCAAGATATATGTTTTAACAATGAATGCGCAATCCGTATGGGAATATTTTTGCACTAGGTCGGTCCAATGAAAAGTATGATAATCGAGTATGAGAATTCGATATTATTTTATAGGTGCCAGATTTTAACTCTTTATATATCCTAAATACTTTTTCTATTAGACTTTGTATAATAGTGAAGTTCAAACTCAAGACATGAGTCCTAATTATATATATATGTAGTCCTTCTCTAATGTGGGCACCCTTATCTTTTTTTTTTCACGCGAATACACTTTTAATCCATTGAATTTAATAGAGTCAGATTTTAATACTTTTAAACCATAGGACTTAACAGCAGTGCCCGCATTTAAAATAATGATAACGCCTATATATATATATATATGTATGTATGTATGTATGTATACTAGTGGAGTTAGAACTCAAGACCTGAGTCCTGTCTATTACTGGAGCTAGACCTTAGCTTCTCCTTTAAAGATAATATATCCTTCTTCTATATAATCTTTATATTAAGCTTCGCAAAAAGAAAATGGAGCCTCAAGTAGAGAACTATTAATTATATAAGAAAACAAATTGTGAATTGGGGGATGAATTTGCAAGGAAACTAAAAGAAGTAAAGGATTGAGAATAATATGAAGTCAAGGGTTTGGATGATATTATTTACTTCGGATGATAATTCACAAACCGCAGGCTTCAACCCTGCTCTCATGTGAACAAGGGTTTAAGAAAAAGAGTCTGAGCCCATTATTTTTTTAAAAAATTAATTTATAAATTAAAATAATATAATTAAAATTAAAAAGTAATTTAAAAATAAAAAATAAAACTTAAATTCTTAATTTATAAATTAATAATAATTCAAAAAAATTAAAATTATGATATTAAACTTTCTCTTATATATTAATTAATTAAGAGAGTATTTGAATTAGAGAATCCAGCATTAAAAAAAATTTATTAAAAAATATCACTAAAAATGTCATTATAAGTCCAAAAAATTTTATATAAGTTGTATATAATTGCTCATTAACTTATCAGCTATCAACTTACTTAATTAGCTTGTTTGTTCTATGATTTCTCTGAAATGATGACACATACCTTGCATATGATTGTTAAGTGCTCTTTTGCTGCTGGCTTGTGAGATTGGCTGTTGGAGGAACTTTACACATACACTCTAGGAGAAAATCTTATGGTCGGTCTTGTTATCGCGGCATGCAGTGAGCTGCTGACTGAGGTGGTGAGACCAATAAATATGAAATAGTTATATGGGTTGGTTTGGAGGGTCTGATGGTGGGACTCACTAATTTTTAATTTTAAATAATTATTTATAGTATTAAAGAGGGTGGGTTTACTCATCAGCTCATGTAGCTATTTTTTTTAGTCAGTTCATCACTTTAGCATGTTGTGGTGATGAGAACACATTTAATTAATTGATCAAAATTATCATATGGTTCATCCTTTAACTCTAAGAATTTTCTATATCATGACTGGTAATGTAAAATATGAATATATTTTATAATTTTCAAATGATTAATAATATTTTAATAGAAATAAAGAGAAAACAACAAATAAATGGTTTAACTAAAGATATTTTTAGTATTCAGAAAGGTGTAAAATATGAAAATATTTTATATCGTCACTCATAATGTAAAGCAAATATATTTTATAATTTTCAAATGATAATAATAAGTTAATAGAAATAAAGAGAAAATAACAAACAAATGGTTTTTAAAAAGACTTTTTGATATTCAGAAAGGTGTAAAATATGAATATATCTTATATCGTCACTCAATAACGTAAAATATGAATATATTTATAATTTTCAAATGATAAATAATATTTTAATAGAAATAAAGAAAAAAATAACAAACAAATGGTTTAACTAAAGACTTTTTACTATTCGAAAAGGTGTGTAAAGTAAAAATCAATTTGTTAATTTATTAAATGAGTATTTATTTAGGGTAAAAGTAACCCGATCCAAACATTAATAGGTAAATTTAACACACACTTTGTAAACATTAATTTCATGAATTATTACTTTTATTTTGAATCACACATCCCAAGACAGATACAATTAAACTAAATTCTTCTAGAATACAAACACGGTTTACAGTAATTAAATCATCACAACAACACAAAACAAATTACATGAGGAAAAAAAAAATTAGACTACTTCACCCAAACACGAAAAGAAGTTACTACCCACCATTATTATGTTGTTCCAAACAACTAGTCTTACCGATTAGATTACCCGAACGGACTTGGATCCAAGGTTGCAAATGCAAGTAACTCTTTATCAACCCGTAAAAAATTCATGCAGTCTTCAAGCAAAAACACATATGCCTCAATCCCATCTCCAAGCCTTGTATTCATAAGAACCACAGTAGTCGCGAACGAGATAATCGATCCACCAAAACCAGCAAGGTCAACCCAAATAGGCTTTCCCCATCCAAAATCAATCCCATAAAAACCAAAACTAGAAGAACTGGTAAAAGTAATTATATCCTTCACATCAGCATACTCTTCGTCTTCATCTTTCAGAGCTTGAAAATAATTACGAAACTGATACGACACTCTTTGAGCGAGTGCAGACTCCGTTCGGTTTGGAAGAAGATTTGAGCAAAGAAAATTGAACAGGGGAAATTGCAGAGAAAAGAAGGAGACCAAGTTGAGAAGAAGACAAATGATATTCCTTTTTCCTTGAATGCCTCACGTTTCTCGTGACAGTACAATTATATTCTTGCCTTTCCAAAACACCCACGCACCCTTAACTAACTAATGGAATAAAATGCAAATACCCACAAAACAATAATTGAAAACAGAACAATATTCGTTATTCTCATATTTCAAGCATTCTCGCACATTCCTCAAACGACAAAGTCTTTGAGCCATCCTGGTTTCTTTCTCGCACGAGTTGGACCTGTCCTGGGCTGCTCTCTAGCTTGAGTCTCGTTCATGAGTTGAGATTCTTCCATTTCTATAGGCTGGATCTCTTCCCTTGCTGTCTCATTAAGCTCGATCTAATTCACAACAATGGGCCAAGTTGTATCATTCCCCAGTCCTTGAAAGCTTACCTTGTCCTCAAGGTGTAGTGCAGGATAGAGTTTACAGAATTCCTCAAAGTCCTCCCAAGTTGAATTTTCTAGTGAGCTATCGGACCATTGCACCAAAATTTGTGGAATTTCTTTGCCTTGTCAAAGTATCTTTCGCTCAGCACATACAACAATTGGAAATGAAAGGGGCTTGTTATGCACACTTCCTAGAGGTAGTGAAAGAACATCAACAGAGGAGTTTCCCATAAACGGTTTGAGTAAGGAAATATGAAACACCGGGTGAATTTTACATTCTGTGGGTAAATCTAACTTGTAAGTAACGAGTCCAATACTCTCTACCACTGTGAATGGTCCATAATAGCGCCTTGCCAGCTTGTGAGATGAGCTTTTAGCAACTGATGTCTGGCGATATGGCTGAAGGTGCACCAGCACTTTATCCCCCACCTGCAATTGAGTTTCTCGGCGATGTAAATTAGCCTTTTGAGCCATTCGATGCTGAGCTTTTTGTAAGTTCTCTTTCAAAGAGCAAAGCATTGCATCCCTCTCAATTAACATGTCTTCTAAAGCTTGGATTGAAGTAGAACCCTTTGAGTAACTTGGAATTGTAGGAGGAAGATGACCATAAAGGGCTTGAAAGGGAGTCATACGCAAGTTGCTGTGATAACTCGTATTGTAGCAAAATTCAGCCCAGCCTAAAAATAAAGAATATGTCTGTGGCCTGTCGTGTGTGAAGGCTCGTAAATATTGCTCCAGCCCCCGGTTAACTACTTCTGATTGGCCATCAGTTTGAGGGTGATAAGCCGTGCTGTGGCGTAATTGTGTCCCACTTAATTCAAATAATTTCTGCCAAAAGTTACTCATGAAGATAGGATCACGATCTGAAATTATAGAGCTGGGAAAGCCATGTAATTTTACAACCATGTCAGCAAAGAGATTTACCGTTTTGATGGCAGTAAATTGAGAAGACAAGGCTCCAAAGTGAGCTGACTTTGATAAACGGTCCACAACAACCAAAATTACTTCAAATCCTCTCGAAAGTGGCAGCCCTGTAATGAAATCCATTGTTAACTCATCCCAAACTAGTGAAGGAACAAGCAAAGGCTGTAACAGACCCACTGGAGCTTGAGTTGAATATTTAATTTGCTGGCATGCAAGGCAAGCGGCTACATGTTGCTCAACATCTTTCCTCATCTTAGGCAAAAAAAAAAAAAAATAGATGAAAGACGTACCAATGTCTTTTTAATACCAGCATGTCCTGCCATAGGTGTCTCATGAAATTCTTTTAGTAGCACGGTTTTTAATGATGAGTTGGGGCTGAGATAATATCGGTGTCGAAAGAGCAGTAACCCTTCTTGAACCGAGAAGTCAGACGAAAGTGAACCAGATGCGTACCTTTGATGAAGTTGTTTCATATCAGGAAAAGAGCAATTTTCCTTGTGTAAAGCTGTCATTAGTTCACTAGAAGGTTGGCTTACCAACGGAAAACAGAGAGCTGTTTGTTTGGGTGCTTCAGTCACGTTGTCTTCATGAATTCGTGATAAAGCATCAGTAGCTTTATTGAAGTTACCAGCTTTATAATCAATTCGGAATTGATAACCCAGCAGCTTGCGGATGTAAAATTGTTGCTCTGGTGTGTGAATAACTTGTTGAAGCAGCTCCTTGATGCTTTTATGGTCAGTGCGGATAAGGAAAAATCTGCCGAGGAGGTATTGACGCCATTTTTGAACCGCAGCTACAATAGCATATAATTCCTTCAAATATGTCGAGGATGCACGCATTCGAGGACCCAACTTTTTGCTAAAATAAAATAGAGGATGTCCGGCTTGCATTAGTACAACACCGATTCCGACATTAGAAGCATCGGTCTCAATGACAAACTCCAAGGCAAAATTCGGCAAGTGAAGTACAGGAGCTTCCACCAGAGCATTCTTTAATGCTTGAAAAGCTTGAGTAGCTACATGAGTCCAATTAAAAGCCTCCTTGCAAAGCAACTCAGTGAGAGGAGCTGCGATGGTTGCATAGCCTTGAATAAAACGCCTATAGTACCCTGTCAGCGCCAAGAACCCTCTCAGTTGCTTCACTGATTTATGTAAGGGCCAATCTACCATGGCTGTGATCTTTTGAGGATCAGCGTGCACTCCTTGAGCCAACACAATATGGCCCAAATAATCAATTGATTCCTGCCAAAATAAACATTTGCATAGTTTAACATAAAATTGAGATGTGTATAAGCAACTCATGACCTGCTCCAAATGATACACATGATCAGCCAATGATGCACTGTACACTAATATATCATAAAAAAGGACAATAACAAATTTGCGTAAAAATGAGGTTAATAGTTGGTTCATTGTTGCTTGAAAAGTGGATGGTGCGTTGGTCAAACCAAATGGCATAACAAGAAACTCGTAGTGTCTTTCATGCGTGCAAAATGCTGTTTTATAAGTATCCCTCTTGTGAACTCTTATCTGGTGATAGCCGACTCTCAGATCAAGTTTGCTGAAAATCTGAGCACCACCAAGTTCATCAAACAGTTCATCAATGGTGGGGATAGGAAATTTGTCCTTCACTGTCACCGCATTCAAAGCGCGGTAATCAACACAGAATCTATATGAGCCATCCTTCTTTTTTACTAGTAGCACCGGGGAAGAAAATGGGCTTTGGCTGGGTTTTATGATGCCTTGATTTAACATTTCTCTCACCAATTTCTCCATTTCAGTTTTCTGAAAATAAGGATACCGATATGGGCGAACGTTGACTGGTTTGGAATTGGGAATAAGATGTATTTTGTGATCAAATACCCGATGAGGGGGCAGACCAGTTGGTGGAGCAAATAATGCTTTAAATGTGTTAAGGAGAGTAGTAATAAATTCACGTAATGATCCCGGAAAGGTTAAGTCATTATCCGGCAATGTGTGGGTAGATGTGTGAGTTGTCGATGGTTCTGGTGGTAAAGAATGAAGTTCAAATAAGCTGTCGATTTTGGAATTGGACAGCAAGGCATGAAACTGGTTAAAAGAAATTAGATTTGGGTTTGGAATTGGGTCTCCCCGTAACATGACAGATTTTCCTGCCCACTTAAACTCCATCGTCATCTCAGAGTAATCCGTAGAAATTCTTCCCAAGCTTTGTAACCATTGAATCCCAAGGACAACAACAGGGCCTTCAATTAGCAAAAGAAAGAAATCCAAAAGAAATTCATACCCCTGCATACTGATAGGCACCTGAGGGCAGAGAAATCGACAAGTAAGAAAATAGCCATTGCCAATGTAAACTCGAAAAGGAGTTATAGCTTGAATGGAAAGGCCAAGTCGTTCAGCCAATGGCGGCTTAAGAAAATTGTGAGTACTGCCACTGTCGATTAACACATGAAACTGATAGTTGGCAACGATGCCCAACACTTTTAAGGATCATGGATTAGTTTGTCCAGCCAAGGCATTCAAACTGGATATGTCAGCTGTGACCACTTCTTCTGGTTGTTCATGAATAAAAGCGTCCTCACTTGGCTCATCATCTTCATCATCAGTACCCATTAATAACAGAAACTTGCTACGACATCGATGTGTAGCGCTATATTTTTTGTCGCAGTTGTAACAGAGCCCTTTTTCTCTTTTCTCTCCTAACTCTGCTGGAGTTAATCGACGAATGGGCAAGGTGGGAGTAGGCAATAATGGAGGTTGAGGTGGCTGTTTAGTGGCTGACAAACCGGGAGGAGGAGTTGTTGTTGGAGGTTTATACGGGACAGGATTTGGGACAGCAGTAATGGTGGATTGGTGAGTGTGAGTAGATGGTGTCCATTTTGTCCAAGAACGGCTAGAGGTTCTGATTTCTTCAGATCGTGCCTCATAAGCTTTGGCTAAAGCAAAAGCCTCCATGAGAGATGTGGGTCGTGTAAATAAAAGTTCTCGCCGGATATCCGGTTTTAAGCCCGTGATAAAAAAACTCACCAACAATGGCTCTGAGATGCCCGTGACCTTGTTCATCAAATCCTCAAAGGCAGATTGAAAATCAGCAACAGTCGATGTTTGGGTGAGTTTGGAGAGGTTACCTTGATGATCTTCATACATAGATGTACCAAACCGTTGCTTAAGATTGAGTAAAAAATTCGGCCAAGTGCTCAGCAAGTTGTTGGACTTCATCCATTGATACCATGCTGCTGCTTTCCCCTCCATGTGAAAAGATACAATACGAAGGCGTAAATGGTCAGGGGTGCCATGAAAATAAAAAAACTCATTGATTCGAAAATCCCAACCATTCGGATCAGTGCCATCAAATTTTGGGACATCATTTTCATAGAACGCAACAAAGGAGAGATATCAGCAGCCCCTGACAATATAGTCGAAGACGTCGGTTCCGGCATTGTTGGACGGGAAGAACCCACTGAAGCTCTGACATAACCATGGAGTTGGGAACGTAGCTCCTCAAATCGAGAATCAGCAGTGGACATATATTGCTGTAAGGTCTGATGAACAGCAAGCGTTTGATTTTCAATAAGCGTCTTCATGCTGGAGAGAACCGCTGAATCTGTCGTTGGTTCTGTGACAGTCATTTTTTTTTTTGTGTTTAAGAAGAGCTGAAATGCAATGAAATACAATGAAAGCACCAGATGATACGACACTCTTTGAGCGAATGCAGACTCCGTTCGTTTTGGAAGAAGATTTGAGCAAAGAAAATTGAACAGGGGAAATTGCAGAGAAAAGAAGGAGACGAAGTTGAGAAGAAGACAAATGATATTCCTTTTTCCTTGAATGCCTCACGTTTCTCGTGACAGTACAATTATATTCTTGCCTTCCCAAAACACCCACGCACCCTTAACTAACTAATGGAATAAAATGCAAATACCCACGAAACAATAATTGAAAACAGAACAATATTCGTTATTCTCATATTTCAAGCATTCTCGCACATTCCTCAAACGACAAAGTCTTTGAGCCATCCTGGTTTCTTTCTCGCACGAGCTGGACCTGTCCTGGGCTGCTCTCGAGTCTCGTTCTCGAGTTGAGCTTCTTCCATTTCTATAGGCTGGATCTCTTCCCTTGCTGTCTCATTAAGCTCGATCTGATTCACAACAATGGGCCAAGTTGTATCAGAAACCCTCAGGCACCTTGCAGACTACTCAAAAAATCTGCATCGGGTTTTGTTATTGCTTCCCTAAGCAGGCAAACCAACCCATCTAAGTCTGCTTCATCATCTGTGCATAATGTATTGGCATGGCAAATGATGTTTCCAACTAAATGTTCTGGCAATGGCGGCCTGGCCTTTCGACGGAAATTTACAGCATGAGTCAATAAAGTTGGCTTATGGGAACCTGTTTTTGTTTTAACGGCAGTCATGATACATTTGGAAAGGATTGCTGACACAACCTCAACACGGGTTGGATGTTGAATGCTGAAGCTGGTAGCCTTGGCTTTGAGGTCGGCTATTGCTTTGGCTTCAAATACAAATCTCCTTGTAACAAATCTGCCCGTTTTTTGAAATCGGGCGAATTGGGCTTTTGCGTTTGCTTCTCTTGGGTATGCATCACGTGGAGGAAATAAAGATGAAGCATCAAAACTGGGACGACAGACTGCTTCTTCCAAAGTCTAACGAGCTGTTGCAGCCCAACTCTTCATGAACGAGCTGAAAGTTGTGCCATCACCGATCATATGTGAAATACCAGCACAAACAACAAGACCACCACAAGCAAATGATGTTACTTGTACCTTAGCCGCGTGAGCTCCTGCTATTTGTCTACTCTGATCATTGCCATCTGCTGGAAAGAATTTATTGAAGATCAATGATAGATCTGGTTCGCTGAGAAATTCATTAAGAGAAATCACAGCACGGGCCTCTACAAAATATACCCCCTCTTCGTTGCAGTCCACGGAATAACTATCAGTCATCTTTCCGGCAAGTGGGTAGTAACGAACTAAAGTTTCCGATAGAGACTGCTTTAGAAGTTGCACTCTCTTGGAGACAATAGCACCAATATCAGCCGTTCCGGAAAGGTTAAAGGGATAGAAAAGGTACCTAGGAGCATAGTAGTGATTGGGATATTGATCCAGGAGACAAAGCTTGTAGGATTTGAGATGAAGAGGGGTCGGAGAAGAGGGTTTGATGCATTTTCTTGCAATTACTTGTGTCTCCATTACCATTTTCTTTCTGAGAATTGATAATTAATTTATCAACTCGTTTTACAGTTATATGAATCTTGTCGCAAGGTCATATTACGACTATTCTTGTAATAAATTAAACAAGCAATCTTTTCACGTGGCTGCTCTTCGAGTATATTAATTATTACTATTTGATATATTTATATATACATATGGAGAGTAATGTTATAATAAGAAAATCTTTTATTAGAGGACAAAGCAAGAGATAAAAAAGTATAGCTCCTTTATCCTGTGTTGAATCTGTGTTTATATATTTGTGATGTGTTTATCAATCAATAATTAGAATAGGCTGTAATCACAATGAATTAGAAGCAGAATGAAGAATGTAAATTATAATAAAATTATTTACTTTAACTATGGGAATTAGAATAAAAATGAGTTGTATTGTCGTTGATTTATTTATTTTGTCTTGAAATTGAAATGGATTGTTGCAAGTCAATAAAATAATCTAAGTTGATTATTGTCATCATTTATTATAAAAATTATGATTGTTATTATAATTATTCAATAACAACAACAACAACAATAATCATTATTATTCTTATTATTAATATTAATAACAACAATAATTACTAGAATAAGAATAAGAATAATAACAAAGCTTGTAGGATTTGAGATGAAGTGGGCTTGGAGAAGAGGGTTTGATGCACTCTCGAGCAATTATTTCTATCTCCATAACCATTTTCTTTCTGAGAATTGAATATTAATTTCTCAACTTGTTTTACAATTCTATCAGTCTTGTGGAGGAAATTCATACAAGTTCTTATTACTTGGTCAAGCATCAAAGTTTTGACTATTCTCGTAATAATAAACAAGCTATCTTTTCACGTGGCTGTTCTTCGAGTGTGTGTATATATAGATGGAGTAATTTTTTTAACAGAAAAATATTTTATTAAAAGATAAGAAAAGATAAAAAGTATTTTTTATTTTATATTAAATTTGTGTTTATTTATTTTTTGGCTTGTGTAATATACGCACCCATTAAATATTTTATTTGTCTTGTGCCTTAGGCTTTTAAAACGCATTAGCTTGCTTAGTAAAAGCCAAGCCCACCATTAGTCTTTATGTATTAAGCTTATTAATTTAAAAAAGGAAAAGAAAAAAGAAAAAGCATTTTCATTTTTTAGAAGAGAAGCTACTTGTGGAGAACGAAAAGGAAATGGAAAAAAATTTCAAGGGTTTGGGTTAATGAAAAATTAAGATTTGGGTCCTCCAAAATTGATTTAGAGAGTCACTTTGAAGTGCTCGCAATTTTAAATTCATTTCGGAAAACCCATCGAAGGAGAAACTGAAGGAGAGAAGTGTAGAGAAAGATTATGTGTTTAGAGTAAGAGAGGTAGAAATCAAGCATACAAGTTGGATTTCTCACCCAAAGAAATAAGATTTCTGTCATTTTATCTCTATTTATATTGAATTTTACGGGAATGAGTTAATTTAAAGATTTATATAATTTATTTATAATTAGTGTTTCTCAGAAATGGATAAAGTTGCCCCTAAGCTAATTTTCATAACTGGTGGACTAAGGGTAGTTTTGATTTTTATTTACTTTTGATAGAGTTTGCTTAAAATATTAATTATCTAGCTGCTATCGAGAATGGCAGCATAGGAGGCTTTGTAGATAAGTGGCTACTAAGTTAATTTATGTAATCGGTGGATTATTTTAGGAGTCAGGGCATTGTGGAGCCATAAACATGTCACCTTTACTGTTTTCCTGATTCAGTATGCAATTAGCCTATAGTTTTATGTTACGTTTAGTAGTTTATAGTTAGTGATGAGATTTTTTTTTTTTTTTTTGAAGTAGCTACAACTTTCGATACAGTCAGTTTAAACACATAAACAACTCCTTTTAGTAGCTTAAGTCCAATACCCGTGCCTTTTATTGATTGCACCGGATTCTTTCCAATTTATTAGTATTACACGTTGTTAAAATTAAATTACTGAGGGTGAAATATGGAATTTGGACATAAGGCATTATTTATGGCTTTGAGAGTATTATGGTAATTATAAACTTACAAGTATGGATTTGGGAGTTATAAGTTCCAAGGTAAACATCCATTGTGTTGTTACACCACATAAAGTTAGTTGTATTTTCTCAGACTCATAAAGTAATGATTTTTTTTTTTTTTATATTTAGGAGGAGCCACAAATATGACTCAATCTGTGGCCATCGATAGTAACTGAACTTGAGCGTCTCCTTGTGAGTGGAATATACTAAATTTACATTCATATGTTTCTTACAATTCTAATTTTAGTCGCATAAAGCATATTTATTGAGTAATGTTTGGAACTTCTATTAAGTTTTCTAGAAAACATATTTTATTTGTATATTGATGTATTTCTTTAAAGATATGATAAAGATAACCAAAGTTGGTTGGTGTGAGTGGTTCGGCATTCTCACTTCTTAAGAGAGGTCAGGGGTTCAAGTCCAGCTCTCGTATGAAGTCACCACTTTGGTCAGCACTTTACCCCTTACGGGCCGACCCAGTGCGAGCGGGGATTATTTTGAGCTGTGATACGGGCTTAAAGGTGCCTCCCACAGTTGGAGCCCACTCATGACCACCTCGTGGTTCAGACAAAAAAAAAGATATGATAAAGATTTCTTTGTTTATTTTGATTGCAAATACATGACAGCATTTTAATGAAAAGGGATATAGATTTAAAGTATGTTTAAAAGCTTATTTTCATTTATATAAAATTTTATTTTCAAAATAGTTAGATGTTACCCTCCCTCCGGATACAGAGACAAGTATAGAGATTATGTTACAGAAATAAAATTGAGATAGAGAACTTTAGGACCCATCTGAGCACATACAAGACTTTAGACCACGTGCTTGGGGGCTACTTTACACATGCAATATAATAAGATATATGAGATGGTACATCATTGCTCTATTGGATGTAGATCTTGGCAGGTACATCATTGCTCTATTGGTTGTAGATCTTGACACGATATCACTTTTTTAGTATGTCATTTATCACACCATATGAGGTCTGAATATGACAAGGTTATTTTTCTGAATATTTGTTTAATGAAAGTTTTAGAATCATATATTTATAGTCTTTTGATATGATTCCATGATTATTACGTACAATATCAGCCAATTACTTGATTTAAAGTTTAAACATTTTACTCTATCAAAAAAAAAAGTTTAAACATTTTACATATGTTTTTATGTATAGTTTAATGATATTGTATATGGCAATAGTATAATTATTTTAAAATAAGTTTATTTTCAGAACTTATCCGCTCACTAAGTTTTATACTCACCTCATTTTACAATATTCCACCTCTCCCACAAAGTTGTAGGTACACTAATCGACCAAACGACTATAGTTATTTTTAAATTCAATGTTTAATGTTTCTTGGCATTAACCAAAATATACCCTTTGGATACTTTGTAGATGCTACGCGACATTTGGATAAGATCATTTAGGATGAGAACATTTAAATATATTATTTACTATAAAGTTTGGTATCATGGTTGAGAATGTTGATTAATCAACTTGGTTGTTTATTGAATTATTTTGAGAGTACTTATCTTACATATTTACAAGATGGAAATGTAAAAAATATAGAGAGGACTCTTATCTAATTTTTAACAACATCCTCATTAATAAGTTTATTAAAATAAGGGTTCCTTTATTAAAAAATTACTGTATATAAAGGGAGATTTTCAAATCCAAAATTCTCAAATTAAAAAAGGATCTAGGATCTTTGGTGCCTTTGGATATGAGTCCAAAAGCCAGTATTTTGCTGCACGTGGGATGTGCAGCAAACAAATAAAAAAAAAAAAAGGTAACGGTGGTTGGATTGTTAAATCTTTTTTTGGAACCATAATTTTAACAGCCAAGTCCAGGTCCACCTTGCTGCTTCTTCTCTATTCCATTTGACAATTACATATTGATCCAATTTTCTCGATTTTTCAAGTTGTTTTACAATTCTGCCGACCTCGCAAGGAATTTAAACAAGTTCACATCACGTGGCCAAGTGTCAAAATGTTGACCATTAATAATCAACAAGCAATCTTTTCATGTCTCTTCTTTGATTAAAGTATTAACGTGTGTGTATATATATATATATATACAGGATCCCTCTAAGTTACATACATGTAACTTACAACTTTCTCATATAAATAGTGAGTGGGTCCACACAACTCATTATTTATATGAGAGGGTTGTAAATTACATGAATGTAACTTAGTATTAGCCATATATATGTACAGCAAGTACACAGGGTGTCTTTCTATTGCAGATTCTTTGTTTTTTTTAATTCTTCTTAGTATCTCATTACGAAAATTTGCACTTTGCAGGAGGATTCTTCTTATTGTTTCCATTTTAAATTGTATACAACTAATTTAAGCAATATACTACAATGGAATTATCCCTAATGTGTGTATAGTCCGTCTCTTATGGATACTCTCATTTTTCCGTCCGGACATATTATGATACCATATACTTTAATAAAGTCAATGCAAACACTCTATTAAACTATATAGTTTTATAGTGAATTAAACAATAACTCTATTCAATCATATGATTTTATACAATGTTTGCAATAAAAAAAAAAGAGAATACCCGCATATATATATATATATATATATATATATATATATATATATATATATATATATATATATATATATATACATATATATATATGGTTTAGTCCTTAATTTTAACTCTTTTAATTTAATAAATGGCCTCACTTCAATGAGGTTTACTGAAAAATTTGTTAGCTCCTAATAAGCAAAAAAAAAAGAGAATACCCGCATATATATATATATATATATATATATATATATATATATATATATATATATATGGTTTAGTCCTTAATTTTATCTCTTTTAATTTAATAAATGGCCTCACTTCAATGAGGTTTACTGAAAAATTTGTTAGCTCCTAATAACATTATATGCAAAAAAAAAGAGAATACCTGCATATATATATATATGGTTTAGTCCTTAATTTTATCTCTTTTAATTTAATAAATGGCCTCACTTCAATGAAGTTTACTGAAAAATTTGTTAGCTCCTAATAACATTATATGCAATCATATTATTCATAGCCTTATGCAAATTACATTCTACCTTTTTTTGCCCTTAAATAAATTAACATCGATATCAAGAGAGGCTTTTATTAAAATAAAGTAAAAGTAATAAAACAACCGAGAGAATGGGGGACAAAACTGCCTAACACCTTGAAATAGAAACTAAAAAACAAAAAATATAAAGCATATAATGAAGACCAACATCCCTTTCAAAAACCCAAAGTCTGGAAGCTAAATGGTAAGTCTCTACACGACAAACTGACTTCAAACCCAGAGCTTGGAAACCCTTCATAACAAATTATTTGTTTCGTTGTACATTTCCCAAAAGTTTTTCAATACTTCGGACAAAGAGTGGTGGACATGTTAAAGGATTCAAGATATATATTTTAACAATGAATGGACAATCCGTATGGGAATATTTTTGCACTTGGTAGGTCCAATAAAAATATAAGAATTCAATGTTGTTTTATAGGTGCCATATTTTGACTCTTTGTATATTCTAAATAGTTTTTCGTTAGAATTTGTATATTAGTGAAGTTCAAACTCAAGACCTGAATCCTAATTATATATATATATAGTTCTTTTGTAGTGCAGACGTCTTTTTTTTTTCCTATACGGATATGCTTTTAAGCCTTTGGGTTTAATAGAGTGAAATTTTAATACTATTAAACCGCATGACTTAACAGCGGCGTCCACATTTAAAATAATGAGAGTGCCCTCACCTAAGAGTGATATATATGTGTGTGTGTGTGTGTGTATGTATATGTGTGTGTGTGTGTGTATTAAGGGCGGGTAAAATCGGGTTCGGATCAACCTGATCAGATTTTGGGTCATTCGGGTTTGACAAAAATTAATCTGAATACAACCCGAACTTACAACCCGATCCGATCCGTTCCGATTTATATTCGGATTAGGTCGGGTTGTAAATTCGGGTTGTATTCGGGTAGGATCGGTTTTGGGTTGGCCAATTTTTTTGATTTTGTTACTAACATTTAAAAATATATAATTACAACAATTCAATACTAAATATTAATTGTTGAATTTAACCATACATACAGTTAATTCAAAGCTTCAAAAAAATAAAAAGTGCTTAAAAAAAAGCTTCAAAAGTGAAAATTCAGAGTTTCAAAGGGGAGAAACTCGGGTTGAAGGCTTGGAGCAGTAGAATGCAAATCGGTAGCACCTTACAGCAAATATAAGGCACTTGCAACAGATCGGTGGCCACAGACACGCAGCAGTAGATCGATAGACGCATTGTAGCAGATCGATGAATGCACAACAAATCGGGCATGGAGACATGCAGCAAATTGGGCATGGCGACGCGGGTGAGGCTGTGACTTGTGTGGCGGCCTCTGTTGGCGACTTGGCATTGGCCTAACGCCGTTAGGGGTGATTGTGTATGTGTTTTGTGTAGTGAGATTGGGGATTGTGTAATGAGATTGGGGATTAAGGAGGGTTGTGAGTGTTTGTGTATGTAATGGTGTATTGTGAAAATGGGAATTTGTGATTTGTGTGTGTGGTGTGTGTGTGGCTTTGTGCTTTAGGTTTAATTTTTTTTTCAACAACCCGATCAGGTTTTCGAATCAGATCGAACTCGATCCGATCGCAACCCCATTGGGTTTCATTGTTTTCATTCGATCGAGTTTTCTTTATAACCCGATCTAATCCGAACCAGAAATTTTCGGGTCGGGTTGGGTAATTTTCCCACCCTAGTATATACATACATACATACTAGTGAAATTCGAACTCAAGACCTGAGTTCTAGTTATTACTAGAGCTAGACCTTAGCTTCTCCTTTCGAAAAAGAAAATGGAGCATCAAGTAGAGAATTATTAATTATATAAGGAAACAAATTGTGAATTGGGGGATGATTTGTAAGGAAACTAAAAGAAGCAAATGATTGAGAATAATATGAAGTCAAGGGTTTGGATGATATTATTTACTTCCGAACTTCGGATGATAATTCACAAAGGGGACGGGTGGTGATAAGTTCACGTCATTTCTTAAAATATAGTTAAATACATCAACTATAGAAATAAGAGTCCACGTTTCTTGGGATAATTTGGTCATTTAACATTATAAGGATAAGAATACTTTAATAATGTTATCTTAAAGTAACCTTAATGATCAAAATATCTAATTTTAAAAAAATTATAATAATGATTTAATTAAATAGTTATCTATATTTTTTTTTGTTAATTTATATACCTTTGTGATAATGTGAACTAGCTATAATTATTTTCTAGAAATGGTATAAATTTACGAAAATAATAAGATGGAAATATCTTTCGATGGCTTGCTTATTTATAATTTTCATTGGGTAATAAAATTTTCAGGATTAGTTTGGTATGCAAGAACACTAAACCAAATCATATGAATTTGAAACTGCCTTCTATTTTCTAGAGATTACTCATTTTATGTATAGATCACTTCTCTTCTATAGAGATCATATCAAAACTCTTATTTCCTGATGGGGCTGAGATTCATAAAATCTCCCAAAAATATCTTCATTTTTGTTTAAAGATTCTTCACATAAGGAACAAGACAAAAATATAAAATTATATGAATTCCTTATTCATCCTTTTATGGGATAAGGCTAATTAATTCATTGATGTTATTTTACCTTTTATTAAATAAATTGTCTAGCACAGACAATTTTACAAACATTTGACAAGCCATTTGGAAGGAAAGAAACAATAAAGTCAAAAAACATAACAAGTTCATGACAACCGTTTTTCGTGGATTAATGGTGATTTTAAGAAATATTTTGCTATGCTACTTGGGTTGCAAGCGGCAGTATTAATTATTGTTATTTTTTATCAAACACTTCATAGAATACGCATTAAATACTCCTGAAATACGAGAATATTTTTCTTTTTAAAGGTTAGATGGTGGACTCTAATCTTCCTTATAATTCGAACTCAAATAATCAGCTTTAGAAAACTATTTAAAAACCACTCACCAAGTCTTTGAGGACAAGTACAAGCACATAATACTGAGATTAATTCAAAGCGTAGGGAATTCGATCATGCAGAACAACCAGACTTACCAAATAGTTAATTTTGTCGAAAGGACTTGGATCCAAGGTGGCAAATGCGAGCAACTCTTTATCAACATCTTGCAAAGCCATGTCTTCAATTAAAAACACCCATGCCTTAATCCCATCCCTCAATCTTGTATCGGTGAGAGCGATAATAGTTGAGTACGTGATAATTGATCCATCTAATCTAACACAACTTACCCACGTAGGCCTTCCCCATCCAAAATCAATTTCATAAAAACCAAAAGTACACCAACTACTAAACAGTATTCGATCCTTGACATCATAATAAGCTTCAGTTTCATCTTCAATAGCTTGACAAAGCGTAAGAAACCCTCCACTACCTTGTAGGCTCTTCAAAAAATCTCCATCAAGTTTAGTTATTGCTTGCCTCAGCTGACTTGCCAAGCCAGCCAATCTTCATCTTCGTACAATACATTTGTATGCCAAACGCTTTTGGACGCAAATTGACAACATGGGTCAGTAAAGTTGGCTTGTGAGGACCTGACTTTAGTTTGAAGGTAGCCATGATATGCTTGGAAAGCAATGCCAAAACAACCTCAACATGTGTTGGATTTTGCACGCATGAGCTAATAATTGCCTTGGCTTTGAGATCGGCTATTGCTTTGGCATCAAATACAAATCTCCTCATCACGAATCTACCTGTTGGACGGGTGGACGCCCAAGATGGGCCGACCCGACCCGACCCATACATGGTAACCACTTGGTTATCATGCATGTTTGGGAGAGGGAAGTTGAACGCAAATCAATTTCCCAACCACTCCCAACCGCTGTATATATTCATTAAAAACCACTGCTAAAAAAAAGTTGTACGAATAATTCCATTCATTCAAAAGGAAAGAGCAGTGTGTGTTTGGGGGGGGGGACAAAAAAGATTAAACAATAAGATCATTGAACAATCCCGAAAAAAGGCAAATACGCTGTGACTTGAGGAAGATTTCCATTCGTGATTTCTTTTCGACCTGTGACGTGATCCAACGCTTGTTTATTCCGCTGCATAATTCGAAAAGGTAAGGTCTATTGACTCCTTTAAGAATTCCTTCACTGGTATCAAAGCCTGAATTGTGTTGGATTCGTGCATTGGTTGGATTTGATTCATGAAAAGCATGATTTTTTATTTTATTAATTTTTGTGATGGCTGTTGTTTAAATGTTTTGGAATGTTTAATATGAATGCATAAATTCTGGAATTGAACTTATTAAAACCGGCCTAGGGTTTAGATTGCATGAACCCTAAATATTTATGAAACCCGAAACTTCAATAGATCATATCTTTTGATGTAGGATACCTGACAATATGTGTGATATATCACTGGAAAGATCTTTTTGAGAGCTTTCCAACGATATGTGATTTGTTAAAAACAGACTTAAGAAGCGAAAGTTATGGCCAAAATACGATTCTGGTTAGATTAGGGTTTGTAAAGGGTTAAAAACCCTAATTTGGAGAAGATGATGAATAGTGCCAGAGTTAGTTCTTTTACGAATCCGGCCTATTCCGACCTCTGTTTGAAAATCCGAATGTACCATTGTATTCATAATGAAAACTAGAGTCAGACGGTACCAAACCCAATACTACTAGAGCGTCGTAAGGACCCACGCGCGGTTTGTATGTGTTTGAATGAGCACTGTAGCACACTGTAGCGTGTGGGGATATATCCAGATTCATAAATTTTTACATATTTTGTTATTCGGGACTTCGGACGCCGTTTGCACTGTTTGATCCGAAATTTAATTTTATATTTTGTTTTAATATGAAATAATTATTTTTTTAATCATTTCTTGTTTTATGAAATAAAATTTTAGATTGAACTTATATAGTCTCACGGATGAGCATTATATGTTAATAATGTTTTGCTTTAGTGGGACCTTGAAATATTTCTTTTTTTAATTGGCTAAAATCTAATCTTGTATTTAGTCGTTTGTTAACAATCACTAATTTGATTTTTTATATTTTTATCGTAGATGCCTCCCGTTAGTAAGTTGTGGACTGAGGAAGAAGGTTTAATGACAATTAGAGCTTGGGTTTCATCTAATGATCTAATTGAGATTAATAATAGTCTATCTTATGAAGAACTTATGGAGAAAATAGAGAATTATAAGATGGACTATGATTGTCTTATATGCATGAACATTAGGGGTGGGCGCGGTTCGATTCGGTTCGGTTTTTTACTACTTTTTTCATAATCGTTCGATTACGATTATTTTAAAATCATAATCGCGATTAATCAAATTACCGAAATAATCAAATACTTGATTAATTGAAATAATTCGATTCGATTCGGTTCGATTATTTCGATTATGGGCTTATTGGACCTATTTTGGGCTTTTTTAAATTTAGAAACCTAAATTAATAAATTTACCACAAACATAAAAAGTTAACAAACAAAAAATCAAAATATATCTCAAAGTAAGTTCAAGAACACATAAAATGTTAAATAACAAGTTCAAATCAAAATAAATAAGCAAAAAGTCTTTTAAACTTTAACAAAACTACAAAAACAATAAACAGCTACCAACTATCAAATCTCAATTACTCCTCAGCTGCTTGTTCTTGTTGAGCTACTATTGGCCTACCAAATTCTACATTAACAAATTAAAAAAAAATATTAGAATGATTTATTAAGAGTGAAATAACTAAAAAAACATATCAAAATATAGTAGTAACATATTACCTGCTTCAATAACCTCATAAAATTCAGTTTCCTCCTGAGTAGGTTGTATTATCCGTTCTTCTAATAGAGTTGAGCGAAGCCAATTTTTCTTTTTTTTCCATCATCAACCTTCACCTCTTGCACTTTCTCCTCATCATAATTTTCCATTCTACACAAACACATGTAATAACATAAACATAAATATCTAAGCAGCCAAATGAGAAATGACAGCCGTAAATGAAAAATTTAGTTGTTATTTAATGGAAAGAAATTTGTCATCCGTCAAAAATTATAAAATAAAATAAAATGTTTGTGCAGTGGCATGCTTGCTACAATCTTAATTTCTAAGAGGATAAAATAATTAGTAGCCGAATTATCATATACAAAGCCGATTAATAGAGCAATTATCTTCCCAAGTTATCATTTACTTATCAATTCACAGAACATTTATATTGTATTGCAAATTTAGTAGCACCTTGAACGGGCAGCACTTATCAATTCACAGAACATTTATATTGTATTGCAAATTTACAATGATGCATAGCATACAGCCATAACATGGGATGCTACCATGTTAAAGTCTGGACCAGACAGAAACACATCAATCCCGTACAATCATAAGCATCAAATAAGGCGATTTAACTCCAATGTTTATCAATCCATGGACTTCTACCTTGGCAACAGTCGAGGGAAAAAGCCACTTATTAAAGCAGTATATTTGATGAATCCAAACAGTATAAGCATACAGTCAAAAGGAAAGCCGATTTGTACCTTTGCGGCGGCAGGAGCTTGCGGCGGCGGAGCTTGCGGCGGGCGGAGCTTGCGGCAGCAGCGAGGAGCTTGCAGCAGCGGCGAGGAGCTTGCAGCAGCGGCGAGGAGCTTGCGGCAGCGGCGAGCATGCAAAGCGGCGAGCTTGCAAGAGCTTGCAGCGGCGAGAGAGCTTGCGGCCGCGAGCTTGCGAGCGGCGCAGCGATCACGAGTTAAATCCGAGGATTTGCAGAGGGGAGCAGAGGGGATAGAAGAAGAGAGAACAGAACAGAAGTTCGGTTTTTGCTTTTGGCTGAAGGTCACTCACGAGTCACGACGAGCAGCGGTTTTAGGTTAGCTTTAGCAATTTAGCCTTTAGGTTTACAAAACATTCGGTTTATTTCAGATATCGGTTCGGTTTTTCGGTTTTTTTTTTAAACCGAAAACCGAACCGATTATCATTACTATTTATTTACTATTACTATTTCGGTTTTTTGAAAGTTAAAAAACCGCATAAAAACCGAACCGAACCGATCGGTTCGGTTCGGTTTTTAATTAATCAGTTTTTTTTGCCCACCCCTAATGAACATAGAAGATTTATATGGGGCTCTTAACCGCTTAATGTCCGCAAATAAACCTACTGTGTATACGAATTGGGGTTATTATCAATGGCACCTCATTCAATCATTACCTGATAATGACAATACGCTTGTCTTCAAGGTTCGCATGTTAAATGAGATTAAGAAACCCTCACACAGATATTATATGCTGAGGTGTGAAATTGAGTTGATGGAGGAGCACCGTCTTGTTTCAAAGATGAGGCGAACCTCAGTGCTTAGCATTCCCATGAACCTTTGAAATGGGAGACAAGCTAGTTGCCTTGGTAGAGGGCAGAAGTTATGGTATGAGAAAACGATAAACAGTATCATCAAGAGGGAGCAATTATTTTTATTTGGAGATAGACTTAAGTATAAGTTAGATGAAAGAGTTTCGAGCAACAAAGAATATTTTAAGAACATGTAGAAGATTCTATGTATTAGTTTGACCATGTTAGGTTATTTCATTTGTTTGTTAATTTTTTTAAAATTAGTTTTATTTTGTTGGTTGAACTATATGTTGCTATGATTTTATTAATGATATTCTACATTAATTGTTGCTCGACTTTAAATACTCTTTTATCAAATCTCATGAATTATTCCGTTGAGTGGGAGTTCTAATTAAATTGAATTTGATAAATTCATAATTAGAACTGATAATTTTGCACATTAAAATCGAATTAATGATGAATATAATAAATGGAATTGGATAAAGATTGGAAGCCTCAATGACCTTTTGATTTCATTCCCGATATTAGTTCGTCATGTCTTTTGGTTTACGTTTGCGGCAAAATTAATTGTTTGTATGTAATTATTAATTATGCCTTTAGTGATTGTATTTCGAATTGTCTATGTGTTGAATTATAGTTGAGACGACCTTTACATCTAAAAACATTGTGGCTGAGCTGAACAAGGGTGAGAAACTGAATGGTGACAATTACGATATTTGGCACCACAAAATTCAGTACATCCTTGAAGAGCAAGAGACTCTAGAAACTCTCAACAACACCCTAACTGAACCTGAGCAAGGCAATACTGCTCAACATAGGAGGGATTTTGAAGCCTATCAGGCCTGGAAAAAGAAGAATAGCAATGCTCGCATAACGTTGTTGAGCAGCATGCAAGATGACCTCATGTGTGAGTATGAGAAGTATGAGACTGCTCAAAAAAATGTGGCTTTCTCCGAAAGACAAGTTTTGTGGTACCTCGACCACTAAACTCAGGAGGCTTACAATCAAATTTGACTCTTATCAGAAGCGCCCGAACCACACTATGAGACAGCATCTGAGGGAGATGTCAAACATGGTTTGTGAGCTTAAGTCTGCTGGACATGTTCTGACTGATGAATAACAAGTCCAGACAGTGATAAAATCTCTACCCGATACCTGGGAACACATGAAGGTGAATATGACTCATAATGAAAATATGAAAACTTTTAAAGATATTGAGCATCACCTAGAGTTGGAAGTAGAGCGCCTTAAGGCAGATAAGTTTTTTGATAATGTTTTTATGGCCGAGTCAAGCTCACGCAAAGCTTCAGGCTTCAAGTAGAAAAGGGGCGATAAATATAGCTAGAAGGGTAAGGGATCTGATCTGATCAGAAGAAGCCAAATGCTAAAAAACGCCCAAGAGGTAAGTATGCTGGCAAGAAAAGGGACAAATCCAAGGTGAAATGCTACAACTATAGCAAGTTGGGTCACTTTGCTCGTGAGTGCACTAAGCCAAAAAAGGTGAGACCCAACTACACTTTGTTAAATTATACTTTAGTTACAAGTTCTGTACTCCTAACCGAATCTCGTCCTGCGTGGACTGTAGACTCAGAAGCAACAGACCATATAGCTCATGATCGAGATGCATATGTGAAGTGTCGTCGAATCAGTCAAGAGAGTAGATGGATATACGTGGGTAACAACTCTAGGGTTGAGGCAAAGGGAATAGGCACCTGCAAACTAACTTTGCGTGGTGGATGTATTCTTTTGTTAAATGATGTCCTTTATGCACCAGAGAATCACGAAACTTGATTTCTGTCCCTGTTTTTCTTAAATTAGGATATTACTTAACTTTTCATGGTGTTTGTTTAGAGATATTTTTAAATTCAATCTTTATTGGAACTAGGCATTTAATTAATGGTTTTATTGTATTAGATACAATACTTGATGGTTCAAGTTATGATAATAGTTGTTTTTCTTATGTTACTTCTACTAGTAATAGTGACATAGATGCCATCACTCAGCATGCTAGACTAGGTCATATAGGGCAAGAAAGAATGTATAGACTTGCGAGAAATGGCATGTTGGGCCAACTCACCAAGATTGAATTACCCATATGTGAAAATTGTCTTGCTGGAAAAATAACTAAAAAACCATTTAGCAAAAGAATTAGAGCCAAAGAACCATTGCAGTTAATCCACTCTGACATCTATAGTCTAATAAATGTAAAGGCTAAACATGGTACCTCATATTTTATTACATTTATTAATGATTATTCATGTTTCGATCACGTCTACTTGATTTCTCATAAATCAGAAGCATTAGATTGCTTTAGATTATATTTGAAAATGACAGAAAATCAACTAGACAAAATGTTAAAGCTCTAAGAACTGACCGAGGACATGAATACCTTTCGGAACAGTTCAAGGAACTCTGTAATGAGAAAGGGATAAAAAGATAACTAACTATTCCTGGAACTCTGCAACAAAATAGTGTAGCAGAAAGAAGGAATAGAACTTTATTGGAAATAGTTAGGTCAATGATGGCGCAAGCAAATCTTCCAATATCCTATTGGGGAGATGCTTTATTAATTGCTACCTATGTACTTAATCGAGTTTCTTCAAAATCAGTTAGTTCCACCCCATATGAGTTATAAATGGACAGAAAACCTGACCTATCTCATCTGCGGCCATGGGGGTCTATAGCTTATATTCACAACCCTACTCATAAATTTAGAAGATTGGGAGCTAGGGGTAAAAAGTCTATCTTTATTAGATACTCAGAACACTCTAAAAGATATGTGTTCATTGGTGAACTAGTAAGTGGAATTGTATCTGACTAGAATCACGAGATGTCAGTTTTCTAGAAATTGAATTTCCTAGCATTGGAGAAGTTGATAAGGATCTTTACTTCTATGAATTAGAATATCCAAATAAGATTATCACTTCTAACGATGGTGTTGGTGTTGGTACGGATCCTTTAGGGATCGCCACTTTGAGTAGGGTAAAACACCAGACACTTCGATTCCAGTTAGGGAATCAACTCGAAAGAGTAATCGTAGGCTAATTCCTCGTCGTTGCTTTGAGATTGAGGGAGAAACTTTTATGACTTCTTCACACAATAGTGATGAGCCAAATACTTATAACGAGGCTCTCACATCATCTGCTAAGGATTTGTAGATGAAAGCAATGGAGGAAGAGATGGAGTCTATAAAAATCAATCAGGTCTGGGACTTGGTTGATCTTCTGCCTAACCGTAAAGCTATCAGAAACAAATGGGTTCTCCGGATAAAGCATAAGGCAGATGAGACAATCGAGAGATATAAAGAAAGATTAGTCGCTAAAGGTTATACCCAACAGGAGGGTGTAGACTATGAAGAGACTTTTTCTCCTGTAGTAAGGTTTGCTCCTATACGATTAATCTTGGTTATCGTTGCACATCTAGACCTTGAGTTACATCAAATGGATGTAAAAACTGCATTTCTCAATGGAGAATTAGAGGAAGAAATTTATATGGCACAACCACAAGGTTTTGTTGTTAAAGGCAGAAGCGCAAAGTATGCAAGCTAAAAAGGTTTATTTATGGCCTTAAACAATCCTCTAGACAATGGAATCTTAAATTTCATCAAGCTGTAATTTCTTATGGCTTTAGGATGATTGAAGAAGACCATTGTGTGTACGTTAAAATGTCTAAAGACGATTTTGCGATATTGTCTTTATATGTGGACGATATACTGTTAGCTGCAAACAGTAAAAAGTTTGTTAAAACTGTTAAAGATTGGTTATACTTAAATTTTGACATGAAAGATATAGGCGAAGCAGCTTATAACTTAGGAGTCAAAATTTTTAAGGATCGTTCAAGGAAACTTCTGGCACTATCACAAGAACCTTACATTAAGAAGATCCTTGAAAGATTCAATATGGCCGATTGTAAGCCAATGGATAAAGTTCTTTATGCAAATGTCATTGGAAATCTCATGTATTCCATGATTTGTACAAGGTTTGATATCAGTTATGTTATAGGACTGGTGAGTAGATACCAGTCAAATCCTGGACAGAAGCATTGAAGTGAGATCAAAAGGATTTGGTATATCTCAAAGGCACTGCGGATTATTCTTTATGCTATCAAGGAGGTGGTTTGCGAATTGTTGGATATTCAGATGCCGACTAGGGTAGCAATTTGGATGAGCGCAAATTGACCTCAGGATATGCATTCTTGCTAAACAGAGGAGCAATTACATAGAGTAGCAAGAAACAAACATGTGCATGTTTATCAATGACGGAAGCTGAATATTTGCATGTTCTGCAGTAGTGCAAGAAGTTGTGTGGCTTAAGAGATTTGTGGAGGACTTAGAGATTAATATTAGCTCTACTAGTCTAGTAACTATCTATTGTGACAGTCAAGCTGCTATATTATTCTCTAAAGACGCCAAATATCACAGCAAGTCGAAACACATTGAGACTAAATACAATTTCATAAAGGACATTTTGGTAAAGAAGGAAGTTGTCACACAATACATATCTACGCATAGCATGATAGCTGATCCACTTACAAAAGTTGTAACGATGGATATATTTGCCTTTCATGCTAGATCATTGGGTCCACGTAGATTGTAATCTTGCATTGTAAAGATATTTTATTTTGTAAACATTTTTATTACATGAATTATTTTGAAATGCAATGATGTTTTAAGTTCTATTATTTTAATTTAGTTTGAGAAAGGCATAATTACACACATATGAGGGTATGTCGTCAAGTCAATGACCGGTTTTTTTACACAAGCGGCCACCTCAGTTGCTCTGGGAGCAAGATGAGATGAGACAAGTAGAATAATGAGACAATGTATTTTTTCTAAGAGCTGAAGAATAAGAAATATTATACAAATTTTGTCGCCTTGACTAGAGTCAAGATGAGGTTGTATACGATATTTTCTCGTTGATTGACTATGATGTACCCCATCATCATAGAGACCTTATTGAAGACAGATGTGAGATCTTATTTTGACGCTAAAAGAGAATGTTCACTTTAAGAACTCAGGTCAAGCGCTATAGAAGAGTGACTGGACTAAGATCTGCACAGTGAATTGGATTAATGAGACATACGCCCTGAAATGAAAGATTCACTGTAACGCGTGTATCATACAGTGCGTGTTTGGTGACAACAAAAAATGGAAAATGAGAGAATATCCATTCTTCCTCATTGTGTAAGTTCCATATGACTTTCTATAAGTCAATTGTGGTATCCTTATGATTATCAACTATGTTTCTGAGATTTCAGACTGGTGTCTGCTACTTTAGCATGTTATCTACGACCTTGACATGATTCGGTCTATGAAGCATGACTAGGAAAGAAATTATTCTGGATTGATAGACATGAGTGCGATGGAAAGATTTAATTTTTTCTTTTATGTAATTCATTAATCAACCAATTGTTTAATATCTTTGTGATATTACAATTGTAAATACATAAAGAGATTGCGCAATTCTGGCGTACTGAGGGGATTTAGTATGCCTGAGTATTAAAGTAAATTAAAAGGGATACAATAAACATATGTTAAGTTCTCTTGCATATGATTGCAATTGAGACATCTCTTGCCTGGGTTAGCAATTGAGATATGTTTTTGGCTCCCCGAATGGGTTTTTAGATATGTTCATGGTCACACGGTATATTTGCCTGTGTGATTGGAGATATGTGATTGTTCATTGTTTCTTTGTTCACTGCTCTGCTATTTCGATGTCGTCCCATAATGTGCGAGTGAGAGATGTTGGATGGGTGGTGCCCAAGATGGGCCGACCCGACCCACACATGGTAACCACTTGGTTACCATGCACGTTTGGGAGAGAGAAGTTGAACACAAATCAACATCCTAACCGCTCCCAATAGCTGTATATATTCATTAAAAATCGCTGCTAAAAAAAGATGTACGAATAATTCCATTCATTCAAAACGAAAGAGCAGTGTGTGTGCATAGGAAAAACGAAAAAGATTAAACAACAAGATCATTGAACAATCTGAAAAAAGGCAAATACGCTGTGATTTGAGGAAGATTTCCGTTAATGATTTCTTTCCGACCTATGACGTGACCCAACGCTTGTTTATTCCGCTGCATAATTCGAAAAGGTAAGGTCTATTGACTCCATTAAAAATTCCTTCACTACCAGTTTCAAAAAATCTAGTGTACAAGCTATTCCAATTTAGCTCTCTTGGGTATGCTTCATTCGGGGGAAATAAAATAGATGCATCAAAGTTTGGACACATTACAGCTGCTCCAGTATTACTCTTACGAGCGGTGGCAGCCCAACCCTTCATAAACAAGCTGACGGATGTGCCATCGCCGAACATATGTGAAAAACATGAACAAATAACAAGGCCACCGCAGGGAAATGATGTTATTTGTACCTTAGCCACGTGTGCTCCCGCAATTCGTCCACTCAATAACCCACTGCCCTTAACCGAAAAGAATTTATGAGTCAAGAAGGGATCGAGTTTGTTGAGAAATTCATTGAGAGGACTTTTAGCTCGGGCTTCAACAAAATAAATCCCTTCATCATTGCAGTTAATGGAAAATTTTTCTGTCATCTTTCCGGTTAATAGGTAAAATCGAACTAATGTTTGGGACAAAGATTGCTTTAATAGTTGCAATCTTTTGGATACAAAATGATCACTATCACTTGCATCCGAAAGGTTAATTATGGGATAGTATAGGACCCTAGGGGCAAAAATATGATTGTGAAATTGATCTAAGAGACTGAATTTGTAGGTTTTGAGATGAAGAGGCGTTGAAATAGATGGTTTGATGCACTCTCTGGAAATTATTTCCACCTCCATTTTTCTTTTTTGAGAGCTATTGTTAGAATTTACTTTAAAAGGCTATCTAGTGGGTTATACATGTATATAAATTTTTCAACCAAGATCTCTAATTATATTAAAATTAAAGATAAAATAAAAGATAAAAAACACTAATTTGAATGTAGTGTCTTTTATTATGTAGTATATTAAAATTATTTTTTTTCTTTTTTTAGCGTATCTCTAATTTTAATATGGTCAGTGATTCCTAAAATCTCACTTTGTGTTATGGGTAGAGATAGCCAAAGAGTTAGGCCAGCACCAAAGCAAGGCCCATGCGTGCTCGTGCCCATGCCGTGCCCACTGTGTGTTTTGTGCCGTGCCTAAATTTTTTTGCTAACTCTGCCATGTCCACACGTGCTATGCCTAAGAAAAAAAAATCCACTAATTTTTTTTTTATTTTTTAAGAGTGCATACTAAGCTATTGGCGTATTTTTTTCAAGTTTATATATTTTTCTTATGTCTATGCCTTTATTCAAATTTAATAGAATCAAAAATTCAAAACTCATGTCCATATTCAATAATAATAAAATAATAATAGTAAGAAAATGTAATATTAATTACTAAGTTTGACCTTATAATATAAATTTTTTAATAGATAATAATAATAATAATAATAATAATAATAATAATAATAATAATAATTTCTTAAAAGTTCACTTAATTGTTAACTTGGACTTACATAGAATTATAAATCATAGTTCACAATAATATTAATACATATTTATAAAATCATGATATCAATTATTTATTTAATAATTTATAAATATAAATCAATTATACTATTTTTTTAAACTAAGAATTAAATGAATTTAAAAAATTCAACTTTAAATTATTTGTAAAATCATAAAATTTTAAGTTTACTTTCAATAAAAAATAAAACGTGTTTATTGCGATCTTTTTCATCGTGTCGTGCTTTTACGGCCCACGTACCAAAATTCTAAGCCCGACCCAGCCCAGCCCAGTCCACGTGCATGCCGTACCATACCGTGCTACGTGCCCCACCAAAACGTGCTTGTGTCCTTTTGTACTGTATGGACACATGCCGTGCCACGTGTCATCCGGCCCATTGACCATCTCTAGTTGTGGGAGTCAATATGTGCAATTAGATTGTGCCCTTTTCGTTTTTTTATAGAAAGATTTACTTTTATAAACAAAGCTTGGAAAATAAGTACATGATTTGAGGAGGGAATGATCCCTTCCACACACAAAAACCTTCATCAATATTCCAGAATGTTTCAGTTCTACTGCTCTTCTTATAGAAAACAAAATCAAAAACTTCTTTACAATCCGTCTCAACAATTAAAAGTAGCAAATCAATTTCCATTGCAGCCTGGATATTAAAGTTCATTGTTGCTACTTTAGCTTGAGCTATATTCCCGTAGAAGGTTGTTCGGTTTACAGCTACAGCTATCACTTCTCTTTTGCTATCTCTGATCACCACTCCCAGCCCTTCTTCCCTATTCTCTTTATTTATGGCCGCATCAACATTTGCTTTAAATGATCCTTGTGGAGGAGGAAACCAGCTTAAGCTCTTTTCTGGTGTGTTTCTTGCTACTACTAAAATCTTCCTCATTTTTACTCTTGCATAAGCCTCAACTGTAGCATCAGCTTTGGCTACTATGATATGACGATCTTGCTCTGCATTTTCAAAGATAAAACCATTTCTTGTATGCCAAGCTGCCCAGCATAACGCAATTATCCTCCACAGCTCCTCTTTAATTCTTCTTTTTTCCATCTCTTTCATCATAGATAACAAATCATGATTTATGCGCACATTCATTTCTGCATAAAAAGGAGTTAGCTTCCACATCTTCCTTGCTATTTTCCATTCCATTATTGCATGGACGGTATTCTTAGCCTTCATTTTACACCTCGGACCTATTGGATCCTGCAACACTCTCTTCTTCTATAGGTTTTCTGCTGTTGGGAGCAGATTTTTTAAAGTCCTCCACATGAAGATTTTAAATTTCTTTGGTAGTTCCATTGCCCATATCACATTTCATTGTCCACTGATGTTTTTAGAGCAAGATGATTCTTCAGGGTGCTTGATCTTTATAGTTATCTAGTATCCACTCTTAACCGAACACTAGCTTTTTTTATCATAATGCCATAAAGATTGGTCTGGTTGGGGGCTGTTTGGGAGCTGAATTTGTAGAATTTTCTCAGCTACTTCCTTGCTGAAATGCTGATGTATCAGTGTTTCTTTCCACTGCTGATTGTCATCTATTAAATCTGCTACAGTGGCATCAACACCTAGAGTTGCCGAAGAGATAGGTTCAAAAGTTTATGGCCTTGATATCTATTGGCTCTTATACACTTTAACCAAATCCCCCGATCCAATTCTCCATCTCATTCCTTTTTGGATAATTTGTCTCCCCTAAAGTATGCTCCTCTGAATGAAAGATGACTTTGATCCCAACTTGGCTTGTAAAAAATCAGTGCTCTTGAAGTATCTTGCCTGCAGGATTTTTGTCATCAAAGATTCAGGGTTTTGGATTATTCTCCAGCTTTGCTTAGCTATCAAGGCTTGATTAAAACATGCAAAGTCTCTAAATTTGAGCCCTCTCTTACCCTTTACATGATAAAGACTTTCCCACTTTGTCCAATGGATGCTTTTTCGATCCTTTTTTACTCCCCACCAAAAACCAGCAACTGCTCTTTGCATATCTTCACATAAAGTCATAGGAAGTCTAAATGCACTCATTTCATAGGCTGGAACAGCCTGGGCCACTGCTTTTATTAGATCTCCTTACCCCCGCTTGAGAAAAATTTGCTTTGCCATCCTGAGATTTTGCTTAAGATTCTCAACTTTATTTCTTTGAAAAAGTTGACTTTCTTTCTTCCAACCACGGAGGGCAACCCAAAATACTTTTCGTGCTTCAAAACCACCTTTAGCTGAAAGATGTCTTTTATTTCATTTATCTGTCCAGCTAAAACGTTTTCAATAAACAACATGGATGACTTTTCAAAATTAAAGATTTGGCCAGAAGCAGCAGCTTAACAATCAAATAGCTGCTTCAGCTTTTTGCCATCATCTACTGCAGCTCTACTAAAGATCAGACTGTCGTCCGCAAATAAAAGATGATTGATGAATAGCTCTTTGTTGAACTTCAGTCCCTAGAAATGCTTCTTTTTTTTGCTTGAATCAACATGCTGGAAAAGGCTTTTTCACAAATTATCAACAAATATGGGGATAATGGACAGCCTTGTCTTAATCCCCTCTCTGGCTTAAGCAAACCTTTAGGCACCCTGCTGATCAGTATAGAGAAAGATGAGGTAGAGATATAATTCATAATCAAGTCAATCCAGATTTTTTCGAACCCTTGCTGATATATGATTTGCTCTAGAAAATTCCACTCCACCCTATCATAGGCTTTGCTTGTATCTAATTTAAGTGGAACCAACCCATTTTTCTTTCTGTTACTCATTTTAATTTTGTAGAGACATTCATATCCTATGATAATGTTGTCTGTGATGAGTTTATTTGGAATGAATGCACTTTGATTTGGGGATATTACATCATGAAGAATTTGCTTTAGCTTATTAGCTATGCATTTTGCTATGACTATATATGACAGTGCACAAGTTAATAGGTCTATAATCAGCTACATCTCTCGGGTTTTTAATTTTTGGGATAAGGGCAATGTATGTATGATTTCGCGGAGCGAGGTTACCTCGTTCATTTAGAATCTGCAGGCACGTTGCTGTTACTCCTTCTCCAACAAATTTTCAGTTTTTTTGAAAAAAAAAGGGCAGGGAAGCCATTTGGTCTTAGTGCTTTCTTTGGGAACATTTGGAAAAGAGCTTCTTTAATTTCCTCCTTTGTGAATGGTCTGGTCAGCTCACTGCTCATCTCTACTGTGACTCTCCTTAGTATGCTTTCTACAACTGCTTCCCTTTGCTGTCTTAAAGGCCTTGTTGTAGTGAAAAGGTTTGTAAAATGATCACAAAACCTTTTCTCTATCTCCTCAACTTTTTCAGTCCAGTTTCCTTCTTATCCAAACTCCCCAAATTTTATTCTTATGTGTTTATCACTGAAACTTTAGCATGAAAAAATTTCGTATTTTTATCTACCGCCAAAAGTCAATCATCTCTAAACATCTGCTTCCAATACACTTTATCATCAGCTAACAAGTTGTCGATCCATTTCTCCAGCCTCCAGATTCTATCCCGGTTCACATAAAGGTCATAATTTCTTTTCAAGATTTTCAGCTCTTTTATTAGCTTTTTAACCTTTTTCTCCCTCCCACCAAATTCATTTGATCTCCACAATATCAGATCAGCCATGGACTTCTTTGTGGCTTTTTTAAACACCTCTACGACATCTGCACCTCCCATCTACTTTGTTGCCACCACTCTCTTTCGCAATCTCTTGGCATTTTTCATACGGACTCCACATGTCTTCGTAGTGCATTCTTGGAAAAGTTTTTTTTTTCTCATATCTGGCTCTTCTTCCCTTTTTCCACTACTTCTATAACAATAGGGTAGTGATCTAAGCTCCATGTTTTAATGTGTTGGACGGGCAATTCTTGAAACACACCACTCTAATTTTTACAGCAAAAAGCTCTATCCAGCCTTTCTTCAATAATGTGTGGCCCGAATATTCTATTACACCAAGTAAAGGGGTACCCTTTGTAGCCTAAATCAGTCAGGCCACTATCACGAATTGCTTCTCTAAAGGCTGTGATTAATCCTACGTTTCTATCATTTTCTCCAATTTTTTCCCCCAAGTGTAGAATTTCATTAAAATCTCCAAATAAAATCCAAGGTATAAATGACAGACCTGACAGCCTTCTGATTAACTCCCACGTGTGCTTTCTCTCTTCTGTTTTTGGATTACATAAACCCCTGTACATCTCCAAGAGCTCCCCTCATTATTTTGCACTACGACATCTATATGGTGCTTGATGTACAATTTGATCTCCATTTCTACCCCCTCTTCCACATCATTGCCAACCCCCCTCCCTTGCCATTACTACTTATTGCTACGCCATTTTGGAAATTTAGCGGCGCAGCTTTTCTTTTCATGAGCTGCCCCATCAATTTTGTTTCACATAGAAACATAATTTCTGGTTTATACTCACGGAGGATCATTTTGATTTCTCAGAACGTCTGGTCCTTCCTCATTCTCCGGACATTCCAGCTGATGAGCTTCATTGTTGTCAGCCAGCCCCACCGTTGATTCCTCAGTGATTGTAGTTGAAATTTCCATGTCATCTCTATTATGAGCTTCCAACCTTAATTTGATTTTTTCACGGGGTGAGTTGTAGCTGTACTCTAGAATTGCTAGCTTATTTGGGCTGAGCATTTTACTTCTCTTTGGTTGTGGACTTAGCCAGCCCATTTCACGGCTTTGTCTCTTTGTTAAAACTGATTCATTTGTTGCTCATTTTTTTATCTTCAAACTGCCTTGCTTGCTACTTCCATTTCTTTCTCTTTTGTTTCACTTAGATTTTCTCCGGCCCATTATCTACTTCCCCCCTTTCTATTGCATTTGAGCCCAATTCTTGGCCCACTGCACTGTCACAATTTTTGGACACATTTCCCTCCTTTCCCTTTTTTGTATTTTTTCCCTCCTTTTTCTTATTTTCTTTGTTTTCCGCTTCTTCTATTTTTCCCACTTCTAATTTCTGATCCCTACTCCCAACTGTCTTTCCTGGTCTTGGCTGCTACTTTTTTCAGTCCTCAATTTCTCCCCCTCCTTCTTTAAATGTTCTGCACCTTCCCGATCTGTGATGTCACTCCCATTTTGTGCTTTCCGGTTCAATTTGCACTGGTTCGGTTTAGCTGAGCCTTGGTCCAAACTTCTTGGTTCATTTATCAGCACCTGGGTACACCATCGTCATGGTCCAAACTTCTTGGTTCATTTATCAGTATCTGAGTACTCCATCGTCATGGACTTTTGACTGTGTTCCTGACTTTTCATCTCATCTCCCCTGTTCATTCTTGTGCTTCATTGTTCCCTTGCCCTGTTTTTTTTTCATATTTCCCCCCTAAGTCAGTGCCTTCAGTCATAGTCCATAGTCAAGCTTTTTTGTTGGTTGCCCTTTGTATTTGGTACATTCTTTATACGAATATCCAAGGCATCCACAACAATAGCAGAAATCTGGAAGCTTTTCATACTCCACTACAACTGGGATTTTTTTCCTTTCTTCTGTTTCAATGAATAAGATTTTCTTCAGGGGCTTGGTGATATCAACTGAGATTCTCAACCTTATAGCTTGCCCTATAACATCTCCTGTTCTGTCTGTATGTACTTCTTCAACTCTTTTTATAAATTCTCCAATCCCCTTACAAATTTCTTCATCCATACACATAATCGAGACATTTTTTATTTGTACCTAAAATGTTGTATGTGTGAGAGTTATGTTGTGATTTCTCCGATTCCTTCTGGTTCTTTGAGCACAATCAGTGCTTGATTAAAATGCCACGGTCCCCCTGCAAGAATATTGACTTGCATCTTTGAATTAATTCCTCTGTCTCCATTTTAAATGAAGAAAATGCTCACCTACCTTTTTTGATGCAGTTATGACGCCCGAACTACTGGTAATGAAGCCTTAACCTTCAAAGAAACTTTAGAAAATATTAAAAAAAAAACTCTTAAGAAGAGTGACTTAATAAGTCATACAGGCTCAACTACACTTCTACCCTCTAAGCTTTCGCAAGAAGGGAGAACTTTTGAGAGAGAAGACTTCTATCTTGAACACTGTGTATGGAGACAAAAAATTTTAGTTGGATTGTATCCTTTTGATTCAACTTTAAAAGGTTCAATTCAGATCCTGAACTTTAACGTAAGTCCGGATTTTTTAACCGAATAGTTTTATACATGTACACATATATGGGATCCACCATTATAACAAGTTAAAAAAGAAAAGAGTCAACATGACGTAGCCCACTTTTGAAATAATTTATGATTAAAAGCAAACAAAATTCGTTCTTGCAATGAATTCAACAATTGATAGTCCGAAAGTAGGACTTGGGTAATAATATAATCGGGATCCTGGACCTAAATCTGACTGATTTTGTATGTACCTCTGTGTGTGTATGTACGAGCGGAGGATTAACAACTCTTAGTTTTACTAATTTTTTCATCAACAGTAAACCTTTAGATCTAAGATATTTGAATGATTGAGATTAGATAGGTATTACCTTAGAAGAAAAAAAAAAGAAAGATTAGATAGATATATTATAATGAAAATGTCACATCAATACTAATTTAATATCCCTTTCTCTATCCTCTCTCCTCTGTATTCAGGAGCTAGCTACGTTACAGAAATTGTACATAACAGCAATTGAAATGACAAGTTAATAAATTAGATGCTGCCACGTGTAGGGACGCTTGACATATTGACTGGTAATTATCCGATTAAAAGAAAACCAAAAAACTTCTAATGCATGGGTAAGGATTAATTCCATATTTACCCCATTATTATTATTAATCATTAGTACACACTAACTTTGATGTAAGCCATCAACCTCACCCCCAAATGGTCAAATTGTTGTCCTACGCAGTTAAGTTCAATTACTGGCCATTTCTGACTAGCACAAAGACATTATTGCCCTTAATTAAACATTAGCTCAGTGTAAAAAATAAACATAAATTTATTTTTAAGTCATTTTTATAAAAACTAAGATTTATGTAAATAGTTAGAAATTTATTTTTTAAAAAACTAAAATTTAGACAAATTAGTAGTGTAATTAATGAATAAAATTATATTTTATGTCATGTGAATATAGGGGTAAATTTTATTGCATGCTCAAATATACCGATTACTGTTACTCTACTCTTGGTAAAGTATCTTTTTGTTCTCATTCCTCTTTTTATGCTTCTTTTTTTTTTAATTTCTTCTTCAACTCCTTAAGGCTTTTTTCCAATGAATCTTTCGAAAAACCACTTTGGTGTTCAAATTAGAATGATACACTCATATCAGAGATTTTTTTTCCTCAACTCTATTAGTGATGGGTAAAGGTTTTGATAGCCCTATAGCGGTGGTTATTGTGTAGGTTCCATAAGGAAAAGTTTTGTAGGGTGATTGGTTATTGGGGAAATTTTTTTCTTGTCCACTCGTTTTTATTTTTTATTTTTTGCTGTTTTCATAATAGCTTCGGGCATTTATAAGGAGAATTATTTGAACGATATAGATTTTGGTGAAGAAGTCACCTTGTGTTTTGGCTTATAGCCTGCTAGTAAAATTGATTTATCTCCATTGATTGTTAAAGTCAGATTCGTTATTTGTAGTGTGTCAAAGTAGGATTTTCAGGTTCATTGTATCTCAAGGATTTAACACTGTACTTTGAGTTATTCAAATTCTTTTGTAAGGATGGAATATTTTTCATTCGACTTGTAATCTTTAAGTTTTTTAATGATATGAATTGTAATAGTTTCCATTAAAAAAAAAACTCTTGGCAATTCAAACAATTGTAACAACTTTACACAATTAGTTTTTCAGTTAGCAGACCCCAAAAATTACCCACGAAAAACACAAGGGTAAAATTGGAATGAAACTTCACATCATTTAACCTTATTATTAAAACTCAAGATAAACATCAATTATTCATATTCAACTGGATCCTTACAAAAAGGCATATGAAATAAAGTCTCTAATAAAAAGTCTCTAACCCAAAATAAAAAGTCTATACCAAATTTAATCTTTGAAGCAACTCCAAAGATCCATTAAGAAAATTCTTCATCTAAGAACCCAAGCTACATCTCTAATCAATCTGTAAAATATTGGAGACGAGGGGTGAGCCGTCAACTCGGTAAGCAAATTCATGCACAATATTTGAAAACCTTAGTCATTTTTCCTTTAAACATTTTATAATAACATCTTCATTTAGCATAATGAGTGGATCTATGTAAAAGCATTAAAAGCATTAAAGCTTTCATAAGAACACTAAAACATAAACATTGGTAGCTCATGCCTCGTAGTCATCATCATTCATCATTCATCATTTAGGGTGTTATACCCCGCATTATTTTTCATTCAGGGATTTATACCCCGCATTGTTCATAACATCCTTGTGCACAAGATCATCATCGTACCAGCAAGCTGGCCATAACATTACATAACAACATAACATTTGCATCTTATACATTACTACGGACTATGAGCCAAAACATTTTTGAATCCACCATACATCTTTTAATAGCATTTAAAGTCTTCTAAAACATTTAAGAACTTTTCTTTGAACATTTAATTCTTTTAGAAAATTCTTTAAGAAAACATTTTGTTTGAGAAAACTAATTTCTTAAGAAAAATTTATTTTTAAAATTTATTTATATAAATGCATTTAAAAGTGTTTTTATTTTGCGAAATTCATTTAAATATTTTAGAACTTAGTTTGCAGAAATTTTCATTTAAACATAATTCTTATATCATAAAATTCATTTATTATAAAGCATATCATGCATGAATCTACTTACCTCGACCCGTAGCAATCAATTCAATACCTCGAGAACAACCAACGAGCTCACCCACGTCCTATAATCATCATACAAATAGTCTTATCAATATCATCTCCAACCTCAAACATAATCCCAATCATCCTTAAATTATAGGCACTTAAACAAGCTTAATACTTATACATATTCTAGACATATCCTATACTTATGAGTATCCTACACATGCTGATTTTTAATAACCTATTCATATGTCGGAAAACCATGAAAAGTTACAGAGGCACTGTGAACATGCACAACATTGCAAACATTATTTCACAAAATACAGCACAAGGCAAAATCGAGTCAGAATATCGACCTTTCACCAAAGTAACAAAACCGTCCAACATTGATCAAAATAGACCTTTACCACTTAGGAAATTCATAAAATATTCTTTAGTACTCGAAATAATGTTTCTTTTTGCATCTAACTTGTCCAGAAAATTCCAGATTTGAAAACAAAATTTCAAAAATTCGTATCTTTTACTTTAAATTCCCAAAAATCACGATTCCAGTTTTTAAAGACAGAGGAAAGATTAAAATTTCATTATAAAATCCTAACATGGCATGTAATATTCATAATTTCGCCCAACTGTTACACGTTTCAGCTTCTGCAGTTCTGGAAAACAGTTTCCAGATTTGCAGCAGCCATATGTTACGATTTTTAATACTTTAACCATAAGGAATCAAAATATGAAATTAAACATGCAAGCATAGGAGACATAGATCTGTTGATACAAAAATCATCATAATCTTTAAGGACGTGTAACCTTATAGAAAAATTTCCAGAATTGAGAACCGCTGCTGAAAATCGAAATTTTCCAGCACCAGTAACCCAACTTCGAAAACCCATAACAATTTGTATACTCAGACGATTTCAACACAAAACCTATCAATGGAAAACTTAGGATGTCTAGTTCCATGATATATAAGCATATTCACGCAATTCTAAATAAAGAAACGATTTTGAGCAAGGAATAGAGACTGTTCATATCATAACAACATTACAAACACTCATATATTACTCAAATCATACCACAAGTAATTAAAGGCAAACAATTCATAAAATAAATCATACAAGTCAAAGAAAAACTCAATACCTTCAGGCAAATACTAAGAAGTTGTAAAACTTTCTTTTTCCTTCTCCAAAGACTTATGTTTCTCTTTCTTTTCTTTTTAGGATTTGTAACGGTGTAGAGAATAAAAACGCTTCCTCTTACAAAGATGACTTCTTCTTAATACAACGCAATTAATAAACATTAATAACTATCCTACTCAATTTAATAAAAAGAGGAAACAAATAAATGACTAAATAAAAGTGGGTGTTACAACTTCTCCCCTTCTAAAAACAAAATTTCGTCCTTGAAATTTAGAACCTTACCCTAATCCTCAAATAGCTGAGAGATGTTGGGTTTAAAAGAAATACAATCATCAATCAATTGTTATCTTGCCTTAAGGTATTAAGTATTTCTTTGACTTATATGATTTATTTTTATGAATTGTTTGCCTTTAATTACTTGTAGTATGATTTGGGTAATATGTATGTGTTTGTAATGTTGTTATGATATGAACAGTCTATATTCCTTGCTTAAAATCGTTTTCTTTATCTAGAATTGCGTGAATATGCTTGTATATCATGGAACTAAACATCCTAAGTTTTCCATTGATAGGTTTTGTGTTGAAATCGTCTGAGTATGCAAATTGTTATGGGTTTTCGAAGTTGGGTTACTAGTGCTGGAAAATTCCGATTTTCAGCAGCAGTTCTCAATTCTGGAAATTTTTCTGTAAGGTTACATGTCTTTAAAAATTATGGTGATTTTTTTATCAACAGATCTATGTCTCCTATGCTTGCATGTTTAATTTCGTAGTTTTATTATTTATGGTTAGATTATTAAAAATCGTAACATGTGGCTGCTGCAGATCTGGAAACTGTTTTCCAGAACTGCAGAAGCTGAAACGTGTAACAGTTGGGCTAATCTATGAAAATTACATTCCATGTTAGGATTTTATAATGCAATTTCAATCTTTACTCTGTCTTTAAAAACTGGAATCGTGATTTTTGGGAATGTAAAATAAAAGATACGAATTTTTGAAATTCTGTTTTCAAATCTGGAATTTTCTGGACGGGTTAGATGTTCTCGGAAATAAAACGTTTTAAAATAGTTTCAGGAGTCCAAAAATTATGAATTTTAATTATATTCTTTCTGAATGTGTCTTCTGTAATTAGAAAAAAGAAACATATCATTTCGAGTACTAAAGAATATTTTTTGAATTTCGTAAGTGGTAAAGGTCTATTTTGGTCAATGCTGAACAGTTTTGTTACTTTGGTGAAAGTCAATATTCTGACTCGATTTTGACTTGTTCTGATTTTTGTGAAATATTGTATGCAATGCTATGAATGTTTACAGTGCCTCTGTAAATTTTCATGGTTTTCCGACATGTGAATAGGTTATTAAAAATCAGCATGTGCAAGATACTCATAAGTATAGGATATGTCTAGAATATGTATAAGTATTAAGCTAGTTTAAGTGTCTATGATTTAAGGATGATTGGAATTATGTTTCAGGTTAGAGATGATATTGATAAGAGTATTTTTATGATGATTATAGGAAGTGGGTGAGCTCGTTAGTTGTTCTCGAGGTATTGAATTAATTACTATAGATCGAGGTAAGTAGATTCATGCATGATGTGCTTTATAATAAATGCAATTTATGTTATAAGAATTATGTTTAAATGAAAATTTTTACAGAACTGATTTCTAAAATATTTAAATGAATTTTGTAAAATAAAAACACTTTTAAACGAATTTATATAAATCTATTTTAAAATAAATTTTTCTTAAGAAATTAGTTTTCTCAAACAAAATGTTTTCTGAAAGAATTTTCAAAAAAAATTTAATGTTCAAAGAAAAGTTCTTAAATGTTTTAGAAAGGTTTAAATCTTATTTATGAAAAGATGTAAGGTGGATTAAAAAATGTTTTGGCTCATAGTCCGTAGTAATGTATACGATGCAAATGTTATGATGTTATGTAATGTTATGGCCAGCTTGCTGGTATGATGATGATCTTGTGCACAAGGATGTTACTAATAATGCGGGGTATAGTACCCTAAATAAAGAACAATGTGGGTTATAACACCCTAAATGATGAACGATGAATGATGAATGATGAATGATGAACGATGAATGATGAATGATGAATGATGATGACTACGAGGCATGAGCTACCAATGTTTATGTTTTAATATTTTTATGAATGTTTTAATGTTTTTAATGCTTTTATATGAATCCACCCCTTATGCTAAATGAAGATGTTACTATAAGATGTTATAAAATGTATAAAGGTATAATGACAAAGGTTTTCAAACATGGTGCATGGATTTGCTTACCGAGTTGACGGCTCACCCCTCGTATCAAATATTTTGCAGATTGATTAAAGATGTGGCTTGGGTTCTTAGATAGAGAAATTTTCTTAGTTGATCTTTGGAGTTGCTTTAAAGATTAAATTTGGCTAGACTTTTTATTTTGGATTAGAGACTTTTCTTTGGAGACTTTATTTCAGATGTTTTATGTAAGGATTCAGCTGAAGTATGAATAATGATTGTCTATCTTGAGATTTATTAATAAGAATAAATGATGTGAGGTTTCATTCCAATTTTACCCTTGTGTTTTCATGGGTAATTTTTGGGGAGTTACAATCTCATTAAGACACCCCTGTTTACACACTCACCCATACTGTTTCCCATAACTGAACTATATTATTACTCAACTTACCCACCCAACATGTAGGTGACCATAAGAGGATTATTCCAATCCTGTTCTGCTACCATTCTGAGGTTTCCTCCGAGAGAGAGAACCTTAGAAGGAGGCTCTCCTACTGTGCATACTTGAAGCCGCTTATTACATCGATGTAAGCACCTACATTGGTTCCATATATATTGGAAAATATGTTTGGAGACTATAATAAAAATCCAAAGCAGAAGTTTAAGTGCTTCAGTCTATGAGAAGTCAATTCACTTTAAACACTTACTATGATCTAGCATTTTTGCTTTTCCATTCAACTTCATGTTTTAATATCAATTTAATATTGCATTATCTGACTAATTTTGCCTCGGTTAATTTCTCTATAGCCTTTGCATAATATTATATATAATTGCCAAAATTATTTCAAATTAAGTTCATCTAATTGTTCTTCTCGAGTTTGCAGCTTCCCCTTCTTCAATGGAAGGAAAGTCCATTCATGGCTGCAGTGGCCATTGTCATTGGGAACGGAATTAATAATGTTTTACCTTACTTCCTACACGTATAGGTATATGCATTTATTTTTTTTAATTTTTTTTTGAAAAATGTACATTAATCATAAAGTTATATGCTTCACCTCATATATATTACTTGAATTTGGATGATCACGGTCCACGGCCAAAACGTAGGCCTACCGAGTTATGCCCAATGGCCCTTTCACATCATATTTTGGTCGCAATTGCCAAATTTACATCATTATTTGATTACACTTTTAAGTAATCAAATTATTGGATTTGATACATGTATGCAGAAATATGTGCTTCGTAGACCTGTAGTGTTCACGAAACCATTACTATTTGCTATCGCTTTCCTAGCGATTTTCGGCATTGCACTTTCATTTCTCAAGGTATTTTTGGAAATTGAATACATATATTTACTTATAAAAAATGAAAAGGCTATCTCATGTTCATCATTAGCACCATATAATTTGCTTGTTTTGGTTTTACAATAGGATATACTAGGGATTGTAAAATTCTCCATGGGTTTGGAATTCCATAGGGTCCACCTTAAATGGTATGAATTTTAAATAATTTTTGGGGAATGAGTTGGGGATTTGGGGAAAAATAATTCTCAAGTTCTTAATGGGGTAGAGTTTAGTTTTGTACTCTCCACCCCACCCCCACCCCCGCCCCCACCCCCACCCAGTTCCCATTATCTACAAATATTTTTTTAATATTTTTTTATCAATTACAATGTTAATTAATAAATTTTCTTTTAATTTTTACTTGATAAAATGAGTTATAATTAACAGAAAACCCTATAATATAATTTTTATTCAACCCTAAAATATTGTTATGTTTTCTTTTCTATCTTAAAATACTCCTCTTTTTAAATATTTTTCAATTTTGATATCATTTCAAGATATTGTTTAAAACATTTAAAGTTTTTTAAAATAATTTAAATACTTTTATAATATAGTAATGATTTTATTTAAGTCTTTAATTTTTTATTTATTGAAATCGGGTATCTATATCTACTATAAAATAAAAATAAATGGGGAATGAGGAAATCATTTCCCACATGAAGATTCCTCAACTCTACCCCACTAAATTTATTGGGGCCGGCCTACCCCCGCCCCAACCCCCACATTGCCATCCCTGGGAATTAGGGATGGCAAAAATCCCCATGATAATCCCCACGGGACGGATATCCTTAGGGATTTTCCCCATTTGAGGAGGGTACGGGGATAATTTTATACTCGATTTCTTATTCCATGCAAACATAGGAGACATAGATCTGTTGATACAAAAATCATCATAATCTTTAAGGACGTGTAACCTTACAGAAAAATTTCCAGAATTGAGAACCGCACGAGATAATGCGTGAGGGGAACGATTCTATATTTAGTGCTCATCCTGGTAGCACTAAAATGTATCGAGACCTGAAACAAAATTTCTGGTGGGGGAACATGAAGAGTGATATAGCTGATCACGTTTCGAAGTGTTTGGTGTGTCAGCAGGTGAAAATTGAACACCAGAGGCCTACGGGCTCTCTTCAATCACTTCCGATTCCAGAATGGAAGTGGGAGCACATTACCATGGACTTTGTAAGTGGGTTTCCTCGTTCGAGGAAGAGTTGTGACTCGATTTGGGTAATTGTGGATCGTTTGACTAAGTCGGCGCACTTCTTACCAATGAAGGCTACCGATAAGCTTTGGAAGTTGGGTAAGATTTTTGTTGATGAGATAGTGAGGTTACATGGAGTACCAGTGTCCATTGTCTCAGATAGGGATCCACGCTTTACCTCTAATTTCTGGACTGGTCTACAGAGGGAGTTTGGAACAAAGTTGAGATTGAGCACTGCTTTTCATCCTCAGACAGATGGACAATCAGAAAGGACTATCCAAACTCTCGAGGACATGTTGCGAGCTTGTGTGTTAGATCTGGGAGGTAATCAGGAAGAACATCTACCACTGATAGAGTTTGCCTACAATAACAGTTTTCATTCTAGTATTGGCATGGCACCTTTTGAAGCTCTATATGGGAGAAAGTGTAGGTCGCCGATATGTTGGGATGAGGTTGGTGAAAGGAAACTCTTGGGACCGGAATTGGTACAGATTACAGCTGATAAGATCAAGCTGATAAGAGAGCGTCTTCGTATAGCTCAGAGTAGGCAGAAGAGCTACGCAGACCGACGGAGACGTGATTTAGAGTTCCAAGTTGGTGTCTTTCGTTTTCGGAAGAGGGGCAAGCTCAGCCCTAGGTTTATTGGACCTTTTGAGGTTCTGGAGAGAATCGGCCCAGTGGCATATCGAGTGGCATTACCACCAAGCCTTTCAACGCTTCATAATGTATTTCATGTATCAGTGTTGAGGAAGTACATGGCTGATCCTTCTCATGTATTGGATTACCAACCTGTCCAAATCGCCAATGATATGTCATATGAGGAGCAACCAATGGATATATTGGATAGGAAAGAACAAGTTCTAAGGAGAAGGGTTATTCCTTTGGTCAAGGTTCGTTGGGCAAATCATACTAAAGAGGAAGCCACTTGGGAGCGAGAGGATGAAATAAAAGAGAAGCATCCTCAGCTATTTGAGGATTAGGGTAAGGTTCTAAATTTCGAGGACGAATTTTTGGTTTTAGAAGGGGAGAAGTTGTAACACCCACTTTTATTTAGTCATTTATTTGTTTCCTCTTTTTATTAAATTGAGTAGGATAGTTATTAATGTTTATTAATTGCGTTGTATTAAGAGGAAGTCATCTTTGTAAGAGGAAGCGTCTTTTATTCTCTACACCGTTACAAATCCTAAAAAGAAAAGAAAGAGAAACATAAGTCTTTGGGGAAGGAAAAAGAAAGAGAAACATAAGTCTTTGGAGAAGGAAAAAGAAAGTTTTATAACTTCTTAGTATTTGCCTGAAGGTATTGAGTTTTTCTTTGACTTGTATGATTTATTTTATGAATTGTTTGCCTTTAATTACTTGTGGTATGATTTGAGTAATATATGAGTGTTTGTAATATTGTTATGATATGAACAGTCTCTATTCCTCGCTCAAAATCGTTTTCTTTATTTAGAATTGCGTGAATATGCTTGCATATCATGGAACTAAACATCCTAAGTTTTCCATTGATAGGTTTTGTGTTGAAATCGTCTGAGTATGCAAATTGTTATGGGTTTTCGAAGTTGGGTTACTAGTGCTGGAAAATTCCGATTTTCAGCAGCAGTTCTCAATTCTGGAAATTTTTCTGTAAGGTTACACGTCTTTAAAAATTATGGCGATTTTTTTATCAACAGATCTATGTCTCCTATGCTTGCATGTTTAATTTCGTAGTTTTATTATTTATGGTTAGATTATTAAAAATCGTAACATGTGGCTGCTGCAGATCTGGAAACTGTTTTCCAGAACTGCAGAAGCTGAAACATGTAACAGTTGGGCTAATCTATGAATATTACATTCCATGTTAGGATTTTATAATGCAATTTCAATCTTTACTCTGTCTTTAAAAACTGGAATCGTGATTTTTGGGAATGTAAAATAAAAGAGACGAATTTTTGAAATTCTGTTTTCAAATCTGGAATTTTCTGGACGGGTTAGATGTTCTCGGAAATAAAACGTTTTAAAATAGTTTCAGGAGTCCAAAAATTATGAATTTTAATTATATGCTTTCTGAATGTGTATTCTGTAATTAGCAAAAAGAAACATATTATTTCAAGTACTAAAGAATATTTTATGAATTTCCTAAGTGGTAAAGGTCTATTTTGATCAATGCAGGACAGTTTTGTTACTTTGGTGAAAGGTGGATATTCTGCTCGATTTTGCCTTGCGCTGTTTTTTGTGAAATATTGTATGCAATGCTGTGCATGTTCACAGTGCCTCTGTAAATTTTCATGGTTTTCCGACATATGAATAGGTTATTAAAAATCAGCATGTGTAGGATACTCATAAGTATAGGATATGTCTAGAATATGTATAAGTATTAAGCTTGTTTAAGTGCCTATAATTTAAGGATGATTGGGATTATGTTTGAGGTTAGAGATGATATTGATAAGACTATTTGTATGATGATTATAGGACGTTGGTGAGCTCGTTGGTTGTTCTCGAGGTATTGAATTGATTGCTACGGGTTGAGGTAAGTAGATTCATGCATGATATGCTTTATAATAAATGAATTTTATGATATAAGAATTATGTTTAAATGAAAATTTCTGCAAACTAAGTTCTAAAATATTTAAATGAATTTCGCAAAATAAAAACACTTTTAAATGAATTTATATAAATAAATTTTAAAAATGAATTTTTCTTAAGAAATTAGTTTTCTCAAACAAAATGTTTTCTTAAAGAATTTTCTAAAAGAATTAAATGTTCAAAGAAAAGTTCTTAAATGTTTTAGAAGACTTTAAATGCTATTTATGAAAAGATGTATGGTGGATTCAAAAATGTTTTGGCTCATAGTCCGTAGTAATGTATAAGATGCAAATGTTATGATGTTATGTAATGTTATGGCCAGCTTGCTGGTACGATGATGATCTTGAGCACAAGGATGTTATGAACAATGCGGGGTATAAATCCCTGAATGAAAAATAATGCGGGGTATAAATCCCTGAATGAAAAATAATGCGGGGTATAACACCCTAAATGATGAATGATGAATGATGAATGATGAATGATGAATGATGATGACTACGAGGCATGAGCTACCAATGTTTATGTTGTAGTGTTCTTATGAAAGCTTTAATGTTTTTAATGCTTTTACATAGATCCACTCATTATGCTAAATGGAGATGTTATTATAAAATGTTTAAAGGAAAAATGACTAAGGTTTTCAAATATTGTCCATGAATTTACTTACCGAGTTGACGGCTCACCCCTCGTCTCTAATATTTTACAGATTGATTAGAGATGTGGCTTGGGTTCTTAGATGGGGAATTTTCTTAATGGATCTTTGGAGTTGCTTTAAAGATTAAATTTGGCATAAACTTTTTATTTTGGGTTAGAGACTTTTTATTAGAGACTTTATTTCAGATGCCTTTTTGTAAGGATCCAGTTGAATATGAATGATTGATGTTTATCTTGAGTTTTAATAATAAGATTAAATGATGTGAGGTTTCATTCCAATTTTACCCTTGTGTTTTTCGTGGGTAATTTTTGGGGTGTTACATTTGTGGTATCATTTGTGGTTTCATTCCAATAGGATTCTGTAGACTTTCTTTTAAGGCCTAATCAGACTGTCTAATGGAATTGATTACATTTGTTTTGTAGACTCGATGAGGAATAATATGGGTATGAAAGGTGCTAAGATTAAGGAATGGACAGAAATTGATAGGACTGAACAGTTTATCTTAGGTGGAGTTCTTGTTAAAGATCTTAGAAGACTTCATAAGCAGCGAATAGAGGATAGATTAAGAGGGACTAAAGCGGTCTACAGTGATACCCCTCCAGGACCTGGAGCTTCAAAAAAGAAGCTCAATGAGGCTATACGAGGACTACGTGTTTTTGGCAAGGGAGCTAACAAGAATAAGCTTGTTATACGTCCCTTATTTTGGACAGGACCTCGATTTAAACCTTACTATGGCAAAAGATGGGTTTCCCCATGTCTGGATAAACTACCTCATAAAACTCTTAAGGAAAAAGAGACAATTAGAGTCACGACTGAGGAAGATACAATAGAATTAGATCCTTTCCCCATCCGGTTGAGTAAACCTTTGAACTTTGTGGCTATAAAAAGAAGGCATGATTTAGTATAGTCAGAAGCTAATTTTAGATATATCGGAAAACCCATGCTTTTATGAAATATTTGCTTGAATGATTGTAATGTTGCGTTGTTTGTGTTTCTTAATGAAATGTTTGTTAAAGCTTCTTGATAAATATGTTTATGTATATGTCTATGATTTTGCCTAGTATTTTGAAAGGAATGTTTCAATGAAAATTTTCTTTACATGTATATGTTTGATGGCCCATATGAAGATGGCTCCTAGATTCGCTTCTGTTAATGCTGGTTTAACTCAGCCACAAGAGGGTGAAGAAGTGGCTGCTAGGGCAACTGGTTCCCGAAATGTAACTAGGGGAATCGGTGCTAGGGCTGCTAATCGAAGAACCAATATTGGGGATGTTGCCGAGACGAACAATCCACAGCAGGTAATTGATGAGAGAGACCCCACTATTCGTGAAATGGCTCAGAATGCTAACCCAACGATGCAAATGCTGGCTAGTATCCTTGAGACACAGACTAGACTATTAGAGGGGATTGCTCGTGGTGGAGGCTCATCTCAAAATGTTGGAAACGTGAGACAGAGTAGTTTTATAGGTAATAGAGGGAATGTGACACTGGAACAATTTCAAAAATTGGGGCCACCTACTTTTTATGGGACAACTGATCCTATGGTTGCTGAGGCGTGGCTTAAGCAGATCCAGAAGATATTGGATGCTATTGGTTATAGTGATGAGCTTAGAGTGGTCTTTGCCACATTTGCACTTCAGGGTGAGGCAGATCATTGGTGGGAAGCCACAGCCCGAATGTTGAGGAGGAGTCTTGGTACGAGACCGATCACATGGAAGGCATTTGTTGATGCTTTCTATGAGAAGTATTTTCCACGGAGTGTGGCTAACCAGATGGAGAGAGAATTTCTAGACTTGGTTCAGAAGAATAAGTCTGTGGCTGAGTATGAAAACAACTTCAATGCCTTATCTTGTTTTATTCCGACATTGGTTGATACTGAAGAGAAAAAGTGCCGACGTTTTCTTGAGGGACTAAGACCATCCATTAGAGACACTATTGAACCCTTGAGGTTAACTGAATATGCTGATATGGTGGATAGAGCTTTAGAAAGAAAGAGGCGGCTGAATGAGTCTCAAAAGAGACGTGAGCGACAGGATCAGAGGACTCGATCTGGAGGATCTCATGGTAAAGACCCCAACAATAAAGGTGCTCAAACTCAGAAGATTAATGGTGGTGGCACTAAGAACGAACAAAAAAATGTTGATGTACTTTCTTTCCAGAGGAACTTTCCACCGTGTAAGACTTGTGGAAGGACACATCGAGGAGAGTGTCTTCAGGGTACGGGTGTTTGTTTTGGCTGTGGACAAACTGGTCACATGGTTAGGGATTGTCCTAAGAAGATGAGCCAAGCTACTGGTGACCAAATTGATGATAACCAGAGGAAGAGGCCTAGAGCTTAAGGTCGTGTTTTTGCGATGACGGAGCAAGATGCTGGGGCATCTAATGATGTGGTGACAGGTACTATATCCCTGTTTTCTAGAGATGCTAGAGTATTGTTTAATTCTGGAGCTACTCATTCCTTTATATCTATGACATTTGCTTGTTATGCAAGTAAAAACACTGAGCCACTAGGATATTTCTTATCTATTGCAACTCCCATTGGTGATAGCATGATGATGAATCGAGTGTATAAGTCTTGTTTGATTAGTTTAGATGGTAGAGACTTTCTTGTTGATTTGTTACCGATAGAGATGCATGATTTTGATATTATTTTGGGGATGAATTGGTTGAGCACTTATCATGCTAGTATTGAATGTTTCTCTAAGGAGATTGTGTTTAGAATTTCGAGGGAGAAGGAATTTCGATTTCAAGGTAGACGGAGTAATTATGGAGGATTAATATATGCACTTAAGGCTAGAAAGATGTTGGTAAAAGGGTGTGATGCATTTCTAGCTTATGTAGTGGCTGATGGGAGTGGTGAGGTTACTCTTGGAGATATTAATGTTGTTAGGGAGTTTCCTGATGTGTTTCCAGAAGACTTGTTAGACTTGCCTCCTGATCGAGAGATTGAATTCTCCATTGACTTGTTGCCGGGCACTGCACCTATTTCAAAAGCACCTTATCGTATGGCGCCTATTGAATTGAAAGAATTGAAAGTTCAACTGCAAGAGCTTCTTGATAAGGGCTTTATCCGTCCTAGTGTGTCTCCTTGGGGAGCACCTGTGTTGTTTGTGAAGAAGAAAGATGGTTCTATGCGATTATTCATTGACTACCGACAGCTGAACTCAGTTACCGTCAAGAATAGATATCCTCTTCCCCGCATAGATGATCTTTTTGATCAGTTGCAGGGTGCAGTGGTATTCTCAAAAATTGATTTACGGTCTGGGTATCATCAACTTAAGGTGAAAGGTGAAGATGTACCTAAGACAGCCTTTAGAACTCGATACGGGCACTACGAATTCCTTGTGATGCCCTTCGGGTTAACTAATGCTCCTGCAGCTTTTATGGACTTGATGAACAGAGTCTTTTAGCCTTTCCTTGACAGTTTCGTTATTGTCTTCATTGATGATATTCTGGTATACTCTAAGACCATAGAGGAGCATGAGGAGCATTTGAGAATGGTCCTTCAAATACTTCGTGAGAAGAAGCTCTATGCGAAGTTTAAGAAGTGTGAGTTTTGGCTTGACCAAGTAGCCTTTTTGGGGCATGTTGTTACTAAGGATGGAATTTCTGTTGATCCAGCCAAGATCGAGGCTGTAGTGAATTGGTCAAGACCAACTAATGTTACTGAGATCAGAAGTTTCTTAGGTTTAGCTAGATATTACAGAAGATTTGTGGATGGGTTCTCTAGACTTGCAGTCCCATTAACAAGATTGACCAAAAAGAATGCGAAGTTTGAATGGAGTGATGAATGTGAGAAAAGCTTTCAGGAGTTGAAGAAAAGATTAGTTTCTGCCCCTGTTTTCACAGTTCCTTCTAGCGGTGGTGGCTTTGTTATTTACAATTATGCCTCTAGGAAGGGGCTGGGATGTGTATTGATGCAGCATGGCAAGGTGATTGCTTATGCATCTCGACAATTGAAGAATTATGAACAGAACTACCCAACCCATGACTTAGAGTTAGCAGCTGTATTCTTTGCCTTAAAAATTTGGAGACATTATCTGTATGGTGAGACTTGTGAAATCTATACAGATCATAAGAGTTTGAAATACCTATTTATCCAGAAAGAATTGAACTTAAGGCAGAGAAGATGGTTAGAGCTGGTGAAAGACTATGATTGCTCAATTCACTACCATCCTGGCAAGGAGAATATAGTGGCTGATGCTCTGAGTAGGAAGTCATCTGGTTGTTTGGCACATATAATAACTACTCAAGGCCACATTTTGGAGGATCTAAAAAAGATGAATATTGAAATTATTGTACACGGACAAAGTTAGGTACTTTGTTTAGTTTAAAATGTGTCTTCTATTTATTTATTTTATAACACTGTGTGAAATTAACGAAATTTAGCACTGTAAATTCACAAGCATTCTTAGATCAGTATGAGTCCCGTAAGATTTTCTTTTTCTCTCTTTTAAGTATTCCCGAAATCAACAAAATATTAGAAATTATCTTTTCTGCTGCATCACATATTCTTGCATTGTGTCACTCTTGAAAACTTTCATGGACTATTTTCAAGTTGCGTATAACATTTCATTCACCGTAAATGCTTCTTTAGTCTCAATAATTTGAGTTAATTATCTAATTATTTCTATATTTTTATAAATTATTCAAATGTCTATGTCATATTTCTATTCGCATTAAAATATATTTAGTTATTAGTTATATACTTTTAACCTACTGAATATCGTATATCTTGATAAATTTGCCAAAGAGGAAAAAGCTTTATTTAGTATTATAGATGACTGGTTATGGAGGGACTTATTCATTTTTGTAGGTTGGTCTAGTCTACTATTTCAACCTTAAAAATTAAGATCCAAATTCTACAAAAATAATGACATTGGTGTTTTGGGTAAATCTTAAAATATATGAAGTAATTGACTCAAATTGGAGAGTGTAACGGAAAATTTACCCCCATTTTACATTTTGCATACATTATGAGTAAACATTTGATAAAGTTTTTTTTTTTGAGTCGTTGTTTGTGTTAGGAAATTGAGATTTCTTCCCAAATCATTCCAAGCAATTTATCAAAAAATAAATAAATTAAAAAAAATAAATGGAGAATACACCAATCACACAATAAAAGATTTAAGTGGAAAACTCTAAATCCGAAGAAAAATCACGGTCGTCGCCAAAAAATAAATAGAGAAATATTCACTATGTGAAAAATTATTACAATCACATTGTCAAAAACAATTTTCACTCAACTAAATTTTAAATACATGATCTTAAAAAATATTCATTAACAAAGTAGACCCATAATACTCATATTGAAGAGTCAGATACTCCTATAATATATCTACATACTTAAACATATTTTTCTCTATTTTTAAAGCCCTAAATGCTTCTCTTACTTTCATTAATTGAATGCTGTGAATTTTGGGATGCCAAGCTTTCAAATGAGCAATTCCTTTTATAGGCAAAATTGTCTAAAAATATGAATATTTTGGCCTTTAAAAATCAAATAAGGTGGCTTCTTAATTTGCAGCACTGATTATTTTTTACAATCAAAATTCTTGACTTTTTTTTAATCACAGTTTCAATAGTTTGAAGAAAGAAACTAAGGGGATGAAACTATGTGCAACGGTTGCAACATACCACTAACTTTTGTCTTTTCTTACCTTAATTACACTACAGTACTTTATATTTAATGTAAATTAAATGGACACTGGAAGTTTGAAATTTTTATATATAAGTCCTTTTTTTGGATAAAATGGCACTTGAAAGAATTATTATTATTATTCAAAAGTTTATTATTTTAATTATTAGTTTTTATTAGTTTTCTCATTAATTATTACTATTATTATCAAATTTGTTAATTTTATTATTTTAATTGTTATTATTATTGTCATTAAAGTTATTATTATTTAATATTAATAATATTAATTGTTGTTGTTATTATTGTTAATTTTTCTTAGTATTATTACTATTACTAAAATTTATTAATTTTATTGTTTTAATTATTAAATTTTTGTTAATGTCGTCGTCGTCATCATTATCGTTAAAGTTTATCAATTTTGTTGGTTTAATTAATATTATTGTCATTATTATTATTTTTCTTAATTGAGGGATTAAATATATTTTTATTATATTTTTATTTTTATTACAATAAATAAAATATAAAAATAAATTATATTGTAATATTATTTTATTATATCATACTATATTTATATATTAATAATTAATATATAAATAATAATTTAATACAATTAATAATAAATTTAAATAATGTTAGTTTAATATTAATATAAAATTAATACAATAGAACCTCCAAATAGGAATACTCTATATAGGAATAAACTTTTTATAGTAATAAAAATTTGTACTCCTAACTTGGAACCAATTATAATTAGGAATAAACTGCACATTATAATAAGTTATATTTTTTGTGGATCCTACCTTAATAAATTTACCTCCACATAGTAATAATATTTCAAAAATATATGCCATGTTACATTAAATAATTAAGATGGAATAAAATATCTTTTTAAAGTTGCTTGTGACAATGATTTGTTCTTTAAAGTTGCAACCACATCTTTCGACTTGCGGGTATATATTAATTAGTCAGCATAGACATTTTCTTGTTGAAGTCAAAATATTTCTAACTTCTCAAGTATATTTGTAGCTTCCTGGCATGAAACTTTTTGTATTAATTTTTTGAAACTATATATCTCTTTTATTATTATCTATCCATTAAATTTGACTCACTTACTAATTAATTTATTAATATTTATACACTGAATTTGAGTCACTTATTAATTTATTAATATATGATATAATTTACCTCTACATCGCTTGCATTAGGGATAATTAAGTAAAGACAATAATTTTTGTACTATACCTCTATTGAGTTATAACCTCTTTATAAGATAAATTTCTCTAGTCCCAACAATATGACTATATAGAGATTTTATTATACCAAACATTATACAATATTATTATAGTATATTGTTGATGCAATATAACATAATACAATACACTTACATTAAATAATGCAATATATTATAATATAATACTGTGTGCCACGTGAACTCTTAACTTTGTGAGTGATGATAGCCGAGAGAGATGTAGAGAAAGTAAAGATAATCGTGGCAAAGTCTTTTGCAATCATTGACGAGCCATCACCAAAAGTTTTAGGTTGTCACAATAAAAATTAAACAACCACGCTACATTTAAAAAAGTATTTAGAAATTAATAAATTTACTATTCAATTATTTTTTAATCAAAATAAATTATAAATTATCATTATAACAACATCCACAAGCCCAAATATTAAAAAAAATGATAATTCTCCAAAAACATAACGCTCAAAAGCTTTTGAAAAATTCTTAAAAGAATAACAAATAAACTAACTTCCTTTTATATTATTATTTGTTTATCTTTATATGACTTTGTTGGGCTACATTTAGAAATTTAAAAAATTAAAACGATTCCCTTATATTTCAAGGGTGATATTGGTATTTTATAGGTAAACTAACATGTCAACTAATACTAAAAACAAAAATGTAGTGAAAAAGTAAAATTTTATAACGATAAAATAATAAAGTGTTACAACCTGATACTTTTAACATGTATTTTTTTTAAATTGCATCTTTTTTTATTTTATAATTTTCTAAAGTATTGAAAGGTTAATAACCCATATTTTTAATACATATTCAATTTATTTATTCTATATTAAATATATAATATATAAATAAATATATTGTTTACATTTATCAATTTTCATGTGTTTAAAAAATTTTATGTGCTACTACATTATTCTTCTTATACTGTCACTCATTTTTATAGTCAAATTAAGTCAATAAATCAAATTTTAAAAATTTAAAATAGCATTAGTTATATAAATAAATATTTCAAAATTTTTAACTTTTATGATATTATAATAAATAGTAGGGACTGCAATGTTAATAACCAATTGAACACATTTTAGCCGTTGAATAATTTATCCACTAAATCTATTGGCTAAACTAGAAAAAGACAAAGTCTTGAGTACCTTGCAACTGTTGCAAGGTAGTAGGACCCAAATTAAGGTAAAAATTTTTTTAAGTGAATCACTTAAATCTTTTGAAATTAAAATTTATTTTATTCGTTCTTTACTAAATTTTACCGCAAAAATCTAATCACCCTCACAGTAATTACAAGTACATTTTATAGCCACAAAACATGAAATATCATCGCAATATCATACTGTCGTGGATGTCAATTAATTTACTGCAGATTTTTTTGTACTTAATACAAAATGCGCACCCTTTTTTTTTATCTTTACTTTTGTCCTTCTTTCGGCACATGTATCAGTTGCTTAAAAAAAAATAATTGTCATTGTCAACGACTAGAAATATCACCACTCACTGCACGCAGGCGGACCCTCAAACTAGCTCGAGAATCAAAGGAAAATATAACTCAATTTGATAGCAAAAGTATTCAAACACTTTCTAGCCAATCAATTCAAGAAAGCTCTGAAAAAGAAAATGGAGGTACAAATAATTTCTAGAGAGAGCATCAAACCCTCTTCCCCAACACCACTTGACCTAAAAACCCACAGGCTCTGTCTCTTGGATCAATTTCGAAACAACGTCTGCGCTCCAAGGGTTCTATACTATCCCCTCAACCAAGATGACCTTTCATCCGCCATTGATATTGATCATATTGTCTCAAAGAGATTGCAGCTACTGAAGCAGTCTCTATCAGAAACTTTAGTTCGCTTTTACCCACTTGCCGGAAAATTGACTAACAACTTTTCCGTTGACTGCAACGACGAGGAGGTTTATTTTGTAGAAGCCGTAGCCAAAAGTCCACTCACTGAACTTCTCATAAAACCCCATCGGAACTTGATAAATAAATTATTCCCGGTGGATGGCAGCCAACAGAGAGGACAGGTGGCAGGAGCTCACGTGGTTAAGGTGCAGGTAACATCATTTGCATGTGGTGGTCTTGTTATTTGTGCTTGCATTTGACATACGTTCGGTGATGGCACAAGTTTTAGCTCGTTTATGAAGGCTTGGGCTGCCACAGCTCGTAATAAGACTTCGGAAGAAGAAGCCATATATACATGTCTTAATTATGATGCTTCATCTTTGTTTCTTCCTAATGAAGATGATTTGTTTCATCAATTAAGAGCGATCTCAAATGCCTCGTACACTCGATTTTTTGAAACTGGTAGATTTGTTACGAGGAGACTTGTATTTGATGCCAAAGCAATAGCTGAACTCAAAGACAAGGCTAAAAGTTCACGCGTTCAAAATCCAACACGCATTGAGACTTTGTCAGCAATCCTTTCCAGGTCCATCATGGCTGTCTTGAACAAAAAGTCAAGTTCCCACAGACCAACGTTACTGTCCCATGCTGTAAATTTGCGCACAAAGGCACGGCCCCCGTTGTCAGAATATTTAATTGGAAACATCGTTTGGCAAACAAATGCGTTTGGCACAGAAGAGGAAGTAGATTTGGATGGCTTGGTGTGGCTGCTGAGGGAAGCAATATCGAAATTTGATGGAGATTTTGTGAAGAACCTACAAGGTGTCGGAGGGTTACTTGAACTCAGTGAAGCTATTAAACATGAAGCTGAAGCCTATTCGGATGCAAAGAATAGAATTATGTTTAGCAGTTGGTGTACTTTTGGTTCTTATGGTATTGATTTTGGATTGGGAAAGCCTATTTGGGTGAGTTGTGTTGGCTTTCATGGATCGATTCTCGAGATCTCACCTGTAGTCATCCTTATGGATACAAGATTAGGGGATGGAATTGAGGCGTGGGTGTCTTTACTTGAAGAAGACATGGCTTTGTTAGAAGTTGATAAAAATTTACTTGAATTTGCAATTATTGATCCAAGTCCCCTGAAGCTGGCCAAGCAACAATAAAAAAGTACCGAACGTAAACGGGTCTTGTGGACTCCACCAGTCTTGTTCAATTGTGAGGTTAAAATCATTAGTTCCATTGTTAAGGTCAGCATTTCTTCTGTATTTTAGCTTTTAAATTAGTGGTGCGTTTAGCTTCACTCTTTGTGATTTAATATTTGGCTTCACTGGTTGTGTTGTTGTTTTTAAATTTTTGTTGTTGAATATAGTTATCGGTTTTAAATGTAGGATACTTTATGTTCCGATCTTAACACTATGCTAAATGTTGTCGTGTTGTGTCCATTATGGAGAATTCTGTTTGTCATTTGAATGAGTCTTCGTATACCATGTTTAAGGTGGTCCAGCAAACCCATAAAATTCCTCTTGTGCTATCACTAGCAGAGTAGTTCTTTATGATAAGGAAGACTGCTTAGGAAATTTGTCTTTTATGTTAGATATATTATATTTTAATTTATTAACTACAATAATATAATTGTATTCACTCTAATAAGATGATCAAGGCAGAATTTGGATCTAAAAAAACAAGTGAATTAGAATTCAGTATTGAATTAAATTTTTGCTGAGCGCTGGATGAATGATTGTTAAACAAAATAAATAAAAAAATCTAAAATAATTTTAACTTGCCTAACAACCATTGATTTAGTGCTCAGAAAAAATTAATTAGTTCACCCCTAATTTAGTGTTGAGCTAAATAATATAATATAGACATTTTTTTAAGTTTAAAATTGTACTAAAATTACCCTTACCCTTCAAAAAAATAAAAAAATTTAGGTCAAAATTTAGTCAAGGGTCATTGATAACCTATTGACTAGGTTGGGACTGGATTGACCTGAATCAGATCCTAAACCGGGCCCAAAAATGTGACACCCTTATTTTTTTCCTACATGCAATGGGCATGACGGCTGCTTCTTCTTTGCTCATGCAATGGCCAGCCACCACTTCACCAAATCTCCTTTTTTTTTTTTTTTGGCTCCTCTTTTTTTAATAAATTAGAATTTCCAAAAGAAATTTCTTAAATTCTAGATTTCTTAATATTTGGCCGTACCAAAATAATCACAAATTTGTTCTCAGATTCAATAATATCAAAATTATTAGATTCAAGAACCCCCAAAAATTTAATCAGTAATCAAAAATAAATTTGATTCTCAATGATTCAATATGAAGAGACTCTGATACCACTTGTTAGGACCTTTTGGCGAAAACCATCACCTATAATCCAGGAACATTCATAGTGTATTACCAAGAATGAATAAATGAATATGCAGAAGCATACCTGAATCCATAATGCACAATTACTCTCTGGAGTCGTGTGGTTATCTTCCAGATCAATATATTTTTCTAGAGAATTTTTTAAGTTTCTCTATGTTCTCTCTACAATGATGGGATATCATAAATAATAGAACAATAAGTGTGACATAAGGACCATAATCAATTATATAGACAATTTTTTCTGTTGTATTTAGGTATCTTTAGTCTGTTCACATTAAAAGCTCACACCCTACTAGATACATTTAAACCTAAATTACCAAACATCTTATAATTCATTCATATATATTTTTCTTCAATTTTTTGTAGGAAGCCTAATTTTAACAACTCGCCTAAGGCGCCGATTTTGCTTGAGCCGGCCCTGTTTGTACCTTAGCCACGTGTGCTCCCGTAATTCGTCCACTCAATGACTCGCTGCCCTCAAACGGAAAGAATTTATGAGTCAAGGAGGGATCGGGTTTGTTGAGAAATTCATTGAGAGGACTTTTAGCTCGGGCTTTGGCAAAACAAATCCCTTCATCATTGCAGTTAATGGAAAAAATTTTTGTCATCTTTCCCGCTAATGGGTAAAATAAAACTAATGTTTCGGACAAATATTGCTTTAGTAGTTGCAATCTTTTGAATACAATAAGATCGCTATCACTTGCATTTGAAAGGTTAATTAGGGGATAGTATGGGACCCTAGGGGCAAAAATATGATTGCGAAATTGATCTAAGAGGCTGAATTTGTAGGTTTTGAGATGAAGAGGCATTGGAGCAGAGGGTTTGATGCACTCTCTGGAAATTATTTCCACCTCCATTTTTCTTTTTTGAGAGCTATTGTTAGAATTTACTTTAAAAGGCTATGTAGTGGGTTGTACATATATATAAAATTTTCAATTAGGATCTCTAATTATATTAAAATTAAAGATAAAATAAAAAATACAAAATACAAATTTTAATGTAGTGTATTTTATTATGTAGTATATTAAAATCATTTTTTTAATCTTTTAACGTATCTTTAATTTTAATATGGTTAGTAATTTTTAAATTCTCACTTTGCGTTGTGGATAGAGATAGTCAATGTGATAAGTGTATATTTTCCATATATTTTACTATTAATTTCTTCATCTTTTTCTTATTTTGGTCGTAAATATTCTAGTTATTTTAGTTAATTTTTTATTTAATAAATTATATTTTATTGTGTTAATTTTTATCTTAGTTAATTTTATTTTATTTATTTATTTTAATTAGTTATTTGATGGGCATAATTTATATACATATTTTATCCTTAATTATATAATTACTAGTTATTTTTATTTGTTATTTTTAATTAATTAAATTATTTTATTGAATAAGAAATTAATTGGAGATTATGGATAAAAAAAACATGAGGAATTTCAAATTGAGAATGAATAAAGATTAAGTTGAAGGACAAAATTATAGCTAAGAATTAATGAAAGTCAAGAGTACAAAAATTGGAAGTCAATCTCTTTAAATAATGAAAGGTGAGCATGCATTTGGGAAAACAAAGATTTGACAATTTGAAATGCATGTGCAGGGCCTTAAAAGAGGAATTTATTAATTGGCCTTTTGCTTTCAAGTCACGTGCATGGCATTGAATTATGGAAACCAAAAGTGGAGTGCACGTGAGTGAAGCCAAAGCAAATTAAAAGGGCTTGGTCTTTCGGCTTTAGAATTGAAAAGATGGGGCCCATTTTGAAGACTATATAAATAAACTTTTGGCTTTTGGACGAGGGAGAATGTTGTGTGGCCGCCAGGGAGAAGAAAACGGAAGCAACAAAAGATTTCGGCAGCAAAGCAAACTGAAAATTTGCAGCAGGAGAGAGACAAAGTCAGCAGTCGAATGAAATTGCAGAAAAATTACAGCCGAATTAATCTTCATGATTGGTTTTATCAGTTTTCTTATTTTCAATTCAATTATATTAGGTTAAATTTTTTATTTGTTTGAGAGTGAATTCAAAACTTCAAACATATCATATGATTAATTTTTAATTTTTATCATTTAATTTATTTAATTGGAATTGTTTATGTTCTTCCATAATTAATGTTTATGATTTTATTCTTGTCTTATTTGAGTGGCCAATTAGATAGTACTTGAATAATTTCTATTGTTAGATAAAAATTCTTAATCCGTAATTATCTTGATATTTTAATTATTAGTATGATTAATTTTTAATTTCTATCATATGATTAATTTAATTGGAATTGTTTATGTTCTTCCATAATTAATGTTTATGATTTTATTCTTGTCTTGTTTGAGTGGCCAATTAGATAAGACTTGAATAATTTCTATTGCTAGATAAAAATTCTTGATCCGTAATTGTCTTGATATTTTAATTATTGTAGTAGGTTGGAATCAGTGATTTCAATTGGAGAACATAACCTAGGTTAAATAATCCGAGCTTGTATGTTTATTGTCTAGATCAACCTAATATCTTTCTCTGTTTAATGCTTCCATTATCTTAAATTTAAAGAGCTTGTTTTGAATTATTTAATGGTTAGAGATTAGGTGAAGAGCTTATTTTGCCTAACGACACACTAAGGAAAGATTGGGATTAACAGAGCTTATTGTTGTCTACGGTTGATAGTTTCAATATAAATTGATGATAGAATTGATATATTATGTGTATGTTTGGTGGTGGCGAATGATCCTTTGACCAAAGTTTTTCTCATTGTTATTTCTTTATCCTTTAATTAGAGTTTTTATTAAATTTTTGTTTTCATAGTTTTAATTTTTTTATTTCTTGCAATCTAGTTAAAAATTCAAAAACCCCCATTTTATTTATAATTGGCATTTTCTTTAGTTAGATTAATTTGTATTATTATCCTTATTATTATTTTATTTTATTTTAAATCTTGCTTTAGAGTTGATAATAAAGATAACTAGCATAGTCTCTGTGGGATCGATCCTTACTCGCTCTTTACTAATTATTTATAGTAGTAGTAAGGTTTTAAATTTGGTGCACCTTAACGATACTACCAAATTTTTGGCGCCGTTGCCGGGACTAATGTCTAGTTTGTTTATTATCACTCGTTTTATTTTATTTATTTATTTTTCTCTCATTTCATTTATTTATTTTATTTTAATTTGTTATTTTGTGTTTTGTATTTAGATTTTCATGAGCATAGAGGACATTCGATTGAAACTCGAACAACTTAGAGCAAGCTCATCACATTCAAAACTCGATTTTTCCATCCACATTCCACTCACGAAGACAGAGCCAAGCAGCCCAGAACCCGAACCAATGGCTCAGAATAACAACCGAACACTTAAAGAGTTGGCAGCTCCTAACTTGGACCAGCAACCTTTATGCATTGAGAATCCAAACCCTCAGGTAAACTTTGAACTCAAATCTGGGATGATTCATCTTCTTCCTACTTTTCATGGTCTTGCAGGAGAGGACCCAAATAAGCACTTGAAGGAGTTCTATGTGGTATGCTCCACAATGAAACCGGCCAGGGTTTCTGAAGAACAAGTTAAGCTAATGGCCTTCCCATTCTCTTTGGCGGATTCAGCTAAAGAATGGTTGTACTATCTTCCCTCCGGTACTGTCACTACATGGAATGAGATGCGTCAGCTATTTTTGGAGAAATACTTTGACATCAAAAGTGGCAAAAGATTCGAAAAGAAATTTGTGGAATCCGACAGCATAATGGGGAGTCCCTCTACGACTATTGAGAACGATTCAAAAAGCTATGTGCTAGTTGCCTCCACCATCAAATAAGTGATCAGCTCTTATTCAATACTTTTATGAGGGTCTACTGCCTTTGGATAGGAGTATGATTGATGCCGTTAGTGGACGAGCACTCGTGGATAAGACACCAGAAGCAACCCGAAATCTCATTGCAAATATGGCTACTAATTCCCAATAGTTCCACACTAGGAACGACCTATTGCCGCCACCTAAGCGAGTCAATGAGGTAAGTTCTACTTCCCTAGAACAACAAGTTTCAAATCTCACTTATTTGGTGCAACAATTAGCCCTAGGGCAATAGGTGAGACCGTGTGGCGTTTGTTCCATGGTCGGGCATATGACTGATATGTGTCCAACTCTCTAAGAGGGTTCGCATGAGCAAGCTAATGCAGTTGAGGGTTTCTTAGGCCAACCAAGACAAAGGTATGACCCCTACTCTAATTTTTACAATGAAGGGTGGAAGGATCACCTTAATTTTAGGTATGGAAACTAACAATAAGGCATTCCTAATATGGCACTTTCTCGACCACCGGGCTACCCCCAACACCGGATGCAACAACCTTACCAAATTCGGCCATCTCTACCTCCTCAAAATCAAGGTACATCTTTGGAAGACCTTGTAAAAGCTCTCGCTACTAACTCTATGCAGTTCCAACAGACTACCCAGACACAACTCCAATATTTAGAGAATCAAATTGGCCAACTGGCCCCATCTACGAGTAGGATAGAGGCTAGAACTTCAGGAAAGTTACCTTCTCAACCAGAAATTAATCCAAAGGAGAATGCTAGTGCTATGTCTTTTAGGAGCGGAAAGCAATTGGAACCATTATTAGCGAAGCCATCAAAAGTGTCCACAACATCATCGCACTCTGTGACCAATTCCTCCCCTGAGGCTCTTCCTTCAACAAGGAAAGACGATTCCCACTCAACATTGCCAGTCCCCCCATTTGGCCAGGTAAGTACCTCCTTACCTCGAATTAAGACTCTTTCCATTCCTCCACCATTTCCTAGCATGTTTAAAAAATCCAAGAAAGAGGAGCAAGAAAAAGAGATCCTTGAGACCTTTCGTAAAGTAGAGGTAAATATTCCTCTACTTGATGCAATTAAACAAATGCCGCATTATGCAAAGTTTTTAAAGGAATTATGTAGCAACAAGCGAAAGTTGAGCGGTAACGAAAAGGTAAGTGTAGGAGAGAATGTTTCTGCTGTACTTCAAAGAAAACTTCCTCCTAAGTGCAAGGATCCAGGTACTTTTACTATCCCCTGCACTATTGACAATACCACATTCGAAAGATGTATGCTAGATTTAGGGGCCTCAATTAATGTTATGCCATATTCGATTTATAACTCTTTGAATTTAGGTCCAATGGAAGAAACTGGTATAATTATTCAATTGACTGATAGATCTAATGCTTACCCAAAGGGGGTTGTGGAAGATGTTCTTGTGCAGGTCAATGAATTGGTTTTTCCAGCTGATTTTTATATCCTTGAAATGGAGGATGAGTTGTCGCCCAATCCCACTCCTATTCTGTTGGGGCGACCATTCCTTAAGACAACCCAAACTAAGATTGATGTTCACGATGGAACCCTCATAATGGAATTCGATGGTGAAGTGATCCGCTTTAATATCTTTGAGGCAATGAGGTATCCTAGTGATGTACATTCTGTTTTTGCCATAGATGATATTAATACTTTGGTACAGGATTTCTTTGAATTATCCGGTAATAACAGCTTTGAAATTGCCATAAGCAAAAATCTTGCGAAAGATGATTCTAAGGAACAGGCAAATTTGATAAAGTTGGATGATGGTGTAGAAGAAACTATGGCGATCTTAGATGGAGCAGTCCTATTACGCACCAATGGGTATATTTCTTATCTTGAATTGCCTTTATTAAACGAGAAACTTTTACCTTCAGTTGTGCAGGCACTTATCTTAGAGCTTAAGCCACTCCCAGAGCACCTGCAATATATTTACTTGGGTGAGAATGAGACACTTCCAATCATAATTGCTAAAACCCTCACTTCAGTTCAACAAGAAAAGCTAATTAGGGTGTTTCGAGATCACAAGACGGCGATTGGCTGGACCATTGTCGATATTAAGGGAATTAGTCCTTCTATGTGTATGCATCGCATTTTACTAGAGGAAAGGTCTAAACCAACAAAAGATGCACAACGCCGCCTTAATCCACTAATGATGGAAGTCATAAAAAAGGAGATACTGAAACTCCTTAATGTGGGGATTATCTATCCGATTTCTGATAGTAAATGGGTAAGTTCTGTGCATGTAGTTCTAAAAAAATCAAGCATTACAGTGGTAAAAAGTGAAGAAAATGAGCTTGTGCCAACAAGAGTTCAAACTGGGTAGAGGGTTTGCATTGACTATCGTAAACTGAATGCAGCCACTCGCAAGGATCATTTTCCTCTGCCATTCATTGATCAAATGCTTGAAAGGTTAAGTGGTCACTCTCATTATTATTTTCTTGATGGTTACTCAGGTTATAATCACATTGTTATTGCTCCGGAAGACCAAGAGAAAACAACCTTCACATGCCCCTTTGGCACATTTGCTTACTAACACATGCCATTTGGTCTTTGTAACGCTCCTGCCACTTTCCAAAGGTGTATGATGAGTATTTTTTCTGATTATGTAGAGAACGTCATTGAGGTATTTATGGATGATTTTACGGTTTATGGTGATTCTTTCGATAGATGCTTAGATAACCTTACACTTGTGCTTAAACGATACATTGACACTAACCTTGTGCTTAATTGAGAAAAATGTCATTTTATGGTTAATCAAGGTATTGTTTTAGGGCATGTTATTTCTGAAAAGGGAATTAAAGTTGATAAATCTAAGATAGATCTTATTCGTTCCTTACCACCTCCTACTAGCGTGAGAGAGGTTCGTTCTTTTCTTGGTCATGTAGGTTTCTATCGTAGGTTTATCAAGGACTTCTCTAAGATTGCATTACCCCTCTGCAACTAACTTCAAAAGGATACAACTTTTGACTTCAATGATGAGTGCCAAAGAGCATTTGAGAAGTTAAAAGAGGTTTTGACATCAGCCCCTGTGATTCAACCACCGAACTGGGATTTACCATTTGAGATTATGTGCGATGCCAGTGACTATGTTGTTGGAGCCATGTTGGGCCAGCGTATGGGCAAGCTTCCTCATGTCATCTACTATGCCTCCCGCACATTGAATGATGCACAACTCAATTACTCTACCACAGAGAAAGAACTTTTAGCAGTTATCTTTGCCTTAGAGAAATTTCGTTCTTATTTGATTGGATCTAAGGTAATTGTTTACTCTGACCATGCAGCTATTAGGTACTTGCTCACCAAAAAGGATGCCAAACCGCGCCTTATTCGATGGATACTTCTATTGCAAGAATTTAACTTAGAGATTCTAAATAAAAGAGGTTCTGAGAATTTGGTGGCAAATCATTTGAGTCGATTTACCTATCACGAAGATGCACTCCCATTGCATGAGAACTTTTCAGATGAACAGTTATTACAGGTAGGCATGTTACTCCTTGGTATGCAGATATTGTCAATTACTTGGTTACCAAGAAAATACCGGAAGAGCTAACCCGTGCACAAAAGGTCAAGATCAAGAATAATGTAAAGTACTATGTGTGGGATGAGCCATACTTATGGAAGTATTGTTCTGATTAAATTATTAGAAGGTGCGTACCGGAAACTGAATTTTCTTCTATTCTCATATTTTGTCATACTCTGGCTTGTGGAGGACATTTTGGACTAAAGAGAACAGCCCTTAAAGTACTTGCAAGTGGTTTTTATTGGCCATCACTATTTAAGGATGCATATTTATTTTGCAAATCTTGTGATCGTTGTCAGCGAACAGGTAATTTGGGACCTAGAAATCAAATGCCACAATCTTCCATTCTTATAGTTGAGATTTTTGATGTTTGGGGCATCTATTTCATGGGACCATTTCCTTCATCATTTGGTAATCTCTATATTGTTCTTGCGGTTGATTATGTTTCAAAATAGGTGGAAGCGAAAGCCACCCGAACTGACGATTCTAAAGTTGTGGTAGATTTTATAAAGTGTAACATCTTTGCAAGGTTTGGAACGCCAAAGGCAATTATCAACGATAGAGGCACTCACTTTTGTAACAGGTCAGTAGAGGCCCTCTTTCGAAAATACAACATCACTCACAAAGTGTCCACAGCCTACCACCCACAAACTAGTGGGCAAGCTGAGGTGTGTAATAGGGAAGTGAAATCAATTCTTGAAAAGACAGTTAATCCGAATAGAAAGGACTGGAGCCTACTGCTTGATGATGCACTTTGGGCATATAGGATTGCATACAAAACGCCTATTGGTATGTCACCCTACAGATTGGTATTTGGTAAGTCTTGTCATCTTCCAGTAGAACTTGAACATAAAGTATGGTGGGCTGTGAAACAATGTAACATGGAACTGGACGCCGCCGGACAACACAGAAAGCTCCAATTGCAAGAATTAGAAGAAATTCGAAATGATGCCTATGAGAATTCACGAATCTATAAAGAAAAGACTAAGGTTTTCCATGATAAGCAGATCTTAAGAAAGAATTTCAAAGTTGGGCAGAAAGTTTTGCTATTCCATTCTCGCCTTAAGTTGTTTCCGGGTAAATTACGTTCTCGATAGGTTGGGCCTTTTGTTATTATTAGTGTTTTTTCTCATGGTGTAGTTGAGATCAGGAGCTTAAAGACAGGTAAAGAATTCAAAGTTAATGGTCATAGGTTGAAGCCTTACTGTGAAAACTTTCAGACACTCAATGTAGATGAGGCTCCACTCTATGAACCTGCGTACGTTGATGAGTGAAACTTGAGAACCATGTCAGGCTGAGGACAATAAACCAAGCGCATAACAGATTTGATCTTTCTCCCTTTCATTCTCATTTACTTTATCCACTCTGTGTTAAATTTTGTTTGTTTCTGTTTGTGTGTCTCATCTCATTTCCCTATGTTTAATTCTTTTTTTTATTTGGGTTAGCTTAGGCTTACATTGAGGACAATGTAAGAATTAAGTGTAGGGGGTGGATTTAGAACTTAGTTTGCATTGCTTTGTATTTTTCTTTAAAAAAAAAAGAAAAAAAACAAAAACAAAAAAAAGAAAAAAAAATCATTGTTCTGAATATTAGCCAATGATAAGAATTTGATTGACCGTGAATATGGTTCTTAGAAAGGGTTGAATATTACCTTAGTTTATACTTGATTCTTGTGTTGATTTCCTCTTAATTGAGATTCTTTAAACCATGAGCACTAATATCAATTCTTTCATAATTTTGACTTAGAATTTGAGATTGATGCAGCCTGAATTGAGAATTTTAGATTGAGTAAATGACTGTTTGTCTTGATTTTTATCTCTACAATACAGTGTAGTCTACACAGGCACCATAGTCAGAAATAGCTACCTATAACCCTTAAGAGTGAAGCTATTCTTGAGTAATTTGGGCCTATGTACCACCAGTATGTAGAGGATAATCTACCATGAGAAGAAGGCTACCTTAAGGGGTAGAGTGAAAGCTCCTGACTATGAAAAAAAATTAAAAAAAAAAAGAGAAAGAAAGGAAAAAAAATGCACACAAATGCCTGTGAGTGAAAAAAAAAATTAAAATTAGTTTGACCTACTCTTTTCTTTATTCAAGGCAAAGACTGTTGACATTGAAGATTTTGGGAAAGGATTTTGATTGAATTGATTCACACACGCACTATGAGAATCAAAAGAGAGATGTGATTGACTATTGAGTTAAAGTTAGAACTTCGATAATATTTGAAATTTTCTTTGAGCTATATGACTTATGCAATCTTTGAGGCTAGTTTTATTTTAAATTCTTTTGTTCTTTGTTTAAAAAATTTTTTTTTGATGTTTGTGGGTATCATCGCTGAAGGCCTCACGAGACTATAACTCGTCCACTAGGGCCACCTAGGGGTTTAAAGACTTGTTGCATACGCTAAATGCAATCGTGATTTCCTACGAAAGTGGGCTAGTTTAGATTTTCTTTTCATTTTTATTTTTATTTTTCTTCTAGGTTTGCTCGAGGACGAGCAAAGGGTAAGTGTGGGGGAATTTGATAAGTGTATATTTTCTATATATTTTGCTATTAATTTCTCCATCTTTTTTTTGTTTTGGTCTTAAATATTCTAGTTATTTTAGTTAATTTTTTATTTAGTAAATTATATTTTATTGTGTTAATTTTTATCTTAGTTAATTTTATTTTATTTATTTATTTTAATTAGTTATTTGATGGGTATAATTTATATACATATTTTATCCTTAATTATATAATTGGTAGTTATTTTTTTTGTTATTTTTAATTAATTGACTTATTTTATTGAATAGAAAATTAATTGGAGATTATGGATAAAAAGGACATGAGAAATTTCAAATTGAGAAGGAATCAAGATTAAGTTCAAGGACAAAATTACAGCTAAGAATTAATGGAAGTCAAGAGGACCAAAATTAAAAATCAATCTCTTTAAATAATGAAAGGTGAGCATACATTTGGGAAAACAAAGATTTGGCAATTTGGAATGCATGTGCAGGGCCTTAAAAGAGGAATTTATTAATTAGCCTTTTGCTTTCAAGTCACGTGCATGGCATTGAATTATGGAAACCAAAAGTGGAGTGCACGTGAGTGAAGCCAAAGCAAATTAAAAGGGCTTGGCCTTTCGGCTTTAGAATTGAAAAGATGGGGCCTATTTTGAAGACTATATAAGTAAACTTTTGGCTTTTGGACGAGGGAGAATGTTGTGTGGCCGCCAGGGAAAAGAAAACGAAAGCAACAAAAGATTTCGGCAGCAAAGCAAACTGAAAAATGCAGCAGCGAAGGAGAGAGACAAAGTCAGCAGCCGAACGAAATTAAAGAAAAATTGCAGCCGTTTGAATTAATCTCCATGATTAGTTTTATCAATTTTCTTATTCTCAATTCAATTATATTAGACTAGATTTTCTATTTAGTTGATGGTGAATTCAAAACTCTAAACATGTCATATGATTAATTTTTAATATCTATATTTCAATTTATTTAATTGAAATAGTTTATGTTCTTCCATAATTAATGTTTATGATTTTATTTTTGTCTTGTTTGAGTGACCAATTAGATAAGACTTGAATAATTTCTATTGCTAGATTAAAATTCTTGACCGTAATTGTCTTCATATTTTAATTATTAGTAGCAGGTTGGAATCAGTGATTTCAATTGGAGAACATAACCTAGGTTAAATAATCCGAGCTTGTGTGTTTATTGCCTAGATCAACCTAATATCTTTCCCTGTTTAATGCTTCCATTATCTTAAATTTAAAGAGCTTGTTTTGAATTATTTAATGGTTAGAGATTAGGTGAAGAGCTTATTTTGTCTAACGACATACTAAGGAAAGATTGAGATTAATAGAGTTTATTGTTGTCTACGGTTGATAGTTTCAATATAAATTGATGATAGAATTGATATATTATGTGCATGTTTGGTGGTGGCTGTTGAGTGTTAGAAAGTGTATATTTATAAAGGAGAAAATCGTCATTTTGTACTTCAAGTTTTACTAACATCTCTAATTTTATTTATTTAATTCTCTTGTTATTTAATTATGAGTGTTTTGTTTTAATTAAGTATTTTATGTATTAAACCGTGTTACTGTTCAAACCGCGTGGTCAAACCCGTAGTCAAACCGTGTTACTGTTCACTGATGACGTGGCGCAATCCTGTTCATCCAAACTATTTTTCATCCGATGGCCATGATTCACTCAATGTATCTATAAAAAGCGGGTCTCCCCCCCTAATTTGAGACCCCTGAATCCATTTTTGAGCTTAGTTTCTGTAATTCCTTCTCCATCTTGTATTTTCTACGTATTTTAATAAAATTCTTATTTTACCCTTAGTTTAATTATGAGTAGCTAATTTTCTTTCAAGCTTGGGTTGAAGGTGAAGTCTCAACATGTGTCATGGGCTTTATTTGGTAAATTTATTTTCTCTTCCCCTCTAATTTCTGTGGAAGTTTTGACTTTTCGTCGACAAATAATAATAATTTTGTCTAGTTACCGCCCTGCTTTTACCGGCACCCTAGTATAAGGTTATTATTATTTGGCACGATAAGCCCTTGACACCATATTGATTAGAGCGTGGTTCATGAGGTGTGGATTCCCCCCTCATGATTTAATTAGTATTAATAAAGATTATTTAACCCATGGTGCATGTTGATACGGATCCAGATACCCAAGTACTTTATTTCAATAGTTTCCAGTTCAATTTAATTCCGCTATTCCAATTTAAATTCTAGCATCCTTTAAATCAATTTCCTCACAAATCCAACCACCCATTTACATAATTAATTCTACACACAATTAAAATCCACCTCCTCGTGGGATCGACACTCAACACCATTAATCTATTCTACAATAGATTCGTGTGCTTGCGAGTTCAACAAAATTTGCACAACAAGTTTTTGGCGCCGTTGCCGGGGAGGTAAGTATTTTAATTTGTAGAATTAATTTTTCGTAAATAATTTTATTATTATTATTATTTTAGTTGTTTCCTTGTAATTTTTTTTCTTAATTAATAAAAAAAGCGAATTTACAGTTTTAGGTAAGAATTTCTTTTTATCTTCTTTAAATTTCTGCATTTTAATTTTCAAGTTATTTTTTTTATAATTTTTCATTTATCTTGTTAATTTATTTTAATCTTAGTTAATTTCACGTATTTTTTTTAGTGTGTTTTTAATAAAAAGGTTGTAACAGCGCAATAAGGTTAGTATCGTAATTTCTCTTTCTTCTTTATTTTATTTGTTTTGTTCTCAATTTATTTTATTTATTTACATGCATGGTCGTAGGTCATTATCACCTAATCTTGAATCTATAGACTTTGAATTAGAAAAAACACTTCGCACACAGAAGCACATTGCATTTAAAAATAAAATTGAAATGGATTTGCAACACCAACAACCAGAACCACAGAAGAGCCCATTTAATGATTACTTTAGTCCTTTAGCTAATTTGAGTACATCATGCCTTAGATACCCAAATGTAGCTGCTAGGAGTTTTGAACTAAAACCTAGTGTGCTAAATTGTCTCCCAACATTCTATGACCTAGAAAATGAGGATCCATATAATCATCTGAATGCTTTTCATACAATTTGTCAAACTTTTAAATATGAGAATTTTTTAGAAGATGATGTTAAACTTAGACTATTCCCATTTTCTTTAAAAGATAGAGCTCGTTTATGTTTCAATACATTGCCTGCTAATAGCATTACAACATGGGAACAAATGGTAACAAAATTTTTAAATAAATATTTCCCATTGCATAAAACCAATGCTATTCGCAGGGAAATTTCAGAGTTCACCCAGAGAGAAGACGAGCAGTTTTTCGAAGCATGGGAGCGATTCAATGGGCTACGCTTGAAGTGTCCACATCATGGGTATGAGAAGTGGCACCAGTGCCAATACTTCTTGGAGGGATTATTGCCAAATGTGCAAGAATGGCTAATGGCAACAAGTGGAGTAGAGCTAATGTCAAAAAGTACATCAGAGATTTGGGATTTCTTCCAACGACAAGCAGATAATTCCCAACAGCGGAGTCGATCACTCAGGAATACTAGAAGAATTAAAGGAGTGAATGAGGTTCACATTGGCGAGTCAAGTTCAGGAATCAAAGAAGTTAAAGAGATAATTGAAGGTCTCTCTCGACAAATAGCATTGTTAACGACTGCTAAGTCATCAGATCAACAAGACCATGAGTCATACTCAGATCAAGCCAATGCCATAGGTGTAATGAGAAAACCATCAAATTACAACCCATACTCCAACACATATAACCCTGGATGGAGAGACCACCCCAATTTTTCATGGTCTCAAGGATTCCAACAGAATGGACCAGCAGCTCTAGCTCCACTAATGCAACCAATTCATTAAGTTCCTCAAACCTCTCAGCCACCATTTAGACCATACAATTAGAACCAAAACTACTCTCAACCCAGACAATGGGAGGATGCATTCCAGAATGTCAAGAATGTTACTAACTCCATAATCGAGCAACAGAACCGCACCATTGATGGACTACGAAATGAGATGAGAGCAGGCTTCAACTCACAAGCCCAATCAGTTTCAAGCCTTGAAAAGATGGTGGGACAGCTTGCCTCTTCAGTGCAAACTCTGGCAATGACTGTTGAGAAAGGCAAATTTCCAAGTCAACCAGTGCCTAATCCTAAAGGAGTGCATGAAGCAAGTACCAGTTCACTACAACAGCATGGAGAGGTCAAAGCCGTTATGACCTTACGAAAAGGGAAAGAAGTCGACAACAAAGTGGAGATGCCAGTGACAAAATCAACTCAAATTGTACCTGTAAATGCTGAGGACTCACCACCGGAGGAGAAAGAAGAAACCAACCCACGGGAGTACATTCCTAAAGCTCCATTCCCTCAGAGGTTAGCTAAAGGAAAAAAGGGAAAATCCACAGGTGAGATTCTTGAAGTCTTCAAACAGGTAAGTGTTAACATCCCTTTACTTGATGCAATAAAACAAGTTCCATCTTATGCCAAGTTTCTTAAAGACCTTTGTACTAAAAAGAGAAACATTCATGTTCAGAAAAAGGCATTTTTAACTGAAAAAATTAGTTCTATACTCCAACACAAAATTCCTCTAAAATGTAAAGACCCAGGCTCCCCCACTATTTCATGTAGTATAGAGAACCACACAATTGAGAATGCTTTGTTGGATTTAGGAGCTAGTGTTAATCTCTTGCCTTACTCAGTATTTGTGAAACTTGGATTGGGAGAATTACACCCAACTCCAGTGGTGTTACAGCTTGCAGATCGGTCCACAAAAATACCTCGTGGTATTTTAGAGGACGTGCTTATACAGGTAGACAAGTTTTATTTTTCTGTTGATTTCATTGTAATTGACACTCAACCAATACAGGATTCAAAAAAGCATATCCCCATTATCCTAGGCCGACCTTTCTTGGCAACTGCGGATGCTCACATTCAATGCAGAACTGGAAATATGCAGTTGTCTTTGGCAATATGACCATGGAGCTCAACATCTTCAACATTGCCAAACAACCTCACAATGCAGATGATGGAATTGTTGATGTGGATTTAATTGAAGCATTAGTTGATGATAATTTTGTTTCAAACCTTAATGATGACCCTTTACAAACATGTTTAACTCACTTTGGTTTAGATTTTGATGTTGACAGATCAGTCGATGAGGTCAACGCCCTACTTGACTTCAAAGACCATCCATGGATACTAATAAATGGAAGTCAAGAGTTGAACAACTAGCACCATCAGAGAAGAAAATCATCCCATCATCAGAATCACCACCGAAACTCGAGCTCAAACCATTACCCAAACCTTTGGAATATGCGTTCTTGGGAGAAGAAAGCACTCTACCGGTAATCATCTCATCATCCCTAAATGACGAACAAAAAGGTAAGTTGTTGGATGTTTTAAAAGAGCACAAAGGAGCATTAGGATGGACCATAGCTGACATAAAAGGTATAAACCCAGTGGACTGCATGCATTACATTCACCTTGATGAAAATGCTAAATCTACTAGGGAAATGCAGCGTCGGTTAAATCCTAACATGAAAGAAGTTGTTAGAACGGAAGTCCTTAAGCTATTAGATGCAGGTATCATTTACCCCATTTCTGATAGTTCATGGGTCAGTCCTGTGCAAGTTGTCCCCAAAAAGTCAGGAGTCACAGTAGTTACCAATGCTGAAAATGAATTGATACCCCTTAGAGTGACTACAGGATGGCGTGTATGCATTGATTATAGAAAGTTAAATTCTGTCACACGTAAAGACCATTTTCCTTTACCATTTATTGATCAAATGCTTGATAGATTAGCAGGCCATGAATTTTATTGCTTTCTAGATGGCTACTCAGGATACAATCAGATTCACATAGCACCAAAAGATCAAGAGGAAACCACTTTCACTTGCCCTTTTGGCACTTTTGCATATAGGAGGATGCCATTTGGATTATGTAATGCACCTGCTACATTTCAACGATGCATGTTAAACATTTTTTCTGATATAGTTGAACGATTCATTGAGGTCTTTATGGATGATTTTTCTGTCTTTGGTGACTCATTTGATCAATGTTTACATCTTCTAACAAAAGTTTTGCAGAGATGTATAGAGAAGAATTTGGTCTTAAATTGGGAGAAGTGCCATTTTATGGTAAATCAAGGTATTGTTCTTGGTCACATAATTTCGAGCAAAGGTATTGAGGTTGATAAAGCCAAGGTGGATCTCATTTCTAATCTTCCTCCGCCTAAATCAGTCAGAGAAGTAAGATCTTTCCTTGGGCATGCTGGTTTTTATAGACGTTTCATTAAAGATTTTAGCAAAGTTTCTAGACCCTTATGCTAGAGCTGGCAAAATTTGACACGATCCGATTACCCGACACGAACACGACACAAATAAATGGGTATGGGTCGTCAAATTTAGCACGATTATTAAATGGGTTGGGTCCGGGTCGACACGATTTTTTTCCGTGTCGGGTTCGGGTTAAAATTCTTGACCCATTTACCCGGTCAATGACCCGATTATATTTTCTATTTTAAAATAATTTACAGGTTCTTGATATTAGAACTCAAATATTAGAAATGATTTTCTCTTTTATTTTTTTCTTTGAAAGGATAAATATAAACACAGTGTTTTATATATAAAATTTTAAATATATTTAGAATTTCAATAGTGTAAATGTGTAAAATATTTGTAGACATGCATATTTTATAATATTGATATATAATAATATTTACATATATATAATTAAAACCTCAATAGTGTAAATGTGTAATATTTTGTTAGATGTATATATTTTATAATATCGATAAATTATGTATGTATATACATACGTATGTATTATAGTGTGTAAATATTTGATATAATTTTTGTTCAATATATAGATATTAAGCGGGTTATTGGGTAACCCGATTTTTTTCCGTCTTAGGGTTTGGGTCATAATATTTTGACACGATTATTAAATGGGTCGGGTTTGGGTCAACCTAAATTTAACACGACACGAAACTGACACGACACGAACACGACCCGATGACCCGTTTTGCCAGCTCTACCTTATGCAATCTACTTGCTAAAGATGTACCTTTCACTACAACAAAACTAAGATATAGTAGCACGCGAAAAGTACTACTAAAAATAAATTGTAGCATTTTACAAAGTGCTATGTTAGCCCACGTTACTAAAAGTATCACTTTTTAGTAGCAATTATAGAATGTTATAAAATTTTAATTTTGTAGCATATAATAAAAGCTGCATATTTTGTTTTAGTTGCAGTAGATAATTGCTTATGTAGGCACTTAAGAAATGCTATCAAATCGTCTTTTATAGCATAATAACAATGCTACAAATATGTTATTTGTAGCACTTTAATCATGCTACACATTTTAATCTAGTAGCACTTCAAAAGTGCAATCACATTCTCTCTCGTGGCATAACAAAAATGCTACAGATTTCATGATATTAGCAATTTTAAGATGCTACAAATTACACGAGTCGTAGCATTTGCGAAATGCTACCAAAACATTTTTACATGGCCTAACAAAAATGCCACAATATTGAATGATTTGAAGCATTCTTAGGATATCACAAAGTAGTGACCTGAAGCATTTAATTATTATAGATTGGTTGTTATCACAATTATTAAATAAAACCGAATAAACTCTATCAATTTGTACTTATTAATTTGTATAATAATATGAAATCTTTCTCAAACTATACTCCAAATGAACAAAATATACCATACATATAAAATATTGTATCAAAACAATAATGCATGAAGATGAACATTATAATTTAAAAATAGACATCAAGTGCAAATATAGAGTATGTTTAACTATAAACATAATGTACCATATATCAAAAAGGCAATAATTAAACAAAAAGAATACTATTTCATCTTCAATTTGCATCAGAAACTCCTTTACAAGTAGTGCTTATCCACATGACTTGCATTATAAATTTTAAAAAAATAAGTGCAAAAAATCACCTGCAAAGAGTAAATATAGTGATAAACTTTTGTAAGTATTTCACTAGAAAAATTTAATTTACTATCATAATTAATTTTACTAAAGAAATTTCAACATAATATTTAAATAACTATAAAATTTTGGTGGCAAAACTTTATTTTAACTTATAGTTTTACACCAATTTTAGTTTTGAGCAGTGAACTCAAATATACAACTAATTTTATCCTTAGAAAAAAATTTGATAGAGTCTTCCCTAGAACATGGATATTTCCTCAAACAAATTACAACTTATATAACATATATATATATATATATATATATATATATATCATCAACTCAACACTTCCAGAGTTATACTTTCTAGCCAACAACTACTACCACCATAAGTCATTAAAAGTAATATATTGTGCCTCAAGCTCCATGTTGGCACATACACTAAAAAAAATAAAGAAATGCTCAAGAAAAAATATAAAAATTAATGCACATGAGATTACCTAAATATGTGAATGATGCAAATTTCAATTTGTAGAGTCTATAACAACCCGATCTGCGGGCCACACGACTGTACTACCTACAGCTTCTTCAATGGATGTCATATAAGGTGTAGTCCTCCATAGATACTTCTCATGTTAATTAATCTACTGCCAAAGCAATCTGAAAATGATTTTCCTGTTTAGATGTACGCACTCTTTATTCATCATCTTAATACCACTAGATAATTTCTTTCCTAGTACACATACTAGTTCTTTTATGTACCATCCTCATAAAATGATTTTCAAAAGCAACATCATAATTCTTTATATAAGTAAATAGAATGGCCAAAAGGATATTGGAAACAATAATGTATGACTAAGATTACAGGAATAATATGCAAAATAAAAAATTACTAATACTAAATTAAAAGAAAAGGTAACTCAATGATATATTTTGGGCAACTACAATAACTAAAAAATAACTCAGTATAAAATTCAGAATTTGAAAATAAAAAATAAGAAACTAAAAAGAAATTAAAAGAAAAAATAACTCAATGATATATTCTGGGCAACTACTATAACTAAAAAATAACTTAGTAAAAAATTTCAGAATTTTAAAAATAAAAAATAAAAAAATTCAACAAAATAAAAAATACTAAAACTAAATTAAAAGAAAAAATAACTTAATGATATATTCTAGGCAACTACTATAACTAAAAAAACTCAGCAAAAAATTTAGAATTTTAAAAAGATTGTAAACAAAAAGTAAATAAGCAAATAATAACAATAATTTAACAAGGACATGCCGAAACACTCACCTTTGGCAAGGTCACAAAATTAGTTCAGCATGCAATTGGCCAAAAATTACAGGAATAGGAGCCTTGTCTTCTTCAATTGGGAGGCGTCATTTTATCATATCAAATCCTAGGAAAAAAAATAGTCAGACAATTAATTTTTTACAAAACCTAGATTCATAATTCAATACAAAAGCTAAATTAATGATAACAATAATTTTAAGAGAGAAATTGGAAAAAAAATTATAGCAAAACTTTAAAATCCAAAAGGAAAACTTGTGAATTACCTTCATGAAACCATTTTCGGGAACAAAATCCAAAAGTTACTTCTGTCAAGCTCAAGCGATTTGGTGATTCAGTTGCTCAACAAATTAATGGATCATTAGATGATATGATTTCTAAGGAAATTTTGAGGGATTAGGATTTTAGGTCTTTAGTTGCTTTGGTGTGTGGGAAGTGACGACTTGAGGAAATAAGGAAAAAAAGGCTTTGACTTTTGGGTGGGTGGTAACGTGGAAGTTGAGAGAGAGGCACAATAATGTTATAATTAAGTTTTAGAATTTCAATTTTTTTTTTATTTGGCGGTAGTCTTAGATTCCCGCTATATTTTGCTCTTTTTTTTTTGTAGCATTTCTTATGTGCTGCAAAATTAATGTTTAGATTGTAGCTTTTATAAAATGCTATATTATTAAATGCTATACATAGCTCTTCTAAAATGCTACTATATGATTTTTTTTTAAGTGTAACATAAATTTGTAACATTTGTAAAGTGCTACATTATTAAAAATTTATGGTAGCATTTACTATATGTTACAAATTAAATGTTATATATATCAAAAAAATAAAATGTGAGTATTGAGTAGTTAATAGTAGCTTTTATGGACAAAATGCTACAATAGAATGATATTTGGTAGTATTAAAAAAAAAGTGCTACAATTTAATGCTACTAAAGGTGATATTTATTGTAGTGTTTTGTCTTTAATGATTCATGTCTTGTGGCGTTTGAAAAACTAAAGCATTTGTTGACAACATCACCCATCATTCAACCCCCAAACTGGAGCTTACCATTTGAGCTTATGTGTGATGCATCTGATTATGCAGTAGGAGCAGTATTAGGACAAAGAGTAGATCGAATTCCACATGTTATTTACTATGCTAGTATGACATTGAACGATGCACAGTTAAACTATTCAACCACTGAAAAAGAAATGCTAGCAGTAGTGTTTGCATTAGAGAAATTTCGATCTTATCTTATTGGTTGTAAAATAATTGTATTCACAGATCATGCTGCTCTTAAATATCTTCTCACAAAGAAAGATGAAAAAGTTAGACTAATTCGTTGGGTGTTGCTTTTGCAGGAATTTGACTTGGAATTCAAAGATAAGAAAGGGACCGAAAATGTTGTGGCTGACCATCTCTCTCGTCTCCACTTCGACACAATCACAGAACCCTTAACATTGAATGAGTCATTTCCAGATGAACAATTAATGAGTGTGGAAGTATTACCTTGGTATGCTGATATAGTTAATTATCTTGTTACAGGTAAACTTCTAGAGCATTGGACCAAGCAAGACAGGGCTAAATTCTTTGCGGAAATAAAAAAAAATTTCTGAGATGACCCCTATCTGTTTAAGTATTGTGCAGATCAAATTATTAGACGATGTGTCCCAGAGAATGAATTTTCGAACATTCTTTCATTCTGCCATGAACAAGCTTGTGGAGGCCATTTCAGCGCTAAGAAAACAGGGACTAAAGTTCTACAATGTGGTTTCTATTGGCCAACTATATTTCGAGATGCTTACACCTTTTGCTCTTCATGTGATAGGTGTCAACGAATGGGGAGCATTACACGAAGGAAAATGATGCCACTAAATCCAATTTTAGTGGTTGAGATTTTTGATGTGTGGGGTATCGACTTCATGGGACCCTTTCCCGCTTCTTTTGGCCATCATTACATATTGGTTGCTATTGACTATGTATCGAAATGGGTAGAGGCAATTCCATGCAGGACCAATGATCATAAAGTGGTGATAGGGTTTTTGAAGAGCAACATTGTTTCGCGCTTTGGATTCCCTCGAGCAATAATCAGTGATGGTGGTACCCACTTTTGCAACAAATCATTCAAAGCACTTTTGACAAAGTACTCCATCACTCATAAAGTGGCGACTCCGTATCATCCGCAAAACCAAAGGGCCAAGTTGAGATCTCCAATCGAGAAATAAAGCACATATTAGAAAAAACGGTAAGGCCAGACAGAAAAGATTGGTCATTAAGACTCGATGATGCATTATGGGCATATAGAACGGCTTTCAAGACCCCAATTGGGATGTCACCCTACAGGCTAGTGTATGGAAAAGCTTGTCACCTACCCGGAACTCGAGCATCGTGCGTCTTGGGCCATCAAGAAATTCAATTTTGACATGCAGCAAGCTCGGCTCGAAAGACGATTAAACCGGCGAACTTGAAGAAATTCGCAACGATGCATACGAAAATGCCAAGGTTTACAAGCAATAATGAAAGTCTTTCATGATAAGCAGACATTATGAAAAATCTTTCACCTGTGTCGAAAGTACTTTTATTCAATTCTCGCTTGCACCTATTCCCAAGTAAGCTACGCTCTCGATGGTCTGGCCCCTTCATTGTTCATACTGTTTTTCCACATGGAGCAATTGAAATTAAGGACCCAAAGAACGGTGTCACATTTAAAGTTAATAGTCAAAGATTAAAGCCATATCTAGAATACCAACCACATGGAGAGGACACCGAAATAAATTTGAGTGACCCACCACATTTGAATTAAGATTTTTTTATTTTTTTCGTGATTTTATTTTTTTTCTTTCTTTTTACTATTCTTTTGCTAATTGAAATTGTTTGTGCATAAGTGTGTTTGTTTAACCATTAAGCTTTCTTTTATCACTTTTAATCATGAGACAGATCCTCTTGAACATCTTTAGACGACTTCAACGTGTCCAATCTCATCTCAGAAGCCAGATACGATTTTGTAAAACACATCGTATTTGGAAGCTACAACCACCGGAGTTAATATCCCACGTTGAGGATTTAGAAAGCCAACTCAGAAACATTGAGAGAAGTGTCTACAACATCCAGTTGGAGCTTGAGGTAAATTCCATAAGAGGACGATTGTGATTTTCTTTATGTGTTTTTGTTTGTTACTCCGTTTGTGTGTTTTAGTTTGTCACCCCGGTCAAGTGGCGGATAACGGTACTCCGTGACAATCAAGTCGGTTACTTCAGTTTCCCATAATTACTGATCTTCTGAGGCGAAGGTATGGACAGAAATGAGATCTTGGCAAAGCTTGACAATCGATTCCCTTCACTTCCTCAGAATGCCCTCCTTACAATCTATAAAGCTCGATCTGAACGCATGCGCTTGCTCATAAGGAATAACATACCTGCTGATATCCGCTGGTTAATAGAGGCCAAAGTACGCTTGACAGGTGATTTGCCTCCTAAATTTATTGCATACATGCCTGGTTGTGGTAAAGGAAATTACGCACGAAAGCGAAGAGCTCAAAAAATTTCGGTTGCTTGTCATAAGTGTGCCAGAATTATATGCGATAAAAAACGATTTTCTTTAGGAATGGTGTCTGATAACAGAGAAGATAAGATTCAATTCATTAGGGATGACTTGAATAATGAGTCATTGGATGATATCCTTTTGTCTCTTGAAACGCATCCCAGTGGATATGTGCAAGGAGCGATTCTCCAGTTATGGCCATCATTCCAGAAAGAGCATGCACGATACAGTCTCGGGAATCTGACTATAAACGACCATGTTTGCCAGTTTATAAAAAAACTGGATGGGAAGCCTATCCTCGACCCATAGAGGGCGTTGAAGCCGTTTCTGGATGTAAAACCAGAGGAAGATGTGAGCCACAGTCGCAACTACCTGTAAATATCATTTTACTTCACTGTTATTTTATTTCACTGTTGTTTTACCATTTGCATTATTGTCTTTAATAATTTTATTTTATCATTGTTTGCTTTTGCTTTTTACTGTTTCCTTTTTTACTCTAGAGCCATATGCATTACACGATTAATTGACATAGACATGATACCTCATTCACAGCTGTGACCTACTGCCGCCAAGATCCTTAAATATGATTCTTTTCATTTGCACTCACAAATTATTTTTTGAGAAGTATCCCAATGGCAGCTACTCCCAATAAACAATTCAAGAACATTTGTGTGCTTTCTGGATTTAACTATGGCAAATATAAAGAGTTCGTTGAGGCAGCCATTGATCTTGGTCGAAGCATAGCAACAAGGAAATTACACTTGGTATATGGCGGAGGTGACCGAGGGTTATCAAAAATGGTCTCAGAAACTGCTTATGTCAGAGGAAGTCAAGTGTTAGGCATCATACCACAAGTCCTAAAACCTTTGGGCTGTTTGTCTGACTCACCGACTGGAGAAGAGTTAGTTGTCTCAGGTATGCAAGAAAGAATAACTGAAATGCTGAATCATGCTGATGCTTTTATTTTCTTACCAGGAGATCTTGCAACTCTAGAGGCACTTATCACATTAGCATCTTGGGCCCATCTGCACATTCATCAGAAACTCATCGGTTTGTTAAATGTCAATAACTTTTATGATGGCTTTATCGCATTTCTTAACCATGCAATAAAAAACTACTTCATTCCTTCCTCAGTTAAAAAGCTTTTTATTTGTGCTCACACTGCTAATGAGCTACTTGATCTGTTACAAGCTTATCGACTGAGAGCTGATCCCAAGACCTTGGTGTTGGAGTGTACAAATAACGATAGTAACAATAGCAGCAGTAAGAAGTACAAATTAGATTTAAATCTCTGCCTGTAAATATTTTATTTTGTGTTGCACTACCCAGGTGATGTCTTCTAAACTCTACTTCTTTCCTTTAAAACATTGAGGAGAATGTTTCGTTCTGGTTGGGGGAAGGGGATAGTTGACAATTGTGGAATGTTGGTTAAGTTTTTACTAATTTTTGTTGTAGAAACTAACCGTTGCTAACTTTTTGTGTTGAAGATGGCTGAATATGGAGTGTAGTTACTCTAGAAACGCATCTTCTTAGTTAAAAAAAAAAAGAAAAAAGAAAAAAAATAATAATGAAAAAAAAATTGTCTTATTTTTCGTGTGATCTTTCTAACTTTTTCTTTTTGACTTCTCCTTTATAAATATGCATTTTCAAATTTTTGAGTCAAAGATGGTTGAATATAGAGTGTAGTGCCTCTAGAAACGCATCTTCTTAGTTAAAAAAAAAATCATTTTCTTTTTCTATCATTTTAAGTGTAACTTTTCCAATTAGTTTTTCTGCATCATTTTCACATTTCTGCATGCATATTTTCCTTTCATGTTTAGAATAGGTTGGGGGGTAGAATGTTGTTTAAAAAAAAAATAGTGTGATTTTGTTTTTATTTTTGGATGACATGATGACTTTCGAATTTTACTATTTGTATTATCTTTGGTCTTGAGTGATGTTACACTATGTTTGCTATTCTACATGTTGATGTCAGAGATAAATATGAGTTGCTTGAAAGAATTGACATGTCATAATGAATAGCAAGTGAGCTTTTGAGCCTTAGGGGTGTTCGCGGATCGGATTTTACGGATTGGACATCAATCCATATCCGATCTATAATTTTGCGGATTATAATTTTTCAATCCAATTCAATCCACGGATTGATTAAATTCAATCCAAATCCAATCCATATATCTGCGGATCGAATACGGATTTGATTCAATCCATATCCAATCCATATGTCTGCGGATCGGATGCGGATTTAACTTAATCCATATCCAATCCACTATTTTGCACATCAGTTTCTGAATTAAAAATTTTTAGTTCTCCCCAATCCATGAACTAATGAAATAAAAAAAATCTAATATAAAAATAATTTTACTACTAATTAAATTTAAAATTGAATAAAGTTTAAACAAATTAATTGTTTAAATAAAACTAAAATAATACATTCAAAGTTTCAAAATATAGCACATTGAGATTAATTATTCAAATAAAGCTACAATAATACATTTAAAGTTTTTAAATATAACACACTAAGATTAATTGTTTAACTAAAGTTACAATAATACATTAATATAACACCGAAATTAATTGTTCAAATAAAGCCACAATTAATTGAAATAACGAAATTTTTGAAACCAAACATAGTCTGATCCTTCACCAAGGCTGTTGCACTTGTCGAAAAGTGGTGATTACGGAGCCGTCAACGATGGGAACCAAGAGAAGTATGGGTGGCGATCTTGAAGGTTGTGATAGTGCAATTGTTTGGCTTGAACTAGTGATTGTGAAGTGGTTCAATGGACTCGAGGAAGAAGAAAGCTTGCTCTTGCTGGAATCGCGCAGCCGACGTCCTTCATATCGGTGTTGAGAGTGTATCGAACCAGTATTGGGTGTTGCTAGTAGGGATGACAATTTTTCTCAATGGAATGAGATTGAGACATATTTTTGTCCCATAAAAAAATTTAGGGACTGGAGTGAGACATTTTTTTATCCCATTTGCATATAGGAAACGGGAGTGGGATTGGTAAATTCCGTCCCATCCTATCTTATTGCCGACTAAGAAAAGAAATTTTTCCAATTGGATGCGGGATCCCATCTCTTTTGGGACGAGATCGGGACATATTTTTGTCCCAAAAAAAATAAAGAGATGGGAGTGGGACGTTTTTTCATCCCACTTGCATATGCGGGGCAGGATTGGGATTGTTAAATCTCATCCCATCCCATCCCATTGCCAACCCCAGTTGTTAGTGCGTGTGACAGCCAAGAAGCTTAGAGTTTTTTGTTTGCAAATTGTTGGTGACTTATCGTTATGTTACTTTACTTTTGGGTGACTTTGCAAATTGTTAGTAACTTGGTGTTATGTTACTTTACTTTTGCTAGTGCGTGTGACTTTATTTTTATTTTGTTTTACAATTTTTACAAGTTATATTTGTATATTTGATTATTTAATTATTTTTTTATTTTATATTATTATTGGGTAATGGGTAAAATATATTATAGGACTTATGTAACTATGTAATATCACATTTATAATAATTTTTTAACTAAATATATATATATATTTTTTTTTTTTTTGCGGATTCACGGATTTTTACGGATTTACAGAAGTAAATCCATATCCAATCCATCGACTGCGGATTTTTAAATTTTCAATTCATATCCAATCCACGGATCCACAGATCGGATTTATACGGATCAGATTTTTACGGATCAGACGGATTAAGCAGATCGGATTGGATTCTGAACACCCCTATTGAGCGTATTATTTTTCTTGGAGAGTACCCCTTTTTGCCCATCTTTCATACAACTTAGCAGTTTACTATTTTATATACGATCTCTATATTCTTTTGAATCAACCCTAAAAAAAAAATTTTTGTTTAAAAAAAGAAAAGAAAAAAGTGTGTTGCTACATCTGAATGTCCATTTAACTAGTAGATATGGAGGATTATCTAGAGCCCTAAAAGATGATGGAAAGGCCATCTTTGACCCGTTTGAGCCTTTCTAGCCATCCCTTATGTGAAATATCCATAGTTAGCCCTTTTGAGCCTTTTATTAAAAAAAAGAAAACTTTTCTTTGTCAACTTATCATCTTGACCCACTCTAATTTAGAGTATTACCCGATATCTTACAAGTTCCATCACCTATTCATGTTTGAGAAAAATATAAATAATTGTTTTGTTTAGTAAAGTTGTGCAATACAAAAAAAAATTCTCTAAAAAAAATCTCTAGAAAAAAAAAGATATAATACAATAATAAATAAGTGAAATGCACTTTTTAGTTTCCAAAAAAAAATATTATTTTTCTCAAACATATATTTTGTTTTCTCTATTTTCCTTTCTTTGTTAACCATGTCCCTAGCATACCTTACATCCTAATAAAAGTCCTTCTTGATTTTAGGGAACTATAGTCTGAAGTAGAAGCTAGTTATATGGGCTAAAAGGATGTAGTGGTGCATAAAAAAAAAGTAAATAAATTGGGTTGACTAGCATTTTGTTTGACTTGAGATCGTGTTATTTCTAAGTTGTGGGCATATTCTTTTCATCTTTGTGAGAGTGTGTGATATTATTTCTTTATTATCTTCACTCCATTTATCATTCATTGAAGTGACAGTTTTTATTGGGTTTAATTTCCTTGTGAGAGTGTCACTATTACCGGTGAGATTTTTGGGTTTGACATGTAATTTTTGAAAGTAGCTATGACAAAATCTACTTGGTTGATTCATGTGGATGGTTGATGTGGGTATGATGTTTCTTTCGACTGGAGATAATGCTTATATTTTTATTTGATAGTTATCATTAGTCTGATTGAATAAACATGATTGTGTTAAAAAAAAAAATAATTTTGGATTTGAATTTTATTTTCGCTTTATTTGCTAGAGACTAGCAATAAGCTGGTTGGGGGGTGTGTTGAGTGTTAGAAAGTGTATATTTATAAAGGAGAAAATCGTCATTTTGTACTTCAAGTTTTACTAACATCTCTAATTTTATTTATTTAAGTCTCTTGTTATTTAATTATGAGTGTTTTGTTTTAATTAAGTATTTTATGTATTTTAGGGACATCATGGTCCTTTCACAATGAACGAGATTTCGGATAGCAAAACGGACGTCACTTTTGAACTCGGAGACAAATAAAACCTTAAGAGGAGCATAAAAGGAAAAATGGCACTGTTCACACGTACGGCACTATTCACATGTACGCATCGTTTCACGGGTCGCTTCACGACACTTGCTCGCACTTGTTCATCGCTCAAACTGTGCAAACCGTGTTACTGTTCAAAGCGCGTGGTCAAACCCGTAGTCAAACCATGTTACTGTTCACTAATGACGTGGCGCAATCCTGTGCATCCAAACTATTTTTAATCCGATGGCCATGATTCACTCAATGTATTATAAAAAGGGGGTTTCCCCCCCTAATTTGAGACCCCTTAATCCATTTTTTAGCTTAGTTTTCTGTAATTCATTCTCCATCTTGTATTTTCTACGTATTTTAATAAAATTCCCATTTTACCCTTAGTTTAATTATGAGTAGCTAATTTTCTTTCAAGTTTGGGTTGAAGGTGAAGTCTCAACATGTGTCATGGGCTTTATTTGGTAAATTTATTTTCTCTTCCCCTCTAATTTCTGTGGAGGTTTTGACTTTTCGTCGACAAATAATAATAATCTTGTCTAGTTACCGCCCTGCTTTTACCGGCACCCTAGTATAAGGTTATTATTATTTGGCACGATAAGCCCTTGACACCATATTGATTAGAGCGTGGTTCATGAGGTGTGGATTTCCCCCTCATGATTTAATTGGTATTAATAAGGATTATTTAGCCCATGGTGCATGTTGATACGGATCCAGATACCCAAGTACTTTATTTCAATAGTTTTCAGTTCAATTTAATTCCGCTATTCCAATTTAAATTCTAGCATCTTTTAAATCACTCAATTTAAATTAATCCAACCACCCATTTACATAATTAATTCTACACACAATTAAAATTCACTTACTCGTGGGATCGACACTCAACACCATTAATCTATTCTACAATAGATTCGTGCGCTTGCGAGTTCAACAAAATTTGCACAACAGTGGCGAATGATCATTTGACCAAAGTTTTTCTCATTGTTATTTCTTTATCCTTTAATTAGAGTTTTTATTAAATTTCTGTTTTCATAGTTTTAATTTCTTTATTTCTTGCAACCTAGTTAAAAATTCAAAAACCCCCCATTTTATTTATAATTGGCATTTTCTTTAGTTAGATTAATTTATATTATTATCGTTATTATTATTTTATTTTATTTTAAATCTTTCTTTAGAGTTGATAATAAAGATAACTAGCATAGTCTCTGTGGGATCGATCATTACTCGCTCTTTACTAATTATTTACACTAGTAGTAAGGTTTTAAATTTGGTGCACCTTAACGACACTACCACAATGGGCCGGGTCAGCACTAAAGCAACGCCCATGCGTGCTCGTGCCCATGTTGTGCTCATTATGTGTTTCGTGCCGTGTCGTACCTAAGAAAAAAGCCCACTCAATTTTTTTAAAAAAATTTTACTAGCGCATATTAAACTGTTGGCGTACATTTTTCAAGTTTATATATTTTTCTTAGGTTTATGCCTTTATTCAAATTTAATAAAATCAAAAATTTAAAACTCAAGTCCATATGCAATAATAATAAACTAATAATAATAAGAAAATATAATATTAATTACTAAGTTTGACCTTATAGTATTAAAAAATTTTTAAGAGAAATTATCATTGTACCACTTTTCTTTTGTCTTATGCTCATCTAACCACCACAAAATTCTAACATGTTCTCTACACCACCTTTCTTTTGAAATTTGTATCAATTAGCCACTTTTGCACTAACACTGTTAAATTATTTAAACGAAATGATAATTTTACCCCTAAATAAATTAAAAGATCATTTTATCTTATAAAAGTTTGAAAATTAAAAAAATTATAATTATAAAAATACCCTTCAATTTAAAAAAAATAAATCCCAAATAGAGGTGCTCAGTTGAATTTTATTAAATTTAGATTTTACAAAATTTTAAAAAATATTTTATTAAAAATTTATAATTTTCAAAATTATAATAAAAAACTGAATTTATTTATTAAAAAATTATAATTTTACAAAATTTTATTAAAATAACAAAATTTATTTATTAAAAAATAAATCCCAAAATTTTAATAATTTAGGGGATTTTTATTAAATCCCAAAATTTTGTAATTATTTTACGTTTATAATTTTTTATTAAAATAATTTTTATTAAAAATAAAAATTCTAATTTTTGGATTTATTTCTTCATTAGATGTAGGGGTATTTTTATAATTATAATTTTTTATTTCAAAACTTTTACAAGATAAAATGATATTTTAATTTATTTAGGGGTAAAATTATCATTTTATTTTAATTATTTAACGGTGTTAGTGCAAAAGTTTCAAAAGAAATATGGTGCAAAAAACATATTAGCATTTTATGGTGGTTGGATGAACATAAGGCGGAAAAAAGATGGTGCAATGATAATTTTTTTTAATAATAATAATAATAATAAAATTTATTAAGAATTAACTTAATTGTTAACTTAGAGTTACATAAAATTATAGATCATAATTCACAATAATATTAATTTCGCGCTCTCCCCACTCTCAGCGCCCGAGGCTTCTTTTCTTGTTTAAAAAGTTAGAAAAAAAAAAGTGGAAATAACAAGCAAAGATCACGTGCAGCACTCTTTATTCCGTGGAAAATGACAAAAACATTAGGCCTAAAGGCTAACTTCAGAAGCAAATTTTGCCTAAAACTTCCAATATTGTGGGCTTAAAAAATAAAATAATGTGGCTTCTTAATTTGTGGCATCCATCATTTTTTACAGTCAAAATTCTTGACTTTTTTTTTTAATCACACTTTCAACACTTTGGCGAAAGAAGCTAAGATAAAAAGATCTTTAATGAATCACTTAAATCTTTTGAAAGTAAAATTTATTTCATTCGTCCTTTGTTTATTCGTCCTTTGTTTTACCGTATTTAAGTCCATTTTAAACATGTTTACTAATTATTATACAATTGCAAAAATCTAATTGCCTTCGCAATAATTACAATAGATTTATAGCTACAAAACATGAAATATCATCGCAATATCATACTGTCGGGATTGTCAATTAATTTATTGTCGATTTTTTTTGAATTTTACACAAAATGCGCACCATTTTTTGACCTTTACTTTTCTCTTTTTTTTTTGTGTGAACCACGAGATGGTCCTGAGTAGGTCTCAACTGTGGAAGGCACCTTTAACTCTATACCACAACCTAGACTAATTGTCAATTAATTTATTGTTGATTGTTTTTGAATTTTACACATAATACGCAACATTTTTTGACCTTTACTTTTCTCCTTTTTTTTTTGTTTGAACCACGAGGAAGTTCTGAGTGGGTTCCAACTATAGGACTCTTTAGCCGTCTGTGGCACAACCTGCACTAATCCCCGCCGCACGGTCGGCGTAAGGGTAAAATCTTGCTAAAGTGGTGACTCCATAAGAGAGCGGGATTTGAACTCCTGACCTCTCTTAAAGAATAAGAGTGCCGAACTAATCATACCAACCAACTTTGGTTTTATTTTTATCCTTATTTTGGCACATTTATCGTTCCTTAAAAAAGTAATTGTTAATGATAAGAAATATCACCATCCACTACACGCAGGCGGACCCTCAAACTAGCTCGAGAATAAATCAAATACAACTCAATTTGATAGCAAAAGTGTTCAAACACTTTCTAGCTGATCAATTCAAGAAAGCTCTGAAAAGAAAATGGAGGTAGAAATAATTTCTAGAGAGAGCATCAAACCCTCTTCTCCAACACCTGACCTAAAAACCCACAAGCTCTGTCTCTTGGATCAATTTCGGGACAACGACTACGTTCCAACAGTTCTATACTATCCCCTCAACCAAGGCGACCTTTCATCCGCCATTGATATTGATCATATTGTCTCGAAAAGATTGCAACTACTGAAGCAGTCTCTATCAGAAACTTTAGTTCGCTTTCACCCACTTGCCGGAAAATTGACTAACAACTTTTCCGTTGACTGCAACGACGAGGGGGTTTATTTTGTCGAAGCCGTAGCCAAAAGTCCACTCAATGAACTTCTCATGCAACCCGAGATAAATAAATTATGTCCGGTTGATGGCAGCCAATAGAGAGGACAATTAGTAGCGGGAGCTCACGTGGCTAAGGTACAGGTAACATCATTTGCATGTGGTGGTCTTGTTATTTGTGCTTGCATTTCACATACGTTTGGTGATGGCACAAGTTTTAACTCGTTTATGAAGGCTTGGGCTGCCACAGCTCGTAATAAGACTTCGGAAAAAGAAGCCATATATATATGTCCTAATTATGTGATACGTTTGAATTTATAAAGAAGAAGTGAAGAGAAAGAAGAGATGATTTGGGTTTCTTAATTTTTCTCCCCTTACTGAAAACACTTCCGACTATATATAATAGTCTTTACAATACTGAAAATTTAACAACCAATGCCAAAAAATTAGGAAAACAACTTCCCACTTAGCTGAAAATAAGCACATCATGGGATTATTGAACAAAAGCCACAAACTAAAAGAAACAACTAAATGTAACACGTGCATGCATGGCTCCATGAATGATGGCACGAATAATGGCTTGCATTGCTCCATGAATAATGGCATGTATCATTATGATGCTTCATCTTTGTTTCCTCCTAATAAAGATGATTTGTTTCATCGATTGAGAGCTGTCGCAAATGCCTCGTACACTCGATTTTTTGAAACTGGTAGATGTGTTACGAGGAGATTTGTGTTTGATGCCAAAGATATAGCTGAACTCAAAGCAAAGGCCAAAAGCTCGCGCGTTCAAAATACAACACGGGTCGAGGCTTTGTCCACAATCCTTTCCAAGTCATGGCTGTCTTAAACAAAATCCCACGAACCAACGTTACTGTCCCATGTTGTAAATTTGCGTACAAAAGCAAGGCCCCCGTTGTCAGAATATTTGATTGGAAACATCGTTTGGCCAACAAATGCGTTATGCACAGAAGAGGAAGTAGATCTGGGTGGTTTGGTGTGGCTGCTGAGGGAAGCAATATCGAAATTTGATGGAGATTTTGTGAAGAACCTACAAGGCGTTGGAGGGTTACATGAACTTAGTGAAGCTATTAAATATGAAGCTGAATCCTGTTCGGATGCAAAGAATAGAATTATATTTACCAGTCGGTGTACTTTTGGCTCTTATGGTATTGATTTTGGATGGGGAAAGCCTATTTGGGTGAGTTATGTTGGCTTTGGTGGAGCGATTCTCAAGATCTCACCTGTAGTCATCCTTATAGATACAAGATTAGGGGATGGAATTGAGGCGTGGGTGTCTTTGCTTGAAGAAGACATGGCTGTGTTAGGAGTTGATAAAAATTTACTTGAATTTGCAACCATTGACCCAAGTCCCCTGAAGCTAGCCAAGCAACAATAATTCAATACCGTATGTAAATGGGTCTAGAAGACTCCACCAGTATTTTTCAATTGTGAGGTTAAAATTATTAGTTCCATTGTTAAGGTCGGCGTTTCTTCTGTATTTTAACTGCTTTTGCTTTTAAATTAGGGATGCGTTTGGCTTCACTAGATGTAGCTGTTATTATATTTTTGTTGTCAAATATAGTCATCGGGTTTAAATTTAGGACACTTTATGTTCCGATCCTAATACTATGCTAACCGTTGTCGTGTTATGTCCATGGAGAATTCTATTTTTGATTTGAATGAGTCTTTATTTATTTATTTATTTACAAAAGGAACCTAGCCAGCGCTTAGTTTAAACAAAAGCGATGCTTAGGTTAAACAAAAACAAGGGAATGCAGTCCCTAACCTATCACTAAGTAGCCAGCAATTCATGCCTGGGGGAGGTAGTTAAAACAAATGGAAGCCAAGGGAGAGAGTCAGAGCCATGCCCACAAGGATGCCAGCAGCAAAATTCGCTTCCCCATACACTTGAGGCACTGAAACCAACCAATCTCTACGTAGCAAATCTTTGATGCCTATCAACAAAGAAATAGCATTAGGGTGAGCATTGGGAGCAGCTAAAATTTGAGTAATGCCGAGGCTATCAACTTCTACCATCAGGAAATGGATACCATGATCCCAAGCCATTTGCAATCCTATACAAAGACCCCACAATTCAACTTCCATTCTAGAATAACTTCCCAAGTTCATGATGAAACCACGGACCTATTCTCCTCAAGAATTCCTCACCAATCCACCAGCACTAGCCAAACCCGATCGTTTCAAAGCCCCGTCAGTATTTAGCTTGAAACACGGCCACGTTGGGTGTTGCCAATGAATCTATTTCTCAACCTTAGTGGTTTGCTGTTTGTTCAAATTATTGTGGGCCAAAATGATTTCCTCAGTGCAACTTTTAACATCCATTATCACAATACAAATGCTGCTTGATTTGTTGGCATGAATAAACTGGTTACACAATACCATAATCTCCATACAGTGACCCCAAAAAGCACTGTCCATTCCCCAGAAGTTGTGATCTTAAAACTATTTTTCAAATTACAAATTACCCATGAATGAAGATCAGAGGCGGCTTGTACCCTAGGCAACTTAGGCGGTTGCCTAGGGCCACCGCCATGATGAAAGCCCCAAATTTGGGTTATTAATTTTTTAATTTTTTTAAATTTAATGGATAATAATTAATTTTTTTTAAATAAGGTAAACCATATTAAATATTAATTAAAAGATTCCGGCTAAAAATAATGGATACGACTTAAAAATTTTCAAACTGGAAGCTTTTGATTGCATTTAGATTTAGGCTAATAAATGTTATTACATTTTCAAATAATAAACGTTCATATTAGGTAGTTGAGTGTACTTAGAATTTTGTTAATGAATATTATTATATTTTCCAGAAATAACGTTCAAATTTGATAGTTATATATTGCATTTGGAATTCACATAATTTTTCATACTTAAGTGAATTACTCCCCATTAAAAAAAAAAGTGAATTACTCCAAAAGCAAAAGAAACGTGTCTACAAGAAAAAAAATTATTTTTTCTCTATTGCAACTTTTTTTTTCTCTAGTTATTGATCATTGCTCCCAACTACCGTTGAAAGCCACATTGCCACAATCTCAAAATTAAAGTTAATTTGTGATTTATGTTCAAAGTCCAGGTTTTATCTTTTTATTCTCTTGAATCCAGATTATTATTTTGCTATTTTTTCTTATACATATTCTTGTATTCACTTGTTTTGATTTAATTTATCTTAGCATAATTGTGTGCATGCTTTATTATTATTATATTTCAATAATAAATAATGTCTACAAGAAAATATGAATCGGGATATCAAAAACTGCAAAAAAAAAAAAGAGAAGAATAGAAAAGTTAGTTCAATCACAAAAAGGAGTCTTGAACTTGACATTGATGATGTAAGAGGACAAGGATATGATAACGGTTCTAATATGAAAACAAAAAATCAAGGTGTACAAAAAAGATTATTAGAAATTAATCCTAGAGCATTTTATACATCATGTGGTTGTCATAGTCTTAATTTAGTGCTTTGTGATATGGCTAATTCTTGTTCTAGAGCTAGTTCATTTTTTGGAGTTGTACCCAATTTGACTGTTAAATCATTGTCACAAACACGTTGGGAAAGTCGAATTGAAAGTGTAAAAGCAATCAGATTTCAAGCTCCACAAATAAGAGATGCATTACTTGAATTAGCAGAAATAAGTGAAGATTCTAAAATAAAGAGTGAAGCTAAGTGTCTAGCAACATATGAATTAGAAAATTTTGAATTCTTGCTAGGTATGGTTATTTGGTATGATATATTATTTTCTGTTAATTCGGTGGGTAAGAACTTGCAAAAAGAAGATATGCAAACTGATATTGCCATAGATCAACTTAAAGGACTTATTTCTTTTTTTGAAAACTATAGAGAAAATGGATTGGTGTCTGCTATGATTTCAGCTAAAGAAATTGTTTATGCAATGGAAATTGAACTTAAATTTAATGAGAAAATAGTGATCCGTAGAAAAAGAAATTTTGATGAAAAAATTGTTGAAGATCAAAGTTTGTCTCCCGAAGATTCTTTTAGAATTAATTATTTTCTATACATAGTAGGTCAAGCTATTTCATCAATTAGGAGTAGATTTGAACAATTTTAAATGTATAAGAATATGTTTGGATTTTTGTTTAATTTCAAAAAATTAAAATATTTAAGTGATGATGTTTTAAAAACTTGTTGTGTTAATCTTGAAAATGCTTTAAAACATGGTATGTTTTCTAATGTAGATGGTTTAGATTTGTTTTCTGAGCTAAAAGTTTTAAAAGAAATTTTTCAAGGTGAAAATAATTCTCGAATTGAGGTGCTTAATTATTTAAAAAAAGTTGATTCTTTTCCAAATGCACTTATTGCCTATAGAATATTATTATTAACAATACTGGTAACTGTTGCTTCTGTAGAAAGAAGGTTTTCAAAATTAAAACTGATAAAAAATTATTTTAGATCAACCAAGTCACAAGAAAGATTAAATGGATTAGCTATATTGTCTATTGAGAGAGATATATTAGCAAAATTAGAATACAAAAATTTGATTAATAAATTTGCATCTCAAAAAGCTAGAAAATTTGATTTTAAATAGTTTTGTTTTCGTATAATTCATTCATATATATATTTTCTTCAATTTTTTGAAGGAGACTGATAACTCTTTGAAATGAGAGTTATCATGGCACTTTTAGATTTAAATCATTAATACTCAGAGAGTAAATGATGTGTTTTTATTGCATTTTTGTTATATTTTATATAAACATTCATTTTAGTTCAGTCTTAATAAGTTTTGCTTGATTTAAAGTAATTTGTGCTCAAATTGTGTACATAATTATATTATTTACATATATACATAATGGAATGTAATTTGTGTCAATTGGGTATGCAATATTTGATGTAAATATTATTTAATAAATAGATATTAAGCAGGTTATTGGGTAACTAATTTATTTTTCGTGTCCGGTTTGGGTCTCACTGTCTTGGTAGGAATATTAAATGGGTCATGTTTGGTCAGCCTAAAGTTGACACAACAAAGCTGACACTATTTGAACACGACATGGCGACCTATTTTGCTACCTCTACTTTTCTTTAATCCTATACATTTTTAGATTCTCTATCCTCAAACTAAAGGTTTATGCATAAAGAAGAAATCTTTTCATGAGGATCCACAATAACTTTACTCCTTATTTTCTCTACTATCCATTTACAAGTCATGTTCATTGATTTTCCAGTCTATCTACAATGATGCTTCTTCTGCAACTATTTGATTACAAATCCGTCACTATCTTTTATTGCACCTCACACCATATACCATTGACAATTATAAATTTTCATTTGCTATAAAATCTCCTAGGCACGCTGTACATATTTGTAATTTCAAAGTCTTTACCCACCAACACTTCACCTGATACATATCTGAAGCCGTCAACATCTTTAAATAAATCTATTAACCTCAACTTATGCTTACCATCAAGACCTATCTTCTAGTCAATGGCTACGCCTCAACGCATTTTGGGGAGAACTAGCTAGCTCTGAGTTCAAGTGGCAAGTCCCCTCTATTATGTTGAATATAATCTATAAGTTTAGTAATGCCTAAATCATAATTTGAATTAGATGTCTTATCTATCACTTGAGGATCCAAGTTAATTTTTTATCATCAAAATTAGATCTTGCATCGTGCACAACTTTTACATTCTCAGGAAAGTCCTAGTCATTTTCAGGACTACCATCAACAATAAATTCTTTGTCAAAACCCGATAACCAATTATCATCTTGATCAATCTCATGCCTTGCACTCTCATTCAAGTCTGTTTGTGGTCTATGTATGCCTTTAGTCCTAAGTGTTACTTAATCATCATCATCAATCTCATGCCCAACATTCTCATTTAGGTCTGTTCATGGTCAATATATGCCTCTGCTCCTAGGCGGTAGTTCATTTCCGCTATTATTTACCCATGTAGTTTGCTCTGCAGATAGTCAAACTTTTAAGTTATGTAGCATGCTTGTAGCACTCCACTAAGTGGTCAATCAAGCCTTAGGTTGGCAACACTATTACTTCAAACACTTCACTTCTAATGAGTCATGTATAACAAGCTGAATTTGCAAGATTGCCTCAAAATCTATATTAACCATTTGTTTGTTCTATAGGTGGGTGACAAGTAACTGCACACTTTGAGGAGTGGTCAACCCAACTTCACTTGTGATCTTTAATGCCTCATTCTTCATCTGTAATCATTAGGTTCAATCAACTCTCTACGATGTCTTTCACCTTTATAGATTGTATCTAGTTGTATTGGTAACATGAACTACAAAATCATAAATGAGAAAAAATTGTCGCAGCTGCAACATGAACAATAACAGAATTCACGACTTAAATATAAAAAATCAAAGCAACAGACTTGCACAAAAAATAATAGAACTCAAATTCATATCAGCAAATAATTAAAAAGAACAATCACCGAATTAAAGAACCAAATAACAATAACAAAATTTATCATAGTAAGGAAGAAAATTGGAAATAGTATGTTAACAAAATTTAGTATTTATGTTCATATTGAACATGACATTTTTTTTTCTTCACAAATTTCAACACCATTGTAGCTTTTCATCATATCAGAGTAGATTACAATGAAACCCTTAATATAATTCACATAATTCTATATTACTAAGCAAGTTAACTTTTAGGGTTTTGACAATCAAGTAATAAATCATCAAAACTCACATAGAATAATATATAAGGACATGCAGGAAATTTATGTACGTATACTAGTTTAAATTCAAAAGAAAGCTAATGAACTTATCTCACAGCAGTAAACCCTAATCTGAGCTCAGTTTCGTTAGTTAGATATCTTCGGTATGTCACTTGTAGGGGCCGTTTCAAGTTTCAGCCTCACTTATCTGATTTAGAATCAAAGGCTTTGGTTAATTTGATTATTTTGCAGTTGAAAATTGTGGGTTTTTTAGAGGAAAAAGAGGGGGCACAAAGGGAATAGTTTAACCTTTGTTGAAAATAGTAAGGCTACTAGTTTGATTTGTCTATTTCACAATTGAATGGTGCGTTTTGGCTTTAACATGAAATTCCTTAAATGCCCTTATGACGTCAACAAATTTTTAACTATGTTAATGTTTTGACAATAAAGTGATGATGTGTTAAATAGTAGGTGGTAAAATATAATCTTCAGAAAACTATGACAGTGAATTGATATGTCAGAAAATTTGGGTGAGCAAATGATAATATCCCTTAATAAAAATGTATCCCAATGATTTTTTTTAGCCAATAAATTAGTCTTATAAACTTTAGCAGTAGAAGATTAGATTTTGACATATAAGTCCATAATATTTTAAATTGTTTTTACACTATTGAACTAGTTAAATGACTTATCCTTACATTTGTTAACATATATTTAAATTTATACATTCTCTTATTAGTCAATAAATTAATTAATTTAATATATAGCTAAATTATGTATATCATTTACTAACCATAATTGCTTAAAATTATAAATATGATTTTTTTAATTTAACATAATGACAACTAATTTCCTCTCACCCGTATGAGCAGGGTTCAAACCTTATACCCTCTTTTTTTTTTCCTAACACAAGAGAGTTTACTATCTCAAGTAGATCGAATGCGCAAAATATGAAAATTAATTTAATTTAATATTTTATTTGGTTAATGTTTTATTATTTTCTTGCAACATAATATTTATTTAACATACAATCAATTATTCAATTATGTAGTAAAAATATATTCATTTACTAATAATAATAAATTATTAGTTTAGCAATTCGTAAAATCATTTTTGGTTGTTTGAATAAGGACTTTTGTATTTTTGGTTAAGTTTTTACCTTTAGTAAAAAGAATAAATTTAATTGCACACTTAAATAAATTGACTTTTGTTACTCCACCCCAACATTTTAAATAGTCATTAGCACACATCCATATAGTTAAGATATTTCATTAAGTTAATTAAAGAAGGTTTAAAAAAATAAATCTAAACAATTACTCTATTTGAAAATAATTTAAATATTTCTTTATTAAAAGTAAACTAAAGATAAATATTTTCTATTTTTTCTTCTCTCATGCTAGCATTGCACATGGACAACAGCAGAGGTGGCAATTCAGAATAGTGGATAATGTTCATATATATCATGTCATCAAATTTGAGCTAACCCAATCCCAGCTCATTAATTAATTGAGTAAAGAATTTCAACCCTACCGACCCATTTATTATAATTTCATAACTGTGTTACTTATTTAACAAAATTTTAATTTTCAATAAAAAATATTTTTTAATAAGTTTTTATATGTTCTATAAGTCTTGGGTGCTATCTTCTTAAACTCCAAAAAATTTTGTTTTAAATACAAATAAATGATTTTTAAAAATATGAAATTCAACATATATCTGTTGATTAAAATATAAGTTAATTAGTATAATTAATTGAATAAACAGATTATCATATTAGGAATTATAAAACCAAACATAATACAATTATTAATCGAGTTGACAGCTATGAAGAGCAATCAAATCAATTCAAGTTAAATATCCAAGTATTTGATCCAAATAGAATGGATAACATCCATCGAAATACTCTGGACTTGATTTATCCGATATCCATCTATGAACTTGAATATTATCAATATTTAAGTATTTAAGTGAATGAGACTAAAATTGAATATTATAATTAATATTTAAGGTTTTTAAATTAAATGAAAGATCAAAATAACATTGCTAAAAATTATTGCACAGTTGACGACAACAATGATAGCACCATCACTGAAAAATAGAAGTGAGTGAACATAAGCACAAATGCTATCAACAAATTCAAAATTCATCGATCTATATAATGGTGGTAATGTTGCCTGATAAATGGATGTGCTAGCGATGGATGTGCCTTTCAATGCAAACAACCACAGCAAGACCGTCATGATTAGGCGGCGTTTCAAGTTTCACTGCCCTTAACGACCAAATTGGCAATTTGTAAATTGAAAAAAGGTAGCGGAACTCGTTGTGATTTTGTGGTGTAGTTATGGTAGCGGTCATTTTTGGAAGGCACGTGCAACTCTACGTATCACCACAATGAGACTATCATTCTGTAGATCATCCAATTTTAAGTCTAATGGTACCCTTGATTGCCCCTTTCGATCAATAATGTAATTGTCGACGCACAGTAATGGTCGCCAGTGATTGTCTATATTTCTTAATGTAAATTTTTTTTGTAATTAAAAATAAGCTATAAGAGTAACAATTTTGTTTTATTATTCTGTTTCTATATTGAAAATAATTTTAATTACCTTTTAATATTAATCATTTTAGGAAATTAAATAAAAATAAATAAGAATTTTTTATTTAAAGCACATTAATTAGTTTTCCATATTATAAAATGCATAGTGATTTATAATAAAAATTAGATATCCATGTTTACCCTTGGGTATCCATATTCATAGAAGATGATTATGATTTGCACATAGATGGATAATAACTATATCTAACTTGATCTTGCCATCCCTAGTTGACACAGATATGATGATTAAATAATTGTGTCAAATTGACCACTCAAATATATATTTTTCTGTTATATTCTTGTCGAGTTAATGGCTCAACGCTAGAAAACAGCACCATGGCCATGACCAATTTTTTTAAAAAAAAAGTTTGGTAGTGAAATGGATTTCTTTTTCCTTTTTCTCAATTCTAGCAAATTATGCATTGGCTTCTCTACATATATTGCAATAACAATATATATATATATATATATATATATATATATATATATTGTTTAAATTGACAAGTCTGCAATGTTGGAGTATTGTGTTCATGTCGGCATCTTGGAAAGGTGCTTGCGAAATAGATTGTGGCTTCCGAAAGCATCACTGCAATTGAAAATTTTTAAGTGCAAGACTAATGTGTGAAATTTTAAGTGTCTTTAGCTTTTTTTTTTTTAACAAATAAATCGACTCCAGTATTGTTAACCTAGAAAAAGACACAAAAAGGGGTATGAAACCCATGTGGCGGCATAGTTTTGCCTATATATATATAACGCTTTTTATTAGCTAATTTTCATGTGTCATATTTATTTGTTGGATGGTGATGTGATGCACGATTAATCAATAATTTTATAGTTGTGAAAATATTCTATTATTTAAAGGATGAACGGTACCTCTTGACTTGAGAGATAGAAAAGTTGCATATATACTGCTAAATATATTAAAGGGGGAATGATAAAAGAAACTTTTGAGTATGATGTTGGATTTCCAAGAAATTACTGAATTGAAGTTACAATTCAAACAAGAAAATGCATGTAAACAAGAAATTTTGAATATTTGACCTCAAGAAATGAAGCAATGATTAATAGAGTTGGTGTTTCTAAATCATGAGTTTCTTGATAATTAATATGAAAGAAAAAAGAAAACTTTACAAATGAATTCACAAGGGAAATAATGTAATAAATATACTTGAATGTACTTAAAATAATGCCACCTTATGTTTGTAATTAAAAAAGGAGGAACATAACTGCATTGCAATTTATAACCTAACAATAAAATATTTTTTTGGAGATGACTTCCAAAGAATCGGATTCGTGTTTTTTCTGCATATTAAATTTGGAAAAGAAACTTCCCTCTTGAAAACGACCTCTTAGCCACGCGGCCAGAATATAGGACAATACTACCAACTTGATTCTATACAGTTGACTTTCAACGCCAGAGGTTCCTCTGTGTGAGTCAACCTACAATGCAGTGTTGTATCTCATACAGCGCATGCACGCAACCGGTTTTTAACCGGTTAACATAATAAATATTACATTTTAATTTGTTTTTAATATGAAAAAATAGGAAAAAAAGGAAAAAAAGATAAAATTGTAATTAAATGAAGCAAAAGAATATAATAATTTTAAATTTATAAATAGTACAAGAAACTATAAAAATATTATAAATATGTGACAAAATAGCTATATTCCCACTTATTTTGTCACATTCTAATATTTATAGTGCATGTTTTAATTTTACTTTTCAAATTTCTATTTTTTATTGCGATTTATCTAAATTTTGGTAAGTTATTTCAACTTATTTTTTCACCAGTTTCTGGTTCTATATTTTCATTTTTTCATTAAATTCTAACTTTTTACGTGTATATTTTAAGTTTACTTCAACATTCCTACATTCCATTAGACTTTATCTAATTTCTGGTAAGTTATTCCAACTCATTTTCCCACCACTTTTGAGTCCTAGATTTCAACTATTTTTATAAGGTTCAACATTTTCGGTAGATATTGCTAATTCACTTGTAAAGCAGTACTTCGCATTAGAATTTATCAAATTCTTAGTCAATTATTCCAATTTTCAGGTTGAGTTCATCAACTCTTGTTGCTACTACTTTTTTATTCTATATTCCTATTCCTTTTATTGAATTATAATATTTTGGATGAGAGTTTCAAGTTCACTTTTTAGATCCCCATTTCCTGTTAAAATTTATCAATTTCTTTGTTAGGTTATTTCGACTTTTACATTAAGGTCATCAACTATCATTACCACCAGTTTTTCCTTTTATGTTTCTACTCTTTTTATTGAATTTCAACATTTTGGATGGATATTTCAAGTTCATTTTTAGATCCCTACTTCTCTTTAAAATTTATCAATTTCTTGCTAACTTATTCCAAGTTTTTGGTTAAGCTCTTCAATTCATATTCCCGCCACTTTTTGGTTATTTATTCCTACTCTTTTTATTAAATTTCAATATTTTAGTAGATGTTTCAAGTTCACTTCTTAGATCCTTACTCCCTATTGAAATTTATCAAATTCTTGGTAATTTGTTCGTACTTATCGGTTAAATTCATCAACTCTAGTTTTTTGTTTTATATTTCTACTCTTTTTATTGAATTTCAATATTTTGGGTGTACGTTTCAATTTCACTTTTTGGATCCCTACTTATAGTTGGAATTTATCAAATTGTTGGTGAGTTGTATCCAATTTTGCGTTATGTTCTTCAACTCTTGTTCGCACCACTTTTTGGTTCTATAGTCATACTCTTTTTAATGAATTCCAATATTTTGAATAGAAGTTTCAAGCTCATTTTTTAGATTCCCATTTATCGTTAGAATTTATCAAATTCTTAATAAGTCATTCTAACTTTTGTGTTAAGTTCTTCGACTCTTATTTCCAGTACTTTTGGTTATATATTCCAGGTTTTTTTAATTAATTCCAACATTTTGGGTAAAAGTTTCAAATTCAATTCTTAGTCCCTATTTCCCATTGGAATTTAGCAAACTATCGTTGTGTAGTTCAAATTTTAGGTTAACTCTCCCACTTTTTTCCCACTATTTTTTAGTTCTATATGACAAGACTTTCATTGAATTCCAACAAGTAAGTGTGTGTTTCAAGTTTATTTTTCATGTCTCTACTTTCTATTGAAATTTATCAAATCATCGGTAAGTCATCCCAATTTACGGGTTCAACTCTTCAACTGTTACTTCCACCATTTTTTTGGTTTTATATTAATAATGTTTTTATTGTATGCCAACATTTTAGGTGGTTGTTACGAGTGGCATTTTATTATAGTCAAACATTAAAATATTAAGGTAAATTACGTTTGACCCCTCTTTTTTAATTAAAAATCAACTTACAATATAATTTTGAAAAATCATTCTTGCAACCCTCAATTTTTTTCAACACTATGAATCCATATAAGTCCACTCCCCACCCCCGCCGCGGCGCCAGCCCCCAATGGTCTTTGTTGTTACTTCATGGTATTTCTTGAATTTAATCGTATGTATACTTTAAACTTTTGATCTTTTAGATATTAATTCTCATTTTATTATTTTACATATTGTGCTTAGATTTTTTTTAAAAAACAATTGTGCAACATATAATTTTCATCATTATATTTAGTTTTAAAAATTATTTCTTTAATTTCTCATCAATCTTTACCTTAAGATTGACAAAGTAACATTGACTTAAATCCAGTTCTATTAAGCCGCCATTAATTTATCTTTACCAAGTACATTAAACATAGTTAAAGCAACTCAAATTAAACAATATTTTTATAAACACATTAGAAAATCATTGCAATCAAGAAAAAAGAAAATATATTAACTATTAAAATTAAATTTCTCTAATAGAAAAATTCAATGCTATAATTTTTAAGAGAAATTATCTCTACACCACCTTTCTTTTGGAGAACAAATTAAAAAAAAAATTCATTTACAACCAATGCCAATTCTTGTTCACTACTCAACTATGCACCATTAGAGAAAAAAAGATAAAATAATCCCAAGGGATTATAGAAAACTATTTATATTATTTCTATTTCCCCCTTTAATCTAGAGACAGCCAGCTGAAGCTTGGGCTGCTCACCTGCCTTACTTGGATTCAACCACTTGAGAGGATGCCAATAGCAGTTTTCTGCATCAAATGCTCTGCAATATTTTCCCTTGCCAATCCTTCTATATTGGAAGCATGAAACATTAAAAAAAGAGTAATAAAAAAATTAAGTGACAATTCAATATGTTATACAATTTAAGTTAATTACAAAACTTTAACAAGAAAAAAATTAAGAACATTAATCGTGAAAAAAAAATTAATAATGATTAAAAAATATAGATCTTAATGTATGAAGCTACAAACGAAACCTTAGGCCTAAAGGATTTGTTTTTTGATGAATTTTTTAAAAAATAAATTTTATATTTTCTTTTAAGGTTTCGGAACAATAAATAAAGTTATTTGAAAAAAAGTATCAAGAATAATAATATAAAATATGAAATTTTAAAAAATATCAAAAAATTGTTAGAATTAAAAATTGTGAAAATGTGTAAATATGTTTTCATTTAGGCAGTAGTTTTCCTGCCTAAATGAAGCAAAATTCTTTTAGTGTTATATCAAAATAAAAAAATTAATTGAATACTATTTAGAGTAATATATTATACAATTTTTTTAATTTAAAATTTATATGTACATTATAAACTATAATTGAATGGTATTTGATAATCTGTATACATGCACTTTATGATAAAGTCCAATGGTCCACTGAATATTAATTCAAAAACCTACTCCCATAAATATACAAAGAGATACATAATTTATTTTAAACAACAATGTAATATTATAGTTACAATATTAATTATTTAGCTTTTATAATATATTGTCAACAATAATTTACAATGATAATTAACAACATTTCTCAATACATTATTAAAAAGTTTATTACCATAAAATGTTGTTATATTTAGACCATACGCTCATTTTGATTAAAAGAAAAGTGATATTGATAAAGTTATCATAAATGTGTTCAATTTACCAATAATAATTGTAAGGCTAACAAAGATACTTATTAACAACTTTAATAATGGATGTTAAGAGTTATAGTATCATTAATCATAATACTAGTAATAAAACAATATCATTAAATATTAACATTACATGTAATCATGTATAAGCTCCTATAACAATTCATAGAATTTTTTTTTACTTCAAATTAGTCAGTAAATGAGACCATAAAAAGTAATTTAATGAATTTGTTAGAAATTTGTGTGAAATATTTTTAATAACATTTTTCATCTTATAGTTACCCATATTCAGAACTAAATTGTACTATTTATATTAGTCACTAGTACAAATAATATTGAAAATAAAAATATTTTGAGTAATGACAATACTTTGTACTATCAATAATATAGAGTTGACCAGAGAGGCACAAATTTGTAAAAAATAAAAAAAATTAAAGAGGTCTCACTAATTTTTATATTGCAAAACATTTGTAGATTTATAATGTCATAATAAACCATTATATAAGTTATTTATAATCAATTTCATTATTAAAAATGATTGCATTGATTTATAATTAATATAGTTTACTCTAATATAAATATTATTCACGTTATTTGAAACATTACATGTTTTAAAATATATTATTATGTTAGGGGGTCTTTGATAGTCACCTAAATTAAATGAAGTATTTAATATTTGGTTAAAAGAGGAGGGAGTAGAGTGATAATTACCAGGATATTTGCCAGTTCCACCATCTGTTTCGGTGACCCATTTTATGCCTAAAATTACTAAGCCGTTGGATTGCTTATAAAGTAATCCAACGACCAATAAATTTAGAATAAAAAATTGAACTTCCGCTCTATTTCATGCAACGCTTTATTACAGGCGGACCCCCTATTTGTGCCTTCTACAAGAAGTATATATGGTACAGTCGACGGATATAAATGAGCAAGGTCAGTTCCTTCGTAGAAGAGTGAAGACGTCCTTAAGTGGTGGTGTCCGCCATTTACTTTGTGACAGGGAAACAGAAGTCAGATTATAGGGTACGGCTATGTTGCAACAGTTGCAACATTCAACAGCTTTTATCTTTTTGCGCAAACTTTCTGTGTCATTAGGTTCTTTAGCCACAAACTTACGAGTTTTCCCAAATTACAACAAATAAAAGCAGGAAATTGGCCCCGCCTTACCTACTAATTTGTTATTTATTTTAACTTCGTTTTACCTAAATGTAATTTACAAATTTAGAGATTGTCCAAACTCAGTATTCGGCTGAGCTCGTGCAGGGTAGGATACTCCACCCACTTATTTGTTGTTCATTTCTTGGTTCTTTTTCTTTTTCCAAAACATATGAAATATAGATGCTCTCTAAATTCTCCAATTCAATTAGGGGACGTAAATTTCAAAAACGACGTGACAATCGATAAATGTAAGTATTTACAGACCCAGACCCTAGTTTTGATACGAAAGAGAAAGGTAAGTTCGCGGAAATTAGACACTGTTAATTAGTTCTCACCCAAACAAGTTTCTTCGTTCTTGTCTTCAATTTATTGCCAGCTATTCCAAAAAATTGTCATTTTTTTTTTCACTTCATTTTCTCTTTGCTTCCTCCCAAGTAACACCATGTCCTTCCTTTCCCACGAATACATGGTTCCTGCAACCCCCGGCAGACCCAAGAGAAAATGGCACTCAGCTTTTGCTAAAATATATTGCTCCAGGGTTTTACACTCTCTTGTTAAAGGTGATGTTGATCCGGAAACCCTCAGTGAAATTGTGAAGCAGAAAAATCTAGACCTACTTCAACGGTTTGGTGGAACTGGTGCTGTAGTTCCTGCGCTTCAAACCGATATTCATGGTGGAATCGACGGCGGTGAAGAAGACAGAGCTCGAAGACAAGGCTTATTCGGTTCAAACACGCTCAAGAAACCACCGACGGAGAGCTTCTTTAGTTTTGTTGTGGATACTTTTAAAAGTTTCACAGCTTTAATCCTTTTTTTGTGTGCAATACTTTCCCTTGCTTTTGGCCTGAAGTTAAAAGAGGGATGGTATGATAGCGGTATGTTGCGGACCGCTCAAGTTACTAGCTCAATTGTCCATCATTTCGGGTTAGAGAGCCCAAGACAAGGCTAAGAGTGCTAACTTGACCTAATTTTGAAAGTTTTTAGACAACTCTAGCACATGTGGGCTTGTAAATAATCTAGAATACTCTATAACTTTTCAACACATGTATAGTTGGTAAAATTTTTTAGAATCTCTAAAGCTTGGCAAACCTCCCTTATAAATAACGCATGGCATTTAGCATTTGAGCAACAAACTTAGAGCAAGTAACTCAAGCATTCTAAACTCTCTCTTGTAATCTTTCTTTCGAATAATACAATTTCTCTTATTCGGCTCCATTGCTCTCTTTTCTTTAGCTCTTCGAAAACCTCCAAGGCTTAGCTAGTCGAGAAGCTCAAAGGCTTACTTAACAATATTCGGCAAAGGTTGTCTAAGTGCTGCACGGATTCGTTGCGCAGAACACTGATCCCGTGACAGGTAGCTTATTTATTGCTGTCTTTATTTAAATATCTGTTTCAGCTTCAAGTAAATACATGCAAAATAAAAAATTTGAGAAGCTATTGTCAAAAGTCAGCGACAGCATTCAAGTTGATGTGGTTAGAAATGGGCGGCGAAAGCAGATTCTGTTATCCAATGTTGTTGTTGGAGATGTTATATGCTTAAAGATTGGAGACCAAGTTCCAGCTGATGGAATTTTTTTAGATGGGCATTAGTTACAAGTAGAAGAATCAGACCATAATGTTAAGGTTAATAGCAGCCAAAATCCGTTCTTGCTTTCTGGAACCAAGGTGGTTGATGGGTATGGCCGCATGCTTGCCACTGCCGCCGGTATGGACACTACGTGGGGCCAAATTATGAGCCAAACTAGTTACAAAACCAGCGAACGGACACTTTTAAAAGCTCGGGTCAGAAAGTTAACTTCGTTGGTCGATTTAATTGGATTGGCAATTGGTTTCTCTGGTTTGTTGATAATTTTGGATCATTACTTTACAGGACATACAAAAAAGGAGGACGGATCCATTGAATTTCGGTGGGGTAAAACAAAGCTTGACGACGCAGTTAATGTAGTTGTGAATTTAATTATCCCAGAAGGTTTGCCGCTGGCCGTTACAGTTACTATTGCTTATTCGATGAAGAGATTGATGGCTGATCATGCTATGGTGAGGAAGCTCTCTGCCTGTGAGACGATGGGGCCAGCCACTGTAATTTGTACGGATAAGACGGGCACCCTAACTCTGAACCAGATGAAAGTGGCAAAGTTTTGGCTAGGCCAAGAACCTGTAGAAGAAAGAGCTGCTGATCATTCCCATATAGCTCCAGAAGTTGTTGAATTGATTCAACAAGGTCTTGCATTAAATACAACTGCAAGTTTTTACAAGAGAACTTCAGGTTCAGTATTGGAAATTGACTTATCTGGCAGTTCCATTGAGAGAGCAATTCTTTCCTGGGCTATTCTGGGAATGAGCATGGACATGGAGCAAATAAGCCAGAGTTGTGTCATTCTCCAAGTTGAAGCCTTCAATTCCCATAGGAAACAGAGCGGAGTTATGATGAGGAAGAAGGCAGACAACACAGTCCACGTCCACCGGAAAGGATCGGCAGAGATAATTCTAGCAATGTGTTCCAGTTACTATGATGCTGCTGGGAATGTGAAACATTTAGATGTTGGCGCAAGGGAAAGATTTGAGCAAATTATTCAAGGTATGGCAGCAGGTAGCCTGCAGTGCCTTGCTTTTGCTCACAAACAAGTTCCAGTTCCAGGAGAAGAGCTAAATGAAGAAAACTTGATCCTATTAGGACTGATTGGAATTAAGGATCGGTGTCGTCCACGGCTGAAGAAAGCCGTGGAAGATTGTCAGTATGCTGGAGTAAACGTCAAGATGATCACGGGCTACAATATTTTCACTGCAAAAGCCATAGCCACACAATGTGGAATACTCAAGCCAGATGATCAAGCCAATGAAGCAGTAATAGAAGGAGAGGAGTTCAGAAACTACACAGAAGAGGAGAAAATGGAGAAAGCTGAAAATATATGTGTGATGGCGAGAGCCTCTCCTGATGATAAACTGGCAATGGTTAGGTGCTCAAAACTAAAAGGTCATGTGGTTGCGGTCACAGGAAATGGCATAAAAGATGCGCCAGCTCTGGAGGAAGCAAACGTAGGACTGTCTATGGGTATCCAAGGCACAGCGGTTGCCAAGGAGAGCTCAGATATCATCATCTTGGATGATAACTTTGCAACTGCTGTCACTTTATTGAATTGGGGAAGATGTGTATATGTGAACATCCAGAAATTCATTCAATTCCATCTTACAATTAGTGTTTCTTCTATTCTATTTAACTTTTTGGCAGCAGTTTTAGTTAGTAAGAACCCATTAACAGCAGTCCAGTTACTGTGGATGAACTTGATCGTTCTTACGTTAGGTGCATTGGCTCTGGTTACAGAGCAACCTACCAAGGAGCTTATGGAGAAACCACCAGTGAGTCTTACTGAGCCACTTATAACCAACATTATGTGGAGGAATCTTCTGGCCCAAGCTTTCTATCAGATAGCTGTCCTGTTGACGTTACAGTTCAAAGGTGAATCCATCCTTGGTGTTAATGAGAATGTGAAGGACACCATGATCTTCAACACATTTGTACTTTGCCAAGTCTTCAACGCTAGGAAGCTTGAAAAAAAGAATGTGTTTTAAGGGGATTCATAAGAATAAGTCATTTCTGGGGATTATTGGGATAACCACCGTTCTTCAAGTGGTGATGGTGGAAATTCTGAAGAAATTTGCAGATACAGAGGGGCTGAACTGGATCCAATGGGGTTCATGTATTGGGATTGCAGCCATCTCTTGGCCAATTGGTTGGTTTGTCAAGTGCATACCTGTTCCAGCAAAACCCTTATTTTAGCTCTCTCATCTCAAGCATCTAGATAATGCATATTATCATTTCTGCCTGTCTTAAATCCCTTAATATAGCTATCTCTTATAATCAACTCAATTAGTGGCAGCAATTTCTATTGGTTAGTTGATTTGTTAGCTCCAATGAAGCTCAATTCTTAATAATTAGTTTGTTGATCAGCAAACAACTCGCCTGAAATTTCTGTATTATTTGGTTCAATGATTCTTAAGACAACGTCGCATCCCAATGATTCTTCAGCCAATGAAAATTAGTCTCATAAAATTTAGCGGTAGAAGAATTAGATTCTCTTTTTCCGATTTTGCGATAAGAGTTTTTTTTTAGTGTGTGGGTAAGATTACTGAACCCACATTGAAACTCAATAGTAAGGTGATACGCCAAAAATTTAACAATTTTAAATTTTCAGATCGGTTAAATTTTATTCAGTTAATTAAAACCGATCCGTGGCCAATTAATTAAAGCCGATCTAATGCGTCGATATGATTATTTTAATTTCGAGTTGTCCACATCTAAAACGTATAATATAACGGGAAGGGTTAGTATGAACAAAATAAATATATATACTCGGGAACAATGGGTATATTTGTGGGCGTCTAGGATGACACTTTCCTCACTATAATTTTCAATGTAGACACAATACAACCACTATTTTTTTGTTGAAATTTTGACATCAAAAGACTAAATAAATAAGGTAATTGGCGAAATCCAAAATCTTTACTGGAAAATGTTGCTTTCTGGTGTTTAATTAAAATTCAGGGAGAACAATTCAGGGAGAACAATAATATTTCTCCTTAGATAAATTATTAGGGAAGCAATCGTGATGATCTTGTACACAATTTTTTATAGTAATTATAAGATTCACTTTTCTGTTTGACATTATTTATTTATGTATATTGTAATTTTCCTACTTTGCACACTTGGATTTCTTGGTAATCCATCTACAATAATATAGTTTCTTGAGCCTTCACATTTTCGAAGACTATTCAATATTTCTTTGTCTCAATTTCTTTTCTTCAGATTTTATGTTGGAAAATATCGAAGACTATTCAATATTTCTTTGTCTTATTCTTGTGTCCCACAAACAATACCACTTCACTCTATCAGTATATCCCGAGAAAATTCATCTTCTAGATTTTGGATCAAGCTCTGTTTTTTCTTGAGCATTGTATATTACATACACAGGACATCTAAATGCATGTAGATGAGAGTAATCAGTTGACTTTCTAGTCCATATAGGGATGACAATGGAGAGGGGAAAGGAGGGGAGGAGACCGACATCCCCGCATCCATCCCCTATATTCTCCATATATCTCCATCCCTCCCCGTCCACATCAGAATTGCTTAAGGGGATCTATGTCTCCTCCCCGAATAATAAGAGGGATCCCCGAGGGGTCCCCGATCCCCGAATAACTGATACGTTTTTTTATTTTTGAACTTGATTTAATTATATTAAAATAAAAATTTAAACAAAAGTAAGATTTCACAATATATCTTACACTAACATTAATCTACGACAAAATATAAATCATCAGAATAATTATCTTCTTCGATCTTCATAATTCTATAATAATCTACGACAAAATATAAATCATCAGAATAATTATCTTCTTCGATCTTCATAATTCTATAATAAAAAGAAATTACTTTTATATCAATAATGAAATACATGAAATGGGTATAGATACTGAAATTAATATTTTTAATCAAAACATTTACTCTTTCACCTCATTCTCCTTCTGTCCTTCCTCAAGGAATGTGACAAATTGAAAGATAGCATTAGGTTTCAAATCTAAAATAATAAAAATAATATAAGCAATATGACTCATAATCTAAAATAAGCTTTTTGGGTCAAGACCTTTAGAATAAGGTGCCCCACAAATAGTAATTTAGGACTGCAACTTGTTAAGTAAGCTTGAAATTTTTATAACAGATTTGTCTAAATATGTTGATATTTATTATTTATACTAATATTTAATATTTTATAATTTAAATTTCATTATTCATTTATTAATAATTCTAAAAAATAAAATCAAAATTAAAAGTTAATATTAGGGGATGGGGATTCCACCTCATCCCCGTCCCTTCCCCAAATAAGAAATTAGGTAAAAAATTATTCTCATCCCTTTCCCGAATAAATAATTGGGTACAAAATCGCCCCCATACCCTCCCCGAATGGGGAAAATCCCCAAGGGTCTGGGTCCCCGTCCTTGTGGGGATTTTTGTCATCCTTAAGTCCATATCTCCATTGGTGTCTTTAACTCAATTGCTATGGATGGTGATCGATTTAATATATCAGGCAGTTTTGGCTGCTTCTGCCCAGAATGAGTTGGGCAGACCAACAATCATCAACATAGCTCTTATTCTTTTTGCAAGAATCTTGTTCATCCGCTCTGCCAATCCATTTTGTTGAGGAGTGTATGTCATCGTGAACTGCCTTTGAATTTCTTCATGCTCACCGAAAGTAAGAAATTCACCGTCTGTATACTCTCTACTATTATCTGTCTTCAAGCACTTTATCCTCTTTTCGGATTCAAGTTCTACCCGTACTTTGTACTATTTGAATACTGAAAACACATCTAACTTTTTTTTTTATTGGATTCACCCAACATCTCTTAGAATAAGCATCAATAAAAGTCACCATGTACTTTGCACCTCCTATGGACATATCCGGCGATTCCCAAACGTCAGAATGAACCAAGTCTAGAATGCATTTACTTTTGGCATTAGATCTGCTGAATTTCTATCTATGCTGCTTACTTGTAACACAATACTTGCAAAACGATAAGTTTACTTATTTGAGCCCAGGAAGTAATTTTTGCTCAGAGAGAATCTTCAAACCTTGCTCTGACATATGGCCAAGTTTGAGGTGCCACATCATTGATAATTCTTCTTCATTTGATGCAACACACACATTAACTTCCTGTAGTGTTTTCCTTTTAAGCATGAACAGATTAACACCGATCTTTTTACCTTCATCAATACAAGCGAGCTTTTAGCAATCTTTATGATCCTATTTTCAAAATGTGTTTTGCACCAATGATTATCTATTTGTCCCAAAGATTATAGATTTTTCTTCAAGCCTTTGACATATTGTACCTCATCAATTGTGCGAATTGTACCATTAAACATTTTTATTTTGACAGTACCAATACCAACGATCTCCAAGGCATGATCATTACTCATGTATACAGATCCTCCTAAGATAGGTTCATATGTGTGGAACTATTCTCTGCAAGAGATCATGTGCGAGGTAGCTCCGGAGTCTATAAGCCAGAAATTAGATAGTTGTTTTCTACCTTCTAAAACAATTGTTGCCTTGCTGTGGAGAATTTCGTCATCATCTGAGGTACTAACTATACACCTTTGAGCATTTGATGATCATGATCATTAACCTCTTTTCTCTTTTGGTTGTTCCAACACTCTTTCTTAACATGCCCTTTTTTGCCATAGTTGTAGCATTTAACATTTTTCTTACTTCAAGATTTTGATCTACCATGATTGTGACTCCTACTAGGGCCACGTTCCGTTGATCTTCCTCTCGTCACTGTTAATGCTTCTGCTTGTTGCGAACTTGCTTATTTGTCTTCCTTATTTTTTCACATGCTCTCCTCATTTAATACAGAGGCTGCAACATCGTCGAAGACTATACTGTCCGCTTAATTGTTGTTCGTCAGATTGATGATGAATTGATTATACGAATCTAGTAGACTCTGAAGTAAAAGCTCCACATGTTTATTTTTCTCTATTTTATGACCGAACATTATGAGTTACAAAAATAGAGTCTTCAAAGTGTTGATATGGTCGGTCACCGATTAAATTCCGCCATTCGAAAAGTGTAAAGTTTCCGTTTTCAAGAAAATCTTGTTGTGTAGCAACTTGGCCTCGTACACTCTTGTGAGAGTATCTCATATTTTCTTTGCAGTCTTTTTCTCCCCCACACTAGATAATACTTTGTCTGCAAGTGCCAAGTGTAGATCAGTAATGGCATTGTCGTCCATCTCATTCCACTTGTTATCATCAGTTATCTCTATGGGCCTTTCTCCAATTGCTGCCAAGCAATTATTTTTCTTCAAAATTACCCGCATCTTTATTTTCCATAGCAAGAACTTATTCCTGTTGAACTTCTCAATTTCATACTTTACCGCCATTTTCTTGATAAATTGCACACAAGCTAATGTACTACCTTGAATAGTTGTGAATATGTGTGAGAATGCACACTAAGAAAGTTCCTGAGAAAGACTGGAGGGGTTTTAACAGTCCCACTTAAAACCCATACTCTTTAGGCTCTTATCGTCTTCGTGACAAAATTTTCCTAAACATGTACAAAACTATACGGTTATTTCACTCACACCACTAATCTCTACTTTGCACTATAAAATTCTTGGATTGCTCCTACTGTTTCTATTGAACAGTACCATATATATGAACAATGTTGTATACATGAACAATATCGTATGCATGAATAATACTATATATGTGAACAGTAGCCTTTATGTGAACAGTATCCCAACTCCAAAAATACAACTAATAGCTCTGATACCACTATTGAAAAATTAATTGGCGAAGCAGACATACAAATAAAGTGAAATTGAGAAATAATAACACAACAAAATCACATAAGAACACCAGAATTTACGTGGTTTGCCTTTTAGCCTAAATTCATGGGTGAAGACAGAAGAAAAATATTTTATTAGTAAAATAAGAATTACAAGTATTATAATATTTTTAGCTCACTGCCCATAATCTCAATATACCCAACTTCTCACTCAATACTATTTTAACTAATTTCTTTGTCTCAAAATAGAGAGGAAGAGCTGAAGAAAATTGGATGATTGCAAGTGAGGTGAAGCGCCTCCTTTTATACCCAACTTCTTTTTCGTTCTTTTTTTTTCTTCTTTCTTTTGCGTTTTCGGTGGGGTACAAACAATGCCCACCGCTTTACCTTTTTTGACATTTTACATGGTATTAGATGCTACTAATCTTGAGAAATTAAGCTTTTATGGCTGATTTTCCAAAATCTTCACGTGTAAAAGATTAGGATGATCCATTAATTGTACACCATTTGGATAGCCCCACAACTATACTTTTTCACCGCTTCTTACAAGGAACAATTACAACATATGGGTTTTACAATGACTATGGCCTTACGTGCCAAAAATAAATTAGAATTTGTTGATGGGACCGTCGAAAACCTTGCAAGTTTTCAAAAGTGGGAATAATACAATGATTTGGTTAGTTCATAGATTCTTCACTCTATCACTAAAGAACTCGCCAATAACATTTTATATGCGCAATCTACACATAAGATTTAGATAGATTTGCAAAAAAGATATATGCAAACAAATGCACTAAAGTTTAACTAGTTAAAACAAGCCATCTCAATATTGTGGCAAGAAGGCGCTCTTGTTTCGTTCTCTCACACTAGGTTAAAATCCTTTAGGATGAATTGAACTCTCTTACTTATATAGAACTATACTCTCATAACTATGCCAAAGCCACAACAAATCTTTTGCAACGAAATAAAGCTATAGAATTTCTTCAATGGTTACATGATATGTATAGTCCCCTTAAAAGTCAGATTTTGCTTATGGATACATTCCTTTCTCCCAATCAGATATATTCTTTAGCATCCCAAGAAGAAAAAAAAAATTAGCTCATGGACTTGATCTTATTTCATCGTTAAGAAACAAAAGAAGACTTCCATCTCCAAGTTTAACTCAAGTGTAGCTCGCTTCTTTTTGGCTATAAAGTGTTGTCAAACCAAAATACCCAACAAGCATTAACTCTTCTTGAAAAAGAGGTGATCCAACACTAGCACAACTTGCTTAGCTTTTTCTTTTTTTTTTATTGCGGAGCTCGTTATTTTTTATTTTGTTAGAAGTAGGTGCTTGCCCTTAGTTGGTTGGGCAATCTTCATTCAAAAGTCGGGTGGGTGCTTTCTATCTTGTTATAAAAAAGAGAGTTAGGTAAAGGTTATCAAAACAAGACCTATAGCAAAGGTCATTAGTTTGATGGTAACTATGATGATCATAAGAAAAGTAAGAATAAGCCAACTTGTGAACATTGTGGCAAATAGGGCCATACCAAAACTGTTTGCTTATCCACCTAAACGACGAGAGCCATCTCAGTTAAATGAACATGAGTTTGATAAAGCAAAACAAAAGCAAGCACATTTACAACTGAAGAAAAATTTTAAGGGCTTCTTATTATGCAGAAGCAGTATAATAAAATCCTTGCCATGTTATTTACAAGTAGTCTAAATTCAATAGCAAATCTAACAGGTATAGCATTTTCTACCTCGTCCCTTTCCACTTGGATTATCGCACAGGTGCATGATAACTCTATGAAATGAGAGTTATCATGACATTTTTAGACTTAAACTAATATTACTTAGAGAGTAAATGAGAAGTTTTATTGCATTTTTAGTTACATTTTGCATAAGCATCTATTTAAGTTTATTTTTAATAAATTGATTTTATTTTTGATCACTTTTGTGCTCTAATTATGTGCATGATTCTAGTTACCAAAAAGCTTAAGTTTTATAGATGGAATGCTACAGCAGCAAACTTACAAAGATGACAAAAAGAACTTGACTACAGAAGAACTAAAACAAGTCTGAAACAGAAAAGATGTTATAGCCATTGTTGCAGCAATCAGGGAGTAATTGCAGATTAGATTACGCACGTGGTAATTGACAGAGTAACGATAGGCGCAAAAAAATTGCAATCCAAGGTTTCCAAGAAAAAGAGACACATGGCCACATGCTTTTGGTTGCCTTAATTCCAAGATATAAAAAGAACACACATGAAAGAAACAAAAAGGAGAGCCATCACACTCAAGAAAAGTAACAGAGAAAAAAAAAAAGAGAGAATAAGAGAGGATCGAGGGTTGTAGTAAAGGATTCAAGGATAAAAAGAAGGAGACATCACAAAGACCTAATGGGAATCAACTCCTTATCTTTATTTTCTTGTTTTCTTTTCTTTATAGGAATGCATTTGATGGCAAAAACAACTAGTGTTACTGTTTTATTTCATATCATGCACTAAACTTTGATGTAGTTGGGTCAAAAACAAGCCTAATGATTATTTAACTTTAATTTGTGCGCTGCTCTAAATCTGCTGCAGCATTTTGTCTCAATTTCATTTATTGCAAATTCCTATTTCGGTTGACCACCGATTTAGTGGACACCAGGTAAGAAGGAGCCTAAAAAAGGTCTGACTTAGTAGAACAGATCAAGATAATACATGGTTTTAGATTGAGTTTTCTAAGTTAAGTTAATCTCGATTAGAAGATGGCCATTTTTAATCTAAGATTAGTAAAGAATTAGACACAAGAATTCACCTTGTAGGGCAACTGGAACCTAGAACGCATAATCTTATATCTAATGTTAGCGTAACAACTGGTCACTATTAGGCTGCATTTAGATATAAGATATCTAATATGTAATAGCTGAGGATGCATGAGGGTAGATATAAGATATCTAATATGTGACAGCTGAGGATGCATGAGGGATTCTGTCCAGCGCTGTCGTAGATGCTATAACAACAGAATCTTAATTGGAAAAATAGTCATTACTATTAAATGAGTTTAATCATTCAATTATTCATTTCCCATTGGGTTTATCTTTGTGTTTGATTTGAGAATTTTCCTTAATGCATTTTGTTTTTTTCATTTTTAATTTAGTTAGTTCATTAATTTTATTAATTATTTTATTTCAATTAGACTGAGATTGCACCATTGAAATTACTATACCAAATCTTATAATATCAATTCCTGTGGAGATTATCTGAATATTCATTATTATATTATTTATTATGTATATTTGTGCATTAACACCTATACTGTGCATTGACACCTATACCAATACAAACCAAGAGTGCACCAAAGCTCCTCTTTACATCTTTTCTCTTCTTATAAATCATATCCAGAGTGTCTTAGAGTACACTTACCAGATCGCATGATGTTTCTATTACATATGTTGGGACTATTATTTTTTTTCTTTGGACTTTAAATTAGATAATGTATTTTGCATCCCATCCTTTAAATTCAATCTTTTACCTAGCAGCTAATTAACCAAATTCCATTCCTATTCACTGACCTTCTTCTCTGATCATTGTGTCTTCCAGACCTTTACACGAAGAAGAAGATTGGAGTGGGTAAAGTTAATGATAGCTTTATTGTTTTCAACATTTCAACAGCTTTTTACTCACTATCACCATCTTACCAAATTTTGATCTTTGGCATTGGCGACTTGGGCATCTATCTTTGAATCGCTTGCAAACTTTGGCTAAACATTATTCATCTACTTCAAGTTTGCATGATTATATTTGTGATTTTTGTTCTCTATCAAAACAAACTCGTTTATCTTTTCTAGTTAGTGTTATTCGCACAAATAAACCTTTTCGGTCAATTCACTATGATATTTGGAGTGCCTTAACTCAACCTTCAATTTCTAAGACATTATTTTTTAACTATTTTTGGTGATTTTTCTCATTGTACTTAGTTATATCTCATGCAGTCTAAAGCTGAAATGATGATTCACTTGAAATCATTCTTTTCTCTCATTAAAAACCTAACTTGATGCACAAATTTAAAAAATTAGAACTGACAACAGTACTGAATTCCTTTCTTAAGAGTTGAAATCTTTCTTTCGGATGCATGGCATTATAATCAACATAGTTATGCGGCCACTCCCTAATAAAATAGAGTGGTAGAGTGAAAGCATTACCACCTTCTTGAAGTTACTCGCACACTACGATTCCAATCAAAATTTACCAATACAATTTTTGGGGGAATGTGTTCTTACAGCAACATATATCATCAATGAGATGCCAACACAATTAATGTCAGGTAAATCCTCTCATGAACTACTTTTCAAGTCCAAACCAAATTATTCTCATCTTCGTATTTTTGGGTGTCTGTGCTTTGCTCATAATCATAGAATCAAAAATAAATTTGACTAACGAGCCAAAGTTAGAACCTTTATTGGATAACCATACGGCTTAAAAGGATACCTCGAGTATGAAATTGAAAGTAAAACTATTTATACTTCACGTGATGTTATCTTCCATAAAATAGTTTTTCCATTTCATAATGATTAGCCTCTCATGACCAAGAACCTATTTTACCAAACCCGCTTCAAGACTCCTTCTGACTTTCTTTATCTTCCATTACCTACACTTCATCTCCAATTACCACTAGATACGAACAACAATAACTTTGCGTTAGACATTTTACAAGCAACAACTTCACCTTAAGCCAACTGATGGTGTTCTATTGCCTGAGCCTTCATGATATAGAAAGTTGATTGGCAGACTCATTTATCTCACCATCACAAGGCCTGATATTATTCATGTAGTACATATTATGAGCCAATTTATAAATGAACCACGGTCCACTCATATCGATGCAGCTTTGAGACTATTAAGATATTTGAAGGAATCTCCAGGCACAAGAATACTTTTATCTTCTTCAAGCAATTTACATACTCGTGGTTATTGTGATTCTGATTGGGCAAGCTACCCAACCATGCGTCAACCTGTTACTAGTTATTGTACTATGCTTGGTTCTAGTCCAATCTATTGGAAGATTAAGAAGCAATTAGTGGTATCTCGCTCTTCTATAGAGGCAGAATATCGATCGCTTGTGACATTAAGTCGTGACTGCGGTGGCTTAAGTTTTTATTTCTCATTTTAGTTTTCCTCATCCGAGCCAATGAAAGTTACTTTGTGACAATCAAGCTACTATCCATATTGCCGAAAGTTTTTGGCCTTTCATGAACGGACTAAACACCTAAAACTGGATTGTCATTTTATCCGTGACAAGATATGATCTCGATTTCTTGTTCCTTATTATAAATGGACATCATTGCAAATTGCACACATCTTTACAAAACCACTTGGAAAAGATCCATTTCATCGACATATTAGCAAACTAGTTGTGATAGACCTCCAAGCTCCACCCTGAGGAGGAGTATTATGAAAGTAGCCTTTATAGGTCCTCTTGTTTGATATTGTCTATTTATGCATATTGTAATTTTCCTATTTTGTACACTTGACTTTCTTTGTAATCCATCAATAAATAATATAGTTTCTTCAGTCTTCACATTGAGAAGAGTATTCAATTTTTCTTTGTCTCAATTCTCTTTCTCCAGATTTTACATAAATATATCAATTTTATTTTATTAAAGCGGTGTTACGTCTAGGGGATGTATATATGTGTGTGAATATATATATATATATATATATATATATATATATATATATATATGGATTGAATGCAACAAGTAAAGGAGAGTGGGTTTTTTTTTTAGAAATTATTTTAATTAATATATAAGACAAATTATGTTAATCGTTGTTGTCTACACTGATAGTTGTTTAAATGAATTAGATCTATAGTTAACAGCGATTCACTAATCGAATCAACGACTAAAACAATCATTATACTGGCATTCAAATAAAATATAAATGGACCCGAATATATAAATATATACAACCTAAAATTTATATACATACACATGTAGAGACATGTCAAACAGGACATTGTTTACAAGGCGCCATCAACATATGTTGAGCCATTTGTGTTACAACCGCACAGCAAGGACCGATGACTGGGATAGATGGATTCACTTTGAGGCTTCATAACCATAAACTAAGGCCAGTTGTTTTTAAACTATAGTGAATGGCATTGGAATGCAAATTAAATGGGTGTCAATTCACGAAGCACGTGCTGGGTCGGCTCTATGTCAAAATTTCCTCTTGCATTATGTCTGCATAGATCCTGCAGTGCATGTGGTAGCACAAACACCAGTCTAATGCACCAGTCAGTTGTCAAATTATATACATACTCACATGAATAATATTCCACTATCCCAATCTTCAGTCTTGTGATCTTAATTAACCTTCTCATGTTCTTGTTGCGGTCATTGTTATAAGAGAGTTTTAGATAACAATTATGCTATGGGTAAAATAAAAAATAAAAGAACCTTTAAACCTACAGAAAATGTGTATCCATTAAAACATTTTATCTAGGAAAATGACAGTCAGATCTCTAATTTTTTTATTTGACCACTAAAGTCCCTACCAACTTTTTCTGAAATTAATCCTCGTATCTTTGGCCTTAAAACGGTAACATAAAAAAAAAAAAAACAAATACACTTTTTGTGTTCATTCTGCTAATTACCTTCATGTGCCGTAATCGAGAGGATTTGATCTGAATCCAAAGTACCGGTAATGGGAACAAGTTGTCAAAATATAAATTATAAAGCACTAAAGCAACATGAAATTAGACAATTGGCATCTGATGATGAAATGTGAACAAGTGGTAAAAAAAAAAAAAATATATATATATATATATATATATAGGCTATGTCCTGTTTGTGTCTTGCCATTCCCAATGGCGAACAGCCCTTAAAATTGACTATATATGTTGTAGCAAAAAGCCAGAAGTACAGTATGGCCTCACCCTTACATGGAAGTTGAAACAGCCTTTGGAAATGCTCAAATGCCAAAGGAATATTTATGTCATTTTGCTTTGCTTTTAGTTAATTTGCTACAGCCCAAAAGTCGACATAATAATTTTCAAATATATATACATACATAATATCCATCGTGGTACTTGGATTCTTTTTTGCAGCTTATTTTAATTAAGATTTTATTTTAATTAAGATCTTATTTAGTATTGAGGTACCGTGGTTTTTAAGTCACAACTACTATTTAAAAGAAATTTATAATTATAAAATAAAATCGATAATGTATAGTTAATATAACTTTTAAAAGTAATTTTTAAAAAATATATATATTATAGATTTTTCATCATACAACTATAAGATTAAATCATCTTTGCTTTCAAGCTAAAATTATTAATGTTTGCCAAATACTTTTATATATATTGTAACTTTTAAGATATAGTTGTTTAATCTCAGTTATAAAGACGACCTAAATCTCTAGATTTTAATTATTTTTTTTATATACTTAATATAAGATGCATGATTTAGTGATTTAATCCTCTAAACTCTAAATGTTTTTCTTTACCATCTTATTTCGATAAAAGCATGTGCTTAAAAGCTCTGTCTAGTGTGGTTTTTTTTTTTTCTCTATATACAATTTTTATAAATCGTTAACAAAAAAATGACAATTCAAAGATAGTTTGTGTGTTAAATTCTTAAATGAATGATTATTTAACAGTCTATCACAATCCCAAATATGCAGTAAGTTTATGACACCCTCTCACAGCATCTGTGTTATTTACGCAATCACAAATATTACTATTAATTCTTTAAATGTGTAAAAAAAAAATAAACAAGATTTACAATCTCTTTTTAAGAGTGAATATCATGTGGCAAAGCATTTTGATTAGCTATGCAATTAGTGCCCATGAACACTCAATCATCATCCACCCTCTTTAGCAAGCAAAAGCACATGAAAAGCATTTATCCAAGTTGTAAACAAACAAACCGTCCAGCTTAAAAGGCAACAAAAAGGACACATCAATTGATATTGAAACATTAAAGGCAAATAAATATCCGTCCCATCTCAATGGATCGCTCTTTTTATTTTATTCGTAGGTGTCCCGTTACATCTTTGAATGATCAAATCTAAGGATTGCATTGAACATTTTTTCTTTTTATATATACCGATCATTCATAAATATAATGTCCCAGTTGGAAGGAAGTAATGTTAATTTAATATTCGATCTTAGTTGTGTAGACAGTTGTGCGTCTTTTACATACGCTTGATCCAACCGTTGGATTCAATCAATAGTTATTATTAAAATTGGATCTAACAGTTAGATGTAACTATAGTACCGTACAACTTGGTACCATAATTTTATCCTTTAATATTTGATATTATATAAGAAATTTGAGGTCTCACTCCGTCACACATTAAAAAAAAAATTTAAAGAATCAACAAAAGAATATTTTTTTTAATTACTTTTGGATAACAAAGGTTAGAGTCACTAGTTAACTCTTTCAATAAACTGATGTAGCGTAATATTTTGAACGAAAAGAATATGTACGAGTGTAGAGTTTATTTCATCCAACCTATATATAATTAAATTTTCCAAGAAAATTTTAATTATATATAGGCGGGATTTTTTTAAAAAGAATTAAAGGGTGCTTGTCGATAGTATATATAGAAGATAAAAGTATTAAGCATCAATGGAATGCAAAAGTAGTTGAACTTAAACACATTCTCTTTAATTTATATCTTATAAATGTTTGAACTTAGAACATTTTCCCTTTTTATGTTTTTTGTAATAGTCGGGATCCAAGAAGTGTTTCAAAAATAATATAATTAATTATTATATATATGATATGTGTAGTTAAATTTAATAAAATTACTACTTATATGTTAGTTTTTCAAAATAAATAAACACATAACATAACATTATTTATTTATTGTATTTTTTTTCTAACCGACTAATTGTTTAGTTGACCTTGAGTTGACTTCTTGGTTTTTTTTTTTTATATAGTTGTTTATTATGGGCTAGTTTTCCGCTAGTATCTCTACAAATACTGGGAGCTGCGGAGCTAATTTGGCATCGATTTGAAGCTTGTAATATGCTTTATATTTCTGGTTTCATGTTTCACTAATTAAAGAAGCTTTAAGTGCTCTTCTTGTTCGTCAAAATTTTCAAGTTTGTACTCTGTTCTCGGGTGTTCATATTTCTTGTTTTTGTTTTGACTGCTGCTTTGATCTTGCTTTTGATTTGGTCTCCTCTGTTTGTGATTAGTTCTTGATTAAGGGTACTGATTGGATCATCAATCAATCATCCTATTGTGTGAATTGGATGGAAAATGCAAAATGACTGGGCGTCGATTCGTAGAGCACGTGTTGGGTCGGCTCTCTAGGTCAAAATTTCGTCATGCATTATGTCTGCACATGTATACACACACAAAATCACACACGCGCGTGTACACAGACGTATATATAGAAATATTTTAATTTAAAATTTTAAAATATTAGAAAATTTAGAAAAATATATAAATTGTACTGTTTATATATTTTAAATTTTTAAAACTCTATAATTTTAAAAATTTATTATATTTTTCTTATATTTTAAAATTTCGAGTTAGAAAACTGCTATATATATATATACACGCATATATATCGTGCAGTGCTTGCAAGTGCTAACACAAACACCAGTCAATTGTCAAATTATTTAATTTACTCACATGCATAAAGATTCCACTATATATCTAAATCTTGTGATCTTAATTAACCTCATTATGACGATCATGTTTCTGTTGCTTTCATTGTTACTGAGAGTTTTATTTAGACATGACAAATAAAACAGATCATCATCTCATAAGATATGCAGTACTTTAATTTCCTATTTAAGATAATCAATTATGCCCAGGCTACAAATAAAATACAAGAAATTTTAGACCTAACTAATCAGTGCCTATCAAATTTCTAATCCTTACTCTCTTTTTTTTTTTTAAATGAAATATTTAAATAACAAGAAATTTACATTTGATAATAATCTATGCTGCATGTGTAAATCCTAGAGGTGCCAAGAAAATATGTAACTCATATATATATATATAAGAAGTCAATCGAAAAAAATAAGTCATGTTCAAGTTCCGTGAATAATATGTCAGGTATCATTTATAGTGTAAATAAATGAACGATTTTTGCAAGAATTTTATAAAATATGCCACAAGACTTTGTTCCCGATTGGTAACCCACGTCACGTCCCCATTGGAGGAGTGCTGGTTCAGGAAGGGTTTTTTTATTTCTTTTCTTTAGTAGGAAGTTAGATGAGGCTCAAAATATAAAGCGAATAGCCCTATAGTAATTTATGTTTAAAACGGCCTTGGAAATGCCAAAGGATTTATTTTCATTTCATAAATTGGGCAGGGATTACTTAGTATAGTATAATTATTTTTATAAAACATTGTCTGCAAGCCGTTTAATTTTATCGTATTTTTCTATACCGTGTAATTTAAGTGCTGGCACTACATTAAGAAGATGGCTAGTCCAATAAAAAATGGTATAAAATAAGACCATGAGAATCAAGATTTAGGCTGTATCGTATTGAAACATTGGTCATATTTTAAATATAATAACTTATTGTTTATTAATTAATAAATAAAAATAAATCTATAAATTTTATTTAATCAATTATTACTTATTTAAATACCAAAAATATATAAATAAATTTAAATTAAACAAATTATATTCAACATTTATACTAAAAATAAATTAGATATGATATGGTATTGGTTTATAAATAATATAATTATATAATATTAAATTATACTAAATTATAATATGATTATACTCTATTACAATAACTAATATATAGAAAAAATTTATATTATATTATAATATTATATAAAAATAATCATTTAACAGTTGATTTCAAACATTGAAAATAAAACCTTAAAATATTAATAAAAATTAATAATATTAATTTAATTTTAACATTAATATAAACTAGTATCAGTTAATATAATACAGTTTATATTGCAGCAAATATAATGTACATCATAACTTAATGCAATGCATCCTAATATAATCCACACTGTTAACACAGTGTAATGCATTAGAGCGCTAAACATGCCCTGAAAGCTTTGTCTAGTATTGCTTCTCTCAAAATTTTGAATATTTTGGCATGGGGAAAAAAAAGCTTTATATATTTATACATATGGCTCATGAGTTTCCAAGAAAAAGAGCTGTTTATCAGACTGTTAATTATATAATTTTTCTATAAATTAAATTGTATAATTACGTTAGACATTAGTTTCTTCGGAAAATATATAGCTTGTGAAAAAGTGAAACTCATGAAAATTTTCAAAGATATTTTGAATAAATATTGAAATTATAGTTTTTGAAAATAGAATAAAAATTTGACCTTCTTACTAATCATATGCAACAAGTTTTATAATTATCTATAAGTTGAGCAATTGCAAAAGAAACAACACTTGCAAGAGAAAAATAAATTACATAAAGAGTTTTTAGAATAAATTGTTTTTAAACCATACGCACATAAGTTAATACTAAATTGTGCCGGGGTTGAACCCTCTCGCTGCGGCTTAAGAGTTACTCACAATTAACAAATATTCTTTAATAAGGCATCAAGATAGCAAATCTCTTTATAAGATTGAATATCATGTGGCAAATCATTTTGAACAGGGAAATAGCTCAGCTGGATCAATGGTCAACAATTGCTCGGGGCCCACATAAGGCAATTGTTGACCATTGATCCGGTGCTAAGCACAAGCTCAGCTGAGCACCGGATCCTGGTCCGACGACTAGATACGTGCAATTGGTGGGTGAAGGAGGCAAGACCCACGAAACACTCATCAGTCATCATCCATCAACTTTTAGATCGGTAGGCCAAAAAATTAAAGCACATGAAAACTATTTAATCTAAGTTTTAAACAAACAAACCGTCCAACTTAAAAGGCAAGATAACGTATATTATAGAGAGGCTAATTTTGTCCCTCTCATTGCAAATTTAAATGGTCAAAATCTATGGATTGCAGTGTAAAAAGTTTTGAAGAATTCACCAGCATTTTTTTTTTTTGGGGGGATATAGTAATAAGAGGAACATGAATTAATATCATGATAATACTCAAAATTGAACAACAAATAAAAAAGAAAAAATGTGTGCGTAAATGGGTTTGATAATCAACTAATTAAGTTAGTTAGTAAAATCTCTTAAATAAAGAAATAAGAGGTCGTAAATTTAAATCCTCCTCATATACATGGAAAGGAAATCTTATTACCATTAGATTGTAATAAAAATTCATGATACATTTGTGAATGGATAAATATTATTTTTAATACCTATAATTAGAGTTACTTATTAAGTTAATTTATGTATTTTTTTTAAATAACCCAAAACACCTATCATGAATTTTTATCGAATAGTAGTTTCAACCTTTGTTAATTAGTTTTAACAAATGTGATAAATAAAAATTTTACTCCCTAAATTCCAATAATTATCTTCCTTTTTTTTTTAAATTGAGGGTGCTTGCCGACGATATATAGAATTAAGCATCAATGGAAAGCTAAAGTAGGCCAACAATGATGTCGCGTGCAAGTGCAACTATTGAAAAATGTTTTTCAAATGTTAAAATGAACACATATTCTCTGCTATATGCCTATATCTTTACTTTATAATGGTGGGACTTGGATGAAGGAGACGCCAAGTGCCAACTTCCGGCCATCTTAAATAAGAACAAAATCCCCATTTATATTATATAGCACAAGTCTTGAATTATCTAGTTAAATTTCCATTTATATTATATATCACAGTTTATATAGCTTTACTTCTATAAAGTCTAAATTTTGCAAGTGGTTAGTTTACACGATAGTAAAATTAATTTAAATATAATATTCTTTGGAACACACACGAATTTGGACTTTTTTTTTGGAATACGAAAATGAATTTGCAAGTAAGTATCTAGATATGATCTCTTGTCATTGTAGTGCTATTACTATTTAAGTAAATATTAAATATAGATTATCGGTTATGATTTTTGTTTGATATTATTATCCACCGGTTATGATTTTAAGTGATGGTGTTGAATATTTATAATTATTTTTGGTTGAAGTTAAGATGATTTTACTCGAGTAGTGTTTAAAGAAACGCCCCTATTTCAATATTACTCTCCGGCCAAATTTAAAAGAGTCAATAGAATAAATGACTTAGAAGAGTAAAGAATAAAAAGATACTTGAGAGAAGAAAATTTAGGAGAATCGTCACTTTTAGTGGCAAGCAGCAATTATAGCCCCACAATTCTTTGAGTGAGGCCTAGATATAATACGCATCATTGTCCTTTTCTTTCTTTTACAAATTTTAATAACTTTAGTTCATATGACTTATAAATAAAGTAAAGTAATTTGGCCAATTTAGTAACTTAACAAGCCAAAAATGAAGAAAGATATGAGCAATCAATTCAATGGAATATTTAATTAAGAAAGCTCCATTTTTTGCTCTTCACTTTTTCAAGGTCCCTCCGTCATGGATTCATGTGTTGAGATGAATTTTAGAAATTTTCTAAAAAATTACTTTCTAGAAGATAATTTGACGATTTCATTTTTGAGCCTTTGAAGAACAATCGAATGTATGGTTAATCCTCATAAAATGATTTCAAACTACTAGAAAACTATTAGGCTAAAATATGATTTTTAAATGGCGCAAAAAGCTTTTATTTTAATTCATATCATCTATTAATGATATCAATTCTTACTAATTAATGTTTTAATTTTTTTTCTTGAAGAACAATATGCATAGAAAAAGAAAAAGTATTCATCTCGAAACTTTTTTTTTTAAGATTCTGCTTAAATTTTCTTACCATTTACTTATATGTTGTTTTTTGACTTCAAAGTTTTTTTTTTCATTTATTTAATATTTTACAAAATAAAATAATAATAAAGAGATAAAGCAACCGCTTGGAATTTTCTTCCTTCCTTTTTCTTTTTTTCAAATTGTTTTTATTACAATGAGGACCATTATTGTCAAAATCCTAAACAGATGTTATCATATGTTATTATTATTATTTTAATGATGACGCACCTCCATGTGCCCAATGCAGTCCTTAATACATGTATAGTTATTAGTTAATTACCATGATTAGCACTTGAAAGCAAAAGAAGAAGAAAGGTTTAATTAAAAACAAAAAATCTATGCTCATAATCATTACCATATTTATTAGTGATTTTATTCACGAATTGTATTTTCTCCATGATTTATGAATAAGTGAGAGTGTTTCAAAGCATTTTTTTATTAAAAATATTTTTAATTATAAAATAATATATTTTGTAAAAAAAAAAAACTAAAACTACGTCTAGATTTTAAATAAAATTTCATAAAATAATTACAAAAATTAGGATATCATAACTTAGTAACTAAATTTAAAATGGGTTACTACTTTTGTGAGCATGTTCATTAAATATTATGATAATAATGCTAATAACAATAATATTTTTGTTTGAATTAGTATTAAAATTTGATTTAAAAAATGATTATAAGATATACTTTTTTAATTTAAATGTGAAAGAGTAAAGAGAACAAATAAATATAGTTCCAACGATAGTATAATATGAATATTACACCCCACGACTTGGGTGTCATCAAATGATTAGAAAGTCAACAAAATCTTATCATTTGACGGTTACAATATTTTTGAGGCATTATAATTACTATTAAAAATTAATTTTTTATTTTTTATTTTTTATTTTTTATTTAACGGTCCAATTTCAATACTTCAAAAATATTTTAAGCTATAGTTTAAGTAAGTTGGATAGTCAAAAAGTTAATAAAAATCAATAAAATCTTACTACTTAATAGTGTTTAGGTTGTATGTTATGGCCCTCGGTTAAATAAAATTTAATGTTGAAAATAATTATAAAATGTACAATATTTGGACAACATTAAAAGTTTTCTTATTTCAGGTTTTAACCTTCTAAATTTTACTATTTTAGTGAAGGAAAATAGGGAAAAAAATTGAACATGGATATTTGAAAATAAAAATGAATCTTTTATTTTACTTTTATTATTTTTCACTAATTTGTTCCACAGTTTGGACACAACGTTCCTGTCAAATCACAAAAATCCATTCGTTAAAACCAACGCACCGCTTCCACAAATCACGATGCTCTAAAAATTCTATTCATCCAACGGTCCGGATCAAATCCGAAAACCCAAAAAAGTGAAAATAGACAAGACATAAGAAACACCGTATCGATTCTCGAGAGCAGTTCTAACAAAAGGGCACTTGAAATCTCCTCCTACCTCTGTTCCCCGTGTTCTTTCTGCCATACGAGTGAGTGAGAGAGGCTGATTTGTGAAGAGAGAGAGAGAGGAAAAATAAAAAAAGAGCTAAAGAAAAAAACGACGGCGTTCTTGGAGAAATGAGATTGGTTGGTGACTGTACGTACGGTGAAGGTGGCGGTCAGGGGAAGGTTGTGGTGGTGGGAGTGAAGTTCGATGGGGAGAGTAGGGAGTTGCTGACGTGGGCGCTGGTGAAGGTCGCACAGCCCGGTGACCGTATCATTGCTCTTCACGTTCTCGACACCATTACTGGTAAGCATTACAGTTTCAAAGTTTAGAGTTTGTTTGTGGGTGGTATGATTGTATATACTTGTGAAATTTGAGGGCTGTTATGTTTGTTTTGTATTCTGTAGAGAGCACTGGTTCGCTCCTGTCTTTAGTCAAGACTTTTGATTCTATGCTTTCTGTTTATGAAGGTTTCTGCAATCTCAAACAGGTTCCAATTTTAATTTATTTTATTTTATTTCTCTAATTTTCTTGGTTAATATATTTCATTTCTGTTTAGTTTTTTTTTTTGACATATCATTTCTGTTTAGTTGGATCATGTAAATTATTATTTTTTAATTCTTTTGTTTTTTTCATTTTTTTAAAACGACGGCATTTAGGTTGATTTGAAGCTGAAAGTGTGTAGAGGGACATCGGTGAAGAAAATCATTGTAAAGGAAGCGAAATCATACGGTGAAGCTAAAGTAATTGTGGGTGTTTCTAAGACTCATCGCACAATCCGTTCATCGGTCTCTGTTGCCAAATATTGTGCAAGAAAATTGTCCAAAAATTTCGGAGTTTTTTCTGTTGAAAATGGCAAAATTGTTTTCCAAAGAGAAGCAACACATAATTTGCAAGGTATTTGTTTTGATTGAAATTGAAGAATAATATGCTTGTACATTTCTGCTTTTAAGGGTTTGTATCTCTGATGGGTTATTTTGTGCAGACGATAATGTGAAAGTGACGGTTGATGATGCAGATGATATTCCAGGAGAATGTACTAATTGTGATTCTAGAACGCAATCGTGTGAAGAGTTAGCTCGGGATGAGACTGTAGTAGACAATTCATTAGCGTTGGTTCCAGTTCAAAGTGATAATTCCCTTGTTGTTCGAGAATCGCCCAGGTCAAAACAGGATGGTTGGCCATTCCTTCGGAGGGTGTTGTTACCCAAGCATCAAGACCCGGAGAAAACTTCGGCGAAGAAGACATCTTTGATTCAGTGGGTGCTGAGATTACCAAGCCGGTATACTTCTGCTGTTGTGTATCCGGATCATAAACAGAATCATTCTGCTGACACCAGTGAGGATAATCGTTCTAACTTGGATGGAGAGAGCGGTGCAATTGTGTCTGTTGAGCATGACTCTGCTTGCCCTCCTCTTTCCCCTTACAATGAACTTCCTAAAGAGTTGGAGGGTTTACAAGGGAGGTACTCATCAACATGTAGATTGTTCAGCTACCAGGAACTTCTTTCAGCGACATCTAATTTCCTGCCTGGTTTGTGCTATTCTTCACAGTATTTCAACTTATTTTTATTTTAATTGCACCTTGTTCTGATTTTAACTTTATTTTGGGGAATCTGATGTTTCTTATCTGCTGTGATTATAATTTTCCAGAAAATTTGGTCGGTAAAGGTGGTCATAGTCATGTTTATCGAGGCTGTCTTCCAGATGGCAAGGAACTTGCTGTGAAAATCTTGAAGCCATCAGAGGATGTGTTGAAGGAATTTGCTTCAGAGATTGAGATCATTACAGCGTTGCACCACAAGAACGTAATCTCCTTATTTGGATTCTGTTTCGAGGACAATAACTTACTCTTAGTCTATGACTTTTTATCAAGAGGAAGCCTAGAAGAAAATTTGCATGGTAAATACCTTTGGGTTTATGAGAATATTAACCGTTACTCTATTGATGCTGTTCTTTACGCTTTCTGTCCACTTTCTGATGAAGGCAATAAGAAGTACGGGAATGCATTTGGTTGGACGGAGAGATATAAGGTGGCTGTGGGTGTAGCTGAGGCACTGGACTATCTGCACAATAGAAGTGAACAACCAGTGATCCACAAGGATGTAAAATCTTCAAACATTCTTCTGTCAGATGATTTTGAACCACAGGTGTCGAATGTTTAACTATGCATTATCAATGGTGCTTCTTGTTATTAGCTCAAGCTTCTGTGTCATTATTATTTTGTTTTGGTTCTTCAGCTGTCAGATTTTGGACTTGCCAGCTGGTTATCAACTTCCTCATCCCATTTAACCTGTACTGATGTCGCGGGAACCTTTGGGTGGGTAATTCATTCTTTCTTTCTCAAGTTACTTATTCCCTTCTGATTTTTGTCATTAACATTTCCTTTCTCATGCAGTTACTTAGCTCCAGAATATTTCATGCATGGCAAATTGAGTGAGAAAATTGATGTGTATGCATTTGGTATTGTACTTCTCGAGCTTCTTTCTGGTAAAAAGCCGATTAACAGTGAAAATCCAAAGGGCCAGGAGAGCCTTGTTATGTGGGTGAGTTTATCTCTGTGGTTAAACCTTGTGTATGTTTTTTTGATTGGTTATCTTAATTTGTTTTTGATATGCACTACTGATGATATTTAGGCAAAGCCAATTTTGAAAGACGGCAAGGTTTCTCAATTGCTAGATCCAAGTTTAGACACTGATTATGATAATGATCAGATCGAGAGAATGGTTTTAGCTGCAACCCTTAGCATCAGTCGAGCACCCACAGTTCGTCCTCAGATAAACTTTGTATGTTAACTTTCAATGTAGAAAATTTCTTTAGTGTTTTTAGGTTCCTGCCTTTCTTATTCACCATTGCTTATTGATCATGGGACAGGTTTTGAAGCTCCTTCAAGGTGATGAGGAAGCAGCAAACTGGGCGAAGGAACAAGTCAGTGCCTCAAAGGAACTCAATAGCATTGATGGGGAAGCATCCCCTACTAGTATCCAGTCTCATCTTAATCTTGCATTGCTAGATTTGGATGACGATTCAGTTTCTGCTGGCTGTACCCAGCAAATCATCTCAGTAGAAGATTATTTACAAGGGAGATGGAGTCGCACATCAAGCTTTGACTAATCACTGTGCTGATCTTTTTCCCCGCTGGTGTGTACATTCCATTTCTGTCAATCCGTTTCTCCAAATTTTTGGATCAATCATTCAAAACTGGGTCTTGGAAGAGAGGTATTCTGGAAGAGAGTTTTGCCGCCCCCTCCTCGTCTCATCAGTTGTGTTGCTGTCCATATGAATTGTATTTGAAGTGGTGCATATTGATCAGCTTGTAATGTCTTTCGTTAATTTTATTCTTCTTTTTCACCAAATATGATGTACAGAACATGGAATTGAACCGGACTGAAGCCTAACTGCTTTATTGTGAATGGGGCTTCCACTGGTGGAGCTTAAATGTGCTTTTCTTTAATGGAAAGTTATTTTTACATCACATGGTTCCTTTCCAATTTGAGTCCTTCATTGAAGTTAGGCTTTTGCGATTCCTTTCGGTGTTGTGTTTAAGTTCTTTTCCCTCTCCCCTTAGCATTCTCAGGAGAATCAACTTGTTGCTGAAGCTGAACCCGGTTGATTCTGCAGCTTGTTGCTCAACAGAAATTTATATATAGGTGGATTATGATTCTGCGATCTAGGAATAATAAATTGAGTGATATTCAGTATGCTAATAAAAAAATCTTCAAAAAATCATACAAAAATGGATTTTTTTTGAAGCATTGAAAAAGTGGTCCAATTTTTCCACCTAAGGTGGCCGATATAAAACAAATAAATCCTATGGACATGCGCACGACTTCACGTCTCAAGGGTGGGCAATTATGATTCATGACTTAGAGACCATTGGTTTTTTTATAGAACATGGCAACTGGATTTTTATGGTCAGTCAACCATTTGGGAGACTGACTCACTGGCATCTCTTAAAATTGGACAAATGTCCAGTTTGTTTTATTTATTTAATAAGTCATTTGATAATTTTTTATTTAAAATTTGAATAGATATGAATTTAACTGAAATTTGAATAAGTCTAAATGAAAATCTCTGAATGACATATTTATTTTTTTTTTCAACATATGAGGAGAAAAACTTAAAAATTAATAGTTTGACATAAATATCTTTTTAAATAGTGCATATATTTGTTCTTCACAATTAATAATTTTCACATTTTGATTAGTTTAGTAGTATTAAAAAAATACTATCATTGTTAATTTTAATTTAATTTTTTAGTAAAAGATGTAATTATAACATTAAATTTTATTATAAAGTCAACATTGTTATTTTATTTTTGATTCATCACAATGGACATAATTTGATTTTTTCAATATTTCAGTTTAACCAATGTTATCATGTGAATAAAAATTTAAAACAATTAAAAAAAATAATTTCAAGAATAATATAAAAATACTATGTTTATATATAATATTGAAAATACATGAATTGTTAACGATATTTTTGAGATTTAAAATTAAAATTTTCCATTTAAATTTTAAACTTTAAATAAAAGTGAACTTTTTTTACTTTTTCTATTCAGATAAAATTTTTTAAAAATAAGTAATAAGTTAAAAAAATAAACAATCTAAAATAAATAAATATCTAAAAAAAATTAAATTCAGACTTTAATAAAAAACAAACAACACCTAAATTACCCTTCTCTTTTTGCGATGCTACTTCAGCACGTTACCTTTTCGCCAACTCCTTAGTTCTCACTTTCAAAAGCACCACCTCAGTGCAGAGCATTTGTATGCGAAAGTTTAAGTTTGCAAATATAATCTTCGCAGTCCCAACGAGTTGTTTGGCGAAAATGATTCTTGTAAATTCACTTTTCTTCATAAAACAACATTTTATAATATCACCTAAATTACATTATCTTTGTTATTATTTGTTCAAAATGAAAAATACTACTATTTTTGCTAGATATATTGGGTGTCATGATGGTTTGTCATTGTTAATTATAATAACTGTAGAAATTTGTGTATTTATTTATGTTTATATTCTGAAAATTATTAAGCTAACTCGTATTTATTGAATAAAAAAATAATTCTTTAAAATTATCTTTGAGTAATCAGCAAGTTTATATGAAAAGTGATTGCTTGCATTTATAATGCTAAATTATTTAAATTTTTATAATTTATTATAACATATATTTGTGTGTGTAGGTTGGAACAGAAAAGCAAATGTCATTTGAGTGTAAATATGATTAAAGTGGTTAGTAAAATAATGTTAAATGGCTTATTAAATGAGTGAGACAAATTACTATCTATAAGTCTCAATAAAAAGTAAAACTAAACACTGGTCGAATTTTAAGAAGAGCAAGTGAACAGTCCAGGCAACTGATCATAGCACTCCTCTTGGTTTTTTAACTTTAACACAAACTTTCAGGATTTACATATTGGGTTTTGCTACATTACAATCAATCTAACTTACACCCTATGCAAAACATGAAAAAACTTGTAACATGGTAGTGGACTCTAGTGTAATTATTGAACAAAAGTTGTAATTATGAAATAAAAGTTAATAGTATATAGGAAATATAAAACCCATACCTATCTGTTTGTGTATTTTATGACAACATAAATCATAATTGAAACTTTATTTAGTATTGAGGTACTATAACTTTTAAATTCTAATTATTATAGAAAAACAGTTGTAATTATGAAATAAAAGTTAATAGTATACAAGAAATATAATTTTTAAATAGTAATTTTTACAAAATTAATAAAAATATAATAGAATTTTCATCATATAAATATAAAATCAAATCAACTTAGTTTCGAAGTTATAGTAGCTAGTGTTTATCAAATATTTTAACACTATAATTTTTAAGATACAACTGGCTAACCTTAATCTCAAAAGAACCTAAATCTTGGGACATGAGATCCGGGATAGAAATGAAAATAAGAAGAAAGCTTGAACCATGAAGGTTTTGTAGTAATTTGGGTTATTGACGGTATTAAGTAGAATTTTTTGCTTGGGAGGGGATATTTAAATCCTCCAAACAGCTTTTTACACCCAGTTTTTATTAAAAATTTTTGTCAATTTCTGTAACTTAAATTACTATTATAGCCAAACATTATAACTTTTTATCACGTTTCTCTTTCTAAAATTATTTTTTCTTCCCAATTCTTTCCCTTTTCCTCTCGCTGCAATCGTTTTCCAGTAGTTCATATTGGTTCTTATACTTTTCAATCTTCTATTGGGGTCAAATCTATTTTAAACTTGGCAATCCCCTTCCCCAAGTTTTTATTACCTGTATGCGCTCTCTGACAAAATTTTCCATCAAATATTTTAATTTAGTAAAGTATTCTTTGACAAAGGATGATCACAAATTTACTTTTAGTCATATATTTTATTGGTAATAAAAGGTGTACCAAGTCCAAATAATTTCTATTTAAAATTTTTTTAACTAAGCAAAATTTATATTTATATTTGAAGTTGTTCAATATAAGTCAAATTTAATTTAATTTAATTACTTGTGAAGCATTTTTCTCTAATCTATATTATGTTTCATTACAAGAATTTGGCAGGTTAGTTTATGAAAAACTACTATAACAATGGACGGTTTGATTATAAAACCATGATAGACAAAGACTTTGAGGTTGTTTTTTTTTTTTTTTTTGAGTTAGTGACTTAATTGACTTAATTTTAATCAGTTAAGTCATTAAGTCTATTTTTTTTTTCAACTTAATGAAAATTTTGAGCCATTAAATCATTAAGTTATTAAGCTAATTTTTTTTAACTTTTTACTTAATCTAAAAAGTCTAAATGATATCATTGAAAAATTTTCTCCAAAATATCCCTATCTAATTAATTAATTTTCATCCTTACCTAAATAAAATTTAATAATTAGCATTATTACCCATCTCTATATAGCTTGTGGTAATATACAATGGTAGACTATTATTATTTTTATCTTTTTATTTTCTTTAAATTATCATTATTTATCTTCATAATTTTTATGAATATTTTTCATATAAAAACATCATAAAATATAACAAAATTGATTAACATATGTAATATAAAATATTACAGAATTGAATTCAATTGAATATGATTTATGTTATGATAATATATTATCTTATTTATATTCTTTGAAGTATTTATTATTTGTTTATCATTTATAATTTATAAGGTATCAATGTAAAAAATATTAGTTTTCATATTTTAAGTTATAAAAAGCAAACAACTTAATATTTGTTTTTAGTGATTTAGACAGAAATAAATAAACATATTATTCATATCAAGATATTTAGCTCTATTCAGAATTTATACTAATTTATATCTATTTAGATTTCAAATAAAAAAACAAACGCCACCATGATAAACATCTAAAAGAACTAGAGATATAAAGGGTATATTAGGTATATTGGTAAGTTTATAGAGTAAAATATAAAATTTTAAATGGTGGGGATATTTAAACCCACTAAAATATTTATTAAACTCAACTACTTAAGAAACCCATCTTTATAATTTTAAAATTTTATGTTTTACTTAATAAACTCATCCGAATACCTATTATACCCTTATTGAACAAAATTATTATAATTTGGGCAAATTTTTTTCACAGCTTCTTTGTCCTTTCTCTATCTCTGCAATTATTTATGGATTTTTCTCCACCATTACAAATGCTAAAGGTTTTACTCTCATATTCATTTTTTCCATCCATTGTTTTTTGTCCTATTGACCTTTGAATGCATTTTCATAAATTACACCAAATAACAAAATCATAAATCACACCCAAAAAAAAAAAAAAAAATCTTTCTCCACTATTTTACAACATGAATATAGAAATCTTGACCAAAAACATACCCGAATAATAAGAAATTGGGTTACAGAACTTATTACCTAAATCCAACTTCCTTCAATCTTTATTCCTACGGCATGTGATAAAAAAACTTCAAATTCTATCATCTTTAAACTTCGAAGCAAGGCCAGATCGAGCAAGCAAACAACTTTCATTCCTCCTGCACTTTCCTTCTTTCATAGATAAAGAATATCTCTTAAGTAATTATCCTCTGTGATTCCAATTAATTCAATACCATTGAATATGATCCAATCAATACCCATTGAAAATGATCCAATCAATACCCATTGAACAAAGAGAGAGAACAATACAAAGGAGATGGAGATGGAAAGAGCTTTTTTTTTTAAAAAAAAAATTAAGCATAGAAAGAGTTTTTTTTTTTTTTTAATTAAGCAATGTTATCTTGTCTATATTCGTAATTTACTTTTAAGATATTTTAGTAATAAAAAAATTCATTAAAAGATAGATTTAGTAACTATTTTAATAAATTTAAATAATCTCACCCAATTTTAAATTATAATGGCGGATTTATTGAGTATATAAATTTATTATGTATTATAGCAGATTCAAATAGCCAACTCTTTTTTTGTTGATATATGCCACAAAAGTGCATAATTTCCAAAATATATGTCCTTCCTTCCATTTATTCATTTATGTGGGTATTTCTAAGACTCATCGGTCAATCCGTTCATCAGTCTCTGTTGCCAAATATTGTGCAAGAAAATTGTCCAAAAATTTCGGAGTTTTTGCTGTTGAAAATGGCAAAATTGTTTTCCAAAGAGAAGCAACAAATAATTTGCAAGGTATTTGTTTTGATTGAAATTGAAGAATGATATGCTTGTACATTTCTGCTTTTAAGGGTTTGTATCTGTGATGGGCTATTTTGTGCAGACGATAATGTGAAAGTGACGGTTGATGATGCAGATGATGTTCCAGGAGAATGTACTAATTGTGATTCTAGAACGCAATCATGTGAAGAGTTTAATGGGGATGAGACTGTAGTAGACAATTCATTAGCATTGGTTCCAGTTCAAAGTGATAATTCCCTTGTTGTTCGAGAATCGCCCACGTCAAAACAGGAAGGTTGGCTGTTTCTTCGGAGGGTGTTTCTACCCAAGCATCAGGACTCGGAGAAAACTTCTGGGAAGAAGACATCTTTGATTCAGTGGGTGCTGAGATTACCAAGCCGGTATACTTCTGCTGTTGTGTGTCCGGATCATAAATAGAATCATTCTGCTGACACCAATGAGGATAATCGTTCTAACTTGGATGGAAAGAGCGGTGCGATTGTGCGTGTTGAGCATGACCCTGCTTGCCCTCTTCTTTCCCCTTGCAATGAACTTCCTAAAGAGTTGGAGGGTTTACAGGAGAGGTACTCATCAACATGTAGATTGTTCAACTACCAGGAACTTCTTTCGGCAACATCCAATTTCCTGCCTGGTTTGTGCTATTCTTCACGGTATTTCACCTTGTTTTGATTTTAATTTCACCTTCTCTTGATTTTAACTTGATTTTGGTGAATCTAATAATGATTTTTATCTGCTGTGAATATAATTTTCCAGAAATATGGTCGGTAAGGGTGGTCATAGTCATGTTTATCGAGGCTGTCTTCCAGATGGCAAGGAACTTGCTGTGAAAATCTTGAAGCCATCAGAGGATGCATTGAAGGAATTTGCTTCAGAGATTGAAATCATTACAATGTTGCACCACAAGAACATAATCTCCTTATTTGGATTCTGTTTCTAGGACAATAACCTGTTCTTAGTCTATAACTTTTTATCGAGAGGAAGCCTAGAAGAAAACTTGCATTGTAAATACTTTTTTGTTATAAGTATTTATTCCTTGGGTCGATTTGGCTTGTATTGTTACTCTATTGGTTTCTTTACACTTAATGCCTACTTTCTGATGAAGGCAATAAGAAGGACGGGAATGCATTACGTTGGTCAGAGAGATACAAGGTGGCTGTGGGTGTAGCTGAGGCTCTGGACTATCTGCACAATGGCTGTGAACAGCCAGTGGTCCACAAGGATGTGAAATCTTCTAACATTCTTCTAGCAGATGATTTTGAGCCACAGGTTTCATATGTTTAACTATGCATAATCAACGACACTTCTTGTTATTAGCTCAATCTTAATTTGTTTTTGATATGCACTAATGATGACATTGACGATGATATTTAGGCAAAGCTAATTTTGAAAGATGGCAAGGTTTCTCAATTGCTAGATCCAAGTTTAGACACTGATTATGATAATGATCAGATTGAGAGAATGGTTTTAGCTGCAACACTTAGCATCAGTCGAGCACCCACAGTTTGTCCCCAGATAAACCTTGTAAGTTAACTTTCATATGGAAAATTTATTTAGTGTTTTTAGGTTCTTGCCTTTCTTTTTCACCATTGCTTATTGGTCATGGGACAGGTTTTGAAGCTCCTTCAAGGTGATGAGGAAGCAACAAACTGGGCGAAGGAACAAGTCAGTGCATCAGAGGAACTCGATAGCATTGATGGGGAAGCATCCCCTACTAGTATCCAGTCTCATCTTAATCTTGCATTGCTAGATTTGGATGACGATTCAGTTTCTGCTGGCTGTACCCAGCAAATCATCTCAGTAGAAGATTGTTTACAAGGGAGATGGAGTCGCACATCAAGCTTTGACTAATCACTGTGCTGACCTTTTCCCCCGCTGGTGTGTACATTCCATTTCTGTCAATCCGTTTCTCCAAATTTTTGGATCAATCATTCAAAACTGGGTCTTGGAAGAGAGGTATTCTGGAAGAGAGTTTTGCCGCCCCCTCCTCGTCTCATCAGTTGTGTTGCTGTCCATATGAATTGTATTTGAAGTGGTGCATATTGATCAGCTTGTAATGTCTGTTGTTAATTTTATTCTTCTTTTTCACCAAATATGATGTATAGAACATGGAATTGAACCGGACTAAAGCCTAACTGCTTTATTGTAAATGGGGCTTCCACTGGTGGAGCTTTAATGTGCTTTTCTTTAATGGAAAGTTATTTTTACATCAGATACTTGGTTTAGATTCCTTTTCAATTGCAGTTCTTCATTGAAGCGATGCTTTTGCGATTCCTTTCCTTGTGTTTAAATTCTTTTCCCTTCCCCTTAGCATTCTCAGGGTTGATTCTGCAGGCTGCAGCTCGTTGCTGAAGGCGAACCCACTTTAGGAATGTGGCATAAATGCTCATACGGGCCAAAGGCTGCTAAAAACAAAGAAATCCTAGAGCCAAGAGCACGACTTCAGGTCTCGAGAGAAAAATATGCAATCATGATTCATGACTTTACAAGGGAGTATCGGTCTTTCATAGAACATGGCAATTGGTTTTCTCTAGACTCATGGTGTTTGTGCGGCCAGTCTAAACCATTTGGACGACTAACTTATCCGTGTCTCTTAAAATTGGACAAATGTTCAGTTTCACTTTCCATTAAAATCCACAGGCAACAATTTTGTTTCATTCATTCAATAAGACATTTGATATTATTTTACCCACCACTTTAAACATATTTACGCTGAAAATAATGTCTGCTTCTCTATTTAAATATTAAATTGCCCTTCTCTTTTTGTGGAGCTTCTTCAACATAGTACCTATTGACTTACTTCTCCATTCTCACATTCAAAAGTAGTATGCGAGTGCAGAGCATTTGTACGTATTACAGAAGGCAATGAGGTGGGGGTAGGGGAACCTAGCCTTTTCCCCACCCATTTAAAATTTCGCCACTATTCCCCACTCTATACCCCAATAAATTTAGTGGGGTGAGGATGGAGAATCTCCACATGGAGAATGATTTCTCCATCCCCACTCCATTCTCTATTTACTTATCTTACAATAGGTATAGATAAATGATTGAAGTAAATAAAAAATTAGAAACTTAAATAAAAACATTACCACATTATAAAGTATTTTAATTATTTAAAAAATCTCCAAAAGGTTGAAACAATATTTTAAAATAATATCAAAACTAAAAAATGTTAGAAAAGCGCAGCACCTTGAGAGAGAAAAGAAAACATAATAATATTTTATGGTTAAATAAGAATTATAATGCACAGTTTTCTTTTAGTTATAACCTATTTTTATTAGGTAAAAATAAAAAGAAAATTTATTAACCAACATTGTAATTGATAAAACAAAAATTATTTAACAAAAATTAAAAAATGTTCATATATAATAGGGATTTGGGTGAGGGTGGGGTAGGGAGTACGAAACCAAACCCTACTCTATTAAAAATTTGGGATTTTTTTTGCCTATTTCCAAAAAAAATTTAAAATTTACCATATTTAGGATGGGTCCCATGGGGCTCCAAACCTATTGAGAATTTTGCCATTCCTACATGTAAAAGTTTGTTTGAAAATATAATCTTAGAACATTTCCAAAAGGCTTTATAAATTTTACTTTTCAAATATTTATGTGCTTATCTATGGGACAAATAGAAGAATGAAAAAAATATATTATTCTCCAAAAGACTCTTCAAATAGAAATGATTTAATATTATTTTAATTAAAGAACTATTTTTTTAAAAGAAAAGTCAATAGTAATTAAAGCACATCTCTCTCTTTCTCCAACAAAAAATAATAAAATATAAATTGAAGAGGGAGAAAGTAACTCTCTAAATTTGAAGAGAGAGGATCACTTCTTATTTGAAGAATCTTAATTGGAGAATCTTTAGATCCTTAAATGCTGATGTGACTCTTCAAATAAGTAATAAAATCTTATTTGAAGAGTCTTTTGGTGATACTCTTAATAGTCGCAAACAAGTTGTTTACTAAAAGTCATTGTGGTAAATTCACTTAACTTTTTCTTCATAAAAAAAATTTATAATATCACCTAAATTACATAAGAATTTTTAATATTTATTTGAAATTCAAAATTTTATTATTTTTGCTATGTAGATTGGTTGTCATGTTGACTTCCATTGTCAATTTATAATAATAGTAGAAAATTGTATATTTATTTTTATGTTTATATTATGAAAATTATTAAGCTAATTAGTATTTATTTGTTAAAACACTTATTCTTTAAAATTATGTTTAAATAATCAGTAAGTTTACATGGAAATTGATTGCTTGCATTTATAATGCTAATTTATTTAATTGTTATAATTTATTATTAATTTGTTACAATATCTATTTATGTGTATAGGTTGGAACAGAGAGGCAAATGCCATTTGAGTGCATATATGTTTATGATGTATTTACTTATAGCAATCGGAATAGGGATTCTACAAATTTTGTATTATTTTTAAATAGGTCCTTTATTATTTTTTAATAATAATAATTATTATAATAATTATTATTATCATCATTATTTTATTTATTAATATTATTATCTTAATTATTATTTATTATTATTGTCATTAATTTCATTACTATTATTATTTTTATTATATCACCATCATTAATGTCATTATTATTATTATTATTATTATTATTATCATTATAATTTATTATTTTAATTACTATTAATTATTGTTTTTGTTGTTGATATCATCATCATCATCATCATCATTAATTTCATTAGTATTTTCAATTTTATTATTGTTTCTATTCTTCTTATTATTATTATTATAATAGACATAAGTAATATTAAATACAACAATTAATAAAGGATATTTTAGTAACTTGTAATAATTCATTCTAATTCCAAGATAAAATAAACACATTAATAGGAATACAATTCATTTTAATTCTGATTCTTACAGCTTTAATAATTAACTTATTAATTATTCGCGGTGGATGGGTAATGGCTGGTAAAAAATGAAAAATAAATATACTCTCTTTAAAGATATTGATAATTTTTCCTTAAGGAGATGTCATATTAGCAGAATTACTTGATTATGGTATCATATTTGTAGAATTAAGTCACTTTCATGGCATAAACAGTACAATTTCTTTTGTTAAATATCCTTGGCACACATTGGCAAAGCTAGCACCATTTTTTTGGGGTGGGCAAGTTTTTTTTTTTTAATTTAGTTTACTTCTCAAAAAATTTGTTCTATATAAACAAAATTATTAAAATACACTACATATAAAAAATAAAAAACTAATAGCAAAACCATAAAAGTAGAATGTAAATAGTAAAAAAAAATATCGATGAAGTTGTGTCCTTCGATTCTTCAAAAAAAATAAAAAAACTCATCTGTTATCATATCTAAGTTAATATTGTCTGTAATATCTCTTTCAATGTAAATAACCATACAATTTGGAAGAAACTCATTTTTGATCTTCTTTTGATGTGTTGTTTTAATCAGTTTTATGGTAGGAAATTCTCTCTCTATTGTAGTTGTTGAAACAAGAAAGATTCACACTAAACAAATTAATCTATCAAAGAGGAAGCATTCCTATGCCTTTTTTGCCTCAACTAATCTTGGACACAATTCAAAAAAGGAAATAATATTTTGAAACTCTTGAAGAGAATGCACATCAATCTCAAAGCATTCTAATTTTCTTCTCAAAGCATGTAACTCAATCTTAGTAAAATTTTAAGGATAAAATCTTTGAACAAGATTGTAAATATCTTCAATTTTAAATGACTTAATGCGTCAACAAGATTTAAAGCTGAACTAAAAATAAAGAGTTCCATTATCTGTTCAAAGAATCCTTTATTCAACTCTACCAACGAAAAATCTACACAGCCTTAATGTAACACGTTCGAAATTTTTCTTTATTAATAATTATGGCAATTCTTAGATAGAAAATAAGAAATGTTATATCTTTTAATTGGTTTACTAAAGGAATTTAGAGAAGGATTCTAGGCTTTTCTAATTTACTAAAATTATTTAAAATTTTCTAGTATTTCATTTATTATTTACACAAGACGTGTAATTTCATTATTACTTACACTTGTTATGCATTTATTATTTATATTTTTTTTCATAAAGGCTTGTATTTATCTAACGATGTAATTATGAACATTCATAATTACATTTATTTAAGCTTTTTATTATTTATTGCTGCTTTATTAAAGCTTTGTTATTAAAGTTTGTTTTGTATATATGATTACACTTATTAAAATTGACTGTATATTTATTATTGTTTTATTAAAGTTTCTTTGAAAAAGCTTACTTTAATTTATTATTACACTTATTAAAATTTTCTTTATATTTATTGTTGTTTTATTAAAGTTGTTTTGTTAAAGTTTGCTTTACATGTATATTTACATTTATTATTTGCTTGCTTTCTCTTTGTTAATTCTTGAAAACGTGGACTTGAAAGAGGGACACATAGAATTATCCAACTTCTTTCATTGTTCATCTTTTGTCTCTCTCAACACCGAAATTTAAATTCTAGATCTCTCATACCATTCTTCTGTTAGCCTAAAATGCTACACATAATGTAATTTTGATGATAACAAACATGTGTCTTAAGTAATTGAATAAATATTGTATTTCACATTTTCACTAGTTTTTGAAGGATAATATTTATGCAAGTGAATCAAGTAAAATCAAGCTCAAGACACTCATCGGACAACGGCAAAATCAAGAATGAAGTTTAGAGCTCAACGAAAAAACTATTGCGATAAATTCTTGTAAAGCCCGTATGATTTAATTGGTGCATGATTTAGCATTTGAGAAGCTCAAAAGTTTATTTAAATCATTATTTTTCATAAACCAAAAGGTTTTATATTTAAGATAAAGTTTTTTGTGGATTGGAGTAATTTGAATTAAAATGAAAAAGTTTTACAATCTTTGAATTTAATAAATATTATTTTGAATTTCGGATTTGGACTTATTTGCAAATGTTTGAAACAATTTGGGCTACAAAATTGGACAGAGAAGAAGCAGCTAACCGCCTAAGACTAGCGGCTAGCCGCTTGAGGAAAATCTTATATTTTCAAATTTTAGACTAAAGTGAAAGGTTTTAAAAATTTTGAAAATTATGGGTATTATATTGAATTTTAAAAATGACCTCTTTAAAAAATATTAATATCTTTGGAGCTATATCATAATTTCAGAAAGTATTGGAACGATAAGTATTATTTAAAAATTCTAAAATTGGACCTTTTTGTAAAGTTTTATGGCGTTTTAGGCATTGTATAATTATAAAAAGTTTTGGGACTAATGTGTAATTTTAGTAAACAGTGTTACTGTAGTAAAATTCAAACATAACGATAATATCACTGTTACAAGTAATTAGCCGGATAAATCAAGCGGCTAACCGCTTAGTTGTGAGAATTTATCTATAACGGCTAGTTTTCGGGTTTTAACTATTAAAACTCAACTGCAACTTCATTTTAAAGACCAATGCAAGCATAAATAAGATCATATAACACATATTGAGCTTCCATTTCGTAAATTATCATTTATTGAATCATCATTGAGCTATAATTTGCTTATCCACTCTTAAAGAGAGTTTCATTGTTGTACTTTTCATTTCTTATCAAATTATGAGTGTACAAGTTGAGAAACACTTGGGGTGAAGAGATTGGGGAGATAATCTCTTGATTGTAAAGGTTTATTGACATCTTTAAAGTCAATTGCAAACATTTGAAGTCTTGGGAGGCTTGGATAGTGAAATCTCAAGCCGGGTGAGCTTGGAGGCGTGAATGTAGGCGGGGATAGCCGAACCACGTAAAAATTCTTGTGTTTGTTTTCTCTTCCCTTACTCTTTTAATATTGTGCTTGATTGAATTTATTATTTTTGATTTGATTAAAGTAATAGATTAAATTGTTGTGCGAATTGCTTAGCTTAATTTTTAAAATTCCAATTCACTCCCCTTCTTGGGTTGCATAACTTGCATTTCATCTTCTTGAGTTCTCAATAGAGTTTGAGATCTTAGATAATTTGGAAGCTCCTTGATTTCGTGAGTCTTTATTACTTATGTTTTTATTGTTTTGAATACATACTTAACTTGAAACTCTAGTTGTATGAAACATGTTGTAGAATTCTCTGGACAACATTAATATTTTGTGTTAAATCATGGCCATTGAAAATTATTTTTGAGAATAACCTCATCTTTTTGTAAACTAGATATACAGAGCTTATTGAAAAAATCTTATTTCATAAGATTTGACTTGATTTTCGATTTTATATGGATTTTCGAATATGACATTGTTGCACTGGAAAACTATTGTTTAGCAAAATGAATGAATTCAAAAAATTATTTATACTATAAAATGAAACTCGAAAAATTCTGAATTTTTAAACAGACGTTAATATATTTGTCTAGTATTTCCAGTTTTAATTTCATAATTTATTGATTAATATGCAATTTCATAAAAATCTCAGAACCAATACTGTTTAGTTAAGGCACTATGAGACAATTTTGAGTCTATTAAGAAACAAATAGTTTTGAGAATATTTTTAGTATCGGATCCTCTAGGAAATTTTATAGGAGATGCCTATGGATGCCCAGAATAGATTCGTATTATATTGTATGTTTTGATTATGAGATTAAGAGTTAAAATTTAGAGAATTAAACTTGCATCAGTATGAATTAGAAGATTAGGTTCTCAGAATAAGTTGTTAATAATTATTTCCTGTATTTGTTTAAGGTGTTTGAGATATTTAAGGTTGTTAGAAGCTTAGAGGTGTGTTTCAATTATTACCTTATCGAGGTAAATAACTCTATTCTTAGTGTATTGGATATATATAATAATTTTGATATTTTAATATTATTACAAGTACATATTTTTCGTAGTCCTTTGTAACCAAATTAGTTTATGTAATGTTTTCAAATCTGAAAATTATATTATTTTTGTGGTTTTAACAAATATTATAAATGCCTTTAAATGTGTAATTTATTTTGCTGAATAATTATATTTTTGAAATTGTCTATAAAATGTTCGAATGGAAATTGTCCTGCAAGCCTAAATCTTTGTTACAATCTTTTACAAATCCAATATGAATATTTTATTCACTTATTTGATTAAGATTATCTATGAAAAATTATGCGGAGGCCACCCCTTGAGACTATATGGAAGCCACCTCTCGAGGGCTAAAGTGCCACGAAGTGCTGCATACAGTGCAAAGTGCCATGTGTAGTTTGCTACAAATGAAAAATGAATTTAAATGTTTTGGTTCATTGTCCATAATTATTCTGATTGTATTATACGATATAGAGAGATATATATGTTCTGTACCAGTATTAGGCTTTTGTTCTGAGTGTGCACATGATATTTTAATTCTGATTCTGTTTTGGTCGGGTCACTGGGAGTGTGGGCAATACCATATGACATGAGCTAATCGTATATTCCTGTATTTATATATATTATATGATGAGTTTTTGTGATTATAATGTTTTTTGATAGTTTGAATCATTTATGAACTTGTCCCCTCCTATTATAATTTGTCATTTTGTAAAATTTATGTTTTTAATATACATATCGATAAAAAAAAGGCTTGCAATACTTTTGGCATTAGATAACCCTAGTGTGTTAAGAATGGTTTTACTTACCGAGTTGATGGCTCACCTTTCGTCATTATTTTTTGAAGATTGAGTGATTTGTTCAGAAGTGTAGTTACCTTTGGAGCTAGAGATTTATTTACTTTTGCTAAGTTGAGTAAAAGAAAGATGAATTTCTTCAACCTTTAAGCCTATTGGTCTTTTGAACTTGTAATTTGAGAGTTTTGAGACGTTTGTTACTTTTATGACTTGGGAGAAAATGTCAAGCATTTGACTTGTGAAATTATTGATCTGTTTAATAAAATTTGAGGTATTTTAATTCATGATTTTGTGTAAAGATTTGTGTTTTGTAAGTACCTCCTATTATCATGTGCTCCACATGTTTTAAATTTAAGGTGTTACAATTATGGTGTTAGAGCCTAGCATTTTAGGATTCTGTAGACTTTGTTTAAGGTTAGTTTGGTCTAACCACAATCAATTGGATAAATGTTATTGATTACTTAGATATTTTTGGTACGAATAGACCTTTAATATAGGGAATAATTTTCTACAAATAGAAATTCAATTTAGGTCCTTTTGATTTTATTTTCTTTTTTTGGTGACTTGTGGCTTCGTTATAATTGCTTCATAGATAATTTCTAGTGTTATCATGGCATGAATTATTTGTTTGCTCTTGTTGACAATCTTAAAATTTTGTCATTAATCTTCTTTACTTATTTAGAACTTTGCTCATTAGTATGACCTTTATAATGACATACTTTTTTGTTTAAGTTACTTATTTTCTAGTATTATACTTTGTGAATTAGTTGAAGATGTCATGTAGGGGAGGTGTTAAGAATGCCTTTAGCTTGTAAAATGCTTCAGGTATCACTGATGACAGTAATTCAACCTTGCGTGAGATCGCTAATGAAGGTAATCCTAAATGATTAGGTTGATGAAACAATAAAGAAAGCTGATTCAAGATATAGCTAGAGGCAGAGCTGGGACACAAGAGAATGTGCTAGCTGTGAGGCAATGTTGTGAAAGAGACTAAGGAGCTATGGTGAACTTAGAGTGATTTAAGAAATTAGGACTGCCTACCTTTTAGGGAACTACTGATCCTGTGGTCGTAGAGGCATGACTAAAACAAATAGAGAAGATATTTGTGGCCATGGGTTGCAACAATGATCATAAGGTGATTTTGGCCTCATTTGTCCTTTAGGGTGAGGCAGACCACTGATTAGATGTTAAAGCCCGTCTTTTGAGTGGTGGGTTAAGAGATGCGCCTATCATTTGAGAGTTGTTTTTGGAGGCTTTTCAGGAGAAGTGTTTTCCTAAAAGGGTTCAACATCAAATGAAGGCCAACTTTATGAAATTAACTCAAGGAATGAAGTCCGTCACTGAGTATAAGGAATAATTTATGGCCCTATCTTGTTTTGCTCATACTTTGGTTGCTAATGAGGGTAGCAAATGTAGGAAGTTCCTAGAGGGATTACGTACAAACATCAAGGGGTAGTTGACTATCCTTAAGCTTAATAATTATGTTGGTTTGGTGGATCGAGCCATTCTTGCTGAGAAGGATATTCTTAAAGCTCAAGCCACAAGAGACAAAAGGAACAAAAGGAATCGACAAAGTAGACAACGAGGTGGAGATTCCTATAGTAAAAGCAACTAGTCTTAGAAGCATGTTGGCGAAGGAAACAAAGAGGGTAACAAGGGTGTTCATGATACTACTACTTAAAAGAATTTTTCTACTTCTCTACATTGTGGGAGGAGGCACCCCGGTGATTATTATTGGAAAATTAGAGCTTGTTTTGCTCGTGGAGAAACTTGATACAAACTTAAGAACTGCCCAGAGAGACGTAGTGAAACTAAGAAAGCTCAAACTAAGGAAGGGCAGAGGAAGAATCCGAAAGTGCAAGGTCGTGTCTTTTCTTTAATTGAGAAAGATGCTGAAGTGTCTAATGATATAGTATCAAGCACATTGTCTTTACTCTTCAAAGAAACTAAAGTTCTTTTTTACCCTAATGCTACACATTCATTTGTATCTTGTGCTCTCGCTCGTTATGCTGATGTGCCTACCCAATCATTAGATCTTCATTTGTCAATTAGTACTCTTATGGGTGATTTCTTGTTAGTAGTTCGTGTTTACAACTCTTGTAGGATCAGCTTATGTAATAGGAAATTTCTAGTAGATTTCCTACCTCTGGAAATGTATGATTTTGATTTGATTTGGAGATGGATTGCTTAAGACCTTCTTATGCTTTAGTTGATTGTTTTGCTAAGAGATTTTTTTTTGGTTACTGGAAGAGGAAGAATTTCATTTCCATGGTAATCGAAAGAGTCATGAAGGCTTAATTTCTATGGCTAAGCCAGAGAAAATGCTAAATAAGGGTATGAAGGGTTTGTAGCTTATATATTTACTGATCTTTCTAGTAAGGTATGCCTTAAAGACATGCCTATTGTACATGAGTTTGCTGATGTATTTCTTGAAGATCTTTTTAGTTTACCTCCTGATCAGGAGGTTGAGTTCGCCATAGAGTTAATCATTGGTACTGCACCTATTTCGAAGGCACCATATCAGATAGCACCTATGGAATTGAAATAACTAAAGGTGCAGTTGCAAGAGTTGTTGGACAAAGGCTTTATTCATCCTAGTGTTTCGTATTGGGGAGCCCCTGTATTGTTTGCAAAGAAGAAAGATGGTTTAATGAGGTTGTGCATTGATTACCAACAGTTGAATTTAGTTACTGTCAAGAATAAGTATCATTTTCTTCAAACTGATGACCTCTTTAATCAACTTCGAGGTGCAGCAATATTCTCTAAGATCGATTTACGATCTGGATACCATTAATTAAAAATCAAAAGTGAGGATGTAGCGAATATAGCATTTCGAACCTGTTATGGGCATTACAAGTTTCTAATTATGCGTTCTGGGTTAACTAATGCCCCTGTAGCGTTCATAGATTTGATGAATATGATTTTCCAACCTTATCTTGACCAGTTTGTCATTATCTTTATTGTTGACATATTGGTTTTCTTTAAAAGTATAGAAGAGTATGAGATACACTTAAGGATTATATTAGAGACATTACGGGGGAAGGAGTTGAATGTAAAATTTAAAAAGTGTGAGTTTTGGCTTGATCATGTGGCATTTTTTTGGGCATATAGTGATGAAAGATGACATTTTAGTGGATCTTGCCAAAGTGAAAGAAATTATAAATTAGGAGAGACCTTCTAATTTCACTGAAATGAGGAGTTTCTTGGGATTAGTTGGATACTATATATGCTTTATAAAGGTATTTTCTAGCATTGTAGCACCATTGATCAATTTGACAAAGAAGAATGTAAAGTTTACTTGGAATGAGGCTTTTGAAAATAACTTTCAAGAACTTCAAGGTCGTTTGGTGTTTGACTTTATCTTGACAGTTTCTTCTGATGGTGAAGGCTTTGTCATTTATAATGATGCTTTTGGAAAATGATTAGGTTCTATTTTAATACAGAATGATAAAGTTGTGGTGTACCTTTCCAGGCGGTTAAAGAGTCATGAACAAAACTATCCGACTCATGATTTAGAGCTGGCAGCTGTAGTGTTTGCTCTAAAGATCTGGAAGCATTGTCTGTATGGGAAAAATTATGCGATCTTCACCGACCACAAGAGTTTGAAATAGTTACTTACTTACTTACTTAGAAGGAGTTGAACTTGAGGCAGAGGAGATAGCTAGAGTTGGTGAAAGATTTTGATTGCTCTATTAATTACCATCCTCGTAAGGCCAATGTTGTAGCCGATGTATTGAGTAGGAAATCATCAGGGTGTATAGTAGATCGTATCATTGCACAAACTTATTTAGTAGAAGACCTAAGAAGATATGGGATTGAGGTAATGATTCATGGGTAAGTAGACTTGTTAGCTCACTTAACAATCCAGTTTACTTTGATTGACAGAACTAAAACAACCCAAAAAGTCGACTCAGAGTTAAGTAAAATTCGTAAAGAGGTGAACAAATGATGCGAGCTTGAATTCAAACTTGCTAATAAGGATATGTTATGGTTAGGTCAAAGGCTTTGTGTACTAGCAAATGAAGAGTTGAAGGTAGAAATCTTAAGAGAAGCTCATGAATCATCTTATAGTATGCATCCTGGTAGTACTATCGTGATCTAAAAGGTAGTTTTTGGTGGGGAAATATGAAAAGTGATATTACTGCTTTTATGTCACGATGTTTGGTGTGGCAACAAGTAAAGATTGGACATTAAAGACCAGTAGGAACTTTATAAACACTTCCTATTCTGCAATGGAAATGGGAACATATTTCCATGGATTTCGTGTCTGGATTGCCCTATTCTAAGAAAGGTTATGATTCCATTTGAGTAATATTTGATCGTTTGACAAAATCAGCTCATTTCTTCGCAAGAAGGAGTACGGACAATGTGGGAAAACTAGCTAAGCTATTCATGAAAGAAATAACAAAGCTTCATGGTGTACTTGTGTCAATTATGTCCGATAGAGATCCGCAGTTCACTTCAAGATTTTGGGCTAGTTTGCATAAAGAATTGGGGATGAAATTGAGATTTAGCATTGCTTGCCATCCACAAACAGATGGACAATCCAAAAGGACCACTCAAATCCCTTAAGGATATGCTTCGAGCTTGTGTATTGGATTTGAGTGGTGGTTAGGGGGAACACCTAATGTTAATCGAGTTTGCTTATAATAATAGCTTCCACTCAAGTGTCGGTATAATATCATTTGAAGGATTATATAGAAGAAATTAAGGTCTCAAGTATTTTGGGATAAGGTTGGTGAGAGAAAAATTTTGGTTCCAAAATTAGTACAAATTATTGTTGATAAAATTAAGCTGATTAGAGAACGTCTTTAAATAGCTCAAAGTCGACAAAAGAGTTATGCAAATCGTCATAGATGTGACCTAGAATTTAAAGAATGAGACTTTGTTTTCTTAAAAGTATCATTGTGGAAAGGGGTGTTCCGATTTAGGAAGAAATGACAGCTTGGCCCTAGGTTCATCAGATCATTTGAGATTTTAGAAAGAATTAAACCGTATAGCTTTACCACCTAGTCTATCCAGACTTCGCAATGTGTTCCACGTGTCAATATTGAGGAAGTATATAGCAAACCCTTCACATGTGTTAGATTATCAACCAATTCAGATACCATAAGACATGTCATATGAGGAGGAGCCTATTGAGATTGTTGATAGAAAAGAATAAATTTTTTAGGACTAGAATTACCCCTTTGGTCAAGGTGCGATGGAGGAACCATTCAATTCGGGAAGCAACTTGGGAACGAGAAGCATGAGAATTATCATCAACTCTTCCATGTGTAAGGTACTTGCTCATTTCGAGGACGACGCGTTCGAAAATTTTCTTTATTAATAATTATAGTAATTCTTAGATAGATAATAAGAAATGTTCTTTCTTTTGATTGGTTTACTAAAGAATGTTAGAGAATGATTCTAGACTTTTCTAATTTATTAGAATTACTTAGAATTTTCTAGTATTACATTTATTAATTATACAAGACATGCGCACTCACACTATTACTTACATTTGTTATGCATTTATTATTTATATTTTTTCATAAAGGCTTGTATTAAAGTTTACTTTAATTTATATATGATTACACATATTAAAATTTACTTTATATTTATTATTGTTTTATTAAAGTTTTTTTGATAAAATTTACTTTAATTTATTATTACACTCATTAAAGTTTGTTTTATATTTATTACTGTTTTATTAAAGTTGATTTTTTAAAGTTTGTTTTACTTGTATATTTGCATTTATTATTTGCTTGCTTTGCTTTTGTTAATTCTTGAAAATGTGGACTTGAAAGAGAGAAACATATAATTATTCAACTTCTTGAGTTCTTTCATTGTTCATTTTCTTTCTCACTTAACACCAAAATCTAAATTCTATATCTCTCATAGCAATCCTCTCTATTTCTTCAATAGAGTTAGAGATTTTAGCTCATTTGGAAGCTTTTTGATTTGGTGAGTCTTTATTACTTATGTTTTTATTGTTTTGAATACATGCTTAACTTCAATCTCTAGTTGTATAAAATATGTTATAGAATTCTCTGGACAACATGAATATTTTGTATTAAATCATGGCCATTGAAAAGATTTTTGAGAATAGGGCTTGTAAAATAAATTTTGTTTCATAAGATTTAACTTTATGTTCAATTTTATATAGATTTTTGAATTTGACACTGTTGCACTAGAAAACTACTGTTCCAGCAGAATAATTGAATTCACAAAATTATTTGTACTGTAAAATGAAACTAAAAAATTTATGAATTTTTAAACAAAAGTTAATATATCTGTCTAGTATTTCCAATTTTAATTTCATAATTTGATTATCAAAATATAATTTTATAAAAATCTCGGAATCAATACTGTGAGATAGTTTTGAATCTATCAAAACACAAATAGTTTTGAAAATGTTTTTGGTATCGAATCCTCTTAAAAATTTTAGAGATACCTGTGGATGTCTAGAATATATATCGTTTTGATTATTAGATTAAGAGTTAAAATTTAGAGAATCAGACTTGCATCGGTATGAATTAGAAAATCATGTTCTTAGAATAATTTGCTAATAATTATGTCCTGTATCTGTTTAAGGTGTTGGAGATATTTAAGGTTGTTAGAAGCTTAGAGATGTGTTTTAATTATTACCTTATAGGTAAGTAACTCTATCCCTAGTGTATTGGATATGTATAATAATTTTGATATTTTGATATTATAAGTATATATTTTTCTTAGTTCTTTGTAACCAAACTAGTTTATGTAATGTTTTCAAATCTGAAAATTATATTATTTTTATGTTTTTAACAAATATTATAAATACTTTTAAATGTGTAATTTATTTTTCTAAATAATTATATTTTTAAAATTATCTATAAAATGTTGGAATGGAAATTGTTCTACAAGCCTAAATCTTTGTTATGATCTTTTATGAATCTAATATAAATGTTTTATTCATGTATTTGATTAAGATTATCTATGAAAAATTATGTGGGGCCCACCCCTTGAGATTATATAGGGGCCACCTCTCGAGTGCTAAAGTGCCACGAAATGCCATGTACAGTGCAAAATACCACGTTTAATTTGCTACAAATGAAAAATGAATTTAAATATTTTGGCTCATTGTCCGTAGTCATTCTGATTGTATTATACGATATAGATATATATATGTTTTGTACCAATAGTGGCTTTCTATTATGAGTGTGCACATGATTCTGATTCTATTTGGCCAGTCACTGGAAGTGTGGGTGACTTTATGTGACATGAGCTAATCTTTTATTCCTGTATTTATATATATCATACGATTTGTTTTGTGATTAATGATGTTTTTTGATAGTTTGAATCAATTATGAATTTGTCCCTCCTGTTATAATTTTTCATTTTGTAAAATTTATGTTTTTAATATACAAATCGATAAAAAAAAGGCTTGCAATACTTTTGGCATCAGATACCCCTAATGTGTTAGGAATGGTTTTACTTATCGAGTTGACGGCTCGCCTCTCGTTATTACTTTTTGCAGATTGAGTGATTTGTTCAGAAGTGTGGTTATCTTTGGAGCTAGAATCAAGCAACCTGCTGATAGGACGGAAATGAGAGCTCCACCGAGTAGCCCCAAGTCATTGCAAATTATGAATTTGATTGGCCTCTATACTAATTTGAACTTCTGCTAAAGTTGTTGAATCTACGATTTCAGCTTCTCAAATAGATTTAAACTAAAAAGATGTTTAGCAGAGAAAGTCAGAACATTTGCAATTGAACCCCATGCTAAAAAGAAAAGCCATACATCTGGCACATTATTAGATGTTGCAACTAATGCAAGCTGTAGTTGATATGTAAAACAAATGTACGTAATATGCATATGGACAATCTTTCAAAAATAATGCTTGCAATCCATTCCATGCACTCTGTATGCTACTGGCACCATTATACTCTTGCCCTCAAATGACTTCAACTAAAAGGTTATATCGTGCAATGACATTACATATTTTTTTTTCTCAATGTTACTGTTGAAGTTTCCATGAGAATGACAACTTTAAAAAATATTTTTAAATATAAACCCATCACAATCAACATACCTTAACATGAAAGCCATTTGCTCTTTATCAGATTCATCAAGTGCTTCATCTACAGAAAACAAAACTTACCATCTCTAAGTCCCTTGTGTATCTTGTCTCGCACTTTGTTGCAAGAATGTATGGAAGCTTTTCTTGAATGTCATATGATGTATACTTAACATATGATGGAGCATTTCTAAGATAACTTCAGCAATTTCTTTACTTCACTCTGCCAAATGCTTTATCAGGTTTATACAATTTCCTCAATTTTTCAAACTAATTGATTTAGTATTGACCTCTAAATGCATAAGCTTGGTTTAGTAACCATCTGATAGCAATAATTGAGGTCTTCAATTGGAGCCTATTTTCTAAAACTTGTTGTGAAGATAGGGCATTCATTAATCTATCAATGTATTGAATTGGATTCCTCAAGCAGCCTTAACATTGCATATTCTTATTATGATGAGAAAGTGGACCCCCTTCACGCTATAAAAAAATAACATTTTCTTTTTCATTGTTAACTCTCTTCCAACTTGAAAACCTTCAATAATGAATTTTGGATTGTTCGATGGAATTTCATCAAGAATGAAGCACAGAAAACAAAAGGCACTATCTTTTACCTGAGAGTACTCAAGACATGAAACTTTTTAAGCTAATGATACTGAAATTTACAATCTTGTTTGCCATCATTAGTTAGTGGATAATCTCGTAGTTTAGGCTAACATGGTTCCATTTTGATTTACTCCCTTCGAATATCATCACATTGATTCACTGTATATGTCCTTATTTTACGTAATCTAGAATCACGTTCCAGATAAGTATTTATAATTTCTTTAACTTCAACCCTTTGAGACTTGGAAGTACGCTGTTGACAGGGATCTGGCGCATTAATTTGGTATGGAGACAAAGACTTGGTGGATGATTGATTGTTGCCTACTTGTCTTTAAAAAAGAAAGTCTTGTCTTGAAAAAAGAAAGTAAAGTTTTCTTAGCCTGTTTAATATTGAATCTGAAAGAATAATACATTAGAGAATTATTAATTATTTTATCAAAAATTTGACAAAAGTAGAAGTTAATAAATAATTTAGGAATAGTAAGCATTCACAATTATTTTATTATTCTATTCATTTACTCATTCAGAAGAGTCATTCTTTATTAATTATTACTATACCAATCGTTTTATAATTTTAAGAAGATGAATCAGCAGATTCAACTTTGTATGCCATCATTATCATTTATCATATTTTATTAATCTATTATCTATTCTATACAATAAAGTTCAAAATACATATTTTATAATTTCTTCAACTTCAACCTTTGAGACTTGGAAGTATGTTGTTGATGGGAATCTGGCACATTAATTTGGGATGGAGATAAAGACTTGGTGGATGATTGATTGTCACCTACTTGTCTTAAAAAAAAAAAAAGTCTTCTCTTAAAAAAAAGAAAGTAAAGTTTTCTTTAGCTTGCTTAACATTGAATCTGAAAAAATAATACATTAGAAAATTATTAATTATTTTATCAAAAATTTGACAAAAATAAAAGCTAATAAATAATTTAAGAATAGTAAGCATTCACAATTATTTTATTATTCTATTCATTCACTCGTTTAGAAGAGTCATTCTTTATTAATTATTACTATACCAATCGTTTTATAATTTTAAGAAGATGAATCAGCACCTTTGTATGCCATCATTATCATTTATCACATTTTATTAATCTATTGTCTATTCTATACAATAAAGTTCAAAATACAAAATGACTGGCGAAGTACCATCATATCAGGCGCTGTATCGAGAGACTCAGCATTAGGATTTCAAGTGCGGTGAGAGACTGAGCATGCGGGTGCAGCAGCGGCTGAGTGTCTCTCATGAGGTAACAACTTGATGACTTGAACAGTTCAGTTTTGGGGAATTTAAATTTTAGACAATTTGATCGATTAGTTAGGGACCTGGGTGAGTTTAGCGATCGGAGAAAATAGATGTTGACAGTAACTATTGGTTATATTTTTATTTTTTACCATATGTTTTTGAGAAAGAGTAAATTTATAATTAATTTTTTGAATTGTTCTGATTTCTAATCTATCTGGACGCAGATGTCGTTATAAGGTTATTTAATATAATTGTTTATTATGCATAGTTGAATTTAAAGGCTGATGCTGTTCTGTGGAAGATAAAATCAGCAAAAAAATCTTTCATTTTCATATACCATATTTTTTTATATCAGGTATGGCACTGGTTCTCATTTAAGTCTTCCGAATATAAATTATTAGTAGTTGAAACGTGAACATCAAAATGTAGAATACGATACCTGAATGGCCTTTTATAGGATAAATTTAGGACTGAGTCTTTGATTTGATCATGCCATCTCTCCCTCTGCTGTCTGCCATGACTACATTGATCAGTGGCTTGTGCGGTTTACTTTTCTTAACCATTTTCTTTCTTGTTTTTCCTCCCCCTGGTACTGCAATTCACTTCAAGTTTTCCCGTTTTGATCCAGACAAAAAACATAGTCTACGAAGGAGATGCTGCACCTTCTTCCGGAGCCATTGAATTAAATTTACCCACTTATTTAAGCCGTGTTGGTTGGGCTACATATGCTGAGAAGTTGCCCCTCTGGGACTCTGAAACAAGAAAACTTTCTGACTTCAACACCCAATTTTCCTTCATAGTTGACACACTAAATCGTAGCACTTATGGGCATGGGATTGCATTTTTCCTTGCTCCAGTGGGTTTCCAAATCCCTTGCAACTCACCTGGTGGCTTCTTGGGGCTATTTAACACCACACCTGCTATGTTATCATCATCCCCGATTGTTCTAGTTGAATTTGACTCTTTTTCAAACCCTGAATGGGATCCTAGTAATGTTCAGGACCATGTGGGGATCAACAATTGCTCCATTTCTTCATCTGTTTACACTCGCTGGAATGCCAGCTTTCACAGTGGAGATACTGCTCATGTAAAGATTAACTATAATTCTACTACTAAAAATCTGACTGTGTCTTGGAGTTATGGAGAGAATTCCAAGTACTCTCAGGAAAATACTAGTTTGTTTTATACAATTGATCTTATGAAGGTTTTACCTCAGTGGGTCAAAATTGGGTTTTCAGCTTCAATGGGCCAATTCACAGAGCGTCACGCTCTTAAATCATGGGAATTCAATTCAACTTTGGATGTCAAGGAAACAAATGGAAGAGAGACCATCAAAATAAAAGTTGTTGTGGGTGTTTTAATGGGAATTTTAATGCTGTGGAAATGGAAGCAAAGTAAAGAGAAAGAGACAGAGACAGAGACCTTTACTTGGGTAAATGATGACCTTTCAAGAGATGCAGGACCAAGAAGATTTTCATACAAGGATCTTGCCTCGGCAACCAACAACTTTTCAGATGAGAGAAAGTTGGGTCAAGGAGGCTTTGGTGCAGTTTATAGGGGCATCTTGATTGACTTAGACATGGCTGTTGCTGTTAAAAGAATTTCAAGGGGATCAAAACAAGGTAAAAAAGAGTATATAACCGAGGTGAAGACATGTAGCCAGTTGAGACATCGAAATCTTTTGCAACTTATAGGTTGGTGCCACGATCGAGGTGAATTCCTGCTTGTGTATGAGTTCATGCCAAAAGGTAGCCTTGATTTTCATCTCTTCAGCAAGAAGAGCACCAGTACTCCTCTTACTTGGACTACAAGGTACAAAATATCTCTTGGCTTGGCCTCTGCTCTGCTTTATCTTCACGAAGAGTGGAAAACATGTGTGGTGCATAGAGATATCAAATCTAGTAATATAATGTTGGATACTGATTTTAATGTAAAGTTAGGTGACTTTGGGTTGGCGCGGTTGATGGACCATGAACTAGGTCCTCGGACAACTGGGCTGGCTGGGACTTTAGGTTATATGGCTCCTGAGTACATCAGCACTGGCAGGGCTTGTAAAGAGTCTGATGTATTCAGCTTCGGAGAGTTGCTTTAGAAATCGCTACGGGAAGAAAATCGACAGACTATATGAAAGAGAATCCTGAAATAGGATTGGTAGAATGGGTGTGGGATCTTTATGGAAAAGGGGTGCTTATTTCCGGAGCCGATGAGAGATTGGATGTGAACTTTGATGAGCAACAAATGGAGTGCTTGATGATCGTTGGACTCTGGTGTGCTCACCCTGATCGTAATTGCAGACCCTCCATAAGGCAAGCTATTCAAGTTCTCAATTTTGAGACAAAGACGCCAAATCTTTCTTCGAAAATGCCAGTGGCTATATTTCAAGTGCCTGCCTCGTCAGCTCCTTGTTGCAGTGAGCCCTTCATAACTAATTCAAGCATTGAAATTGGGCGCTGAAGTTTTTATTCATGTGCTTTTTTTTCCCCATCAGATGATGTCAACAAGAAATTAATGTCCGTTTCACTATATTTCGTAAAAGTTTTTTTTATTTTTCTCATTTTTCATTTCACATTATATATACAAATTTATTGATAGATACGTTGGAAATTTTGTTGAGACTTAAAGCGCACCCAATGTTTTGTTGATACCCGCCTTTATCACAGTTAAGAGTTTAATCCCAAAACTATGCTCTCAAATAAGTAAATTTATGACCTTATCATATGATGATTTTTCCACCAGCGCACGTTTGCCTTCTACGGCACTCCGTTCGTGAAGGCATTCTCGCCTTTGAGCATCTTGTAATTTTGCTGTTGACCGATGTCAAAGGGTCATCCTATGCTGCACTATATGTAATATACAGTAACTTTGAGCCCTCGCTCAAACTTAAAAAGTTGCTGCGGTTGAAACAATTGAGTTGTCATGACAGTTCAGGAGCTTGCTACTATGTGTTACATTATATGTAACATAATCTAACTCCACTGTTGAACTGCCAGCGATGGCATTGATCGTGTCACCATCGAACTTGCTTACTTTTTTTTAAAAAAATATAATTAAATTAAACAATTACTTACATAATTAATTTTAAGCAATATTCATTTATCACGATTAATTTGGAACATATGTACAGTAAAGTTTAGTAATTTCAAATTCATAACTAAACAGTAAACGTTTCATAAGATCTCAAAATTATTTGAAGAAAATACGTTTTATAATTCACAACCAAAAACAAAAAAACTCTTGAATCAGCAGTAAAAAAAGGATTAAAGATCGAAACCCTTATTTGAATAGCAGGCCCCAAGACTGACCCATATAATTACTCTTTTGTTCTTGCACACGTAGCTACTACATAAATTAATGGCCCTATGTGAAGCCTTCAACTAAGGAAAGTATGAAACAGAAACAAGAAATTAAAAAAAAAAAAGACAATAGTTTAATATTAATTAAGGCTCTTTTGTTTTATCCACCTTCTAAGAAATAGTTAGAATTCTCATCTGTCTCAGTTTGAAAATCCAGGATTTGAATTATTTCTAGGAAAATCTTTTGTAAATTCACATTCTTAACATATAAATATTTGAGCCAAATCTTAGACAAATTTAGAATATATATATTTTTATTTGACCAGCTTAATATTTATTAATATAATTGTTGAAAATGTGTGTTTTGATTTGATCAGCTTCATATTTATTAATCTATTTGTTGAAAATGTGTTTTATTAATCAATCGCATCTAGTCTTTTGGCATACTTAAAAATCTTTAGTGATATGTTCTATATGGATAAAATATTTCAACTTTTTCTTTTTCATACTATTTTCTAACTTTACTATTAGTCATTTCGTAATCCCTTACTCTGTCAGTCTCGTTTAAGTTATTTTCTAATTATTCTTGTTTATATATAATTGTTAGAATATAAAAATAAACAACGAATGCGTAAGCTACGTATATCTAAGAACTTCAAAAGAATAAGAATTTAGATGATTGCTTCCCTGCCTAATGTTGCAGACCGCCCAAGTTACTAGCCGAATTGCCCACCATTTCGGGCTAGAGAGCCCAAGACAAGACTAAGAGTGTTAGCTTGGCCCAATTCCGGAAGCTTCTAGGCAACTCTAGCACATGTGAGCTTGTAAATAATCTAGAATACTCCATAATTTTCTAGCAAATGCATAGTTAGTAGAATTCTCTAGAATCTCTAGAGCTTGGCAAGCCTCCTCTATAAATAGGGCATGGCATTTAGCATTTGAGCAACAAGCATTGAGCAAGCAACTCAAACACTCTTGTAATCTCTCTTGTTAGCAATACAAGTTTTCTTATTCGGCTTTATTGCTCTATTCTCTCTAGCTCTTTCAAAACATTTAGGCTTAGCTAGTTGAGAAGCTCAAAGGCTTAATTAGCAACATTCAGCAAAGGTTGTCTAAGTGCCGCACGGGTTCGTTGCGCAAAACACTCATCCCGTGACAAGTGGTATCAGAGCAAAGGTTTGCACGCACGCAAATTAGCTCACGAGCAATGGCCAACCCTTCAGCACAAGAGGGCGTTGTTGGTGTGGATGTTACATCGGAACCAAGTCGCGGCTGTGATGGAGATCGCACCCAAGGAAAGACTCGTGGCAAGTCCAAGGCCCCATCCGTTGATGCGTTAGAGCCTCATGTAGCGACTCTCGAAATTGCATTGTCTACCGCTCAAGACAACCTCGAGGGACTAGAGGAAAGAGTGGACGGTCTCGAGGGGGAGTACGTCGAGTTCACGGTGGCAACAAAGGCCCTCATCCAAGATCAAGCGAACACACTTCGAGGTGATTTCGATCTTTTCATGATGAGTTGCTAAAACTTCGTAATTTTGTTCAAGATGAACTACGCGTTGTCCTTGCGGAAGTAAAGGAAGTCCGCTCGGATTGGGCATGGCACAAGCGCACACTCTCTGCTAGTTCAGCTTCCACATTTACGAGTGATGCGCATTGACGTGCCGAAGCCCGACACTTATGACGGCACACACAATGCCACTGTCGTAGACAATTTCCTCTTTAGGCTAGACCAATACTTCAATGCCATGGATGTGTGAGATGAGGCGTCGAAGGTGGGTACAACACCCACCTATCTTCGAGGCGTTGCACAACTATGGTGGCGTCAGAAATATAGCGAGATGGGCAAAGGCATTTGCACCATCGACACTTAGGCCGACTTCAAGCAAGAACTCCGAAAACAATTTGCCTCAAGCAATGCGGAAAAGGAAACGCGAGCGCGCCTATGTCGCCTCAAGCAATCGGGTAGCATTAATGACTACATCAACGAGTTCACTACCCTTATGCTCGAGATAAGCGACATGTCTGACAAGAATTCCCTCTTCTATTTCCAAGATGGCCTTAAGGATTGGGTCAAGATCGAACTTAATAAGCGCGGCGTTCAAACACTTGATGATGCCATCGCCATTGCGGAGTCACTCACGGAATACTCCACCCAATCCAAAGACAAGAAGTCTAGCTAAGGCAAAGGTGGGGGAGAGAGTCGCAAGGATTGGGGAGTAGAAAAAGCCCCCTAGCAACAAAGACGGGTAAGGTAAATTGAAGGGTAAGAAGGAGGCACCGAAGCCGCGAAGCCCATGCTTTATATGCAATGGCCCTTATTGGGTGTGTGACTGTCCGGAAAAGAGGTCACTCAACGCTCTTGCAGCCCAACTCAAGAGCAACCCCACTATGTCCACGGAAGAACCCCAACTTAGCATGGGTTCCCACCAACGTCTTGGCACACTCAACCGCCAACAGCCCGCACTTACGAAGAAAGGGCTTATGTATGTGAGCGCGAAGATAAACGGCCAGTCCGTGCGCGCGATGCTGGACACGGGAGCAACACACAACTTTGTGTCCATAGATAAGGCCAAGCATCTAGGCCTCAAGGCCACCAAGGAAGGAGGCATAATGAAGGCAGTGAACTCACCCGCCAAGCTAATTGCGGGTATTGCACAAGGTGTGCATATGACCCTCGGGACGTGGAGTGGAAAGCTTGATTTCTCCATCATGTCCATGGATGACTTCAAGATAGTCCTCAACATGGAATTCTTCGACCAAGTCCATGCCTTCCCGTTGCCCACTACAAACTCCCTAAGAATCCTCGACGAGAGCAAGGCATGCATGGTGCCCACGGAGAGAGGCAAGTCCAAGGAAAAGACACTCTTGGCCATGCAATTCAAAAAGGCTTTCAAGAAGGACCCAAGTTTCTTGATCTCCATCCGGGAACTAAATGAGGAAGGAGATTGTGGAAACAAGCCAAGCTAAGTCCCTCCGCACATACAAAGCGTCCTAAATGAGTTCAAGGACGTAATGCCTCTGGAACTTTCAAAAAAGCTCCCACCTCGACAAGAGGTAGATCATGCGATTGAGCTGGGGTAAGGCGCGAAGCCACCAGCCTTGGCGCCCTACTGCATAGCGCCACCCGAACTTGAGGAGTTGCGGAGACAACTCAAAGACTTGCTGGACGCAGGCTATGTTCGCCCCTCAAAGGCCCCATTCGGTGCACTGGTCCTCTTCCAAAAGAAAAAAGATGGATCGTTGCGGATGTGCATCGATTATAGAGCGCTCAACAAGATCACCATCAAGAACAAGTATCCGATACTGTTGATCGCGGACTTGTTCGACCAACTTGGTAAGGTGCGGTACTTCACCAAACTCGACTTGCGCTCCGGGTACTACCAAATGCGCATAGCCAAGGGAGACGAACCGAAGACAGCATGCACAACAAGGTACGGGTCTTTCGAATTCCTTGTTATGCCTTTTGGTCTCACCAATGCACCGGCCATATTTTGCACACTTATGAACAAGGTGCTCCAACCATTTCTCGACCGCTTTGTGGTCTTGTACTTGGAAAAAAATCGTGGTGTATAGCACCACGCTCGAGAAGCATGCCCAACATTTGCAACAAGTCCTCTAAGTACTTCAAGACAACGAGTTCTTCCTCAAAATAGAGAAGTGCTCATTTGCCCAACAAGAAGTGGAGTTCTTTGGCCACAAGATTGCGGGCGGAAGACTCATGATGGAAAATGCCAAGGTAAAGGCCATCCTTGCGGAAACCTCCCACAAAAGTACCCGAACTTCGCTCATTCCTTGAGTTGGTAAACTACTACCGCCACTTCATCAAGGGCTACTCAACCAAGGTGGCACCCTTGACCGATTTACTTAAGAAAAACAGAATGTGGCAGTGGTCCGAAGAATGCCAACACGCATTCGAGGAATTGAAGAAGGCAATTTCGGAGGAACCCGTCCTTGCTCTTCCGGACCACAACAAGCCCTTTGAAGTCCAAATGGATGCCTCCGACTTCGCCATTAGTGGAGTCCTTATGCAAGAAGGCCACCCCATAGCGTTCGAAAGTCGAAAGCTAAACGATACGGAACGCTGCTACACGATGCAAGAAAAGGAGATGACAGCCATCATCCATTGCTTAAGAGTGTGGCGACATTACTTGCTTGGCTCGCACTTTACAATCATGACGGATAATGTAGCGACAAGATACTTTCAAACACAAAAGAAGTTGAGTCCGAAGCAAGAAAAGTGGCAAGATTTCCTAGCGGAATTTGACTATCGGCTCGAGTACAAACCGGGTAAAGCCAATGTCGTTGCGGATGCTCTAAGCCGCAAGGCTAAATTAGCAACACTTAGCATGAGCCAACCGAAGTCTGACCTTGTCTCACGCATCAAGGAAGGCCTCCAACAAGATCCGCTAGCAAAGGACTTGCTGGAGAAGGTGCTCGAGGGAAAGACAAGGCAATTTTGGCAAGAAGAAGGCATCCTCCTCACCAAGGGAGATCGGCTATTCGTGCCAAGGTGGGGAAATTTACGGAAGGAAGTCATCAAGGAGTGCCACGACTGCAAGTAGGCTGGTCACCTCAGAATTGAGCGCACCACTGCACTAGTCCAAGCCTCGTATTTTTGGCCGCACATTAGGGGCGACATCGAGGCATATGTGAGAACTTGTCTTATGTGCCAACAAGATAAAGTGGATTATCAACTCCCATCGGGATTATTAGAGCCGCTACTACTCACAACAAGGCCATGGGAAAGTATCTCCATGGACTTCATCACATCATTACCCAAATCCGAAGGGTGCGGCAGCATCATGGTCATTGTCAACTGTTACAGCTAGTATACAACCTTGATTGCCGCACCAGCTGATTGCAAGGTTGACGAGGCAGCTCGACTCTTCGTCAAGCACATTGTGAAGCTTTGGGGAGTCCCGAACAGTATTGTAAGTGACCGAGACCATCGGCTCACTAGGCGTTTTTGGACGGAGCTCTTCAAGATGTTAGGGACGAATCTCAAATTCTCGACAAGCTTCCACCTACAAACGGATGGGCAGACCGAGCGCATCAATGGCCTCTTTGAGATATACTTGAGGCATTATGTGAGTACTCATCAGCGGGATTGGGCGAAGCTACTCGACATCGCCCATTTTTCTTATAACTTACAGCGAAGTGAGGCTACGGGCAAAAGCCTATTCAAATCATCATGGGGTTTCCGCCTATGACCCCCAACACCATAGCCTCAACTTACGGAGGGAAAAGCCCCGCGGCACACAAGTTCGCCCGTGAATGGCACGAGGAAGCGAACATCAGGCGAGCCTACCTCGACAAAGCCGCGAGGAAGATGAAAAAGTGGGCGGATACAAGGAGACGACATGTTAAGTACAAGGAAGGCGATCAAGTCATGATCAAGCTCTTACCCCAACAATTCAAGACTTTGCGGAAAGTGCGCAAGGGGTTAGTGAGGCGCTACGAGGGACCCTTCTGAGTTGTACGACGTGTAGGCAACGTCTCATATCAACTCCAACTTCCGCCAAGACTCAAGATCCATCCGGTCTTCTATGTAAGCCTTCTCAAGCCATATCACGGAGACGTGGGAAACCCAACTCGAAGAGAATCAAGGCGTGCACCAATCGGCGTTGTCACCGCGTTAGACAAAGATGTAGACTACATCATTTCGGATCACGTTATTCGGAGGAGAGGCGTGCCACCATACAACGAGTACTTGGTGAAGTGGAAAAATCTCCCCGAGAACGAAGCCACTTGGGAACGTGAAGATGATTTGTGGCAATTCGCTGAGCACATCCAGAATTTCAAGCACGAAAGTGCGATGAGAACGCCGCGAGCTTAGGTGGGGGAGGATGTTGCGGACCGCCCAAGTTACTAGTCCAATTGCCCACCATTTCGGGCTAGAGAGCCCAAGACAAGACCAAGAGTGCTAGCTTGGCCCAATTCCGGAAGCTTCTAGGCAACTCTAGCACATGTGAACTTGTAAATAATCTAGAATACTCCATAACTTTCCAGCAAATGTAAAGTTAGTAGAATTCTCTAGAATCTTTAGAACTTGGCAAGCCTCCTATATAAATAGGGCATGGCATTTAGCATTTGAGCAACAAGCATTGAGCAAGCAACTCAAACACTCTTATAATCTCTCTTGTTAGCAATACAAATTAGTAGAATTCTCTAGAATCTCTAGAACTTGGCAAGCCTCCTATATAAATAGGGCATGGCATTTAGCATTTGAGCAACAAGCATTGAGCAAGCAACTCAAACACTCTTATAATCTCTCTTGTTAGCAATACAAGTTTTCTTATTCGGCTACATTGCTCTCTTCTCTCTAACTCTTTCAAAACATTTAGGCTTAGCTAGTTGAGAAGCTCAAATGCTTACTTAACAACATTTGGCAAAGGTTGTCTAAGTGCCGCACGGGTTCGTTGCACAAAACACTCATCCCGTGACACTAAGCTCTTCCAAAAGGTCTAAAGCCTTAAACGGCCTTTATGGCCTCTCCGGCACCCTCTTCGCCAAAGAACGAATTAACATGATTTTGAAGCCTCCTAAGAAATCATTTAGACGATGCCCAAACTTCACCAATGACCCACCGCCTGACATCCAGCTACCACCACTGCGAACCAAACCGCAGCTACAACGGCCAAAAATATTGCCTAACCTACGGCAAAATGTCCACAATCCATCCACGCAACCACCACATATCTCTCCAAACCACTCCCATGCAGACCTTCCATCTCAAATCTACCCTCATGCAGACCAACCACCAACATCCACTATCTCTATCCTCTCGAAACTTCGGCAACCCCCTATTATCGTAAGTGAACAAAAAGAAATGTCCATTAATGGTGGCATCAATGATCATGAATGATGCCGTGAGGTACCAAATCAATCACCCCTCCATCTAAGTCAAAACTGAAATCAATCACTAGAGAAAGAGGAAGAAAGTCGTGCTCGAGATGAGCCGGCTGTCATGAACTCACGGGCTGACAGTAAAGGCAGCCAGCAACCACCAACTCCTCCACTCGCTTCCAGAAATGAACCTCTCTTTCTTAGGAGATCTCAAAGGCAAACTAGTTTAAAGTATAGGAGTCAATCGCCAGCCAACCAACGCCAACAGCCACCAACTTCCGCAAACACAGCCAATCAACCGCCATTGTCATCCCTTCAACAACCACACCAAGATCCCCATTTTGACCATTATATCATTTATCTCTATTATTCTAAAAAATTGACTTTAAAATTTTTAGTAAATAAAAATACCATATAAATAATATAATCTATACAGTAGACTAACAATATTAAAATAGTAAATATTTTAATAATTTTAATATGTAAATATTATATTAATTTTAATAATATATTTTTATTTATTGTAGAGATTTTAAATAAATATTTGCATTAAATACGTTCTACAATTAAAAAAATTCTCACATACTAGTATTGTTAAAATTATTATTTTACATAATATTCAAAATAACTTAAATTTTTAATACATTTATTTTAATATTATGATTCTATATATCATAAAATTTACTTTAATAGAAGAAAATATATCTATTAGATTATAAAATATTAAAATATTTTTTAAATATTGAAATTATTTTAAAATGTATATATTATTACATTTATTTTAATATCATATTTCTATTTATTGTAAAATATTAGAGTTAGTTCTTTTGGGATAATAGAGATAAAATGTATAATCATCAAATGGAAGTCTCGGTGTCTTTCTTTGAAAACTAGGGGAGTTCATGACTATTTCCCCAAACCTTGGGGGTGTAGATGTCATTTCTTTATTTATGGAAATTAACATAAAAAATTAAGCTTAAAAATAAGTAATATATCTTTTGATGCGAAAAAATTAATAATAAAATAGTGTTCTTGTATTTTTTATTTTATAAACATTTTCTTATAATAAATATATAAGAAAACTATTATAAAATGGTATACAAATTATTATAAGAAAACTTGAATGATAAATAAAAAATTATTATAAAATAATTAATAAAATATTTTTCTAAGAAAATGTTCGCAAAATAAAAAAGTACAAGAAAAAAAATTATTATTAATTTTTTTTAGTTCACATCAAAACATATATTTCTTGTTTTTAATATTTAATTTTTTATTTAGTTTCTATTCATATATTTTATTTTATTTATAATAAATATAAATAAAAGTGTAATTAATATATACCAATTTATTTAGTTTTGAAATTGGAGTAAATTGTTACAAATTATTTAATTTGTTTTGATGCCATATTGCCATGGATCTGCAGTCTATTAGTTGCCTACCATCTGAAATCTTCTTCCGAGCTCTTGGCGGTCACCTTGGTATTGTTTGGTGGCTGTCCTTTAACTTGAAACGGTTTCTCAACGCAAGCATTTTGTGGGATCTGGGAGTTTATCAAACTCCCAGCAGCTTCAAGGGTCATGCTCTGGTATGTATGTGTGTGTGTGTGTATCTATATATATATTAATAGTTTCAGGTTTTGCAATTTCTGTACTAGAGGATTTCCGACCACAGTACCATTTTATGTTTTGATCTTGTTGAATTGCCGCTTGGAAGACTTGTACAATAGAATACTGATGCTGATGACTGGGTATTTAAGGAAAGCCACTTTAGCTGTGGATGCTTTTTCATGATTTTTTATTCTTATTTTGGGGGTATATAGATTGATTAAATTGTAATGCACGCGTACAACACGGTTAATTAATTAACTATTGTCCAATTTCTTTATCCATCTCTGCTTGTACGAAATTGTAGAATGAGTATAGTGGACGGCAGATGATGATCCCTGTTGGTTTCTTTGCTGCTACAGGATATAAATTTTAGGTTCAAACATATCTTTCTTCCTGAATTAACTAATTAATAGTTATTGGTCCATTGATTTCATTTTCTTTTACAAGTTTCCTTGCACCATTTTACGGGGTTAGGATAGCTAATGAGCTAGGAGCCGGTAAGGTTGCAAAATTTGCAACCAAAGCGACATTTATTTCATTTAAGTATGCAGCCAGAATTTGTACATCCCATCAATGAAAAATTATGGTAATTCTTTTAGTTTCTTTCATTTAGCTTATAAAGATAACAAAAAACGAAGCAACATTTATTTTATCACGGAGATGCAGCTGCATTCGTGGGATCCTGATGCACTCACTTCATTTTTCATTCATTGTTTTCACTTAATCCAGTGATTTAAAAGTAGTATTTATGTTAATCACATGTCAATTTACATTAAAATTTTAAAATTTATTACTAAGAAAATGATCACTCGTGTACCTTATCACTGTACGACAACACTTTTAATATATGTCAGTCGTCCATTGTGAGTTGATAAAATATATCTGTTACCCACTAAACTGTTAGTTGTCATTTGGAAGATGTCGTAGGAGTAGTCAAGTCTTTTAATATAAAAATAAGGAAAATTATCGCTCAATACCCTTAAGTTGAGAACTGCCATCCACTACCAATTATCTGTACCCACCACAATGATCTATATCACTCAATAACCTTAAGGAAAATTGTTACTGCTATGATCTGTATCCACCGCGGCGAGTTGACGTTCATAGCCACCACCAATGCACTCCTCAGCACCGTATCTACCAGATTTGACAATCACCACTCCAAGCCACGACCACCAGCCACCGGTTATTTGGATGAACCCTAATCTTTCGAATTGTTAACTATGAACCCTAATCTTTCGAATTGTTAACTTTGTTAATAAAGCAACTGTGGGAGCCAATTCTTGGGACGAAGAAATCAATTAATTTTTTTTTTTGGCTTTTAGACAAATGCTTGGATGCAAGCTTTCTGAGTTGGAGTATTTTTGCAAGCGTACGAGGAACATAGGACGGATGCCAAAGTAGGGTTCTTTATCTTACTTATTTATGCCTATGTAAATAATTAGATCTTAAGGGTCCTTTTGATGTTTAATTAATTAAGATATTATTTTTACATTAAAAGACCATATTATCCCTCTGACATGCTAATAATTTAGTGGATGACAGATACATTTTGTCAATTTTAGGTTGACGAATGAAATAGATTGAAAGTATTGCAGTGTGTTTTATAACACAACAATTTAAGAATATATGAGTAATAATTTTCCTTTATCTTAATTTGAGTTTGAAGGGTAAAATTCTCAATTTACTATAATTCTGTTAATATTCAAATGGAAACTAACGGTTTAGTGCATGATAAATACATTTTGTCAACTTAGGGTTGACAATTAATATATGTTGAAAATGTTATAATATATTTGATAATAAGATAATTTAAGAATATACAATTGATAATTTCCCTTATTATTATGCTATTGTCTCTATAGGCAAATTTTGTGACTCTAATCATCCATTTGATATCAATATTAATATCAATAATTTACAAACTGTATTACATTGATACTTCAATAATTATACAAGAGACTTACAGACTTATTTTTATGCTAAAAATTTCACCAACGATGATAATACAATCCACATCCAGAAATACTCAACAAATTAAGCAATATGATACAGACCATAAAGATAATACTGACACATATAATATAATCATTAATTACATAATTATCAAATAATATAAAAGAATAAAGCTTTAACCACTCCCACCTGCACTAAATTGGCCCCTGGGAATACCATGGTGGTTATCCAAATCGATTGCAGGGGCCCCAGATTCCACATTCTGGTCGTCCTCCTCCGCCTGTACCCGGCCGCTATTCCACTGTACGTCAGAGGAAAAGGTTTCGGCGTTTAAAGCCCTTCCGTTTGCAGCCAAGCAAGAGCTCAGCACTATTGCAACCACCACAGCAAGACTTAGAAGCCTAATTCTTCCACTCATTTGATCCCTTCTCCGATCCCTGTTATATAAATTTCTGAAAAAATTCAAGTTTAATAATGCATCTGATTCTCATTTACATATACCATAAAATTCGTAACAATTTAATTTTTTTCTTTAAAAAAAAAAGAGAATAACAAGAAGATTATAGATGGTCCAGATATAACAATATCTATACTTAGTTGGATATGCATTTAGAATATTTACTTACCTAGCTAAAGATTGAGAGCTAAGAGTTTGGTGATGATTTGTGCGGGGGAATGAGAAGTTTGAACTCTTTATATAGAGGCATACGCTAGGGTTTGCGTAATGGACGGATATAATATAAATCAACTAGTTGGAAAACATTTTGGGTATATATTCCTGGTGCACGCTCTCTCATCCGTTGATTCTTGCTACAAGTATTTATTCCGACATAATTAAATGAGAGATATTATGTTAAGAATCAAATAGATAAATGAGTAAAAAAAGAAAATACCCAGGAGTTTCTTAATTTATTGATGGACTTATCCACACCAATGTTAGGAAATTGGTGGGTGAAGCAGACACGCAGCTAAAGTAAAATTGAAAATAATGAGACAATAAAATCACACAGGGACACCAGGAATTACGTGGTTCGGCTTTTAGCCTACGTCCACGGGCGAAGACAGAAGGAAAATATTTTACTAGTGAAAAGGAGTTACAAGTATTGTAGTATTTTAGCTCACTACCCAAAACCCCAATACACCCAACTCTCAAATCACTATAACTAGAGCTTTATTATTTAAGCTCTACAAAATTCTCTGCTCTCTTAAATGCAGGAATTGAGCACAAATTGGAATGCACAAGCTCTTCATTTTGCACTTCTATTTATAGCAAAATCATGGCCAAGAAAGTCAAAGAAACGTGCCAAAAATTCAAACCACCAGCTAGTAAGCTTTTCCTCCACCAGCTAAGCACACGGATTTGGTGCTTAAAAAGTCATATGCCACCAACCAATTTTTTTCCTTTTTCAAATTTGCTGCTTTTGACCATCTAGAAGATGCTGCAACTTTGACATTCTCCCACTTGGAGATTAGATTGAAAACCAATCAATCTCCACACCATGCTTTCTGCTTCGCCATAATCATGTCGCCTACGTTTCTGCTAGGCCAGAAGAGGATCTACTCCAGATAAATTTGTCAGCATTGATCGGCTTGGTCAAAACATCTGCTAGGTTATCCTTGGTATGGATTTTCTGCAAATCGACACTTCCATCTTCCACTACTTCTCGAACGAAGTGATACTGAACTCCTATGTGCTTTGTCCTGAATGAAATGCTTGATTCCTTGCAATATGAAAGGCACTCTGACTGTCACAAAACACGGGTAATTTTTACTTGTTTGTGCCCGAGCTCTTCCAATAATCTTTGTATCCAAATAGCTTCCTTGCAAGCTTGTGTAGCTGCCATGTACTTTTGATCTATTGTAGATAAGGCCACAACGGTCTGCCGCTTTGAAACCTACTTACATACTGCTCCATAAGTGTAAACACATAGCCAGTAGTGGATTTCCTTTTATCAAGGTCTCCTGTAAAATCTGAATCCACATACCGCCTGACAGTAAATTCTGATCCTCCATATCATAATCCAACATCTAAGGTTCCTCTTATGTATCTCAGGATCCTCTTCACAGCTATCCAATGCTCTCCACCTGGATTCGCCATGTATCAACTGACTGCTCTCACTGCTTGTGCAATTCTGATCTAATACATATCATAACGAACATCAAACTTCCCACTGTTGATGCATACGGTACTGGAGACATCTCCTTCCTCTTTACTTCATTGCTAGGACACATACTTGAGGATAATTTGAAATTAACAGGAAGTGGGGTAGAAATTGACTTACAATCTTGCACGTTAAAGCGCCGCAAGATTTTCTTCAAGTAATTCTTTTGTGAAAGCCAAATCTTCTTGTTATTTCTGTCTCAGTGAATTTGCATCCCTAGAATCTTGTTTGCTAGTCTCAAATCCTTCATTTGAAATTTCCTAGCCAATTGTACCTTCAATTCTTAAATTCAATCTTTGTTGGGGTCTGCTACCAATATGTCATCCACGCATAAATAGAGAATAATCAAATCATTATCTTCAAACCTCTTGTAATATGCGCAATAGTCTGAGCTAAGTTTGTTGTATCCGAGGCTCATTCTGAAGGAATCAAATCCTTATACCAACACCTCGGCGCCTGTTTGAGACCGTATAAAGGTTTGTTCAACTTGCAAAACAAGGTTTCCTTTTCATTTTCAACAAAACCTTCTGGTTGGAGCATATAAATTTTTTCTTCAAGTTCTCCATGAAAGAATGCAGTTTTCACATCTAACTACTCTAGATGTAGGTCATATGTAGCGCATATCGCTGAAACTACTATGACTGTCATGAGTCGGACCATCGGAGAAAATATCTCATTGAAGTTAATACTTTCTTTCTGAGCATATCCTTTTAGCACCAATCTTGCACAATACCGCTCTACTTGGTCGTTGCCATCACGCTTGATCTTGTAGACCCATTTGTTACCAATGGCTTTTCTTCCATGTGGTAATGGTACAAGTTCCCATGTCTTGTTCTTGTGTAGAGCTTCAATTTCTTCCTGCATTGCTGTCATCCACAAAGCAACATCTGAGCTGTTTAAAGCTTCATGGAAAGTTGATGGCTCTCCATCCTCTGTTAGAAGACAGTATGCAACATTGATCTCTGTGACATATTCCGAGTGCCACGCTGGTGGTCGTCTCTCACGAGTTGATCGACGAACTTCTGGAGCCTCAGACTCGACTGGTTCTTGTTCCTCGTGCTCTGGTGCTGCTTCTGAAGAATCTGAATCTTCTGGATTATTTTCTACAAATACCGGGACAGTCTCTGACTTTTCTTTTACAGTGCCATCATCTCCATCTTTCCTTTGCAGTTGATCTTCTGCAAAGATCACATCTCTGCTGATGACGATCTTGTGGGCAGTGGGGTCCCACAGACGATACCCCTTAACTCCATCAGCATATCCCAAGAAGATACACTTCCTAGATTTTGGATCTAACTTTGTTCTTTCTTGGGCATTGTACATCACGTACACAGGACATCCGAACGCATGTAGGTAGGAGTAATCAGCTGGCTTTCCAGTCCACATCTCCATTGCTGTCTTCAGCCCAATTGCTGTGGATGGCGACCGATTTACTATATAACATGTGCGTTTTGGCTTTTCGCCTAAAATGAATTAGGTAGACTGCAGTTCTCAACATAGCTCTTATCCTTTCGTAAGAGTTCTTGTTCATCCGCTCTATCACCCCATTTTGTTGAGGAGTGTATGCCACCGTGAATCGCCTCTCAATACCTTCTTGCTTACTGAAAAGCAAGAAATTTACCATCTGTATACTCTCCACCATTATCCGTCCTCAAGCACTTGATCCTTTTCCCGATTCAAGTTCAACCCGCGCTTTGTCTTTGTTTAAACACTAAAAATACATCTGACTTTTTCTTAATTGATACACCCAACATCTCCTGGAATAATCATCAATAAAGTCACCATGTACTTTGCACCTCCCATGGATATGTCCGGTGATTCCCAAACATCGAGTGTACTAAGTCTAGAATGCATTTACTTAACAGAATTCTTGAATGTCAAACTTTAATCTATGCTTTTGCTTACTTGTAACACAATGCGCAAAATGGTAAACTTACCGATTTAAGCCCAAAGTAATTTTCGCTCGAGAAATCTTCAAACCTTGTTCTACATATGTGGCCGAGTTTGAGATGCCACATCATCGTTGACTCTTCTCCGTTTGATGCAACACACGACCGCTTCCCCGTAGTGTTTCCCTTTAAGCATGAACAGATTAGCACCGATCTTTTCTGCCTTCATCAATACAAGCGCGCCTCTAGTAATCTTCATGATCCCATTTTCAACATGAGTTTTGCACCCATGACTATCTATTTGTCCCAAGGACAATAGATTTTTCTTCAGGCCGTTGACATGTCGTACCTCCCCAATTGTGCGAATTGTACCATCAAACATTTTGATTTTGATAGTACCAATACCAGCAATCTCCAAGGCATGATCATTACCCATATAAACAGATCCTCCTGAGATAGGTTCGTATGTGTGGAACCATTCTCTCTGAGAGGTCATGTGCCAGGTGGCTCCTGAGTCTATAAGCCAGACGTCAGATAGTCGTTTTCGCCATCACAAAATGGGCTTATTGCCTCCTTGAGAGCATTTCGCCATCATCCGAGTACTTTACACATCCCTCCATTTGATGACTCGGGTTCTTTGCCCTCTTTCTTTCCGGTTCCAACACTCTTTCTTGATGTGCCCTTTCTTTGCCACATTTGAGCATTTAATATTCTTCTTTTGATTTTGACCTACCATGATTGTGACTCCCACCGGGGCCACGTTGTTGATCTCCTCTTGTCGCCGAGATAATGCCTCGCTTTGCGAACTTGCTTGTCTGCTTTCCTTATTTTTTCGCCGCTCTCCTCATTTAATACGGAGGCTGCAACATCGTCGAAAACTAGACTACCCACTTGGATTGTTGTTCGTCAGGTTGATGATGAGTTGATCATACGAATCTGGTAAACTTTGAAGTAGAAGCTCTGCACGTTCATTTTCCTCTATTTTATGACCCAACGATGTGAGTTGTGAAAATAGAGTCTTCAAGGTGTTGATATGGTCAGTCACCGTTGTAGATTCCGCCATTCGAAGAGTATAGAGTTTCCTCTTCAAGAAGATTTTGTTGTGTAGTGACTTGGCCTCGTACAATTTTGTGAGAGTATCCCATATTTCCTTCGCTGTATTTTTCTCCTCTATACTGGATAACACCCCGTCCGCAAGTGCCAAGTGTAGATCAGAAATGGCGTTGCCATCTATCTCGTTCCACTTGTCGTCAGTTATCTCCATAGGCCTTTCTCCAATTGCTGCCAAGCAATTATTTTTCCTCAAAATTGCCTCATCTTCATTTTCCACAACGAGAAATTGTTCCCGTTGAACTTCTCAATTTCATACTTTGCCGCCATTTTGTTGATAAATACCGCACACAAATTAGTGTACCACCCTGAATAGTTGTGAGTATGTGTGAGAATGCACACCAGGAAAGTTCCCAGGAAAGACTGGAGGGGTCACAAACGGTCCCACTTAAAACCTGCACTCCTTAGGCTCTTATCGCCTTTGTGATGAACTTTCCTAGACATGTACAAAACCACACAGTTGCTTTACTCACACCACTACTCCCTGCTTTGCACCGCAAAATTCTTGGATCGCTCCCACCGTTTCTCGTGAATGCATCAGATATCGTGAACAAGGTCCGTATACGTGAACAAGATAAAGATATCGTGAATGGTCACTTTACGTGAACAAGACCACTCCAAAAAATACAACCAATAGCTCTGATACCACTTGTTAGGAAATTGGTGGGTGAAGCAGACACGCAGCTAAAGTAAAATTGAAAATAATGAGACAATAAAATCACACAGGGACACCAGGAATTACGTGGTTCGGCTTTTAGCCTACGTCCACGGGCGAAGACAGAAGGAAAATATTTTACTAGTGAAAAGGAGTTACAAGTATTGTAGTATTTTAGCTCACTACCCAAAACCCCAATACACCCAACTCTCAAATCACTATAACTAGAGCTTTATTATTTAAGCTCTACAAAATTCTCTGCTCTCTTAAATGCAGGAATTGAGCACAAATTGGAATGCACAAGCTCTTCATTTTGCACTTCTATTTATAGCAAAATCATGGCCAAGAAAGTCAGCAAACGTGCCAAAAATTCAAACCACCAGCTAGTAAGCTTTTCCTCCACCAGCTAAGCACACGGATTTGGTGCTTAAAAAGTCATATGCCACCAACCAATTTTTTTTCCTTTTTCAAATTTGCTGCTTTTGACCATCTAGAAGATGCTGCAACTTTGACAACCAAGAGAGGCAATATTAAGTGGAATGGCCTATTATCTAAACAAAATTATTTTAATAACTATTAGAATAATAGAGTTAAGCAAAACGATTTCTCCAAATGTGCACTATAAAGAGGAAATTTCCACATTAGCAAATAGACAATTCTAAACCAAAAGTCAACTAGGCACAATAGAGAAGCTGTTGCATTGTGATGTCAAACCATACTAAGTAACTCATACATCTACAAACCTTCCTCAGAAATTAACATGTGTAACGGTTTATTTTGGCGAGATGATTGGAGGTCGTTCTACATTAAAGATTAAGCACTTATTGCCAAATTAATTAAATTATAGCAAAACATATAGGATTTATTTGGTATTGTGGTTGAATAGATGTAGTTTAAAAATTACTATCTTAACTAGTTTGATAAATGCTCAATCACAGTTTGGAAGTTAAGTTAATTTTATTATAATATCTTTACTATTTTTGTTAAAATTATTCTTTTTTTTGTTACAGCAAATATTGCCTTAAAAAAGTGTATCTTAATTCATCTTGAGTATTTTTGAATGCCCGTAGCCATAAAATCAAATTTGTGAGTCCATTTGACCACTTAATATGCTAAAACATATTTCCTCAACCAAGGAGTTCTTGTTTATTTGTTTATTTTTCCATTATAAGATTAACTACAAAGCTAAAAGGCTTTACTATTGTTACCATTCTTTATCATTCGTTTGTAATTACTCGCATTAACTTTGATAAATTTAGCAAACAAATGGCTGCTGAAAGTGCTGTAAGAAGATAAACTTTCTGATTGAAAACTCTGGCTCCACTACTGGTGAATCAAATTCAATTTGTAGTAATTACAAAAGATAGCATTCCCAATTTGATAAATATTTCTTAAATATGTGTGCTTATCATTATCGAGTTGCGTCTTCATCCTTTATTAGTACCACTGGATGACAAATTGGCAATGCTAAGCACCAAGCTATCAACTAATTATTATGATTCAAATTTCATCCCAGTAATTATGATTTTAATAGGAGTGTTTACGCAATTATTATAGCCGCACCCACCAATAGAGGCCTAAATGGTTTGGATTATGATGGTAAAAAGCATTTAATTTCTTTCTATATGCATATATCAATTCATATACAGCGCCAGATTGTGTGCCGCACGGCGAGTATTTTAATCATTAATATTTAGATTTTTTAAAAAAGAGAAAAATGAAAATCTAAAACAGCTTTCTGAATCACAACACAATAGTGTTCTGATCTTGTATCTCAATCTCGTGTAATTGGTGTTTCTTTCTTTTTTAATTAAATAATGATAGTGACCCAATATTTGAGTCTCAACTGGTGTGTGCCACTCATTTATTTGGTGACAAATTTCTTAAGTTATACAATTACTCTTCTACCATCAAAATAATTGAAGACCACACTAGTTGAGACTCAAATTTTGAGATCAATAACATTACTCTTTTTCTTTTGTTAATAAAATTATATAATTGTCCTCTCGTAATTTAATTCTTGGGCTAAGGGCCCGTTTGGAACTGCTTTTGAGAGACTCAAAAGTGATTTTGAAAAGTTAAAAATTGATGTTTTGTAAATTATTTTTAAAAATCACTTTTAACTTAATCATCTATTCTATGGTAAATTTTGAAGTGTAAGGGAGAGTAGCTTATCAAAATCTGATTTTTTAAAATCAATTTTATAATTAATAAAATTCCAAATATGTTCTCACACATATTATGAAAAATCTAAAATTATCCTAATTCAATTAGGAAATAAAATTATTAAACTTAAAAGAGATTATTACTATTACCAATGATATTGAGACAATAAAATAAAAAATTTTATTTTAGTTATCAACTATTATACATACACCATAAAAAAATTATCTATACATATATATATATAAATGTGTAAATAAATTTTATTGAATATTATATTTATTTTAGTCATTTGAATTTTTATAGTAATTCAATAGTAAGATTTATAACGTAACTTATAGCTGGTCAACACATACGATCATTTTTTAAACTCAGAAAACTTTTAAAATTAAATTTTATCAAACTTTTAATTAATTCTCATACAGTTAATTAATTTTTCTTTTAAAATTTACAATATTAACAAACTAACCCTAACTATTATTAGAAATTTTACTTTTTCGTAAAAAAGTAACTATATATATTAATTAATCGATATGGCTTTTTGAGTTCGACTATTGGCACCCTTTAATTGATCTTATAAAACCCTTATTATATTGTAATTATATTTAAGGACAAATACAAAAAGAATTAACTGCTTATATTTTTTTCTCTCCCCTTTTCTCTCTATTTTAGTCCCACCTATACAATTGGTTTGCACAATCTTAAAACAACAATCCTTTTTTTTTATTTTTTTATATGAATTATTTTTATTTTTGGGAAGCTAAAGTTTTTTAGTTTTGTAGAGAGAGAGAGAGAGAGAGAGTTTGAGAAGATTAGAGATATCAAAACTACAATTTTTTTTTTGTGCGTAAAAGAGATTATTAAAAAAAAAGTTAAAAGGAGTATTTTATATTAAACAAAGCAAGAAAGCTACAACATATTTGCAATATCTGCAGAAGCTTCTTCTAGCCACTCCAGGTGTTCAAGAAGGGAAATTACAAGCTTGCTGAGTACTCTAGGCATATGCTTAATAATAACTTCATTTTTGTCAGTTGTGAAGTCTCTAAATTCACCTACAATCCAACATCTTTAGCAATTTTGACTCTTCGTAAAATCGCTTCTAATTCTACAAATTCCACATTACTAGTACAAAATTTCTGCAAACTAATGCCGCCATAAATTTAAACTCTCCTTGACCAGTGACTACAACTCCAATTTCCGTTAAACCTTCTGTACCATTTACAGCAGCATCTATACTTAGCTTGCACCAATTTTCTTTTTGGGGAAACCATTGCATTTCATCGCAAAAGAATTATAAGTGTGAGAAAAAGATTGTAAATTGAAAGATTTTTAAGTGGGAAAGAAGGGTTCTTACAAAAAGGGTATTTTTGACAATAATTGAAGAATAATTGAAATAGGGGTTTTGGGGTGCCAATAGTCCAATCTTTGAGTTCAGATGGAAGTCAATATTTTAGTTTTATATTCTAATCAAAATTTTTACAACGTAAAAATTTAGACAGCAGGGGATCTTCGAGTATTAAAAAAATTCATGAGCTATTTCTGGAAAAAGCAGGGGAGAGGTTGGATGTTAGACCAAAAAGAAAAAAGAAAGAAAGGTGTTACTGTCAGTTTTCCCTTTAATATTCTATAGGATAAAGTTGGTGCCAAGCATCTGAAGGGAAATCCATATGATTAAAAAAATAAGTCTCCTTAAGTTAAATTTAGTTGAACTTACAACCATCAAAAGTAAGAGAAAAAAAAAAGATATTGAGCTCGTATGGCCTACTTACATGTTATTCATTTTTACATTATTTTTATTATTTATAAGTTATAAAAAAATATAACTTAGAGATTGCTTAAAAAAACACTCATAAATTCTTAATATGTAACTAAATATACTTCGAACATTAAATTATTTGCTTGGTTAACAATGCATAAAGGGGGAAAAATTTGTGTGGGACAATTCAATAATATTTTATGATGTAGTAAAATAGTGAATCTTATTGTAGAATCTACTGATATTTTAATATTAATGTTGCGTTTACTAAAACGGAATCGGAATGAGTTGGAATTAAAATGGACAAGAATGAGAATGGGCTGCAGTAGGAATGGAGAATAAGAATCAGAATAAATTAAATTGCCATTAATTTGTTTACTGTCTTGTAATCGAAATCGGAATTAATTAGATTGTTACAAATTACTAAAAAGTTCTTAATAACAATGACAATAAAATTCATTAAAATAATAAAATTAATAAATTTTAATAATAATAATAATAAAATTAATAACGAAAATATTAATAAAAATAATTAATAATAAATAAAATAATAAATTTAATACAATACATATAATAATAATAATGTCATTATTATTTTAATATTGTCTTATTAATTTTATTATTTTATTAATATTAATATTGTTAAAATTTAACAATTTTTATTATTTTATTTATTATTAAAAAATTATAATAACAATAATTAATAATAATTAAAATAATAAATTTAATATAATATAATAATAGTAGCATTTAAATAATAATAAAAAATAAATAAAATAAAAAAATAAATAAAGTTTAATAAAATAATATTAAAATAATAATAATAATTAATAATTAATAAAATTTAAATAATATTAATATTAATATTAATGTCATTAATGGTGATAATAATAACAATTAAAATAATAAAATTAATAAATTTTAATAATAATAATAATTATTATTATTTAATTTCATTATTTGATATTAATGTTATTTAAAATATATTATGTTAATTATTATTATGATTAATTTCATTATTATTATTATTGTTGTTGTTGTTGTTGTTGTTGTTATTAAATAATAAAGGACCTACTTTCAAATAATACACACTTTTGGGTATTTTCATAAATTTCCTAGGGACCAAAATGAAAAAATGACAAAAGTTGATTGAGGGCAATTTGGGAATAATAAAAATTTAATGGGGATAAAATGAAAAATTTAAGGAATGGGAGATTGATTTCTGGGGGGCTCGAGAATCAATCTCCCATTCTCCATTCCTAAATTTGAGTAGGGCCCACGATTTCGATTCTAATTCTCGGCTCTATTTTGCGAAGTAAACAATATCAATGATTCCAATTTCAGATTCCAAATCCCTAATCTGTGAAGTAAACATTGCCTAAATGTATTGGTTCCACAATGAGACTTACTATTTTTTTATTAGAAAGTAAACCTTTCATTGCATCACAACACAGCAAATACATTCTAAACTTCTACATTGTTCTTAGCCAGACAGCACAAGTTTTTTCTCCTAAGCCAAACTTGGCTAAGAAGTGGGCATAAGCATTACAATTTTTGGGAGTGTAATGAATTGCAAACTTTTGAAACTCCTTCCTCTGCTTGTGAATCTCAGAAATTACCCAGCATATTTCTGATCTGCTGCCCTTTGTGTTGTTTACCAACTCTACCACTTCTAAGCAATTCGACTCTAAGATCATCGAGTCTATGGCTGCTTCTCTTGCCACTTGCATTCCCCACTTGATGGCCTCACCCTCTGCAAAGCTAACATTTCCTTTTAGATGAGTTTGATGACAGCCAGCAACCATCACCTTGCCGTTTGAATCTCTTACCACAGCTCCTAGCCCTGCCAATTGGTCTTTACTATTTATAGCTGCATCAAAATTAACCTTGCAATAATTTCCAGCAAGGGGGAACCAGCTTTGCACCTTCTTCTTCCCTGACTTTTCAATAAGTGAAGAGTTTGGTATCCTTACTTTTTGGTAAGCAACCAATGTTGATTCCACCTTTGTTGTTGAGACCTCTGGGTCAATACCTTTTCCTTCAAAGATGAGCTTGTTCCTTGAGAACCAAACCACCCAACAATATGCTACCCATAGCTCTATATCAACTTTCCTTAAGATTTTTTCCAATTCCTGGAAAATACTAAGCATGTCTCGAGGTTGACCGTTGGAGTTTTGGAAAGTGAAATGCGCTAGGAACCATATTTTCTTTGCTGCTTTACAATCTAGGACAGCATGACTAATGGTCTTAACATTCCTCCTGCATCTTTGATAAATTATCTCATGCAAGACCTTCATTTTCCAGAGATTTTCAGCATAGGGCAGAGATCTTTTAAGGCTTTCCACATGAAGATCTTGAGTTTTTCAGGGAGTTCAAGAGACCAAAGAGTTTTCCATTGGTTTGGGTTCGTTATCGAGCTACTGGAGGCTTCTTGAAATTTAAATTTGAGAGCAAGCTAGTATCCACTTTTAATAGAATATTCACCTCTTTTGTCAAAGTACCACAAGATTTCATCCTCAGCCTGATCTTTTGGTAGTGGAATTTTGAGGAACATTGCTATATCTTCGTGCATGAAGTGATGATTCATCTTTTCTTCATCCCATTAATTCCTGTCATTCAATAAATCAGCCGCAACTGAGTGCTCAGGCAATGCTGGTGGAGAAACAGGCTTGAAGGTATCTGGCCTTGGCAGCCAGTTATCTTCAAGAGGCCTTAGCAGCCAGTTATCTTCATACACTGAAATTTTCTTGCCATTGCCTATACGCCATCTAATTCCTCTCTTGATCACTTCCCGACCCCAAATAATACTTCTCCATGTAAATAATGGGTTGGATTCTAACTTTGCACTGAAAAAATTAAAGGTTTTGAAGTACCGAGCCTGTAGAACCTTAGAGACTAGAGATTTAGGGAGCTGGAGAATTCTCCATCCCTGTTTGGCCACAAGAGCTTGATTGAAGCAAGAAAAATCTCAAAATCCCATACCACCCCTACTTTTTGAATGGCTGAGTTGGTCCCACCTAGCCTAGTGAATGCCTTGCTTGTCCTCCTTTGATCCCCACCAAAATCTTGTTATGGTCCTTTGGATGTCATCACACAAACCCTTTGGGATTTTAAACACACTCATTGCGTATGTAGGGATTGCTTGAGCTCTTTGCTGCCACTAGAGAACATCTTGTGATGCCAACCCGAAATTTTACTGCACACCTTAAGTTTAACCTCATTGAAATAACTTGTCATATTTTTGCCAATCATTGTAGGAAGCCCAAGATATTCCTCATACTTAGAAACCACTTTGAGGTTAAAAATACCTTTGATTGCATTAACTTAAGCCTCAGAAATCTTGCCACTGAGAAACATGGACGACTTCTCGTAGTTAAACAACTGCCCTGATGCTTTTGTATAGCAGTCAAAGATCTCTTTTAGGTGTTTACAATCAGTCACTGATGCTCGTGTGAAAATAAAGTTGTCGTTCGCAAAAAGTAAGTGAGATGTTGTGACTTTCTTCGAAAATCTCAAGCCTCTAATCAGTTGCCTTTCCTTTGTCCTCGCCAGCAAGTTGGAAAAAACCTCAGCACATATTATGAACAGGTATGGGGCGAGGGGGCATCCTTGTGGTAAACCTCTCTCTGGATGGATTAAACCTTTTGGCACTCCATTAATAATCACTGAGAATGAGGCAGTAGTGATACACCTCATTATCAACTCCACTCACTTACTTGAGAATCCTGACTTCTCCATTGCTTGCTGTAAAAACAATCATTCAACTCTGTCGTAAGCTTTGCTTATATCCAATTTGAGAGCCCTCAGGCCATTCCTCTTTCGTTTGTTGTGCTGAATATTGTGGAGACATTCATACCCAATAATGACATTGTCCGTAATGAGCCTATTGGGTATTAATACACTCTGTGTTGGTGAAATTATTTGGGAGAGAATTGGCTTCATTCTATTAGCTATTGCCTTGGTAATAATTCTGTACACTAAATTGCAGAGGCTTATAGCCCTAAAATCAAAAACCTTTCTAGGCTTGGATAACTTGGGAATAAAAGCTATATATGTGTGGTTAATGGTAGCTGGGTTGTCTTGTTGGTTAAGGATATGTAAGCATATAGTAATTAAGCCCTCGCGAACTGATTGCCAATGTTTCCAGAAAAAGACGATTGGCAAACCATCTGGACCTAGAGCTTTTGTGGGGCACATCTGTGTGTCCATTTCTTCAGTAACCTTTGGATGCATTTGTGTGGCCATTTCCTCTAAATTGAAAGGCTCTTCCAGTTGTGTGTCCATTTCTTCAGTACCTTTGGATGCATCTCTCGCAAAGCTGATTCAATTTGGTGTTGGAAAAGGTTAGAAGAGGTGAACAACTCCTGTAAGTAACCACAAAATTCCCCCTCACTTCACTGTGTAGACCCCTTAGTTATCTTCAATTCCCTAAATTTTGTTTTTCCTCTTCCAAGCTAAGGCTTTGGAGTGAAAAAAACTCCGTGTTCTTGTCGCTATCTCTTAACCAATTGGCTCTCGATCTTTGTTTTCAATAAATTTCTTCGTCTAGCAACATGTTGTTTATTTGGCCTTCAATCTTTATAATCTCCTCTCCATTAACTGAAGTTAAGTTGTTATGTTTTATGTTCTATAGTCTCTGGATTAACTCATATTGCTTTTTTTTCTCGGCTTTTAAACTCTTATTTGCTCCACATTTTGAGTTGAACTAGACTGCTTCTAACCACCCTTTGGAAACGCTACATTATATCCCCCCACTCTCTATCCCTATAATTGTCCCACTTATTTTTCATTATGTTTTTACAGGTTTCATACGAACTCCACATATCCTCATAATGATCTCGGCGATATGACCTACTCACATATTTCGATTTGCCACTCCTTTCTTTCACCTCTAACATGATCGGACAGTGGTCTAACACTTAATTAATAAGATTTGTTGTTGTGGTATCCTGAAATCTACTCCCCTAGTCTTTGCTGCACAAGAACCTGTCTAGGCGTTCCTCGATATAGTGTGGCCCATATCTCCTATTTGAGCATGTATATGGATAACCTTATACCTCATGTCAACTAAATTACAAGCTTGCACAGCCTCTCTAAAGTCAACAACCATATCTAATTTCCTACTGTTGCCCCATCGTTTCTCATAACCATGCACGACTTCGTTGAAATCACCAAAACAACACCAAGGGTGGGAAAAGAGACTTGTTAACCTTTTCAATAGAGTCCAAGTATGATGCTTCTAGCTTGATTCTGGATGGTCATAAATCTCTGTGCATCGCCATACCAACCTACTTTCATTGTGCACTAGAGCATCTATATGGCGAGGGCTGTATGAAGTAATATTAACTGTAACTGCCAAGCTTTAAAAAGGAGCCAATCCACCTCCCCTTCCAATTCTATCAACCACAAAACAATTCTCAAAATTAGACTTTCTAAAAACTGAATTAACTTGCCTAGCAACCATCATTGTTTCACAATAAAAAAATGTTTGGGGCTAGTGCAGGTGGATAATTTTTTTAATAACTAAGCGCGTTCAAGGCTTTACCAAACCTCGAACGTTCCAACTTAATATTCTCATGGTTGTCGGCAGGGCTGGCCACCAGCTCCAGTTGATAAATCTTCCTCCATTACTTCCACACCTTTCTCTGCATTTTGTTCTTCCTCTACTAGTCTCAGTTGCTGAGCAACTGGAGAAGGTTCAGCAAACTGATGACTGAAACGTTGTTTTAATGAGCTTAAGTAGCTATTCCCTATGACTTGCTTCAATGGGCTCAGCACTCTCTTTCTTTTATTCTCCGGGCTAGGCCAATTAACCTCACTACTTGGCCTTTTTGTATTGATTGGCCCGTTTATGTTTCCTCTTTCTATCTTTATGTTCCTAGCTTGCAACTTCCATTTCCAGCTTTTGGGGTTCATTTATATCTTGTTAGGCCCATTAACAACCTCTTCTTCATCTAATTTTTCATTCCCATCTTCAGTTTTTTTTTTCAATAGCCAATTCCTTCTAATTCTTGTTGCCACCAATTGTTTTATTCTCCCTACAATTCTCGCTTCCTGCTTTTCTACTTTTGCTTCTAACACGATTATCATTTCTATCTACCACACCTTGCTCCTCGTTCGACTCACTATCTTTTTCTTGACAGCTCTTTCGCTAAGTTTTCAGCTCTGCAAGACTCCTCATTAATTGTTCTGTGTTAGCCCGACTTTTGGAATGCATCCCTTGGTGCACTATCTCCATCTAACTCTGTCCCCTCTTTGTTCAAAGGTGGACTACTTTGTCCATTTGAAAGTATTGTACTTGATGTGGTTTTTGACTGTTTACCTCTGTGGCCTAAGTTTTTAACTGGAACTGTTTTTCGTTGACTTTCTCCTTATTCCGGTTCTACTTTACCCTTTCAACCTATGTTACTGCTCTCATCCATCCACCGTAGGGAAAATCTTCCTTCTCTTGCCCCTTATACTTCAATCATTCCCTATATTGGTAGCTGATGAGTGCACAACAAAAGCAGAAATCTGGTAATTTTTCATACAGGACCGGCATTGGAATTCTGCCATCTTTTTGTTGCAAAATGACTAATTTTTTCAAAGGCTTTGTAATATATATGGATACTCTGACCCGAGCAAATTGACCAATGCATTCTTCAGTTTTATCCGTCTGTACTTCCTTCACCGTGCCAATCTTTTCCCCAAGTTTCTGAATTGCTTCATTGTTCATACATATTATGGGAATATTGTGGATCTGAACCCAGAACGTAGTATGTGTGAAGGATTGGTTTTTTATGTCCCCAATACCAGCTGGTTCTGATAGCACTAAGAGGGATTTATCAAAATGCCAGGGCCCATAAGAACCCTCTTCTTTTCTTCTTCGGATGCAAACTTGAATAGGAAAATGCTGTCCCACATGCTTTCAATCTTTACTTCTTTGACTATTCTCTAATCTTGTTGCATTGCCGCCTTTAAGCCTTCCCTATTAATACTTTGTGTGGGTAGTACCTTTCTAACTAGGCAGTGAGCAGCAACTTTTTCCCCCTTTATCTTCATTCTCCCCATAAAAGTTATTATATCTTCCTCTTCTTCCTTTAATGTGACTACCTAACATTTTTGAATTATCTCCCCAATCTCTATAATTACTAATTTTCCAACAATGGGGACTGCCCTATCCACCTTTTAGCAAGTCTGGACAAAAAGCCCGCAGAGATACTCAACTCTTATCTATTAATTAACTCAGAGACAAGAAGATGAAAAAACTAAGAGTAAGAAGAAAAGTAAAAATGTGTAAATGACACTTAACAGATGGGTGAGTGAAAATAAAGCCATGAAACTTTCAATCTTCTTTCATTTTAGTACTTTTTCTGAGAAAAAAATACTGTAGAAGAAATAGGTTTCCTCGGCACAATGAGACTCACTAGTGGTCTCAATAAAATTCACTATTCTACCGCACCACAAAATATCATTGGACTGTTCCATTAAGTAGGTAAGACAGCCCACACAAATTATTCTCGTATAAAAGATATCAAATAGATCGATAATGCGCTAACAATCCATCTTGACTTTTGGCTACCGTGTTGCATTTTTGCTAATTACTTTGTAATGATGGTTCCAACCGTTTATTTTTAAAACGGAAACACTCTTTTAGTTATTAAATATGATACTCGGTGTGGGTTTTGCCATTTATCACTATGTTTCACACTTGGTTAATTAATTATTAATCCATAAAATTATAAATAGCACAATAGTTTCTAATACTTGAGTTTCAAAATTATTTATTACTTTTTTCTATCATCTAATAGATGACCATTTGCATAACACTTGAAATGCTAATTGAAATACTAATTAAAAAGCGCATCAATACTCTAAAATTATTAACCAATCTCTTGCTTCAATTTCAAAAACAAGTAGTTGATTTAATGCAAATCAACTAAGACATGAATCAATAATTCAGATCAAAATTATTTATAAGGAGACATATTCTATCATCTAATAGATGAACATCACATAACGCTTGAATACTAATTAAAAAGTACATCATTACTAAGTTTTAACCAATCTCTCGTTTCAATTTTCCAAAACAAATAGTTGATTTAATGCAAATCAACTAAGACGTAGATCAATAATTTAGATAAAAATTATCTTAATTTACAAGGAGAATTATTTTTTTAAGTTTTTTTTCTTTTTAAAGCTGGAGTAGTAAAATATATAAATTAATTTTTTTCTTGTATTTCTTATTTAAACATAGGTAGCTAATAAAAAAATTAGTTAAAAACCACTAAGTCCTTAAGGACAAGAAGGCATTTGATTGCCCATTTTATTTAGTTATGTAACATCAATTCAACTATATGGCACTTTTTATATGGCTCTCTTGTATCTAAAATTGCTAAGTAAAATGGGTTACTCTTGAAAAGGATTACGAAAATTCTTTTTGATTATAGTAAAGAAATATTTAGTGCATTTATATCGGAATGGAGGCTATATAAGCAGAGAAGCCCTGATAGCTAGTGTGCAGTTAATCAAGTACATGTGTTAATTAAGTCTTGAAAAGCTTAAAAAAAATAGAGAAACTTGCAACACTACTCTTTTGAGAGGAAAGTATAGCTTTCATTAGACCATAAAGAGAACACATGCTTAATCTCTAGAGGGAAGTTTCCCTTCCAAACAAAAGAATCAGTCTTACCTAGAGCTATTTCTGCTAAATAATGAGCACAATTATTACAAGATCTAGGTATATATTTTACCACAAAACGACTAAATTGATTCATTAAGGCTTGAATATCCAAAATGATCCAGTGTATCTCTGTTATGTCGCCCTCATTGTTGTTGATCAAATCTGCTAATGCTTGAGAATCAGTTTCCAGAATTACTGACTGCATGCCTACCTCCTTTGCAATGTAAACGCCCCATTCAGCTGCTTCTGCTTCTGCATGCAGAACATCACACTTGAAAGTGGCAGTTTTAATGGCTGCAGCGATGCATTTTCCTGTGGAGTCTTTAATCATGGCTCCTAATCCAGAGCATTGTCTCTTCGCATCAGTGGCTGCATTAACATTGATTTTTAACCATCCTGGAGGTGGAGGAACCCATTCATCTTGTTTCTTCTTTTGCAAGTTCTTTCCATTCAACATGTCTGGGAATTAGGTTCTTTTATATGCCTCCCTTATTGCTTTAGCCTTGGCCATTGAAATACCTGGATCTAACTTCATCTCTTCAAACACAAACTTATTTCTAGCATGCCAAATAATCCAGAATAAAATCACGAGAAGTTTAAAGTCATCTTTACTCAAACTCCTTTGCAGCTCAGTCAACTCTCCTAGGAGGTCTGAATTACCCATTTCATAAAGTGCATCTGCCATAGGAGAGAGTTGCCAAACCTTTTTTGCTGCCTTGCAGGGCACCAACGTATGCAAAATGTTTTCCACTCTATTTGCACAACGCTAGCAGTGAGCCTCCTGAATAATTCCACACTTACAGAGATTCTCAGCTGTCGGCAATAGATTTTTTGTTGCCTTCCAAATAAAAATCTTAATATTCTCAGTGAGGGTAAGCTTGCAAATAATACTCTAGTTATTGCTGTTGCTACTCGAACATCCTGGGGGGTCTAGGAATTTCATGTTAACGGCCACTTGGTAACCACTATTGACAAAATATTCTCCTTTTTTGTCATAATGCAAATCACCTAATCTTATCTTTTTCTTCTTGGCAGTGGAATGCTTAGAATTTTGTCTCTGCATCTTCCTTTGAAAACATTTTCTGAATCAAGTCTGCCTTCCACTTATTTTCATTATCTATTAGTATTGCAACTGTGGCATCGAATGGAAAATTTAGTGTGGAAATAGGTTTAAAAGTAGATAGTCTTGGGATCCAATTGCCTCTAAAAACTGAAATATTTTCACCATTACCGATTCTCCATTTATACCCTTTGAGTATCACTTGTCTTCCCCACATTATAATTCTCCAAATGTAAGAGGGGTTTGAACCTATTGAAGCATTCAAAAAAGCAGTTTCTTTGAAATACCTTGCCTTTAGCACTCTAGCTGCCAGTGAGCTTGGGTTTTGAATCAACCTCTATCATTGCTTTGTTATTAAAGTTTGGTTGAAGCTTAATATATCTCTAAACCCCATGCCTCCTCGACTTTTAACTTGGCTCATCTTTTCCCATTTTGTCCAAGAGATGCCCTTCTTTTCCTTTTTGTTGCTCCACCAAAACCTTGCGGTAACCTATTGGATACTGTCATACAACCCTAATAGAATCTTGAAGCCACTCATCGCATATGCTGGAACGGCCTGCACAACTGCCTTGATTAAAATATATTTTTCTCTACTTGAGAAACACTTCTGCTGCCAACTGGAAATCTTACGCTGAACCTTGAGCTTCACCTCATTGAAAAAATTCTTCTTTTTCTTTCCGATCATAGAGGGCAGCCCCAAGTACTTCTCATGCTTCGAGACCAAATTGAGATGGAAGACTCTCTTGATGGTTGAAATAAGATTTTCCTAGACATTACCACTGACGAACATGCAGAACTTGTCGAAGTTAAAAATTTGTCCAGAGGCAGCTACATAACAGTCAAATATGTCCTTGAGATGTTGACAGTCTCTGAGTGAAGCTCTGGAAAAGATCAAACTATCATCTGTGAATAAGAGATGGGAAATAGATATGTGCTATCCAAATCTCAGCCCTTGTATTTGTTTTTGCCTCTCTGCATGAATCATCAAATTAGAAAATGCTTCAGCGTATATTATAAAGAGGTATGGAGACAAAGGGCATCACGGTCTCAATCCTCTTTGAAGGGTGATCATACCTTAGGAGTCCCATTGATGATTACTGAGAAAAATGAGGTAGTAATACAATTCATTACTAATCTTATTCATTTCTCCTTAAAGCCTCATTTGCTCATTGTCTGCCTTAAGAAAGCCCGCTCTACTCTATGATATGCTTTACTAATATCAAGTTTCAGCGCCACTAGACAATTTTTTTTGCCCTTACCATGTCTAATTTTGTGAAGGCATTCATTCCCAACAATAATATTATCTATTATTAATCTATTGGAGATGAAAACACTTTGGGATGAATCAATCACAGTGTGAAGGATAGTTTTCAGTCTATTTTCCATGGCTTTTGTAACAATTCTATAGATGACATTACATAGACTTATTGGTCTAAACTTTGTAAGTTTAACGATGATAGTGATGATGATACTTAATGGATAACTAGTCAAAAGGATCAATGTTGCATTTGAAGCAAACGAAAACTAGGGTTTTGGATTTGCCTCTCCTGTGTCAAATGATCACCTTACTTTTCCTTATTAAAGAAGATGCAAAATATTAATTGGGCAACCTTTCTTTCTTTCTTCTTTCTTTTTATTTAAATCAATTATGATAAAGAAATATACCTGATATTTTTCCTCTGCCTATATTTTCCATGACTGGGCATTAATTAACTCATTCTGTAAATTAAATTAAAATAAAATAAAATAAATATATAGCCATCAACGGAATCAAATTAAAGAAGAAAACTAGATCACTTTCTAAATTTGGACTTGTTGTAAAGCTTGTTTCAGATTTCTCACCACTAAAATACCGCTAGATGGTCAATCTGGTTCGTAAAACCTTTAAAAAATTCTAAGAATATGAAAGAAAAAAATTAAATTTAGTAATAAATAAGAAATAATAGTGGATACTATAACACTTATAGTTGAGCTTAATTATGCATACTTTTCTCTTTTATTCTTAATAAAGCTTCACATATGTATATATATACTGACAGATGTTAATTTTGATAAACTATTTTTGAAGTTGTGAATGGATCCATGTGGACCAATGAAACTATGATAGTGTGAATGCTATATTCACGAATGTCATCATGCATAAATGCATTCCTAAAACAACAACCCTCAAGTGTTAAAACGCATGAGAACGAAGAACACACTGATTCTTCAGGTTATGTAATTTGTTAACCAGTGATATGATCAAGCTGCTTCTGCTTCTCTGATGTGTGCCAATTTCCATGTACGTGCTTCTATGGCAACAATTAAGAATGATGAAAAATTGATGAATGAAAAAAAAATTCTTTGATCAATTAACCCATATAAATTAAACAACAAAACTATTAAAATTAATATTATTGTAACTTAAGTCGTTCGCTTCACAATACGTAACATATAGCTGTTTAATTCACTAGTCATCATCCAAAACAAGAGGGAGAAAAATTCCAAATTATCGGGTAATAATTAAACGGAAAATTGATTTTTTTACTTAAAAATACGTACCTTTTAATTGATTTTCCATGAGTTAAATCTATAAATAAGAATTTGATTTCCCTTCATTAGCACTAAGTAGGCATTCGTCCCTTAATTTAAAAGCATTTCCTTTATTACAAGTCTCATTATTTACAATCATACAATTCCAATAAAGAATATTCTGATTTTGTTATATCTTGGAGGTAATTGGCAGTAGAGCCCGTTAGTAAACTTTTCGAAATGGATGCAGATAAAACTTTAAGGAAAGTATTATACACACCGCAAAACCATTAATCTGTCATATCCATTCTTGTTTTATTCAACAATTCACCTTCCAAATAACGGCTTCAACATTCTCTCGTTTGCCATGAGAGTAAAGTATCCAAAATTTTTAACTTTCACTAACAAGATGATTTTTGCCCTTGACGGCCGATCTTACACTTACTTAAGGAACAGACAGTACTTATATCATATCAAACTCTTAATTGACCATTGCTATGTTGGGAAAATGTGCTCTTTAAAAGCATATGTGTTTATTTAATTGTAATAAACAATTTTTCTGATTAATAAAATAAATGAGGTATTTTATTCAAGTATCTAAATTGCATTAATATTTTGAGTAAAGTCCATTTGATCATATTATATGTATTTATGTGATCACCATGGATTCACGAGAAGATATAAATACAAGTTATCTTATGATTAAATAAATTATGTTCATGATTGATAAATAAAGTTGGACACTTTATTTAGGTATAGACGTAATAAATTCATTGAATGGTTTATCTTAATCATGTATGAATTTATTGATGTGTCTGACTACATTGAACAGAGATCACATATGAGATTTAATTAACCTTGAAATGACCCCGGACTTATTAAATCTCATAGGCATTGATTTTACTCTTGTAATCTTAATCTTGAGTTAGTTATGATTTCATGATTGTAATTGTTATTCCATTTGAGTTACCAATGGGCACGACACAGACTTGTGGTCAAGATTACCCAGATCTTGGTGGAGGCAATTATGAGTATTGGGTTATAGATTAACAATATAGAATTTGTGCGACACATCTCTTGATGGGTTTTAGACTTGATCATAGAATTCTCGGCGAGTGTGTCAACATATTTAGTATGTTGAAAATGATCATTAGAGAAAACCAGGTAAGTATCGAAGGAACAAGATGTAATTAAATCGATTGGACAACAGATATCGATTTAATTAATGATGTGGTATAAAGGATTATGCGAAAAGAAATCAATGTGGCTTGGGCGGGTTATTATTCGAAAGATACAATTATGGAGGTCGGTTCAATCTTATAGTGGAGTAGAATTGGAATTAAATAATTATATTTGTTTAATTACAAATTTAATTATTGTAGCCACTATTGTATGTTCCCAAATGATCCCCTTAGCTCATTTAATTGACAACACCATCACTGGGCCAAAGTAAGAAAACCGCGTATTAGGTGAAAATCATTATTATAATATTTGTTAAAGCAAGTATGTTATATTGAAGTGTAAAGGGGGCTTGTGATATTTTACTGAGGTGGTCACTGATTAGTTCTGCATTCTCTCTACTTTTACGTAAGTGGAGAAAAGTATTTAATTTAAATATTTAAATATTTAAATTAAAAGAGAACTCTATTTTAAAATAGGAATCCTAATCCTAACATACTAGGGTTTTCATAAGATATTATAAAAGGGGTTCTTTTCTCCTTTTCGCGGTGAGAAGAGAATCTCGGATTTTGAGAAAAATACGAAGACATCTAAGAGACGCCTTGGTTGCAATTGGGAGTGGTGAAACAGACGCCCACACGTCCGTGTTGATCGATCTTGAAATCATAGCGCGGAAGATCGTTTGGAGACGGATCTACAATCGAGTGGAAATGACGCCCACACGTCCCGGTGTTGATCGATCTTGAGTCATAGTCCGGAAGATCGTTTGGAGACGGATCTGAACTCTCAATCGTTCGTCTTACCAGTTTATCAAATGCAATTTCTAAATTACTAAATTCTTATATATGTTGTATGAGATCGGTCCAAAAGGTTTTAATTGAAAAATTGAAAACCCGAATTTCTCCTACAATTGGTATCGAGCCATCTCATATAAATATATAAAATTTCGTATGAAATTAATCTTGATATTTATGTATTAGAGTGGACAATTTATTCGGATATATATTATTTGTTTAATATATGAATAAAGCGTATTGTGGTTTGTCTTAATTCAATGGTTAGATTTTCTATCATTGTATTTTTATTTGGATCAGTAATGAGGGGTGGTCTTCTTTATCACCATGTTTCTCTCTTTATTTATTTTACTGTAATAGAAATTTTGTAAGCCAAAAATTGGCCTAGGAAATTTGTAAATTGCTGGAGATTCATCACGGCTGTCGGATCAAAGCTACAAAGGCCAAAAATTTCAGCGGCAACAAGCGGCGCACGCTGCACACGCAGTGGCCAGCAGCGCGCGGCCAGCATCACACGCTGCCAGCAGCGCGCGCTGCACACGCTGCCAGCAGCGCGCGCTGCACACGCAGCAGCAGCAGCGTGCGTGGCCCGAGTGGCCAGCAGTAAGCGCTGCGCTGCATGCGCAGCAAGCAGCGCGCTGCAACCAGTGCTGCCAGCACCTACAGCGGCAAGCAACGTGGCTAGCGCGAGCGGAGGCTGGTCGCGTGCGCAAGATGGCTGCAAGCGGAATGGAAACTTGCTGGAGACCACTGGAAGCAACGCTGCAGCAGCGCGCGCGGTCAAAGCGGCCAGCAGCGCGCGCTGCGCTGTACGCGCAGCAAGCAGAGCGCGCGGCCCGCGTGGCCAGCTCCGCGCACTGCAAGCAAACGCTGCCAGCAGCTTCAGCGGCAAGCAACGTGCTCAGTGAAGCAAGCGAAGGATGGTTGCGTGCGGAAGTTGCTGGCGGAGGGCGTTGGTTGGCCACTTTCCGACGTATGGGTGACGGAAAACTTGGCGTTGATGGCGGATGTCCGGTGAGAAAGGTCTGAACAGCGGCTGTTTTTTTTTTTGGAGAGAGCGGCTGGGGAAGAAGGAGAACGAAAATATGATTTTAGGGTTTCATGGTTTTTATCATGAAGATCCCTATAGTTTCATATTTTTCCTTTTGGGCAGAATGTTTTTGATTTTTTTTTTCATTTAAGTCTAAAAATAGTTTTGGGCTTAATGAATCCTAGTTTTAGGCCCAATTGAAATTGGGCTTAATGGATTAAAATGCATAGATAAAATTGAACACATTAAATTTATTTTTGGTCCAAAAGTTTTATTTATAAAATAAAAAAAAATTATTTAATTATTTATTTATTTCCTTTCAAAATTAAAATTGGACCAATAATAAATTTTAAAGCCCAATTTCCCCTAGTTCATTTACAAAGTCAAGCTTATGGAAGATGGACATTGACAAGAAGCCCAATGAAGATTAGGCTTAGGTTTAATGTAATTTTTCATTTTAGGAAAGCCATGAATTAAGATTATTTAATTATTTTTCTATATGTTATGTTTTGGATGTTAACATGCCATGATAACATGTCATATAGAATAGGTAGTGCCACTCTATGCATAATGATATATGTCATTCATATAACATGAATTTATGTATATTGTTTGAAATTTGCAAATGCTTGATAATATGAAATATCACTTAGATAATATTATAGGAAGCATGCAATTAACAATATATGTATGTTTTAAAAGGAAAACCAATTTTAAAATATTGAGTGGGAGAGGGAAAATTCAAGATAATTTTCCCACGGGCTCCCATTGTTAGTTGATAATAAAATTATATATATACCTCGACTTAACGATACGGTGATCTTTCCTACGGAGGTATATATATTAGATATTTTATTTGATGAACTTTTTAAAGATAAGATCGAAATATTTTTCAATCATGATCACCCTAACTGGTGGTGCATGATATGAGAAATGCGTAGATTGAAACAATGGTTATACACTCAACAAAATTTGTTATTAACCTTCCCAACGAAGCTCATTAACAAACTTTGGCCCAAAAAGATAACGATAGTTATTTATCATGTTACGACATGAAAGAAAATAATCTAATGGTTAATTGGGTCTAGTAAGTGGCGGCATGACTTCCCCAACGGATAGCTTGCTAAAGCGGTACTAGATTATCGTTACAATAAAATAAAATGCATTTATGGTTTTTTGCATTTTAGATTTTTATTGTGAATATTACTTGTTTCAATGTATTAATGCATGGATGTTTTATTTTTCAGAAATGTCTTCCTTAAGCACACTTACTATTATTCTAATTCAAAACAAACTCACTGGCGAGAATTATATAGATTGGAAAAGAAATCTATATATTGTCCCGATCAATGAAAATTATAAATATGTCTTAACCTGCATGCCCCCAGTGCACCACCGTTAAAATGCTCATAGAAATGAGAGGAGGCTTTATGAGAAATGGCAAAAGGCCAATGAAATGGCTAAATGCTATATTTTAGCCTCAATTTCTAATATTCTGCTGACCAAACACTGAATTTGGAAACCGCCAAAATAATGGATAGTCTCCAAGAGATGTTTGGGCAGAGTACTTAATCTGAGACAAGCAAAGATTGAAGGGTGTTATGAATAGCAAAATGGGGAAGGGCACAAGAGTTCGTGATGATGTCCTCAAAATGATGGACTATTTGAATGAAAATGGCCGAGATTCGAGTGCACAAATTGATGATAACTCAAAAATTGATGTGGTGCTAGAATCTCTGCCAGATACATTCAAAGAGTTTAAGGTCAATTATAACATGAATAAAAGAAATATGACCTTAACTGAATTGATGAACGAACTCCATTCTCACAAGAGATCTATCGCATCGAGAAATCTCTAGGAAGCATAAATATTGTTGAAAAGATTCTTCTTCTAGGCCTAAGCCAAAAGGCAAGGGTAAGAAGAAAGCTGGGAAAAAGAAATCGTCTACCAAGCAAGATGGCAAGCCGAAAGGCAAATGCTTCAAGTGTGGACAGAAAGGTCACTGGAAAAAGGATTGCCCTAAGATTGTAAAATCGGTATGGGAAATCTTTTTGTAATAGAGGCTGTTTAGTTCGTAATCCTATTGACACTTGGGTGTTGGATTCAGAGCAACTAATCATATTTGTAATTCACTTTATTGGTTTCGAAACCAGAAAATAAGTGAAGGAAGCGCGTCAAGTGCAGCTAGGGGCAGACATGATTCGTGTCAAGAAGACTGGATCTGCTTTTATTATCTTTTAATAATGAGACTTTAGTTTTGAATAATTGTCTTTATGTTCCAGATATTAAGAGGAATTTAATTTCTGTAACTTGTTTGTCAAAACAAGGGTACACTGTAAATTTTGGATCCTCTTTTCTATTTTTATAATAAGAGACTTATTTGTTCTGTACATTGGAAGATAATTTATATCATTTAAGTCATATGATCCATTCTATGCATGACACAATGATCAATAATGATGAGCATACACATTTATCTAAGAAAAGAAATATTTCTTCCAACCAATGTTACCTCTGACATTTACGCTGGTCATATAAACCAAACTAGGATACGAGAGAATGATCAAAGATGGGCTCTTGGGTCCACCGGGGAAATGAATCATTGCCACTCAGAATCCTTTTAGAAGGAAAATGACCAAAAGGCCATTCTCGGCCAAAGGTGTACGTGCAACAAGACTTACTTGAATTGGTACATACAGATGTATGTGGACCAATCAATGTACAAGCTCGAGGAGGTTATGAGTATTTCATCACTTTCACTGATGATTACTCGAGATACGGTTATGTTTATCTAATGTGTCATAAGTCTGAAGCTCTTGAGAAATTTAAAGAGTATAAGGTTGAGACAGAAAAGCAATTAGATAAGAACATAAAGAAACTTCGATCTGATCGAGGTGGTGAATATCTCTTCGGAGATTTCAAAGAGTATCTGGTTGAAAATGGGATTATATCTCAGTTGACTGCCCCAGGAACACCACAACAAAATGGGGTAGCTGAAAGGAGAAATAGAACTCTTTTGGATATGGTGAGATCTATGCTTAGTTATTCAACATTACCAATCTCTTTTTGGGGACTAGCACTGGAGACTGCAGTTTACCTCTTGAACTTAGTTCCATCTAAGTCAGTGCCTAAAACCCCAATAGAACTATGGTCGAGTCGCAAACCAAGTTTGACATGTCCGTATTGGGATCACCAAAGACATGTGCTGAAACCAATGGCGATAAGATGGATTCACGTTACGAGGTTTGCATGTTTGTGGGGTATCCCAAAGGAACAAGGGGAGGTTTATTTTATAGTCCTCAAGATAGAAAGGTAATTGTGAGCACACATTTTACTTCCCTCGAGGAAGACTATATGAATAAATTTAAACCTAAGAGTAAGGTAATACTTGAAGAATCACAGTGATCGGGTTGATGCTCAACTTTCAACTCTCAAGTTATAGAACAGAAGAACAAAGAACAACCACCATCAACACAGATTATCCCCGAAGAACCATCACTTTTAGACCTCGTCAGTAGTGGGAGGGTAACTAGCTTACCTGCGAGATACATGTTATTGGGAGAAACCTATACGGCTATCTCAGATGAACATGTACAAGATCCCACTAGCTACAACGAAGCTCTAATAGACAGAGATGTCGAATTTTGGAAAAAGGCCAAGAACACTTGGTATGCAAGTTGCAGAGATCCATCTGTGGATTGAAGCAAGCAACCCGATCATGGAACATCAGATTTGATCAAGCGATAAAATCGTTTGGATTCATTCAAAATATTGATGAACCATGTGTGTACAAGAAAATTCAGGGAAAATCTGTAGCCTTTCTAATTCTTTATGTAGATGATATTCTCCTTATCGGAAACGATGTAGGAGTATTAACTACAATAAAGAGTTGGCTAGCGAAACAATTTGATATGAAAGATCTGGGAGAAGCTAGTTATATTCTTGGTATCAAGTTGCTACTGAAACCTAAGAATAAAACGATAGCTTTATCTCAAGCCCGTCTATATCGATAAGATATTGGCTAGATTTAGCATGGAAAATTCTAAGACTCGGTTTGTTTACCATTCGGACATGGAATTTCATTCTCTAAGATCAATCACCCAAAACATCTCGAGGAGATAGAGAAAATGAGACGAGTTCCTATACGGAAGTGGGGAAGCCTCATGTATGCCATGCTTGTACTAGACCAGACATCTTTTTGCGGTTGGGATGGTTAGCAGATATTAATCTAATCTCGACTGAACACTGAACACATCGATCGCTCTTGTCAAGCATATAATGAAGTATCTCGAAAAGAACTAAGGATTATATGCTTGTGTATTCTGTGATGAACTTATTCCAGTGGGTTATACTTGATTCGACTTTATGTCGATAAGGATTCTAGAAAGTCTACTTCGGCTATGTGTTTACATTAGGAAGTGGAGCTATTAGTTGGAGGAGTGTGAAACAATCTTGTATCGCACTCCACAAATGTGTTGAATATGTGGCTGCATCTGAGGCTGCAAAAGAAGCTGTATGGCTCTGGAAGTTCCTAAAAAGATCTTGAGGTGGTACCTGTAGCTACTGCACCCCTTAAACTATTTTGTGATAATAGTGGTGCAGTAGCTCAATCCAAGGAACCATAAGAAACAAAAACATATTGAGAGGAAGTATCATTTTACGAGGGAATAGTGTAAAAAGGTTATATGACAGTAACCCAAATGGCATTAAATGCCATATGGCAGATCTTATAACAATGGCCATCAGTGGGAAACCATTATAACTTGCACTTAGCTCCCTAAAGCATGTGCTATATGCCAGATATGCTCTAAGAGCTAGTGGGAGATTGTTGGGAAAATGTGCTCTTTAAAAGCATATGTGTTTATTTAATTGTAATAAACAATTTTTCTGATTAATAAAATAAATGAGGTATTTTATTCAAGTATCTAAATTGCATTAATATTTTGAGTAAAGTCCATTTGATCATATTATATGTATTTATGTGATCACCATGTGGATTCACAGAAGATATAAATACAAGTTATCTTATGATTAAATAAATTATGTTCGCAGTTGATAAATAAAGTTGGACACTTTATTTAGGTATAGACTGTAATAAATTCATTGAATGGTTTATCTTAATCATGTATGAATTTATTGATGTAGTACGACTACATTGAACAGATCACATATGAGATTTAATTAACCTTGAAATGACCGTCGACTTATTAAATCTCATAGGCATTGATTTTATAGTAATCTTAATCTTGAGTTAGTTATGATTTCATGATTGTAATTGTTATTCCATTTGAGTTACCAATGGGCACGACACTGACTTGTGGTCAAGATTACCCGGTATCTTGGTGGAGGCAATTATGAGTATTGGAGTTATAGATTAACAATATAGAATTTGTACGACACATCTCTTGATGGGTTTTCGACACTTGATCATAGAATTCTCTGGCCAGAGTGTGTCAACATATTTAGTATGTTGAAAATGATCATTAGAGAAAACCAGTAAGTATCAAGGAACAAGATGTAATTAAATCGATTGGACAGTTGAGATATCGATTTAATTAATGATGTGGTATAAAGGATTATGCAGTAAAGAAATCAATGTGGCTTGGGCGAATTATTATTCGAGCATACAATTATGGAGGTCAGTTCCAATCTTATAGTGGAGTAGAATTGGAATTAAATAATTATATTTGTTTAATTACAAATTTAATTATTGTAGCCACTATTGTATGTTCCCAAATGATCTCCTATGTTAGCTCATTTAATTGACAACACCATCACCGGACCCAAAAGTAAGAAAAACTCGTATTAGGTGAAAATCATTATTATAATATTTGTTAAAGCCTAGTATGTTATATTCAAGTGTAAAAGGGGGCTTGTGATATTTTACAAGGTGGTCCCCTAGTTAGTTACACATTCTCTCTACTTTTACGTAAGTGGAGAGAAAGTATTTAATTTAAATATTTAAATATTTAAATTAAAAGAGGAACTCTATTTTAAAATAGGAATCCTAATCCTAACATACTAGGGTTTTTCATAAGATATTATAAAAGGGGTTCTTTTCTCCTTTTCGCGGTGAGAAGAGAATCTCAGGATTTTTGAGAAAAATACAGAAGACATCTAAGAGACGCCAGTTGCAATTGGGAGTGGTGAAACAGACGCCCACACGTCCAGTGTTGATCGATCTTGAGTCATAGCCTGGAAGATCGTTTGGAGACGGATCTACAACTGAGTGGAAACAGACGCCCACACGTCCAGTGTTGATCGATCTTGAGTCATAGTCTGGAAGATCGTTTGGAGACGGATCTACAACTCTCAATCGTTCGTCTTCTCAGATTATCAAAGGTACGAATTTCTAAATTACTAAATTCTTATATGTTGTATGAGATCGGTCCAAAAAGGTTTTAATTGAAAAATTGAAAAACCTGAATTTCTCCCTACATGCTAATCTTAAGAGGCGTCCGGTGAGGACCACTTTGCCAACCATGAAAAGGGAATAGTATTTAGTGAGAATGGTTGAAGGAGTATCCGCGGCAATATTTCTTATTAAGTAAATGAGAGTTAGTGTTCCTATTAGGGAAAAATAGCGTACCATGTTTATTTGACGTTTATACCCTTTGCATCTTGAAATACAAGACGAAGTACAAGACCCTGCCTGCTATGCATGATGAAATGCATGATGCATCTTATATATATGACGAAGTGCAGGACATGGTCTTGTATAGTTGAGAATTATAGATGGAATGTCCGACGCACTTTAAATTTTATTATAACAAGGTTATGTAATATTAAGATTGGCATATTTATCCAGAATTGCTTCTCTATGTGATTCTAAAAAAATTGATTATAAATTTTATTATAAATAAAAAATTAGAATTAGAATTAATAAATTAATTACCTTATCAATTCTTCACTATACCTTCCTCCTAGAGCGGTAAAGTCGGACACTATGTCAATGATAGAGTTACATTCATCTGATGGATACCCCCTGGGCTTTTAGAATTTGATTAGGAATGGCAAAATGTCAGGTCAGGCTCGGGCTTAGCCAAAGCCCGACCCAACCCGATAAAAAAAATTTGAAACCCGACCCTAAAATAATCCGAACACTATTTAGTCGGCCCGACTCGAATCGGGCTAACCCTTACGAAATAGTTAACCCCACAATTCAATTCTTATTTCTCACCATCATTTCAACCAATTCAGCAATTCCTCAACCATTTCAAACACAATTCAATTCCACTTTCCATAACCATTTCAACCAATTCCACAACTATTTCAACCCCACATACAAATCAATTCCAAAATCCAACATCAAAAACACACAATACAATTAAATTAAAAACACACAATGTAATTCCACAACCATTTTAGTCATACACAATTCAATTCAACAACCCAACATAAAAAATTAAAAATAAAAAATTCATGTCTTATACAAATAAAAATACAATGCAATTAAATTAAAAACACACAATGTGTAATGTTGTGAGGATGTGTTGTATGCGTGTGTTAGCTTGTGTTAGTTTTTTTTTTAATAGGGTCGGCTCAAGTCGGCCCGGCTTTAAGCCCGACCCTGACCCAAAATTTGTTCGGGCCTTAAACGTTTGGTCCTAACCCGACCCTAAACTTGAAAATTCAGGCCAAAATCCTAAAAATTAGGGTCGGGTCAATCGGGCCAAAAATAGGGTCAGGCTAAATTGCCAAACCTAAATTTGATTGAATATCGACAACTAGCTAAAAAAAAAATTAAAATTAAAATTAGAAAGTAAAAACATATTAAATATTACTCTATGAAATATAGCAGAATTTGTTTACGTGCGCATGTGACATAACATGGAAGAGAATTTATTCATTTAAATTGAGATAGAGTAATCTATACTGGATTTTTGCTTTATTTCAACTTTTCTTCTATCTCCGACATACTTTTATTTATAAGTTGTAGTATCTTTTTTAGCATACCAATCTGAAAGCATATTTGCTTCTTTGTGTAATTCTAAAACAGATAAACTAAATATAATTTTTACTCTAAACTATTGCGCTGGGGTTAGAAATAAATTAATTTTCTTATCGATTTTTTCATTGGATATCGAGAACTAAAAAGAAAAACAATTTAAATAAAATGATATCACAAAAATCATGTAGCAATATACAAAATATTATCACTTGAACAAACTCGCACGTTTAGCAGCATTTTAATACCTTCATGATTTTGAGTATTCATCAACGGTGCCTATCACTTCTGGATTGACCATTGTTATGCTCACCTGTGTTTTCCATAAATTTGAGGTACGTGACAAATTTTGGAAGCTAAATTTAATTTGAAATAAAAATAATTTATTGTTCAAACGATTTATTATTAATACTGTATAATTAAAATTAGAATTTTATATTTTTACTGGAAATCACGTGCCCATGATTGTATGCCACCTTTTGTTCTATCCTGTCCTTGCTGCTATGCTGTTTCCACATTTTCCTTGTAAGTTATTACTTCTTTCTACTTTACCAGTCTGAATTTATAGTTGTTTCTGTTTGACTCTGAATAAAGAAACAAATTGATATCCACAACCACAAACAATTAAAAATATTCTTATATGCCGGAAGCATGCAACTTTACTTTCATGTGCATGTGACATAGAATGAAAGGAATTTAATCCTTTAAACTAAAATAGAGTAGCGACCCACCGGGATTTTTGTCATCTTTAATGATAGTGAAACTATAAAATTCAATAAATAGTAAATAAAGTTCACCGTACTATTTTATTTTAGGCGATGACATAATTACTGTCACCCATTTCTTATAAGAATGGCCACAGTACGATTAAAAGATCCAAAATGAAAAGTTCCTAATAGGTTTTTTTATCATTTTATTGTCTATATGATCACAATATAACACTGTTGTTTCATACAGAAAAAGAAGACAAAATTCCTATGTTTATATCCATTGGCAAAGTCTTTGCCCCTTCATTTTCAAAAGACTTAATTCTCATGTATATTAATGTTAACAGTTATTTTATTGATAGCAATCACTTTCTTTATTTTTTTTCATTTTGTTTTTGTTTATGAAAAAAAAAATCCATTCTGGATGTGTCAAAGATGTAAGGTAAAAAGGGAGATCAAAGGAGTGGGCCGTGAAGGTATGAGATATAAATTAATAATCATTAAATTCTGTGTTTGGATTGAGAACAAGAAGCAAATAACTGATCATGATTAAATCTTATATTTAGATTGAGAATGAGGTGCAATTGGCAAACGCTAAATATAACCAAATCTACTGCCAATATTATTTGATGGTTGATAGAAGACCTAGCTGATGGCTGATAGAAGATCTCGTGTTATGAATGTGAAATTAGTTAGCCCCCAATATCCTATGAATTGATACTAAATAATATAACGGACATGCTAATTAAGTTTAAAATACATATCACTCAGGAGCAATCAATTCAACAGGTAACTTAATTGTAGCAGGGATTAATTAAATGGGTAGCTGCAAATAAAAATCAACATATACTTTATTATAGTTCGAATAAAAAGGGTTAAGAATCATGAACAAAATGAAACATATCATCTCTCTTAACATAAGATTTTCATTTTTCAATTTGTAACATAAAAATTCAGCGGTAAAAAAATTGGTGTCACTATGCATGTATAAAAACTTGTGTTCTGAAAGAGTAGGTTAAATTAAAATGACCTATAATGGCCTAAGTTCTTTTTATATAAAAAATGATCTATAAGGAAGTACCTCGAATTGCATCTGGTATATAAAAGTGGCATTTTCTCAAAACAAGTGATTAGGAAATCAATATTGTCGCAAGTGACAACTGCCAAGCTTCTCCTAATGTCACTGCAACAATTATGGCCTTTAGTAGCAGTATATTGTAGCATTTATTTTAAGAATGTTACAAAATATCAATTTATTTTAACGTTTTATAAAATGATGCTACCTTTGTAATATGACAGCCATTACATTTCATTTTTAATGACATTTGATAATTACTAGTAGCATTTTTGAAAACATGTCTCCTTTATCAATTCATTCCTATTGCTTATGCTAAATGACTTCATTGAAAACATATAAACAACAATATAGAAAAGATAAAGTTCATTATTATTGATTCATAGGCTCAATTTATACAAAAATTATAAACACAATAAAAGAAATTATATAATTAAGAATTTGAGAATTGTATTGATTGGTAATAATTGAGTCAATCAATTTTTGTCTTACATTGATTGATAATTAACCTTGTACAAAACTACAAAAATTTATGGAGATAATCACTCGCTTTAATGAATTGTTTTGTTTCTATCGTCATTGATTGATTCTTCATATTTGTAGAATATCTCTTACACCACCAACTTCAATATACAAGAATCCATCACAAGAAAACTAGACCTTGTAATTGTTAGTTGATGAAACATAACCATATTGTGCTCTAATGCTACTTGTTGTACTGCGGAAGCATCATTTGTTGTAGTCTGATAGCACCTGTACGCAAGTACAGAATCAATACGCACCAAATATTTATAAAAAAATAAAGAACACAAAAATTTTACGTGATTCAACAATAAATCCTACATCCACAGAGGGAAAAGAGAATAATCGGTTTACTAACAATTAATAAAGCACAAAATTGAGAAACGAAACCTTACTTCCTAAATGCCCAAATACACCTAGTATTCTCACACACTCTTGAAGGAAACATTTTTCCCAAGACACATATTCTCTCACATCTCTACAAATAGTGCAGAACCAGCTGAGCACCCAAGGAGACGCTCTCCCAAACTTTCTAAGAGCTCACTTGCAGATACTCCTTTTCTTTGGACTCTCTCACAAAGAACTCTTTTTGCACTCTTCTCAGAGAGCTCTTTACTTAAGCTCTCAACACTCTACATTTTAGGATGCCTTACTCTCTCAAATGATGCTTTATTTATAACTGAGCTATCACTGTAAAAGTCTAACAAATTGGCAGCTACCTTCTTCCTTTTTTGTAAAATTCATACATATGGCAACACTCTTTCTACATTATCAAAATTCGACTCCTACTATTGTCCGTAATTTGCATGTGAGCCACCTTTTTGGTTTTGACTTTTCAACAATTCTTCATCTCGACTAAGATTTATCTAAATCTAGGTTGACTACTAATGAACCATCATCCCCAAATATAATCTTTCATTAAGTATTGAAAATGGCTGTGTTGTTTTAACCACCTATGTACCTAGCCGCTAGGATCAAGCCAATTGTATCTTATGAGTCCTAAAGGAAATGCCTTCACAAATTATTGGAGAATCCACATCATCGCAAGCTAGTGAATTTTACTCGAGTCTACTAATTATGCTCACTGCTTAAGAAATATTAGGCCTTCTACACACCATCATATCCATAAGACTATAGCACAAGCTTACGAAACATGAATTATATCATCGTGGTTCACTTGAGTAGAGTGACATGAAGAAGAGCTTGGGAGCTAAAGGAGTATAAATTGGTTTAGCTTTTTCATTTATACCAAACCTTTTTAGCACCTTCTTCAAAGTAAACCTTTTAGTCAACAACATACTATGATTCTCCCTGTGTTTACGAAATCTCCAACCCAAGTATTATTTATTAATCGCCCAAGTCTTTTTTCTCAAACTCAAAAGCCATATGCTTCCTCAATTTCATCTTTATTCTTCAAAGCTATAAGTCTTTCGTTAATATAGAGTAACAAATGGACGAAAACTCCATCTGATAGTCTTTTGAAGTAATACAGTAATTGTGTTCACTTTTGGTGAATTCTTGCCTTGATTAAATATTTTATATCCCTATCTCTCATCTGTTTTTGTCTGTACAAAGATTTAACCATCCGACACAAGATTCTTCTTTCAGCAATCTTAAAATTGCAAGACTGAGTCATTTAGATCTCCTCCTCCACATCGACATATAAGAATTTCATCTTAACATCTAATTGAGCCAACTTTAATTCATATTCCAAAACTAAGGTAAGTCAGATACAAATGGAAGTATTTTCCACAGCTAGAGAGACTTTTTTTACGATCAAATACTTTTGTTATGAGCCTTGCCGCTTGTTTTGGAGATCCTTACTTCTTGGTGTAGCCCTATTTCTTGCCAATAACCTTAATCCTTTAGGTAACACCACGAGTTCCTAAGTCTAACTTTGATTAAGTTAGACTTAACCTCTTCCTTTGTAGCTAACTTCCACGGATCATTTTCACTGTTATGTACTCTTTCATTGAAAGTGTTAAGGATGTTGTTATCAGCAACTGAAAGTGCAAAGGCTACCACCATATAAGCCACCCAGGTTTCTCTTCTTTGTCTCGTTATTGTTATCATCTTTATCTACATCATCAGTTGTTTCTTCCTCTTGTGGGATATCAAGTGAAACAACATATCTTTCAACTTTTAGTATCACTTCCGAAGTTGAACTCTTCTATATTGTAGAACAATCTGGTTGCATCAAATATCTCGTTGGTCTTATTCTTTACCTATCGAGAACTATAAGCTTTAACATTATAGCTTTCAAAGCATCTACGGAAATTAGATACTTTTTTATAATGTGAACGTATCTAACTTTCTCTAATATTCTAACAATTCCATTGAACATATTGATCCAAACTGTTCTTATCTTATTCATACATGCCATAGGCGTGGTACTTAACAAATAGTCTTGTCAACAAATTTGAACATGTCTTCTCAACAAATGCCATATTTGCTACTACTAGTTTGTTCCAATCTTTCTTCTGAGCTTTCGAACAATTTTTCTTTTAATGATCACTTTTATGACAAAAGGCACACTCATCTCGTGCTACTCTACTTCTTAATTCAGTTCGGGAATTCTTTCTATCATGCTCCATCATTTTTTTACTTTGTTGTCCATCGTTTGCTTATCTAAGCTTCAGACGATGTCATTCAAAATATTTATCATTGGTTCAAATATCTAAATTGTCAATGTATGCTCACATCTTTGCAAATGATCATGCTTTTATATGCAACAATGTAGTCATAAAGTGGTTGTATTATTTAGGAAGTGCGTTTAGAAAAATCTTAACTTTGACTTCATCCTTGATTTCTTCATCAAGATCCTTCAAATCTTGATAGATGTGTGTGCTTTACACCTTTAGCTTTATTCAGAAGCCATACATTAAACTCATTGCATGAATGTGATCATAAGTACTTTTCCTTCAAAGTACGTCATGGAGCAATCACACATTCATCATATTGAGCCAAGCAAGACTTAATATGATCAAAAGTCTTCTTATTCACATTATCTAAAAATATCTTCATCATGCCTATATCTTTTATCTTTCACGGCAATATCAAGATCACTTAGGGAATCCATAACTTTGCTTTCTACATGCCAAAGTTGTTCTTATCAACTTTTTCAAAATCGTTCTCGTGGCTTTGTAGCACTAGTCTCGCCTCTGAGATTGCTCCTTCAATCTAGCAATTGTACAAACAACTTCTAAAATAGTTAGGTCAATCTCTCATTTATCTTTTCTACTATTTCAATAGCTATTCACACTTATGCATGAAAAATGCACCAGTAAAGATCTCAGAAAAGATTGAGAGGGTCATAATAGTCTCACTTAAAATCCAGACTCCTTAGGCAATTCTAACCTTGCTGACATAACTTTCCTAGGCATGCATTTACCCATACAACCATACTGCAAGCTTTTAATCCACCCAAGTACAAACTATTGGCTCCACCCTATTCATGAACAACACAATTTTTATGAACAATACCATACATGTGAGTCGTACCGTATATGTGAACAGTACTGCATACCCCAAGTATGAATCTTTAGCTCTACCATATTCATGAACAGTACTGTATATGTGAACAATACCATATACCCCAAGTATGAAACTTTAGCTTTAATACCACTTTTTGTAATGCGGTAACATCATTTGTTGTTGTCTAATACCATTTGTGCACAAGTGTGAAATCAATATGCACCAAATATTAATAAAAAATAAAAGACATAAGAATTTTACCTGACTCGGCAATAAAGCCTACATCCACGGAGGTAAAAGAGAATAATTATTTTACAAATAGAGTACAAATTTGAAAAATAAAATTTTACTTCCCAAATGTCCAAATACACTTAATACTCTCACACACTCTTGAAGGAAACATTTTTCCTAAAATATACATTCTCTCATATCTTTACAAATAGTATAGAATCCAACTAGGCACCCAATGAATCACTCTCCCAAACTTTCTAGGAGCTCACTTGCAGATACTTCCTTTCTCTAGACTCTCTCACAAAGAACTCTCTCTGTACTCTTCTCAGAGAGCTCTTTGCCTCAGCTCTCTACACTTTACATTTTGGGATGCCTTCTCTCAAATGACGCTTTATTTACAGCCAAGCTATTACTGTAAAAGTCTAACAAATCAACTAACTACTTTCTTCCTTCTTCACAAATTCATGCATGTGGCAACAATCTTTCCAAATTGTCAAAATTCAGTTCCCGCTCTTTTTCGTAATTTGCGTGTAAGTCACTTTTTTTATTTTGAATTTTCAACAAACCAAAACTATAACAGAAACTTGTTGGCCACTAGACAAGTACTAATTAGACAATTACATCATCATTAACTCAAGTCTCAAAGGATGAAAATATCTTTTCAATTAATCAGATATAGATATAATAAATTCATTGTTTATTTGTTGTATGAAATAAAAACAACATCATGAAAATTACTTGAACGAATCAAAATTAAACTACAGAAAACAAATTCTTGTATATCTTATATTGTCTTTCTTTACATAATAAGAGCTAGTATGTTGTGACATTAGGACTCATAGTATATGCACTTGCTTCCAAACTTTATAAAGATGTCATAATTTAAGGTTTTGTATTTTCATTAAGATAACATCTTATCAATTGTTTTATGTGCTTTGTCATTATTGTAACAGCCCTGGCTTAACAATCAAGCAGATATTATTGGAAGCAAAACGAGTTTATTAAATAATGGAGACTTCTATTTAACAGGAACCTTTTTTATCGATTCTAATTGAAAAATTCAAAACCTTGGAAAGTCGAATTGTTCCACAGGAATTGGTTTCCGTGGCTAAAACGTGAACTATTTTAGAATTCCTTGCCAAAAGAACAATTTGAGAAATATTTAGATGATGTGAGAGCTGGAAAGGCAACAATTTTGTTGCTGGTGCATTGCTTCCACATGGGGTAATCGAATCTTTATATGACCATGATGATGGGCAAAAGTGATGGAGTTGCAGTGAAAAATAAATTATTGATTGTGATGTGTCTAACAACATGAGTGGAACTCCATTGAAGGTCTCTGTTACTCTGACTGTTTTTGCGTCTGAATTAAGTGAAGAGCCACGGAAAGGGAAGTTTGTTACATCCAGCACATATCCTAAGCTCCAGATTGTGAAAGGAGATGACCTTCGGAAAAGGCACTTTTTCAACAGCAAAATTCAAATTCTTGAATTAGAAGCTAATTTGTTTTCACCATGTACATCTTTTTATTTTAAAAAATAAATAAATTACTTTATTAAAATTAGAAAAGATTGTAGCATAATCTTCAAAAATTACATGCTTCTAAAAAAAACACTTTAGTCTAATTGTATATATAACACTAGAGTTTATTGATATTATACAATCATTGTTGGACAACTATTAAGTTTAACTTTACCAACAGTACAATTAAAAGGCTAATCGGAGTTTATAGCAATCGTACTATTGATTTATAATTTTGAAGACATGTAGAATAGTTTATGTGCTGTTGAGACATGCAGAATAGTGTTCCATAGGGTATGGCTTTTATTGGTTTCGGTTCTGGTTGCAACCTGTTCGAGTTTGAGAATTCAATCCAAACTGTTTGAAAAGTTATTTCAACTTGGTTTCAAGTTCGATTTGGTTTAAAATTATAGGTTAGGTTCGGGTCATAATTTTGAGGTCAACTACGGTTTGGGGTTGTAAATTCATGTTAAAAAAACCCAACAATTTAAATCAATTGGCAAAATCTGCTTTTATTTATAGCGAATCAAGCATTAGCATTGTCCAACTATAATTTATTACAAATACTAAAACATAACATTTTTTAATGAAACAACAACACAAATTAGAAATTATAGATAAAACAAGCAATTTCCTAACAAATAAATCCAAAACTTTGTCTAAACTTCAAAGCATAAAAAACTAATTAATTAATTCATAAATGAAAATTTGATCATACCTCACTAAATTCGATTGATTTTTTGTCCATTTTTCTTTTTTTAATTTGGTAGCTAACTTGCTTCAAAATATACAAGTTTGCTCCGTCGACAACATCATTCTTATAATCAGGTCAATTGCTCTAAAGTGCAAGCAACGGAGGTGAAACAAACTACTGAATTGCTAATGATCAATGGCGAGCTAGCAGCGTGGCTGGGAGGGCTAGAGGTTAGGTTTTTTTTTGGGTTGTAGGGCAGATTTGGACATTTGGCAATTTGAAGAAGGGGGATTATTTATATTCTTTTAGCTTTTCTTCTTTTAAACACAAAACCCAATTGGTTTCACTCTTTCAATCCATTCAGGTTGTAGTTTCAAATCGGAGCTAACTGAATCTGAAATTTACAGGGAAAAGAAAACATGGGAAATTAAATTAAAGATATCGAGAAAATTAACCAACTTAAAATTCTTGTGAAAGAATGTGTCTAATCACTAACTTCTTTTTCAAAATGAATCTGAAATACTGACCAATCAAAAAGTTATATTGGCAACAATCTTATTATGACGATCAAAACAGTGGCGGATTTAGAAAAATAATTTACCGGGGCCTAAATTAAATAATAGCAGAATGTAAAAATGAAACTTGAATATATAAAATTTTTGATAACACATTTACAATTGTTCTTTACGCGATTTCATATTCTAAAAACGTTGTGTAATAAACTCATTATCAATACTATTAAATACATCTTTTTCTACATAAACAATCAAATTATCATTCATCCATTCATCTCCCATCTGATTCCAAAGTTCATTCTTCACAAATTTCATTGCTGAAAATGTTCTCTCTATTTTGGCTGTAGAAACTGGAAGAACTAATGTTAATGTCACCAATAAAAATACTAACGAATACACGTTATCCTTCTTTGTCTCAACCATTCTTTTAGCAAGGTCACCGATTCCCTTCAATCCTACAAACTCAGTGCTGGAACGCATATTCATTATATAAGTTTGAAGCTGAGTCTTAAGTGTCATAAGCTCTATTGGTAAGAAATCTTTTGGATAAAATTGAGCAAGACGTACTAACTTGTCCTTGTCAAAAGTAGCAAATGTGTCATTTGGACATAGACATGCCAAACAAAGAAGCAATTCCATATTCACCTAATTAAAACGATAATTTAGCTCTTGGAGTTGCAAATCTAAAACAATAAAAAATAGTTCAACTCGAAAATAATGCATGTTTGAGATCTCTCGAGCCTTACGTTGTGATCGACCCCATGGTAAAAAAACATCATTCATGTTAGGGACATCAATATCATGCTTCAAACGAAAAGAAGAAACCTTATAAAGCAAAGAATCCCACCCATTGTCTCTCGTCATTTGCAAGTTTTTCTTGCATATTTCAATCGATTTTATGGCATTTAGAATATCTTGATCCTTTCTTTGAAGTACTTGTGACAACTCATTTGAAAGTGCAAATATATCCCTCATCAAATGTAAACTAAGCACAAAATCAAAAGATTGCATAAACTCTACCAAATAATTTGCTTAAAATCTCTGTTCGCTAGAGTTTGACTTATCTTTTGCAACTATCTCAAGCACACTAATTATGTGGAAACAAAGAGATTATGTAAAGCAATGTACCATAATGTGAGCCCCAACGTGTATCACCAAAACTTTTCAATGTAGTCTCTTGATTTTGGCCTTGCCCACTCAGTAGGTTATCATTTTCAAGTGCTTCAACAACTGAAAGTAATTTCTTCTCTCAAAGAATATCTCGATGTTTACATAAAGCCCTAACAATATTGACAACATTAGCAACTACATTGAAGAAAGAATTAACTTGATCGTGCTTCTTTGCAACATCCACAATAGCTAACTATAGTTGATGAGCAAAACAATGTATATAATAAGCACACTCATTCTCGTTCATAATAAGTGTTCCAAGACCATTGAACTAGCCTTGCATGTTGCTAGCCCCATCATAACCTTGCCCGTGCAGCCTAGATACACTCAATCCATGCTTAGAAAATAACTGATCAAGAGATTCCTTGAGCGAGATAGTAGTGGTACTAGTAATATGCTTAAGACCTATAAAACATTCAATGACAGATCCATTCTTATCTACATATTACAATACAACAGCCATCTGCTCCTTCACAGATGCATCACGGGATTCATTAATTAAAGTAGAAAATAAAGCATCACCTACGTCTATAATAATAGCATTGGTAGTTTTAATAGAACAAACCCTTGCAATATCTTTTTGAATTGAAGGTGCAATCAACATGTTGTTTCCAGGAGCGTTCTTCAAATTAACTCTTTTGATATCTTCATTGTGATCGGCAAGAAATCTCAAAATTCGAAGATAATTTCCTTAGTTACTTGAATTATCAGATTCATCATGACCACAAAATGCAAGCCCTTGTTCTAAAAAAAGCCGAACAACATCAATGGATGCAAACAGGTGAGTTCAATAATCTTTTTGATCTTGATCAAAATATTTGTTGAAAAATTTCTGAACATGCTGCGCTTGTTTCATTAAATCTTCACAATAACCCACGGCCTTGTTGTGAGCACTATTAGGACCTCCAACTTGCTCTTCTAATCTTTCTGGTTTTTTTCTAATTTAAGAACCTATTTTTTGTAAATGTCTCACCACTTGCTTGCTCACCAATTTCTGGTCTAAAAAGATAACAACATAAACAATATACAGCATTCTTTGATATATTATATTCTAACCAATTTTCGTATTTATTGAACCAAGTAGGATTGAATCGTCGCTGTTGTTGCCCAAATTTAGACTCAACAAAATTGTGCAATCTAGGTTGGCAAGGACCCAATTGTAAATATGCTCTACGAACTTTATCTCAAACATTAGGATTGTAAGAAGAAATTGGAGGTCTTTGTCCAGGATCAGAAGGAAGTTTTGACAATTCTACGTCAAATTTATTTCGTTTTTCTAAACCACTTTCATCTCTATCTGGAAATGGCGGCATCATTGATTTTCTTTTAAAATACTTTTCCATGTCTGTTCCAAAATTATATATATGAGTACTTATATAAAAATAAATTAATTACAATTGAAAAAATTAATTTACTAACAGTTATAAACAAAATCACCAAAAAAAAACTGTAAAAATTAGAATTAGTCGCTTGAACAATTACAATTTGTATAGAGGTGTGTTGACATGTAAAAAAAATAAAATACAAAATTATTAACTTAATTTGAAAAAAAAAAGAACATGTTTACCTGATGCGATGTAGAGGCAAACTCACCTTTTTGGTCTCACATCTCACCTACTCAACCCACAACAATTAATAAATCACACCCTCCTTCTCCTTTTGCTTTCTTCACTAGGATTCTGAGAGTAAAGAACAGAATTACTGCTTGCAACTTGCTTTTTCGTACAAGGCAATCCCTAATTAGAAGTATAGCACTCACGGTTCAATTTTGGGATCATAAATATTTTGGGCTGTGGGCTTTATTTTTTTAAGTCAAATTATTACTTTACAATTATTAAAATAATAGTTTAAATTTTAAAGAATGAGGTTATTTAATAATTTGATATGGGTTATTTAAAAATTTATTAATTTTTCTTTTAAACAAAAAAGGGTATTTTTTATAGTGGGGGCTTGAGCCCTCGTTGGTCCTATACTGCATCTGCCTCTGGATAAAAAACAAACCTTTAACAGATAACTTATCTTCTAAAATTAAAATTCCAAGTTGTCTTTCTTACTACATGTAACTTAAAAAATTTATTAGTTCAAGTATCGTTAGGAAAATATTAAAAAAATAAGATTTTTCTAAAATATGGGTCCTAAGCTATTGCCTAGCTCACCTATGTTTAAAGCCACCTCTTCTTTGCCAAAATTAAATTTTCTAGCTAGGCGAGTAATTCAACTACAACACATCATTTAGCTAAAATGCTTCAAGCACAAGCCCAAAGATAGATGGAAAATAGAATAGCAAACAAATAATAACCAGATTGTAACTGACTCTTTACTTGAATACGAAGCTCATTGAGTCACCAATTTACAAGTCTCTGAAGTAAGATTCATAATTTGCAATAATGATTCTATTTGCACCATTTCCAGTGAATCTCAGTCACTATAGTTTAATCAAAGAGGATGATATTTTGATCACAATGCATATGTCAACGAAGATGTGTACATGGAAAATGCCAAGGCAAATGGTCAACAATTTTCTTATGTTATCACTCATATGGAACCTCACTACATCTAAGGTCTGAATTCTTTCTCCTTATTGGCAGAGAACCCCAAAAAGATTTCAGCAAGCAAGAAGTTGATCCCCCTCAATATTGCTGGGACCGATCCATAATGACAAAAACTTTTTTTTGTTCATGGAGCGTTTTTGATGAAGAGTAGGAATCCATATTACACTAGGATTAGTTTCCTAATTAACTAAAGTTTAAGACTTTTAATTTCCCTTCTAATTTAGAATTTTGTTTCCTTTTCAATTTAGGATTTTGTTTTACTTCATGAATTAGGATAATTACTTCTACTATAAATAGCTCCCTCTTGTAGCCTTTGGAGATAGATTTTTAAGTTCAATAATATTTTCAATTTTCAAATCTCTTTGTGAGTATTTAAGTTCAGTTAATTCTCGGTATTCTACATAATCAACAAGTCTTAATCCCTAATTTCGCGGCATTCTTTTGAATCAACGTTAATTTAGTTGTTCTTTTATTCCGGTATTCTCTAGAATCAACGGAATATTTTGGACATTAAACTTCCGCTGCATCAGCTTGGTATCAGAGCTAAAACCTGGTATCACCAACCTTTTTTCCCTTTTTTTTCCGTTTAGCTTAAAAAAACCGAACAGAAGCAAAAGCTTCAGCCTGCGGCCACCGTCCAAGGCTGCCGGCTTCAGTTTTCCGTCACCGATTCGGACACAACCACCACCAATTGGATCATAAATCACCGGCCATCAACGGAATATTTTGGACAATAAACTTCCACTGCATCATTTTTGCAATACACCAAATCATTAAAGGTATAAGGGAATCTTGTTTCATCTAGTTAATTGCACAATGCTAGAATTTTGTGGGATCAAGTAACAGAAAAAAAAATGTAAATCAAAATGAACAAGAACTTTTGAAGTACTGCATTCCTCTCAGCTCGTACCAAGCATTAAAGCTTCTTTGGAAGATCCAAATTCTCTTTATACAGCTTTAATAGCAGGGGATCGAGCTTCATCATAAGAGTTCATAAATCTCTGCTCGAAGGTTTTTTCAGGATGCAAAAGCAATGTAATAAAAGTTGTAATTTTCCTCTTAATCAAACCTTTCGATAACAGAAACTGGATTACTGCAGCCCTTGGAATAATTCCCCTTCATGCTAAGTGCAGTAAGAATTGGGTGTTTGGCAATAACCGAAGACTCCCAACCCATTTTGTTCACAAAAAACTCCCTTGTGGCCATAATTTAATCCATGGATACTATCATACACCAGGGATACTTAGCAAATGCTGCTGAAAAGTCTTCATCAGACCAACCCACCCCTTATAAAGTTCAGTTTCCTTTCCCCAGGGATTCGCTCATTACTATTTTTGCAACAATTGCTACAAAAAAACTGATATCTTGACGGATTGATACCCATCTCCTTTACGGCTGCCACTTTCTTTTCAAAGCCTTTTGAATTAGTTATGACTAGGTTAGGCCAAGAAGCAATCAATCTTACAATAAGCAATTCAGGCACACCGCTATCTCGCAAAACTTTGACATTTGATATCAGATAATTTTCACGGTCATGGTAGACAATATGCGGAAAGTGTTTAATAAAATCAATGGTCTTCCGATCAGACTGAAACAAATTACTAAGGGAATTAAAATTAGGAATTATATGGTTTTCTAGGCCTGTATGGAAAAGACGTGGGCATATAGTTAAAATCTTGATATTCCTTTAGAGTGAAAAAAACTCGAGCCAGGGCAAAAGGGTTTTTTCAGGACTTGACAAAAGCACTTTTGGTAATCTTTTTGTCAGATCTCTGATTTGGGTTTTGAGAACCCATGCTTCTCCAGAGAGTTAAGAACCAAGTCGGGTTAACGCGGCGTTTCAAAATGAATATGTTTAGAAGCTGATAATGCAGACTCTAATGGTAATCCACATGAGTTTATGAGGTAAGAGACTGTGAATGAGTATTGATTAGCATTGCTAGAAATATGATTGAGAGATAGTAATGACGCATAATTTTGAAGACAGTTTAGTTTATGCGCTGGTGAGGAATGGAGCATTGTTTTGCAGAGAAACTGAAACATGGATACTGAATTAAAGATTGCTTAGTGAGTGAGAAATTTACTTCCAATCCTGGAGAGATTAATTAGTGTGTCCTTCGTTCAGAACCGGATACGTGCAAAAACACGTATGACATATGTTTTTAGTGGAGTTTAACGGAACCCTCAATTCGCTCAAGCCACAATTCATTCTTTTACAAAGAGAAACGACTCATTGTTTCCATAATATTGTAAATATATCTAACTCTTTCTTTGCCCCCCAAAAAAAATAATTCATTTTGTAATTTTAGTATTTATAGATGGATTTCTATATTATGCTATATGAATTTTTATAATATTGATAATGAAGTTATTATGGACCTTTGGATTTAAATATTTTAATTTTCACTACTAATTTAATTTAGTGGATAAATAACTAATTACAAATATAAAACAAAACATCAATATTTTAAATTAGTTTCATTTTTTGAATTTAAAAAAAGGAAAACTTCTATCAACCATCCATCCAAAAATTACTCTCTTATAAAAAATCTAACAAAAATTCGAATCTATTCGATTTTACACCCACTGCTTACAATGTGTATCAATTGTCCACTAAAAAAAATTATCCTTAAAAAATAACAACCACTATAATTGTATTTGCTTTTGAAAAAATTCTTAGGTGCTTTTGAAGCATTGCTTCTGAAGGTTTAAAAAGAAAAAAATCAGTAATCTGGATATATGATTGAGAAAAATTCTGAATATAAAATTAAACCTAATAACTTGAATAAATCAAGATTCATGAACTTGACTCGAATGTATACCTGCAATGGCACTCCAAGGCTCTTATCAGCATATGTTTATAAATTCTCTTAATTTTAGATTTGGTTTTTCTCTTTAACAAGTGAAAAAACAGCCAAAAATCCTTTCTCAATCTTTTTGTCGTGTATTTATAGATCAAAGAAAGTAGTCATGGTGGGAGATTTGATATCAGATCTGAATCTCTATCCTTCATTCCTTTTTTTTTTTTTTTCATTCCACACTATTAGAATTTTGAACTGTTTTTGTCCGTATTTAAACAACTGACATGTGTTTTTTGTTAGTAATCATGTGTTACTTATTGGTAATGTTCGGATTAGATTAGTTATTTCTCTCATGCTTAACATAAATTGTCATGTGGTTTTCATATTGTCATGTGTTGATATCTCTTAAACTCGGATCCGAAGTAATATAAAAAATTTTATAATTTCCTAGACATGTGGTGCAATTGAAGTGGTTATATATTTTGCTACTTACACCACTACTCCCATAGTGTATTCTACTCTCCAACCATTTATAGTGACGTTTCGTATGTAGAATACATCTGATGTTTCGCTTGTCATGGCACGTGTCTGTCGCCTGGCCACTTGTTTACTTGTAACTAATTCTGATTGGACATTATGGGGCGATTACTTTGAATTTTAACTGCTGCGGCTTGGTTTTCCCTCAACTTTTGTGGATCTAGTGCCTTACCAAAGTTGGTTTCTGTTTAATTTTGGGAATTTGTAACGCCCCTCACCACATATATATTGGACAAGATTAAACATTTATCTGTTTAGTCTTCATTTTGCTCTAAATTTCTTTTGGTTATTTTTGGAATAATTTTCACATTGTCTCTTTTGTGTTTATGAACTATTATTTCACAATTCCATACTAGTCATAGTTTTTAAGTCATGAAGCTGGTAGTAAAGCAAGGGAAACTAAGATTTAATACAAGTCATTAACATATATGAAGCTGGTAGTAAAGCAAGGGAACGTTTGGGCAGTAGTGCTGCCACAGTGTAGTTGTTCGACACGCTATATTCTGATGGATTTCTATAAGAATATAGGGTGTAGAGCAACTGTGCTACTGCCCCAAACACACCTCAAACTTAGAAACCCAGTGACACCAATATCACCTTCTTTATGCTAGCATGAAGCTTAGAGAATTATGCTTTATCTGTTTATCCTTGACATGCTGGGATAAGGAAATGGCCAATTTAGAGAAAAAGAAAATAAGTATTAACTATTAAAACTTAGGGAATTCTGCTTTATCTGTTTATCCCAAACTTGCTGCAATGAGAAAAAACTATCTTGCATCACCACAACTTGGACTTCAGCACCACATCCATGCAAGTCGTAAAACAAGAGCTTCGATGAATGTTTTCGTTTGCCCAAGATTGTCCAATTATCTTGATGAAATGAAACGTAAAAGATTAAAGATAGTTTAAACAGAAGTTTCCAAATAAAGAAGTTTATTGAATAAGTCTGAATTAATAAAGTTAGGGCTTTTGCCCCTTTATCTAATAACCATAAATATTTCGAATTTATCAAAATGAGTAAATCTTAAATATTATTTTATGATAAAATTCTTCTAATTTAAATAAGAAAAAGAAAAAAAAAGTGTCCAAATTTGAATTCTAAAAAAAGGGATAAAAATCTAAAAGAAACATGAAAAACAAAAAAATATCTTAAAACTAAAAAATGACCGGGCAATAAGTAAAATTTTTAGCTTGACCATAAGGCATAATGGCACAAGCGGTTCGGGATTTATTCATCGCCTCCCAATCTTGGTAATGGTATGTTATAATTCGAAAACAGACACCTGTAGCTTAATTTACAGCCTCCAAAAAGTTTCCTGCCTTTAATATACAACTATCCTACATCAGATCCTATTTTCATAATATTTACTGGGACCATCATCTTCACAGGATTGAGAATTTTGCTTCATACTGGTTTAGCAAACAATTGTAGAATCCAGCCTGAAATTTGATGCCTCCTTGGTCATCAAGACAACTGGATCCAAATAGCCCGGTTCTTTGGACCTAATTCAACCTAAACTGGATGTATAAGGTCTCATTTTCTTAAGCCCAGCCATTTTTGGGTCAAATCGGGGTTCATAGAACCCTCTTATCCAAACTCGGACCAGTTGGTTTTCATGCTAAGTGACATGGTAGAGTCTCAATTATTTTTGTATAAATGCAATTCCTGTAAAAATTATGTGACAAAATATAATTAATTGAATAAAATTTTAAAATACATAAATAATTCATATGGGTCATGTCATGTGATGTTAAATTAATTTTGCAAAATAGTTTTTACTAAGTATTTGGTAGCTATATCATTACTCCCCAAAAAAAATTTTACCAAAAATAACTTAATTTTATTTTTCTAAGTATATAACTAAAAGAGACTAGAGGACAAAAAATTCTACCCATATTTGAAAAATCTTAGTTTCACATCAGATCTGGCTTTGACAAGTTTAGACCAGAACCATACCTAAATTTTGCCATCCCTAAAAATTGGTTCTTCTAATGGCTCTTATTTATTATCATTTGCAAATGGAAGTCATACATTGTGTTAAAAGTAAAATATAAATGAGTGCATATTTATTAAACAAATAATTTTTCGGCATATTTTTATTTAGAACGGTTAATAAAATATATTAAAAAACTGTTTTATTTAATATTTTAAGAGGCGATAAAATTTAAAATTCGGAAGAAGTCATTAGCTGCTTCAAATAGAAGAATAAAAAATGATTATTTTACTTATTGCCCACTTGTTGGATTTTTTGGAAAATAAACTGAGTCTTCAACCTTCTAAATAAAAACGATAAAAGAAAAAAAAATTAGCTTGAAAACTGTCGAAGAAAATAGTTATCAACCAAAAAAATATATTAAAGTACAAAAATAAAAAGAAATTAAACAATTGAAAATAACTATATTTTTTCAAATACATACAATAGTAGACAAGTGGCATTTGGGCTCAATTGAATTTGCAACTGAGTTTGGGCTATGTTTCAACTGAGCAAAAACCCTTCTCCTTTTCCCAAAGGGTTTACGGTTTCTTTCATTTTCCCAGAAGAGCGAGATCTTCATCTTCTACATCAATTAATTATCAGGTAATCTCAATTCTCCTTTCTCTACAAAACACACACGCGCTGGCTATACAGTAAATATTAGCTGCTTTTTTCTTTCTTTATTCCCCGAGCTTCTTAGATGCACTTGAAATTGAAATTTGTGTTAATCATGTCTGCATTCTTCAGTGCCAATTAATAAGTTATCCAATTGCTTATGACGATGACCTTTGCATGGTAAAAGTAGTAAAAATCAAGTGAATATTATCAAAATAGTATATTTTGGATTCGAAGAGAATAATTTTAAAATAGGATGATTGAAACAAGATTTGGATTTGATGGAGGTTGTACTTTCATTTTTAGTTAGCATGTAAAGTTGTGGTTTCCTATCTTCATTGTGATGTTTTTTGTTGGTTTGATTGTCAAATTTCTTATTTCCAGTTCTCGGTACTTGATTGTGATTGAAACAAGATTTGGATTTGATGGTGGTTGTACTTTCATTTTTAGTTAGCATGTAAAGTTGTGGTTTCCTATCTTCATTTTGATGTGTTTTGTTGGTTTGATTGTCAAATTTCTTATTTCCAGTTCTCGGTACTTGATTGTGAGTGCATTTTTTTGTGAAGATGGATGGATAGTATCTGACTTGTAAGCTATCTTACATCGACATATTAAAAAATTTAGTTTCTTTTATGCCCAAAACTGATCGAACAAAATGACGTATAAGACAGATGATTTTGGTCAATGATCCTTAAATGGCAGAGATGGATCTTGCAGAGCTGGTGCACGGCTCTGCGATTCATTCAAATACTGGGTAATAACTTGTTTAGACTATCAAAATAGATTTTCATTCCGTATTTTCTGATTTTTGTAGTTTGCTAGTTGTGTAAAAGCATAAACAAGAAATGACAACTGAGCAAAAGAGAGAAGATGATCAGTCAACTACTAGCTCCCCTGCTATTGGTTTAAATGGGATTGTTGACCAGTACCGGAAGATCAGAGAACATGCTGAAACATATCCTTACGTGTGGGCTTCTTATTTAGTTGTTTATGGTGGTTTTGGCCTCTGGGCTACTTATAGATGGAGAAAGCTTCGGAAAACCGAAGACAGAGTAAGGGCTCTTCAAGAGCGATTGCGTAAACTTGTTGGGACTGAAGAATCTGCTGGCTCTGCTACTGCTACTCCAGTTGACAAGTTTGACCCATACACTGAAAAGACTTCTCAAACTGCTGATAAAGCCTCCAAGTCATAAGGTTATCTGTTGATTAAGCTCAGCTTCCTTTTACCTGAAAATTTGTTTACGGAATTTACCCCTTTTTTTGGCTGCCTCCAGAAATCTGATATAAATGATATGTGGAAAAATTGTTAGGAATTCAATTATGATATTTTCTCTAAAACTTAGTTGTTGAGATCTACAATTCAGCTATATCAAAATCTTTGCACTCATTTCATCAGGAAGCTGTGTTCAAATTATTGTCTTATTGTGTTGGGGGTAATAGAGTTAATAGATGTTTTCTAGTAGTTAACTCAGAATGAGGATAACAGATGATTGGCTGCATCTATATGTTTCTTATTTTGGTATAACAGCTTTTTTAAAACTGAGCTCGCAATTGTGAAAGTATTTTCTGGTTTAGCTGATCCCACTATTGATAATATATGATGGTTGCTGCATATATTTTTGAACATTCTGTGCTTTAGAATTGGCAATAGACTTGTTGTAGTTCGATTTGCAATGACTGATATTGTGCCAGCTAAACACATTAATTGCAAAACTGGTATGCAGCTCTTTTAAGGGACTCGTTCTCTGACAAGTTCTGTTTGGTTATATTTAACATGAAGTATCTCCCTAAAATTTCTGGGCTTACACTTGTTGCAGTTAAGCAAGGAGAATTCATAGATAAGATGCAATCAGTGCACATGAGTGTATAACTATCCGAAGACTGAAACAATAGAAACATTTATAAATTTATTGATACTCGATTAAATGATAAGTTCTTCAGGTTGCTGTTATAAATCTGTAATTCAAGATGGAATTAGAAAGGAACATGAATAATGCAGAAGTTGCATACAATCTGCCAATGCTGATTAAGGCTTAGGCTTTGCCGGGAATCAAGCATGGTGAAAGATACAAAAACCAATGGGGAGCAATTTACTTCCTTAAGTGCCTAAACAGGTATAGTCTGGGCTCATGCTCGGGTGCCAGTTTGTAATTAAAATCTTTCATTATAAACAAGAGCTGTACCGCGGCAGTGGATATATATATATATATATATATATATTTTCCTCCAAAGTGCTGGATGGCAGTAGCTTTTTGAGTTGATCATTATACTAGCCTCATGAAAATAAACACAAAGATGGAGGAAAATCACTAATTTCATGAACACTTACCGAAGTCATTATGGTCGATCTTGGAAACAACTTTAGAAAAATAGATTTAAGGACATTGATACTTATAATACCTCAATCTGAACCATGAGTTCATAAAATTAATAATTCATAATAAATCCCTGGTTTCTTCATGATACATCTGGCACTGGAGACTTGTTCATTTCACATTCCACTTGGGAATGACTGAGTAATTTACTTCAAAACTTGAGAAAACATAAAAGGATAAATAATAATAATTATAATAATAAAAAGCGAACAAAAAGTCAACTTTTGTTGCCAGACTCCAGATAGCAGCTAAGCTGGCTAATATGACATGTTTTATAATTTCAACAAGCTTATATTCATTCAAGACCCGGTACTCTGTTCTCAGTTGTCAAGTAGTCTGCTTTGTGCAAAACCACCAGATACAACTGATACACAAAAGCCACAAACAAACATGTCTCTGCATTCTATTTATTGCCAGCAGTGAATTTCTTCCATTCCCCACCGACCAACAATTAGCCGATCTTACCCTTCAATACTAAGTTTGGCAAATGAAAAATCCATTACTCAATTTCAGTAAGAAAAAAGCAATCGAGTTTTATAAAAAAACAACTCTATTAGCTTAAGAGATGAAAGATTGAGACGAAAGCCATGGTCATGCCTCCTAGTCTCCTATATTTAAACAAGTTAATCTTGACTGTATGTCAACCTCCAGACATACTACAAATTCAATAATCATCAGTTCTGAAGTCCACGAACGCATCATCCAGAGATTAAGGGATTGGGGAATACAGTTTTGAAGACAGTTTGAAACTTCTGATATTAAACTACTCAAGAATTAATCCAATCACTTATGCAAATTATGCTAGTTCTGGCACATGCTTAGGTAAAGACAAAGAGTTATTACACCACTTAAATTTGAATACTAATTCATTCTGTTAATTTTTCTGGAAAAAAATGTTTACAAGTGAAAAGGCCAACTCTTCATTCTTCAATCCCGCACTACGCCCTGAAGAAAATCAACTCCCAATCTACTCCTCTTGACTACCAATTCCAAACTACAGGAAATTTGACAAACACATATCAAGGCAAGTGACACATGTGCTTCAGAAACTGCACAACATCACTAGTATTTTCTAAGGTTTCAAACAAAAAACAGTAACCTAAAAAACCACAAATTTGGAATAAAATCAAACAATCAAAAGTCAACATCTTCATTAAGACTGCAAATGTAAAAGAACGAAAATTTCAAGACATGGATATTTTCTTCTCTTCCTCAAGCCGCTGCAGCTCTGCCAGTCTTTCAGCCCATGCCCTTTCCCTTGCCACTGCAGCCATCTTGCGCTCTACCCTCTGAGCTCTTTTCTTCCTGTTAGCCTCCTGCAACTGAGCTTTCCGCTTCTTTGCTTCTGACTGCATAGGTTTAATATACAGAAAAGATTTTGTGATCATAAATGTTTGCACCAGAGCACATCCTAATCTAAAAATATTGCACCCAACATAAAGGCCCCAAAAGCCTCTTATTAATTATTAGGATACCAAAATTCTAATAGAATATAACAAATAACAAATAGGTAAAACATAAGCTCAGGCCAATTGTTGAATTTATCTTTGTACTCAATTCAAACGTAATCAGTGTAGGTGATGCAGCATGGTTCTATAAAAGAACGCTTTGCAATAAAACTGATCCAGCAGAAGGATAAAAGATATAGGGTGATGGAAAGATAGTGATATTTTTAATATCCCATTGATCCTTGAGAGTACTGGAATAAATAAACAAACTAAATTCATATTGATTCTAAGAATATCCACAAATCTAGGTCTCATTAATTCCACAAAAGATCAACAAAAAACAAGAATATAACTCAAACCTAGAGTTTATTCCAAGAAATAATCAATAACAAATAACTAAGGCCAGCCTATAAAAGCTACAAAAGACATTGATTTATACCAACCAAGACATATACTATATACTAATATGACTAGAGACCCATTTTAATAAAGATCATATCTAAACTAGGAATACAACTCAAATAAACAATATATAAACAATAAACTCTAAATAGCAACCCCTAAATATTATAAATTTCAATCTAAATCGGATTTCTGCAATTTCTTGCTCTTCATCAATAGGTCTTTCCCTTAGCAAACTCTAAGGAATAGAAAAAGGAAATGCATGCCACTCATCACAATATGGAAGAGGAAACCGATTATGTGTGCAACATGATGCACAAACATTGAAGATGTTACTGAAGTGTAAAAAGCAAATAAGATAGTATTGATTTCAGAAAGGAAGGAATAATAGAGAAAACATTCAAGAGAGCAACTGCATTGGATTTTGAACAAAAGTGAAAATTCCTAAGGATGAGATAACCAATCTATTTAGGTTTTTGACCATAAGCCTAAGCCAGACAGGTTACTTCCACACAAATGAGATTCGCACTGAAGAAAAACACAAATGAAGTATTTAGCTTTCACAACAGATGTTGAAGTAAGTAAGCTCAGGTTTCACAAAATTAATGTCAAAATAGTTTTGTACTAAAGCACATTATGATGAATTTCCTGTAAAACAGAAAACAATAAATAATACAACATTTACAATACTTCAATTAATGGGCGGTGACGAACCTTGTGTTGAAACAAAGGGTGTTTCCCTGTCGTCTCTTGTGCGAAACCATGCCTATGCCTATCTGAGCTCAATTGTTGCTAAAGTTTTACTATTCAGGTGTAATTAGTCCATTGTATACTAAAATAAATACTAATAGTTTTCTTATTTAAATTAATTAATTAATGTACCATAGAAATAAATTAATGTACCATAGAAATAAAATAACGTGCAATAAAGGTAAAAAGGTCATCTAAGATTTAAAGACAGCACTGCTGCAGCCATCTCACAGCAAAATTTTCACCCGTAACAAGTATGACAACAGCAGATTTTGAAGCAATTTCAAAGACTCTCTCCCCTTGACATAGATAAATGCCTGATACATGGAAAATCTTAAAGAGACGACAGACCCAAAAAAAAATAATAATAATTCTTGCTTTTGTGTTTGATATCAGCATTTTTTAGTGAAAATAAACCATTGTGATCAAATTCGAAAGCTAAATTGAAACCTTACGGCCAGCTCATAGAGAAAGTGGCTCTACTGACTCTACCAATTAGCAACAATGTCTTCACGCTTCATCCGAAAGTGGAACACCAATTTAACAAATAGGACGTGCAAAAATCTATTAACAAGTCCAAAAAAAAAAAAAATTGATAAATTGTCAAATAACGCACCAAAATAAAAGCACGCCGCTGCCTCATTCGCTTTTTCTCGTTTCTTCTTTTGACGCTCCCTTGATTGGGATTATTAGGACTAATCGGCTGCCCTGGCGTGTACTGAACCCAAGCATAAGGCCCTACAAATCAATTATTTTTTTTTTGAACAATTGCAAAATCGAAAATTAAATCAAATGTAAATTGAAAGCTTAAGAGAATAAGTACCTGGAGGACGCAAGCTGGCTCTTTTACGGCGAGGCTTGTCAACTGGTCTCCGCTTTGGAAATCGGGTGTCCGTTAGGCTGTGGAAATGGTTCGAAATCGGGATCCATGGAGATTGGCGAGTTGAAAGAAGTTGAAAATCGGGTTTTAACAACGAAGAGGAGGAGAAAAACGGCGTCGTTGAGGAAGTGGAAATCAGTGCACGTGATATTAGGGTTCTTGATAGGGGTCGAATCATGCTTCTCAGGGCTCCAAATCCCATTTCTTAACAGTCTTTGAAGGCTTGATAATGATGGCTGCCGTATCAGTTTTCAGTACTGTATCATACAGTTACACTACAAAGTGATTTTCAGTTAAACCCTTAAAGCCATATGGAAGATGAAGCACCACGAAACAATAAACAATGGAACAAAATCGCTTCTCGCCGCTCCAAGTGGGGCCCGCCCTACCCTCTCGTCTGCCTACGTGGCCCAATCTCAGGGCATCAGTGAGTCACTTCCCTGTCACTATAATAGTAATAATGCCCAGTCAGGTCCTTGCTTTTGGTATGCGTTACGGCTTACTGTTTGTTGAAAGGTTCATGGGTCGAACCTTATTCCCACATCGGTTGCACTCAGGGAATGGGCCCAGATGACAATTCCCGTCTCGGAATGTTTGATTAACCCGCACCCGGCCTTAACCCGCACCCAGACGAACTCAGATAATGCAGGTCGGATTGAACCAGTATCGAAGTGTAAAAAAATTTGATATCTGGAATGAATTTTAATGACCCGAATATATGTAGGTATGGTTTCAGGTTGGGGTTAACCTGTATATTCGAAACCCGGACTCGGAACCAGACCCGGACCCGGATGTCTTATATTAATATTATTTTTAATTATAGTTATTAATTAATATAAATATAAACATAACTTCTAATATATATATATATATATATATATTATATTTTTTGTAAAACTACCAACAAAAGGTTGGTTGATTCATTAAGAGCAATGAGAGACTTGCAATATATAATTACACTTAAAGACTCGATGCCTAGACTCAAACCAAGGATTCCCTTTTATAGGTACAAGGGAACTCCTATTACACACTGTGTACATTATTGATCCTTATCATAAAGGAATCTACTTTACAACTCACTCTTTACTTTATATCACACTCAAACTCTCATCCTTATCTCCAAGGAGAATACAATACTAAATACAATACAGTATATTATTATCACCAATGCTTCTGCTGTAGGGTCACTAACCTTTCGCTACAGTCCAGAGTTTCCGCTTGTTGGCGTGCTCCATCCTGACCTGTGGTTCCACCGTTCTTCTGATGCCGTTTCCATGTCATCTACCAAGTTTGGCCACATGGGGTCTCCTGGTTGTTGATCTGGTTCAGGTTGGGGCCATTCTTGGAGGTCTAGCCAGTTGGCCATATCTTCAAGCTCATTCCTCCATCTGTCAATATCTGGAGTGTCCAGATAACTGACCTTATTTCTTCTGCCATGCTTGGTGAGGTAATCATTATACCTCTGCTGCATATCTGAGGCTTCTCCTTCGTCTTCATGAAGCTTAAGGTTTCTGATCTCTTCACGATAGTAGAGATCTGGGGTATTGCAGACATGTGGAGATATTGGACTGTGAGTATTATACATGGGAATAGTACCGTATACTTCTGCAAGTGCCTTTCTCGCATTCCAACACCCTGTCCGCATTGAGTCAACCTCTTCATGAGAGTGGTCATGCTGAACTACCTGAACCATGGGTTTCCTGTATCGTCCCCAGATATCCGTTAGCTTGACAATTACTATAGTGGTATGAGTGATGTGGTATCCGTTAATGAGCTTTAACATCAAGATATCTTCGAAGATAGGGGCAAACATCCGATCGAACCTGTTAAAATTTATGTTAACATAATGTTGATTTTGATGATAACAAACAAAATTAAGAATGATTAAGTTTTTGAAAGCTTAAATTATTTTTATACGATTTAAATAAATCATTATTTTCACATTATAAAGGTTTTATATCTAATGGAAAAATGATTTTATGAAATTGGTTGTTTTTCAAGTTTATGGTTTAATTTAAAGAATTTTGAAAACTTTGAAAGCAACAAGTATTGCTTGAAATTTTGGAGAATGATTTATTTGAAACGTTTTATAGCATTTTGGGCCATATCATAATTTCAGAATGTTTTGGGATTCACAAAGTAATTTTTACAAATTCTGAAATTGGACTTAATGGTAAAATTTATAACGTTTTGGGCCATAATACAGTTATGGAAAGTTTTGGGGTCCGAACTGTAATTTTGGAAAATAGTGCACTATGCACATTCTCGTAGCGGCAATCCGGTTATGCTAAATGGCAATCCGATTCTGGCGAAACTCTCTCCGGATGAAAAGCGGCAATCCGGATTTTGTAAGCGGTAATCCGGTTATTGGGCAGAAAGTTTCTGGAGCATAAACGGCAATCCGAATATCACAAGCGGCATTCCGGATGTTTTAAAATTCAAATTTTTGCCTTAACGGTAACATGCAAGCGGAATTTCGGATTCTATAAATGGTAATCCGGTTATGAGTAAAAAGTGAATAACGGCTAGTTTTTTTAGCTCCAACTATAAAAACTCAAAGCCAATTCATTTTCAATAACTCAAGCAAGCAAAATCAAAGAGCACACAACATATATCAAGCTCTCAAATCGCAAATCAAAAGCATTGAATCATCTTTTGTTCTTCAATTTGTTCATCTACTCTTAAAGAGAGTTTTGTTGTAATCTTTATTTTTCTCATCAAATTTGTGAGTGTATAAGTGTGGGAAACACTTGAGTGAAGAGATTGGGGGATAATCTCTTGTTGTAAAGGTTCATTGACACCTTTGAAGTCAATTGTAAACATTTGAAGCCTTGGAAAGGCTTGGATAGTGAAATCCTCAAGCTTGGGTTGCTTGGAGGCGTGGACGTAGGCGGGGATAGCCGAACCACGTAAAAATCCTTGAGTTTGCTTTCTCCTCCCTAACTCATTTATTATTGTGCCTTTATTGAATTTATTGTTTTCGAATTTATTAAGGCATTAGTTTTAATTGTTGTGCGATTTGCTTAGCTTAATTTTTAAAATCCCAATTCACCCCCCCTCTTGGGTTGCCTAGTTAGTATTTCATTTGGTATCAGAGCGAGGTTAGACTTAACCGTCTAGAGCTAAAGATCAATGGCAACCCAATATGAGTCGACTTTTAGGGAAGGACAGTCCACAATTAGACCGCCGTTCTTTGACGGAAATGATTACCCGTATTGGAAAACTAGGATGAGAATTTATTTACAAGCACTAGATTATGAAATTTGGGAAGTTGTTTGTGATGGTCCATTTATGCCTTTGACTAAAAATGAAGTCGGGGAAGATATTCCAAAGCCTTCATGGGAATGGAATGGATTGGAAAAGAGAAAAGCGTCTCTAAATTCCAAAGCTATGAATGGCTTGTTTTGTGCACTAGATAAGAAAGAGTTTCATAGAGTATCTAGTTGCGAAAGTGCTAATGAAATTTGGCACAAACTTGAAGTTGTTTATGAAGGCACAAATCAAGTGAAAGAGTCTAAAATTAGTAGGTACACTCGACAATATGAGTTGTTCCAAATGGAACAAAATGAGAGTGTGTATTCTATGTACACTAGATTTACGGACATAGTGAACACTCTAGGAGCCCTAGGAAAGACTTTTTCAAATAGCGAGAAGGTTAAGAAAATCATTAGATCGCTACCTAAAGAATGGAGACCAAAAAGGACTGCCATTGAGGAAGCCAAAGATTTAAATATCTTACTTATTGATGATTTAATTGGTTCTCTTATTTTTTATGAGGAAGACTTAGCAGCCGAAAGAGGTAATGAGGAGAAGAAGAAAAGCATTGCTCTCAAAGTCTCGAAACATGAGAGTGATGAGGAAAGCGAGCTGGATGAGGAGGAGATAGATATGTTGGCTAAGAAGTTCAGAAAATTTTTTAAGGAATCCAGTGAGCGAAGAAAATTTAGAGACCTCAAGAACCAAAAAGAGAGGAATGAAGTAATCAAATGCTATGAGTGCAAGAAGTCTGGCCATATAAGACCGGAATGTCCTCTTCTCAATAAGCTCAAGAAGAAAGCAATGGTAGCCACATGGGATGATAGCGATGAGGAAACAAGTGATGATGAAGAGCATCAAGAAATGACAAATCTAGCTCTCATGGCAATTGCAGATGAATCGGATGATGATCTTGATGAGGTAAATGATCTTCCTACTTATGATGAATTACATGATGCTTTTAAAGAATTACATGATGAGTGGATGAAAATTGGTAAAAAGAATGCATGTCTTAAAAAGAAAATGGTAGAGCTCACAAATAAAAATGAATCTCTAAGTGCAAAGATTAAAGTACTAGAATTAGAGAATAAAACTTTGCATAATATAGTTGCATTATCAAATGAGAATTCTAGCACTTCACATGAGCATTTAGAATCACATGTGAATGAGTTGAAAAATGAAAATGAAATGCTTAGAAATAAGAGCAATGATCTAAAGGAGATTGTGCTAAAATTTACAAATGGACAAAAGATGTTGGATAACTTGCTAAACTCCCAAAAATGTGTGTTTGACAAAGGAGGCATTGGCTATAAGCCTAATTTGAAGCAAAAGTATTATAAGAACTACTTTGTGAAGAATACATGTATTAACAATCAAGTTGTATGTCATTATTGTAATCAAGATGGTCATATGAAAAATAGATGTCCAATAAAAAGAAATGCATATTATGGAGCAAAATGTATTTGGGTTCCAAAAGGAACCATTGCTAACACTCAAGGACCCAAGAGTATTTGGGTACCAAAGCACACAACTTGAATTTTTTTTTTTGTAGGTACCACAAATAAGGAATGGTGGAGAGTTCCTTGATGAAAGCTTGTGAGAATAATTATTCGATCATGATATAGGAGAAAAAGATGAGGCAAGATGATTTAATTGTTTTGGTAACAATTCTTGCCATATTGATTTTGTTGAATGAATAATGATAAATGGATAATAGCTTGAATTTGTGAAAGTATGCTTGTATGCTTACATGATGGAATTACCATTATGTATAACATTGAGTGCTTTATTATGATGTATGGTTATATATATATATATATATATGATCATAGCTTATCAACTCATCATGATGGATTTGTTTGATATTAATGTTTTTGAAGTGTTTAAGCATGATAGATAAGTGGTGTGTTTGATTTTGATGATTGTATGATGTGTATGCATGATAGATGAGTTATATGTTTGCATTTATATTTCATGCATTAAAAGGCTTATTGAATTGTTTTAAATCACAAAATGATTTAAAATCAATCAACTTTTAAGCCAAAAATAAAATGGTGTGTATAATAAAAGTTTAAGAGCTTACTTCATCTCAAAAATATTTTTCATAGCTTAACCGATTAAGAAATCTGGAAACCCGGATTAAATTTCATGCTTGTTGGAACTAACTGGACAACCGGTTATGAAATCCGGAAACCCGGATTCAGTTTGATAGTTGTTGGAACACATTCGGCCAACCGGATATTGTCAACCGGTAAACCGAATTCAAGTTGGTTGCTTGCTGGAAGGAACCGGGCAGCCGGATAAGAAATCCGGAAAACCGGATGCAAGTTTGATCTTTACTGGACACAATCGGATGACCGGTTATTCAATCCGGAAATCCGAATTCTTGCTGCCAACTCTCTGGACCACAACCGGATATCCGGTTATCCACATCCGGAAATCCGGATTCGCGTTGTTGCCCTACTGCTTGGTCACTGGTTTTATGCTTCTTCTTCGTTTTTAGTTCTTTTTTTTCTGCACATGTTTTCTTTCCCTCACCAAAACCGCGAACAGCTCCTCCATTTGTATTCAATTTCTACTCTTTTCTCAACCATCTTTATGCCAAGATCAATCTACCTATGCATTTAACCTTCATTAAACACTTCCCAATCATCATTTCTTCACTTGTTCATCATCATCTCTCACGCATGAACAGTACTTCTCCGTTTCTCTCTCTACATTTTTAAGCTATCTTCAACTCTATTTTGATTCAATTAACAACATTTATTAGCTTCATTCATCTCTAAAATTTTTTTTAATTGATTCATACTTACCCTTTCTTTTACTCAATATCTTGGAAATCCGAATTTGTGCATTTTGGGTATTTCAAATTACCACTTTCATATGCTTAAAAAAAAATTACCACTTTCATAGTGTGCTCTCCTTATAGATTTTACCTTGGTTCTTTATTAAATTATGCACCTACATTTTCATATGCATTGTTGTTTTTAATTATGGATTGAGGATGATAATTGTTATGTTATAACTCTTTAGTTAATTGCATGCTAAATTTTTTTTTCCTTGATTAATCCTTGAGATGTTCTTTTTTTGGTATAAGCATGGATTTATTGTAATTTTGATGATTGATGATTATATGTGTGTTGCTTGATGAATTGATGGAGGTGTTGTGCTTGATGAATTGATGGAGGTGTTGGCTTGTTATAATTGTTTAAACTTATATGGAAGTCTTTTTAACCATGTTGCGTATTTGAGGATTTATTCATTTTTTAGGGGAAACTTTGCCGAAATTTTTGCTCACACAAAATGGGTAATATCTTCATCGAATTATTTTTTTTTGATGATCTTGTTTCGATTGTATCTATCTTTTTTTTTTTATGTTGAATGGGGAGATAAATGTGATATGTTTTTGGATAAAATCATTTTGGTTAAATTTTTAAATTGGCCATATATTTAGGGGGAGTATACAATATGATTTTAGATAATATGCATTTTGAACTTTTTTATTGTCCAAAGGGAGAGACAAAATAATATATCATTTTGATGTTGTCAAAAGGAGGAGAATTGTTTTGATGATTGAGATGTGACTATGATGTTGATTTTGATGAATTTAAAGATATGATGATGATTTGATTACATGGTTGTTTAATATGATGATTTCATGTTATAAGTTACTAATTGATAGAATGATGGTTCATGATATTTTGCTGTGATGATTTCTGTATAGAATTGGCTTGTATCATGATTTATGATAATTTGGGAGTAATATTGCTAAACTTGTATTTGAGGTGATGCTTGTTGTTAGGGGGAGATCCTATCAAAATTTCTACTTAGACAATATGGGTAACAAATTTACTACTCTTATTCTTTTCCTTGAAGTTTTCTTTTTAATGATGAAGGGGGAGAAGAATACATGTTTTTTTTTTTTTTATAAAAATTTGCTAATCTTATTATTTTCCTTTAAGTTTTCTTTTTAATGATTAAGGGGGAGAAGAATACATGTTTTTAAATTTATAAAATTTTCTACTCTTTTTCTTTGCCAATTAAGTTTTTCTTTTTGATGATGAGGGGGAGAAGAATATATGTATTTAAATTTGTTAATTGGCAAATTGTAAGAGAAGCTTACATTTAAAGGGAGCAATTTATGGAATCATTCTTTAAATACATGAAAAGTTTGTCATCATCAAAAAGGGGGAGATTGTTAAAATTTATGTTAACATAATGTTGATTTTGATGATAACAAACAAAATTAAGAATGATTAAGTTTTTGAAAGCTTAAATTATTTTTATACGATTTAAATAAATCATTATTTTCACATTATAAAGGTTTTATATCTAATGGAAAAATGATTTTATGAAATTGGTTGTTTTTCAAGTTTATGGTTTAATTTAAAGAATTTTGAAAACTTTGAAAGCAACAAGTATTGCTTGAAATTTTGGAGAATGATTTATTTGAAACGTTTTATAGCATTTTGGGCCATATCATAATTTCAGAATATTTTGGGATTCACAAAGTAATTTTTACAAATTCTAAAATTGGACTTAATGGTAAAATTCATAACGTTTTGGGCCATAATACAGTTATGGAAAGTTTTGGGGTCCAAACTGTAATTTTGGAAAATAGTGCACTATGCCTCATTCAGTAAGCGGCAATCCGGTTATGCTAAACGGCAATCCGTTCGGGGCGAAACTCTCCGGATGAAAAGCGGCAATCCGGTTTTTAAGCGAATCCTAAGTTATTAGGGCGAAAAGCTTCTGGAGCATAAACGGCAATCCGGATATCACAAGCGGCATTCCGGATGTTTTAAAATTCAAATTTTTGCCTTAACGGTAACATGCAAGCGGAATTCCGGATTCTATAAACGGTAATCCGGTTATGAGTAAAAAGTGAATAACGGCTAGTTTTTTTAGCTCCAACTATAAAAACTCAAAGCCAATTCATTTTCAATAACTCAAGCAAGCAAAATCAAAGAGCACACAACATATATCAAGCTCTCAAATCGCAAATCAAAAGCATTGAATCATCTTTTGTTCTTCAATTTGTTCATCTACTCTTAAAGAGAGTTTTGTTGTAATCTTTATTTTTCTCATCAAATTTGTGAGTGTATAAGTGTGGGAAACACTTGAGTGAAGAGATTGGGGGATAATCTCTTGTTGTAAAGGTTCATTGACACCTTGGAAGTCAATTGTAAACATTTGAAGCCTTGGAAAGGCTTGGATAGTGAAATCCTCAAGCTTGGGTTGCTTGGAGGCGTGGACGTAGGCGGGGATAGCCGAACCACATAAAAATCCTTGAGTTTGCTTTCTCCTCCCTAACTCATTTATTATTGTGCCTTTATTGAATTTATTGTTTTCGAATTTATTAAGGCATTAGTTTTAATTGTTGTGCGATTTGCTTAGCTTAATTTTTAAAATCCCAATTCACCCCCCCTCTTGGGTTGCCTAGTTAGTATTTCAGAACCATCTTCTACCTGAATAATCATAAGCAAAGAAGCCATGCCTGATCATGAATGGTTGGATCTCTATTGGTCGAGTAATCTTTTTGCTGTAGAAATCTCTGCCACTTGCTGATCCGAAAGAAACTTTAGTAGGAATGTAAAAGTTTTTTGGGATGCAAGCTTCTCTGATGAACGAGCACATTGCTCCAGTATCAATGAGAGCAGTAAGTGCTACCTGGGTATCTTCTGTAGGGTTGAGGATAACTTTGATATGTGGTCGAAAAAGGGATGATGGCTGCATAGCTAGATCAACCTGTAATGGTTCCTTCACGATCAAAATAGTGTCTCCTTCTTCGTCAATGCTGTCACCACTGCTAGTAAATTCATCCTCCTCATTGTCAGAAGGGGGATATTCATCTAGGGTGTAGACAGCTCCTAGCGGACTTTCTGACCAGGTGTAGATTTCATCATCAAAATCATCCTGCTGGATCAGCTGAAGGAGCTTTACTGGGAGCTTCCTTTTAATTTTGCACTGTTTAGTATAATGAACTTTCTTTCCACAGATGAAGCATCTGCCAGAGCCTTTTTTTTATTTTCGCTTTTTAATGAAGCGGTATTTCCTTCCTTTATAGGGCTTCCAGGGCTTCTTTTCTTTTCTTGTTTTGCCAGTGTTGCAAGAGCACATTCGGTAGTATGTTGGCACTCAAATTTGTGTGGTTCTTCATTACAGAATTTCTGTAAAGAGGACTTTTCAAGGTGCTTCTTGTGCTTTCTCAGATCTTGAGATCTGCAATGACTTTGGATTCACTCCATTGCCATTTGGTAAAGTTGTGCAATACTGAGTTGTGAAAGGTCAGTAATTGCGTCAGCTTTGAATTTTGCCTCCATCATTTCTACAACTAGTCCTGGCATGTTTAGCACAAATGTCCTGTAGATGGTATCTGAAGACTTGTCTTAGGTGTAGTATAACATTTCTTGCTCCAGATAGTATTCTTCTATTTTCCGGACATCATAGTACTTGTTTTGAAGAAATTGCTTTTCTGCAACTTCTTCTTCTCTTGTGAATTGCCCTAGAAAATCTAAGGATAGATTTTCCAGAAGACTTCTACAAGGATCATCTCTGCTGAGAATGTGCTGACGTTGATCCCTTGTAAGCTTTCTTCCCCACCATCGTTGCAATGATCCGGCGAATCCTGCAATTAGTCTTAAGGCAGCCGATCTTCTACTCAACTAAGGGGCTCTCTGACATTCTCCTTCGTACCAAGCCACCATTTTTTCAAAATAAGCCAGTCTTTCTTTAGGCTTGATTCCGTCTATATTCCAGAACATCTTGCCTGTTGTTGAATGTCCTATTTGCATCATAGTTTCCCATTCCTCTCCTTGAGACACCTCATTAATGTGTGGTGCCTGTTCTGGATGAGAGGATTCTACTCCGGATGCTTCTGGTTGAGGGTCATGCTAACCAGTGAATTCCGAGGCAGTAAATTAGGTTGTTCATGACGGATGTTGGGTTGGCTGGTTAGGATTAAATGTTTGGCCCTACTCATGTGTTGAGGAAGCAAATCTTGCTCTAGTATCCACATAAAATAGATTTGCAGGATTAGTTCTTTGCATAAGAATAGGTATAGGAGGGATTTGGTTTTCTGAAGTATCTATTGATGAGATACTTTTTTCGTCATCAGTGTCTCCCTCTTCTTCCCATCCTGTTGCCTTTTAGGGCCACGGATATTGGGGAGGAGGAGCTTAGCTTATCCAGAATGCCTTTTGACAGTTGCCAGATACATTCTTTTCTCATATATGCCATGGTTTTATTGGTTTACTCTTTCAGTGTTTGGACACCTTCTTTTTGACGTAGCTTTCTCTTGTTTTTTCCATTTCATCCTCGTCTGCTGCTCCCGTCATGACTATCATGTTTATAGTTCTGGCAACATCGTCATTTAGTTGCGAGAACTGTTCAGTAGTCACCTTATGTTGTTTTCTGGTTTTCTTTAGCCGTTTTCTGATTACAGCCAAATCAGCAAGAATCTGTTGTTGGGTGACCATGATGTCTCATAATGTCTGGTTTTGTTCTACAACGTTGATGTTTGTCCAATTGATTGCCTTTTCTATTAGACCAAACTCAATTGGGTTACTCTTCTGTACTACCCATTTGGCTGCATATATACCACCAGGAACATCCCTAACAAATTCATTATCAAGGTCTGGGGTGGTAATCATGTTTACTGGACCAATGATTCTGCAAGAGGTTGTCCTTATTGGCATGTGTGTGCACAAGGAGGGATGTTTTCTATCAAGCTGGCACTTCTCACATGGGTAGAGGGCTTTAGTTTCTGTAGGAAAAGAGACTGATACCCTTCCTTTTTGCAACCTACTGATTTTTGAGACTTCATGGATCTGCTGGGGCATGTTGTTTCTTTCATACTCATTGATCCATTATAGGGGGAAAATGAGTTGATTTTGCCTATAAATCTTAGGCTGAAAGACTTTACCATCACCAGTAAGAAATCTGGTAATTAGCTTTCCAGTGTTGCTCATAGAGAACATGTGGGTTTGGAATTTATAGGTCATGGAATGATGGATTGCCAAGGTAGACTCATCAGGTTTTATGGTTAACCCATTTACCTGAATTAATACCTTAATGGCATCTGTGAGGGATGGTTTGTTTATGTCAAGGGTAAAATTTGGCTCAACTTAGAGAACAACATGACCCTAGTTGAGTCATGCTTCTACAGCAGTTATCAATGCCTTTTCAAAAGTTTTCCATCTAGTATCTAAAATGGCAATGAAGCATGTAATATCTTTTCCAGCTAAGAATAAAGGTTGTATTCCTATCTGGATGGCTCCAAAGTGTAATCCCTTGTATCCCTGCAGCTTATACCTTATAACCTCGTTGGTAGAGATTATAGGAAGGTATGTTTCTTTTGAGCTAGAGGAAATAGACAGGACAGTGATTTTTGAGGATTTATAGATTGTTTTCAGTTTGGGCTGTCTTATAGGGATTATGGCTCTAAAATGGTTTAGAGTGGGACTAATATGGTAGTATCTATAAGGGTCTAACGGGTCAAGTCTGAAGGACTGAACTGCTCTCTCACTGTTTTCCTCTTCTTGGGTTTCATAGTGAAAATTTATTGAAGGTGAGCTATTGGTTGAGACTCTGATGGCTGAAGTGGAAGGTTGGCCAAAAATTAGTTGGTTTTTTGATCGGTTACTGTTTTGGTTTTCCATGGCTAAAAGAAATCAAAGGGTTTTCTTTGGGGTGATAAGCCTTAAACACACGGCAATCCTAGTCTTTCAAAGAAGGCCCCACAACTTACAGAATTCACTCTGTAGTGTTTTAGTATGGAAAAGTTTACAGGTAGATCAGTATCTAACAACTTTCTGATGTGGAGGATCCGAAGAACTTCGGCAACCACAGAGCATAATATTGTTGCACACCCAGGGGTTTCTTTTTGGGAAATTTGGCTCTGATACTAATTTTACAAAACTACCAACAGAAGGTTGGTTGATTCATTAAGAGTAATGAGAGACTTGCAAATACAATTACACTCCAAGACTCGATGCCTAGACTCAAACCAAGGATTCTCTTTTATAGGCATAAGGGAACTCCTATTACACACTGTGTACATTATTGATCCTTATCATAAAGGAATCTACTTTACAACTCACTCTTTACTTTATGTCACACTCAAACTCTCATCCTTATCTCCAAGGAGAATACAATACTAAATACAATACAGTATATTATTATCACCAATGCTTCTGTTGTAGGGTCCATTAAGCTTCCGCTACAGTCTAGAGTTTTCGCTTGTTGGTGTGGTCCATCCTAACCTGTGGTTCCACCGTTCTTTTGATGCCGCTTCCATGTCATCTGCCAAGTTTGGCCACATGGGATCCCCTGGTTATTGATCTGGTTCAGGTTGAGGCCATTCTTGGAGGTCTAGCCAGTTGGCCATATCTTCAAGCTCGTTCCTCTATCTGTCAATATCTGGAGTGTGCAGATAACTGACCTCATTTGTTCTGCCATGCCTAGTAAGGTAATCATTATACCTCTGCTGCATATCTGAGGCTTCTCCCAGATAAATGTTTAGCCAATACCAAGTGATATAATAAGCTTGTGGGGTTATGTCATAGATAACATAATATCCCCAGTTAGAGTTCTCATCTATCACGTAGTGGAAAGTACATCCAACCTTCAAGATGGTCTCATGCATCTGATCAAGATTAGGATGTGGATCAAAAGCTCTCTGACATTTTTTGTTATGAGCAGGTCTGTGTTCCTATATGGCCATAAGTTGCCAAACTCGCCATGTTAGAGCTTGATCTTCCGGATCTTTTTTGTGGCTGATGACTTTCTCAAAAATATCTTCTTGGACTTCTGAAGTAAGCCATGCTATGAAAGTGTTCATATTCTTGAGAAAGTGTGCTCTAGTCTCGTGGGCACCAGAGCTCCTTTCTTCCCATCTTTTTGGGAGATTTCTCCTCTTGATCATGGTGATTAGTCTGGATAGGATATCCGCTACAGTATTGGATTCTCCTTTGATGTGTCTGACTTCGTACTAAAATCTGGATAATGTTTCTGCCCACCTTTCTTTATCTAAATTGACGATGCCCTTATCTTCAGTAACAGTGAAGAATAACATGCTGAGCACCCATCGAATCTTGGAGTGTAATTGTATTTGCAAGTCTCTCATTGCTCTTAATGAATCAACCAACCTATATATGTGTGTGTGTGTGTGTGTGTGTGTATATACAAACATAAAGAAACCCTAATTTTATCATATTGAAGTTGAATTTGCTGCCTACCGCAGGCAAAGTGCCCACTGTCGTCGCAAGCATGGGTTCGCCATCGTCGCCAGCTTGGGTTCGCGCCACCGTCGCAACTCGCACCCTCAGTTTCATGGTGAATTGTTCACCACTGTCGCAGCCTCGCAGGTCGTAACTTATACTCTTGGATTCACGGTGAATTGTTCACCACCGTCACAGCCTCGCAGGCTTACAGCTCCTCTGTTCATCATCATCGATTGCCATTTTTTGAGTTGTAACAATGCACCTTCATCATCGCCTGCCGTTATTTCTCAGAAATTTGTATCGTTGATGAATGATTTACAATCTAGATCTGTTATTGCTTGGAAATGTATTAATATTTCATTTTTACAATTTTTAAAACTGATTCATTGATCCGGAGTTCAAAACCCAGAATCCAAAAACTCAGATTTTCCGGGTTAAACCCGGACCGAACCCGAGTGAAGAAAAATCAGATTTTAATCCGAGTTCGGGAGAAAGAAAATGGCATCCGAGTCCGAAACCGAAAAGGCTAAACCTGAACCCAAACCCGAATTTTGCCATCCCTATTCCCGTCTTCACCAAATTCTTGAGGTATATTGTCTTCCTATATGATACATTTTAGATACTTCCTTGTGTTCTATTGTTCTAAATTCTATTGCAGTTGAGGATGCTTGTTTTTCTTGCTACTAACTCAGGTGAGGACGAGGGAGGCTAAAGGAATAATGGCGTTTCCAAGTTTTTTAATGAGAGAAATTTTAAAATATATTAGAGATTTCATGTCAACTATACAACAATTAAATAGTATTATCGCGTGTAAGCATTTTTTTTATAAAAAAAAGTACCATGTGAGTGGTAGTTATATTAAATTAAACTACACACATCATGCATGTATTAATTGATTATATTATATATGTCATACGTGTGTTAATATATGCTTATTTTATCAACTACAAAAATTAACACTTTGGGTTTTGAGATTTATTTGTTTTAATAAATTTAGGGGTATTCTTGCAATTATAATTTTTATTTTTTAAAATTTTATATGATAAAATAGTCTATGAATTTATTTAGGGATAAAATGGTAATTTTATTTGAATTATTTAATGAATTCTAACATTTGTTGGTGTCAAAGTGGTTGATTGATACAAATTTAGAAACATAGTGGGTGCAAAGCACTTGTTAAAATTTTGTGATGGATAAATATACATATAACAAAAGAGAGATAATTCACAGAATTTATTTAAAAAAATTACATACCCAAATATTTGATTTTTCGAATGCAAGTCCTTCTGGATCCACATGGATCCTCAATTTCTACATCTCGATGCACATTTTTTATTATGTGGATCAACATTTTTTTTGAATCCAAACCTTTTAGATATTTGCAGATGTGGGATCAATCTAGATTTATTTGACATCTCTAATAGAGAAGCTTTTAGGTTGAGTAGTTTTCTAGGGCACTAAAATCATTATTGACTAATTAAGATTCATCCTAAGCCCAAATTTGTTCATATTTTAGTTCTCAAGATATAAATAAATGGCATATACTAAAGTTTGACCAAGGTATCGTTCAAATTTAAACTACAATAATGTGGAGGCTCAAATAGTTCCAAACCAAACCAAAGCTTATTTTTAAGGGAGCCGCTACCTTACATGTAATGTAAGGTACAGTCTCTCACAAACTCAGTTATGGGTCTCATTTGAGCCCACAGCCTTATGAGAGGCTGTACCTTACATTATGTTGTGCAAATTTTGTTGAACTCGCAAGCGCACGAATCTATTGTAGAATAGATTAACGGTGACGAGTGTCGATCCCACGAGGAGGTGGATTTTAATTATATGTAGAATTAATTAAGTAAATGGGTGGTTGGATTTGTGGGGAAATTGATTTAAACTATGCTAAAATTTAAATTGGAATAGCGGAATTAAATTGAATTGGGAACTATTGAAATAAAGTACTTGGGTATCTGGATCCGTATCAACATGCATCATGGGCTAAATATTCCTTATTAATACCAATTAAATCATGAGGGGGGAATCCACACCTCATGAACCACGCTCTAATCAATATGGTGTCAAGGGCTTATCGTGCCAAATAATAATAACCTTATACTAGGGTCTTGCCAGAAAACTGGGCGGTAACTAGACAAGATTATTATTATTTGTCGACGAAAAGTCAAAACCTCCACAGAAATTAGAGGGGAAGAGAAAATAAATTTACCAAATAAAGCCCATGACACATGTTGAGACTTCACCTTCAACCCAAGCTTGAAAGAAAATTAGCCACTCATTATTGAACTAGGGGTAAAATGGGAATTTATTAAAATACGTAGAAAATACAAGATGGAGAAGGAATTACAGAAAACTAAGCTCAAAAATGGATTCAGGGGTGTCAAATTAGGGGGGGAGGCCCCCTTTTTATAGATACATTGAGTGAATCATGGCCATCGGATTAAAAATAGTTTGGATGCACAGGATTGCGCCACGTCATCAGTGAACAGTAACACGGTTTGACCACGGGTTTGACCACGCGGTTTGAACAGTAACACGGTTTGCACACGGTTTGAACAGTAACGCGGTCTGAACAGTACCGTACATGTGAATAGTGCCGTACGTGTGAACAGTGCCATTTTTCCTTTTATGCTCCTCTTAAGGTTTTCGACTATCCTGAGTTCAAAAGTGACGTCCGTTTTGCTATCCAAAATCTCGTTCATTGTGAAATGACCATGATACCCCTAAAATACACAAAATACTTAATTAAAACAAAACATATATAATTAAATAACAAAGGATTTAAATAAATAAAATTAGAGATGTTAGTGAGATTTGAAGTGTAAAATGATGAATTTCTCCTTTATAAATATACACTTTCTAACACTCAACACACCCCCCAACCAGCTTATTGCTAGTCCCTAGCAAATAAAGCGAAAATAAAACTCAAACCCAAATTTTTTTTTTTTTTTAAACAAACTTGTTTATTCAATCAGACTAATGACAACAATCAAATAAAAGTATAAGCATTATCTCCAGTCTAAAGAAACATCACACCCACATCAACCATCCACATGAATCAACCAAGTAAATACAAATACTTTCAAAATGACATGTCAAACCCCAAAATCTCACCGGTAATAGTGACACTCTCACAAGGAAATTAAACCCATAAAAATTGTCACTTGATGAATGATAAATGGAGTGAAGATAGTAAAGAAATAATATCAGACACTCTCACCAAGATGAAAAGAATATGCCCACAACTTAGAAATAACACGATCTCAAGTCAAACAAAATGCTAGTCAACCCAATTTATTTACTTCTTCTTTTTTTTTTTTATTATGCATTACAACATCTTTTAGCCTATATAACTAGCTTTTACTTCAGACTATAGTTCCCTAAAATCAAGAAGGACTTTTATTAGGATATAACGTAGGCTAGGGACATGGCTAACAAAGAAAGGAAAATAGAGAAAACAAAATACATGTTTGAGAAAAATAATATCTTTTGGAAAAAAAAAATGCATTTCACTTATTGAATTATATATCTCTCTCTTTTTTTTCTTTTCTTTTTTTTAAAGAATTTTTTTCTTTTTTTTCTCTTTTTTTTTGTTATTGTACAACTTTACTAAACAAAATAATTATTTATATTTTTCTCAAACATGAATAGATGATGGAACTTGTAAGATATCGGGTAATACTCCAAATTGGAGTGGGTCAAGATGATAAGTTGACAAAGAATTTTTTTTTTTTAATAAAAGGCTCAAAAGGGCTAACTATGGATATTTCACATAAGGGATGGCTAGAAAGGCTCAAACGGGTCAAAGATGGCCTTTCCATCATCTTTTAGGGCTCTAGATAATCCTCCATATCTACTAGTTAAATGGACCTTTAGATGTAGCAACGCATTTTTTTTTTAACTTTTTTTTTTTTTTTTTTAAAGGGTTGCCCCCAAGGAAATCTAAAGATCATGTATAAAATAATAATACTTTTAAGTTTGTATGAAGAATGGGCAAAAGGGTTACTCTCCAAGAAAAATAATAGGCTCAAAAGCTCACTTGGTATTTATTATGACATGTCAATTCTTTCAAGCAACTCATATTTATCTCCGACATCAACATGTAGAGTAGCAAACATAGTGTAACATCACTCAAGACCAAAGATAATACAAATACTAAAATTCGAAAATCATCATGTCATCCAAAAATAAAAACAAAATCACACCATTTTTTTTTTTTTTAAACAACATTCTACCCCCCAACCTATTCTAAACATGAAAGGGAATTATGCATGCAAAAATGTGAAAATGATGCAGAAAAACTAATTGAAAATGTTACACTTAAAATGATAGAAAAATGATTTTTTTTTTAACTAAGAAGATGCGTTTCTAGAGGCACTACACTCTATATTCAGCCATCTTCGACTCAAAATTTGAAAATGCATATTTATAAAGGAGAAGTCAAAAAGTTAGAAAGATCACACGAAAAATAAGAATTTTTTTTTTTTTTATTTTTTTTTTCTCCTTTTTTTTTTTACTAAGAAGATGCGTTTCTAGAGTAACTACACTCCATATTCAGCCATCTTCAACACAAACGATTAACAACATTAGTTTCTACAATAAAAAATTAGTAAAAACTTAACCAACATTCCACAATTGTCAACTATCCCCTCCCCCAACTGAACTAAACATTGTCCTCAATGTTTTAAAGGAAAAGAAGTAGAGTTTAGAAGACATCACACGGGTGGTGTAACACAGAAGAAAATATTTACAGGCGGAGATTTAAATCTAATTTGTACTTTTTACTGCTGCTATTGTTACCATCGTTATTTGTACACTCCAATACCAAGGTCTTCGGATCGCTCTGTCGATAAGCATGTAACAGATCAAGTAGCTCATTAGCGATGTGAGCACAAATAAAAAGCTTTTTCACCGTAGAGGGAATGAAGTAGTTTTTTATTGCATGGTTAAGAAATGCGATAAAGCCATCATAAAAATTATTGACATTTAACAAACCGATGGGTTTTCGATGAATGTGCGAGATGGGCCCAAGATGCTAAAGTGATAAGTGCCTCTAGAGTTGCAAGATCTCTGGTAAGAAAATAAAAGCATCGATGATTAAGCATTTGATTATTCTTTCTTGCATACCGAGACAACTAACTCTTCTCCAGGTCGGTGAGTTAGACAAGCGACCCTAAAGGTTTTAGGGTTTGTGGTATGATGCCTAACACTTGACTTCCTCGACAAAAGCGTTTAAGACCAATTTTGATAACCCTCGGTCACCTCCGCCGTATACTAAGTGTAATTTTCTCTCTGCTATGCATCGACCAAGATCAATGGCTGCCTCAAAGAACTCTTTATATTTGCCATAGTTAAATCCGGAAAGCACACAAATGTTCTTGAATTGTTTATTGGGAGTAGCTGCCATTATGATACTTCTCAAAAATAATTTGTGAGTGTAAACGAAAAGAATCATATTTAAGGATCTTAGCGGCAGTGGGTCGCAGCTGTGAATGAGGTGTCATGTCTATGTCAAATTAATCATGTAATGCACATGGCTCGAAAGTCAAAAAAAGAAACAGTAAAAAGGAAAAGCAAGTAATGACAAATATAAAATTATTAAAGACAATAATGCAAATGGTAAAACAATAGTGAAATAAAACAACAGTAAAGTAAAAGGATATTTACAGGTAGTTGCGACTGTGGCTCACATCTTCCTCTGGTTTTACGTCCAGAAACGGCTTCAACGCCCTCTATGGGTCGAGGATAGGCTTCCCATCCAGTTTTCTTATAAAAAGCGCAAACAGGTCGTTTATAGTCGATTCCCGAGATCAGATCGTGCATGCTCTTTAAAATGATGGCCATAATCGGAGAATCGCTCCTTGCACATATCCACTGGATGCGTTTGAAGAGACAAAAGGATATCATCCAATGACTCTTATTCAAGCCATCCCTAATGAATTGAATCTTATCTTCTCTCATTATCGACACCATTCCTAAAGAACATCGTTTTTTATTGCATATCATTCTGGCACACTTATGACAAGCAACCAAAATCTTTCGAGCTCTTCGCTTTCTTGCATAATTTCCTTTACCACAACCAGGCATGTATGCAATAAATTTAGGAGGCAACTCACCTGCCAAGCGTGCTTTAGCCTCGATTAACCAAAATGAATATCAGCGGTATGTTATTCCTCATGAGCAATCGCATGCGTTCAGATCGAGCTTTATAGATTGTGAGGAGGGCATTCTGAGGAAGTGAAGGGAATCGACTATGAAGCTTTGCTAAGATCTCGTTTCTATCCATACCTTCGCCTCGAAGATCGGTAATTATGGGAAACCTGAAGTAGCCGACTTGATTGTCACGGAGTACCGTTATCCGCCACTTAACCGGGTGACAAACTAAAACACACAAACTAAAACACACAAACGGAATAACAAACAAATAAAAACACACAAAGAAAATCACAATCGTCCTCTTATAGAATTTACCTCAAGCTCCAACTGGATGTTGTAGACACTGTTTTCAATGTCTCTGAGTTGGCGTTCTAAATCCTCAACGTGGGATATTAACTCCGGTGGTTGTAGCGTCCAAATACGATGTGTTTTACAAAATCGTATCTGGCCTCTGAGATGAGATTGGACACGTTGAAGTCGTCTAAGGATGTTCAAGAGGAACTGTCTCATGATTAAAAGTGATAAAAGAAGACTTAATGGTTAAACAAACACACTTATGCATAAATAATTTCAATTAGCAAAAGAATAATAAAAATAAAGAAAAAAAATCAAATAACCGAAAAGACACAAAAATCTTAATTCAAATCTGGTGGGTCACTTAAATTTACTTCGGTGTCCTCTCCATGTGGTTGGTACTCTAGATATGGCTTTAATCTTTGACCATTAACTTTAAACGTGACACCGTTTTTTGGGTCCTTAATTTCAATTGCCCCATGTGGAAAAACAGTATGAACAATGAAGGGGCCAGACCATCGAGAGCGTAGCTTACCTGGGAATAAGTGCAAGCGAGAATTGAATAAAAGTACTTTCTGACCTGGAGTGAAAGATTTTCGCATAATCTGCTTATCATGAAAGACTTTCATTCGCTGCTTGTAAACCTTGGCGTTTTCGTATGCATCATTACGAATTTCTTCAAGTTCTGCCAGCTGTAATCGTCTTTCTGAGCCAGCTTGCTGCATGTCAAAATTGAATTTCTTGATGGCCCAGTACGCACGATGCTCGAGTTCCACAGGTAGGTGGCAAGCTTTTCCATACACTAGCCTGTAGGGTGACATCCCAATTGGGGTTTTGAACGCCGTTCTATATGCCCATAATGCATCATCAAGTCTTAATGACCAATCTTTTCTGTCTGGCCTCACGGTCTTTTCTAAGATGTGCTTTATTTCTCGATTGGAGATCTCAACTTGGCCACTGGTTTGCGGATGATACGGAGTCGCCACTTTATGAGTGATGGAGTACTTTGTCAAAAGTGCTTTGAATGATTTATTGCAAAAGTGGGTACCACCATCACTGATTATTGCTCGAGGGAATCCAAAGCGTGAAACAACGTTGCTCTTCAAAACCCTATCACCACTTTATGATCATTGGTTCGCATGGAATTGCCTCTACCCATTTCGAAACATAGTCAACAAAGAACCAATATGTAGTGATGGCCAAAAAGATGGGGAAAGGGTCCCATGAAGTCGATACCCCATACATCAAAATCTCAACCACTAAAATTGGATTTAGTGGCATCATGTTCCTTCGTAATGCTCCCCATTCGTTGACACCTATCACATGAAGAACAAAAGGTATAAGCATCTCGAAATATAGTTGGCCAATAGATACCACATTGTAGAACTTTAGCCCTCGTTTTCTTAGCGCTGAAATGGCCTCCACAAGCTTGTTCATGGCAGAACGAAAGGATGTTATGAACTTCATTCTCTGGGACACATCGTCGAATAATTTGATCTGCACAATACTTAAACAGATAGGGTCATCCTTAAAAATTCTTTATTTCCGCAAAGAATTTAGCCCTGTCTTGCTTGGTCCAATGCTCTGGAAGTTTACCTGTAACAAGATAATTAACTATATCAGCATACCAAGGTAATACTTCCACGCTCATTAATTGTTCATCTGGAAATGACTCATTCAATGTTAAGGGTTCTGTGTTGATGTCAAAGTGGAGACGAGATAGATGGTCAGCCACAACATTTTCAGAACCTTTCTTATCTTTGAATTCCAAGTCAAACTCCTGCAAAAGTAACACCCAATGAATTAGTCTAGGTTTTGCATCTTTCTTTGTGAGAAGATATTTCAGAGCAGCATGATCTGTGAATACAATTATTTTACAACCAATGAGATAAGATCGAAATTTTTCTAATGCAAACACTACTGCTAGCATTTCTTTTTCAGTAGTTGAATAGTTCAACTGTGCATCGTTTAATGTCATACTAGCATAGTAAATAACATGAGGAATTCGATCTACTCTTTGTCCTAATACTGCTCCTACTGCATAATCAGATGCATCACACATGAGTTCGAATGGTAAGCTCCAGTTTGGTGGCTGAATGATGGGTGATGACGTCAACAATTGCTTTAACTTTTCAAACGCTACACGACATGAATCATCAAAGACAAAATGTACATCTTTAGCAAGTAAATTGCATAAGGGTCTAGAAATTTTGCTAAAATCTTTAATGAAACGTCTATAAAAACCAGCATGCCCAAGGAAAGATCTTACTTCTCTGACTGTTTTAGGTGGAGGAAGATTAGAAATGAGATCCACCTTGGCTTTGTCAACCTCAATACCTTTGCATGAAATGATGTGACCGAGAACTATACCTTGTTTTACCATAAAATGGCATTTCTCCCAATTTAAGACCAAATTCTTCTCTATACATCTCTGCAAAACTTGTGTTAGATGATGTAAACATTGATCAAATGAGTCACCAAAGACAGAAAAATCATCCATAAAGACCTCAAGAAACCGTTCAACCATATCAGAAAAAATGCTTAACATACAACGTTGAAATGTAGCAGGTGCATTACATAATCCAAATGGCATTCTCCTATATGCAAAAGTGCCAAAAGGGCAAGTGAAAGTGGTTTTCTCTTGATCTTTTGGTGCTATGGGGATCTGATTGTATCCTGAATAGCCATCTAGAAAGCAATAAAATTCGTGTCCTGCTAATCTATCAAGCATTTGATCAATAAATGGTAAAGGAAAATGGTATTTACGTGTGACAGAATTTAACTTTCTATAATCAATGCATACACGCCATCCTGTAGTCACTCTAGTGGGTATCAATTCATTATCAGCATTGGTAACTACGGTGACTCCTGACTTTTTGGGGACCACTTGCACAGGACTGACCCATGAACTATCAGAAATGGGGTAAATGATACCTGCATCTAATAGTTTAAGCACTTCTGTTCTAACAACTTCTTTCATATTAGGATTTAACCGACGTTGCATTTCCCTAGTAGATTTAGCATTTTCATCAAGGTGAATGTAATGCATGCATCTCATCGGGTTTATACCTTTTATGTCTGCTATGGTCCATCCTAATGCTCCTTTGTGCTCTTTTAAAACATCCAACAACTTACCTTTTTGCTCGTCATTTAGGGATGATGAGATGATTACCGGTAGAGTGTTTTCTTCTCCCAAAAACGCATATTCCAAAGTGTTGGGTAATGGTTTGAGCTCGAGTTTCGGTGGTGACTCTGATGATGGGATGAGTTTCTTCTCTGATGGTGCTAGTTGTTCAACTCTTGACTTCCATTTATTAGTGTCCATGGATGGTGCTGAGTCAAGTAGGGCGTTGACCTCATCGACTGATCTGTCAACATCAAAATCCAAACCAAAGTGAGTTAAACATGTTTGTAAAGGGTCATCACTAAGGTTTGAAACAAAAGTATCATCAATTAATGCTTCAATTAAATCCACATCAACAATTCCATCATCTGCATTGTGAGGTTGTTTGGCAATGTTGAAGATGTTGAGCTCCATGGTCATATTGCCGAAGGACAACTGCATATTTCCAGTTCTACATTGAATGTGAGCATCCGCAGTTGCCAAGAAAGGTCGGCCTAGGATAATGGGGATGTGCTTCCTTGAATCTCGTATTGGTTGAGTGTCAATTACAATGAAATCAACAGAAAATAAAACTTGTCTACCTCGTATAAGCACGTCCCTCCACAATACCACGAGGTATTTTCGTGGACCGACCGCAAGTCGTAACACCACCGAGTTGGGTGTAATTCTCCAAGTCCAAGTTTCACAAATACCGAGTAAGGCAAAGAGATTAACACTAGCTCCTAAATCCAACAAAGCATTCTCAATTGTGTGGTTCCCTATACTACATGAGATAGTGGGGAGCCCGGGTCTTTACATTTTAGAGGAATTTTGTGTTGGAGTATAGAACTAACATTTTCGATTAAAAATGCCTTTTTCTGAACATGAATGTTTCTCTTTTTAGTGCAAAGGTCTTTAAGAAACTTGGCATAAGATGGAACTTGTTTTATTGCATCAAGTAAAGGGATGTTGACACTTACCTGTTTGAAGACTTCAAGAATCTCACCTGTGGATTTTCCCTTCTTTCCTTTAGCTAACCTCTGAGGGAATGGAGCTTTAGGAACGTATTCCCGTGGGTTGGTTTCTTCTTTCTCCTCCGGTGGCGAGTCTTCAACATTTACAGGTACAATTTGATTTTCTTTGGTCGCTGGCATCTCCACTTTATTGTCGACTTCTTTTCCTTTTCGCAAGGTCATAACGGCTTTGACCTCTCCATGTTGTTGCGGTGAACTGGTAGTTGCTTCATGTACTCCTTTAGGATTAGGCACTGGTTGACTTGGAAATTTGCCTTTTTCAACAGTCATTGCCAAAGTTTGCACTGAAGAAGCAAGTTGTCCCACCATCTTCTCGAGGCTTGAAACTGATTGGGCTTGTGAGTTGAAACCTGCTCTCATCTCATTTCGTAGTCCATCAATGGTGCGGTTCTGTTGCTCGATCATGGAGTTAGTAACATTCTTGACATTCTGGAAGGCATCCTCCCATTGTCTGGGTTGAGAGTAGTTTTGGTTCTGATTGTATGATCTAAATGGTGGCTGAGAGGCTTGAGGAACTTGAGGAATTGGTTGCATTGGTGGAGCCGAGCCGCTCAGTCCATTCTGTTGGAATCCTTGAGACCATGAAAAATTGGGGTGGTCTCTCCATCCAGGATTATATGTGTTGGAGTATGGGTTGTAATTTGATGGCTTCCTCATGACACCGATGGCATTGGCTTGATCTGAATATGACTCATGGTCATGTGGCTCTGTTGATTTGGCAGTCGTCAACGATGCTATTTGTCGAGAAAGACCTTCAATTATCTCTTTGACTTCTTTGATTTCTGAATTTGACTCGCCAATGTGAACCTCATTCACTCCTTTAATTCTTCTAGTATTCCTGAGAGATCGACTCCGCTGTTGGGAATTATCTGCTTGTCGCTGGAAGAAATCCCAAATCTCTGATGCACTTTTTGACATTAGCTCTCCTCCACTTGTCGCCATTAGCCATTCTTGCACATTTGGCAATAATCCTTCCAAGAAGTATTGGCATTGGTGCCATTTCTCGTACCCATGATGTGGACACTTCAAAAGTAGCCCATTGAATCGCTCCCACGCTTCGAAAAACTGCTCGTCTTCTCTCTCGCGAACTCGAAATTTTCCTGCGAATAGCATTGGTTTTATGTACTGGGAAATATTTATTTAAAAATTTTGTTACCATTTGTTCCCATGTTGTAATGCTATTAGCAGGCAATGTATTGAACCATGAACGAGCTCTATCCTTTAAAGAAAATGGGAATAGTCTAAGTTTAACATCATCTTCTGAAAAATTCTCATATTTAAAGGTTTGACAAATTGTATGAAAATCATTCAGATGATTATATGGGTCCTCATTTTCTAATCCATAAAACGTTGGGAGACAATTTAGCACACTAGGTTTTAGCTCAAAACTCCTAGCAGCTACATTTGGGTATCTTATGCAAGATGTGCTCAAATTAGCTAAGGGACTGAAATAGTCCTTAAATGGCCTCTCCTGTGGTTCTGGTTGTTGTAAATCCATTTCAATTTTATTTTTAAATGCAATGTGTTTCTGTGTGCGAAGTGTTCTTTCTAATTCAAGGTCTATAGGTTCAAGATTAGGTGATAATGACCTACGACCATGCATGCAAATAAAGAAAATAAATTGAGAACAAAACAAATAAAAATAAATAAGAAAGGGAAATTACGATACTAACCTTATTGCGCTGTTACAACCTTTCTATAAAAAAAAAAAAAAACACACTAAAACAAATACGTGAAATAAATTAAATAGAATAAAATAAAAATAAATTAACAAGATAAATGAAAAATTATAAAGAAGAATAACTTGAAAATTAAAATGTAGAAATTTAAAGAAGAGAAAAAGAAATTCTTATCTAAAAATATAAACTCACTTTTTTGTTATTAATTAAAAAAAAAATTACAAGGGAACAAATAAAATAACAATAATAATACTAATAGTAATAATAATAATAATAAAATTATTTACAAAAAATTAATTCTACAAATTAAAATACTTACCTCCCAAGAATGGCGCCAAAAACTTGTTGTGCAAATTTTGTTGAACTCATGCCACGAATCTATTGTAGAATAGATTAACGGTGACGAGTGTCGATCCCACGAGGAGGTGGATTTTAATTATATGTAGAATTAATTAAGTAAATGGGTGGTTGGATTTGTGGGGAAATTGATTTAAACTATGCTAAAATTTAAATTGGAATAGCGGAATTAAATTGAATTGGGAACTATTGAAATAAAGTACTTGGGTATCTGGATCCGTATCAACATGCATCATGGGCTAAATATTCCTTATTAATACCAATTAAATCATGAGGGGGGAATCCACACCTCATGAACCACGCTCTAATCAATATGGTGTCAAGGGCTTATCGTGCCAAATAATAATAACCTTATACTAGGGTGCCTAGAAAAACCGGGCGGTAACTGACAAGATTATTATTATTTGTCGATTTAAAAGTCAAAACCTCCACAGAAATTAGAGGGGAAGAGAAAATAAATTTACCAAATAAAGCCCATGACACATGTTGAGACTTCACCTTCAACCCAAGCTTGAAAGAAAATTAGCCACTCATTATTGAACTAGGGGTAAAATGGGAATTTATTAAAATACGTAGAAAATACAAGATGGAGAAGGAATTACAGAAAACTAAGCTCAAAAATGGATTCAGGGGTGTCAAATTAGAGGAGAGGCCCTTTTTTATAGATACATTGAGTGAATCATGGCCATCGGATTAAAAATAGTTTGGATGCACAAGATTGCGCCCGTCATCGGAACAAGAATACGGTTTAACCACAGGTTTGACCACGCGGTTTGAACAGTAACACGGTTTGCACATGGTTCGAACAGAACGCAGTCCGAACAAAGCAGTCGCGAAAGCGATATCCATGAACAATGACTGCATACGTGAATAGTGCCGTACGTGTGAACAGTGCCATTTTTCCTTTTATGCTCCTCTTAAGGTTTTCGACTATCCTGAGTTCAAAAGTGACGTCCGTTTTGCTATCCAAAATTTCGTTCTTTGTGAAATGACCATGATACCCCTAAAATACACAAAATACTTAATTAAAACAAAACATATATAATTAAATAACAAAGGATTTAAATAAATAAAATTAGAGATGTTAGTGAGATTTGAAGTGTAAAATGATGAATTTCTCCTTTATAAATATACACTTTCTAACACTCAACACATTACATGTAAGGTAGCAAAATCCTATTTTTAAAGGATCTTCTAAACTGTCTACATCAACTTAAGATGAGTTAAAAAGGACTTCTAAGTTAGGTTAAGGCTAGGGGTGTTCAGAATCCAATCCGATCCGTATAAATCCGATCCGTGGATTGGTAGATTGGATATGGATTGAAAATTTTAAAAGCCGCAATCGATGGATTGGATATGGATTTACTTCTGTAAATCCGTAAAAATCCGTGAATCTGTAAAAAAAATATTTATTTATTTATTAGTTAAAAATTATTATAAATTTAATTAAAAAATATTATAAATGTGACATTACATAGTTACATAAGCACTATAACATATCATGCCATTACCCAATAATAATATAAATATAATATAATTAAATAATCAAATATACAAATATAATTTGTAAAAATTGTAAAACAAAATAAAAGCAAAGTCACACGCATTAGCAAAAGCAATCTAACATAACGCCAAGTTACCAACAATTTGTAAAGTCACTCAAAAGCAAAGTAACATAGTGCCAAGTCACCAACAATTTGCAAACAAAAAAACCCTAAGCTTCCCCGCCATCACATGCACTAGCAACACCCAATACTGGTTTGATACACTCTTCATACCGATTTGAAGGACGTCGGCCGCGCGATTCCGGCCAGAGCAAGCCATCTTCTTCCCCGAGTCCATCAAGCCACTTCACAATCACTGATTCCAACCAAACAGTTGCACTATCACAACCTTTAAGTCTGACTGTGCTTCTCCCGATTCCCATTGTTGACAGTTCCGTAATTACTACTTTTCGATAGGCGCAACAGCCCTGGAGAAGAATCAGACTGTGTTTGGTTTTAGAAACTTCACCATTTCAATTAATCATGGCTTTATTTGAACAATTAATTTCGGTGTTATATTAATATAATATTGTTAATTTATTTGAACAATTAATCTTAGTGTGTTATATTTTGAAACTTTAAACGTATTATTATAGTTTTATTTGAACAATTAATATCGATGTGTTATATTTTAAAACTATAAATGTATTATTTTATCTTTATTTAAACAATTAATTGTTTAAATTTTATTCAATTTTAAATTTAATCGGCAGTAAAATTATTTTTATATTAGATTTTTTTATTTCATTAGTTCATGCCTTCATGGATTGGAGAGAACTAAAATTTTTTAATTTGAAAACTAATGCGCAAAATGGTGGATTAGATATGGATTAATTTAAATCCGCATCCGATCCGTAGTCGTATGGATTGGATATGGATTGAGTCAAATCCGCATCCGATCCGCAGATGTATGAATTAGATTTGGATTGAATTTAATCAATCCGTGGGTTGGATTGGATTGAAAAATTATAATCCGTAAAATCATCAATCGGATATGGATTGATATCTAATCCGTAAAATCTGATCCGCGAACACCCCTAACTAAGGTTTGGGGATATGAAATAATACCATTCAAACACAAAGGTTTATCCAAAGATACACTAGTATATAGGCATATTGATGTGTTTAGAGATTTGCAAGAAAGGCACAGTTGTAGAAACTTACACTACCTACACACTGGGGTAGGCATGTACCCATTAGATAACATAAGGTACTAACAATAACTAAAGGGTGATTCTATTAGGTACTTTGATATCCAGATACAGCTTCAGTGTACATTTGTTCATAAAAAAAAATGATAAATCAATATTTTATTAGCTTCCACCACGTCTTAGCATCCCTAGGCTTAAAAGGAAATAGGAAAAACCAAAATCATTTTATATTGGCCTACCTTTCTATGATTGAATCTGATTGTAGGTGCAAATGCAAACTACCAAGAAAAAGGTGCGTTAAATTAACACTAACTAGATTTAGACAAGTACATTCAAAAGCTTGCAATTTCGTCTCATCACACAAGAACCTTAGGAAAATGGCAAGACTAAAAGCAGAAAAACTAGCTTTCCACTATTGAATGTGATATGAATCAATACATGATCTTTTAAAATATACATTTCAAGATTCTTGGCATTTCCTAGTACCTGTGCATCTGCACAAAAGGAACAAAATGTCATCAAGAACATACCTTAGTCAACATCATATACATAAGAATAATCTTTATTCACCTTTACTTAGGCATCATTTGCACCAAGACTAGCTTCCTAGTGAGGCAACATATAGAAACAAAAGGATAAAACCAAGAATGATTTTGAAAAGATGCTAAGGGTGCGTTTGGTAATGTTTTTTAGTTAGTATTTTCAACTCTTATTTTAGAGAAAGAAAATCATGTTTTTGATGTGATGTTTTATAAAATGAAAATTTATTTGGTATTATGTTTTTAAAACGGCATATGAAAATAAAAATAATAAAAATTTGTTTGATTATTTATCTGAAAATATGAAAAATAATAAAAATATGTTTGGTTGTTTGTTTGAAAATATAAAAATTTTTATTGAATATTTTATAAAATAAATTATCTTTAATTTATTTATACATTTTATCTTTTATTATTATAATTTTAATCAAAATGAAATCAAATTTCACAAAACAATAATAATTTTTAGAAATCCTCTTATATTTTATTAATTTTAAGAAAATAAAATGAAAAATAAAATAATAAATGTTTTATAATTAGCATAACAAAATAAAAAACCATACTACAATTATACAGTGGAGAGGAAGAAGAGAGCTTTGTTCACGGTCGAAGAAGAAGAAGAAGAAGAAGAAGAAGAAGAAGAAGAAGAAGATAAGGTAAATCGTAAAAAAGGGGAAAGAAAAAAGCTCTGGTCAATGAAGAAAAAGGAGAAGATAAGGGAAATCGTAATAGTGACCCTCTTTTCTAAAAAGAAAAATAAAGTAAAAGTAAATTTAAATAAATAATTAATAAATTAATAATATAATAAATCATAGTTGTGGGCGTGGATTACCTTTTCATCTCACCTTTTTTATTTTGTTTTCCAGCGAGCTGAGTTTTCTTTACAAAACTTGAGAAACAAAAATATTTTGTTCTCTTTTTTTTTTTTACTATTTATTATAAAATGGCTTAACCAAACATGTTTTGTAGTTTTCATTTTTGAAAAACAAAAAACACCCATCCAAAAAACGTAACTAAAAACACCCTAAGTTTTCCCTTTTTTTGTTTTTCTTGAAAGGTATTAAGAAAAAAAATTTAAAACCAAAAATGAATATTTTTTAAGAAAAATTTATTCATATTTAAGTAAGAATAAAGTCAGCACAGTATCAACTATCAAGTTAAGATGACTACAAGATGCATAGGAAAACTATGATGTAAATCAACTAATGATATTGTTTGAGATTTAGTTTGACCCAAACCTTAAGCAAATTGAAGGAATTATTGAGGGAGTTTGCAATTAGGAGATTTGAGCTTGAGACTTAACTCTAATACTGACGTTAGATAAACTATTTTTTAATCATTTTTTTAGATGATTAATTACAAGAATTAAAGGCTTAAATTAGAAATCTTATAACATAAATCAATTTAATAATTTTTAGAATACACACAACAGTTAAAGATATTGTGATTTAATTAGCTGACTAAATTATGAATCTAAATTCAAGAACTTTTAATTGAAAGTGACCATTACAAATTTGAGTACAATTAGTTATGGATGATACTACCCTCACCTGAATGGTATAAATTGGTGACTTCTCTTCATTTTGAAAAGCAAAATCACACAAACACAAAATGCTTTTTTTTCATCCTTTGACCTTTTCTGTGTCAAAGAGTTCAAGCACTTCTGAAGTTTACTGAAAACAATTCAGTGGCGTGCTAAAACTGTTCCATATCCTATTATATCCTGAGAAATGGTTGTCATTCAAACTTAAAACACCTGTCACCAGGTGGCAACTCTATTTTAAGAAAATTGTATAGTACAAGCCTCTTTTTTTTAATAATTTTATATTATTTACAATTTATATTCAGTTACTATATAAATTGCAATTTAGCTTTACTATTTAACTATATTTCAATTTTATTATACTCAAAATATTATAAGTTGTACAAGGTCAATTTTGGAGTGTTTGGTCAGCTACAAAGATAGTTTAGTCAACTTGAGAAGCAATGGCTACTACAAAGTACTGTGCTTTTGCTTCTTGATTTTAAGAAAATGGAATCTGAAAAATTTAGGAAATAGGAGACTGATTCCCTAATTGGATTGCAATGGAATCATTATTTTTGTTGGATTGCTATGGAATCATTGCTGGAATTTTACTAGCCTGTCTCCAAGGATTTCCATTAACTAGTAAGAATTATCTTGATGCATCAAATACAATTAGGGGTGGGCACAGTTCGGTCCGGTCCGGTCCGGTTCAGATCGGAATTAAGCAGAACCGATTTAAATCAGTTATTTTATAAAAAAATCCAAATAAGAACCGAACTCAATAAAAACTAAATTTAAATGTATCTTTTCGGATCGGTTCGGTTTTTTCGGTTCTAGGCCTATTGGATCTATTTTGAATTTCTAAATTTTTAGCCTATTAAGCCTCATAAATGTAATAATTTTTTTAGACAATTCATTTATCCTAATTTCATTAAAAATATCAACAATAAATAAAAAGTATTCAAAACATATTTTATCACTAATATCTTACTAACTACTAATAAGGTACTTACAAAATATGAAATATTAAGATTTCAAAATACATAATCAAACTCAAATACTCCATTTACATAAACATAATATTGTAAAGACAAATAAAAATAACAATAAATAAAACTTACAACACAAAATAAAAATAAAATTTAGAAACAAACACCAACAACATTCTCTCGTTCACCAAAAATAAATAAATAAATAAATAAATTGCAAACAAATGCCAACAACACTCTCCCATCTTCATCAATATCAGCATCAAACTTCAGGCATTTTCCAACTCAATATTTGGATCTATAAAAAAATTTAAAATAATAAATAATTAAATAAACAATCTATATTTTGATTTTTCGGTTCAGTTAAGTGAATCGAAAACCAAATCTGTATTTCAGTTTTTTTTACAAACGATATATTTTGATTATTTTTTAAAATTAAAATCGGTCCGAATGATACGGTTTGAATCGGTTCAGTTTGATTTTCTCTAGTGCACAGTTTTTTTACCCACCCATAAATACAACGTACAATTGTTCTTCTTCACTATGTACATAGAAAAGAAGTCACACAAGGACAAGAAATGTTTGCTAGTCAAGACCAAATTGAAAGCTTTCTTCGCCTATAAACTCCTAAGAATATTTGAGCTGACTTGTAATGGAGACAAGCTTGCCATGTTAAAGAACTCTAAGATTAGTGGAGGAACAAGAAACGTCAATAATGGATCTGCAAATGATATATCAATAGCTTCTGGAACTTTTATCCAATGGGTTAGTAAGTCCCCTTAGAAACTCCTTGACTTCCATTTCCTTTTGCACTTCCCTTTGTTCCTTATTCTGTGGATCAATTATCTCTTCAATGGTCGATTTTTACCCTATAGTCAAAACATCACGTTTCTTCGATACATCTCCAGTTGAGTCAACTGAAACAAATGAGTAGAGACATTAAGTGGAATTAAATCCAACTCCCTTAACTGCAATAGTGATAGAAAACATAAATTTTATAAAATTAATGAAAGAGAGAGTTTAATAGTTAATTAAATAGCATTAAATCATAAAATAATCTTAGCAACTTATTTTTTTTTTTGTGTATGGCACTTGTTACTAGATCTTTATCCCAGGCTTTAATCCCCCCCCCACTCTTTCTCTCTCACCTAGAATCACAAGCGAACCTTAAACCCAAGCCTCATTGTAATTACTCACAGCCGACATTACCTTAACCCTCACAAAATTCATTTAATTGACAAAAGCTCCAAGCCCTCTTCCTCCAGATTCAACACCACAAATCCAAAATCGTTGTTCCAAAATACGTCGATCTCTATTGAAGTAACATCTTCGCATTCAACTATTGTTAACCTCACAAGTAATTTCTCACTCATTCCCTTGACTCCCCAATAAAGCCATGCATCGAGCTACATTTTTGGGCTATTATGATTAATTGAAACGAGTTTTAAAAAGTTAGAAAAACTGAACTGAATCATGATAGGACAATCGATCAAAGGGCACAACGAAAAACTTGTTGTTTTTCTGAGGTTGGATTTTGAGATAAAGGTAGGACACTCATGTTGAAGAAATCTGTTATCTAGATAGAGTGGAGTGAACTCAATATTAGAACAAGAATCAATTGGTCCTTGATCTTAGCGACTAACTTAGCATATTTACTTCATTGTAATATTCATTCTCCTTTATATTCTTTCCTTTTCTATTATTTGACCGTTTGGCACTTGCCTTAGATGATTCTAGTATTTTGATATATAAAGATCTTGTACACAACAACATATAATACAATTTTAAGCACTTCCTCAATTATTTACATGGTATCAGAGCAAAATTTTGCTCATTTATGCTTTTCTCTTTGACAATCATGTCTAGTAGTTTAAATCCAATATCAGAAACATCAAATGCCCTCATTACCGATGTTTCTTCACCATACTTTCTTCATTCATCTGATCATCCTGGAGCCATTCTTGTATCCAATGTCCTAACGGGTGATAATTATTCAACATGGAAAAGATCCATGAAGATGGCATTGAATGCCAAGAACAAATTGGGTTTTATTGATGGAAGCATACAAAAACCTTCATCGACCTCACAAGATTTAAAAACATGGGAGCGATGCAATGACATGGTCCTTTCATGGATGCTCAATGGAATAGAGAAAAATCTTGCCAGCAGTCTCATTTATTGTGATACTCCACGCTCTCTTTGGCTTGTGTTGGAAGAACGTTTTTCACAGAGTAATAATCCATGGATTTATGAACTTAAGAGAGCCATATGCAATCACCAGCAAGAGCAAAAACCATTAGTGATTTATTTTAATACTTTAAAATTTTATTGGGATGAATTGTCCACATTAACCACTATTTTTTCTTGCAAGTGTGAAACTTCAAATGAATTGCAGGGATTACTAGAGACTGAAAAGGTGCTTCAATTCTTAATGGGTCTCAATGACTCATATTCTCCGGTACAAAGTCAAATCTTAGCCATGGAACCACTTCCAAATGTTGGAAAAGCATATTCAATTATTCATCAGGAAGAACGTCAACGACTTCTCCATGTTTCCAGTCAACCATCCTTTGAATCAACAGCTTTAGCAGCCAATAATAAGACTCAAATGACCAACTGTCAAAATCATTCACATCCTAGCCATTTGCATGGAGTACAAGAGACACAAGGACGAGGTAGACCTTTTTGTGATCATTGTGAAAAATATGGGCATGTAAAAGCAAAATGTTACAAAATTGTTGGCTACCCACCAAATTGGAAACATTCAAATCGATCACATGTAGGTGATCCTACAACCACGAAGCCACAACAACTAGATGATCATCCCCTTCCAACAAACAAGAATTCATCATCTCAGCCTACTATCCAAATTTCCGGTCTCACAGCTAAACAATATCAACAATTATTATCTATACTTTCAACAAGTAAGCAACCATCTATTGCAAACTTAGCTGGTAAAATCCTTTCTTCTTGCAATTTTGTTATTAACTCGCATAATGATTCTTAGATAATTGATAGTGGGGCATCTGATCACATGACCCCTAATATTTCTTCCTTTAAAAATTATGTGCCCATGTCTCATGTCAAACCCGTGAGACTACCAAATGGCACAACAGTTCCTACAACAAAATGTGGATCCATTAAATTATCCTCCTCTTTGACTTTAAATAATGCCTTATTGGTTCCTTATTTTAATTTTAATCTGTTATCTGTAAGCAAGCTAACCAAGGATTTGAACTGTGCTGCTATATTTTTCCCTTTATTTTGTGTTTTTCAGGACCTTTCAACGAAGAAGCTGATTGGAAAGGGTGAAATTCATGATGGACTATATTATTATGAGCATATCAATGGTCATTCTTCCCTTCCTTCAGTAATGAACGTTGCAAAGGAACCCAATTCCAATCTTTGGCATTTGTGACTCAGTCACCCTTCTAAAGATCGAATGCAACGTTTGTCTTTTATTTTTGATATTGCATCATTTAATTCTTGTTGTGAGATTTGTCAATTTTCAAAAAACAGCAAAAGTTCATCCAGTTGAATAAAAAACGTTCAGAGAAGCCATTTCAATTAATTTTTTGTGATATTTGGGGGCCTTATCGCACATCTACATATGAAGGAGCACATTATTTTCTTACTATTGTTGATGACCATACTCGTTGTACTTGGGTTTACCTCATGTGGCACAAGTTTGAAGCTTTTCCATTATTAAAAAACTTTCACTTCTTGATCAAGACACAATTTCACACACAAATTAAAAAAATTCGTACTGATCAAGGAAGTGAATTTTTATCAAATCACATGCAATCTTTTTTTTATGAGCATGGCATCTTGCATGAACGCACTTGTGTTGAAACACCTCAACAAAATGGGGTAGCGGAACGCAAGCACTGACATATTTTAGAAGTTGCACGCGCATTATGTTTTCAAGCACATTTACCTTTGTCTTTCTGGGGAGATTGTGTTTTAACTGCAACTCATTTGATTAATCATATACCCACTCCTAATCTTGGTGGTCAATCTCCTTATGAAATGCTTTTTAAGACTAAACCTCACTATGATCGTCTTCGTGTTTTTGGCTGTCTTTGTTATGCTCATACCAATAGTGCTAATCGTCATAAATTTGCTCACCGTGCCACCAAGTGTATATTTGTTGGTTACCCATTTGGGAATCCTGGATATAAAGTTTATGATATCATTAACAAAAAGACTTTCATTTCTCGTGATGTCACTTTTGTGGAAACTGAATTCCCATTCAAAACTATTACAAATCCACAAGAAAATAACAATGTTTTACCTCTTCCTATCACACTTTCTACCAATGAAAATGTACCACTCCTTCCAACTTCTTCCAATGAGAAGTCACTCTACAGGGTACATCTGATTCAATAGTTATCCCTTCTCCACCTCTTCGATGGTCCCAACAACAATCTTGCCGTCCACATTATCTTTAGAATTATATTTGCTCTACTGCACTTCATGGTACATTTGACAACTCTAATACTTTTACTAATCGTTCAACCTTGGTAAGTTCTTTATATCCATTACCTAAGTATTTATCCTATGACAAGTTTTCTAGTGGTCATGTAGCCTTTCTTTCAGCCATATCTCCCGATGTTGAACTAACTACATATTCTCAAGCCATTCAACATGCTCATTGGCGCAATGCTATGGATATAGAGATTAATGCTTTGAAGCAAAATAACACATGGACAATACAAGATCTACCTCCCGGCAAGAACCCAATTGGTTGTAAATGGGTGTACAAAATTAAAAGAAAAGCTGATGGTTCTATTGAGAGATACAAAGCACGCCTTGTTGCTAAAGGATACACACAAACTGAAGGTTTGGATTACTATGAGACATTTGCACCTGTTGCAAAACTTATGATGGCTAGATGTGTATTGGCAGTGGCAGTTATTCGAGGGTGGTTATTATTTCAATTAGATGTTCATAATGCATTTCTTCATGGAGACTTGCATGAGGAAATTTATATGACCTTACCCCCAGGAGTTCGTAAACAGGGGGAGTTTTCTCAATTTTGTCAGTTAAACAAGTCCTTTTATGGTCTCAAACAAGTTTCTCGAAATTGGTTTGAAAAATTCTCATCCACTCTTAAAAAAATTGGTTACATTCAATCTTATGCTGATTCTTGTTTATTTACTAATATGCATGATTCTTATTTTACATTAGTGCCTGTGTATGTTGATGATATAATAATCGCTGGTAACCATCTTGACACTATAATTGCATAGAAGATGTTTTTGCAGGCTCAATTTCATATTAAAGACTTGGGAACTTTGAAATATTTTTTAAGAATTGAAGTGGCTCGTTCAAAGCAAGGGATTTTTTTAAATCAACGGAAATATGCTTTAGACATACTTCAAGAGAGTGGACAATTAGGCACACAACCATCTTCTTTTCCAATGGAACAAAACTTGAAGCTCTCCAACGATCAAGGAACCCTTTGTCAAAATCCTAGCCAATACCGCCACCTCATAGAACGTCTCATATATTTGACAATCACCCAGCCAGAAATTACATATGTTGTAAACATACTTAGTCAATTTATGCACACTCCAAGACAACCACATTATGATGCTGCCCTGCATGTCTTACGTTATATCAAATCTTCTCCAGGCGCTGGTATCCTCTTGTCCTCCACTAATTCTTTGGAACTCTCAGCCTTCTCAGATTCAGATTGGGTAAGTTGCCCCATGACTCGTTGATCCACCACAGGATATTTTATCATGCTAGGCAACAGTCTTATTTCTTGGAAAACCAAGAAGCGACCAGTTGTATCGCGCTCTTCCGCTGAAGTCGAATATCGAGCCATGGCGACAACAACATGTGAATTGGTTTGGTTGAAAACTCTACTTCGTGATCTCCATGTGACGCATCCAATGCCTATAACTTTACATTGTGACAATCAAGTTGCGCTTCATATCACTGCTAATCCCATCTTCCATGAGCGTACCAAGCACATAGAAATAGATTGCCATCTTGTTTGTGAAAAGCTGCATGCCAAAATCATTTCCTTAACTTATGTGCCTTCACGACAACAATTGGGTGACATTTTTACCAAAGCTCTTGGTAAAGATTAGTTTCAATATCTTCTTGGCAAGTTGGGAGTTACGGATCTTCACTTCCCAACTTAAGGGGGAGTATTAGAACAAGAATCAATCGGTCATTGATCTTAGCCACTAACTTAGCATATTTACTTCATTGTAATATTCATTCTCCTTTATATTCTTTCCTTTTCTATTATTTGACCGTTTGGCACTTGCCTTAGATGATTCTAGTATTTTTGTATGTAAAGATCTATACACAGCAACATATAATACAATTTTAAGCACTTCCTCAATTATTTACACTCAAAGAGATTTCTATTTTCATAGTATATTTTGTATGGAGTGTTTTATATTTCTCATGAACACTTAATGTCTCCTACTGAAACTAGTACCATATCCTTGACCACCATTGGCATAGCTTCGAAGAACTTTTTTTCTTTTTACTATCTATAACTATAGATGCTATTCATACGAGAACAGGCTGATCGAGCATTCCGAACATGATATTGCAAGAATAGCGCGCCTGCTGGATAACGCCATAGAGATTAGATAAAATGCTAAATGTAACATGAGTTAAATTCGTAGAGAAATAGAACTATATGTAGAGAAGAAGATTGAATTTCCCAACAGGAGAAAGCCAAAGAAAGTAAATGAGCTCAGAACTATCCATAATTGGCCTGATGTCATCATCATTCTTCCCTAGACTCTTGGTGATGATGCAAAAATAAAATAAAATAAAATAAAAATGGATGTCCTAGAACAACTTAACTTTGCTTTAAGTGACAATTGATGGGTTGTTACTAAACAAGGATAATGAAGAGTGAAGTTATATTTTAGTTATATTTTAATTGTGTTTTAATTATGCTTTGTCTTTTTTACTTTTATTATCTCAATAATTATATTTTATTTGTGTTTGAATTTTACTTTTCTTTTTTTTTCTTGTATTGATATATGTAATTGTGTTTGAACTTTTGTATGTTTTTTTAATAATGTCATGATTTCGGATAAAAAAAAAAAAAAGTTAGATCCTCTATTTATATTATAATTTAAGATATTTAATATTTAGAAAATTCATTCGATTTCATTAATGTTAAAGTACTTATATTTAATCAAATTTCTCATCTAAAATCTCTCTTACAGATGATCTAGTTTTTGGTCCATTGTTTGCAAATAAATGTTAAAAGTCTATCGTGTTAACGTCCGATGCAAAAATGGCATCCAACTCTCTGTCATCAAATGCTCCATATTATCTTCTTTAGTCAACTTCCTAGTTAGCATTATATAATATATATTATAATGTACTTATGTTACAATGTACTCATGATTAACGTCCACTACTGAAATGTACTCATGGTTTATGTTTACTATTGCAATGTACTCCTATTGCATGAGTAGTAGTGGCTAGTTAGAAACTAGAATGGCAACAACAAACACAGTGTTGATGGTGCAACATGCAACAATAGTATTCATTATAATACCCTTATCTTTGGAAAATAAAAAAGAGACAAATTAAAGACAAAACACAACAATTAAAATAGCAATATAATCTGTAAGTTTAAGAACTAGAAGTCTTACCTTTCCCTAAAAAACAAGAACAGAGGTTGATGAGAAGACCTATCTGAGTCAATTAAACTCGAAGATCAAATGTTATCGCACTTGCTTAAAATCAAATGTTATCGTACTTGCTTAAATTATGACGCCCACCCCGTCATAAGCCCTCTATCTCAGGCCTCATTGCAATTACTCACACTCCACACTACAAAACCACCCTAACCCTCATAAAATTTATTTAAGCAACAAAAGTTTCAAGCCCACTTCCTTGAGACTTGGCACATGCAAATCCAAAATTGCCGTATTAAAATACGCTGATCTCCATTGAAGTAAACCTCCTCACTCAACTATTGTCAGCCTCACAAGTATTTTCTTACTCATTCTCTTAACTCCCCAAAAAGCCATGTACCTAGCTACTTTTTTACACTATTATGATTAATTAAAACAATTTGAAAAACTTAGAGAGACTGAGGTGAATCATGAGAGGGCAATTAATCAAAGGACATAAGCGAAAAGCCTACTGTTTTTCTAAGGTTAGGTTTTAAGATGAAAGTAGAACATAGATGTCGAAGAAATATGTTGTTTAAAGAGAGTAGAGTGATCTCAAACAATTTTGTATTTTCACACAATATTCTCTATGAAGTCTTCTAAATTTGTCATATGAACTCAATGTCTCCCAATGAAACTAGTACCATATCCTTCACCACCATTAGCACAAGAACATGCTGATAAAGCATTCTGGAGATGATATTGAGAGAACAAAGTGCTTGCTGGATAGTACTAAAGAGATTAGAAAAAATGCTGAATGAAACTTAAGTGGAATTCGTAGGGAGTTGGAATTGTATCCAGAAAAGAAGATTGAAGTTGCAAATACAAGAAAGGAAAAGATAGAAAATAAGTAGCAAACTATCCACATTAATACTCTTAGTGATGATGTAAAAGAAAAATTGAAAGCAGATGTCTTAGAACAACTTAACTTTGCTTTAAGTGACAATTAATGGGCTGCTAATGAACAAGGATAATGAAGAGTGAAGTTACGTTTAGTTATGTTTTTAATGGTATTTTAATTGTGCTTTGTCTTTTTTACCTTATCACTATACTTAGCTGTGTTTCAACTGTGTCAAGTTTTTTTAATAACATCATGATTCGGGACTCTTAAAAAAAAAGTTAAGTTAGATACATTATTTATGTTATAATCTTCGGAGCTATTTCATACATCTGAAGAAGCTCCTAACTCCCTCAACATCAATCACAGACATTGCCAGAAGGCTAACCGCCCAAAAAGAGTTATAATATACCCATTAGAGAATTAAGAAACCCAATGATAAACATCCACTAATCAAGCCACCTTAAATTGGTACTGCTCTGAATTCAGCTTGACCACATCCAGTACCATAAAAATTATTTTTTAAGTAAGCCCATTGATTGGAAACAAATGTGGGATTAATGATCTCTCTAGATAGTCAAGAGAGCAAACACCTATGTGAAAAAAAAAGGGTAGAGAGAGGAACCGAAGAGGAATACTCACGAAACTATAGCCTAAACTCGCGAGGAATTTGGTTGTGCATGTTGATGCTTCCATCGGCCAATCTTTATTTTCGTTGGATTGTTATCGGATCATAATCGAAATTTCCCTTGGATGTCTCTTAGGATTTTTATTAACCAACAAGAACTATCTCAATGTATCAATATTGTGCACTTATTTTTCTTCACTATGTACATTGAAAAGAAGTCGCACAAGGACAAAAAATGCCCACTAGTCAAGGCCAAATTGAAAGCTTCCATTATTTGTAAGCTGTTAAGAATATTTGGCTAATTTACAGAGGAAGCAAGCTTGTCATGTTAAAGAACTCTAAGATTAGTAAATGAATAGGAAACGTTAATAATGAATCTATTGATGATATATCAATGTCTTCCTGAAATTTACATCCAATAGGTTAGTATAGTCCTCTAGATACACCTTGACTTCCATTCCCTTTTGCACTTCCCTTTGTTCCCTATTCTTTAGATCAATTGTCTCTTCATGGATCTACTTTTACCATATAGTTAAAACATGACGTTTATCTGATACATCTATAGTTGAATCAATTGAAACAAATGAGTAGAGACATTAAGTGTAATCAAACCCAACTCCTGTTAACCACAAAGAAGAGATAAATTTGTAAAATTAATGAAATAGAGAGTTTAATAAGTAATTATATAGCATTAAATTAGAAAATAATCTTGGCCACTATTTTTTTTTTCTTTTTTGTATATGGCACATGTTACTAGATCTTAAAAAGCTCATAATAGACTAAGAGGAAAATCAAGTAGTGTTAAACACATCCAACACTTTGGTAAATCTTTCACTTAAGTGTTGATTGAATCAATGAAAACCTAAGCTCTCTATCTCATGCATATCTCTCTCCCTAACCTAGAATCATAAACGAACCCTAAACCTAAGTCTTGTTGTAATTACCGACACTCCATATTAGAAATCACCTTAACCCTCATAAAATTCATTTAACTAACAAAAACTCCAAGCCTCTTCCTCTAGATTCAATGCCACAAATCCAAAATTGTTGTTGTAAAATACGCTGATCTCCATTAAAGTAATAGCTCCTCGCTCAACTACCATCAGCCTCACTGGTATTTTCTCACTCATTCCCTTGACTCCCCAACAGAGCCATGCACCGAGCTACGTTTTTTGGCTATTATGATTAACTGAAACAGAGTTTACCTCCAAGCATAAATAACCTCGACTAAGTCTGTTGGTTAAAAAATGTTTTGCAGCAGAAATATTTAGATCGTAATTCTCAAACAACATATTAAATTACCATAATCTAAAAATCATTCCTTTGCTTTTTTGTAGAAGTAATTTAGCCTTCCAAGTCATATCTGTCACCACTAATCTTATTTGATTACTATCTATAACTAACTATCTTTCAAAGTATGACTCAAGTCCGATCTGCACGTAATGCGTGGATGTCTTTATCACTATTCTCTCAAAGCTAGAGAGAAAATTTTCTTTTTCACTATTCTGTATATTATGGCTCACTTGTTCTTCTATGAAAGAACAAGGCCTTTTTTTTATATTTTGGTGGAAATCCTAGGCTCCTTATCTGTCTTTTTTTAATTTTATTAAATCAAGAAGATTTGATTTAAATTAGCATATAAGATTAAAGTAAAAAAAAAAAAGTGTTATACTTGTTCTTATTATATGGGTCCACTTTATAAATAACACAAGGTCCTTTATACATAAATATATTAAATGGACCCTCTCATTAAATAATTTATTTCGGGTTTTAATCTAAATTACCAGTTATCTTACTTATCAATCTAGTAGTGGTACAGTCAATTAAATGAATTAACCCGAATTATATGAGTACATATAATACAATAATTAGGTCTGTAATTAAGCTAACCTGATTTAATTATAAATATACTCTACTAATAGATTGAAACTAACCTCTATAATTGTACGCTATCAAGGATAGTATTCTCAAATAATAATTCGACTCATGCCATATTAATTTCTTTACTGAACAATATTTTTTACCACATCGTTAATAAAATTGATATCTCAACCATCCAATCAATTTAATTACATCTTATTCTTTGACACTTGTTGGTTTTCTCTAATGATCAATTTCAACATACTAACTATGTTGATACATTTTGGCTAGAGAATTCTATGATCAAGTGCTGAAAACCTGTAAAAAGATGTGTTGTACAAATTCTATATTGTTAATTTATAATCTCACTCCTCATAATTGTTTCTACTAAGATATCGAGTAATCTTGACTAAATGTATATCACACCTATTGGTAACTCAAATAAAATGACAATAACAAATATGAAATTATAATGAACTTAAGATTGAGATTGCAATAAAATCAACGCCAATGATTTTAACAAGTTTGACAATCATTTTAAGGTTAATTAAATCTCACATATGATCCATTTTAGTGTAATCAAACTGTATCAGTAAATTCATATATGATTAAGGCAAATAATTTAATGAAGTTACTAAAGTCTAAATATAAATGAAGCGTACAACTCTGTTTATCAACTGTGAACTTAATTTATTTAAGGCTATGGTTACCTTGGATTTGCTCTAAGGTAAAGCACAAATCACAAGCACACACATGAAGTGATAAATAATAAAAAAATCATCATAACTTTAATCGTGTAGTTATGAAAAGGTGCTCTACCTAACAGCAGCTACTAAATGGTTAAATGGACCTTATGCAAAGGATTCCAACATAATCGAACCCTTTATTTAATCACAAGATAACTTTATGACAGCTACTACGTTGGATATATATAGCTAAATCTAAAACAATTATAACAACATGCATCCAAAGGTTTTGGAAACTGCTCTACCTTAGAGTTGCTCTGAGGTAACTTAACCCTAACTTTATTTATGTCTTCTGTAAATGCATATGATAATCATATAAATATATATAATATGATTAAATGGACCTTATTCAAAATATTTATGCAATTAAGATGCTTAAAAAATATCTTAAATATTTTATTAATTAAAAATATTTATTAAAAATAAATAAATCGATGTGCTCTAAAGAGTATATAATCCCGACATACCGAGCATTGTCGTCGAATGGAAGGGTAGTCATCAGTTGCCGCAGGAGGGTTGATCCTCATAGGAGGCGGACATCAAAATTCTCCACGGAAAAATATGAATACTAAGGAGCGCTGCAGTCCCTAAAGCATTAATCCTCACATCCGCGGAGGGAGACCGAATCTCGTGGGGAGGGAGACCGAATCTCGTGGAGAGGGAACAAGTGAGGACCCTCTAGCGAAGAATCCCAATGAAAACAATTTCCTAGCAATCCCATGAATTCAACTAGCTGCCCAAAAAAAAAATGTTGGGGTTAGTAGACGTTTCAAGTAGTTATTGTTGAGATTTAAAATGGAGACGTGGTATTTTACTTATTAAAAAAAGGGTCCTCATTTACGATATTTTCTGGAAAATTTATTATTGAGATAAAAAATTCAGCTGTGTTAAAATTAAAATGTTTGAACTCATTTCATCAGGAAGCTGTGCTCAAATTATTGAAGCTGTGTTCAAATTATTGCCTTATTTTGTTGGGGTTAGTAGACATTTTCAAGTAGTTAACTCGAAATGAGGATAATAGATGATTGACTGTATTTATAGGTTTTGTAATTTTGGTACAACAGCATTTTTAAAGCTGAGCTTGGAATTGTGATGGTACTTTTCCAGTTGAGCTGATCCCACTATTGGGAATGTATGGCGTTTGTTGATTTTATTTTTCTGAACATTCTGTGCTTTAGAACTGGCAAATAGATTAAGCTTATTAGTCGCAAATTTGGCATGCAGCTCGTTTAAGGGACTCGATCTATAACAAAGTCTGGCTGGTTAAATTTAACATGAACTATATCTCTAAAATTTCTGGGCTTACACTTAAGTTGCAGCTGCCACCGTTCAACTTGGCAGTAGCTTATGACCAGTAAAACAACGAGAGTTCATAAATAAAATTCGATCAGTGCACATTGAGTATGTCAACTCTTCTTAGACTGAAACAATAGAAATTTTTATAAATTAATTGATACTAGATTAAACAAGTTCTTCAAGTTGCTGTTGTAAATCTGTAATTCAAGATGGAACTAGAAAGCAATAAGAATAATGCAGAAGATAGTTGCATACAATCTGCCAATGCCGATTAAGGCTTAGGCTTCGCAGTGAATCAAGGATGGTGAAATCTCTGTCTAAATGATGGTGAAAGATACAAAAACCAGGGGTTTTTTTAATTTAAATATACCCTATTTGTCCTTAACGCTAAATTTATACCCTATTACATACATATGCCTCATGAAGGTGAAAAAAGTAAAAAATAACCTTAAAAAACCATGAATCTACACCGTTTTCTTTCTCTCACCATTCTTTTCTCATGATTTTCTCTTCTCACCATTTTTCCTTTCTAACAATTCTGTTCTCTCTCACTATTTCATTTCTATCCTCCAATACCAAGGATTTTGATAAAAATAAAGTGTTGAAAAGGTGCATTGTCAAGTGTTGGATAAGTTATGTTTGAAATGCAACCTTTTTGTATGCTTAGGGTTTGATTTGATTTGATTATAAGTATAATTGCCAATGATTTATGAGCTTTAATATTATATTGTTTATTTTTGTGCTTGCACACAAACTATTGCATAAAATGTAGGAAGACTCAATTTAAGTTATGAGTGATTGTAAAATCAGTCTAGGAAAAAGTCGAGTACGAAGTCGGGTAAGTTGAGAATTTAGTCGAGTAAGAAATGAAGGAGATGAGTAAGTCGAGTATTTAACCGAGTAAGAAGTCAAGTAAGTATATTAAATGAGTCGAGTAATAAATGAAGTAATTTTTAAAATAAATTGAGTAAAAGTCGAGTAAATTTTTTGAAAAAGTCAAGTAAGAGTTATGTAACTTTTAAAGAAGAGAAGTATGAAGTTGGGTAAGCTCAATATTTAAAATTTTTTTGAAAAAGTCAAGTAAGAGTTATGTAACTTTTAAAGAAGAGAAGTATGAAGTTGGGTAAGCTCAGTATTTAGTTGAGTAAGAAGCGAAGGAGACGACTAAGTTGAGTATCTAGTCGAGTAAGTACATTAAATGAGTCGAGTATTAATAATTTTCAAGATAAATTGAGTTAAGCATTAATAATTTTTAAAATAAATTGAGCAAAAGTCGAGTAAATATTTTGAACAAGTTTGTAACAATTATGTTATTTTTTAAAGAAGTCAAGTTCGAAGTCGGGTAAGTCGTGCATTCAGTCGAGTAAAAAGTAAAGTAAGTGAGTTGAGTAAGTAGATTGAATTAGTTGAGTATTAAGTCGAGATCGAGAAAAAGTCAAGTAAGTTTTTGAACACGTCGAGTAAGAGTCGAGTAATAATGTTAAGTAAGAAATCATATGATCAAGTCGAGTAAGTATATTGAATGAGTCAAGTATTAAGTCGAGTAATATTTCAAATAAATCAAATAAAAATCGAGTAAGTTTTTTGAATAAGTCGAGTGACAATTATGTTATTTTTTAAAGAAGCCAAGTACGAAGTCGGGTAAGCTGAGCATTCAATTGAGTAAAAAGTGAATTAACGGAGTTGAATAAGTCAAGTATCTAATTGAATAAGAAGTTGAGTAAGTATATTGAACGAGTTGAGTAAAAGTCGAGTTCTTTTTTAAACAAGTCGAGTAAACATTGAATATTATTCTTTTACTTCTATTGATCTTACTCGACTTTGTGATTTAGGTAATCAGCTCAATTTTGTTATGATTTTATTGAGGTTATTTTTATACTTTCACTTATATTTTAAAATATATATATGTAAAATTTAAAATCTTAATGGTTTAAAGTGTATTTTGAATATTTCGGGAGAAATCGGTATATCCCACGCAATTCCATCAAAATCAGTGGGGAGCAAATTTGCTTCCTTAAGTGCCTAAAGAGGCATAGTCTGGACCCATGCTTGTCCGTCAATTTGTAAATAAAAGCTTCATTATATTTTCTTCTAGACAAAAGCTGTACCACCGCATTGGATTTGTTCCTTTTTCAGTGCTGGATGGCAGATGTTTTTTGAGTTCATCTTTTTCACATGCCTTATGAGTCATGATAATAAGCACAAAGGAGCAAAATCACTCATTTCGAAAATACCTATCAAAGCCGTTATGGTCGATCTTGGAAACAACTTTCGAAAAATAGATTGAGGAGATTTATAATTATAATACCCCAATCCGAATCATGAGTTCATGAAATTGATAATTCATGATAGATTCCAGGTTTCTTCAAAACATCTGCCATTTGAGATTTCTTCGTTTCACACTCCACTTGGGGATGACTGAGTAATTTACTTCAAAACTTGCGAAAACATAAAAGGATTGCAAAAAATAAAAAGACGACAAAAATGGCAGCAACTCATCTACTTTTGCGGGTTTAGCTCAACTTTCATTGCCGGGCCAGCCAGCAGCTAAGCTAGCTAATATGGCATATTTTGCAGCTTACTCATATCAATTCAAGACCCTGTAATCTGTTCTCAGTTGTTAAGTAATCTGCTTTGTAGGTTACGCAATGGTAAAACCACCAGATACAACTGACACACAAACCTCACAAACAAACAGGTTTCTGCATTCTATTAATTTGCCAGCAGTTTTCTTCTTCCATGCCCCCCCGACCAACAGCTAGCTGTCTCTTTTTGGTTTAGTTGCTGCTTCTTTTTACTCTTCCATACTCTGTTCTACGAATCAAAATTCATTACTCAGATTCAGCGAGAAGGAAAAGTAATTGAGTTTATACACAAAGCAACTCTATTAGCTCAAGAGAAGAAATATTGAGAAAAAAGGCGTGCTTATGCCTCCTAGTCTCCTATATTTAAACAAGTTCAACTTGCCTACACGTAAACCTCCAAACATGCTACAAATTCAATAATCATCAGTTCTGAAGTGCATGAAAGTATCATCCAAACATTAAGGGATTGGGGAATACAGTTTTGAAGATAGTTTGAACTTTTGAATTTAAATCACCCAAGAATTAATCCAATCACTTGTATTTAAAATATGGTAGTTCCAGCACATATTTAAGTAACGACAAAGAGTCATTACACCACTTAAATTTGAATACTAATTGATTCATCTTATTTTTCTGTAAATATACTGCACCTGCCAACAGTACTTAGATCAAGTGGATCAAATATTCCAACTAGCTGTCTCTCCAAGTTGAAAACTTGGATTTCCATCAAACTAAAATACTGTATCTTAATTCTTGTCATAACTGCAATTTGTACTATTAATAACTGGAAGTGGTAAATTCTAAACCTCAGCAGGCAGTAACAATGCTATAATGCCCTCCATTGCATCAATAACAGCTGGGTTGTAATTGACAACTTTAATAATCTCTTTGCAACTTTATCAGCATCCCACCTCCCAAATAAGTACTTCATACTCAGAAATATAGTATGTAATGATTCTACACAGAAAACTGTGATGATTTACTCTCTTTCACTACTTCTAAGTTCTAATGCATTCAATTTCAGCTCATAAGACTACAAATTAAAGATCAATCCATTAATGAAGATAAGAATACAAACTAATCCAGGTTGTTTAAATAAAAGGACTGATTTATTCACATAGACAGAGAACCATGAGAATACTTTACAAAAAGGAAAAATCAACCAGCAGAAAAAAATCTATAAACGATAAACTACCTTCATTTAGTTATAAACCTCGAGGTACATGCCCCAAAACATTTTTACAGGCAGAAGCTAGGAAATCCACCATGGTTGGGTATTGGTCCCTTGGTAAAAGTCCTGTTTACAAGGCAGTTGAGAGCAAAAGTAAGTGCGGGTTCTGAAAAAGATTAGGGTTCAAGAACATAATATAAAGGTATGCGTAGCTAACCTGCAAAGCAGGTACTTATATCTAATAATATTAACAGGGACTTCAATCTAGACTTTGACCACGGTTAAGAATGTTGTTTTCTTCAATTTACATCAATAACATTACAGGAACATTGAGGTTATCAAAGGCGTCAAAATCTGCTATCCCTACATCAATCATCAACATAAATATATGTAGCATTAAAGTTGGAGATCCAAAAGTGCTGCAGGAATAGACCAATTAACTTAGTCTTAATAGGTAATATGAGATTCATAGTATTGGATTATTAACCAGCTTAATTACACCAGAACAGTAACTAAATTAAATTTTGAAATAAGCCAAAATTAATGTCATTGAGTACCTCATAGGCTGAAGATTTGATTCAAGCTGCAAAGACATAGTGCATCATCTCCTATATGGCTTAAAGTGATAATTTTGAAACTCAGAACCAAAAGTAATTGACTCTTCATCGAGCTTCTTCTTCAATCTTCTCCATGTTCTCAACATATCGGATTGTATTAAGCCCCTATAGAGAGTTTCAAAAGTAACTTTTTGTGGAAGCAAACCCTTCTCTATCATCTCAACGAAATACTGGCAAGCCTCTCTCCACTTTTGTTTCTCACACAATCCATGAATTAACATTGTGTAAGAATCTAAATCCGGCCCCAACCCACTTCCTTTCACATCATTCCAAATCTCTCTCACCATATCCATTCTATTCAATGCCATAAACATCCCTATCAATATATTATACGTATGCATATTGGGGACGCATAAACCATCTTCTTTCATCTGCCTATACAACTTCATAGCGCCATTCGCATCCTTCCTCCCCCTATATTCCTTCAAGAAACAATTATAAGTCTCCGCAGAAGGACAAACTCCATTCCTCACCATCTCACCAAGTAGCTCCTCTGCATCCTCAATCCTCCCACATGAACAAAGACACTTAACAACAGAAGTATACGTAGCAACAGTTGGACAAATCCCTTTCTCCTTCATAAAATTCAACTTATCAAGCGACAACTGTGGCTTATGTGCCCGGCTATACACATGTAATACAATCGAAAAACTAGTGACATCTGGCTCAATCCTTCTCGCGCGCATTTCATCAAACACCTTCTCGGCGTTCCTTATTGTTTTCCCAAATCTCTCATTCGGATGCAAGCTCGCCCTCCTACAAGCCCCATTTAACAACACATTATAAGTCACAACATTCGGCTCGACTCCTCTCTCAATCATCTCTCCTAAAAACCTCTCCGCCATCTCAATTCGATTAATTTTACACCACCCATAAATCAAACTCGTGTACATTTTCACATTCGGTATGATCTCATGCTTATTCCTATTAAAAACCTCAACAGCAACTTTTACATAGCCGTATTTACAAAGGGTATCGAGCAAGAAGCAAAAGGAGTTAACGTCATTGTTGTTGTTTTGATTCTCAGTTTGAACAAAACATTTCATGTCGTCAAATGCTCGAATCGCCTGACGGGTGAGGCCAGCGGCGATTAATCGGCGGATTAAGATCAAGAAAGCGGATGAAATGGGGGTGATGTTGTTTTGGTCCATTTGGACGATGAGTTGCCAAACGACGTCGAATTGGCGGACTTTGGAGAGAATGTCGATGATGAGATTGTAAGAGGAGGCGGAGGTGGAGAGAGGAGGGTTGTTGGAGTTGGAGGGTAAGGATTGGGAATAGTGGAAAAATGCGAGGGCGACTTTGGAAGAGTGTTGGAGGCGGAGGAGTGTTTGGTTTAGGAGGTGAGGGGAAAGAGTGATGCCGTGGAGTTGGAGAGAGGACTCCATGGCGTGGAACGGGTTGTGGTGTGTAAGTACCATTTGGGAGAGTAAGTCGGCGTCGTTTGATGGCTCGAGTTTTGGGAGGTCGATGGTGATGGGAATATCAGCGTCGTTTTTTGTGGAGTAGAAGTGGTAGTGGTTGTGGTTGCGTTGAAGGAATCGGCGCGTAATGGAGGAATTAGGGGTCCATGTTAGAACTGAGAGTAACGATCGAAGCAGCGCCATATTCAGCGTTCAAAGAAACTCCATCAACAACCATGACTCGTTTGTATTTTATCATAAATGGGGCTCCAAATAAAATGATTTTTATTTAAATAAATTTTGTGGGACTTATTTAATAATTATACATACTTATTTAAATCTTATTTGAACTCAAGATGTTGTAATTTTTAAATTATATCTATTATAGAAAAAATTATAATTATAAAATATAAATTAATAATATATAGTAAATATAAATTTTAAATAATAATTTTGATAAAAATTATTAAACATAAAATAAATTTTTTATTATACAAGTAAAAAATTATATCAACATAATTTTTAAGGTCCAGCAGCTAGTGTTTACTAAATAACAACTGACTAACCTCAATTTCAAACTGCATTTAATCCCATAAACTCTTATCATAATTTTTGTTATTATTTGGTTTTTTTTTAATAGAACTTTTTAATCTAAAATAAGCTATTTTGCCTCTATTAATAAAAACTCAAATTTTAAGCTTTTGGGAGAGGGTGATGAAATTTTTTTTAAATGTTAAAATATATAAAATAGGGCAAATATCCACCGTCCACCCATTTTTTCTAAGTTTTTCAAAAATACACATTTTTTTTCTGAAATCCACCTGAAGTTACGTTTTGTTTCACTTTTCTACTTCAGTTTTGAATCTGTTATAACATTATTGATGTCGTAGGGGCAAATTGGTCATTTTACCAAAGCAGCCCCAAATGACGTCGTTTACAACTTTAATTGGAGAAAAAAAAAGAAAAAGGCAAAGTGGTCCAGAGAAGTAAACGAAAGCAGCCATTGTTTATTCATGAATGACCTACCACCACCCTGCATGAAGAACCAACAAATTCCCGCCATTGTTTCTGCAATTTCCATCCATTTTCATCAACAAACAACGTTTGAGTATCAAAACTTTTGTTAAATCAAACATTTAGAGGTATTAAGGAAAACCGTGAGCTGTGTAGAAAGCTCGACACTTTGGTTTTCTAGGGTTTGAAGCCAGTATCAAGTAAGTTTCGTTTTATTTATTAATTTTCATTCATTTTTCATATGAAATAATGTTATTTAAGATTTGTATCAAGAATGTTGTTAATCGTTATTTCTTGAAACCCTAGAATACAAATTAAGTTGATTTATAGTAATTTTTTTATGGCAATGATAAATTGGGAAGTAATATGTTGTTTTAAGACTGGTGAGAAGCACATGCATGAAAGATTGTTGCTAGCATAGTTGAATGCATGTTTATCCCCTTCGTACTCATGTATTTGTGCCTGTGAATTACAAAATTTGGGGTTTTTGAAAATTTTTAGTTCCTACACTATGGGTCGTGATTTTTTGAAAATTTTTATCAATATGTATCTATATCCCCTAGTCCCCTCTAGTGAAGTTTTAGCATATGCATGCGAAATGTGAATCTCTCAAATATTATAATTTATAATCTGACAAAGTCCTTCAAGATGTTTGTTTTCCATGCTTTCCCTCTAAGTTTCTTGTTTGAAATATATTAATAATATGTTATTAATTCATGGAATAATGACTGTTGGAATATAATAAGAAGATAACTTAATTGTTTGGTTTTATTTCCTTAATATACTTGCATTTACGCCTCATCAATCTATTTAAGTACGTTTTGGTGAATTTGTTTGTTTGTTTTGGACATTCAGGATGCCACATCTAGAGTTAGTTATATCCTTTCGAGGCATGAAGCATAATTTAGGGTTGCTTGAACCTTACTGTACTGTTGCGAAGATAAAAGAGGCTACTGTAAATATTACGAGTCCATATGGATTAGACTCCACTTTAAAAATTATGTTGAATGTTACGAACCCGGAGAATAAGGTGAAAGTTGCGCTGGATTCAGATTTTGGGCTTGACTTTTTGCGTAGAATTCATCAGATTTTGGGTGTCAATACTTTAACTGTTGAAGTTGTATCAGTTCTTCACCCTCAGTTTCAAGATTCCTCTTTATTGCAAGCATTATTAACAAACCTAGCAGTTATGTTGCCTGATGAATTGATTACTCAGTTGAATGAATCTGTTGATGGAAATGCTTCTGTTGGGGGATATCCTTGTTAACATTTATGTTAACATAATGTTGATTTTGATGATAACAAACAAAATTAAGAATGATTAAATTTTTGAAAGCTTAAATTGTTTTTCATATATATTAAATAAATTATTATTTTCACATTATAAAGGTTTTATATTTAATGGAAAAATGTTTTTATGAAATTGGTTGTTTTTCAAGTTTATGGTTTAATTGAAAGAATTTTGAAAACTTTGAAATCAACAAGTATTGCTTGAAATTTTGGAGAAGGATTTATTTGAAATATTTTATAGTATTTTGGGTCATATCATAATTTCAGAAAGTTTTGGGATTCACAGTGTATTATTTAGAAATTCTGAAATTGGACTTGTTTGTAAAATTTCATAACGTTTTGGGCCATAGTACAGTTAGATAAAGTTTTGGGGTCAAACTATCATTTTGCAAAATAGTTCACTGTAGCATTTATCAGTAGCGATTCTTGTAGATAACGCGATCCGACATCTCTAGATAACGGCGATCCGACATCTCCGCAATGAAAATTAGCCTTCGACGCTAACTACGTCCGACATCTCTGATAACGCGATCCGACATCTCCGCACTGAAAATTAGCCTCTGACGATAACGGCGATCCGACATCTAGATAACGCGATCCGACATCTCCCGAGTTGAAGATTAGCTTTAAGCTTCGGACACTAACGGCGATCCGACATCTTGATAACGGCGATCCGACAATTTGAAAATCCAGCCCAACGGTCATGTTGACCAGTCAAACGGCGATCCGACATCCTATTAACGGCGATCCGACAGTGAACAAAAAGTGCATAACGGCTAGTTTTTGAGTTCCAACTATATAAACTCAAATCCAAATCATTTTTGGTAATCTTAGCACGCACAAACAAAAGGCAAACAACATACATTGAGCTTCAATTTCGTAAATCATCATTTATTGAATCATCTTTGTTCTTCATTTTGTAAATCTACTCTTTAAGAGAGTATTTGATTGTAATTTTCATTTCTCATCAAATTGTGAGTGTACAAGTGTGGGAAACACTTGTGGTGAAGAGATTGGGGAGATAATCTCTTGTTGTAAAGGTCCATTGACACCTTGGAAGTCAATTGTAAACATTTGAAGCCTTGGAAAGGCTTGGATAGTGAAATCCTCAAGCTTGGGTTGCTTGGAGACGTGGACGTGGGCGGGGATAGCCGAACCACGTAAAAATCCTTGAGTTTGCTTTCTCCTCCCTTACTCATTTATTATTGTGCCTTTATTGAATTTATTGTTTTCAAATTTATTAAGGCATTAGATTTGATTGTTGTGTGTTTTGCTAAGATAATTTTTAAAATACCAATTCACCCCCCCTCTTGGGTTGCACACTTGCATTTCAATTGGTATCAGAGCAAGGTGCTCTTGTTTAGACTTAACCGTCTAGAGTTAAAGATCAATAGCAACTCAAATTAGCTCAACCTTCATGGAAGGCCAATCTACTACTAGACCACCATTTTTTGATGGAAATGATTATCCTTATTGGAAAATTAGGATGAAAGTATTTTTACAAGCCTTAGACTATGAAATATGGGAAATAGTTTGTGATAGCTCATTCATTTCTAGGAAGAATGCTTTAAGTGAATTGGATAGGAAAAATATGTCTTTAAATTCTAAGGCTATGAATGCTTTATTTTGTGCCTTAGATAAAAAGGAATTTCTTAGAGTTTCAAATTGTTCTAATGCTTATGAAATTTGGAGAAAACTTGAAGTTTTGTATGAGGAGACTACAAATGAGGAGGAATTTCATAAAGTGTCAAATTTGGCACTTATGGCAATTGGAGATGAATCGGATGACGAGCTTGATGAGGTAAGTGATCATAGCTATGATGAATTATATGATGCTTTTAAGGAATTGCATGATGAGTGGATGAAACTTGGTAAAAAGAATGCATGCCTTAAGAAGAAAATGCTAGAACTTACAAATGAAAATGATGCCATGAAAAAATGCATTGAATCATTTAATGAGAAGATAAATGAATTAGAATTTGAGAATAAAACATTACATGATAAAGTTACATTATCAAATGAGAAATCTAGTACTTCACACAAGCATCTAGAATCACATGTAGATAACTTGAAAAATGAAAAAGATGCCTTGCAAAAATCCAATGTTTCATTAAATGAAAAGATCAAAGAATTGGAATTAGATAATGAAATGCTACATGATAGGATTGCATCATTTACATGTAAACAAAGTACTTCATATGAGCATGAGAAATCACATGTTGATGAATTAATGAAAGAAAATGAAGTGCTTAAGAAGAGGAGCAATGAGCTTAATGAAATTGTGTTAAAATTCACAAATGGTCAACAGAACTTAGACAAATTGCTCAACTCTCAAAAATGTGTATTTGATAAAGGAGGACTTGGATATAAGCCTAACTTGAAACAAAAATATTATAAGAATTATTTTGTTAAGGCTACCTCCACAAGCGATCATAAAATTGTTTGTCATTATTGCAATCAAAATGGTCACATGAGTTATAGATGCCATGTTAAAAGAAATGCATATTATGGAGCAAAATGTATTTGGGTTCCAAAAGGAACCAAATCTAACGCTCAAGGACCCAAGAGTATTTGGGTACCAAAGGGCACAACTTGAATATTTTTTTTATATAGGTACCACAAACAAGGAATGGTGGAGAGTTCCTTGATGAAAGCTTATGAGAATAATTATTCGATCATGATCTAAAAGAAAATGATGAGTAAGATGATTTAATTGCTTTGGTAACAATTTTTGTCATATTAATTTTGTTAAATGGATCATGATGGATAGATAATACCTTGAATTTGCGAAAGCATGCTCGCATATTTACATAATTGAATTATTATTGTGCTTTATCATGATGCATGGTTATATATTTATGATGATAACTTGTCAACTCATCATGATAGATTTGTTTGATTTTGATGATTATGTAATGCCTGAGCTTGATAAATGAGTGATATGCTTGAATTATTAATCTTCGAATGCTTACATATTTCATGATTGTATGATGTATATGCATGATAGATGAGTTATATGTTTTCTCTTGTATGCATTTATATTTCATGCATTAAAAGGATTATTGAATTGTTTTAAATCACAAAATGATTTAAAATCAATCAATTTTTAAGCCAAAAATGAATTGGTGTGTATCATACAAGTCTAAGAGCTTACCAAAATTCAATAAGAGTTAAAATGATTTCCAAGGATTAACCGGCATACCGCTTTATATCAACCGGAAAACCGCTTTCTTATTGATTGCTCTCGGGACAACTTCCGGATAACCGGATTTACAAAACCGGTAAGCCGCTTGAGAGAGTTTCAATTCTGGACAACAATCGGTCATCCGGTTATAAAGATCCGGAAAGCCGAATTTGCAAAGCTTATTTTCTGCCTCAAAATCGGACAGCCGGTTCCTCTATTCGGAAATCCGGATTCGCGTAACTAACTCACTGTCCAAAACCGGATAACCGGTTAGTGCTATTCGGATAGCCGGATTCGTGAGTTTATAAGCTGTTCTTCTTCCTCATTCTTTTGGCAAACTAGATTCTATTATCTCTCTCCAAAACCGTGAGTGGCTCTCCTCTATTTTCATTCAATTTTCCTTTATTTCTCACTTCATTTCATGCCAAGATCAATCTCTCAAACCATTACCCATGCATTTAACCTTCATTAAGCACTTTCCAATCATTATTTCTTCACTTGTTCTTCATCATTTCATCATCATCTCTCATGCGTGAACAGTACCTCTCCGTTTCTCTCTCTTCAAATCTAAGCTTTCTTTCACCAATTTTTGATTCAATCATATTATATCTTACCTTAAATCATTTCTTGGATCAATACAATCAGTTTAAATTTATCCATTTCACTCATTATTTTACAAAACCGAATTTGTGTATTTCGGGTATTTTAAAGTACCTCTTCCATGTGTGCTCACCTTATAGATTTTACCTTGGTTCTTTATTAAATTGTGCACCTACATTTTCATATGCATTGTTGTTTTTGAGGATGATTATTGTTTGATATTTTGAATGTTTTATATTTGGGTAATGTGGAACTAATGTGCTTATCTTGAGATTTTGATGATTGATAGGGGGAGCTTTTTACTATATTTGATGATGAAGAGGGAAATATGATTTGTAAGGGAAAAATACATATACTTTGAAATTCTTAAGCATATGAATTTTTTCTTGTTTTATTAAAATGTCACATCAGATCTTTGATGAGTTTAGTTGTCTTGATTTCTAAAAATGTGATTAGTAATTATAGAGCTTGGATTATTGATATTATACTCTTATGACTTTTGCATTCCCTTGCTTAGCTTATTACTTGTTCTATTTTGGATAATATGCATTTTGAACTTTGTTGTTGTCCAAAGAGGGAGACAAAGTAATATACCATTTTGATGATATAAATTGGGGGAAGTAACATGCATTTTGAGCATTCTTTTGATAATTGATATGTGATTATGGTGATGATTTTAAGATATGATAATAATTTGATTACATGATTGGTTTATATAATGATTTATGATAATTTGGGAGTAATATTGCTAAACTTGTATTTGAGGTGATGCTTGTTGTTAGGGGGAGATTCTATCAAAATTTCTACTCGGACAACATGGGTAACAAATTTGCTACTCTTATTCTTTTCCTTTAAGTTTTCTTTTTAATGATGAAGGGGAAGAAGAATACATGTTTTTTTAAATTTATCAAAATTTTCTATTCTTTTTCTTTTCCAATTAAGTTTTTCTTTTTGATGATGAGGGGGAGAAGAAGAATACATGTATTTAAATTTGCTAATTGGCAAATTATAAGAGAAGCTTATATTTAAGGGGAGCAATTTATAGAATCATTCTTTAAATACATGAAAAGTTTGTCATCATCAAAAAGGGGGAGATTGTTAACATTTATGTTAACATAATGTTGATTTTGATGATAACAAACAAAATTAAGAATGATTAAATTTTTGAAAGCTTAAATTGTTTTTCATATATATTAAATAAATTATTATTTTCACATTATAAAGGTTTTATATTTAATGGAAAAATGTTTTTATGAAATTGGTTGTTTTTCAAGTTTATGGTTTAATTGAAAGAATTTTGAAAACTTTGAAATCAACAAGTATTGCTTGAAATTTTGGAGAAGGATTTATTTGAAATATTTTATAGTATTTTGGGTCATATCATAATTTCAGAAAGTTTTGGGATTCACAGTGTATTATTTAGAAATTCTGAAATTGGACTTGTTTGTAAAATTTCATAACGTTTTGGGCCATAGTACAGTTAGATAAAGTTTTGGGGTCAAACTATCATTTTGCAAAATAGTTCACGTAGCATTTATCAGAAGCGATTCTTGTAGATAACGGCGATCCGACATCTCTAGATAACGGCGATCCGACATCTCCGAAATGAAAATTAGCCTCGGGCGCTAACGGCGATCCGACATCTCTGGGATAACGCGATCCGACATCTCCAGGTGAAAATTAGCCTGCGGGCGATAACGGCGATCCGACATCTGAGATAACGGCGATCCGACATCTCCCGAGTTGAAGATTAGCTTACGGACACTAACGGCGATCCGACATCTTGATAACGGCGATCCGACAATTTGAAAATCGGCCCAACGGTCATGTTGACCCGATCAAACGGCGATCCGACATCCTATTAACTGCGATCCGACGGTGAACAAAAAGTGCATAACGGCTAGTTTTGAGTTCCAACTATATAAACTCAAATCCAAATCATTTTTGGTAATCTTAGACGCACAAACAAAAGGCAAACAACATACATTGAGCTTGATTTCGTAAATCATCATTTATTGAATCATCTTTGTTCTTCATTTTGTAAATCTACTCTTTAAGAGAGTATTTGATTGTAATTTTCATTTCTCATCAAATTGTGAGTGTACAAGTGTGGGAAACACTTGTGGTGAAGAGATTGGGAGATAATCTCTTGTTGTAAAGGTCCATTGACACCTTGGAAGTCAATTGTAAACATTTGAAGCCTTGGAAAGGCTTGGATAGTGAAATCCTCAAGCTTGGGTTGCTTGGAGCGTGGGCGTGGCGGGGATAGCCGAACCACGTAAAAATCCTTGAGTTTGCTTTCTCCTCCCTTACTCATTTATTATTGTGCCTTTATTGAATTTATTGTTTTCAAATTTATTAAGGCATTAGATTTGATTGTTGTGTGTTTTGCTAAGATAATTTTTAAAATACCAATTCACCCCCCCTCTTGGGTTGCACACTTGCATTTCAATCCTGCTTTTGAAAGACAAACTTTTGTCGGGAGACAAGCTGCTGTTGGGGAACAAGTTCTTGTTGGGGCTGATAAATATGATGAGGATGCATGGCTATCTGACTATTCAGACAGAAGAGTTGACAGTGATGATGATGATGTTAATATGGAATTCATGGAAGCTGAATTTGATGGTGTTGTTGAACCTAAACCTACTATTGTTGACGAGGGTAGTGGGGATCATGAGAGGGGTCAAAGCAGCAACTTGGAATACGTTCAGATGACAATCCGTCTGATGCTGATAAAGCGATAAGAAGGCTGGTTGATTCTTCTGATGATGATGTTGAGCTCGGCACTGTCCAATTAACTAATTACTTACAACAACATGAGTACAAAGTAAGTACTGATGGGAAACATATGCTTAAATTAGGGCATGTGTTTAGAGATGTTGGTCATTTTAGGAATGTATTACATAAGGTAATGGTTAGAAAAAGGTTTGCTATTAAAACAGTATATAGTGAGCCAAGACGATTCATAGGTACCTATAAAGAAGCTGACTGTCCATGGTATGTGTCTGGTGCTTCCAAAATTAACAAGACGGTGAAAGTTACCTCTACTTAGGTTGCTTCCAAAATTAAGGGTCAAGTTGCTGTTGACCCTAATGTCAAGATTGATATTTTGAAGAATCATATGCAAGAGACTTATGGTTTAAAGATTGGGAAGATGACACTATATAGGGCTAGAGCAAAGGCCAGACTTGAGGTATTTGGGGATCATTCGAGGGGATAACAGAAATTATTTGACTATGCTGCTGCCATTCACAAGGCTGATCTAGAAGCAGTATGCAATGTGTTGTGTGATGCTATTTATATTCCTAATAAGGTATTATTCCAGAGGTTTTTTGTTGCCTTTCCAGCACAAAAAAATGCATATCTTAACGGTTGTAGACTTTTTATTGGAGTAGATGGATGTCACTTGAAAGGTAAGTATGGTGGAGTGTTGTTAGCAGTTGTTGGCATGGATGGTAATAATGGAATTGTCCCCTTAGCACTATGTGTTTGTAATATTGAGAACGCTGAGACATGGGGATGGTTTATGGAGAACTTGAATAGCTATTTGGATGATGAAAGGCGGGTCACTTTTATTAGTGATAGACAAAAGGGGTTGATTAATACAATTTCAAACATTTGGCTTACTGCCTATCATAGGGCGTGTTCGAAGCACGTTTATGCTAATTTTTCCAAGTTGTTTGTTGGTGCACAATTGAAACAATTGTTTTGGAAAGCTGCCAAGAGCAGTAACAAGCATGATTTTGATGAGGCAATGGCAGGTATCAAAACTGAAAAAGAAGCTGCATTTGAGTAGTTAGAACGAGAACTACATAGTTATAATTGGTCAATGCACACATATGATAGAAATTGCATGGTAGATCGTACCGATAATAATGCATCAGAGTGCTTCAACAGCTGGATATTACCTTACCGAGACAGACCTTGCTTGACAATTCTTGAAGAAATAAGATGTAGACTTATGAAATGGTTTACAAAAAGAAGAAATGAGCCAGCAACTTGGAAAAAATAGCTGACCCCTAAGGTTTTGAAAAAATAAACATTATTAGTTGTTAAGTAAAATTATTTGTTAATATTTTTAGAGTTCAATTCATAAAAAATAATTGTGAGAAATAATTAGTTCTGGGCTACCAAAGCTAAGTTGTAGGTTTTCACTAAACATCAATTATGAAAAGAAAAAACAAGTTGAAGTTCTTTGGAGGAAAGTTCACTGTACATATAGAAGACTTAATCACTATATGTGTTAAGTGTTCAATAATCATTAATTATGAAAAAATTAATTAAAAAAAACTAGCTAAAGTTCCTTAAAGGATAGTGCATTATACATTTAAAAGACTTAGTCACTATATCATGGGTTTGTTTAGAATTAAAATAATGTGAGCTTTTATCACAATTATCATGAAATAGAATCATTAACTGCTAAGGAAAATAACATGAATAACTGAATCGGTTGTAGATATTAGCAACCCCAAAAAAAAAAGATTTATGATTACTAAATATACATATTTTGATTTCAGATATAAGTAGAAAGTAACATAAAGCTGAAACATACTCTAAATGTTAAATGTTGAATTAACCATGTAAAACATGTATTTAAAATCCAGATTTCTATTGAATGATCACTAGCAGTACATCTAATTTTGTTGTTACAAATTACAAGCAATGAAAAGTTGCTAAATTTTGAGAAATAAAGTTCTTTCCATAAGAGCTATTTTAAATGAAGTAGGTTAAGCCTTAAATAATTGACCCTCAATGGCAAAACAAGCTACATTGCCACAATAGAATATAAAAGCAGTTTTGGAAATTTAATAAATGAGAAGTAACAAGACCAAAACTTAACAACAGGGACAAAAAAAATAAGATTGCACAGAAAATGATTGTACAAGCTTCTGGTGATCTTAATTTTCAAGTCATGGATAAAGCCTATAATCCACTTAGGAGGTCTGTTGTAAAGCTAGAATCTAGAACATGTGATTGCAGTTATTGGGAAATTACCGACCTCCCTTGTCAACACGCTATGGCTGTCATGGGATATGCAAGACATGAAGTTCAGGAGTATGTTCCAACATGCTTTAATAGACAAGCTTACCTTAGCACATATTTAGTGATGTTCAGCCCCCTTCCAAATCAGTGTACATGGAAGCCTACAGGAAGACCGTTGATTGACCCACCAATTGTTTAAAAAAAGATTGGAAGGCCTAAAAAATCTAGAAAAAAAGCAGCAAATGAGCCTCAGAAAGAGAAAAGAAAATTCTTTGTCATTTGCTCATTTTACGGTGGTTCTAATCACAACGTGAGAAGTTGTCCGTTGAGGCCATATGTTGTAAGGGCAAATAGAGCGAGGAACAATAATTTTTAGGTATATTTAATACACTATTATTATTTATTATGTTTATCATTGTTTATTATATGTGACTATTATTATTTATTTTATTTATACTGTCGTTATGTTTACTATCATCATGTTTTCTAGGCATTAGCAACATCAAACCAGCCATTAAATGCTTCATAGCAGGCAATAAGTAGAAGAAAACAGGTGCTACTTGCACTTATATTTCAGTTTTTGTCCCTTCATAAGTCGTTTTATGTATAATATAAAATTCATTTATAAATCAACATATTTTATAGGCGTCGGAAGAAAAAGTCAATTGTTCAAAGCAAAAAAGAATACTACATCTGAAACAGCAAGAAAGGTGTTATCTTGATTGAATATTTGTGTGTGTATATATATATATATATATATATATATATATATATATATATATATATATATATATAATATATCTTATATATATATATATATATATATATATATTTTGTTCAAGTTCTTAAACTAATATAATATATAATTTAGATACCTAGTGGTCCAGGTCAAAGTTCCAATGCTGGAGTAAGGAAAAGAAGGGCTCTTCAAGGTGCTAGAACAAAGGAAAGACAATCAAGTCCAGGACTAAACCAATCCCAAAATCCATCTCAAGCTTCAATTATCACAGGTTCTTTGTAATGGGAACAAACTAAACTTGTTTAAACAAACTAAACTTGAAAACTTGCCATTTTGGTTGTTATTTTGGCATATTACTGGTTATTTTAGCGATATTTTGGATAATTATGTGGCTGTCAATGGTTATTTATGATGTATTTGGATGATATGATTAATGGTTATTTTGGTTGTATTTTTGGATAACTATGATATGATATTATATGATTAATGAAATGTTATTTAGGGTGTATTTAAATGCAATTGCAAAGATAGATACTAGGACTGTGTCAGAATTAAACTTTTATTTCAGTAATGCATGTTTTATAGGATACATTATATTTTAATAAACACAATTGCGCAGAGACAGACTAGCGGTATTGTTATATATTTAAGCTTTCTTTTAATGAGCCTAAGCCTTTTCTTTATCTTCACCATCTCATCAGCTCCAAAGTTTACTGCGTTTGCCTCTAAATTTTGATTATCTACCATTTGATCACTACTACTAAGGTATATGAAAGCTTCAGTAGTAAAGCATTGCCAAAACTTACATTTATTCAACCTGCATGACCAAAACATTGCATTAGGATTTTGTGGTGTAGTGGAAACCATAGCACACTCCTGCACGCCACACTAGCAGTACTTGGGAATGCATTTAATTTTTCTATGTGGCTGTCCACTAGCTATAGAACTTGAACTATAACTTGATGTGATTTTAAATGTGTAGATGATGTGTTTCAATGAATGGTTAATCAGGTGATGTATGGATGATAGTTGAGCAGGTCTTGAGTTTGAATGAATGAATGGTTGAGTGATTGTAATGTTTCAATGTGGAGATAATGAGTTTGAATTGCTGGTTGTGTGAGGAGGTTTGTGTATGGCTGGTTGTGTGGGAGTAGCTTGCATGGTTGAATGACCTCTTCATGCATGCTAATTTTTGTGTTTACATGCCCCAAATTGTAGCCGTTGGTTCCCAACGGCTACAATATTAAATCTGATTATTTTTAGCATTTTTTAAGGTGACATTATAATTTTTATTTTGAGGGGCAAATAGTCATTTGACTAAGTTTCCGTTAGTTTTCCTAACGGATTCGAAATGGATGTGGAAAAGTGAAACAAAACGTAACTTTAGGTGGATTCCAGTAAAAAAAAAAAAGGTTGTGTATTTTTGAAAAACTTAGAAAAAAGGTATCATTTACTTATTTTACAATCTTATTTATTTTTTAATAACATAATTTTAAAAAACTTGCCAATTAAAGTAATTTCATAAATTTTTAATAAAAACTCTTATTAACAACCAAATAATTAAATTTTTTTGGTAAAACTAATAAAATCTCTATTTAAATAAGCTCTATTTGAAAAACTATACCAAACAGAATCTTAAGTTGGTTCTGTATATCTTTTTAAATAAATTTTTTATAAATAAAATTTTCACAAAATAAATTTTAGTTATTTAGTTATCAATGAGAGTTTTATTAAAAATTATAAAATAACTTTAATATACAAATTTTTTAAAGTTGTGTTATAAAAATAATGAAATATGATTGTCAAATAATTAAAAATATTTTAGATATTTAGTATTTCAAAAAACAATTCAACCTATACTCGTACAAATAAAAAATTTGGGATTGCTAGTAGGAATAAAATAATTTATTTCATCTTTAAAAACTTTACTAAAAAAATTACTAAACAATAAAAAAAAATTGATAATAGCTTATCAAATTAAAAAAAAAAAGTATTTACAATTACTAGAGAAGATCTACTATACATGCACTTATTTTGTCTTTAAATGTAATTTCAGTGAAAGATTTCAATTAATGACACAACTTTTATAATCTAATAGAACTATAATCATGATATTGAGACCAAATTAATTTGATTACTATGAGTGGGTTAAGAGTGTAGTTGCAAAAATTATAATTTTTATTTAGTTTCCCATAATTCAAGCGGAATACAAATAAAATATGCACTACATTAATAATTAATTAATAGAACATATCAAATTTTATGTATAAACATTGGCAAAAGTGTTATACATTGTTTCAAAATACTAGTACATGTTCCTATATAATATTAAAAATATGTAAAGTTATCTTAAAAGTTTCTAAACTTTTACTGTCTCTTTAATGTTTTCCTCTCGTTATCTTATTGAACCACATGGAGAGAAGTTATTTTAAAACAAAATGTTGGTGGTAAAATTCGAATAAAGCATAATATAACATGTGTGAAGATATTGCACATGACTTTAAGTCCTTGAAATTAGTAAAGGAAGAGCTGAGGATGAAAGGACAAAATAAAAAGATCTCGAAAAATCAGTATTAACCACCCAAATCATATGAAAATAACAAAAAATGTCTCCTATAATATGTTCAAGTTGCCATATGTTAGTACGGACCACAGAATAGTGACAACCTTGCAAACAGAACCAAGACATGTCATTGCTATATGGACCCCATTTAGACTGTCTCCAAAATATCTCCTTACAAACCACCAAGATCAGAAGGAGAAGGTCCCCTAATACCTCCACTTCAAGATCCTCTCCGATCTCGATCACCCGCGGACTCGATCACCAAAATTTATCTTCGGCCTAAAGGTTTCCTAAGGTTTTCACATCGACCTTGCTCTGGAGCTTTCTAACGAGTTTTATTACTGAATCCTTGTCCTGTTGGCTTATCTCCTACGTATCTGCCCCTGCAAGATAGGGGATTCACGTAAAGATAAAGAGAAAAAGCCAGTGGAAATGAACAATCAAACTCACAAAGAGGAATGCAAATAATGAAAGTCTCCTGCTAGGGGCCAAAAATCGCCCATACTATCTAGCCATGATAGACTAACGACCGTACCAAGATGTCAAATAAGTAATGACACCTCAAAGGCACAACACACCCTCTTGAAATACTCTTTAAGTGGCAACCAAAATCTCACGAGGATTGACTCCGCACGAATGGCAACCCCGTTCTCCAAAGGGCTAGATTTATCCTCTCCCTTATATGGCCGCCTTACTCCTACACCAGACGGTAGCTTTTTGGGGGGGGGGGAAAGAAATGAATATGAGGATCATGCCACAAGATCCCGGGACGATCCCTATTGAGACTGGCCCCTAATAGAACATCTACCCAAGTAGAAGTTTAGGGGTGATAAAATTTGAATAAGGCAAGATACAACACCTGTGAAGATATTGCACATGACTTTTAAGCCATTGAAAGTAGTGAAGAAAGAGCCGAAGATGAAAGGGCAAAATGGAAATATCTCCAAAAACTAGCATTAGCCTCTCAAATAATTTGAGAATAACAAAAAATGCCTTCTACAGTATATCTAAGTCGCCATGTGTCTGTACGGGAACACAAAACAGTGGCAGCCTTGCCAACAACACTAAGATACTTGGGTTGTCTTCAAAATATCTCTTTCCAAGCTACCAAAGTCAGATTCAAGAAAGGGGGACTGGGACACAGCTACCTGCACAATCTCTAGTGAAAATTATGTGCTTTTTTAGCCTAATTGATACATTTAAAATGAGCTAATTAGAATTAAGGACATACTGCCAACAAAGACTGTCTCCCAGAGGACAACTATCCAATCCAAACAAGTTCAAAAGCCTCAACTAGAAGGGCCAAACTATCCTTAAAACCCTACTCGAAGAGAGAACTAATCCATAATGGATCATCACATGTTAAAAAAGACACAAAGATGTCCTCGAAGACATTCCATCTTAAAAGGCCAGGTTGGTCTCAAAAGAGAAGTGAGTTCTCTCATTGACAAAAGTATCAACTTTTATCCTTTAAAGCCCTTGAAAGTAGTAAAGAAAGAGCTGAAGATGAGAAGGCAAAATGGAAAGATCTCCAAAAACCAGCATCAGCCTCCCGAATAATATGAGAATAATAGAAAATGCCATTAAAAATTTTCATAATGTAATATATTAAATATAAAAATAAATTATGTCATTAAAAATTTTATTTAATTAGAAAATTATGAAGATAATATAAATCAATTTATAATTATATTACATCTGTTCATATTCTCATTGTAATAATTATTTTTATTGTAGGATCCACGAAATTTATTGCAATGATTATATAAATTCAAATTTGTGAGCCCTTCGCAGGGATTAAAATTTTGAGAATGTCGATACGACTTTTTCTAGTTTCCTTCACAACCTTCAAAAAAACGGAAATGATTCATTTTTTTTGTTATTGTAGCATTTCCTTAAAATATAACCCGCCAAACAAGTTTTATCCATTTTCTTTTTCATAAAATGCAAAACAGCAAATTAAAAACGTTACCAAATGCACCTTAAATTTGTTCTATTTCTACCCACGAATCTGATCAAATATAAGAGGGGAACAGAGTCCTAAGAACAATATTCCCGAAATTTAGCTTAGCCTCTAAAAGGACCACAGGTGATTGGATTCTAAGAAAAAGGAATCGAAAGGGGTTCGGGATCGTTTCTTGTGCCACTTCTTATATACCAGCAAGGCAGCAACTTTTGATGTTTACTCCTAAAACTCGTCCGCAGCCAACCCTTTTGAACTATATTATGGGTACCTCTTTCAAACCAATCATACCATTGAGTTTCGTTAAGATTAATGGAACCTATTTGCACATTTGACATTTGGGGTTTGATGAAACTGAAAAGTGAAAATACTTCTCTGTGAGAGAACAATTCCGCGGGTTAGCAGCCTTCTCTTTTGAGAAAATTCCACTTTCATGCGAGAAGAGCCTTGAACTTGAGTATTGCAACGAGGCTGTGTTCTTGTTTATTTTCTTGTTCAGGATCTTTTATAATTTCTAGAAGGATTCCAATTACCAAATAAAAATGAATACTAATGAGCAATCGTCAGATTCATGTTTCTCAAAACGTATTCTCATTTCACTAAGTGACTTCAGAACTGGAATTAGAATGGCAATCTCATATACAACAGCATTGTGCTGTAACAAACATGCCAAAATTCTCAGACTACCATTTTTCCAAAGTTTAAAATTGCTGAGTCAAAAAAAGCCCTCGTTGGAGTTTCCCAGTAACATCATCCAAATCAATGATTCCTGGCTCAGTTCTTTTCTCCATCTTAATCTTGTTAAGCTCTGAATTTAGTTCAGCAATCTGCTTCTGCAATTTTGCTCCCTTGTCTGGTAACCTCTCTACAGTAACCTGAAAACAATGTTTTAAAAAGAACATTCAACATTCAAGCAACTGAGGGTAAATGAGCACGTACGCCTGTAAGTTTTTCAAATAAATTTTCTTAAGGAGGCAGTCTAAACTATAGGCTGCAATCAAAACAGTACATTGCCAGCCTAATTACTCAAACTCAGTTTTTGAAATTTTATACTAATCGACTTCAGCATAAAATCCCTTGTGCTTATATATATATTCAGCACCCTCATAATCGAGGTTTAGATCCTTAGAAAGAAACAATGAAATCATGATGAAAAAAATACTATAAATGCTGACGAATGACTCAAAATTTTTTCAGGCAATCAATATGCACTCCCACAAATAGTATAAACTATAGGCTGCAATCGAAACAGTCGAGTATATTGCCAGCCTAATTAATCAAACTCAGTTTTTGAAATTTTATACTAATCAACATTAGCATATAATCCTTTGTTCTCATTTATTCAGCACCCTCATAATTGAGGTTTAGATCCTTACAAGAAACAATGAAATCACGATGACAAAAATAGTATAAATGCTGATGAATGACTCAAAATTTTCTCAGGCATTCAATATGCACTCCCAGAAATTTTTCATGCACTTTAACTAATTAATTTTTCTTAATAACCATTTACTCAAATTGATAGAGGCACACAAAGGAGACGAGAAAAGATAAAAAGATAATGTTGGTTTTGGTTGACAATTCCATAAACCCCAAGTGCTTATAAAGCCACATCCTAGGGAAAGAACTTGCACTGATACCAACTGTCATGCACACATTGGCAGAACTCCTCTTCAAAAATCAGCTTCCAAGGAGAGGAAGCCCAAATACTTATAAGCCCACAAGCCAAGCTAACATAGCAATGTGGGACTCAATTAGAGTCATTACAAAACCTATTTAAATAAAAGGCTAAAATCCAGAAAAACTGGGGAAATTGTTTAAATAAACAGGTTTATCAATCGTCAAGACATTCTAATTATTATTACTTACAATAAAACTGTACCTTGTTTGATATAAGTTGTGACAGCCTTTTAATTCTTTCCTTGATATCAGACTCTGTCAATTTAGCTTCAGTTTTTGGGGAAGAAGATTTTTTGTTCAGTTTTATGTCTCTAGGATTGAACGCATACTCAGCCCTGTGAAAGCACAAAGATTTTACTAAAAGCATGCTATTGAAATATAACAAATACATAAACAATTGGTTCAAAAAGGTGAAAGATCCTTCAAGTAAGTACCCATCGACGTTTCGTGCAAGCAAGTAGCTAGATGACGAATCACCAACAAATGTAGTTCCTTTGCTCCTGCACCCAAAGTTAAGCAGCAATAATTTTGAAACAGTGAGGCAGATAGAAGTCAGCCAAAACATTATGGTCCATGAACAACAGTACACCATTAACTTAGTAGACCAATTACTTTTATCTTAATGGTTTTTATCATCTTCAATAAAAGCTTGATAAACTAGAAAAGAAGAAAATGTTACAAGATGCTACTTGTACTCCAGCACATTTACAAGCTATCCAGAAAACATACAACTTAAATCCGAATTTCACGATCTTGGAGTTGAAAATATATCTAACACCAAACAAGTTTTACCATTAGCAGCACGCATGCCCAGACACCGATACTCTTGCAAATACAAATATAGGATATCCAATTTGCAACAGTTCTGACTTCTAGAAATGTGGATAGTAAACATGTTGAAAACAAGTACTTAAAAAGTCAAAATGTCAGCAATAGACATATCATTGGTGTAATGAGCTAGTTTATTGCACCCAAGGAGGTAAGAATAAGGAAGAAATTTTCACCTTATCACTTCCTCTTCTTCCTGCACTACTTGCACTGGTGCTGTCTTGGAGAAGAGTAAACTGTGATGACTGACTCCCGCTATACCTAGAGTGTCAAGAAACTGTATGTGGGCTTCCAAGGACTCATCCCTAGGAGAAAGTGTATTAGGATACAAAAAAATTAAGTTTATCTCTTCTGTTTAAAAGAATTAAATACACAACCATAGTCAAACTGTACATTGAGCGAAAGCATACTGTACATGTACAGTCACATGCTCACAATGCTGGTTAACATATTATGTTACAAAACTAAGATTCAGCTATGCATACATACATTGCTAAAAATCACTATAATATTATAATTTAGCATATAAAAGTCATAGGCATCATAAAAACATCCATTATCAAAATTAAAAGGACGGATCAGACAAGAGTATCATAACATTGAGCTAATCAAAAAATAATCATAACCTATTTGACCAACTTAAATAAATATGGTTATTAAGATTATATCGCGGGCCCAGCACCATTTAGATGCTTTCATTTGACTCAGTTCAGAGAAAAGGACTCAGTTATTGCCACAAGGAGCAGGAGGCAAAAGCTCCAAAAAAGTTTAAGGATGGTACCATTACCAATTTACACATGCAAGTTTATACTATGTTAACTAAATCATTGCACAGTGAAAGCATGCAAATGAGGAACAAAAAGGTAAAGATTTCACAGAAACTAAAATAATGCTGTAGTTTCATTACATGTGCTGGTCCCCATGCTCTTCATGTAATTGCTGCTGGGTGAGAGAGACATCAAACCCCTGTTTGGGTAGACTGAGAAGTTCCCGAAGATCCTGAAAGATGAAGAAGACAATACATCAAGCATCACAGAGAAATGAAAATTCAGTTGAGCAACATCTTTGAACTTTACAGGCATATACCTGCTGGCTAAAATACCGAATCTGTTCTTTGTGCTCAGTGGCTGTCTTAAACAATCCGCCTTTGAATATCTAAACCACGCAGTTTGAACAGTCAAGATGATGCCAAACTTAAAGCATAATGAAAATAAAGACAAGCAAACAGTAAACCTTCTAATCACCCCCTCATAAAGAACTGCGTAGAGACTACCTTAATACAACTTGTATCATAGAAAGCATCTAGAAAAATCCATTATTTCTCTCAAATAAGTGTTAGATTGTGTTGAAGTATAGAACATGAGCTTCTTAGATTGTGTTGAAGTATAGAACATGAGCTTCTTCAATTCATTTCAACACTTCAACAGAGTATGATATTTCCCTCAAGTGATTGAGATGATTCTAAACAGCTATGGGTCCATGTAGGCTTATGGGCCCATGTAGGTTTACAACTTGTTACAACATATTATTTAGCAGTGTGGTAATCTCATCAGCTCAAAATCACATCTTTGGAATTACAAAATACGCAAATAAAAGGGAAAATCTCTGCACAGCTACAACCAAACAGAGGAAGGAAACAAATCTCTAACCTGCTTTCTATAAATCTTTTCTTCAACTGTTCCACATGTCATTAATCTGTACACAACGACATCCTTTTTTTGTCCAATTCGATAAGCACGATCAACGCTCTGATTATCAGTACTGTATATAAAAAATAAATTAATTGAATCAAAATAATGGTTAAACGATGAAAATATTATGCCTTAGTGACATTTTTTGATAGACCGCCATCTCATCGTAACTACAATTTACACATCATCAACTTTGCACTTGACTGTGATTCCTCTACTACTTTTTTTCCTTTCTTAATCTGTTTTTGTGTTTGGGTCAGACAATGGGGCTACTTTTAGTTGTACCCTGAAAGATGGGTTTAGAACCAGGTATCCAGCACAAAACATGGGATGCTCCATGGAAAAGGAGGTAGCATGTTAAAGATCAATATCCAACAGTAGTTTCACTTTTATTTCAAGTCACTGCCATAGTTTTCTGTTATTAGAGTGTAAGCAATAAAATCAATAAGAGCAAATGCATGTTGATCCAACAGCTTTTATCATGCTTGATCTAAATTTCAATATAAATAGTCAAATTTCTCTCTCTCAGCTCTTGCAACGACATAAACATGATTTCCTCAGCTGTATGCATTTAGATGTTAACAAGTGTTATTTTCCTTGACCCTTTTTATTGAGATGGTTTCTGGTCAAGCAAAATTGGGAAGGCCATATGTTTTAGAAGTGATCCAGTCAAAGATATCTTTCTTTTGACATTCTAGTTGGTAGAGAAAAATGCTCTGGTCATCCATACTTGGACATGACAGCCATATTCAGTGTTAACAGAGGGGCATAGTATAAGCAAAGAATCAAGTAAGCAGTAGATACCGTACATTAGCAATCAAAATCTGATAGTTTACCGTACGTATTAAGCTAATACTCAAGGTAAAAACAAAACTTACATGGAATTCTTATGGCCATACACATTCACTCAATAATGTGCATCAGAGCCTTTCATATATATATCGAGCATTCATGTCGAGATTCAGAAGAATCATGTGTAAATAATAAATTACCAAGTCCAAGGGGGTGAAAAAAGGAGGCACCTTGGATTCCAAGCAGGATCCACCACAATCACACGATCTGCTTTAGTAAGTGTGAGGCCTAGACCCCCAACTTGAGATGTCAAAAGAAATATAGGAGCCACGTCACCCTCTTGAAAATCCTTTAAATGAAGAAATATTAAGACATTAAGATTTCACACCAGCAAACAATCAATAAAATCGACTTTGTGGTAAACTCACATTAACAATCTTCACTCTGTCACTAGCTTTTGTGGTACCATCAATGCGTAGAAACTTGTAACCTTTGGAACCAATAGACTCCTATGAACAAAACAAAGATCAAGCACAAATTGGCTTTTATATACAGTAAATTACTAATTCAATATTCAACCAACAGAATGTCTTGATTTGTGACCAAGATTACTTTTGCAAACTTCGCAAATGAAAGTCAACTGAATTTTTTAAATATACAAACTGGCAGTCCAGTTTTTATGTTGTTTCGACCTTTCAAGTTGGCAATAAATGAGTTCATGCAAAAGGGAAAACAAAAAATTAAGGTTGTAAGAAAAATGGGAAAACATGTTGAATGCATCATATTTATATTTCAGTATTCAAACAATGTGTCCTAGCTTTTGGAACTAATATCACATGTTTTTGAGTACCAATAAGTTTTTACAACCATTGTATGGAGCTTGTCATGACAGGAATATCTACAACAATAGATATTTTGCCACCCCAATAATTTTTTGGATATGAAGCTTAATGCATTTAAGACTGTGAGAGTACAAAGGCAGATCAGATGTTGACTTGAGAGACAAAAACAACTTTACCTAGCAACACCATACAATAAGCTGATTACTCATCTAAACTAACCATGTACAAAAAATAAATAATTTTTACCAGTTTAAACTCAAAATGAAACAAGCCAGAAGCTAGCACCTAGACAGAGTCAGAACTCAACTAACTTTGGAACTTGAATTACAAACTAGGTAATGATATAATGACAAGATTTGGATTCAATTTTTTCAAATATCTCGGCAAATTCCTGAAATGAGTGGGTTTATAGCACTCTTATTTACCACACTATCAATTACCCTCATGAAACACTTGGAAGGTCAACAGCTAAAGATCATAATACTTCAAAGGCATCACAAGCTCGGAAACCATAGATTAGAGCAAACCTGAATAAGGTTAAGCATCTTGCGAGTTTGTGAGAAGATAAGAACATTATGACCCTCTGGAATCAATTTATCCTGTCAATGAACATAGAACAAATTACACTTCGGCACAGACAGAACATATTCAGACCGTTAATCTGCAAATTTGTGGCAGCTCTAACCAGTAGTGACAAAATAAAAGATATTTTGCATGAGATGTTGTCATGCTGCTCTTGAAAGTCATCTTTCTCAGCAACATCCGCAATATGCATTGCCAATTTTTCTGCCAGGGCAGCATCTTCTGGATTAAGCATTGAATCCATCCCATCTAGGACATCTTCAGCTGCTCTCTTTGTCAAGAGAAGTGGGTGATCACAGATTTTCTTCAGAATCTACTTCAAAGCAAACAAAAACTGCTTATTATCTTGTCGTAAATTATAGGCAACTAAAGCATAAAAAGTAATAAAATACTTTGCAAACGTCCAAAAAAAATAACTAAAAGAACTTGGCAAAAAAACCAAAGAAAAAACAAACTGAATAATTCGAAAGGAAATATCTGTAGAAGCCTCAGTAGATTTAAAAAATAATTACATTTAGGATCACACACTAAAGAAAGAAACAGAAAGAGTGAGCAAAGTGAAAACTAAACAACAAAAATTACCGTAAGAGCAGCCAATGGTGAGCCATCAAAAGCAGAAAGAACTATCTCACTATTCAAGAAAGCTTCATAGAGTTGTCGCTACATAGATGGGAGAAGAACTGTGAGAATAACAAGATAATTGAGATGAAATTACAAGAAACAAAAAATGTTGCCAGAGTAGAGCAAAATATACCTGACAACTAGTCAATCTTAGCCACACAATCATCTCATTCTTTTTAGAAAGTGTTGCACTTGAAGTGACATCATCTTCATGAAACACCTCATTCTTTAAGCGACGCAAAAAGTAAGGTTGAATCCGTTCCCGTAGTTCCTAAGCAAAAAAGAAAAATGCCAAATGTCGTGCTACAGTAAAAATCTCTTTATTGGCATAATATTATGCAAGTGTGAAAAAAGAGTGTTTAGCTGTAATTAGCATAATTATAGGAGCTTTAAATTAGCAAGATTATAGGAATTAATTTAGGAGTTAATTTAGGAAATACTAGGCTATGTTTTCCTATAAATATGTAATTGTATTGGTTAGAAAAGAAATACAGCGAAAAATTATTCGTTTCCACAAAGAGTAAATAGTTTTTACAATACATAATAACAAAAGGGCATCTAAAATTAAAAACAAGAAGTGAAAACAAAAACTAGAAAAACAAAACAATAGGAATAACTAGCAATCACATCTCTACTTAAACTTAGCTGATGCACAATAATCACTGGGCAACCTCACCAAACCCCCAAAGAATTTAACATATAATATATCCATTATTTATAGCTAAGCTTTAAGTGTCTTAAACAATATTTTCTTAGTGATTATAGTCTGATCATAAAGGAAGAAAAAAAACAAGGAACCAATGACCACTGTACATTGGTATGAATGCATCATAAATGATAAGCAAGAGAATTTTGCAATTCATATAATTTTCTTAGAGATTTTCTGTATTTAAACGCAAGTCTCACTACCACCACAAAACAATTAATAAACTTAGATAGAGACCAAGAAAAGGCTTGGAATGAACCCAGTTTAACTAACTACAACATACATGCTTGATAAGAAAAAAAGAAATGGCTCAAGGTAATAGAAAACACTATATTTTAATTAAATGGAGATATACATAACTTACATACCATGACAGATGAAGTAAAAAGGGGAGAATCAGAGCCTCCAAGTTATGATGTTCCAATAGGATAATACAAATAATAAAATCATTACCTTTGCAACTGCAGAACCAATACGCTTTTCCCTATCTAAAGCATGTTTGTCATTTCCACGAAGTATGGGTAGCTCATATTTTTCCTTAAACCTGAAAATATTTTGAACCTTCAAGCCACAAGAATCACAAACTTAAGCAAAATGGAGCTTTAAGAACGTATTTACCATTTATTATCACCCAATAGCTCAGGGCAACAGAAGTTGAACAAAGCCCACAGTTCCTATTTCAGAGTAACAAGAAACAAAAGCCAAAACATAACATCTTATATATTTTGCCTCAAATGCAGTAAAATCTTAGTGGAGTATTATAAGGTACAAAGAACCAAAAAAAAAAAAAAAGAGAGCAAAGGTTAAAGAAAATACTTTAAGATTGTTTTGAATTGGAGTGCCGCTTATGATTATACGGTGAGCACTTGGTATCTCAAGCAAACTTTTGGCCCTCTGTGTGCTAGGGTTTTTTATGAGATGCCCCTACGATGGTAAATCCATCAATCAAGGAAAAGATAGAGTCATAATGTAACATAACAGTGTCAAAGTAAATCAAATGCTGATATGAAAGCAGTTACAGGAAAAAAGAAAATTTCACAAGCCAGTTTCGCTATTGTCCCCCAAGTACAAACCCCGTATGGTGCATAAAACAAAAGAGAGAAAAGGAATATATAAGGAGATTCCAAATTCAGAGTGAACACTTTAAATTACCTAAAACACATACCACCTCATTATCTATAAGCATTTTTGGTGATCCATATTTCTGTTTCCTTATTCTGAATAGACACATGAACAGAAAAGCACCCTTTTTGTATGCAACATAATTCATTAGTAAAGTTAGCAAAGACTACCAAAACCAGATTTTCTTCTGATCAGGGCACAACCGTCAAGATTTCTACTAGCAATTATAACAAATCAAAACTTATTAGAAGTGAAGTTCGAAAAATAGATAATGACTCTCCAAAGTGACACTTGTGGAGAGATAAAATAATAGTTAATTAGATTTACAAGAACTGACAATGAAGTAGGACATCTAGTCACAACAATTCATCAATAATAAGGCCAACAATCAAGAAAAATACCACAACCACACTTTGGTAAAAGTTCTAATTTATTGCTTTTGTTCAACTTCACCTAAAATTAGACATCTAAATCGCATCTGCACTGGCAATATTTTACTGCATTTTGAGACCAATAGATGAGAGTGATGAAGCTTTGTCTGAATCAACTGAATTTTGGTGCCCATCATGAGTACAGTTTAAAGCATTCAAGTATGTATATATCCATGAATGTATGTATATAAGCACAAATGTACACATGCATGTAGAGTAAAAGAGAGAAGAAAGATAAATTAAACAACATAAAACATAAAAGATATTCATTCCACATTGTAAAATAATGTGTGAAACAAAGAAAAACCCCAAAGAAAGAAAAGCATTTCTAGGTGTAAAACTGACTGCATAAATGTTCATGAATGTATTAAAGCATAACTGACTGCATAAACGTTCAGAATTTCTTAACTATAGCTAGCATAAAATTCCCACCTCATCGAGTATCATATAATCCCATATGGCATCATCATCACTGGCTTCATCACTTATGAAACTGCTCCCTCTCAAAGACTTTGAGTTATTCCGCACAATATCATAAGTCGTCAAAAGCACACCTTTGTCCTACGAGGAGACAAAAGATGCAGATAGAGATGGTACCCTTAATGTCATGCCCACAAACAAAAAACCATGAATCTTAGTCATGTATCAAAAAGAAGAAAAAGAACTGAACCTAGACTTTCAGAACGCTTACAGAATTATTCAGCTTCTAAATTGTCTAATGTTAAATAAAATTTGAACTTTGAAACCATGAACAAATCAATAGAAAAACCTCATCTACTAAAAGCACTAATCACTGCAACTTCTTTTAAATCCTGAGTTCAATTAGAAGTTCAAGATCTATGTGTGTTTGCGGCTTTTTTTCTTCTAGTAGATATTATTAACTAAGAACTTGTGGCTTAAATGCATTTCTCGCATCTTATTTTATAGCCATTTAGCTGCTGATTAGTCAACGTCTTTGATAGATAGATAAGCAAGGAGAAAAAATAAAACCTGAAGTACATATTGGAGCTCATATTGCCGAGTTTTAACACAAGTCCCAAAATATCTGCATAAAAAGATACAGATATGTATGTTATAAACAGAAAAATTATTTCCACCAATATAGAAAAAATCACAAAATTCAGATATTCTAGCCGAACAGCCTCACTCTCTAATCTTTGCAGAAAGCCCCACGGCAGTTAATTCTTTGATCCAATGAGATAACAATGTTTTTGGGGCAACAACCAACGCCCTCTTGATCAATCTTGAGTGGAACAATCCAGCTAGAAAGCCACATATCTGCAAAAGGAGGCAAATCAAATTCAATTGCTTCTACAACAAACATTACGAGTTAAATCATCCCAGGAGGCCTTGCATGCATTTTCTTACCTGCATTGTTTTCCCCAAACCCATGTCATCCCCCAAGATTCCACCCTTCCCCTGACAATGCAAAGACCAAAGCCACCTCAACCCCTCACGCTGATGTGGAAACAACATATTTCCAATTTTACCAGGCAGCATGTAAGTAGACCTTGGTCCACTCAAAGTAATGGAACCCTCATCTTCCAAAACTGAATCATCTGAGTAATCATCCAGCAAATTGACCAAACCAGAGTAAGCAGACTTATTCAACTTACCATCATGTCTATCTGGTCTATTAACCACCTGTTTTCCACTCACAATTACACAATCATCTTCATCATCATACTCTTCTCTACCACCAGATGCAAAAGATCGACCATTAAACCTTCCTCTGTCATGCACCCTCTTTGGTTCATTTTTCTTCTGCCTTTGACGATGTTTCTTAGTTTCACGTACTCTACTCAAATGCCGATCACCTTCAACCTCACCCAACGAACCACCGTCCTCTTCCCCATCAAGATTAGACTCGAATGATTCTCTTCCAGACACCAAATTATTGTCCACCCATCTTGGTTCATTCGTCTTCAACCCTATACCAACATTCTCGGTTTCCTGTTCCTCATCAGCAACACCATCACCCTTAGACTCTTCATACTCATCTGCCACACTCTCAACAACACCTCCAACATTATCCTTAGTTACACCAGATGATGAATCAGAAAGATCAGATGTGAGAGAGAATGAGGACTCTGCGCTTGCATATTCTGGCAAATTTCCTTTGCTCCCTTGACCAGTATCTCCATTTTTAACCAACCGTGAAAAATCAGCTTCTGGATCTACAGTTTTAGGGCCTCTTCTTTTGTCAATAGACAAAATCTCAAGCCTTGCGCTCAAATCATTTAGAATATCCCTAATTTCATTTCCACCCTTATAATTATCATTCTCACTCACAGTTTTAGCCTTTGGTGGTGAATCAAAAACCGTAATATCTGAAAATTTAGGTCCATCATCAATAACAGTTCTGCTCTCACTGTTCACCATCGCACTCACAGTTTTAGACTGTAGCGGTGAATCAAAATCTGTAATATCTGAAAAGTTAGGTTCATCATCACCAACAGCTCCGTTCTCAGTGTCATCAACATCTCGAGATGAGACTTTGCAGAGCCGACGTCTACCTTTAATTTTAACCTTTTGTGGCTTTTCTTCATCTGAAATAGATCCATTCATGAAAAAACCCACATAAGACAACAAACTTTCCATCATAAGGGTGAAACATATACCAATTACTAAACCGATAGCAACGCTTATAATACAAGTTAAATTTTCAATTTTCAATATCTTCAGTGCTAAGTGTAGCCTCACTGCTTACTACTAAAGGCTAACTTCAATGTCCAAAAGTTTATCATCGTTTGTTACAAGTCTTGAGTTGCAATGAGAATTAATACATGAATGGACAAAAATACAATCAGAATCTGAAATTAGTTTCCTCACCGATTACTGATCTACTCTCAACATGATCATGATCTCGAGATAAGACAATGCCATCATTAGTTCTAACTTCTGCTTTCACCTTCACAGGCTTCTTACCATCTAAAGACATAAAAATTAGAGATTAGTAACCTAATAAAAAAAACCATTGTAGAAAATCAAAAAAAAAAGTGCTCTTCATATTCCAAGTAGGAAATGAACCCAAAAATGATTAAATAAATAAAACAAATACTAATCTAATTTTACTATAAACGGAAGTGTATAACGCATATAAATATATATATATATATATATAAGAACAAAAATACCGAGAGTAGAATCGAAACGAGTGGTGCCAGAAAACTGAAGTCTCTTAACAGAAACGTTGTCGTTTAGTTTGGAGGAAGCCAAGTGTTTGGCCACGGATGGCTTTTCTTCGTATTCTGTAAACAGGATATCAATCAGCAGATAAATTAATTATTACTAGAAACAAACAAATAATAATTGTCAATTAACTTTTAAACCCTAAAAATAAATTAAAATAATAAAGTTTACCCGAAAATGACGAAATGGCGCTTCGATTCGTGGGAGAGGCGAGGTCTTGGAGGAGACGATAGTGACTGTCGTTTAAGCTTCTTGGCTTGCTCTTCTTCTCTGCCATTTTTTTTTTTTTTGTTAAAACAGAAATTCAAATCGTCGATTTTTGACAGAGAACAAAAATGCGAAGGCCAATTTGTACGAATCGGCTTGTTTTGAATATTCTTCTTCATGTATTTATTAAAATAATTTGGGCTGCCCTGTCTTTTTCCCGCTCATCCAGCGGTTTTTGAATTTTGATTTGCAGCATTGGGAGCAAAACCCAAATACATGAATTAAAAATTGGCATTTACAATTTGATTTATGATTATTTTTTTCCATTTTTCTATTTTTTTATTTATATTGCAAGTATTTAGTGGGATTTTATTTCAATTTCAAGTTTATATTACAATTTCTAACTCAAATAATAACAAAGGTTTGCAATAATTACTTCGCACATAATTATTAAAATTTACAGATTTTATTAACACGTAGAAATATTATTTCCCAAATTCTTGTTTCATCATACACTACATAATATGCTAACATTTAGTAAAAATATTTTGCTGCAGGTAAGATTTGTTTGTAAGGCGAAGAAGACGTTGATAGGGGTGTCAAAAAAGCCCGCCGATCCGGTCCGGGTAAAATCCGGACCACACTCATAAAAAATCCGGATCTGGGTTTGAGAATTTCAAAATCCGGACATTTTCGGGTTCGGGCTCAACACCGAAAATTCGGAACCCGGATCCGGACCCGGTTTTTTAATAAATTAACAAAAAATATATATAAATTTATTATATATAAATATATAATTATGAATTTATGATATGTTGGATGTTATTTAGATTTATTGTGTGATTATTGTGTTGTTGAATTTAATTTAATTTTTTTATATATAGATTGAATGAGTTTATGTTAGAAATTGGATGAATTTAAGTATTAGAAAGTAGAATGAAACAATTTTTATTTATTATTTGTGTAAATTTTACATTGTTAGTATGTTATATATTTGTATTTGACTATTTTTTTTTAAAGCATGAGATTGAATGAGTTTATTTGACTATTTTTTTTTAAAAAAAAGTAAGCATTTGTTAGAGAAATAAAAGAAAAAAATTAGAAGAAAAAAAATTAAAGTTATCACATGCAGGCTTAGAAGCCTGGATCCAAAAACCCGAACCCGGGGGTGCCGGGCTTGAGCCCGGACCGGACCCGGGAAACTCGGGTTTTAACCCGGGTCCGGTCTTGTGTTTCAAGTATCCGGTCCGGTCCGGTCCCGGGCAACACCAAAACCCAGACCGGACCCGAATTTTGCCAAGCCTAGACGTTGACACAGGTGCCAATAAGTAGGAGGCATAAAATGTGGGAATAATTAGCATGCCCTTGGATTGTACAAAAGATCTACTGTTCAAAGATATAAACGATTAATACAAATTATGTGCACAAGTTGGGGCAAAATGATAAAGATTTTTAGTTTTCTCTCAACCTTTTCTTTTCTTGGAGTGCTTATAATCTCATAGAGAATGTCATCTTTCAATCACTCCAATGCCTGTGTTTACGGTATTTTCTCTAGTGATTCAACACTAGATTTAGGATCGATAATGTTACAGTATTTTAAGTAATTATTATTAACTATGTTGAAGAAACAATCAATTATGAAAAGAATTACTTAAATATTTGATAAATTTTGTGTTTAAAAATACTATGAGTTTTAAAGACGGTTACAAATGTTTAATAAATCTTATTATTAAACAACTGTAAGAAAATAAATGATTAAAATAAACATAAAATAAGATGAAATTTACTTAGACGTATAAAAACATATACATACAATATTTTTATTCTATATTTATGATAATTTTAACTAAAAAATGAAATTTGTAATTTATTAATTCTATTTCTTTTATATTATTATCTTAAAATAATCGATAATTAAAAAAATCATCTATATTTTTCATTCAATAACATAGTTATTGTATAATCAAAATATAATGAGGCACTCTTCACAAAAACATTAAAAGAAAAAAAGTAATGAACTACAAAATATCAAAATGAAAACAAATAATAGATTCTCATGTAATAGTAAATTATCATTAAACTTTCAGCAAAATTATTTCTTAGAACTTTCATTTCTGGTGCTTGGAGTCCATTGTTAACATGTTTTGTTCTACACTTTTTTGTTCGTTGACCTCTTTTCTTGTCTCCTTGTTGGTGTAAAACAAGTTTTTGCCTAAATTTTTTTCATCCTAATTTAGTAAAATGAGTCTTAGGACGATGTCATTTCTCTACTATTACTTCTTTCCTTGTCTCTCTTTGTTGGTGTAAAATGAGTTTTTGACCAAATTTTTTTCATCCTAATTTAGTAAAATGAGTCCTAAGGTAATGCCCTTTCCCTATTGAGTAATACATAAGTTTCAAAAATTGACACAGTCTTATTGTCTTATATAGCCTTATCCTGTGTTACATTATTAGTTTTACTTTGATTGACAATTTTCTTGTTTCTATCCATCTACATAATTGTAAATATATTTTAACACAAACAATGATTTAAAACTTATAATCAACAAAAAGGAAATGAAAGGCAGATAAAATATTTGAGAAAAAGGATCAATAATATTATTAGAAAGAATCGATAGATGGCAAAAAAACTAACAGTGACATACACCCATATACATGAACCCATTGATTGGCAAAAAAAAAAAAATTATTAGAAATAAACAAAATTTAATTGGATATTATCATTTATCACCTAACATTTTTTGACATATACTATACTACCAAAGTTTTTGATAATTACTTTTTTAGTACTTCAGTTTTTATCATTTACCATCAAACCATTAAAATTAATAGAATTTTTAACCGAAATTATAATAAAATCTATTTTAATCCTAAACTATGTAAGTGTAATTTAACAATCTAAATTAAAAAATTAAAAAAAATTATATACAAAGAAAATATGCTTTTATCAATTGATTATTTTATATATCTAAAATAATTAATTAATAGAAACTTTGCTTTCACTGAATTTCTCTAGAATCTAAATAAAATAATTTAGTGGTTGTTTTATTGAATCTAGATGAAATTCAATTCAAACAAATAAATTTATATTTAAGGAGAGCTTTGGTTAATAAAGGTTTAAGTGTGTTTCACTATTATTTAGGGCAAGTGATATAATTGAAGTGATCTGGGAGGTAAGCTAAGGTGATTTTGGAGGTGAAATAAAGTTTTTGAGTTTGGAATAATACAAAAAGCTTAATAGAGCTCATTTGAGTTAATTTAAAGAGTTGACATAGGGAGCTCAAGAAAGCTTAGGGATGGTTCTGATGAAATTGAGGTTAGTTCTAGAGAGTTTATCCAGGGAACTCAATAGAGCTCATAAGTTAACTCATGTGAACTTGTATATGAAATACTATATGGATATCAAAACCATCATAATAAATAGAAAATAAGCATAATAGAACACACAAGATTGTATGTGATTGGGCCCTTTGGCCTACGTCCACAAAAGTAATTTATCTCGAATCCACTATATAAATGAAGCTTTACATTTGCTTTATAATATTAACAAAACATTGTTAAAGATTGTTTATGATAAATAATAACATAAAGGAGATGTGGGTCGTATGGAGATTAGAGAGTTTTCTTAAGAGAATAATAAAAGAAAAACTCCTTTGAGATATGGACAGTCAAGATCTTTCATAAAGGCACAAAATAGAGAAAAAAACCTTAAAAATGGAGGAAAAAGAAGATGAAGAAGCTTATTAAAATATTAGATCTGGAACAACCCCCCTTTTATTGTGTCTTGAGCTAAATGTATAGGATAAAAGGGGCATTTTCTTCTTTTCTGCCACATGAAGATTTTCTATTAGTGCTACCCTCCTTGAATGGGGCTATTTTCATCTTTTTCTTAATTTGTTTGATAATGACCAAATAACCTCGTGAGCAAACATTTTCTCTAGCCCTCATGTAATCTTTACTCTTTGTCATGTGGCGAAAGTTAGTGCAATAGTCCTGCTACTTTCAGGGGATAATTGAGGGGTGTTGATGTTTCATTTTTTTCATTGATATGATAAGGAGATTATTATTCTATTGGTCTCTTGCACCTAGCTTAAAGGATAAAATTATTTATGTCTTTTTTGATGACATGCAGCCCTCAGGTATAAAGGCTTCAATTGTCATTTTTGAATTTCAATTTTACCTCTCAAAGTGGTGGAGTTGCTATATCAAAGACTAATCCTGATTTGCCTTGAGCTATACTCCATTCACTCAATATTGTTGACTTTTCTTCTCTTTTATTCTCTGTTGCCTTATGTTACTTACCCATTGGTCTAAATCAATGACCCAAATCTATCCCCAAGTGATTGTAAATATTATGCCCTTTGAAATTCCTAAAATATTGAAATTCCTCATGTAATCTTTACTCTTTGTCATGTGGCGAAAGCTAGTGCAATGGTCGTACTACTTTTTAGGGGATAATTGAGGGGTGTTGATGTTTCATTTTTTCATTGATATGGTGAGGAGATTATTGTTCTATTGGTCTCTTGCACATAGCTTAAAGGATAAAAATATTTATGTCTTTTTTGATGACATGCAGCCCTCAGGTATGAAGGCTTCAATTGTCATATTTTAATTTCAATTTTATCTCTCGAAGTGGTGGAGTTGTTCTATCAAAGACTAATCTTGACTTGCCTTGAGCTTTACTCCAATTACTTAATAATGTTGACTTTTCTTCTCTTTTATTCTCTATTGCCTTATGTTATTTACCCATTGGTATAAATCAATGACCCATATTTATCCCCAAGTGATTGTAAATATTATGCCCTTTGAAATTCCTAAAATACTAAATATATTCAAATTTCTATAATATCTTTTTGACATAAACAATTAATTAATGGAGTTAATGATTTGGTAGCAAAATGATAAAAATTAAAACATTAAGTGGGAAAAAGTAATTATTAGAAAACTTTGGTGGCAAATGTTATGTTAGAAAATATTAAATGCTAAAATGATAATATCCCAAATTTAATTAAAAGGTAAAGACCACATATGTTTGGCAGTGATCTTGCCTCTGCGGTTGCCGTTAAAGAGAATTTTTGATGGAATAAAAAATATGAAGAATAGATGGGGTAAACAAATGCGTGAATTGAAAAAAAAATTATAATAAAATTTTATTGACATATTGATTTTATTTCCAATTTGAATGGAATAATTTTGGGTTTAGGTGATAATTATAAAGATATTTATGGAACTTTATTAAAGTATACTGTTTCTCAAAATCAAAGTTTGAAAAGTTATTTCTTCCTATTTTTCATAATCTACTTTTAGATTTTTAAAATTATTTTTAAGACTCATAACAACAATCTCAAAGAAGCACTGATTCCAAATCCAATTCGTTAACCATTTCCATTAGATCAATATTGACCTTCGATCCATTCAATATGTTTACTTTATGTGAGAACATGATTTCTAAAGTCTCACAATTTGTTTTATCGAGAAGACAAATGAGGCTTTATTTTATTTTGTTCCAGACATTTAACCTAAGTATATGATTGGATTAATTTTGGGATAAACTATTTATCCTAAAGTCTATTGTTTGGGAGATAAGATTAAGTATAGGATTGGATTAATTTTGGGATAAACTATTTATCCTATGTTTGGCAAGCTTCACTTCAGATTAGATTAAGGGATTAAGTTTGATTTAATTCCTAAATCATTTGATTAACAATCCCAATTTACACATGAATTTAGTAAGATTAATTTTAAAAACAATAGACTATTTAATTGACCATTACTTGTATATCTAATGTAATATTTAATTTAATTATCACTATATTAAAATTAATCATGAAAATTGATAATAGAAGTAATTGGTTACTTTTATATGTATTATTTCCTAACTTTTTGATAAAATAAATGGTATTAATATATGCAATAAAAAATTAAATTAAATATGTAAATGCCTTTTAATTTAGTTTAATTCATTTTAATCTAATTTATATTTGTTTATTATAATTCTGTCTACCTAGTAACTAATTTTCTATATATTTAAATTTTTATTAATTGTCTTTTTAAGTAATTTTAATAATAATTTTATATAAAATATTCATGAATAGTTCGTATTTATACTTAAATGTCAACATAAATATTATTTAATTTCATTCAAATATAATTTATCATAGACTAATATGATATTATACCAAACATAAGATAATGTTATATAATTTAATCTAACTCAAATGCATTTGATCCAGTCCAATATTAATAGTTAGTTCAATTTAATATTGCGTGCCAAACATATCGTTCAGAGCAGTTTGGTTGCTGTTATATACATTGAGATAGGATAATTTTAAGAGAAAATAATACTAATCTAACATTCAGAGCAAAAAATAGAGGTAGGATAGGCAAATCCAGGGCGCCTCACCATTAATCCCGCAAATATTTGCAAAACATTTCCTGTGGAGGACCCTTGGGATAAATTTTTTTAAATCAAAATCTTATCCTATCTTATTAAAATGGACAAGAGAAACAATATCCCTCATTTTCTCTGATACCCAAATTGCTCGATCTCACAGGAAACGTGCCTGCATCATCTCTGATCTTCTATATTTTCATCAGTTTAATGCAATAAGACTTCTCAAATTTGGATTACACTTTGTTAACTCGTCGTTTTTATTTTTCTCTTAATTTACTTACGTAATTTATTTCCATTAGAAATCGGGTGCTATTTATTTTGGATTGTGAAGTGAATGATTTATGGGAATTGTTATGGACCAATTTATTAAGTGGTAAAGAAACACGGCTAGAAAGTAGAAAAGAACCCATGTGCGGTAAATTAGAAAATGGCTGATTTCTTTCGTTTTTTACCTATAAAATGCTTTAAGTTCGATTATATTTCATAATAAATTAGAATTTTATTTGTAGCTAAGTTCAGCTTCGGATGTTAGAAGTTATGATTTAAAAAGTAAATCAAAAAAGTGGTAAAAACTAAAACAACAGGCAAATATTTTCCAGTTTTTAATATAACAATTAATTTAACATAATTTTCACAGAATTAATTTTTAAATTTGTATTAGTTGCTAGCCAACCAAATGGCCTACCAAAACACAAAATAGTATTATTTATTATCCAATTTTATATTACACCAAACACAAAATAATAGTATATCTCATTATATCCTTTCTTATCCTATCCTATCTTATCCTATTCTATCTAATCCTATGTACCAAGGATTAGAAACTCACTCAGAATTGGTCGTTATTATTTTTCAAACAAGATGGGCAACTTAGGATAGTATAGATGATTTGTATTAGAAAATGTACTTTTAATAAAGGTTAAAATTATTATTTCTCACTTATAGTGTTGATAGCACTAACAATTTTATCACATTTACAAATCCCTAACCTATTTTATGACCTGTCTATTTTTATTTTCTTTTAAGTATGATTTTTTTGTTTATAGATAAATCTCGAAATTCATGATACTTGGATCAAAAAAATAAATGTGAAATTTGAATTATGGAGAATTAGAAGCTTTTGGAAGATTTGCTAGTCCTTCGGTCCAATATTAATTTTGGACAGGTGAGATCGTGCCACGTGTCTAAGCTCACGTGCACCTTGTTGCACTAAGTTTAAGACATTAATTTGGTGGATAAACCACCTTTAACAAATGAGCCAATGGAGGTTCCTATTTTGACTTCATTTGTTACCATTGATTATGCTCACTCTAACAATCTATAATGGTTGCAACTTTAGAGCCTTGGATTGTGCAACTAAAATTGCATATAAAAAACATCATGTGAATGTTCACACTTGATCAACTCAAATTTTGCCTATATAAAGGCAAGAGTTCCAAAAAAATTTGTGCTTGAACATTTTGTTAGGAATTTGTAGAGAGAAGTAAAATATTTATAGAGAAATTTGAAAACTGAGTTATATAGCGAAATTTAAGCGTAAATCTGGAGTGAATTCTATAGAAGAATCTCTTCTCTTCTTTGTTTTCAATTTTCTCATATTGTATTTCATAAATTTGTCAAAAAAATAAGTGTTTTACTTGTTAATTTGTGTGGTTAAGGATTCAAATCATGGATTTAATTACTCTTTCAAGTGAATTTTAAGTTTATTATTTTTAGTTACATGTTTATAATTTGTATTTCCTATCAATTATTTTCATTCTATATTTAATTTTAGGCTAGATCTCTTTTGGATCTATGTGGGTATTTAGATATAATGTTGACACATCAATATGGGAGTTATAACATTCTAATATGGTTGCAACACATTATATACTTAATGAAATACTAGCTACGCAATTCAAGAGGGGGGGTGAATTGGGTTTCTAAAAATTTAAGCAACTAAAACTTAATGCAATTTAAACAAAGCTAGGGGTGGGCAAATTGGATTTTGGTTTGGGTTGTTCAAGTTTTGGTTTAGGTTTCAACCCATTCGGTTTGAAAGATTCAACCTAATTGGGTTCAAACTACAAATCTGAACCAAACCAAACCAAATTTAACTCGGTTTGGTTTGGTTCAGATTAGAAATTCGGGTTCGTTTATATTATGAAACCTTAATTTTATTTCATCCAAAAATAGAAAAAATTAACTAAATATCACACAAATTTTCTAGAATCTTATTTGTAAATTAACTTATTAACATATAGAATTATATATTTAACAATTTAACAAAAAAATTAATAATAATTAACAAAAGCAAACTAAGAAATTAACTAACAATTAAAAAATAAATTATTAAATGATTAATTAATAGAGATCAGAAAAAGTAAAGAAAATTTGGTATGGAGGAAGAAAAGAAGAAGAAGAAGAAGAAGAAGAAGAAGAAGAAGAAGAAGAAGAAGAAGAAGAAGAAGAAAAAATTAATAATAATTAACAAAAGCAAACTAAGAAATTAACTAACAATTAAAAAATAAATTATTAAATGATTAATAAATAGAGATCAGAAAAAGTAAAAGAAAATTTGGTATGGAGGAAGAAAATAAGAAGAAGAAGAAGAAAAAGATGTTTGGTAGCAGTCGAAGGAAAAAAGAAGAAGAAAAAGAAGAGAAGAAGAAGAAGAAGAAGAAGAAACCAAGAACATGATATTTGGCAGTGGCAAAAGAAAAGGAGAAGAAAAAGAAGAAAAAGAAAAGAAGAAGAAGAACAAGAAGTAGAGAAGTCAAGTGGCGGCTGAGAAAGTGAGAAGTGTGTGTTTGGGAGTTATGACTTGTTAAGTTATGGTTAGGTTTATGTTTTAAAACTATTTGTTTTTTTTTCATTTTTTTTGACCTGATCGGGTTGATTATTCGGTTCAGATTCAACCCGAATTGAAATACAACTCGAATGGATTTAGATTTTCAACCCAAACGGGTTACAAACTTCAACCCGAATTGAACGCCCACCCCTATCCAAAGCAACCAAATTCGAAATAAATAAATTAACATGCAATGAAAAATAAAAAGATAAGGTAACAAAGAGCAAATACGCTATTTTTATATGGTTCGGCCAACCGTGCCTACGTCCATGCCTCCAAGCTCACTGGGCTTGAGGATTTCACTAAGCTAACCTCCAAGGCTTTAATAACTTTTACAATTGACTTCCAAGATATCAATAGACCTTTACAACAAGAGATTATTCTCAATCTCTTAACCCAAGTGTATCCCAACACTTACAACCTCTCAACTTAATTTTACAAAAATGATTACAAATAAATTTCCCTCACACAATGTATTTGATTACAAATAAAAGTCCAATGTGTGAATGAATGAATACACAAATGTTATGCTGAGATTGTAGAGGAATGCTCAATGATAACAATGGTTGTCTCTATTTAATTGAATTTGATTTAAGCCATTTTATAGTTGGAGCAGAAAACTAGCCATTATTGACTTTTTGGTGATAATTGGCTTGCCGTTTTGTGTTAACTAAATTGCCGCTTGATGTTACCGTTATATTCAAAGATTTGAATTTTTGAACATCCAATTTGTCGCTTTTTATTTTCCAATTAGTCGTTTTTACTCCAAAGAGCTTCTGCTTGATAACCAGTTTACCGCTTTGGTGAACCCGTTTAGCCACTTGCTACAATGAAACAACTATTTTTCAAAATTATATTTTTTCCAAAATTTTATAAAATTATACTATGACCTAATATTTATAAAACTTTGCAAATAAGTCCATTTTTAAAATTTTAAAACAATACTTGTCGATTTCAAAGTTCTCAAAACTTTTCAATTTAAACCATAAACTTGAAAACAACTAATTTCATAAAATCAGTTTCTTGTTTCAAAAACATAATTTATAATTCCTTATTTATTCAAAACATGTGGTTTGTTATTATCAAAATTGACATTTTATAGCCATATAGGCTAACACTTAATCCTTAAAATTATCCATAGAATGGTTAGCTAAAAACTAAGTCACATAATATTTAAATTGGTAAAAGAAATACATATGATTTGAGTACCAAGAATGGTCCCATAACTTTAGCACTTTTTTAATTTAGACCATTCCTTAGTAATTTTTTCCTGCAATTATTTTTATTTAATAATTGATTACTAGATTTTTAAATTTCCTGTGGTTCACTCCCAACGCACCGGGTTATATCATAACTATATACTCTTATATTTGAGAGTACTTTTGAGTTATAACAATGGACTTTCCATAAATAAGGCACATAAATTAAGTATGTAGTCCATTACTTTTAGGATGTGTACTTATAAGATTCATTCATTGAAAATAGAAATGAAAATGCTTGACAATTTACTTTGTTAGAGCATCCCATGATTGAATGAAAAAAACTCCCTTATAGGACTGCCAATCCCGACAATTACTCATAGTGACTTTTTCTGCTACTATAGAAAACTAAGAACCTCTCTTTTTGCAAACTTAAAAAATGTTTATTTACTTATTTATTTTATTAGTGAAAAACATATTATTTTAATTAAGGGTATTTTTTATAACTTATTAGCAATCAATTTTAATTATAAGACAAAATAAATATTTCAATAAGAATATTGTTGATTTTTTTTGTTATTCATGCATTTTAATAAATAACTTATTTTAATTCATTATTTTGATTATTGCCCAATTTGATTGCAAGCCAATCTGATTATGAGTTCGTGGACGCAATATTTTCATTATTGATTATAGTTTTTTAAGTCTTTGCATTTAATTACATTTATTTGTAGTTCATATATTTCTGCTATGTTAAATATTATTATTTTTCACCTTGATAAAGGAGTCATCTACTAAATAAAGAAGAAGTTGCGACTTCATGTTTAGTGATTATTTATCTATTAACGGGTTGGCCTTGAAGAACATCAATGTACGTTTACTTAGTAGAAATTAGAATGAGCTGAAATTGGAATGGATGGAATCAAAATGTACTGGCATTGGAGTAGGAAATGAGAATGTGAATAATTATTTGGTTGAGCTGCAGAAATTGAAATTGAAATAAGTTTTATTTCCATTGATGTATTTACTACTACTAATTATGTATTTGTTCACTAATAAGATGATAAATAAACATTTATAATTAAATATATGATTGTTTATTATAATACTAAGGGTAATAGTAAGATTTTTTTTGAGTGAACTACTACTACTAACTATCATTATTACTATCATTCTACTTATAATAATAATAGTAGCAGTAATAGTAGCAATAATAAAATTATAATAATTAAATTATTAGTACTGTTAATGTTGTTTTTTTATTATTAATATTATTTCTTCGGCCACTATAGTTATAGTTACTATTATAGTTTTTATTCTTATAATTATAATAAGTAACAAAATTGCCAAAAAACATAGTGGGTTGAGAGGAGGTTTATTGGTGGTAGCAATTCTATACATTTATCTTAAATGATGTGGCATTTATTCACAGTTGGTGAAATAATTTTGAAAAATCATCAATTACTTAATGAATGGTGCATAATATGTCATATTTCTTGAGATATAATGAATGAAATATCATATACCACATTACCTGTGATCAATTTTAGAATAAAATTTGCAAAAATCATCGATACTTAATGGATATATATCAATTTTTTGAGAACCTATGTTAAGAAAAATGATCTTGGGACAAAACAGTAAGTTAGCATTTATCATTTTCTAAATTTAAATGGATATAAATTTTTCTAAAGTCTGAATGAGCCTGGTTATAAATGTGTAAATCACATGTTTGTTTGTCTTTTTTAAATATCTGAATATAAATGACATCTTATTTTTTGTAAATAAAAAAACTTAAACATAATTATTTTTATTTATGTCCTTGTCAAATAAAACAAAAAGAAAGAATAAGGTTTTACAATTTAGAAAATAAATATATTTAATAGATATATTTTTGAAATATAATGTTTACTCCACATTCATACATTTTCCTATTCAAATAAAAGTAATAAACATTTACTTTCTTTTATTCAGAGGTAAGTATCTAAAAATCAGATATAAATTATAAAAAAAATTTGAAAGAATCTAAAATTAATAAAATTTAAAATTTCAAACATTTGGCGAATGAGCTTTAAGTACGTCCATTATTTTTTAAGTTTTTCATTATTGCTCATGATTATACATGCCTTTGCATTTAAGTTCATTTATTGACAGTTTTACATGTTTTCAACCCTTTTTAGGGTGTTTTTTAAAAATTCCCCTAAGGTTTGAGGTAATTACAGCTGGATGGTGAGTTTCTTTATATCCTCACTTAGTTGCCCTACTGTTAGTATGAATACATGTAAAACGTTAGTATACGAGAGTATACATGTAAAAGACTTGTTATAGATCTAAAAAAATGCTTTGAAACCCATGGAATATCCATTGGATAATTCTATTACTCAATTCCACTAAATAACCATTATGTAAAAGACTGGTGTTTCTCTTTCATCACGCAAAACTTAAGCAAAATGTATCACTCTCACTGTAAGAAATTGAATCATTTCCACTCTACTTCCTGTTAGAAGTCCCCGTAACTAAAGCAAATCATTACAAATTTCAAATAACCATGAATGAGACAAGCTTGGGGTCGGAAAATAGTATCGACCAGTGAATATCGATGGCAATTGAGTTCTGCTGTTAGTATTGGAGGTCGAAATGGATTAGTTACTTTATCAAAGTCTAAAATTTATTGTTTAGCTTTGATTTTCTTGTTTTTGGCTATAGAAATTTCAAAAATTGTTGTTGGTTGTGTTTTATCCATTGTTGTGAAGCTTGTGGTGGAGAAATTGAATAAAAGGAGAATGGGTTTAGATATATGTTTGCATGAGTTGAAAAAATTTACTATTGATTGTGTTTTATTTGTGATTTATATTATTCATAGTTTAATAAGACGCATAAACCTAGTAATTCGTGATTTTTATACGAATAGGTATGTAAAATAAAAAAATTCACTGATTAACACTAAAAAGTATACATGTAATAAATATAAAATTATTAGTTTTTCACTTAAAGAGTGTTATTAATGCGCTCATAACTTATAAATTATATGAATGTTCCCCTAATAAATTTTTATGTTAAATTAATTCGCAATATGTTAATTTTATCTTGTAAATATTTTTCAGGAATAAAGATAGAGTTGGGACTAGAAGCGGGAACACAAAAGAATTACTGAAGCCACTTGGAATGTATTATTGAGGAGATGTAATTAATAAAAAAATAAATATTTCCAAAAATAAAAAAATAATAAATAAATAAATGACAAAGTGTGATAGTCATGGGTGAAAGTTGCCACCGTGACTATCACACTCCTCTAGGTGATAAAATAAATAATAATAAATAAATAATAAAATAAAGGAAGTTAAAGGCATTCGTTGCCTATAAAAAGGCGGTGGTGTAGGAAGCTGAGAGAGAAAATTGTAGCCAAGACGGAACTGAGTGAGGAGTTGAAGAGTTTTTGTCTTTCTTTTTTTTCTTTTCTTGTTTCCTTCTGTATCAATTTTCTTTTTAACATATTTCAAAAGTTTATCAAATAAAAAGAGTGTTGTGTTTTTTTTAATATGAGTGGCTAATTTTACTAAGTTGAGGTGAAAGGTGAGGCTCAAGGTTTCAAACTATTAAATTTCTTACTTTCTCAAGTCAGTTTTTAAGTTTATTTTTATTTTTTTGGTTATTTTTATGCCATGTTAATTTATAGATTCTCTTAGATCTAGTTAGTTAAGAATTAAATAGTATAATACTTAACTGGTGAAAGTGAGGCAAAATATAAGATTATTGATTGTGAGGAATTTCTCTGGATGCGTGACCTTTGAGTTCTGTGAAGAACTCTGGGCGATCTAACCCTCAGTTTGATCCTTAAAATAGACCTTTTTTAGCATATTACTAATATATTGTTTTGAAGTTTGGACTTTTGGATGATTTTGCAAAGTTTTATCTGGGCAAAGTTTGCTTAATTCTTTGTGGGTATTATCTATCATGGCAAGCCTATTATAAATCATACAATTGCCGTTGAGAAGCAATTCTTGACCTTTAGAGCACATCATTATGCCCTTAATTATTTTGAAAAGACTCTTGTCCATTGCATTCTCGGCTAAGAAAATCTACAATTTAATATTTTCAATTTCAAAATCATATTCAACAAAATCATCTAATTAATCTTTCATATTGAAGGAGATTAGATAACTTATTAAATATAAATCCTTTGACTTGGGTATTATCAACTCTTACCTTGAATTTCTTTGGTAACAAAAAGAAACCAAATTTAATTATTCCATTTTTAATAGCTAACAATTCCTTTTCATTACTATGATAATTCTTCTTTGTGGGTTTGAACGTTTCGTTGGCATATCTACAATTTTTTTCTTGATCTGTTTTTAAGACTGCACCCCAATGATTATCTGAAGCATCTGTCTCAAGAATTAAATTATCACTAGAGGCAGGGAATCCTAACTTTGGAAGATTTTTACATTTTTCTTTTAATCTTTTTACTACTTTGGTATGGAGATCTTCCCATGATTTTGTATTATTCATTCTTAATAATCCTTGTAAAGGTTGTCTTTCTTTAGCTAACTTTTCTATGAAACCTTCAACATAATTAATACATCCTAAGAATCGTTGAATATGTTTTTTAGATTCTAATTTATCTGGAAATAAGTATATTTTTTCAGAAATATAAGGTTGCATCTCAATTCTTGTTTCATCTATTATCAACCTTAGAAATTCTATTCTGGTTTTCAATATTTCAGCTTTCTTTTTAGAGAGTAATATTCCATTTTTTTGCATTTTTCTGTAAAAGAAATTAGATGATTAATACGATCTATCTCATTATTTGAAAATAATAGAATATCATCTACATAAACAATGCAGAATTCAAGAAATTCTTCGAAGATTTTATCCATACTTCTTTGAAATATTTATGGTGCATTTTTTAATCCAAAAAGGCTGGACTACTATGAGAACTTTTAGACTCTCGAATAATCTTAAGTTCTAATAACTCTTTAATTTATTTATCAAATTTTTGTCGATCTTCTTGCCTAAATCTCATAGGCTTACCTTTTATGATAACATTTAGATCTTTTAATTCGATCTTAGCATATATTTTATTAATTTCCCATAATTGAATTGGGTTTTCACAAAAATTTTTGTCAAGTTTTTCTAAAATTTTTTCATAGTCTAACATGATTTGATTGATTTTCATATTGTAATCACCACGCTAGCTTTGTTGAAAATGTAATTTTCGAGTTGTTCGCCTAACAAGTTTATAAATCCTTGGGGTGGTAATGGAATGATTATATGGTGTTTTAAGAGTAATGTATTCGTTAGTCACTATATAAATGAACTGTTAAAGGAAATTGACTCCTGAAAGTACATATGCTCCTATATGATCATAAGACTATAATATAGGGATACTTAAGATATAATCTTTGATTTGGATTAAAGTCTTAATCCTACAAGTTCCTAAGGTGATCTGTTCACCATTTATTCCTAGTCCTTTTAAAGGTTTATAATCTTTCTAATATGATTTTGGATAAATACTTAAATTAGCTAAACTAACTCCTGAACTTGTAGTATCTATTAAAGCATGAAACCATTCTGCCTTATGTTTATAATATGGTATAATCACTTTTATATAAACTATAAAAGGATTAGACATATTGTTAGTTGTGAACCTGAATTAAGACCTTGTCATTTGTGAAGATAGATAACAAACGACAAGTCATCAAGAGGTCTATGCTGCTTATACGACTTCAGCTCACTGTCATACACAAAGAATTAGTAACGCACGTGACGGGCACGAGCATTTACGAATTCAAGCTTATAACAAACGGCAGCTTCAAATGTCGTTTCACTTAAAGGCTGTTAACAACAGTTAATTGTGGCGGGAATATTTTCTGGGTTTGTTACAACAAATCCAGAATATGAGCTGGCAAGGAGAGTTACTTACTGGATCATTCCAGAGCTCTATAAAAGTCACAATGGACTTAGCTGAGGGTTAAGATGTTCCTTGTAATACTCTCTATAAAGCTTATAATCTGTTAAGCATCAATAAAGGGCTATGGCTTCTGTTTCTCAAGAGGATGTAGGCTGTTCAGCCGAACCTCTATAATCCCCTCTGTGTTCAGTTTATTTTCTTCATTTAGTAAACTTCTGGCAAATCTTTCTTTGTTTTGTTATCTGGTTGAATCTAAATACATTCTTGCCCTTTAATAAGATCAGTGTGTGGAATTTCTTGGGGTTGGAATCAAGAGTCTTTTCTCGTTAATCTTCAACAAATTGGTATCAGAGCTCACATCTCTGATTCTTGTAAGCAAGAATGGCAACACAGAAGCTCGATGTGGAGAAGTTCACAGGGGAAAACAATTTTCATCTGTGGAGGCTGAAGATGAGGGCATTGTTGGTCCATCAGGGAATTGAAGAAGTCCTGGAGGATCCAAGAACATAAAAAAGGATTGGCAAGATCAAAGATGAAGATATGCAAAATGCTATGGATAAAGCCCACAACACAATAATCCTGAGTCTAGGAGATGGTGTATTGAGAGAGGTGGGGGATCAAACAACAGCAGCTGGTCTTTGGAAGAAGTTGGAGGATTTGTACACCAAGAAATCTCTGACGAAAAGATTGAGTACAAAGAAAAGACTCTACACTCTCCAAATGGAAGAAGGCAGCTCCTTAGCTTCTCACATTGATGCCTTTAATAAGATCACTCTGGATCTTGAAGACATTAATGTGAAGATTGAAGATGAGGATAAAGCCATTATCTTGCTATCTTCATTACCTCCCTCCTTTGAACATTTTGTTGACACTCTCTTATATGGCAGACAGTCTCTGACAATGCAGGATGTTAAAGAAGCTTTAAGCTCCAAAGAGAGCTTTAAGAAATCAGAAATCAAAGATGGTGAAGGGTTGACAGTAAGGGGGAGATCTGAGAAACGAGAAGGATGGAAAGGTAAAAAGAAGGGAAGATCAAAGTCCAAGAATAAGACCTTGAAGTGTTTTCACTGCCACAAGGAGGGACACTTCAAGAGGGACTGCCCTGAGAGGAAGAATAAACCTAAGGGTGCTGACAACAGAAATGGGAATGCTGCTGTAGCTTCTGAAGAATCAGATGAGGGGTATGACTCTGCTAGTGTTCTGGTAGCCTCAAACGAACAAACTGAAGGTAAATGGGTTCTTGACTCTGGCTGCACTTATCACATGTGTCCTCATAAGCACTTATTCATTAGCTATCAGTCCTTTGATGGGGGTAAAGTCTTGATGGGTAATAATGCATCTTGTAAGGTTGTTGGAATAGGCTCTGTAAGATTGAAAATGTCTGATGGTGTAGTTAAAGAATTAGATAATGTGAGACATATTCCAGAGCTTAAAAGAAACCTTATTTCTTTAAGTATGCTGGATAAGGCAGGCTGTAGCATTAAGGTTGAATCAAGTTCTTTGAAAGTCATTAAAGGGTCTCTGGTGCTGATGAAGGGAAAAATGCAAAATGGCTTGTACATACTTCAAGGTACAGCTATATCTGGGGATGCTGCTGTGGTAGGAAATCAGGAACAAGATAAAACATTGTTGTGGCATTTCAGGTTAGGACATGTGAGTGAAAAGGGGCTGAAAGAACTTGAAAAACAGGGAGCTCTAGGGAGTGATAAGATAAGTGCTGTAGGGTTCTGTGAGGAGTGTGTCATAGGGAAGTCCTCAAGAACTAGGTTCAAAACTGCAGTGCATAATACCAAGGGCACTTTGGATTACATTCACTCGGATCTGTGGGGACCATCATAGATAGAATCTCTAGGTGGAGCTTACTATTTCTTGTCTATGGTTGATGATTTTTCTAGAATGGTCTGGGTACATACATTGAAGAGTAAAGATCAGGTAGCTGATAAATTCAGGACCTAGAAAACTCTGATTGAAACTCAAACCAATAGGAAAGTGAGAAGGCTTAGAACTGATAATGGTCTTGAATTTTGTAATAAGCAGTTTGATGATTTGTGTGAGAAGAGTGGAATTCTTAGGCACAAAACTGTTAGGCACACACCACAACAGAATGGTTTGGCAGAGAGAATGAATAGAACACTGATGGAGAGAGTAAGATGCATGTTGTTCCATTCTAAATTGCCAAAAACCTTATGGGCTGAAGCTTTGAGTACAACATGTTATTTGATAAATAGATGCCCCTCAACAGCAATTGAATTCAAAACTCCTTATGAGGTTTGGTCAGGAAAGTTAGCTGACTACTCTAAGTTGAGGATATTTGGCTGTACTGCTTATGCTCACATCAAGCAGGGTAAGCTAGAGCCAAGGGCATTGAAATGTGCCTTCCTAGGATATCCAGATGGGACTAAAGGTTACAAGCTATGGTGTGTAGACCTTAAGCCTCCTAAGTGCATAATTAGCCGAGATGTAATCTTTAATGAGTCTGAGATGCTGAATAGCCAAAATTCTGCACAAGGCTCAGTACAGAAAATTCCAGGGGCAGAGACATCTCATTTTGAGGTGGAGCTAACTAAGACTGAGGATGGAATGAACACAGATCACACTGGAGAAAGTGAAAGCTCGAAAGGGGTCAATGACCAGTCACTAGGGCACACTTCAATTTAAGACTATCAACTTACAAGGGACAGACATAAGAGACAAGTAAGGGCACCTGAAAGATTGGGATATGCTGACTTAATAGCATATGCTCTGACAGCAGCACATGAAGTTGATCAAGAGGAGCCAAAGACTTATGAAGAAGCTGTAACAAGTAAATTTTCAGCTCAATGGATCAAGGCCATGAAAGATGAGATGAACTCTTTACACAAGAATGGCACCTGGGAATTGATTCAGAAACCAGAAGGGAGAAAGGTTGTAGGCTGCAAGTAGGTCTACAAAATAAAAGATGGAATTCCTGATGTTGAACCAAAGAGATTTAAAGCAAGACTGGTAGCAAAGGGCTTCACTCAAAGAGAGGGAATAGATTACACTGAAGTCTTTTCTCCAGTAGTTAGACACACATCTATAAGGATCATTCTGTCATTGGTAGCTGTTTATGACATGCACATTGAACAACTAGATGTTAAAACAGCTTTCCTTCATGGTGATCTACAGAAGGAGATTATAATGTCACAACCTGAGGGCTTTGTGGATACTAAACACCCTGAGTGGGTCTGCTTGCTGAGAAAATCTCTTTATGGACTCAAGCAATCTCCAAGGCAATGGTATTTGAAATTTGACAGCTACATGCAAGAACTAAATTTCTAGAAATCTAGCTATGATTGCTGTATTTATTTCAAAAGAACTGATGGAGAAGAGGTGATCTATCTGGTCTTATATGTCGATGATATGCTTCTGGTCTGCAAAAACATGAAGCTGATTAATCTACTGAAGCAACAACTGAAGGATAAGTTTGATATGAAAGATCTTGGTCCAGCTAAGAAGATTTTGGGAGTTGAACTGGTAAGGAATAGAACAACCAAGACTTTGTTCCTGTCTCAAGAAAAATATGTCAACAAGGTGTTAGAGAAGTTTGGAATGATGAACTGCAAACCAGTGTCTACACCAATGGCAGCTCATTTCAGGTTATCAAATCAGCAGTGTCCAAGCACCGAATCAGAACAAACTGAAATGTTGAATATTCCATATGCCAACTCAGTGGGCTGCCTAATGTATGCAATGGTCTTGACAAGACCTGATCTGTCATATGCAGTAAGCCTGGTAAGCAGGTTTATGTCTAACCCAGGAAAGGAGCATTGGAGGGCCGTGAAATAGATACTTAGGTATCTAAGAGGAACTACAAGCTATGGTTTGCTGTATGGAGGGGAGAGAGCAAACTACAATCTGATTGAGGGCTTTGTTGATTCGACTATGCAGGAGACCTGGATAATAGAAGATCACTTACTGGTTTCTTGTTCACACTTAATAACTGTACAATCAGCTGGAAAGCCTCACTCCAAAGTGTAGTAGCCCTATCCACAACAGAAGCAAAGTATACAGCTGCAGCAGAAGCCTTTAAGGAAGCAATATGGTTAAAAGGTATGACAAATGAATTGGGGTATGAACAATCATCCGTAACAGTTCTATATGACAGTCAAAGTGCCATCTGCCTAAGCAAAAGCCAAGTTCATCATGAAAAGACTAAGCACATAGATGTTAAGCTCCACTTTATTAGGCTAGAAGTCTCTAAAGGCTCTGTGAAGCTTGTGAAGATACATACCAGTGAAAATACTGTTGATATGTTGACAAAACCAGTTCCCATTACTAAGTTTGAGCTTTGCTTAGACTTAGCTGGTATCTGTAGAAAATAAAGATACAGAAGTCGAGAAGAAGAAGCTGCAGGGATGCTGAAATTCAAATTCAAGGTGGAGATTGTTAGTTGTGAACCTGAATTAAGACCTCTGGAAGAGACGACCTTGTCATTTGTGAAGATAGATAACAAACGACAAGTCATCAAGAGGTCTATGCTGCTTATACGACTTTAGCTCACTGTCATACACAAAGAATTAGTAACGCACGTGACGGGCACGAGCATTTACGAATTCAAGCTTATAACAAACGACAGTTTCAAATGTCGTTTCACTTAAAGGTTGTTAACAACAGTTAATTGTGGCGGGAATATTTTCTGGGTTTGTTACAACAAATCCAGAATATGAGCTGGCAAGGAGCGTTACTTACTGGATCATTCCAGAGCTTTATAAAAGTCACAATGGACTTAGCTGAGGGTTAAGATGTTCCTTGTAATACTCTCTATAAAGCTTGTAATCTGTTAAGCATCAATAAAGGGCTATGGCTTCTGTTTCTCAAGAGGATGTAGGCTGTTCAGCCGAACCTCTATAATCCCCTCTATGTTCTATTTATTTTCTTCATTTAGTAAACTTCTGGCAAATCTTTCTTTGTTTTGTTATCTGATTGAATCTAAATACATTCTTGCCCTTTAATAAGATCAGTGTGTGGAATTTCTTGGGGTTGGAATCAAGAGTCTTTTCTCGTTAATCTTCAACACATATCATGATATGATTTGCTTAATTCCTTCAACTGTTATACTTATTTCTCTATCTCCTATGCAATAAGGAGAGAAATTTTCAAGAAAGTTCATCCCTAATAATAAAGACTTATTTATGTTTTATAATCTGGTTCTATGAAAAAAGAAAAGTTGAATTCTATTCCTTTTATTTTTAATGGTATTTCACAATATTGACTTAATGTATTTCTTTCTCCATTAAATCCTACATAGGTATGAGGTTCAATAAGAATTTTTCTTTCTAAATATCTAATCATTTTGGCATATACATAAGATTTTACAGCTCCTATATCAAGGATAGCAAAAGTCTCATGCCATAATTTTCCATTATTATATTCGATCTTAATTTTTAGATTTTGATTATTTTTTCTAATTGTATAAAGCTAATATTTCATGTGATGGTGGTATCACAATATGACTACATCTAGTCAAACTTTGGGTTCTACTTAATTTTGATTCTCTTTTGGCTATAAAGAGTGATCTTCTATGTCCTATGATGATTCTTTCTTCCGGAGTATATTTTATAGATTTAGTACTATTTCTCTAATCAGAGTAAGTTGGCTACTTAGATCCATTTTCTATTCTTCTGGTAAATTTATTTCTTTCAGGATTTCAGGAGATTGTATCTTCCCTACTTTATTAAGTAATTTATCTATTTCATAAAATCTTTATCAACAAACATTTCACTATTTGTTGAATTTTTTAAAGCATATTCTATGGCATATGTTATGCTTAAAGGTGGCCAACGGGCCGGGCGGCATGTGGCATGACATGTGTTTGTATAGCACGGCATGGCATGAGCACGTTTCGGCAAGGCACGCGGCACGGTATGGCACGCACGTGGGCCGGGTCGAGCTCAGATTTTTAGGCACGTCGGCCTTAAAAGCACGGCACGCGAAAAGACACATAATCAACACGCTTCATTAGTGGGCTAGCACGCGACCCGTAGACCAAAGTATATCAAAATAATTTTTTTAATAAGAAGTAAAAATAAAATGATATGATTTTACAAATATTTTAAAATTAAATTAAATTAATTTAAGTCTTAATTTTAAAAAAATTATAATTGTTTTATGTTTATCATTTATTAAATGAATAAATAAATATCATATTTTAATAAATAAAATTATAAATATCACGATTTTATAAATGATATATCAAATTTTACGACAATTGATATTTCATTTATGAAATCGTAACTTAGTTAACGGAGATATGTTTCATTTGTGATTTGTGAATAAAATATTTTTCATATTTATACACAAAAATAAAATTATGAACGAAATATTATTTATTTTTTACGATAAATTAAAAGTTGCATTTTTATTCAATAGAGTTCAAGTCCAATTATAATATTAATAGTTCAAAAAAAATTATGTGTAATTTATTTCATTGCAGTTCAAATAATATTGTTGTGTTATAATTGAATTGCTAATCATGAAATCAAATATTTAAATATATAGTTACGAAATTATGATAAACTGATAATAAAATGTTAATTGTGCTCTTAATAGTTAATAAAAGTTACTATTATTATTATTATTATTAGATGGGTTGATGGACTTGAAAAAGCATGCTAAGCACATGGGCTTGAAGTAAAAAAAAAATTGATGGCTTTTTTGGGCACGGCCTGAGCATGGCACGCGTGGGCTCTTGCCATAGGCCGTGCTGGGCTTAATAAAAAAAATCGGTGGGCCCTCACAAGCCTTGGTTTGCTGGCACGGCCCGTTGGCCACCCATAGTTATGCTATATGGATAAGATTCATTATGCATTATATCAAAGTATTTAAAATCATGACATAAGGTTAATGTCTTATTTATATTTTTATCCCTAAGATTTATAGAATATTTGGGACATATCTTAGATATCAATTTTTTATGACTCAAGTTTTCTTGTATTATCCCAAAGAGTACATGTTTCGATCTTTTATTCTATTATCTAGTACTACTAAATTTACTAGAGTATCTATTCCTTCTCAAAAATGAACTTTTATCATGACCTGAATTCCTCCAATATGAATATATCTAATTTTAGGTCTATCGCTAGATTTTATTGTACTTATTTTATCTTTTATATCGTATTTTAATAATAATGGTATATTTGTATTTCCTTTAGCAAGCTTAATTTCAATAGGTTCTTTTCTCATAGTAGCAATTAAATACATTATATTTTTCTTTTAATCATGTTAGCGATACCTTGTGCTAACCTATTAACTGAAGTCATGGATGATTCTAATAATTTTTTATTAATTTTGAGGTATTGTTTTTTTATCAGAGATTAACTCTCTATTAAAAGAACCTTGTTCTTCTAATTCTTCACCTTGATATAGATCCTTATTATATAATTCTTCTATGCTCATTCTAAATATGATTCTGAATCTGAGCTACTTAAAATTTCTTCAAAAAGATAATATATGCTATCATTTTTACTAATATCTTGACTATCTGTGATTAATTCTAAATCATTGAAATCCTCAAAAATTTTTATATTTGCTTCTTCTTTTTAGAATATTCATTTGCATAATGCCCTTCTTCATTACATAACCAACACTTGCACTTTTTAGGTGCATTAGTTTTAGATCTTCTTTTAAATTTATTTTTCTTATAGAATTTCTTCTTATATTTATTTCTCTTGTAATATTTCTTGTTGGCTTTCAAGAATCTCTTCTTTTTGAATTTCTTCTTATGTTTATAGGTTTTATTTGAACATTGAAATTTTGGTGGATTTTCTAACTTAGAGCAACACAATCCTCGATTCTGCCTTTTCATAAGTCTGTTATCTCTTATTTCAGCACACCATTCACTAATTCTATTTCAAGCAAACCTGATCCTATTTCCTAAGGTATCAGTTTCTGTTATATCTCCATATTCCTTGTTATTTTCTAGCAAAATCCTTTTACCCCATGGGTCTAGTATCTTTATAAAATATAAATAATTGTAATAGCATATGCTACTTTCATACTATTCACATTTATAATATAATTCTTTGAAGCTACATGTGTATTCTTCTAAATAACATATATTACATATTTCAAGCCTTATTAGCTTCATTATATTTTCCATCCTTTTTCTCTTTATTTCTTGTTAAAAATCAGTTTCCCAATCTTCTCCTAGGAACTCTTTTTTTATTTCACTTTCAAATCTATTTAAAACTTTATCCAAGCTTTCGTTTTGATCATTATTTTCTCCATATAATATTTTATTTTTGTTATCATCGTTTAGTCCCATAAAGCAGTGTGACACTATTCCTATAAAGGAAGTTTTAAGGAATTCTAAACTATTATTCCTATCTATTTTGTTAAATGCAAATGTCATTTTCATAGATTTAACCCAAGCGGTAATAGTTTTATCTTTATCTTTGACACAGTCTAAATCTAACCATACTTGGTCTTTCTTTATATTCTCCTGGGGTTTTATATTCCTTTTTAGGCTTGTTAATCCTAAAATGTTGACCTTGTGGTCTTTCATGAGTTGGTATTTCTTCCCCTAGCATAGGAAGTTCTATTACTAGTTTCTCCTCTTTCAAAAACCCTTGGCTTCGATTCATTCATTTTAAAATGTTTTATTCTATTTTCAATATCTTGTAAATTAATAAATACTTCTTCAAATTCGGATTCTTTACCAGATATTTCTGGATTAGATAATTCTTTTAATCCATTGTCTATATTTTCACTTAGCATCCTTAAACTTATTAATTTTTTTATCTTCATTTATTTTGTTAAATATTGCTCTAGATATTGCTGTCATTTCTTTATCTTTCTTTTTGTTGTAGTAAATTATAGTATCTTGTAAAATTTTATTTTTTTCTTAAATTACCATGAGTAATTCTTCCATATTGTTATCAATCTCTTTGTAGTTTTCCATTTGTACTTATTGCAAACTTATTACCAAGTTGTTCAACAATTTTCTCAATCTTATGTAATTGAATTTCTATCTTATTTAATTTATTTTCAATTGAATTTTTGTTTATGATATGGATGATTTCTTGTTTTAATTTATCTTGATCTTTGATTTTGAAGTCTTTTATTAATTGTTTGACTAAATTAAACTCTTCACTCATGTAATCTCCCAACATTTTAATATGTCTTATATTTTCAGCATTAAAACTTTTAATTTAAAGTATTTCATTTGCAGCTTCTATATCGTTTATAGTTAAATTAGGGTTTCCTAATTTATTTAATAAATACAAAGAAATCCAGTTCAACTGATTATTTCCCCACATATTAGAATCATTTACTAAATCAAATGGTTGAAATCTTCTATAGGTAAATCCTCTATGCCTATAGTTAGAAGGTGGTAATCTATTGATTTCAATGTTTTGAAAAATTATCAATGATTCTAGTAATTTATTCATAACACCATCTACATAATATCTCAATATATTCTAACAAGTATTTATGACATATAATATTTCTTATATCCTTAGGAATATTATTTTCCTCTAATCATTTATGTATACAACAAAGTTTATACATAATTAAATCTTTATATCCTATCAGCATGTTGATAGAAGGATAATATTTACTCCTGATCCTTTTATTATTCCAGTTATATTCATCTCTTTGTTTAATATTTAAAAATCCATTATAATCAATTACAAGTTCATCCGTGTAATCCTCAACAGAATTAATATTCCATTGTTTCCATAAAAAATTATTTCTATATACTTCTCTCCTAATCTTGAATAAGAGAATAGGCTCAATGTTTAAATTTATATTCTTTATTAGTATGAGTTCTCCAATTCTAAATTCATGAGCTCTAGATAAATAAAATTGTTTTAATTGTTTATCATCTAATATATTAATCTTTGAATAATAATATTGTTTTTGTTTAGTTATGTTATCCTTAATTATATTACTATCTATCATTAGATTATACCCTCCATTATTAATAAAATAAACAATTGTTGCTTCCATTTTTATATTTTGAACTAAAAACTTGGCTCTAATACCATTTTTGTTGACAATTTTCAACCCAAAATCCAAGTAAAGATGTAAATGACTAATCTTCAAAATTTTGTGAATACGTTGCAATTTTGCTTTTTCAAAACACACAGTTTTGTGCTAGATGTTGTGAAATCTTTTGTAAGAATTTCTTTTTCCTAATCGTAGCCACCGGATAGAGGTGACGTTCAGTACATCCTTCAATTCAGTTATTCCATTACTATGTCGCTCAGTCGCTCGTCTTTCACTAGCCTTTCAGCACTAAACTAAAATAAGAATTTAAGAAATGGCAACACACAATCTCAATATCAATATCTCCGGCCGCCTTACTCGTCATTTCTTTACTCCACTCTTCTTCAAATGGGCCGCTCCGACCCGAACCCGAACCCGTACCGGAACCCGAACCCGTGTGCTCCCCATCCGTTGCTATCTTCGACGTGCCTCAAACTTCTCCCGGCGTTTCTCGGTCGTACCTTCAGCTGCTTCTGCTTCCGGCTCTCCAGGTCGGTGCTTTTTGTTGTTCCGTTCTGTGAGGCATTTTGTTGAACTGGTTGTGGGAAATATTTTTTTTTAACCAATTGTCTTCCTTTTGTGGACTTGCAGAGTGGAATATTGATGAGAGATTCGATGTTATAGTCGTTGGAGGAGGGCACGCTGGGTGTGAAGCTGCCCTTGCATCTGCTCGTTTAGGTGCTAAAACCCTTCTTCTCACTCTTAACATCGATAAAATTTCGTGGCAGGTATCTCAATATCACACTACAAAAAGTTGTTCTTGTTATATGCAATATTTTTGAATTGGTTGTTTAAAAGTTTTAGAAAGATGTTTGTATTGAGAAAAGTTACTTGCAGCCCTGCAATCCAGCAGTGGGTGGACCTGCAAAATCACAGCTAGTACATGAAGTGGATGCACTTGGTGGTGAAATTGGGAAGGTTGCTGATATGTAATATCCAAAAACCTTTTATATCTTCTTGGATAGTCAATTCAGCGACTGCAGCCATATTGTCACTGCATGTGTTGGAAATTGAATGTCAGACAAATATTTGCATATGGACAAACTCTTTACAAATTTTTTTTTTTGTCTGAAAGCTCAAATACTGCATGGTATAATAAGAATATAGTTGTAGCCCAAGTTTCTGGGAATAGTAGTTGATTTTGACATGTCTTGCTAACATCAGATGATTGGGCCTTGGAAAACAAGTGAACAATCTATCTAACATTTTCATAAGCTGTCTATAACTACAACTGCAAACTTTTGAGAAGGTTCTTCATCTGCGCTAATATTTTTATGGCCCTTAGAAAGCTGCAATACTTCATTATCGTTATTTTGTGTCATTCATGATATGGCTTATAGAATTTCTTCGAGCACTTCATCTGTTTTTCCTTCTGTTTTTTGCTTACTTGCGACATCAGTTTTCCATTCACATGCCTTATTTTAAAGTTGTTGCTTATGTTAGTACTTTCTGGTATTGTTTTCTTAGTTTTTGTTGTGGTCCCTTTTATTTTTCTAGAAGAAGTTGAATTAATTTATTTCAAGCAACTGACTTGCCTTTTTATTTTGTGTTTTTATCTTGCTAAAAATTAACATTTTTGCTTTGTATTATAACAAACGTAACAGCGATTTGTCTTTGTAATTTAGGTGCTATTTACAAAAGCGTGTCCTCAATACCTCGAGAGGTCCTGCTGTTCGGGCATTGCGTGCACAAACTGATAAAAGGGAATATGCTATGCAAATGAAGAATATCGTGGAGAGGCAAGTAATTTCTTTCATCTTCCATGTTACACGATATTGGTAGACTAAACTTCCAAATGAAAAGGTCCTGAATTGTATGAACATGGTTGTTGGAACTTGTAGCTATTTCTTTTAATGCTTCATGATGGAAAGAGAACTAGATAATCACTTTCTGCCCCCTTCAATAGAGAGTGCAAATCCTCAATTTTATTACCGCACGAATGCTTAGATCTGGGGGAAATATATCATGAAATCTCAGGGTTTCTTTAATGTAGTACAACTGATAATTTGATTTGCACACTGAACACATAACAACCTCATAATTTCTGTACTTTGACATCGATGAAGGAATTTATTGTTTGTATGGCCCAAAAAATTTTGAAATGTTTTCTGCATTCATGTTTAGTTATCTTTCAAAACTGTCATGGTGGCACTTTATGATAGTTCATCTTGTTAAAGACATGAGGTAATTGTCAAATGTCAACTGTTGTCTGTCTGCTGAGTGAGTTTTTTTTTTTCTCCTCCAATTAACACAGATCAATGTGGTTCATCTCATTTCTCTATTTTCTGCACCCCTGCATAATGGTGGGTGGGTGTATTCTGCTTGCTAACTCTTTGTTTTCACTCTCCCATCAGCACTGCAAACCTATGTATTAGAGAGGCTATGGTGACAGATATCTTATTAGGAAAGAATGACAATGTAGAAGGTGTTTGCACATTTTTCGGGATGCACTTTTATGCTCCTTCAGTTGTCCTCACGACCGGCACTTTTATGAGTGGTAAAATTTGGGTTGGTAGAACTTCTATGCCTGCTGGTAGAGCTGGTGAGTCAGCTTCTCATGGACTGACTGAGAACTTGCAACGCCTTGGATTTGAGACTGATCGGTTAAAAACTGGAACCCCATCACGCGTTGATCTTCGAACTGTAGATTTTTCAGGACTGGAACCCCAGCATGGAGATGAAGAGGTTTTTCCATTTTATCCATTGTGTAGGTTGAGTGACATAAATTCTGCATGATTCATGATTTAAATCATATTTGTCAAGTTGTTTCATAGAGTTTATAAGCATGCATTTCATGCTGGAACATGTTACATATATTTACTCTGTTAACATTTTTAAAGGTTCTTTTGATCACGTCATCTATTACATTTATCCTATTAACATTTGTAGAGATGCTAGCTTGGTGATTTCCAATGCATGGATAGCTCTATAGTTTGGTCTTAGAATTAACTGCCAGGTCATTTCTACTTGTAGATATTAGGAATGCTAGACATCCTGCTCCGTTGAGCAGGTTCTTGGGCATATTTGAGCTAACTTATTTGTTTAATTGGCAGATTACCTCTTATTGAAGTAATGTTCATGATCTTATCATGTTACGGTTATTATCCTTTGGGTGAAGCCTATAATTTTGAATTGCTTGCTTTTCTGTTATATTTTCCATTTCTTCTTAGTTTTAAGCCTTGAAGACTAATGTTTTATCATGAGAATCTTGTCTTAAATATGAGTTGATAATTTACAGGTCAGCTGGTTTAGTTTTGATCCTGACTTTCATATTGAGAGGGAACAAATGTGCTGCTATCTGACACGTACCACAAAAAGAACCCACCAGCTTATTAAAGACAACTTGCATGAAACTCCCACTTATGGTGGATGGGTAGAAGCTAAGGGGCCTAGGTACTGCCCTGCCATTGAAGATAAGGTACAATTCCTTATTGATGTTTTGTTGAATGCTGAGAATTTCTATTTTGCCGATCATTTTTCATTTGTTATTTAAGAGAATTTTGAGTGATTAAATAATGAAAAGGCACATCATGTAGCACCTGCTGATTTATGCACCACCTTTAATCAGACAAAGGAGATCCTCCGCTTATTATACTGTTCATTGCTATTATGTACCTTTTGCTCTTTGCAATTGTCATGATGCTGAAATCTTCTCGAAGTCGTCTCTTTTGTATTTAATTTCTAGTTCCACAATTATTTATCATAGATTCAAAAGTTGGTTTGCAATTAAACTTCACAATTAACCTTTATTCAAAAGTTGTTTATCATAATATTTTTAGACCACATGTGCCCTTTATAGCTGCTACTTTTTCTTACCAATTCTGGTTGATTAAGATCAAAATCTCTACACTTGTGTTCCTATTGGTAATGAAGTTCAACTGAATGTCCTCATAATTCCTTTTTCAATCTTAAGGTTACGTTAATTATCATTTGCCAAAGCCACAGTGCAGCAAGTCTTCAATTGGTTGTGCAGTTTTCAGTTTTTTATGTTTAATAGAGTCAAATAAATGATTCATTAGCTTATAGACCCACATTTTCTGTGACCTGATACTTATTTCTGCACCCAGCATATTTGTTTGCCGTTTTGTTTTAAGTTTAGCTTCTTTCTCTGTTATGGTTTTGTCTTTAAGTATGCATGACTGTCCAGCACTCTTCAGAGAGAGTTATAGACAAAGTTGTTGTTGGTTTTGCAGTCAGTGTTTCAGGGAAGAGATGGCATCAATTTATTGTTTTAGTCTCGATGAATCTCCTTGCATTGATTTAATGCAGAGGAGAAAATATCCTAACTATGTTAATGCTGCTTGAAATTTTTTTCTATTATCATGAGATATCTTGATACATCTCAACCTTTTTCTTGTTCCTTTTCCTGAGATATAATATGGCTTTAACATGGATTCTGAAAGAATAAGTAGTTTACTTTTGCTGCATTATTAATTCCAACGATCTCAAATTAGTTACGAGTACACTGCTTTTCCATTTACATATTACTATTAGTAACTTCAGTGTTTATCAGCTCTATTGAGTTGTTTTTTCCCCCCTTGTTTCAGATTGTGAGATTTCAAGATAAAGAGTCTCATCAGATTTTTCTTGAACCAGAAGGCCGTAATGTGCCTGAGCTTTATGTTCAGGTTTGCTTCCATAATATCTTTTCTCTTCTCTGCGACAGGTTTAGAAAACAAAGAAAGCTGGAAAAATGAAAAAACAGACTAAAAAAAAATTTAAGAATGAAGAATTGATTTTTTGTATGGCAGATTGAATATTTTTGTTTTATTGTCAGCTATCAATTGTCTTCTTCCATGACAATGGGATGACGAAGTTTGAATTGTGCTATTTGTGTACAAATTCTACTCTCTTGGAAATATGTACTTTGTTGGGTTTTGGAGTTGAGTATAAGTACCTGTACTGTAAGTGCTGTTGTTGCAGTAGGATGTCTATACAATAATTTGATAATCCATCATTACATCCCTGTCTGTGCATGCCTTATACAGTCCTCCTTGAATGTCTGCATTTGGTTCTGCATTATTAAGCTTAGAATACAAATATTAATAATAAAATAAGAAGAATTCTGTTTCAAATAATGAAAACCATGAAGAGTCTAGAGAGCAGGTATGCATAGAAAGCAAAAATATGGAGAGACAGAGCAAAGCTTTATAAAAGCAACTATCATTAACAGAATGAAGTTTTGAACACCAGCGAATCAGCCATGCCTGTACACCACTTAGCAAAATGCTATACAATTAGATTCACACAACTCCTTTGCTGAATGTAGAAGCACAAGATGTCTTGGAACTTCTTAGAAATTGTAGTTCAAAGTGAAGCAAAATTGTGAACTTTTTCCCACAGCCCATCAGGGTTGTCCTCACCTGATTTCTTAATGATATGATTGTTTCTTTCACTCCAAATCATCTAAAAAGGCACTAAAACCACAATCTCAAAAAAATGTAGGCTTCTTGTTCTCTTGTAAAGCTTAGAATCCAGTTAAACAATACATTTAAATTTTCCAAAAAGGAAAGTTTGATAATATACTTGTGCTTGATAGATCAGTAAAAATTGACATGGCTGTTGTTGTACTCTAATTTCAGTATATGCATCTTAAGCATTATAAAAATGTGGGGTCAGGTGACAACCGATCCAAACAAGATTTGGACGATTTAATGTTTTGTATACTAAGTTGTATTGGTTTAAATTTTTTTTTGCCTGAATCAGTTGTTTAAATTTATGATTTATTAGACATGGATGATTCTGAAATGAAAATTCTTTGTGAGGACTATAGGTTAGCTAATTTTTATAATAATACCTAGCCTGTAACTTCTAGAAGTTGAAGTGTTCTAGATATCTTTAATGTCAAGCAAACCTTTTTCGGTCTTTTATAGGCTTCATTGATTTTCTCAGTTTTTTGACTCCTAATAATAGTAGAAGAGGGACCTGTTTCAATCAAATCAAAGTTTGATTCAAATTTTAATTGAATTTTTAAGTGTTTTGGTTATGGAATTCATGTCACTCCGAGATTTTTCTCTTTTTCCTTATCAGCATAACTGTTATAAGTTTCATATGTAGATGCTTTGTGCTTTGTATTATATTTAATCATTTTATTTCGTCACAGGGATTCTCAACTGGTTTACCTGAGAGATTACAGTTACCACTCTTGAGAACCTTGCCTGGACTAGAAAACTGCTCGATGTTGAGGCCTGCATATGCAGTAGAATATGATTACTTGCCTGCTCATCAATGTTATAGGTCTCTTATGACTAAGAAAGTTGAGGGACTTTTCTTCTCTGGTCAGATAAATGGAACAACTGGCTATGAAGAGGCTGCTGCTCAGGTTTTATTTTTTAGAATCATGGAATATTTATAATAATTGCTTTATCTCATACTATAAGCATGCTTAAAGAATGACTACCACGAGGCCAGAAAAGAACCTTTTGCTAATTTGTTTTATTTTTATTTTTTCAATAAGCAAGTCTGTTTTAAATATGTTTATTTTGTTTCATAGGGCATTATTTCTGGTATCAATGCTGCTAGGCATTCAGATGGCAAGTCGCTAATTGTTCTAGAGAGGGAAAGCAGTTATGTTGGGACTTTAATTGACGATCTAGTCACTAAGGACCTTCGCGAGCCTTACCGCATGTTGACAAGGTAACCGGCTGAAAGTGTTTCATTACCATGTTTAATGATTATTGATGCCTTTTGATTTGGGTATCAATTTTTATGATGGGAAATTCTATGTTTGAAAAGGCAAGTTGATTAATTGATTAAGGTTATAATCATTTTCGTTGTTTGCACCTTATAGGTTGTCACATTTCTTCTCTTACCACCACTACACAACAAAAAAATTGCAAAAATTTATGGTAGTTTGTTAAATAATTTTTATGCCATCTTTATGAAAATATAATATGTTTTTAAGTAACCAAATAATTTCTTCCAAGTATCAGGTGTTGTAGGAACAAAATAATAGATATAGAGAACAGAAATGGAGAAGAAACGATTAGAAAGAGATTCAAGAAAGGGATCCAACTATGGTACCACAGTTGAACCATATAGCCCCTTTTGACTTTTGTGACTTTACAACTAAAAATTTCATTAAGCACTTTACACTTTCTCTTATTCGCAAAATATATACAAGTACTATGGTACTTTCTACTTACTTACATGGGCAAAATTCAATTTAGCATCTTGCACTCTTTTTAATTTGCAATTTTTTTATAAGAATTGAAGTATTTTTTGTTTACATCCAAATTACATTTATAAGCATGAAGTGCTCTATTAAAAAAGCATCTTATTCTTTCATTCCTTATCTTAGCAATAGTTATCTATATTTTTATGGGTAAATTTGGTTGCTATTATCCAAATAAATTAATTATTATTATCCAAATCAAATATATTATTTATTACTAATCTAATTTTACTATTAGATAAGTCATATGTCAACCCAACTATTTGATTTTGTGATGAATTGGATGGTTGACAACAAGTTGACTTTTTGTTTAGAAAAAAAAAGGACAATAAATTGATGGTGAAATTATTGAACCCACAAAACTGCTCTACGCAACTATTTCTCACCACACCCTTCATTAATTATTAGAAAACCATATTTTTACTTGAATATTCAGCATAATTCTGGTTTTCTTCTTCTCCTTCCCCATTGAAACAAGTGATACCAACGAAAAACCATTGCCCTTAAACTAAAGTTTTAATCCTGCAACTTTAATAGCAAATTAAACTCATTCACCCATGAAATCAAGAGCACAAATAAACACAAATGACTTTGACAAGTTAGAATTCTTTTCATTTGCAACATATGGAGATTAGACCTGTATACTACACTGCAGAAGATCCATAAATTGAGTAGAATTTTAATTCTCATTTAGATAATTTAAAAAATTGACAATAAAATTATGTCAGGATGACAAATAAAAAAACTAGAATTTAAGAAATAGATAAATAAGAGTTATTGAATGGTTAATTGGTTATAGAAATGGATGTAGAAAATAAAATCATTTCATTTAATAATAGAGTTTGTCCTTAATTCATAAGTTATTCTATGGGTATTATATTAATGATAATTTTATCTTCTTTAAAGATGGGTTTGTAGAGTATTTTGATGGGTTCAAATATCCGAATTAAAGTTTTATGTATCATTTTATAAACTCATCTTAATGCCCAATATACCCTTACAAACTAATTAATGCATGATTTTTTTCAGGCAGCTGCTAAGTTTCATATGTTACATTATATGGAACTTATAGTTGACCCAAAAGTAGTTTCCTGTGACCCTCTAGTTGTTTGACACGCAACAATTCAGTCATGCGAAAAAACCTGATCTTGGGTTTGTGTAAGTTAAAGATGACGTAACTTAGCAAAACTCTTTTTTAACCTTTTTTTTCTCGACTGTTTTTGCTTCTTCTTCCTCTATATCTCCAACCCTTTCCCATCTCTCTCTCCAGTCTTTTATTTCTTCATACCCAAAGGCCAAATCCTTCATCTTCTTCTGGAATTCATTTTCTTCCCTTGTATTATGAAGGTATTATCCTAAACTGATATAAAACACATGAACATTGTGCATACATTAAATGATAATAAAATTATTGTTCTAATCATCAGAACAACTAAATTTAATGAACCTAACATTTGTCCATCATGGCCTAGCTGTATTGTCTGAACCAAGGAAATATATTTGGTTGTTTGAATTTGAAAAAGCTTAACTAAGAGCATTTGGTTCTAATGAGCTTTACCAGTGACAAAGTTTTTACCAGATGAATATGCCCGTTGACAGTAGGAGAAGAAGAATGAAAAAACAAAAAAAGAAGAGCATAACGTGATAAATGAAATTTAACTATGTATTTAGACAAAAAATTCTTTAATACTTATGAGGAGGCTCTCAATGAAATTTTCAGTTGTTAAGTCACAAAAGACAAAAGTGAGGGTATGGTACAACTGTAGGTACCATAGCCGGATCCTCAAGAAAGAAGATACAGAAAGTTAGAGATTATCTTCTTTGGCAAAATAGGATAGAAATCAGTTGATGACTTTTTCTAATTCTTTTAAAGTCTTCTTGACTGACTACTCATCTCATCTTCATTTTTATTCTCCCATTAATACCTGCTAAAACCATAGTTTATGGCTATAAATCTTCTGGTAAGGAGATAATAGTAAATGCCTTGCTGCTCAATAGTGAGGATTGTGCCAATAAATGCACTTTGGCACTTTGGTCTCAGATTTGCAATTTTGCTGTAGTTTGGATTAAATATGTCTTGTATAAGGGAGGTACCCATGGTGGCAAACTTTTAACAAAAATTGTTTCAGTTTTAGATCATTGGATCAATATACATTCAGCAATTGAGATTGTCTTACATGTATAATTAAAGCACCATAATTAATACACATCAAGATGCAATCTCAACTGTTCAAAGTGTATCAATCCAATGGTCTAAAAATTTGTGTGAAACATTGTGTGAAAATGAGTGCTCGCGATTCATTCAGCCACGCAGATAACAACCCTTTTCTTTTAACACAGGTTTGGACTGGGTTTAAATTTCTAGTTTTTAAACTAATTAATAAGCAGCGAACACCGCCATCAATTTTAAATTATTCCCTCCTCCCCCCCACTCTTCTTCCCCCAAGGGCATCTTTACTGACACTACTATTCAAAGGCATGCCTACTGAATAGAGATGCCCTTTTAGTCACTAGCTAAATAGAAGAAACTATGAAGGCATCTTATACTTTAATATTTGGCCAAACACGTATGAATGTTATCTTATCTCTTATCTTTTAAGAGTCTTAGTCAGACACGTAGAAAAGATGTACGGTTTAACTCTTTACCGATAAATACCAAGATGGTCTGCATAAATATAATCTCAATGAGCATTTCAATGAAGATAAAAATGGCTTAAAGTAAGAATGTAAATTGAGAATTGGATGATATGTTAGCGTAACACTTAAGAATTTACACCAAAATTCTTTGGGATAAACATTTTTTATTTTTAAATTTTCTTCTGGATCTTTGATGGTTTTAAGACTTTGGCTTTTGGGTTTGTTTAAGCATGTGAAAGTTTAGCAGTGATGAGATTTGCACAAAAAGTTGCTCAAACAAAATGCACAAAATCACTAAAGAATATGAATATTTTTGTCTTTAGTGGTTTTGTGCAACTTTTGTGCAAATATCAGTGCTCAAAGTTTGGAGTTTTGATGGGAGAGACATAAAAGAATATGACAAGAAAGAGAAGATAGGAAAAAATAATTAATTATTGATGATGGGATCTACAGTTAATTAAATAGTTTTTGAAAAACACAGAATTTCATGTATGTTCTAATCTTAATTATTGAATGATTTTTGATATGGTGGTTAGAAATTTGTGCCAAAAGTTGTGTAAAGGAATAGAGACTGCTTAGCTTGTTATTCTTATAATCTATTTTATGTATATGTGTGAGCGCATTCCCATTGGATTGATTTTCCATACAAATTGTAGCAAAAATATGGGCTTCCGGACTTAATTAAGTACTGTATATTTATATACTATTCTTATCTATTAGGGACATCCTTGGGAATTGGGATACCATAATAATGGCCAGTGGAATTTTTGTAGCTCACAATTCATTGTCTTTTGTGTGATAATAAAGCTTGCTGATGTCAACGAAAAAGTTGTCCTTTTATTACACAAAAGTGAATGAATACCCATTGGATTATCATTATGTCATGTTCTTTCTAAAAAGATATGGGAATCTTTATTAGAGAAGAAGTGTTTGTATCAAAGTCATGGAGTTTTAAATTAGCTTCTTGTGCATTTACAGCTTAGGGATAGAAAAATGCTCCACTGTGTAATGAAGCTGTGACTAGAAGGAGAATACCGTTGAAAGGTAACCATGGAATAATGCCCCAGGAACTTAGCATATAGAATGAATCCTAACAGAATGAAATTTGCATTGCATTCACTTTGAATAGTATGCATGATTCTGTGGAAAGAACTATCCTAATGGGATGAATGTGTGATGAATGCATATGTAGTGATATTATGTTGGTTCCCTACTTGAGACTATTCTGTAATATATATGTATAGGTAGAGACAGGGGCCTAGGCTGCATAGGACACTTTTAAAATTTTTTTTGATGGTTATCTTAAAAAAATATATTTTATTTATATTTATAAAAATGCCCCAGGTGAATTGCAAAATTCTGAAAGTGCCACAAGTAATTTTAAAAAAATTTCATGCTGTCCCTAACTTAAATGTCTAATTCTAAATAATTTGATTAGCTATCATAATTTCATGAAAATTAATAAAGACAACAAGAGAAGCGCCTTTATCAAATGAAATCCATTAAAAAAATCAATTAAAACAAATGAAATCTAAAACAAATACAAATTTTCAAAATTATATTATATTTTAATGGTGCCCCAGCCCAATTAAATTCTTGGCTACATCCCTGGGTAGAGATCCTGATAAAACAAACTTCCTCGTTGCAGCCATTATTAATTTTACACAAGGCGGTGCAGATGCTCTGGTTCTAGATTGTAATAGTATATTTTTAGTTACATAGTTTTATATCCTAAAGCTAATACAAGATTTATGCATACGTCAACATCTTTTAAATTAACCCATATGTTCATCTCATGTCATATTCTTGTTTTTTTTCTCTTAGCCGCTCAGAACATCGATTGCTTCTTCGATCCGATAATGCTGATAGCCGTCTCACACCTTTGGGTCGTGAACTTGGGTTAATAGATGATAGACGGTGGAAAGTATACCAGGATAAGCTAGCACGAGTTTCAGAGGAAAAAAGGCGATTGAAAACTGTGAGGATATCAGGTTTGTATTCTTCATTGCCCTCCTTGTGGATGGCAAATGATTGTCTTACCAGTGAGTGAGGGAGATGGAGAAAAATCTACAGAGGAGGGAATATGTATATTTTTTTTCTTTTCCTTTTACAAATAGCTGATTTTGATTCCAGAAGAACTTCCTTACTGAGTATCTTGAATAAAAGAATAAAAGAATTTTTGTTGAGGGTTGGGGGGGACCGATTGTCTTCCAGTAACTACCACCTGAGTTTTTATTTAATTATTTATTTATTTATTTTTTCACAGATCTTTCGTGATTACTAAATAAATAAAAAGACAGTAGATGGGTGAGGATTCTTTTTCTAGAGGTTTATTTATCTGTGAATAATATCCCCTCTCATCCATCATTGAATAATATTTAATTTGAGACAAAGACGGCATTTCCTGTCCTCGTGCCTGTGGATCTTGTCCTAGAGGAACATCAGAAAAAGAGCTACGTAAACTTCCAATTAACTGCACATGTTTAAGCATGATTGCTTCCTCATTGTTGTTAGCTTCAAGTTCTTCTATATACCATTCTATATTCGACTCACAACTTTAAACAGGCTCATATTTGATTTTCAGGTGGAGATTTGGCTGCTGATGTTACTCGATTGTCTGGTCAGCCAGTGAAGGACTCGTCAACTCTCGAGAGCCTACTGAAGAAACCACATATTCAATATGAAATACTTGATAAGCATGGTTTTGGAAATGGATTGCTAAGTAGAGCTGAGAAAGAATGTGTAGAGATAGACATAAAGTATGAGGGCTTCATTGTGCGTCAGCAAAGCCAACTTCAACAGGTAGTAAGTTTTCATTTTATTTATTTATTTACTTTTTGGTGGATCCGAGAAGAAGTTCAATATTATCCATGCTTCATGGTATTTCATTCCTTATCTTCCATTGATGTTTATGTCACGGCATGGTTTTGTCTATCTCTTAAGTTCTGTGCATTTTTTATGTATCTGTACTTGTAGATGGTCCATCAACAACATAGACCGCTTCCTTCGGACTTGGATTACCATGCAATGACAACTTTATCTCTGGAATCGCGTGAGAAATTATCTAAGGTGTGTAGCACAAGTAATTTGGACCACTGCCATTCTGTATTTGATACAACTTTGAGAATTAGTCACTTCCTTTCTGGACAGAGAACCAGTTCTTTTTTACTTTGACAGGCATAAATTCTGAACCTATAATCCTGAGGTCACTTAGTGTTGCTGAAACAGTAGGCCTTTTCATTAAACATAAATGTTTAAATGCACCTATTTTTCACCATTAGGCATGTATTAACTACACGCATTTTAGGTTAGATTGAATGTGCATATATGCTTGCAGATTCTTTAACTTTGTATGCATGTTCTTGCGGTGGGGACCAAGTGGGGTTGTGGATACAGGTCCTTACTAATATAATGAAGCCATGTTGAACATTTTTTAATGGAAAGTTTTTGTAGGATAATGAATTATTCATAATGAGTTGAATAACCTTTGAGCACATTCTGTACATTAACCTTGTATATTAACCTTGGCTCTCCAAAGAATGTAGCAAATCTGGTCGATACTGGTTAGTAATACCTGTCATCGAATTTTTTTTGGAGAAAACTAACTTTTTAGCTGGCGGGTCGAATAGCTTGGAACAAAATTTATGCTAATCTCCGTAGAGTTTTACTCCTGTTAAAGCTACATTTTTCTTTCGCTAAAGGAGTTGGAGAGGATGAAAGCCGGAAATTGTATAAGCTTCAAGTAAAGATGTAAGCTTCAAGTAAAAGATGCTTATGTCTTATTGTGGAAGAAATATATCTTTTTGTTTTTGTTGTTATATGCTGGTGAGAAGGTAGATTTGTCTTGATTGAGATTGTGGGCTGCATCATTATTAGACTGTATAATTCTTCAAAACAATTGTTTGATGCTTTCAGGTCAGGCCACAGACCATTGGTCAAGCAAGCAGAGTGGGTGGAGTAAGTCCTGCTGACATTACTGCTCTTCTTATAATCCTTGAAGCCAACCGAAGGAAAGCTCAGGAACAGATGAGGCACCAAGTGCTGGCTTCAGTCCGGGCAGATTCAAATCAACAAATTGAAGGCCCTTTGACAGAAACCATCAGCTCATGAAATGTTCATCAGGGATCACTATCATTATGTTCAACTTGGGCAAGTAATATCATACATTTGAGTTTTTCAAATTTGGCATTGATGAATATCAACCAACGCGATCTGACTTTTGGCACTTTTTGGGACCTTTTTGGAAAGCAGCAAGTCATTGAAGATCCTTGTCCTATTGCCGACAAAAGTGGAGGTTGTCACAGTTAAAGCCGAGCCGACTGTTGAAGCAATTGCAAAATATTAAGAATATGGGTATGTTGTCATCAAAGGAATTGAGCATCAGGTCCTCCCTCATGGTGTTTAAGAATGTTATTTCATGCCCCTTTTTTTTTTGGGAAATTTACATGGAAAGGTTAATGTAGATATTGTTCCCGTAGGAAATATAATTGTATTTATTACTGCTACTCCGCCGTTCACTGATATATTGTATGTGTTATTAACTTTCTTTTGTTAGTGTAGCTCATTGATATGGTGATTTTTATTTAATTTATAATAAAAATGAATAAAAGTGTATTTGAAAATAAGAGGAATATTGTAAAATTATTTTGTTAGGGGATTATGGGATATCATAAACAAAGTAGGAGACAAGTCATATATATTGATTTTAGAAAATTAAAAATTAACAATCTCCCTCTTAAATAAATTAAAGGTCAGTAAAAAAATATGGAGGACATATTTTAGACAATGTTTTTTGCATTTTTCAAAGTAAATTACGATTGGATAATAATCATTTGGTTTATCCTATCTTATCTTCCAAAAGCCTGAAAGAAATGTTGAAAATAAGTAATTTCTCTATTGACTCAAAGAATTCAGCTATTCCAACTGGATCTAATACGGTAACGGCCGGAGACATGAGCCTCTCAGAAATGAGTTTTCTGCATTTGTGGATTTGAAAAGATATCTGCCGTCAGGAATAGATATTTTTCTTTGTAGTCAATGAAGGATTTAAGAATTTGTGTTCATATCTTTTTCAATCCTAATTCTTTGGAAATGAGGAAAAAAGCACACTACTGTATTGTTTATTTATTTATTTATTTTTTCGATCCCCTGGACATTTTGTAAAGAGATTTTACTAGTTGAGTCTTTAATATATTATAAACTGTCGAGTTTCTTTTTTTACAAGTGTGAAGTTTTTTATCAATATGTTTTCTTGTTAACACTTTAGCATCGAAGACGAAATGTTGTTTTAAAAATTTAAGAGGGACCTCAAAAAACAAATTAAAGATCTAAGTGTCAATATCTTCAAACTTATGACTTACACGTGAAAATGTAATGCATCACTAACCTCGGTCTATCTGTATACAATATACTTATAAATTTTGTAATTCCTCCATTAGTTGTTAGGTATTTACTCTTATCAAGATAAAATTTTGGAACACATAGCAACATATATATATATATATATGTCTCATCTCTCTCTCCTCATGGGGTGGAAATAGCTAGTTTGTTCACAAGCACCATTTTTCCCGTAAACAGCTTTTGAATACGTCCACCCTTCAATCCATGTATCAACGTTCAACATCATCAACAGCAACAACGTACATGGCGCAGTCCATCATATCACCATCATCATTCAACATCATCATGCATACTTTTTGATCTTTCCCTTTTGCCATTGTCACAAACTTGATTAAATTTCTGTCTTTGATCTTCAAATCAAAACCATTATCATCCCCGCGATGATTAGAATGGACCAAATGATCATAGCCCTACAGCAGACTCGGTGTAATCTTAACATTATTGTTATTATTATTTGATGATATTCTCTCTCTCTCTCTCTCTCTCTCTCTCTCACTCTCTTTTTTTTGGCCCCCTTCAATAATATAAAATTCCAATATCCAAATGCCAGTTCTTGATCCTACGGCTGGATACGCTGCAATATGGATGGTATCTTGTTTTTTGTGTCTTTCTATTGCTGTCGGCGGCAGCTTTCTTGTAATGTACATGATTCTCCCTGAATCAGATTCAACATATTGGCTTCCAATTGCTGGGGTTACTCTTGTTTGCCTTCCTTGGTTGTTTTGGTTTTGTACGTGCTTTTATCGAATCATTTCTCGGCTTTCTGGGTTTCGGATGTCTATTGGTGGCGTTGCCGGTGGCGCCAGTGGTGGCGGAGGTGGTGGCGGTTCATCAAGAGGAAGAAATATTGCTACCTCCAATCATGGAGCTGGGAATGTCAATAATTATGGAGATTCTTCTGGAAGGGATAATAATAATAATCAAAATGCTATTGGCAATAATGGGCAAGAAAGAAAAGAAGATTCAGTCCGTTCCCGTGAAAGTGAAATACCATTGACATCATCAATGGCGCCATGATAGATATAGAAAAATTAGCTTAGCTAGTTAGAGCGAGAGAGAATCATATTGGAGCTGGCAATTATCAGCTTCATTTAACCATGCAGGCAAGTATTATGTTTCTATATGAACTCAGCTGATCAAGAATCAATACCGACTTATGTGATTCATGGTATATAATTTGATGTTACAGGTCTCCATTTTATTAAATACGGAAAGCAATATGTGAGAATCGTATATATATATATCAATATATGGAAAGAGATAGATTTTACATCCGCAGAAAAAAATAACTTTGTTATTGGGAGAAATGCTTTGTTCAGCCAATATTGTTCTTTCGTACTCCTCTTAGTGATGAGTTGTGGTTTCTGTGTAATTGTAAAGCGGCGGATGCATTTATTCTTAACATTACCTGCCTGGGGTAGTCATGGTTGTTAACTTCAAGTTGTTGCATATCCTTTAGCATTTTTCTTTTACATGTGTTTTTTTTTTGTTTTTTATATCGGCAGCTTTTGGTATTTTTATATTCGTTGCAGAAGTTTCTGATATTAAGTGATACAGAAAGTTAACTCTTTCTTTCTTTCTTTCTTAAGATAAATTTCATTAAATGGTAGAGTGGAAGTAGTATCTGGATAGCAGATTTGATTGATGCGTAAGGTTAATTACTCTTTCTTTCGTTTGCTTCTCAAGATAAATTTATAATCTGCTGGAAATATTATATAGATAGCAGATTTAGGGTCTATTCGGTATTGCAATTACGGAGTTGTAACAAGTCACAGTTATAAATACTTATAGTCGTGCTTTTCAAGCTTTGATATGAAACTTATATTTATTACGAGAATCTCTGAACTGATCCGAAATGTTAGAAGTTTGTCAATTACCACATTCTAGTTTATATTTAATAAAGTTATATAGATCAACAAATGGGTTAAAACAATCCGGACACAACTGTATAATCTCTCATTAAATATTTGTTAAAAAAAGATAATTTATTAATAATTTTATTTCCTCATTTCTATTTAGAAATTAGTCAGAATCTAGTATTGCCATTAGTGCGGCCTATATTAATGGTCTTAATTTGATTGGACTCTCGAAGAGCTCCAAAAAGTTGTTGACTACGTTGAAAGAGATTTTAAAATGAAAGATATGCAAAAAGTTATGTATTGATTGTCTCCCTCCATCTATAGACCTAATGATATCTTTATTCATTAAGATCCGTTCCGTCCTAACTCCGAATGATAATGAACAAACACTTGCTTCTAAAGTAGTTTGTGCTTTATTTATTCATTTGAATGTAGTTTGTGCTTTAATGTATTTAATACAATACACTAGACCGGACAATTTTCGTTAATCTATCACCTAAGTTTATTTGAGAACCAATTAGGCAATACTGGAATGATATCAAACATATTTTTTGTTATCTTCAAGAAACAATTAATTAATTTAAGATTATTTTATTCTTGAATTAATAAAAAAATCTAGGTCTTCCTGATTATGCAACATGTAAGTTATTGGTCTAAGCCCTATAAAGTTTATTCATAGACAGAATATATATTTTTACTAATAGTTATGCAGGCTATTTATGAAACTTTCCTTCATCAATATTTAATTAAGAAGGTTGTTTACAGCGCCAAGATGCGTCGACGTGACAAACCATGAAGGGGGCGTTTGGCACACTGAATTGTATTATACTGTATTGTATTATTTTAATACAGGTGTATTGTATTATACTGTATTGCATTAGCACTGTATTATAATAATGTTGTACAATGTTTGGTGCTACACTGTATTGTATTAATTTTAATTATACTATGTTTGGTGTTGCACTGTATTGTATTAAGTTTTTATGATTAATTTAAATTATATATTTAAAAAATAATATTTATTAATACTAAAAAAAATAAATATGGAGGTCATAAATTTTAGAAATTTAATAATATTTTTTTTTACTGTAAATGTTAAATTTTATTGAGAAATGATGACAACTATTATCTTTGTTTAAACAAATTTCTAAACTCAAATTTAGTTATGAATAAGAGTTGTACAACAATTATCTTTTTATAAACAAAATTCTTTAAAAAAATTAATTACCAATACTAATTCCCACAGCACAATAAAATAAAAATTTTGTGAAGGCATTCAATCTCATCTCAAACAAATCTCATCCATCATTGTCATCTTTAACCAATCTACAAAATCAAACCCCCTGAATCAAACATAGAAAGGAACTAAGGGAGGTAGCGACGACTATTAGTGGTTATATGAAGATGATGAAGAAATGGAGGAGAAGATGACAAACAAGAACCTGAGAAGAAGAAGAAATAGAGAAGACGAAAAAAGAAGAGGGGAAAAGGAAAAAATAAAAATAAAAGAAAAATGAGAGAGAGAAACAGATATGACGAAGAAGAAGAGGGGAAAAGGAAAAAGAAAAACAGAGAAAAACAGAGAAGATGAAGAAGGAGAGGGAAAAGGAAAAAAGACAGAGTAACAGGGAAGACGAAGAAGAAGAGGGGAAAGGGAAAAAAAAAGGAAAAAGAAAGAGAGAGATATAGAGAAGACAAAAAAGAAGAAGCTAATACAATATAAACCCGAGTCTCACTCGAGTTTCCTTTATGCGGGGTTTTCCGCATTAATTTTTTTCTTAATGCAATACTAGAGAAGTGCCAAACATTGTATTGTCATATTTTAATGCAATGCAGAGCACTAATACAGTATAATGCGGCATGCCAAACATGGCCTAAGTTCATATACATGCTATAATGAGGGAAAGCACTCAAGAGGGCGCACGCACAAGAGGGAGCACGTAAAATATTTCTTTTTCCCTTGAATGGGTTTCATCCCATTGAGTTTTATTAGCTAAAGTTTTTAATGAGACAATTGTAAGGCATGTCCAACTCCAGTTAATGTTTAATTAAATTGATTTTTTTTTCAATTTTTTCCCCCACTGTTTTTCCTAAATAATTGTTACAAAGTGGTGGATATCGAAAGAAAAGTGTTATGATATTGGTGTGGATCCTGTTGCTCATGGATGTCTCGTATTCTCATGTAAAATAATGTGTGTTACACACATCGAGGGAGGGAGGAGTAATACGAAGAAGCTTTTATTTTATTTTATTTTGTTTCATAAAAGGCATGGAATATGATTCTCTTCTGATTTTAATTCTATTGAATTTTAAATTTCTTTCTATATGATTTTTAGTGGTAGCATGTAGGTAATATTTAACTTTTTATTTATTTTTTTTGGTTAACTATTAATTAGCAATCGAGCTTTTTGCTCAGTATATGATCCGAGAGAATTCTAGTCTGAATAGGACGAGACAAAGTTAAGATCAATTTTTTAGCCTCATACCCTTTTTAGAATTCAAAATGAGTTAACCAACTAAAGAAAGTTGCTTGAAAAAATACTTGTTCAAGCAGTTGAAAACAAACCAAGCTCCCTTTTTTTTTCAAAGGTAGAGGAATATTTGAAGTCGGTTTTCCGGCCAAAGCAAGCAACCCATTTGATTTCTGCACATCATTTGTTCGGACACGTGGCAAACGTTGATTGCTCAGATATTAGAATGTACTAGGAACGGCCTTGAAATATGAAACCATACACACCACATTTTCTCATCGTCAGTCAGACAATAAGCCGTCGATCTTTACCTCGTGTCATTTTATACCATGAATGATTATATACAAATTATTGGCTTCTCCTCTATCTTTCCTCTTGTTTATATTATTGTTATAAATGCTGCGAATGTTATGATACTTTCTATCTAGATCCACAACAATCTTTTTATTTCATTTTTTATTTTCGGCATTATAAAATCGTTATGACGGTCTCTAAGCCAATTACTATGATGGATATCTGGCATCATTCAATAAAACAAATAAAAGAACAAAAGTTTACGGCTGCCATTGGACCTTGCTTTACACGCAGCTTAGATCATTATTAATTTGTTTCATTTCTCTCTATATATAAAACCTAAAAACAGATTAAGGAAATTAACAAGAGCAATGACAATAGGAGCTAGAAAAGCAGAATAACTATGGCAAGACTGTTTGACAAGCAGCAAAACTATACTTAGATGCAAGACCTACTTATCCAAGAGAATGGTACTCGATGCTGGCATCTCTCCCCACTCACCATCTTTTTGGCTTGGGATATTGGTACGGGCAACGGCCAAGCAGATCACGGTGTTAGTTCTCATCTCTACTTCCCACTCTCTCTCAATTTAACTATCCATAATTCAATTTAATTACTTTTCTACGTAATTTTTTTTTCATTACATAGTATGTGGGTGTTGATTTGATTGCGTAATCAAGGATCAAGTCAAATCAGAAGCTCTTTGAATTGGATCTAGTGCTATGGTGTATGATTGAGATTTAGTTACTAATATATTTTTTATTTTATAACTATTAGTTGCATCTTTCTAACATATCGGCGCAAAAATTATATTAAGACTGAATTTTTGGCCTTTGTCATAATGACTCTTTTGCGTCGGTGGTGACATTTAATTTTCAGAATAGATTATATTTTTATTAAGAGAATCGTCATAGGTCTGATAAATATTCTTAAGAATAAAAAATAATGATACTTTATTTTTATTTGTATGTTCCTTCTTTAATTTCTTATTTTTCTTTTCTTAATTTTATGTATCCCATTGAATTGTAAGCAACTGTATACAATGTGATACAAAAAATCCAATGGTAGATATATAGTTAATTTATCCTTTATACACGAAATAAGAATTAAGCTATAACTCTCATTATCTAAGTGTTAACTTTTAGTTATGATATTAAATAGAGGGGCATAGCTAAAAAAAAATGACGTCAAATTGAGTTTACTTTGAACTCTTATACTACATATATACAAACCTTGAATATTTAAGTTATATTAACTTAGACAAATAGTAATATGCAATCAGGATGAATAAAACTGTTTTTTTTCTTTTTTGGAAAAATAAAGAGAATCAGTTTTGCTAATATTAAATAAAAATCACGAGTAATTAATACTACCCTTCTGGGCAATATTATAATATTTTCTACCAATTGATGTCTAGATCCGTTGGGGGTAATTAAATATAAAAACAATTAAAATGTAGGGACGATATCAGGAAATAAATGAATAAATAAATTTTGGGGTGCCAAATAATAAAATTTTCAGAGAATATTAGAAATGAAGCCAACTTTCATTTAAAGCTCTCGTCTCATTTTAAACTGTTTTGTTAACCAAGTAATTTTACAAAACTATGAAAGGAAGGGGTTTCGATTGTATATCAGAGAAAGTATTGAACCATGTCTCTTTTCCATGCTGAGCATTATGAGCAAGTGATTGCGAGTGATGTGAGCGAAGAACAGCTAAAACATGCAATGCCACATCCGCGAATTCGTTACCATCACACACCCTTATCCATCTCTGAAGAAGAATTAGTGACATTAATTGGTGGTGGAAATTCAGTTGATCTAGTGACTGTAGCACAAGCAGTGCATTGGTTTGATCTTCCGAAGTTCTACTCTATTGTTACACGAATTCTACGTAAACCAGGAGGAATAATTGCTGTTTGGTGCTACAAAAGCTTTGCCGTTAGTCCTGAATTTGATCCTGTGATGAAGCAGTTTTATGACACAACTGTTCCTTATTGGAAAAGAAATGTTCAATACTTGACGGATGATTATAAGGAGCTTCCATTTCCTTTTGAAAGTGTTGGTTTAGGATTTGAAGGCCAGCCATTGGAACTTGACATACTAAAAGAGGTGTCTTTTAAGGGGTTTTTGAGGATGTTGAGGTCTTTTTCAGCTGTGAATACAGCAGTCCAACAAGGTGTGGATTTGTTATCTGGAAAGGTGGTGAAAGAGCTTGAGACTGCTTGGGGTGGGTCTGATTGGTTAGGACAATTATTTACAAGACATTTATGCTTGTTGGAAAAGTTAAAGCGTAATATTAATTCGTTGGGTTAGTTATTTGCTTTGAATAAAGATTCAGTGATCAACTGATTTTGTGTTGATCATTGAATCTACGCTCAAGATCTGAGTATTTAAGATATTGAAGTTCAGGATTCAAATTTTGACCGTTAATCCAGTTTTTAATACAAAATCAGCTGAGCAATTAGATTGCTCGTTTTCTTTTCTCACATCTCTTAACGTCAACTAAGACTTCGTTATGTTATATTTACTGTCTGGAAATTCCGAATTAATACATCTAGTTAGTAATAACATGATGTGTGCACTCTTATTTAATATAATCACTCATTTGTTTAGTAGTTTCTTTATATGAATGGACAGATAAGAAGTGCTTTTGTACATCAAAAGTATCAAATCATATATCCATACTACAAAGCCAATCACATTCAATTCATTCACGTGTGCATTTAGGTTCAAAATTTCAAAACAAGTGGGTAGTACTTTTTTAAAACAAAATACTCATATCATTTACTGTTGGATAATTATATTAATGAGAAAATAAGGATTACCCAAGTTGGTTTGAAAAATTAAGTGAAATTCCCCTTGTGTTTTAAAATAGGTTCAAACTCTTTTATAATTAAAATGATATTAGTTTTATACATTATTTTATTGTTCTACACTTGTCTTGATGATAATCATAAAATTTAAATATTTTGAGGATTTTTTTTAAACAAAATGACTTATGTCCTTAATGATTATAATAACAAATTGTAAATTATGGAGAAAGTTTACAAGTAAATACCCTTAATAGGTGTATAAACCAGCGTAGCATACCAAAACGTGCCTAAGTGTATGAAATCTAAGATTATAAATATACCTCTGAAAACATGAAATAAAACAGTTAAAAGAAAGACCAAATGTACGTGCAAATAAAGGCCAAATAAATAACTAGATTAAAAGGGGTAAATTCACCCACAATTCATTGTCAATAAATAATATATAAAATCTTATTAAAGTCCCCAAAATATAGTCATGTGAGAGAAAACAAACCCGACAGCCCTCTCAAAAGAGTCTAGGTGTGCTTCTTTTGATTAGCTTTATGATGTCCATATACTCCCGTACACCTCCAAAGGTTCCCATTTGCCTTCTGCACTTGCATATCTATATGATGTCTACTGTAGGATAGGGTTTTAACATCAATATCCAAGCTCCACATTAGTGCTAAACCACTACTGTCTCTAATTCTATCAACTACAAAATAATTATCTAACATCAACCTTCTACATGTTGTGTACGGAATGCGGAATCAAGCGCACTAAATAATTACAGAAAAATAAAGGACACAAGATTTACGTGGTTTGGTAATTAAACCTACATCCACGGGAGCAAAAGAAAAATAATTGTATTATTAACAATTATTTAAGTACAAATTTGAGTAAAGAAATCTCACTTTCCCAGAATCCAAATACACCCAGTACTCTCACACACACTTTCCAATTGCTCACACTCTCAGAACTCTCAAAAGTTTAGAAACTTATAAGCTTAACAATTTTGGGATACAATGGAATGAAGAAATGCTCTTAATTTATAGGCTTGAAGCTAGTATTATTCCACCTAACCGAATCACTATTCCGCCTAACTCATGCAAATATGTCAATGGTGTTCATTTGGCAAATTTGACAAATTTGCCAACTTTTCATTGTTTTCTTTAATTGTTTGGTAGCCCTTTGAAATTTTGCATGCATTTTTGAATTTGAATGCCACGTGCATGATTTTTCAATAATTCTCTACCTCGGCGAAAATTTGTCCAAATCTGAGCTGACTACCAACGAACCATCATCCCCAAAGTGGCTGCATCTCTGTGACTGCCTATGTACCCACAATCTAGGATCAAGCCAACCGTAGTTCAAAATTCCCGAAGGATATAACTTAACACAATCGAAGGATTTGAATTAGTTTCAAGCAGTGTTGAAACTTAACTCCAGAAACTACCTTCGTCAACATATCTGATGGATTGTCTTTAGTATCGATCTTTTTCAACAACACAACACCGCTCTCGATAATCTCTCTCACATAATGATATTTCACATTTATGTGCTTCGTCCGAGCGTGATATGTTTGATTCTTCGCAAGGAATATCGCACTTTGATTATCGCAGAAGACCGCAATGTTCTCTTGGATTACTCCCAAATCACTTAACAAGCCTTTCAACCAGATAGCTTCCTTTACTGACTTCGATTCTTTGCCATGTACTCTGCTTCCGTAGTGGACAGAGCAATTATCGATTGTAGAATCGACCTCCAGCTAACCGGACCTCCACCCAATGTGAATATGTAGTCTGTTGTTGATCTTCGCTTATCTAGGTCTCCAGCGAAATCAGAATCACAATACCCAACACATTGTTGACCACAATCCTTCTTGAACAATAACCCAACATCAATTGTCCCATACAGATATCGGAGAATCCACTTCACCGCAAGCTAGTGATTTTTACCCGAATTGTGCATGTATCTACTAACCATGCTCACTGCTTGAGATATATCGGGCCTTGTGCACACCATAACATACATAAGACTACCCACAGCACTAGCATATGGAACACGAGTCATGTAATCGCGCTCTTCTTGAGATGTAGGACATGAAGAAGAGCTTAATTTGAAATGAGGAGCTAGAGGTGTACATACCGGTTTAGTTTTGTCATCCATACCGAATCTTTCTAGCACTTTCTTCAAATAAGACTTTTGAGTCAACCATACGCTCCCATTCTTCTTGTTTCTACGAATCTCCATCCCAAGTATTCTCTGTGCATCACCCAAGTCTTTCATCTCGAACTCAGAAGCCAACTGCTTCTTTAGCCTTTCAATCTCACCTCTATTCTTCGAAACTATAAGCATATCGTCGACATAGAGCAATAGATAGATGAAAGCTCCATCTAATAGTCTTCTAAAGTAAACACAATGATCGTGTTCACTTCTGGTGAATTTCTGCCCTTGTATAAATTGATCAAATCTTTTGTACCACTGCCTTGGTGATTGCTTCAGTCCATACAAAGATTTAATCAATCTACACACATGATTCTCCTTTCCAGCAACTATGAAACCACAAGGCTGAGTCATTTAGATTTCCTCTTCCAAATCTCCATGTAAGAATGCCGTCTTAACCAGGGGTGGGCAAATACGGGTTCGGGTCAACCCGATCGGGTTGTGGGTTGGTAGGGTTTAATAAAAATCAACCCGAATGGAACCCGAATTAATGACCCGACCCGAACAAATTCGGGTAGGATCGGGTTCAGATTTGAAATGGGTCGGATTGAAATGGGTCGGATTGAGTCAATCGGTTCGGTCAGTTCGAGTCAGGTCGGGTTAGTTCGGGTCAGGTTGGGTCAGTTCGGGTCAGTTCGGTTTAATGCAAATTTGAGCTATTTTTTTCCTTATTTTTACAGTTTTTATGGTGGTTTTAAGACATATTTCTTAATTGTAGTCCATTTCATTAATTTTCAACTAAAAAATAAAAGAAAATATTATGAAATCAAATGAATAAAGTTAAAATGTTAGAATTAGATTATTTGCGTATTACCTTCAAGGGTAAGATCAGGATTATTATTTGCTCAACTAACAAAGTCCAAACTTAATAAAAGTTAAAATTAATATAAACTTAAAAAGTCCAAAGATAATAGGCTATTGCCTATTAGTCTCCATTCAAAGCACAAATTCCAAATACTAGTATTTGAAAGTTTGAGACACAAACTCACAAAGTCACAAAATTTAAACATAATTAAATTGTTTGGAAACACAAATCACAAAGTTCAAACATGAAAACTAAATAAGATTCCTTGGCTCCTCCACCTTGGTTCCTCCACAGCTCCACACAAGCACTTTGACAAGTTCTAAATTCAAATTCTTGAACTCCAAGTTCAAGTGCCGATTGCCTAGAGGAGGATTGAAGAAATGTACAATAACTATTTTCTTTAAGTCATGTTGCAAATGAATAAACTCAATTCACATAAAAAAAAAATTGAGCAAATAAACCAAATTCATAAGGTTACACATCAAACACAACACAAATAAGTAAATCCAATATCTTTAATTGAGCTAAAGGGGTGTTACAATCTTTCTAATTTCTATTATATCATTAAAAATTTATAATTACAAATAAATATAATATATTAATATGTTTAGCAAATTTTTCATTACACACATACACACTTCATTATATATATATAAAAAAAAATTAAGTCAATTATGCTTATTTTATGGCAATCATCACCAAATCAAGTTAATAATAATACTAGACAATAATACTATTCTATCAACTTCAACTTGTCTAATGAAAACAATTACAAAATTATAATTTTACAAACTACAATTAGACTTAAAAATTTAAACCTATAACAACTATAATTACAGTTTAAATTATAACCTAATAACACTATAATATCAAATTGGGAATAATAATATATATTAAAAGTTACCTTTCAAACATCCATAACACCAATGTCGGCGCTCACCGCTTCCACTGTTGAAGCTTGCGATCTTATAAGCTCTATAAAATAAAAAAAAAAGAAATTAGTAAGTAACTCAAGTACATGACTACATGCAAATATTCTATATAAAGTTATTATGCATTTTAAATATATTATGTATATAATGTATGATAAAAAATTAAAAACATTACCTTCTTGTAATTCCATATGAAACATTTGCTCCTTAATGTCTTCTTGGAGGTTGTAGACGGGATTGGCAAAAAGTTTAGATTGTAGCCAATTTTCAGTGCATATCAATGCCTCAACCATAGCCGGGGTTAAAGAACTCCTATACTCATCAATAATACGACGCCCAGTGCTAAAGGCAGACTCAGATGCCACTGTGGAAACAGGAACAGCGAGGATATCCCTTGCAATTTTCTCCAGAATTGGATACTGTTAACATTTATGTTAACATAATATTGATTTTGATGATAACAAACAAAATTAAGAATGATTAAATTTTTGAAAGCTTAAATTGTTTTTCATATATATTAAATAAATTATTATTTTCACATTATAAAGGTTTTATATTTAATGGAAAAATGTTTTTATGAAATTGGTTGTTTTTCAAGTTTATGGTTTAATTGAAAGAATTTTGAAAACTTTGAAATCAACAAGTATTGCTTGAAATTTTGGATAAGGATTTATTTGAAAAGTTTCATAGCATTTTGGGTCATATTATAATTTCAGAAAGTTTTGGGATTTAGAAAATATTATTTAGAAATTCTGAAATTGGACTTATTTGCAAAAATATAACGTTTTGGGCCATAGTGCGATTATGGACAGTTTGGGGTCAAACTATAATTTTGAAAACAGTTCACCGTAGCATTACTTTTAGCATTCTTTGTAGCATCCGGCTATCCGGATGTCATTAAGCGGAAGACCGAATTTTGGGCAGAATTCATCCGAATTGAAAAGCGGCAATCCTAAGTTATGCTTTAAGCAATCCTAAGTTATGAGGCGAAACTCTCCGGATGGAAATAATCCGGATTCCGTAAACGGTAATCCTTATGGGGCGTAAAGCTTCGAGCATAAACGGCAATCCGGTTGTGCTAGCGGTAATCCTAAGGTTATGGGCGAAAGGTTCTGAGCATAAACGGCAATCCGGATATCACAAGCGGCATTAGGATTCCTTAAAAAATTCAAATTTTTGCCTTAACGGTAACATGCAAGCGAATTCTAAACCATAAACGGTAATCCGGTTATGAACAAAAAGTGCATAACGGCTAGTTTTTGAGTTCCAACTATATAAACTCAAATCCAAATCATTTTTGGTAATCTTAAAGACGCACAAACAAAAGGCATACAACATACATTGAGCTTCAATTTCGTAAATCATCATTTATTGAATCATCTTTGTTCTTCATTTTGTAAATCTACTCTTTAAGAGAGTATTTGATTGTAATCTTCATTTCCTTATAAATTTGTGAGTGTATAAGTGTGGGAAACACTTGAGTGAAGAGATTGGGGGATAATCTCTTGTTGTAAAGGTTCATTGACACCTTGGAAGTCAATCAAACATTTGAAGCCTTGGAAAGGCTTGGATAGTGAAATCCTCAAGCTTGGGTTGCTTGGAGGCGTGGACGTAGGCGGGGATAGCCGAACCACGTAAAAATCTTTGAGTTTGCTTTCTCCTCCCTTACTCATTTATTATTGTGCATTTATTGAATTTATTGTTTTCGAATTTATTAAGGCATTAGATTGGATTGTTGTGTGTTTTGCTAGGATAATTTTTAAAATACCAATTCACCCCCCCTCTTGGGTTGCACACTTGTATTTCATTTGGTATCAGAGCAAGGTGCTCTTGTGTAGACTTAACCGTCTAGAGTTAAAGATCTATAGCAACCCAAATTAACTCAACCATCATGGAAGGCCAATCTACTACTAGACCACCATTTTTTGATGGAAATGATTATCCTTATTGGAAAATTAGGATGAAAGTATTTTTACAAGCCTTAGACTATGAAATATGGGAAATAGTTTGTGGTGGCTCATTCATTTCTAGGAAGAATACTTTAAGTGAGTTGGATAGGAAGAATATGTCTTTAAATTCCAAGGCTATGAATGCTTTATTTTGTGCCTTAGATAAAAAGGAATTTCATAGAGTTTCAAATTGTTCTAATGCTTATGAAATATGGAGAAAACTTGAAGTTGTATATGAGGAGACTACAAATGAGGAGAAATTTCATGAAGTGTCGAATTTGGCACTTATGGCAATTGGAGATGAATCGAATGACGAGCTTGATGAGGTAAATGATCTTCCTACTTATGATGAATTACATGATGCATTTAAAGAATTGCATAATGAGTTGATGAAGATTGGTAAAAGGAATGTATGTCTTAAAAAGGAAATGGTGAAGCTCAAAAATGAAAATGAATCTCTAAATGCAAAAATTGTATGCCTAGAAGTAGAGAATAAAACATTGCATGGTAAAGTTGCATTATCAAATGAGAAATGTAACACTTCGCACAAGCATCTAGAATCACATGTAGATGACTTGAAAAATGAAAAAGATGGTTTACAAAAATGCAATGATTCATTAAATGAAAAGATTAAAGTACTAGAATTAGAGAATAAAACTTTGCATAATAGAGTTGCATTATCAAATGAGAATTCTAGCACTTCACATGAGCATTTAGAATCACATGTGAATGAGTTGAAAAATGAAAATGAAATGCTTAGAAATAAGAACAATGATCTAAAGGAGATTGTGCTAAAATTTACAAATGGGCAAAAGATGTTGGATAACTTGCTAAACTCCCAAAAATGTGTGTTTGACAAATGTGGTATTGGTTATAAGCCTAATTTGAAGCAAAAGTATTATAAAAACTACTTTGTGAAGAATACATCCATTAATGATCAAATTGTATGCCATTATTGCAATCAAAATGGTCACATGAAGAATAGATGTGTAGTTAAAAGAAATGCATATTATGGAGCAAAATGTATTTGGGTTCCAAAAGGAACCATTGCTAACATTCAAGGACCCAAGAGTATTTGGGTACCAAAGGGCACAACGTAAATGTTTTCTTTGTAGGTACCACAATCAAGGAATGGTGGAGAGTTCCTTGATGAAAGCTAGTGAGTGTAATCACTTGATCATGAACTAGGAGAAAATGATGAGGCAAGATGATTTAATTGTTTTGGTAACAATTCTTGCCATATTGATTTTGTTGAATGGATTATGATAAATAGATAATACCTTGAATTTGTGAAAGTATGCTTGTATGCTTACATGATGGAATTATCATTATGTATAACATTGAGTGCTTTATTATGATGTATGGTTATATATATTTATGATGATAGCTTGTCAACTCATCATGATAGATTTGTTTGATTTTGATGATTATGTAATGCCTAAGCTTGATAAATGAGTGATATGTTTGAATTCTCAATCTTTAAATGCTCAGTTATTTCATGATTGTGTAAAATATATACATGATGATTGAATTATACGTGTGAATTCTTGTGCCGCTAATTGTATGATGGATATGCATGATAGATGAGTTATATGTTTGCATTTATATTTCATGCATTAAGAGGCTTATTGAAAAGTTTTGAATCTCAAAATGGTTTAAAATCAATCAATTTCTAAGCCAAAAATAAATTAGTGTGTATAATACAAGCTTAAGAGCTTACCAAATTTCAAAAATGTTTTCCAAAGCTTAATCGGTACACCACTTCCTATCATCCGGAAAAACGTTTCTCTTATTGATTATTCTCTAGATTAAATCCGGATAACCGGATTAAGCAAACGGGAAGCCGGATTGGCTTTGGTTGCTCTCGGGTTAAATTTCGGATAACCGGATGCAAAACCGGTAAACCGAGTGAGGGCTGGACACTTTCTGGGCATCTTTCGGACAACCGGATAAGGAAACCGGTAACCCGTTTTCAGTCTGGAAGCATTCTGTCCACTAATCGGCTAACCTCCAGCGAACCGTAAGCCGTTTTCGGTTTGATGATTCTGTCCACAAACCGGATAACCGGTTATGTTATCCGGAAATCCAGATTCGCGAGGATGAGTTTCTGGAATGCAACCGGACATCCGGTTACAAACATCCGGTAAACCGGATTCGCGTGTGATCTTGCTGCCCACTTTCTAGACCACAACCGGATATCCGGTTATCCACATTCGGAATTCCGAATTCGCTGGAATATAAGTTATTCATCTTTTTCTTCTACATTTGTTCTTTCCTCACCAAAACCGTGAACAACTCCTATATTTCTATTCAATTTCTACTCTTTTCTCAACCATTTTTATGCCAAGATCTCTCTCTCAAACCGTTTCTTCCTCTCTCTTTTTCACTCCGAAATTCATCATTTTCATTTGTCTTTGATTCAAATTGATTCATAAAACTTATTCCCCATCCATTCTTATATCCAAAATAATCTTTCAAATCCTTTTTCAACACCAAACTCCCTAGATCCGAAATTCAACCATGGTTTTCAAACAAATTTTTTTCTAGATTTCATCTCTTTAATTGTCTATCATCATGTTTCATGTCATGTATTCATCTTCATTATTTTTTTATCACTTATGTATGTGGGAATTCATATGTCATTTATTGTATAATATCATCATTAATTAAATTGGCCTTTGTGAGCATTTGTAATAATGGATTTGATCATTTATTCTTTTAGCTCATAATGATGACTTATCTTAATAGCTTTGGTGATTTTGATGATCTATATATTACCATTATATACTTATGCTTTGCTTAAGTTTTGATGATAAAGAATGTGCTTTAATGATTATATTGCATTTGATGAAGTTTGATCTTATGCAATCTATGATTGGTGAATGGATGCATTTTTTGTACTTTATCGTTGTATTGTTGAATATGCATTGCTTGTTTTAAATGGTATCGAAAGGGGGAGATAAATATGATATATTTTTGATAAAATTATTTTGGTTAAAGTTTTTAAATTAACCATATATCTAGGGGGAGCATACAATATGATTTGTGGTTAATATGCAATTTGAATTTTTTTGTTGTCCAAAGGAGGAGACAAAATTATATATTATTTTGATGTTGTCAAAAGTAGGAGAATAATATGCATTTTGAGTATTGTTTTGATGATTGATTTATGATTTTGATGATTTTAAGATATAATGATGATTTGATTACATTGGTGTTTTATATGATAATTTTATGTTATGAGTTATTGACTTGGTAATTGATGGAATAATGGTTCATGATATTTTGGTGTGATGATTTGTGTATCGAGTTGGTTTGTATGATAATTTATGATAATTTGAGAGTAATATTACTAAACTTGTATTTAAGGTGATGCTTGTTGTTAGGGGGAGATTTTATCAAAATTTCTACTTGGACAACATGGGTAACAAAGTGGCTACTCTTATTCTTTTCCTTTAAAGTTTTCTTTTCAATAATGAAGGGGGAGAAGAATAAATGTTTTTAAATTTACACAAAATTTCTACTCTTTTTCTTTGCCAATTAAGTTTTTCTTTTTGATGATGAGGGGGAGAAAATGCATGTATTTAAATTTGTTAATTTAATTCATTGGCAAATTGTGAGAGAAGTTTACATTTAAATGGAGCAATTTATGGAATCATTCTTTAAATACATGAAAGGTTTGTCATCATCAAAAGGGGGAGATTGTTAACATATATGTTTCCATAATGATTTTGATGATAACAAACAAGATTAAGAATGATTAATCTTTTAAGCTCAAATTATAAGGAGAGCTTGCATTTAGGGGAGAAATTTATTTAATCATTCTTTAAATACATGAAAGGTTTGTCATCATCAAAAGGGGAGATTGTTAACATTTATGTTAACATAATATTGATTTTGATGATAACAAACAAAATTAAGAATGATTAAATTTTTGAAAGCTTAAATTGTTTTTCATATATATTAAATAAATTATTATTTTCACATTATAAAGGTTTTATATTTAATGGAAAAATGTTTTTATGAAATTGGTTGTTTTTCAAGTTTATGGTTTAATTGAAAGAATTTTGAAAACTTTGAAATCAACAAGTATTGCTTGAAATTTTGGATAAGGATTTATTTGAAAAGTTTCATAGCATTTTGGGTCATATTATAATTTCAGAAAGTTTTGGGATTTAGAAAATATTATTTAGAAATTCTGAAATTGGACTTATTTGTAAAAATATAACGTTTTGGGCCATAGTGCAGTTATGGACAGTTTGGGGTCAAACTATAATTTTGAAAACAGTTCACCAGCATTATCAGAAGCGATTCTTCGTAGCATCCGGCTATCCGGATGTCATTAAGCGGAAGACCGAATTTTGGGCAGAATTCATCCGAATTGAAAAGCGGCAATCCGGTTATGCTAAGCGGCAATCCGGTTATGCATGGCGTAAACTCTCCAGATGGAAAGCGCAATCCGGTTCCGTAAACGGTAATCCGGTTATGGGCAGAAAGCTTCGAGCATAAACGGCAATCCGGTTGTGCTTGTGCGGCGTAATCCGGTTATGGGGCAGAAAGGTTCTGGAGCATAAACGGCAATCCGGATATCACAAGCGGCATTCCGGATACTCAAAAATTCAAATTTTTGCCTTAACGGTAACATGCAAGCGGAATTCTAAACCATAAACGGTAATCCGGTTATGAACAAAAAGTGCATAACGGCTAGTTTTTGAGTTCCAACTATATAAACTCAAATCCAAATCATTTTTGGTAATCTTAGCACGCACAAACAAAAGGCATACAACATACATTGAGCTTCAATTTCGTAAATCATCATTTATTGAATCATCTTTGTTCTTCATTTTGTAAATCTACTCTTTAAGAGAGTATTTGATTGTAATCTTCATTTCCTTATAAATTTGTGAGTGTATAAGTGTGGGAAACACTTGAGTGAAGAGATTGGGGGATAATCTCTTGTTGTAAAGGTTCATTGACACCTTGGAAGTCAATTGTAAACATTTGAAGCCTTGGAAAGGCTTGGATAGTGAAATCCTCAAGCTTGGGTTGCTTGGAGGCGTGGACGTAGGCGGGGATAGCCGAACCACGTAAAAATCTTTGAGTTTGCTTTCTCCTCCCTTACTCATTTATTATTGTGCATTTATTGAATTTATTGTTTTCGAATTTATTAAGGCATTAGATTGGATTGTTGTGTGTTTTGCTAGGATAATTTTTAAAATACCAATTCACCCCCCCTCTTGGGTTGCACACTTGTATTTCAGATACCTCGATCCATTCACCCTCCACCAAAGCAAAACATTAAGTTTAAGATTGCTGGGATCTTCAACTGGGTCCTTCAAGTACTTTTCCACCTCAGATACTACTCTTCAGCTCTCATTCTGAACAGAAACCTTCCTAGCATATCCAAGGAAAGGGCGAGCAACTCGAAAAGCGTCATCGCCTTCACCACCAGCAACATCCATCAAATTAGCCTAAGTTGTAAAACGTTGAGAAGAACTTGTACCTCTATAGCTGCCACTAAGACCACTCTCATTATACATCGATGGTGTGGAAGTAGCGGAGAATGCACTATATGCATCATAAAACTCATTCAACAAGTCCTTCACTGCTTTGGTCAGTTGTTCAACCATCAAATGATCATTGCCAAAAATAATCTCAAAAATGTGTTTAGCAAAATCCATTTTCGCTCGTGGATCAAGAATAGAGGCAACAATCAACATTTTGTTTATCTTTCCCGTGGACTCCCAATACTTATCAAATTTTTCCCTCATACTATAAGTCACAGAGGACACCCAAGGATCTGTGCTTTCTTGTATTGCAGTCAAAGAACTCTCAATTAAGCCAATAGTACATAACAAAGATTAAAAGTCACACTCAAAGAGGCAGAAAACAACAATGTGGCATTATAAAATATCTTCAAAAACTTCACAATTCGTTCAGCACTCTCCTAGTCATCCGGTCCAGGTGGGCCCACCCTTTTAACATTATTCTCTTTCTCAAGTATGCCTCATACGGTTTATCCATTTCAGCCATTCTATCAAATGCCGCTTGAAATTTTAGTGCAGTCATCAACATCAAATAAATGGAATTCCACCTGGTAGGACAATCCAAAACAACAATTCCCTTTGGACAATTCACCTGTTCAGCACATTGTTTAAATGTCCGCAGCCTCGTGGTGGAAGATCTCACGTACTTCACAGCATTCCGAATAGCGGCAACACTAGCATGCAACTCACCCAACCTTGAAACAACAATCAAATTCAATATATGTGCACAACAACGCACATGCATATATTGTCCCGCCAACACAAGTGCATCATCATTCCTCCAACCAAGCAACTGCATAATGACATAACCAACAGCAATGTCATTTGTAGTGGCATTATCAACAGTTATTGCAAACAATCTCTAAATCCCCTAGTCCTGTAAGCAAGCCACAATCTTTTTGCCAATCGACTTCCCTCTATGATCTTCGATTGCGCTAAAACTAATAATCCTCCTATTCAAACACCAATCACTATCAATAAAATGAGTTGTAATCACCATATAACTCATGTTTTGAACAGAAGTCCATAAATCAGTTGTAAGAGACACTCGCTGCTTGTTGTTGCAAATCAAACTCTTCAATATTGCCTTTTCCTCCAAAAATAACTCCATAACATCTCTACCAACGGTTCTCCGAGATGGCATAATAAACTGGGGGATAGCTACACTACAGAAATGCCTAAATCCTTTGTTGTCTACAAAACTGAGCGGCAACTCACCCATAATAATCATTTTAGTTACTGCCCTTCGGCACGCATTCTGACTCCATCCTTTACCTAAAACTAAATTACTTGCATTTTCTTCGCCGCCCTCAGATGTCAAATTTTGTTGACTTCCACTTTGTTGTTCCCGAAATGTCCTGTATGATGCACATGTCTGTATATACCTCTTTATATTTGTAATCCCATCAAGCCTTGAATGACATTGATATTGTTTGCCACAATAGTTGCACATGCATTTGTTTGGATTATCTTCGAGTAAAGTGAAATGATTCCATATTTGCGATCTTTTCTTCATTGGCGGCCTTTTCTGCTTCACCTTTTCCTTTCCTTTTTGGGTTCCTTCCATTTGTACACTTTGCTCTTCATCGTCACTCATCGAATTCGATCTTGAGTGTCCAAGCATCTGAATATACAAAATAATAATTAATAATCATTAATTCAAAAATCAAACACACAGAAATATTATTAACATAATCTAATTAGTAATTTCAATTCAAATTGTTCATACTCCATAAACAAAAAGCAAGAAATTCATGATTAATTAATTATATCCAATTACGGAATTCCCATTCCCCATAATAATATGATATTATTTGCCTATCAATGTCTTAATTCTTATTATAAACCCTTTAATTTCAAGCCCAAATTACTTGTACTTTATGACTTAATGGATAATTAACATATAATAAAATATTAATTGAATTAGTTAATTTCTTTAAGATTGAATGCTTAAAAGTTAAAACTACTACACAAGTGCACATAATCACATAACACATTATAATTCTAAAATATATGTATTTATGTAACATAATACTTCATTTTAATATTTAATTTTCATAAATTCATAATGTCCTAATTTATTCATAAAAAAATCAACTATTAATTGTTATTAACAATTATCAATTAACATTATTTCAATTATTAATCATTAACAAAATGTATGTTATTTATTAACAATTAATAAAATTTATTCTTAACAAAATCATAAATACATCAAATTTTTTTTATTTTATTACTAACATTTAAAAATAAAGAATTAAAACAATCAAATAATAATCAATTACATAATAAATAACTAATTAAACATATATAATATAACTATATAGTATACTATTGTACTATATACTGGCTGCAAATGCAAATAATCAAAGATCTATCAACAAAAAATCCGATTTATTTCTTTTAGTAACAACTCCACCAATTAACATTCTTTTCAAAATAAATGGCATTTTAGTTTAAAATTTGAACTCAATAAACCGTATTTTACATTTCTTTTTATAGCATAGAAACAAAAAACAATTTTTCCTAGCTGTCCTATTAAAAAATAGTTCGAATTACACTGCACAAGTGCGCATCTAAAAAAGATCATGCAAAAAATACTAATAAATAAAGCCCCCAAAAGACCCAAGAAGCCTTGAAAATTGCAATTATACCATGAATTGAAAGACTTAAACTTCGAAGTCACAAATTCACATGAAAGACCGAAGAGCACTAGAGCACGCTAAGCATTAGCAGCAGATCACGGTAGAGAGCAAACACTCGGGGGTCGCTGGGTCGGGTTGGAGGTTGCGGGATTGAGCAGCAGATCAAGGCAATCGGCAGCAAATCACGGTAGCAAATGGCGGGATTGGAGTAGCAGATTGCGGCACGGCAGCAGCAAATGGAGCAACAGATCACGGCAGCAGATGGAGCAGCAGATGGAGCAGCAGATCGCAGCAGTCGGCAGCAGATCGCGGGATCGTGGCTGGCTGTTGGGTTTCAGTTTCTCACGAGGGTTGTGTCTTGTGTGGCTGTGTGTTCTGTGTTTTGTGTGATATGTGTGTAGTGTGCGTGAGTTCGTGCTTTGTGTGTGGCACTTTGGCTGTGTGCAGTGTCGTGTGCGTGAGTTTGTTTTGAGTTTTTTTTGTGTGTGCGTGACAGCATGTGTTCAAGCAGGGTTGAGGGTCCGTGACTCTGTCTCCTGTGTGCCGTGCAGTGTGTGTTTGAAACTTTTGTTTGGTGTGTGCGTATGTAACATGTGTTTTTTTTTGTTGGGCAACCCGATCGGGTATTCGGATCGGGTCGGGTTTGACCCGACCCAATCATAACCCGATCGGGTTGGCTAATTCTAACCCGATCGGGTTTGCATCACAACCCGATGCGACCCGAACCTGAAAATTTTTGGGTCGGGTCGGGTATTTTGCCCAGTCCTAGTCTTAACATCTAATTGAGCCAACTCTAACTCATATTCAGCTACCAAGGCAAGTAGGATACGAATGGAAGTATGTTTTACGACTGGAGAGAAAACTTCATTATAATCAATACCTTCCTTCTGAGTAAAATCTTTTGCCACGAGCCTTGCCTTGTATCGAGGAGTTGATTGATTCGAAGATCCTTGCTTCTTGGTGTAGACCCATTTATTGCCAATAGCCCTTTTCCCCTTTGGTAACTTTACAAGTTCCCAAGTCTGGTTTTGATGGAGATATTTCATCTCTTCCTCCATGGCTAATTTCCACTGATCACTTTCACTACTGTGTAATGCTTCACCGAAAGTGTTAGGGATGTCATCATCAATAACTGCAAGTGCATAAGCTACCACCATGTCTTTAGTAAGCCATTCGGGTTTCTTTATCTCCCTTCTTGGCCTCCTTGTTGCTATAAAATCATCATTATCTACATCATCGATTGTTTCTTCATTTTGTGGGATATAAGAAGAAACAACCTCTTCTTAAACTCTGCATGTCACCTCCATAGTTGAACTCTTCTCTAATGTAGAACTAACTGGTACATATGGAGTTGCATCAAACTCCACCCGATGCAATACCTCTGTGGTCTTGTTCTCTACCTGCTGAGAACTTGAAGCTTTAATCATTGAAGTTTCATCAAACGTAACATCTCTACTACACACAAGCTTTTTATCTTCAAGATTCCAAAGCTTAAAACCCTTCACTCCACCTTTGAATCCCACAAAGATAGCTTTTCTAGCACGAGGATCCAGTTTATCATCTTTGACATGATAATAAGCTGGACACCCGAATATACGAAGGGAATCATAGTCTTGTGCATGCTTTCCAGACAAAATTTCTATAGGAGTTTTACCTCCAATTGCAGCAGAAGGCAACCGGTTTATCAAGTGACTTGCGTAGCTCACAGCTTCAGCCTAAAACTTTTTATCTAAATCAGCATTAGATAACATACAACGTACTTTCTTCAATAAAGTATGATTCATACGTTCAGCCACACTGTTCTGTTGCAGAGTATGTCTTACCGTGAAATATCTTTTAATACCCTCGTTCTGGCATACTTGCAAGAATAGATGAGAAGTATATTCACCCCCATTATCAAAACGCAATACTTTGATCTTTCTGCCAGTTTGAGTCTCCACTAGTTTCCTCCATTTCACGAAAATCTCTAGAACCTCATCTTCTGTTCGCTTGGTGTACACCCATACACGTCTAGAGAAATCATCAACAAATGTAACAAAATAATGGCTTCCACTAATTGATGCAGTCTTGGTTGGTCCCCATACATCACTGTGAAATAAGATCTAATCTGACTACAAGCTTTCTCGTTCATACGATCCCAAATTTCTTCATCATACAAGTGCCTTTTATTTTTCAGAACAACATCGAGATCGATTTGAATAAGGACATCCATAACTTCGCGCCTCCACATGCTGAAGTTGATTTTCCCATTAAATTTTTCAACATTGATCTTTTGGCCTCCTATAACAGGTGCTGAAAAACGATTTGACAAATCTCGCCTCCCACCTGAAATAATCTCAGTAGATCTCCCCCCAATTCTGGAAGTTTCACCTTCTACTATTTTCTCAACGAACTATTTCCACTTGAAAAACAATCTCAATGATGTTCATTTCGCGTGAATAAATGCACCAGAAAAGTTCCGAGGAGAGTGGACGGGAACTCAGTCCCAATTAAAAACCAGAATCCTTAGACTCTTATTGCCTTGTTGACAGAACTTTCATAGACATGCAAAAATACACACTACTTACAATAGACTGTCTCCCACGTACAAATGGCAATCTCCACCATATACGTGAACAGTACCGTATCCCCCCATGTACGAACCGTCGGCTCTGATACCACTTGTTGTGTGCGGAATGCGGAATCAAGCGCACTAAATAATTACAGAAAAATAAAGGACACAAGATTTACGTGGTTCGGTAATTAAACCTACATCCACGGGAGCAAGAGAAAAATAATTGTATTATTAACAATTATTTGAGTACAAATTTGAGTAAAGAAATCTTACTTTCCCAGAACCTAAATACACCCAGTACTCTCACACACACTCTCCAATTGCTCACACTCTCAGAACTCTCAAAAGCTTAGAAACTTATAAGCTTAACAATTTTGGGATACAATGGAATGAAGAAATGCTCTCAATTTATAGGCTTGAAGCTAGTACTATTCCACCTAACCGAAGCACTATTCCGTCTAACTCATGCAAATATGTCAATGGTGTCCATTTGACAAATTTGCCAAATTTGCCAACTTTGACAAATTTGCCAACTTTTCATTTTTTTCTTTAATTGTTTGGTAGCCCTTTGAAATTTTGCATGCCTTTTTGAATTTGAATGCCACGTGCATGACTTTTCAACACTACACACATCTTTAACCTACCTCGACATTAATTTAGTGTCACAGAGAAACAACAGTTGAGATTTGTGTAGGTGGAGAATTTTTTCCAGAGCTGGGAATGTTTGGGGTTGGTTTGGGGATTCCCAAGCTAGAGGCTCATACAGTTTTCGAATTCTCTATAATAAATTAAAGAGAGAAAAAATCACTATATTAAAGGGCAATAGAAGCAATTACTAACAAAATAATAGATGACATACACTTGCTGCTGTTGATGAGAAATAATTAATTAAAATCACTTAATTAGCATAAGCAAGTAAGCAAGCAACAATAACAACGATTATAAACAAGAAAATGTGTATTTTATGGCACAAGCTATGCTTCTCCAATGAAACGAGTGATTATGTGCCACATTAAGAAGCAATAAAATGTATCAAATTTGTTATATTCTTTTAAATGAATATACAATTGTTAGGGTATTATGACATTTCTCCTACTTGTAACTTTTCTACATATTTTGCAATTTGTTATTAAATTAATTTAATTATTAAGGGTATACAAGTCATTTTACTTAAAAAAATTTGCGAAATATTTAAAATTTATGGCTAATATCAGGAAAATAGGTAAAATAATAAAATGCACCATTATAATTGGGGGATTTCAATATATATTAAAACATGAGAGGGGTTTCACTTGATTTCTCAAAACAATAGAAAAGTATTCCTCATTTTCCCTTATATTAACTTAGAAATGGACTTGTCATCAGGGGCGGAGGCTCTTGTAGACTACAGGGTGCTACAAAACTTGCAGACCTTAAATGAATTTTGGAGTTTTTGAATTAATATTAAAAATAAGGTAAAAAAATACTGATTTGACCCCTACACAATTAATTTGTAACTCTATTTTGTGGAATAAAGTCAAAGTAGTCCAATTTATTTTTATTCTATTAATTTTTTTTTATTCTAACAAAATGACAAATATTTTTTTAAAAGTTTAGTAAAGTTTGGACTCAACTCTTTGATTTTTGTTTTGTTAATTTTATTTTATCCCTTTATTTGTAATAGTAGCATCAATTATCAATCAAATCCCCAAATTAAAATTGTTGCAGTTAAAAATAAATTTTCTAAATTCCCATAACTACATTACATCTATAGATGAAAAAAGGTCTGAAATTTGAACTTAAACCCCACCTCTCAGAGATTTACTCCAAGCTCCACCCCTGCTTGTCTTCTAACTATTGTGGTATCTCCACTAAGATGATGATACCCCTCTCTCCATATGCTTGTCTACTAATATTCTTATTCAGTTTGGCGACATATATATGATTTGAGAATTGGAGTATTAACTACCAAGTTTTGATAAAACGGGTTTCATGATGTGGTGAATATTGTTAAGATTTGATCATGTGTAGCACGTCGAATGACCATAAATTTAATTTATGTTGAGTCCTAGTTAATAGGAGTTTATTTCTTAGTGGCTTATTGGTAATGTTAACGTCCTATTCAAAAGCACGTTGTTCTGTATTTTAGGAAAGTTTGTTTGGCACATTATGTAATGCCTAGTTTCATGCTTTATTAGTTGGTGTAATTGCCAATATAATGACTACTACTTAATGAATAAAGTTATCAATTCAGCACTTCCTTTTAACTTATCTTTATATTTTCAGCTTTATTTTAGTCTTTGTTGATAAGGAGCTCTTTTCACTATTAGTGGTATCAGAGCAAGGTTAAAAAAACAGCAACGAAAGATGATGGCCTTTAACAATTTTGTGAAACCTGCAATTTTATGCTCTAATGGTCACTATGACCATTAAAGTATGGTGATGGAGAATTTCTTTAGGTCTAAAGAGTACTTGCAAGTTGTCTTTAAAGGCATAGTTGAACCAGCGGATGGCATGGTCGTGATGGACGTGCAAAGAACAAAGAGTGAGAGGCAGCTACTAAAAAATTTGAGGGCAAAGAATTATCTGTTCTAAGCTATTGATCGATCAATCTTAGACATTATTCTTTGAAAAGATTCCTCCAAAATGATATGGGATTCCATGATGAAAAAGTATTAAGCATCGACAAGAATTAAGAGGCGGCAGCTTTAAGCACTTAGTACAAAGTTTGAATTGCTTCATATGAAATTAGGAAAGTCAGTCGTGATGTATTTTTTTTAGGACAATTGCAACTACAAACAAGATGCAGATTCACGGCGAGAATATGACAAACGTTACGATAATGGAGAAAATTCTTCTATCAATGACTCTAAAATTTAATTATGATGTTTGTTCTATTAAGCAATTGAAAGACATTGATGAACTTTCAATTGATGAGTTACATGGATCCATGCTAGCTTTTAAGCAGAAATTCTTCCAAGAAGACAGGGATGAGCAAGTTCTAAAGGCTTCAACTAATAACAATGCTGCCACACCGAATAAATCAACTGATCGGGGAAGAGGTAGAGGAAGAGGAGAAGAAGAAAATGGAGATCGAGGTAGAGGCGGATGAGGCAATTTTAGAGATGACGAAGATCAATTGGATTTTCAAACCAAAGGTAGAGGTCACAATCAACAATATGATAAATTAAAGGTAGAATTTAGATGTCATAAATTCAATCACTATTATTCTAAATGTTATATTAAATTGCCTAACAATAAAGGAAAGGGAGAAAAATCAAATTTTGCAGAAAAGAAAGAAGTGGAAACACATTGATCGTCGTTCTAGTCAATAAGAGCTTGAGTCAGATGTGTGATATATGGATACATGCTATAATAGCCATATGTGTGGAAGTAAATATGCTTTTTCTTCCTTAAATGAAGGCTTTTATTCTAAAGTGACTTTTGATGATTGCTCTACTAATGAAATAATGGGAAAGGGTGATATTTATATTTCAACCAAGAATGGTTTTATAAAAACAATTTCAATATTTTCTATATTCCTGATTTGGAAAGTAAGTTGTTAAGTATTGGTCAATTGTAAGAAAAGGTTTATGTAATAACCATTCAAAAAGGGAGCTTATCAAATATATGACCCTTCTAGAGGAGCTATTATGGTTATTCAAATTGCTTAATGGTTGAAGTGAAAGATCCTTCATGGCTTTGGCACTTTTGCTATAGCCACTTGAATTTGGGTGGACTGAAAACTCCTTAACAAAAAAATATGGCTACAGGCCTTCCTCAAATTCCCATTCCCTCTTAGGTTTATGAAGAATGTGTTGTCAAAAAACAACATCGTTTTCAATTCCCTAAAAAAAAGGTCATAGAGAGCAAAAAAATGTCTTGGAATTGGTTCATTCCGACATTTGTGGGTTGATAAAACCATCTTCTAATGGGGGTAAAAAAAATTAATTATTTTCATTGATGATTATACTAAAAAAAACGTAGGTGTATTTTTTACAAGAAAAATTCAAAAAGCCACATGTTGAGAATGAAATAAGAAAAACTATTAAAACCCTTTGAATTGATCATGGTAGCATATATTGCTCAAAAGCATTTATAGATTTTTGTATTAATTAAAGCATTGGAATGGAAGTCACGATTGCTCATACACCACAGCAGAAGGGTGTATCAAAGAGGAAAAATAGAACCATTCTCAAAATGGTGAGAAGCTAGCTGGGAAGAAGAAGAATTCCAAAGAGCTTTTGGCTAGAAGCAGTAAATTGAAACATCGATGTCTTGAGCAGAAGTAGTTTTTTTTCTGTTCAAAACATGACATTAAAGGTGGCTTAGAGTGATCGAAAGTCAGCTATGATCACTTCAAAATTTTTGGTTGCATCACTTGTACACATGTTTCAGATGGGAAAAGGAAGAAGCTTGACGATAAAGGTCAAAAGTGTGTCTTCATTGGCATAACGGAAGAATCCAAGGCATATAAATTGATCAATCTATTACGAAGAAGATAGTGGTCAGCAGATATGTCATTTTTTTATAAGGAAAGCACTTAGAACTGGAATGGGCAGCAACCTACCAAATTAGGTTTTTACAGTGACAGTGAAGAAGAAAATCAAGAGTCATTACAACAACATATTTCAGCGGTTACTATATCTTTACATGAAGCTCAAACAGTTGCAAAAAGTTCCTCAACAACAGTAGAAGCCTACTGGATGCAAGATTATGGGGTAACTTGTTTTCAATCTAATAATGATGATACAATTGCTCATTATTTTTTGTTCTCAAATTGTCACTCTGTTATATTCTAAGAAGTTGTCAAGGATTTAAAGTAGAAAAAAGCCATAGATGAAGAGATATGTTCTATAGAGAAAAACAAAAGTTGGGAACTAGTTGACCTTCCAAAAAGGTAAAAATCTATTGAGGTTAAATAGATTTATTAAATAAAATTAAACAAGGATTGTGGAGTTGACAAGTACAATGCCCGTCTCATTGCAAAACAGTATAAATGAAACATATTGTTGATTATAAAGAGTTGTTTGCTCTAATACCCATGGCTATCCAGAATTCCTAACCTATATATCAATTCGTATGTGAAGTCAGCTTTTTTTCATATTGAATTGTAAGAAGAGGTGAACATTGATCAACCTTCTAGATATGTAAAGCAATGTCACAAAATCAAGTATACAAGTTAAAAAAAGCATTATAGATGCTTTCTTTGCTGAGGAAGATTTTCTTAAATGGCCTCATAAGCTCACACTATATACTAAATATAGAGATGATAAGAAGATATTACTTGTGTGTTTATATGTTGATGATCTCATTTATATCAATAATGATAGAGCCATACTTAATGATTTCAAGATATCTAAGATGAATGAATTTGATATGACAAATTTGGGGTTAATGCACTATTTTCTTGGCATTGAAGAACTACAGCCCTCTACTAGTGTCTTTATTTCTTAAAAAACTATGCCCTGGAAATTTTACACAGAATCATGATGAAGGATTGCAATTCGATTTCAACTCCAACTATGGTTTAAAACTCTTAAAGAATGAAGCTGGAAGAAAGTGGATATTACTCTTTACAAATAAATTGTTGGGACTAGTCTTATGTACTTGACATCAACAACACTAGACATTATGCATGCTGTCAGTATAATTAGCAGATACATAGAGAATCCAACTGAAGCTCATCTCTTATATACAAAGAGAATTTTCACTAAAAGCACTGAAAAATTGGAATTTTATACAAAAATGGTGAAATTTCAAGCTTGATTGAGTTCTCAAACAATGATTATGCTAGAAATATTAATGAGAGAAAGAGTACATCTGGAGTAGTGCTTATGTTGAATTATGGAGCTGTTACTTGGTCATCTAAAAATCAACAAATAAGTGACTTTGTCAACAGCTAAAGCTAAGTTTGTTGCTGTAGCAACAAGTTCATGTGAAGCTATTTGGCTGAGAAGGTTACTTAAAACTTTACACAATAGTTGCAAGGGCCAATTGTGATTTATTATAATGTATCTCTACAATAAAACTCTAAAAAAATTCAGCCCTCCACAGAAGAAGCAAACATGTTGATGTGAGGTATTATTTCTTGCGTGATTTATGTAAATATGGTGTTATTGATTTGGTATCTTGCAGGAGTGAAGATTAATTGGTAGATATATTGACTAAACCCCTAAAACCTGCAATTTTTGTGAAGCTTCGAAGTATGCTTGGTGTTTACTCTTTAAAAGAAGTTGAAGCATGTTTAAAGGGGGCATTAGAAATTGATTTGTATAAACTAATCTCTACAAATATCAGTTTAAGGGAGGGTATTAAAGTTAGATCATGTATAGCACATGTGTAGCACATCACATGACCATTCTTCAATAAAATTAATTTAATTTATGTTGAGTCCTAGTCAATAAGAGTTTGTTTCTTAGTGGCTTATTGGTAAAAATGTCCTATTCAAAAGCATGTTGTTCTGGCATTCGAGAGAGTTTGTTTGGCACGTTATGTAGTGCCTAGTTTTCATGCTTTATTGGTTGGTGTAATTGCCTGTATAATAACTATTGATTAATGAATAAATATTACATCATTAATACATACATTACATTTTCAAAGAAATTAAGAAAATAAGATAAGTAACAATAATATAATATGTCTAAGCAATTTGTACAACAATTTGCACCACTAGAAAGATAGTCACTTGGCCTATGACACTTTATTAAAAAATATCAGTATTTTCATACATATGGACAATTTTCCATGTTTAACATATAAGTATCACAAATTACTGATGCTATGGTGTCGTAAGTTAAACATTAGAAATCTCTGACACTAAGGTATTAGTAATGAAAACAAAGTAATTCTAATCATGTTTTAGATAGAACTCGAATTGAGGACTTCCAATATTGAAGCGTTTAAGTTTAGAAAAAGACCATTGGAAATTTTATTAGTGACACTAAGGTATCAGTAAAAGAAAAATAAATTCTAATCTTGTTTCAGATTGATATTCGAACTGAAGACCTTTAACACTGAAGCTTTTAAGTTTAAAATTGAAACCATTGTGACTTTTTGTTACTTACACTAATGTATTCGTAAAAATAAAAAATAAAAAATAAAAAATGCTTTTGTGATATAATTTTTGAAATGTATTGAGTGTGGCTTAGTGAAAATTTTAGCGGGTTTTGGTTGAAATTTTGAAAGTTAATTTATTATTTTCAATTAGAAACAACATCATTTCTCTAAAAAAGAAAAATAAAAGATAAGTTAAACTCACTGTTTTATTTTAACCCTATGACCAAAATCGAAGCCATTTTTTTTTATGAGTCATTCACTCATCATTCTTCACCTCTCGATTTTTCTTCTTTGTGAAAGTTAAATAAACAAAACCCTAAAATCCTATCCTCCACTGTTGATACTACACATTCTAATCAAACTCCATGTCAATTCCAACCAAATCTGAAGGAAAACAATTACTTTCTGTCAAGATTTGGTTCTCTCTCTCCTTCGATCAATTTTGTTTCTAAAGGTATCATTTATTTGTTTTATTCATTATGTTTCTAATTTATAGTTTATATTTTGCTCATGCATGTTGTTTGGTTGTGGTTAACTGTAGAATGGGTTTTTCAATTCTTATTTTTCTTATAAACTTGATTGTTCGTAACTTGGCTCCTAGGAAAACATAGTAGAGTGAAGACAGAAGTTGAGTTATTGTACTAGAGTTTTAATTAAGAATGTTCTTGTAAGTGCCTGATTCAAATCAATTTTTTTTCTTCTCTTTTTCATTTGTCATGTCACTCGACTTTGAATCTCATTAATGCCTTCACTAGATTTAATAGATTAAAATGTCAATGTATATTTGGGTTTTTCTCTTTTTCCCCATTCATTGATATTGCATTTGAATTTTGCATGATGCTTTCAATTTTGAGCCTAACTTGTTCCATTTTATTAGCTATTGATAAAGGCGCATATTCAATTTGGATCAATTCATCAATCCTTTCCCCATAATGCACTAGCTAGACTTAGTATAAATGCAATATCTCACCATGCAAACTCTTCAACAAGCATTGTCATTATTTTTTTTAATATGATTTCCACTCTACATCTCTCAAAGAAAACGGGAAAAGTCTGAGTCTCAATCTTCCTGCGATGCTCTAGCAATCTTGAAAGCATCACTCACCTCCAAAAATAACTTAAGATATAGATAAGGATCTTCTGATGGCAGTCCATTAAATTGCCCCACTATTTGCAGCATCTGAAACATCACTGGTTTGAGCTCAAAATTGTCAGCTTGAACGTCGGGTCTAACTATTCTTGGATGTATGGCTTGAGGAGTCAACACTACATAGTCTCAAATGGCTCTATCCCTATCAGCTACCATGTGAATAATGTTGTTGTTCTCTGGTTGCCTGTGAACATGTTGTCTATTTAGACCTTCATGTACATTGGCTGGTTGTATCTCCCCTCGAGGGTTTAAGTTGCAAATCATTCATTGCTACAACAGCTTGTAATTCCCGATGCCCTCTTCTCAATCTCCTTGCAGTTCTTTCAATTTTCTAGATCAAACTGGAATTCAATAGATTTATATTTGTGTATGCAAGGGCTACTAGACAGCCTATATCAACAAAGTAAACAAATTAAAATAGAATTAAAAATTAGTACTGTTAAAACTAATTTCACAAGTCACAATGAACAATCAATTCCCGGTAACGACGTCAAAAACTTGCTGTAATTAATTCAAATGCTATTGGTGTCAATGTACAAGTGTACACAATAAGTAATATAATTATGAGTATTCAAGATCGTCTCCATAGGGATTAATGTTATCATACTTGCTACAATAATTTTAACAGTGCAGATTTTATTCTAAATTAAAATAAAACAATTAATAAAACTAATATATTAGTTAAAATAAAAATACAATAAGTAAAATGCAACAAAGTAAATTATCACGTCAAACTCAACGATAAAACCAATGGGAATATAGAGTAGTTGAGTGAATAAACTTTCTTAATGGTTTTGACTATTTTTTGAATGTTTGGCTCGGTTTTTACAGTATCTGCTACAACACTGGGCAAAATCCTTATGTATCCTCAGCTGTCGCATGTTGGATATCTTATATATATATACAACCTAACAGTGATTAGTTTTTATGCCAACATAAGATATAGCATTACACACTTAGGTTCTATTTACCCTAGAAGGTGAATCCTTATATCTAGTTCATCACTAATTTTAGATTACGCATGACTCTTTTGAAATAAAATTAAACTCAATCTATGAAACCCAATTTAAAACCAAGCATTATTCTGATATGCTCCGCTAAGATAGACCCTTTTGTGGCTCTTTCTTAGCTAGTATCATTAAATGGATGATCAACCGAAATAATAAATAGTAATAAATACTATAAAAATAAAATGTTATAGCAAACATGCAGCAACACATATATTCAGTCAATAAACCATCAAGATTATTTATCACTCAACCACAAATAAATTTAGTTCGTGGTTTGCAAAAGAAAAATAAAGAACAAAGTTTCAGCCATTAAACACACCTCATTATTTAAAAGTAAATAAGAAAACAAGAAAAGAATAAGAAGGACTGAGTTCCGATTGATTTATGCAAATTCTCCTTTGATGCCTCCTTAAATCTTACTCTTGAATTCTATTTTGCTCTTGTTTCTTTGTAAGTTTTTTGTTCTTAGGTGATGGCCACCTCTTTCCTTTGCATGTGTGCTTCTTTTATAGATGAAAATTAGGGTAAAAGGAAGCTTAGGGTGCGGATCTTCAAGATTATGAAACTCCATATCGTAATCTTCTAAGTATCTCGCGCGAAATCTTTTATGTCATTATTCCAAGATTGCTACAGCAATGGCTACAGCAACTGTACTGTTCCAGATTTGTTTCAATTCTTCTGTAGCCAAGTTCTTTTCCATCTTTTGCAAGCCTATTGTAGAAGTATTCCTTCCTTAAAATTTGAGCTTTCAATCACCTACAATTATGCATATAATTTAAGCATACAAAATTATTCTATAACAATGCAATTTATTAAAAATAAACTAAAATGGATATTCATGTAAAATAAAACTAAAATGCAATAAAAACATGTCATATACTCTTCAAGTAATAATGATTTAAGTCTAAAAGTACCATGATAACTCTTATTTCATAGAGTTATCATGGACCCAAAACCTACCTCTGCAAAGTGCCAAGACTAGCCAGAAAATCAGTGTTTTAAATATCTGGATTATAGTAATTTAGGTGACATGGTTCATGATGCTTACGTGTATTATGATGAAGATCCTAACTCTTTTAAGGATATGCTTGAAGATGCTGAAAAGCCCTTATATTCAGGTTCAAAACATTCAAACCTATTAGTCTATTGGGTTTGATGAAACTGGGTCTGATAGTGGGTTTTAAGCTTTATTGGAAGTAGTAAATTGGATATTGCTAAATGATAATAGTATGTCTAAGTCCATGCATGTCCAAATGATTGCATTCTTTATAGGAATGAGTTCAAAAATCTTAGTGCATGGCCAAACTGTAGAGCATCTAAGTGACAAATAAGAAAAGATAGATAAAAAAAATTTAAAAAGGGGTCCTAAAAAGGTGTTACAATATTTTCCTATAATTTCTAGGTTCGAAAGAACGATTCAATCACTACAAACTACTGAGAACTTAACATGGCATGAAAATAAAATAATTATAGATGGCAAGCTTCACCACCCCATAAATTCACTAGCTTGGCAGCTAGTGGACAAGAAATGGACTGATTTTGCCCAAGAGTTGAGAAATCTCCGGTTTGCTTTATCATCTGATGAAATTAACTTACATAGCACATTTAGCATGACTTATAGTTGTTGGCCTGTTACATTGATAACATTTTATCTTCTTCTATGGTTATGTATACAGAGGAAGTAAATGATATTGTCTATGTTGATATCTAGCCCTAAACAGCCTATAATTAATATATATGTGTACTTAGCACCATTGATTGAGGACTTGGAAACCCTATGGGATGCAGATGGTCATATGTTTGATGTATATAGAAAACAAACTTTTAATTTACAGGCTGTGTTAATATGGACGATTAATGACTTCTCAAAATAGGAGAACCTATCTGGATGTACGGTTAAAAGATACTATGGTTGTCGATTGTCTAATTTGTGGGATAAACACATGTATATGTGTTAGCCTATATGGTTATAAAATGTTAATTTTGATGATAACAAACCACATGTTTTGGATAAACAAAGAATTACACATTATGTTTTTATAATAAGAAAATGATTTTATGAAATTAGTTGTTTTCAAGTTTATGCTTTAAATTGAAAAGTTTTGAGAACTTTGAAATCAATAAGTATTGTTTTTAAAATTCTGGAGATGGACTTATTTGTAAATTTTTATAAATATTTAAGCCATTGTATAATTTTATAAAGTATTGGGCCAAAACTATAATTTTAGAAAATAACAGTTTAATTGTAGCAAGCGGCTAGCCGGATTCAGAAAGCGGCAAACTGGTATTGGACAGAAGTTCTCTCGAATGAAAGTGGCCTATCGGAAATGAAAAGCGGCATGCTTGTGCAAAAATTCAAATCTTTGAATATAATAGTAACATAAAGTGGCAAGCCGGATTCATAAAGCAGCAAGCCGGATTCATAAAGCAGCAAGCCAGATATCACTTAGAAGTTAATAACGGCTAGTTTTCTTTTCCAACTATAAATTGGCTTTAATTGAATCCAAATTTAGAGTGATACAATCATTGTTATCATTAAGCATTCCTCTGCAATTTGAGCATAAACTTTGTGTATTCATTTATTCACACACATTGGGCTTTCATTTGTAATAAAAATATTGTGTGAGAGAAATTTATTTGTAACCATTTTTATAAAATCAAGTTGAGAGGTTGTAAGTGTTGAGATACACTTGGGTTAAGAGATTGATGATAATCTCTTGTTGTAAAGGTCTATTAACACTTGGAAGTCAATGTAAAGAACTTAAAGCCTTGAGAGGCTTGGATAGTGAAATCCTCAAGCTGGGTGAGCTTAGAGGCGTAGACGTAGGCCGGGATTGCCAAACCACGTAAAAATCATTGTGTTTGCTCTCTCTTCCCTTATAATTTTATTATTGTGCTTTATTAAATTTATTATTTTTGATTTCATTAAGGGAATAGATTGAATTATTGTGTGTTTTGTTTAGCTTAAGTTTTAAAATCCCAATTCACCCTCCCTCATGGGTTGCCTAGTTAGTATTTCAATATGTTTACTGAAAATATCATATATGGCCCATAAGTCATTACTTGAAAACTTAGTGGCTGACATTGACACTAAGTTTGGAAAAAAATCCAAAAAAAGCGAAAACGTGGTGAGGATGACAGCGAGGGTGAGGGTGACAGTGATGATAAGGGTGGGAGTGAGGATGACGGTAAGGGTGAAGATGATGGTGAGGGTAAGAGTAAGGTTGAAGGTAAGGGTAGGCTATGGGTGAAGGCAGGGGTAATGGAGATATAACTCACTTCTTTTACTTAGAATGTTGAAAACACTTGTTAGTTTGCCATTAACTAGATGCGATGTGTACTGAGAAAAAATGCATGTGAGAGCATCTATAACACATTACCCCATCAACCGGGAAAGACAAAAGATGGAATTAATGTTAGAAAAGATCTTACACATTCAGAGCTTACAGAGAAAATTTACAAAGCATTTATTGCATTAGCCCATGATAACAAAACAAAATGTTACCCCTTTCCACATACACTTTAAGTAAAAAGAAATAAAAAATTTGTGAAACCTTGCAAGGTGTCAAAGTTCTTGATAGTTATTGTTCTAACTTTAGAAATCTTGTTTCAATAGATGATTGTTGTCTTCACGGGCTTAAGTCTTATGATTATCATACCTTGATGCAATAACTACTACCATTGACAATTCGAAATTGTTTGCCTCAAAATGCCAGATTTGTCATAATCAGGTTATGCCTTTTTTTTTTTTAATTCTTTGTGTTTTAAGGTAGTAGAGCCTAATCCTCTAAACCAATTGCAAAAAGAATTTAAAATCACCTTATACAATTTAGAATAATACTTTCTACCTATCTTTATTGATATAATAGTCCATTTAACAGTCTATCTAGTGGAAGAAGCAAAGTTATGTGGCTTGATTTACCTTTGATGGATATATCCATACGAGAAAGAAACGAAACCTATATAGGGTTATGCTCACAACCGAAACCGTCTTGAAAATTGCATTGCAAAGTGCTATATTGTTGAGGCAGCACTTGAATTTTGTGTTGAATACCTTTCAAATTGTGAATCAATCAGACTACTTAAAGGTTGTCTAATTGATTTTACAGTCAAAAAGCCACTTAGAGATGCAAATATTAAGGTGGTTGATGCCCCTATATTTGCACAAGTACATCAATGTGTTTTGGTGAACACCCCCAAAATTCAACCATACGTAGAGTATGTGCATAAAAACTTTTCTTAATTCATGTTAATTTTTTTTCAAATATTTTAATTCGTTTGGTATAATTTTAGGGAGCATTTGGCCTTATTGCAATCAAAACATCCTTGTCAATTAAAAAACATTTATGGTTGCCAACCAAACACTCTCATAATTTTTTTGATTAGTTGAAACAAAAGGTCAGATTAGCTTTCTTAAGTCTAATAAAAGTATCCAAGTAAGGGTAAACAAACTTTTCTCATGTAACTAATTGTTGTGGTTCATGAATTGAAACAATATGTTACAATTGATAAAGCAAATAATGTAGCGGTTGAGGAAATAGTACGGTAGCTGGCAAATAAATTGCACTTAAGCGTGGTTATATATGAAGGCTACTGCATTAATGATTTTAATTTAGCTACGGGTTATCGGAACAACAACCATGTAACACAAAATTTTGGTGTTCATATTGTTGCTAAAACTTTACAGATTTTGAGCTTAAAAGACAAAAATACATTCTAGGATATGCCTTTTTATGGGGTTGTCGATAAGATCCAACAACTTAATTATTTAGGGGTTAAGAAGGTACTTTTCAAGCGTGATTGGGTAAATGATAGGGGGCTAACGTTGATAAGTTAAGGTCCAGTGTAGTAATTTAGATCAGATAGGTTATAAATCTGATTATTTCATTCTAGCTAGTCACGCTTGAAAAGTAGTAAATATATGTATACATTTTGTTGCTTTATTTTTTTAAGTTCAGTGGTTGTGATAAGTACATTACAAAACAATCTTTCGCAACTTTGCAATAAGTGGGCCATGTATGTTGCAAAGTTAATTATAACATATGGTAATCAAGTAAATTATAATTATATTTTTGTTTGTAAATATCAAAGAATTGATTTGTGTAGCATACTAGCTAATTGGTTCCATATACTGCACTTGTAGGTGGGAAAGGTGAAGGAATGACGAAGGTCAAGGAGTAAATGTACAGAGGATAATTGTTAGATTTCTGCAAACTATCATTATGTTGTTTCCAAACTATATTTGAGATATTTATATTAGTATTTCATTTGATACTTATTTAAATTTTATTAGGAATATTATACACTTATATTTAATTGTTTAGTTTAGTACTTTAGTTTAATTTTAATATTTTCTTTGAATACCATCATTTGATTGGCAAACCTAAAAGAACAATAAAAATAGTAAAGTAACAATAGAAATGCCAAAATAAAAATTCAACTAAAAGTCATTGACTCCAAAAAACATATCTTGAAGTGAGAACTCAATTGTGTCATAATACTAGTGATACTATAACAATACTAATTACTGACACTAAAATATTAGAATCTATTCATTCTATCATGTCATATTCGTGGTGTAAAACAAACTATTGATATATAATAAATGTTAGTAAACATTATCATTATAGTGTCATAATACTTGTGACTACTAATAACATAGTGTTATAAAGCTTGTAGAACTGTAGTAATAGTAATCACTGACACCAAATAAGTGTCACTATTTTTCTGACTACCAAATTACTGACACAATTAATAAGTGTCATTGAAAGTAATTACTGACACTATTGTAACGTCAGTAACGATCATTTTTTTAATAGTGTTGTGATATAGAATAGGCTATAATTTGTGCAGTTTTAAGTTTTTCTTGATGTGGCCTTAACTTTTAATTAGAAATAAACTCAAATTCTTTTGACATAATAAAATTTTAAAGATAGAATTTTAAAATAAATGAAAATGAGGAAAATTTAAAACTACCCAAGTTATGACTTGTTCTAGGTCAACTTGTATATGCATCAATTTTTTATTCGCGCAATAGTGTGAATAAGTGATGAAAGTAAGGAGGGTAGAAATCCCCATGGGAACAAGGCTTCTTAGGAGTTTTCCCTATTTTAGGAGGATATGAAAACGATTTTATATTTAATTTTTTATTCGAAAAAGGTGCGAGAATAATTTTTTACCCAATTTCTTTTTCCAGGAAAAAATAGGGATGAGCTAGAATCCTCATTCGCTCCCAATTCCCCATTTCCCATTTTAATTTTTAATTTTATTTTAATTTTTTAGAATTGTTAATAAAAAATTTTGAATTATAAAATATTAAATATTAGTATAAATAACAAATATCAAAATATTTATACAAATATATTATGAAACTTTCGGGCCTAGTTAACTAATTGTATTTTTAAATTATTATTCGATCAGGTCTTATTCAAAAGGTCTTATCTCAAAATTTTTATTTCAAACTTTTACCTAATAAAGCCAAAAACTAAAGCAAAAGCTAAAGTTATAACATCCAAACTTTCTGCTAAGATATATTGTGAAACTTTACTTTTATTTAAATTTTTTATTTTAATAATTAAATCAAATTCAGAAATTAAAAAATCAGTTGTGCGAGGGTTATTTACGGATTGGGGATCCGCGGAAATTTCCTGTTATTATTCAAGGAAGGGACAGGAACCCTCGTAAGCAATTCTGACAAGAATAATGAGGAGACGGAGACGTACGAAATATCAACGATGGGTATGGGGATGTCAATCCGCTCCCTCCCCTCCCCATTGACATCCCTAGAAGAAAGCTTAAGCTTATTAATCTCTGACGTTGGCAGATATCCCCTGCACCTTTCTAGTCTTTTGAAATTACCTTTTTTTTAATTCAATTTTTTTAAACTCAGCCTTTTATATATGGAACATTCTTACTAAATTAAAATTCAAACGGGCATGTGCCCCAACCGGTGTATGACTCCGCCATTAATATCAAACGTTTAATTTAGAAATAAATCAAATACATGTATGTATTATCTCTCTCTCTCCATATATATATCTTTAATTTGTCACCGCGTAGTATGACTCCACCATTAATATCAAACGTTTAATTTAGAAATAAGTCAAATACATGCATGTATTATCTCTCTCTATATATATTTTTTTAATTTGTCGCCGCGTAAATTATAACTATCTGATTAAATTCCCCGCGTTATTCTCTCCAATTGTTAGACGCCACTGTGTGAGATTTGTCATAAAAACCGAGTAAATCCAAATTCTTCCTCTTATATTTACCCAGAATCAATGTCGGTTACGTGTCATGATCACGACTAATGTTCTAAACGGATATATCATTCGCAGTTTTCAGACGCCGGTTTCGTAGAGAGACTTACTCATTAAGTAAAATCAAACTTCCTCTTTATATATGGACACGCAAAGGAAGTGGAAGGAAATGAATTAATGTGTTAATTTATTTTTTTTTATAATGGCTGAAAATGTATTTACGTTTGATGATGAAGGCGATTTTAGCTACAGTGACTCTTGTAGCTACACGTCATCTCCTCTTTGTGTTCCACAGGACCCAATTGATGAAATAGAATTATATCCTAATTTCCTAAACGATTCAATCTCATTAAGTAATCTTGACGTTTCGAATTTTTCATTGGAATTGGGAACGCCAATGATGAAGAAACAGGCGGCGGCACAGGGGTGCAATGGTTTCTTGGGTAACAAGAAACCGAGGGGTAAAAGAGAAGGGAGGCGGGGGGTGTGGTCGATGAGTATGAATGAGGAGCTTTGGCAGCGAAAGTGCAGTCATTGCGAAACGAGGCACACACCGCAGTGGAGAGTCGGGCCATTGGGGCCGAAGACGCTTTGCAATGCCTGCGGGGTACGGTACAAGTCGGGGCGGCTTTTGCCTGAGTATAGGCCAGCGGCTAGTCCCACATTTGATGTTCATATGCATTCGAATTTTCATAGAAAAATATTGAAAAATAAGAAGGGTATTTAGCTAGGTTGTTAATATGTGACTTAGACTTACATTATTTGTTTATTTATTTATTTATTTTTATAAAAAATTATTTTATTTTCATTGGTGGTTTTTCTTCGTTCATCAATTTGTATGTTTAGCTAGATTTAGTAGTGAATATAAAGACATTCATTTCCTTTTTTATTTTTTTAATTTGTGTTCTGTGTGATATATAGTTTTCTTTTTTAATTCGGTGTCTTTTTAGTTTTTTAATGCTTCAATTATTCACATATCTGGTTTATAAAATTGGGAAAAAAATAAATTATATTTTAAATGATGCAGGATAAAATAAATTATATTTTAAATTAATAAATTAACCAATAAATATTAGTGTGAAAGAATTAGTATTTTTTTTATACATGTTTAAAAATCTTGCTCATAATTTATTTATAAATAAATTAATACCATCTAACTAAGATAATATTTAATATCCTCGCAACAATTTTACTAATAGTTATTTTATAAAAAAAATAATTTACTAAATAATCCTAAAAGTAAAATAATTACATAAAATTTTGTGAAAATTTTTATGTTACTTGAAAGGCTAATTTGTTCTTTTCATTAATATTCTCAAGAAGGCAAAAATATTGTTGCAAGAGTATTATAGAAAAAGAAAAGAAAAGCAGTTAGACTAAATAGATACTTAAGTCAAAATATAAAGACTAAACAAGCATTTATCCTAATTTGTATGTACTCGGATTTTGACAAATAAATATTTGATTAATGAATAATATCGTTTAAACAGTATAAAATCATTAGAATCCAAATTCGTAATACATACAAATTCATAACAATCATTTTACTTGACTATGAAACAAGTACTAACAAAATACACAATTTCATAAAGGACACGTGTAAATAGAATTTAAAAATTGAGTGAACGTCAAGATTAGCAAAACACACTAGTAAATAACGGAGAGCCGTTTCTGTTTCGGTATTTAGTACGTGGGAATCATATGAAAAGGCCCTAATGCAACGTAGGGCATTATTATTATTAGAAAACAAAAATCTTATGAAAATTATACTTGTAACATAAAAACGCGTATAATACACACCAGTAAATAACGGAGAGCCGTGTCTGTTTCGGTATCTAATGCGTGGGAAACATATGAAAAAAGCCCTAACGCAATGTAAGGCATTATTATTACTAGAAAACAAAAATCTTATGAAATTATATTTTTAACATAAAAAACGCATATAACAAAACAGTGCAATGGGTGCACATTTTGTTTTCAATTTTTTTCAAACCTGTAAATAAAACTGGAAGGAAATTGACTTTGTTTGACTAATTCTCGGCACTAGAAGCATATGTAAGACATGCTTGTTAACATTACAAAAGAAAAGACTACAAGTTGAAATTTCTTGAAATTCAAATTAATTAACAGCAGAAATGATTTGGAAGGCTCTCGGAATTGATCTCTGATTTGTTGGCTAATTAATTAAGCGCTGCCAGCGACACAAAGCCATTGACCAACGAAGACGGCGTCGCAGTCGATATTGGGGTTGATGGCAAGAAAGAACTCATTGCTCAAGTTGAACTTCTGCGAAACATCAAAGCAGGTATCACCTGCTTGGGCACCATACACCGAATCACAGGTTGGGGGGGACTTTGCGAGCCCAACTGCACGTACATTTTTACTATAAACAATTAATTACAACATATAACTAAGCACATTATCAAGTTAATTATAAAATCGCTTCAAGGGACTATGCCGAATTGTTTTCAAGTAATTTTATTTGGCTGACCACCACTGGACTTCGAATCCTACGTACGGAGAGTACTGGAATACTTACCGGCAAAATTGCGGCTTTCAGCCACAGAGACAATGAGGAGAAGAGCAACGAACAAAGCCAGATTGCAGAACACAGAAGTTTTGTTGCTGGCCATTTCTTAATTAATTTCTGTATTTTCTTAGGTTAATAAAAGAATTAAATCTGTCTTTGTGGTCCTTATTATATATGAATTCATAAAAGCCTCGTCTATTTATAGTAGAAGCTCCAGGGCAGAGGTAGAAGAAACCGACTGCGTACTTTCTGAGTCAACACAGTTAATAGCCGGCTTTAAAATTAAAAATGATTTGGCGGAGTACGCTAAATAAAAAAAATAAAACTATCACCATCATTCATCAACAAGGGATTTGTACTTACATTCATGAATTGCTGGCTACCGTCATAATGAAAATAAAAAAGAAAATCAAAGATAGTTGTAGAATTTCGCATTCTTCTTGTGTCTTGTAGTTTTGGGCACCATTCGGTAATGATCAGCCGCCATGAAAAACTCTTCTTAGATGTATATAGCTCATTGCCTTTGCTAATCCAGGGTGGGAAAATGTTACACCCTTGCAACCAAAGGCGGTAGCAGTTGAGTCACACTCTTCCAGCGAGTGCCAGCTCCCAAAATTTAAAAAGAAACAGTAAGTTTGGAGAGAGAAGTTCAGAATAGAAGAAGAGTCGAGAAGAATAAGAATTGATTCATTTCTGATGTCTCCTTACAAAAATTGGTTATGCAGCTCAGCAACACTTGTAACAAAAAATGACGACAAAGAAATAACCCAACGAATATAGAGTTTTAAAACAAAATCAATTCCACTACATGACATAATCCTTTAACCACCCAGAGGGCTTCGTTATACGTGTGTTTTTTTGTGTTTCATTATGCTCTGCTCCCTCCTCAACATGTGATATGGTTTCCTCCTTGGGTTGCTCATAATTGGACTCATCATTGGGCTGCTCTTCCTGCAAATATTCTGGTTGGTTCAACTGAATTTGGAAGGTTGTATCATTCCCTCCAGCTTTAAAACTCACCTTGTCCTCAAGGTGAAGATCTGGATAAAGTTTACAAAAACTTTCAAACTCTTCCCAAGTAGAATTCTTAGGTGAACTGTCCTGCCATTGTACCAGAATTTGGCGGCATTTGTCCCCTTGTTTAAGCACAGTTCTAACAGTGAAAATTGCATCAGGCTGATATAATGGCTGATTGTCCACACTAATTGATGGCAAGATACGAGGAGCAAGAGTTTGAGAACCATGTAAACGTTTGAGAAGTGAAATATGAAATACTGGGTGGATCTTAGAACCACTTGGCAATGCAAGCTTATAAGCTACAGGACCAACTCGAGCTAGCATAGAGAAAGGACCATAGTACCTTTTAGCTAGCTTTTGACAAGAACAAGTTGCCACTGTGGATTAGCGATAGGGCGGAAGTTTCACTAGAACTTGGTCCCCAATAGCAAATTGAACTTCACGTCTATGAGCATTAATCTTTTGAACCATGTGATGTTGAGCTTGACGCAAATTCTCTTTCAAAGAGCGAGTAATGTATCTCGCTCACTTAATGCTTCATCAAGAGTTTGGATTGAAGTAGAGCCCTTGGAATAAGAAGGGATTGATGGAGGTGGCCGCCCAAAAAGAGCCTGAAAAGGAGACATTTTGATGCTGCTATGATAAGAAGAATTGTAGGAAAATTCAGCCCACCCAAGTAGAGATACCTATGAAATTGGTTTTTCTTAAGTGAAAGCACGAAGATATTTTTCCAATCCACAATTGACAACCTCTGATTGCCCATCTGTTTGTGGGCGATAAGTGGTACTGCGGTGAAGAGTAGTGCCACTTAACTCAAATAATTTCTTCCAAAAATCGCTTAAGAATACAGGATCACGATAAGAGATAATAGAGCTAGGAAAACCGTGAAGCTTGATAACCATATCCACAAATAATTCAGTTGTCTTTACAGTAGTAAATTGAGTTGGAAGGGGTCCAAAGTGCGTTGATTTAGTAAGGCGATCAACAACTACCAAGATCACGGTGAAACCATGAGAAACCAGAAGGCCAATAATGAAGTCCATAGTGAGCTCGTCCTAAACTAAAGTCGGAATCGAAAGAGGCTGCAGTGGCCCTGCTAGTGCTTGAGTGGAATATTTGGTGTGTTGACACACAAGGCACTCAGCCACAAATCGCTCAACATCACTACGCATTTTAGGCCAAAAGAAGGTAGATGCCAATCAGACTAACGTGCGTTTGATGCCTGCATGCCCAGTAAGTGGAGTAGAGTGGAATTCAGCCAATAAAACAGCTTTCAATGATGATGAAAGACTGATATAATAGCGATGGCGATAAAGAAGAAACCCATTTTGGACCGAGTAATCACTGGAAAGAGAGCCTGCAGCCAATTGGTGATGAAGATCAATCATATCGAAAAGAGTAGAATTCTCAGAATGTAGGGTTGCTAACAACTCAAACGAAGGATGACTAAGAAGAGGCAAACAAGAGGCAGGCCTTGTTGATGGTTCCACACTAGCCTCCTCATGAACGCGTGATAAGGCATCTGCTGCAAGATTAGTGCAACCCTGTTTATAATCAATGCGGAAGTGATAGCCTAATAATTTTCATATGTAAACTTGCTGATCTGGAGTCTGAACTACTTGTTGTAGGAGTTCTTTAATGCTTTTATGATCCGTTCGGATTACAAAAAATTTGCCTAACTAGTATTGGCGCCATTTATGCACTGCTTTAACAATAACAGTCAATTCTTTGAGGTATGTAGAAGACGCACAAAGTCGAGGGCTTAATTTCTTGCTGAAGTAACATATGGGGTGTCCATATTGCATGAGCACAGCCCCTATCCCCACATTAGATGCATCAGTCTCAAGAATGAATTCAGAGTCAAAATCCGGCAACCGCAACACCGGGGCTTCCACCATTGCTCTCTTAAGATCTTCAAAAGCTTCAGCTGTTGCTTGTGTCCACTTGAAGGCATCTTTACATAGTAAGTCGGTAAGGGGTGCTGCTAAAGAAGCATAGCCATGAATAAACTGCCGATAATAACCCGTCAAACCTAAAAAACCCTGAAGTTTTTCATGGTCTGAGGAGGTGGCTAGCGAACCATAGCTTCAATTTTCTGAGGGTCTGCGCGCACATCAGAGGCTGAAACAATGTGGCCCAAGTAATCAATAGCTTATTGACAAAACAAGCACTTGGATAACTTGACAAAGAACTGATGGAAGCGAAGGCACAATAATACTTGCTCAAGATGTCCGAAATGTTCCTTCACTGTAGCACTATAAACCAAAATGTCATTAAAAAAAAAACAATCACAAATTTACGAAGAAAGGAAGCAAAAATCTGGTTCATGGTAGCTTGGAAAGTAAAAGGCGCGTTTGTTAAACCAAACGACATGACTAGAAACTCGCAGTGGCCCTCATGAGTGCGAAAAGCCTGTTTATAAATGTCGTGGTAATGCACGTGAATTTGATGGTAACCAGCCCGCAAGTCCAGTTTGGTAAAAATTGCAGCCCCGCCTAATTCATCAAATAATTCGTCTATGGTTGGGATGGGAAACTTGTCTTTAATTGTGACTACATTCAAAGCCCTATAATTGACACAGAAGCGATAAGTCCCATCCTTTTTCTTCAACAACAAGACGGGCGGCGAAAATAGACTTTGACTTGGTCAAATTATACCTTGTTCTAACATTTCACGGATCAATTTTTCCATCTCATTTTTTTGGAAATGGGGATACCGATATGAGCGGACATTTACTGGAGTTGTGTTTGGGAGAAGATGAATTTTATGATCAATTGTACGATGCGGTGGCAGTGCGGTTTGTGGGAGAAATAGGTTGTGCTAGGTGTGTATGAGGGTAACGAAAGGCTCTGTTAAATTTGCAGGCAATTCAAAAGGAGAACCTTCTAGAGTATGTGCCGATTCTTCCCCAAGCACATGTATCGGTTGCAGAGTAAACAAATGAGAAATACCAGAATTGTGGACTAAAGCTTGTAACTAATTAAGGGTGATTAGGGATGAAGTAGTGGATAAATCACCCTGAAGAGTCACTGGTGCCCCATTCCAACAAAAATCCATCGAAAAAGCGGAGTAATCATGATAGACATGGCCCAAGAGTTGAAGCCATTGAATTCCAAGCACCACCTCAGGCCCCTCAATTGGAAGAATAAAAAAATCTATAGTGAAAACCGTACCCTGCATCGTGAGAGCAACCTGGGGGCAAAAATATTTGCACACTAGAAAATCCCCATTGCCAATATAAACAAGAAAATTTGTTGTTGGCTGAATTGGCAAGCCCAAACATTCTGCCAAAGCTGGTTTGATAAAGTTGTGGGTACTACCACTGTCAATCAACACTTGAAAACTCTGAGAACTAACTTCACCTACCAAACGGAGTGAGCATGGGTTGATTTGACCCGCCAAGGCATTCAAACTGGAAATATCCCCTGTTACGACCTCTTCGACAGAATCCAATAACAACAATTCCTCACAAAAATCAGGTTCGACATCATCCTTAACCATAAGAAGTAAAAATTTACTGCGACAACGATGGTTAGCATTGTATTTTTTGTCGCAGTTATAACACAATCCCTTTTCACATTTGTCACGGAGCTCGGTTGGAGTAAAGCGGCGGATCGGTAAGTTTGGTGTAGGTAGAAGTGGTGGTAACAGATTTGGTTTAGAGAGGGAAAGATTAATTTGTGAAGGAGTGAGTGTGTGGGTGACACTAGTTGAATGGATCGGCTGAGCTGATGTAAGTTGATATGGGTTAGATGGAAATTTGGGTGAGGAGGAATGGGCGTGAGGGGTGAGTGACGTATTGTACCATTTCAGTACAAAATGATATCCCTTTTTGGCCTCTTCAGCACGTGCTTCATAAGCACGAGCTAATGTAAACGCCTCCATCAAAGAAGAAGGCTGAGCAAAAAGCAGCTCACGACGAATATCGGGTTTCAATCCCGTGATAAAGAAACTGATCAAGAGTGGTTCTAAGATTCCAGTCACTCAATTCATTAAATCTTCAAAAGCGGTTTGAAATTCTGCTACTGTTGTGGTTTGGGTTAACTTAGAAAAATTTCCTTGAGGATCGTCATAGAGGGATACACCAAAGCGATGTTTGAGATTCTGCAAAAATTCCTTTAAAGTTGTAAGCAGGCTGTTCATCTTCATCCATTGATACCACGCTGTTGCGCATCCTTCCATATGAAAAGAAACAATCCATAAACGAAGAGGTTCTGAGGTACCATGAAAATCAAAGAACTTTTCAATTCGGAAAACCCATCCATTTGGGTCAGATCCATCAAACTTAGGGACCTCCATCTTTATAGAGCGCAACATTGGTGATATCTCAGTACGACCAGAATGTACCTCAGGGGAATGAGATATTAGGTTGGGTTGATGAAGAGCTCTACCCGAGGTTGTAAAAGAGCCATGGATCTGTGAACGCAAATCGTCAAGGCGAGAGTCCACCGTTGCCATATACTGTTGCAATGTTTGATGCAACGACAATGTTTGGCTTTTGAACTGCTCTTAAATCATCTTTAACACCTCAGAATCTGCCATGGTGATAGCAATGAAAGCACCAATGTTACACCCTTGCAACCAAAGACGGTAGTAGTTTAGTCACCCTCTTCGAGTGAGTGCCAGCTCTCAAAATTTAAAAAGAAATAACAAGTTTGGAGAGAGAAGTTGAGAATAGAAGAAGAGTCGAGAAGAATAAGAATTGATTCATTTCTGATGTCCCCTTACAAAAATTGGTTATGCTCTACATATACCCCTCTATCTGTACAGCTCAACAACACTTGTAATAAAAAATGACAGCAAAGAAATAACCCAGCGAATATAGAGTTTTAAAACAAAATTAATTCCACTACACGACATAATCCTTTAACCACCCAGGGGGCTTTCTTATAAGTGTGTTTTTCTGTGTTTCATTATGCTCTGCTCCCTCCTCAACATGTGACATGGTTTCCTCCTTGGGCTGCTCATAATCGGACTCATCATTGGGCTACTCTTCCTGCAAATATTCTGGTTAATTCAACTGAATTTGGAAGGTTGTATCAGAAAAAGCCACCTACACCTCAAAAGTTTCTTAAATGTCACACACACCCCTTTAGTTTTATAAATAATCACATAGGCTCCCTTTTTTTTTATAAATGACTATTATACTCTTTGATTGCAACAACCCAAATAAATATAAATATTGTAATAAGATAAAAAAAATAAATATCACATAATACAATAAAATATTAAAATAAGTATAATTAATGAAACAATATATATATTGAAAATTAATTTTAATATTAAGTTATTATTAGTCTATCCTGATAGATTTTATTAATATTAAAATCTCTTGATCCAAAAATTGACTTTAAGATTTATGCTAATATAGACATAATTAAAAAAAAAGATATTATAAATAAAATAATATGAATTTTGTAAATTACTGTGAATGTTAGGTATAATACTTTAATATTATTAATAAGTCAAATAGTTTTATCAGCATTAAAATAATATGACAGATTAATAATGTTAAAATAACTTTTTCAATAGTCAAGATATTTTATAAATTTTATCTTATTTTATATATTGCATTATTTTTATTTTTATTTTTATTTATTTATAGAAGCTTATTTAAAGTTAATTATTGGGTTGTTGTAATTAAGGGTATAACATAAAAAAAAAGAGTTTCTATGACTATTTATGAAATTAAGGAGAGCTATGTGACCATTTAAGCAAACCTTGAGAGTGTGGGTGGCTTTTCCCTATTAGAAACGAAATTCTTTTGAGTTATTTGTGATTTCAATTTCTCGTGCTTCTTGCCAAGTGTGTGGAAGGGGATTAATATGGAAGAGAGCTAACCACTTGTTCAATTAGTCAGTAACAATGACAAGAAGCTTATAAATTAACCCCGACTAGATTTTGTTTTTTATTAAAAAAGTAATAATGAGGAAAAGGAAAAGGCACAAACTCAAGTTCTTCCTTGAATGCTAAATGCAACTTGCTTGTGTTCCTGATCCTGATTGCGCCCCTGACCAACTTATTAGCTTGTGTTCTTTAACTTGACTTTATTCTGAACCTTTGCTTGCTTGTTGGATTATAATTCAGTATTGTGTTGATTTTGTTCTGGGCATTAAATCAATGGGCATGATTTATTTTTTATTTCTCTTGTCTGACAACAATTAATTTGTACTCATCATAAAATCAACTCCGTACTAAATCCTTATCTATTTGGCTGGCTTATTGAAGCAAATTAGATGTCAAAAACTATGAAAAAAAAGTCATAACTAAATTAGAATTAAAATAATCAAAATAACCAATTTTTTAATGCTACTGACAAAATTATTTGTTCAAATCTAGATGGACTTATTAAAACTTTCTCATTAATGTTAGGGCATGTCCTAGTTTTAAACTTGAGGCTGAGGGGAAAAGTTTCACAACAATTATGAGTTTGCTGCAAATAGTGTTAGTAATATGCCCTAAAGGCCAATCGAATGATGTTTGCTTTTAGGAAATTATTGTATTTGAATACTATTTTGATATTTATAAAATGATAAAGTTATCAACATTCATTAATTTATTGAATGAATATAGTGTAAGAAGTAAAATGGCTAAGGAACACATTCTCGAGTTTGTCGAGAATATGAAACGTGTATCCTTTGTAATATACTTCTAAAATAGTTCCTAGTGGTGGATTTATAATTGGACGTTATAAATTCCTATAAACACTAGTATGTGTTATGACTCCTTATGGTATGTGATACTAAAATGAATGGTGAGTTTCATATCATTGACATGAGATGTCAATTCAAATATATAAGTACTTGTTGCAAGAACAAGTTTACTGAACTTGACTAAACAATAATAAGCCATATGGTTTTGAGTGTTAATGGCTTATTATACATTGTAATAGACACTATGTCTAATAATGGTCTTTAGACCTGAGGCATCACAGATGTCTTGTACATAAACATCTCTGAATGTGAAAGCATAATGATTAATTCTTAATCAAGGAAGAGATCTCGCAATAGCTACCATGGTTGGCTATGTATGGAGACAAGTGTATGGCCAATATGGAATTTATCACTTTATAATATACAAAAAGGATGTCCCTGTGAGATAATATGAATTGGCATGAGAAATCCTTGGCTAAGGTGAAATATATTTGAAGGAGTTCAAATTATATTTCATGCTAAGTTCATTTAGATTTATTTTGAGATAAAGCATAAATGCTTAACACACTAGACCATAAGTCGTACTTTTCTCTATACATGGATGATGAAGAGACTAAGACATAGAGATACAATGGAATAGGTTCTATAGATCCAACAATTCTTATTATTTGGGTGATTGTGAAATACTACTAGGTGTCACTCATGAGTTTAGCATCAGTAAATGAATAAAGAGTTATCATTAAAATAGTTCTACTACCTTATAACAAAGAACCTAAAATGTCACACTCCTAATAGAAATGAAAAAGGAGTTATTAGAAAATGAGAAGTTAAATTTCCTAATTTTAGGAAAATCGGTATTTATATTATAATTCATTAAGAATGAATATATATATGTCAAAGGAATTAGCAGATTCTATGGCAGATTATATGCCTGTACAGCTGTAACAACTATCTTTATGATTGTAAATCTTTTATGTTTTCCTTATTTAGGATATACTAGCTGTAGGCTATTTTAGATATTTCTATATATGGTAGTTAAGTTATGTTTAGGGCTAAACATAAGCTTGTATTCATAGTATATAATGGGAATTCTCCTCCAAGAGAAAACAACTTTTGCTCAAAATTCTCTGAGTTTATCATGGTATTAGAGCCTCAGTTCTGAATTCTCTTCTTCCTAGTTTATTCCCTTGTTCTTAGTTATTTTTATCAAGTTATCTCAGCCTCATGTCTTCATACAAGTATAATGCTTTTTTGATCCATTTTAATCACACAAACTACTTAGCCTGGGCATTTCATTTCGAGATATTTGTCAAAGGCAAAGATCTATGGGGACATGTTGATGGCAGGAAAACTACCCCTGACAAAGACATAAACCAAGATGGGCACGCCAAGTGGAAAGTCAAGGATGCTCAGATCATGACATGGATTCTAAGATCTGTGGAATCCAACTTCATCTTGAATCTTCGACCCTTCAAGACCGCAGCAGGAATGTGGAATCATCTGAAGAAACTCTACAGTCACACCAACACTGCTCGTCGATTTCAGCTTGAACATGAGCTAGCCAATCTCCAACAAGGCAGTCTCTCCATTTCCGATTTTTATTCTAGCTTCATGAATCTTTGGGCTGAATATACTGATATAATTTATGCTACCTTACCTCCCAAAGGTCTTAGTTCTGTTCAATCTGTACATTAAACTACTAAGAGGGATCAATTTCTGATGAAACTGAGATCTGAATTTGAAAGCACCAGGTCCAATCTTATGAACCGAGAATTTGTTTCTTCTTTGGATACATGCCTCAATGACTTATTTCGTGAGGAGTAACGACTTCTCACTCAAAACACCATGGAACAACAAAAATCCATTTCTGTTCCTATGGCTTATGCAGCTCAAGGCAAGCCAAAAGGTAGGGACATAAGTATAGTTTAATGTTTTTGTTGCAAAGGATTTGGACATTACGCTTCAAACTGTTTACAAAAATTCTGCAACTACTGCAAAAAGGATGGCCATATCATCAAGGAATGCCCTACTCGACCCCCCAAGAAATTTGAAACCGCATATGCTGCCTCAATTGGTTCTTCTAGTGCTGGTAGTTCTGTGGATACAGCACATTTCACACAAAGTGCTCCTGCTCCTATTCAATCTGTGACCCCAGAAATGATTCAACAAATGATCATTACTGCATTCTCCTAATTAGGACTCTCAGGTAAATCACCCACTACATCTCCTTGGTACTTTGATTATGGGGCTTCCCATCACATGACAAACAATGCTAAGTTCCTCACCAATGCAAGTAAATACCCTGGAAATTTATAAATTCATACAGCTGATGGAAACTCTTTACTTATCACAGCCACTGGTGATGTTTCTTTTTCTATAACCAATGTCTTTGTCTCTCCTAGTCTTACCACTAATCTTGTCCAGTCGGACAGTTGGTTGACAATAATTGTAAAGTAGAATTCTTTAAATCTGGTTGTGTTGTGCAGGATCAGCAGTTAGGGAAGATGATTGCCAGGGGGCCTAAAATAAGACGTCTTTTCCCTCTCCAATTTGCTGAGTCTCCATGTTTCTCTTTGCCCGTCATCACTTGTAATTTTATTAATGTTGATTATCGAGCATGGCATAAACGTCTAGGACACCCAAACTCTAATGTACTTCATGCTTTGCTAAATTCTGGTTTACTTAGGAATAAAATATCACCATCTCTTAGTGTTGTTCAATTTCATTGCAATTCTTGTAAGCTTGGAAAAAGTAAAATTCTTCCATTTCCCACTCACACACCAAATGTTGTCTAACCTTTTGATTTGATACATAGTGATGTGTGGGGTATGGCGCCTGTTACATCTCATGCTAATTACAAGTACTTTGTCACCTTTATTGATGACTATAGTCGCTTCACATGCATTTATTTTCTGTATTCTAAAGATGAAGTGTTCTCTGTTTTCAAGCTTTTTCATGCACATATTCAGACCCAATTTTCTACTACTATCAAAATTCTTTGCTCCGATAATGGGGGTGAGTATATGTCTCATTTATTTCAAGAATTTTTGCACACCAATGGTATAATTTCTCAAAGATCTTGTCCTTCAACCCCCTAACAAAATAGAGTGGCTGAAAGAAAGAACCGTCACCTTCTCGATGTTGTTCGCACTCTTCTATTAGGGTCATTTGTACCCTCTCGTTTTTGGTGTAAAGCTTTCTCCACTGCTATCTATCTCATCAATAGATTGCCCTCTCTTTCCTTGAACCATGTTTGCCCTTTCTTTCGGTTATTTGGCCATACACTAAATTACTCCCATCTTCATATCTTCGGTTGTGTGTGCTATGTTCATCTTCCTCCATACGAACGCACAAAACTTACAGCCCAAGCTGTGAAATGTGCTTTTCTAGGATATTCTATGCACAAAAAAAGTTTTCTTTGTTATGATCCCAATTTGCGTCGTATAAGGGTTTCTTAAAATGTGATTTTCTTTGAAAATCAGTATTTCTTCTCCGCACACCACGACGAACTTTCGCCTTCATTTTCTATTTTGCCAAAGTTCACTAATCCTTCTGCAAATTTTGTACTTTCTAAACCTCTTATAGTCTATCAACGATGCAAGAATTCAGTATCTTTTGGGCCCCCTCCAGCAACTTCCCTAAATGCTGATCCAGTTCCAGCAACTGCACCTGAACCTCTCAGACACAGTACTCTGGTTCGTAGACCACCAGATAGGTATGGTTTCACCTCTTCATTATCTTTGACAGCCACTTTGTCTTCTATTCCTATCCCTTCATCATATAAACAGGAAATGGAGTGTGAATGTTGGCGAAAAGTTATTGAATCAGAACTTCTTGCACTTGAAGAAAACCAAACTTGGGATATTATTTCATGTCCTCCATCTGTGAAACCCCTTGGTAGTAAGTTAGTGTTTTCTATCAAGCTGTGTTCTGATGGATCCATAGATCGTTACAAGGCTCGGTTGGTGGAAATTTAGATATGATTTAATATATATATCGGAGTTTTAGATATGATTTAATAAAATTCTCTGAGTTTATCAATATATATATCTTAAATATGATTTAAGATAGAAATTTAGATGTTCCATAAATAGTTTAAGGAACAAAATAAATTTCATAAATCCTCAATTAAACATTATGTATAATATCGAGCACGTAAAATGACCATTTTGGACATGTTCTGGTTCATAAATGATTGTGGACTTCTAGACCAATTTTGGGTTTAGAATTTTAGGCTTTTATTGGACCTAATATGGATTAGGAGAAGGCACAAGAACATTTCACAAATGAAACCCACAATTAACCATTTGATTTGATCAAAATGGGATTAATTAATTAAAGATAAAATTAATTAATTTAGCTATTTAATTATTCAAAATAATTGATTGAATAAATTATTGTAGTGATAAGATCACTTTTAATAAATAATAGCTTAGTGGGTGGGTCTAGCACATGATAATGTTTGGTGCCATTATTGAAAAGATAATGGTGGTTTTATTTGGTGGAATGAATCATCATGAACTAGCATTCATATTTCTTCATTATATCTCTCATTTCTCAACGAAATTTAGTGATTCAAAATCCTATGAACTTCTAGAACATTTCTAAGTGTGGACTGATTAGAGGCATCACAATTGGGGTGCTTTAAGGATCTCAAATCGTGGCAAACAGAAGCTGTTCGTGTAGTGGTCTATTTCTTGGACAGTGTTCGTAGCTTGCTGTTTTCGGTCATTTTCTCCTACCTCACGAAGCCGTTTCCGAAATTACAAGTGAGGTAAACAAACTTCAATCTTTTCTCTTGATTTTCATTTTTGAATAAAGTCGATCCGAGGTTTCTAGAGCTTCCGCCATCCGTTTTAATTTTACTGCACAAAAGTTACGTTTTCAGAAATCTCATGGACAAATGTTGTCCTTAAAAAAGTGCATGTGATCTTGGCCAACCTAGAGGGTTTCCTTTAAAAAGTTATTCTTTTACAATTTTGGTTTCCTAGTCTTCTTTTGGATCCGCAAAAAAGAAAATAATAATAATAATAAATTATAAAAGTCTAAAATCATAAAAAGTGAAATAAAATGCGATTCGATATAGCATAAATCGGGCGGGGCCTCCGCGAGTACCAAACATTTTATATGGAAATAAATATCTGTCACCGCGTAATTACAACTCTTCCATTGAGCCGCGTGGGCGAAATGAAGTGTCACACACGTATCCCGTCCAATTGTTAGACGCCACGTGTCAGAACGGTCAGCAAACCTAGGGCCTTTTTAATTTTTCTTACAATCCCTGTCGGACACGTGTCTGCAACAGGACTGGTATGGAAACGGATATGTGATCAGCATCTAGAATTTCTCCGAGATCAAGACGTACGTCGGTTTTCATAATTAAGAACTTGTGCATTAAGTAAAAGAAAATCTATCAATATATATATACACACTGTTGGAAATATATATGAATATATTTATATATATAGGGTTCTATCACTTTGAGGTCACCCATGAGGGATGCATGACCAAGAACAAGTGATCATTTTGAGTTAGAACTCTATAATATCTTGTAATATTATATTAAAGATATTAAGTGATCATTAAGAAAATGATCACTCCAACAATTGTTTAAGTTTATTTAGAGATCATTGAGAAGATGATCACTACTTCTTGGAATGCTATAAATAGAGGGCAAATCCATAGAAAATAAGTTAAGCAAAAATCAAAAAAAAATCAAGTGCAATTTAGAGAAAATTCAAGCCAAGAGAAGCTTAGAGGGTTCTTGCAACGTGAATAGAGAGGATTTTCCGACTTTGTGATCATTCTCCGACCAGAAATCAGTAGCACAACCTTGGTTTATCGATTTTCCGCATATAATCCGGGTATGTGTTTAAATTCAGATTTTCAAGTTTTTATGTTGATTCTTGCTCGAAAATCAACATTGGTATCAGAGCTAAATAGGTTGTGTTCTGATTTAAGCATGTAAAGCATGAAACCCAGCATGTTCTTTAAGAAATTCGATTTTTTCATCAAGAACACATATTAATGGCATGTTAAAATTTACTTGTTTTTGATGCCATGCAACTGGATTAATAAACATATTAAGGTGTATATATTAATTTCTAGTTGCCATGAGGATTAATATGATCCATGTAATGAGTAAAATGAAAACCTAGGTGTGGAACCCGTAAGTTTATTTTACTCATATCTTTCATGATACATAACATAATAATATGAAATCGGTATCATTAGAAAGAGCATGAAAATATCTTTCCAACGGTATATCATATGCAAAATTCCGACGTGTGGTTAGAGAGAACGGAGCTTTCGAAGTTCTGGTTCGAAATCTGGAAATTTTATTTTTAAGGTTGAAGACGATGAACAAGAATAAATCAGAAGCTAACTCACCGTAGCGTAGCAGTAGCGATACTGTAGTTAGAAACTGTAGCGATATACTGTAGTTAAAATACTGTAGCGGGCTGAGCCGAACCGTTAAACCGAACCGGTTTTTGAGTTGAACCAGTTTTTGTTTTGCTAAGAAAAGCCCACTCGCGGCGGTGGAGAGTGTAATCCACGCGCCGCCTTCCCGATTGAATTTTGAGGCGCCGTTTGCGGCGACTATTTCAATTTTTTATTCTCTATTTTTATAAAATTTAAAAATTAATTTATAACATGGTTATATATTTAATTTGAATTTTATTCAAATAAATGCTTTAAAATTAGAGAATAATATTTTTGTAAGTATGAAAAATATGAAAAAATATTTTTTGCATATGATAATACTTTCAAGAGAGTTGTGCTTCAGTGGGAGCATAACAAAACTACTTGAAAAATAAATGAGAATAATCCTGGCGTAGTAATATGGACGAATTGCATGTCTAGGAAAATTCTGACAAAAGGGCATGGGCCTAAGGAACTTTAGTACTTAGAGAGATTTTTTAAATCTCCACCATCTTCCTGGGAATTTTCCTGGTGCATTATCCACGTGAATGATGCATGAGGATGTATTCTTATGACATTTGTTTTTAAATGGGAGTTCTATTATTGTTAAAATTCGAGGAATAAACAATAAATGAATTAATATTTTGCGCATTATACTAAAAAAAATTATGTTAACTTAATGTTTGGAAATGATGATGATTGGAAGCCTCGACGACTTTTCGAATCAAATCTTTACATTAAACTTATCATATTTTTGGTTATTTGTTTGCATGCAAAATAATTAAATATGTGTAAATAAAATCAAGAAAGTTTTCTTATCTCCGTGTTTTGTGTTTTTTTAGAAGAAATGGCAACAAACAATGTCGTGGCTGAATTAAATAAAGGAATTAAACTAAACGGTAACAATTATGATATTTGGTACCGTAAAGTTCAAAACCTCCTTGAATTACAAGACTCACTAGAGGTAATTACAAACATTATGACTGAGCCACCAAAGGGTAACTCTGCTCAACATAAAAAAGATCTTGAAGCTTATGCAGCTTGGAAAATAAAAAATCGTAGTGCGCGCATTTTGTTGCTGAGCACTATGGAAGATGATTTTATGTGTGAGTATGAGGAATACCAAATGGCTCACCAAATATGGAATGCCTTGAAAGAAAAGTATGGTGGTACTTCTACCACTAAACTCAGAAGACTCACTATTAAATTTGACACTTACAAATTGCGCCCCAATACTTCGATGGAGCAGCATTTGAGAGAAATGTCACTTTTAATAAGAGAGTTAAAAAATGCTAATAGCATTATAACTGATGAACAACAAGTTCAGGCAGTTATAAGATCTCTTCCAGATAGTTGGGAGCATATGAAAGTTAACATGACACACAATGAGAGTGTCAAGACGTTTAAAGATATTCAACGTCACTTGGAGTTAGAAGATGAGCGCCTAGTGGCAGCTAAATCTTCTACTCAACTTTATATGGCTGATACCAACTCGCGAAAAGCTTCGGGCTTTAAACAAAAAAAAGGAGGTAAAATCTCCTCTCAGAGAAGGAAGAAATCTGATCAAGGGCAATCCAGTTTGGGTAAGCGCAAAAGAGGAAAACGCGCTGGTCAAAAGAAGGATATGAGCAAAGTGACGTGTTACAATTGTAACAAACTTGGCCATTTCGCTCGTGATTGCATTGAGCCGAAAAAGGTACATACTAAATCCACAAATTTACATAATATGTATGTAATAGGCTCCGTTTATATGACTGAAACTCATCCTTTGTGGATTGTAGATTCAGGAGCAACGGAACACGTAGCCAATGAACGTGGAGCCTATGTGGAATATCGCCGGATTAGTCAAGGGACTAAGTGGATATACGTGGGGAACAACTCAAGGGTTGAAGCTAAAGGGATTGGCACTTGCAAATTACAACTGCATGGTGGCCAAATGCTTTATCTCCATGATGTGTTATATGCACCAGAGATCCGACGAAATTTAGTATCTCATCAGATTTCAACATGGGATATCATGTGATATTCCATGATGTTTGTATGCAATTAGTTCTTAATAAAACTCTAGTCGGAATTGGTTATTTACTTAATGGTTTTATGATTTTGAATGTAATTAATCAGAATTATAATCAAGATTGTTTTTCATTAATTACATCTTCTGATTCTGTGGATGTTAATATATGGCATGCCAGACTAGGACATATAGGGCAAAAAAAGAATGCATCGATTATCTAGAGAAGGCTATTTGGGCTCACTCGATAAAATAGAATTGCCTATATGTGAGAGTTGTCTAGCTGGAAAAACAACAAGAAAACCATTTGGTAAAGGAACTAGAGCTGAAAGTTCTTTGCAAATTATCCATTCTGACATCTGTGGTCCAATGAGTGTAAGGGCCAAACATGGCGCCTCATACTTTATTACATTCATTGATGATTACTCACGTTTTGGTCATGTCTATTTGATTTCTCACAAATCGGAAGCATTAGATTGCTTTAAAAAAATTTTTAAAATTAGTTGAAAATCAATTAGACAAAACGATCAAAGTCTTAAGAATGCATCATGGACGTGAATATCTTTCCAAGCAGTTCAAGGAATTATGTCAAGAGAAAGGTATAGAGAGACAGTTAACTATTTCTGGAACTCCACAACAAAATGGTGTTGCGGAAAGAAGAAATAGGACATTACTTGAGATGGTTAGGTCTATGATGGCGCAAGCAAATCTCCCAATATCATATTGGGGGGATGCATTGCTGACTGCTGCCTACATACTTAATCGAGTCCCAAGCAAGTCAATTAGTTCCACTCCATATGAGCTATGGACAGGCAGAAAACCTGTTTTAACTCATTTGCGACCCTGGGGGTCTGCAGCTTATGTTCACAATCTTTCTCATACACACGGAAAATTGGGTGCAAGAGGAAAAAAATGTATTTTTATAAGATATCCTGAGCACTCAAAAGGGTATGTATTGATTGGTGAACGTGATGATGGAACTATAACCAACTAGAATCACGAGATGTCACATTCTTAGAGAATGAATTTCCTAGCATTACGATGTTGACAAAGATATTCGTTTATATGAAGTGAATGATCCATCGAGTATTGTCAATCGAATTGAGGAAAACCCGTGTTTGCTCGGGATTTCGATCCTAGTGAGTCAACCATTTTATGGAATGACTTTCACGATGCCTCAATTCGAAGGAGTAATCGTATTTCCATCCCACGCGTCGTTTTGAGATTGAGGGGAGGCATTTATGGTTGCTTCACACGATAGCGATGAGCCAAGAACTTTTAGTGAGGCTATTGCATCATCTCATAAGAATTATGGATAAAAGCAATGAATGAAGAGATGGAGTCCATGAAATCAAATCAGGTCTGGGACTTGGTTGATTTACCGCCTAAACGAAGAACCATTGGAAATAAATGGGTTCTACGTATAAAACGAAAGGCAGATGGCACAATTGAGAGATATAAGGCACGCTTAGTAGCGAAAGGATATACCCAACAAGAAGGTATAGACTATGAGGAAACTTTTTCCCCTGTGGTAAGGTTTGCCTCAATAAGATTGATTCTAGCAATCGTTGCACATATGGATCTTGAATTACATCAAATGGATGTTAAAACAGCATTTCTCAATGGAGAACTAGAGGAAGAAATATACATGGATCAGCCTGAGGGTTATATATTGCAAAACCAAAAGCGCAAAGTTTGCAAGCTTAAAAGGTCAATATATGGGCTGAAACAATCCTCTAGACAATGGTATCTTAGGTTTCATGAAGCCATAATTTTTTATGGATTCTTGATGACCGAAGAGGACCATTGTGTGTATGTTAAAAGATCAGAAGATAACTTTGTTATCTTATCTCTATATGTGGATGATATTTTGTTGGCTGGAAACAATCTAGAATTTGTCAAAATCATTAAAGAATGGTTATCCTCAAATTTTGAAATGAAAGATATGAGCGAAGCAGCTTATATTTTAGGAGTTAAAATTCATAGAGATCGTTCAAAAAGACTCTTATCTCTTTCACAAGAGACATACATTAAGAAAATTCTTGAACGATTCAATATGTCAGATTGCAAACCTATGGATACTCCTATTTCAAAAGGACAAACTCTAAGCCTTGAAATGTGTCCTAAGACTCCTGAAGAAATAAAAGCAATGGCACGAGTTCCGTACTCGAGTGCTGTTGGCAGTCTTATGTATGCTATGATGTGTACTAGACCAGACATTTGTTATGCTGTGGGATTAGTGAGTAGATACCAATCAAATCCGGGACGAAAGCATTGGAATGCAGTCAAGAGGATTATTGCATATCTAAAAGGCACTGCCGACTACTCTTTATGCTATCAGGGAGGTGAATTGCGCCTAATTGGTTATACAGATGCCGATTGGGGTGGCGATCTAGATGAGCGTAAATCGACCTCCGGATATGCATTTTTACTTAGTCGTGGCGCGATTTCTTGGAGTAGCAAGAAACAAACATGCATTGCTCTATCTACGATGGAAGCTGAATATGTGGCATGTTCAAAGAAATATCAGAGAGAAGTCAGTATGGCTTAAGAGATTTATTGAAGATCTCAAAATAGTTACTGATTCTTCTAGACCAGTAATTATACATTGTGATAGCCAAGCAGCCATATCTTTTACAAAAGATGCCAAATACCACAGTAAGTCAAAACACATAGAGACCAAGTACAATTTTGTGAGAGAAATTGTAGCACAAAGAGAAGTGCTAATACAATACACATCTACACATTTTATGGTTGCAGACCCATTTACAAAAGCCATAACACGAGATGTTTATTTGAAACATACTCGATCATTGGGCTTACATAGATTGTAAAATTGTACTTGATGAGATATTGTTTTTGAGTAATGGACATGTGATAAATTTTTATATGATTAAATTCTTCTTATCATTTGTCTATATATATAAAAATTTTTTGATTACACATATTTAGAGTAAAGTTATGTCATCAGGTTTTGATCGGCTTTCTTACACAAGCGATCGCCTCAGTTGCTAGAAAAGCAAGCTGAGATGAGACAATAGAGAGAGAATAAGATACTATGTATATTCTCACGGAGCATTTATAAATGTGTCGCCTTGACTGGGTCAAGATGAGGTTTATATATAATAAATATAAAACCGACCATGATATACCCAATAATCATGGAAACCTGATTAAAAGCCAGATGTGAGTCTTTAATTTGGCGCTTTAGATAAGCGAGCTTATTAAAAACTCAGGTTAGGCGCTTGAGTAGCGACTGAACTAAGATCTGTACAAAGGAAATAATTTAGACATACGCTCTCAGAAAAGAGAATTTACTGTAGCACGTATTTCATACAACGTGTGCTTAATGACCAAATAAAGAAAAATGAGAAAATTTCCCTTATTTCTCATTGTGTAAAGTTTCTTTGATGGTATTATGAACCTCAATAAGTATCCTCACATACTATCAGCTATATTTTGAGGTGATAGATTAGTGTTTTGCTACTTTAAACTTGTTTTCTATAGCTATGAGATTATTCAGCTTATGAAACAAGTTTAGGAAAGCAGTTAATCTAAAACTAAGAAATATGAGAGTGATGGGAAGATTCATTACTTACATCTACCTTATGTTTTTCACTGGTACCAATTGTATAATCTGGGATTGATACAATTGTGATTACATAGAGTGTATATTGTCAAGCATAGCTTTCGATATAGGACTGAGTATACTTGAATTTGATGTAATAAAATGGAATCTAGGATACATGATGAACAACCTTTTTGTATAGAATACAATTGAGATTAAAAGCAATATAGCTCCTGCTTATTGTTCATGGGTCACACGTTGCATTTGCTAGTATGATAAACTGAGTTTTTGAGGCTTGAATAGAGAGTTCTCGTTGCACTATAAACATCCCATCATGTGTGAGTGGGAGATGTTGGAAATATATATGAATATATATGAATATATTTATATATATAGGGTTCTATCACTTTGAGGTCACCCATGAGGGATGCATGACCAAGAACAAGTGATCATTTTGAGTTAGAACTCTATAATATCTTGTAATATTATATTAAAGATATTAAGTGATCATTAAGAAAATGATCACTCCAACAATTGTTTAAGTTTATTTAGAGATCATTGAGAAGATGATCACTACTTCTTGGAATGCTATAAATAGAGGGCAAATCCATAGAAAATAAGTTAAGCAAAAATCAAGCAAAAATCAAGCAAAAATCAAGTGCAATTTAGAGAAAATTCAAGCCAAGAGAAGCTTAGAGGGTTCTTGCAACGTGAATAGAGAGGATTTTCCGACTTTGTGATCATTCTCCGACCAGAAATCAGTAGCACAACCTTGGTTTATCGGTTTTCCGCATATAATCCGGGTATGTGTTTAAATTCGGATTTTCAAGTTTTTATGTTGATTCTTGCTCGAAAATCAACACACACGAACAAAAATGTAATAGAAGAGACTTCACGTGTTTTCATTCTAATGGCGGATGATATATTCTCATTTGACGGTGATAATTTTGGTTTCAGTGACACTAGCCACATAGCACTAGCATCTCCCCTCTGTGTACCACAAGACCCCATTAACGAAATAGAATTATATCCCAATTTCCTCAACGATTCAATCTCTTTAGCTGGTCTTGATGGTGGTTTTTTGCTGTTAGAATATTCCGTTATGCCACCTGAGCAGAAGGCACACACTCGAGTAATGATGAGAAAACGAGTGGCGCCGGCGCCGTTAGCGGACTACAACAACAGTTGTGTCGTGGCTAATAATTATAAGAAACAGAAGGGTCGCAGAAGAGAACACATTGTGCAGCAGCAGCGAAAGTGCAGTCATTGCGAAACTACGCAGACGCCGCAGTGGAGGATGGGGCCGTTGGGGCCAAAGACGTTGTGCAATGCTTGCGGAGTACGGTACAAGTCCGGGCGGCTTTTGCCGGAGTATCGGCCAGCGGCTAGCCCCACTTTTGATAGTGACAAACATTCTAATTTTCATAAGAAGATACTGAAGAAGAAGGGCTTTATGGGATAGGCCATTGATGATATGTAGGTTTTAAAACTGACCTTGTTTTTGTACATTTGTTATATTTTTTCAGTATCTAAATGGTTTGTTAGGTAGTTCAGCAAATATTGATGTGACTAACTAAATTTACCAGTTGTGAAATAGATGAAAATGTTTAATTATTGACCGGTTTAAATTCTTTTCATTTATGTTTCATTTTCTTTGGAATATAATTTTTTTTCCCTTTTTTCGTTTTTCAATTTATTCATACGGGAAAAAGTCCTTTATATTTTTAGGGCTTGATGTAATAATTTATTTCATCCTTATTATTTAAATAATAATAACTCATTTCATCATTTTTTTTTCAAATAATAGAATGAAACATCTTTTGGTTAACTTTCATTAAATTACTATAATAATTTATTGAAAGTAAAATAATTCATTGAAGATAAAATAAAATTTTTAATTAAGAAAATACAAATCATTTTAAAATAAAACGAAAGAATAAGAAAGTAAATTAAATTAAAGAAGCAACAGGAAACTCATCTTTTATTTAAAACAAAAAAAAAATCCCGTTGGGCTGTGAATTGCCTGACTAAATTTCTTCTTCCTCAATTAGGAATTAATTATTAAAAGCCTTTAATGATGAGTTGACCATACATTATCAAGACCGTTCATTGACCGTATCTGGCTTTATTCAATTAATTTTCCATATAGGTACATATATAGACACGCACATACATTTCGTGGCATTATTTTGGGAGAGTATTAATGATACAACCCTAAGTAAATTCAGTAGAGCACTCGTAATTCATAAACTTGATGTATCCATTGAGGTACTCTTACATCAATATTCGGCCAACTAAAGGTTATAGCAACAAAAAAAAATTTCGTCGCTATAGGAGCGTCGCGTTAGGTTTTTGGCGTTGAATTTTGAAATTTTGTCTCTAAAAGTACTTTTAGTGACAAAAAAATTTTCGTCGCAAAAAATACTTTTAGCGATGAATCTTGCTTCGTTGCCAAAGGAACCTTGCTTCATCGCCAAAAGTACTTTTAGCGATGAATTGTGTTTCGTTGCTAAAAGAACTTTTAGCAGCAAATACGTTTGCGTTGCTAAAAATATACATTTAGCGACAAATATTAATATTTATAGTTAAAAGTACTTTTAGGGACGAAAACTATTTTGTCGCTAAAAGGTATCATTTTTCTTTCATTTATTTATTATTACTATTGTTAAAATATTATTATGTCTGATATTAAATTACAATGACAATTAACACCATAATGATAAAAACAGAATTAGTTATTATTGATGAATAATACAAAAATAATTACAAAATTTAATATCTCTTTTTTGAAAGAAAATTGTTACAAATGAATATAAATTTCTTAGTTTTCTTTATCTTGATGTAATTGGCCTTCAATATTCCCTACAAATAAACACACAATAATTAGTTAACATAATAAACACAAATTTAATAATAATATAAGTTAGAATAAATAAGATTAGTAAAAAAAAATTACAGCAAGTTCAAAATAAAAGAGAAAAGAAGTAGAGATTAAATTAGAAAATGAGAATTATACATTTAGAGACGAGAGAATTAAAGAATAAAAAGTAAGGGAATGAGAGAATGAGAGAATGAAAGGAAGAATGAAAAAAATGAAGTCAATGGGATATAAATATGTTACATGAGTTTTTAGCGACGAAATTTAAAATTCATCGCTAAAACTTAATTTTGGCGGAAAATAACACGGCAAAATTTTTTAAATTTTGACTTTTTTAGCTACGAAATATTTCGTCTCCAAAAGTGATTTTCATCATTAAAAGCACACATTCAGCGACAAAATTCAATTTCATCGCTAAAGGTCTTAAATTTTGGCGCAAAATCATCCGCCAAAATTTTTTAAATTTTCACAATTTTAACGACGAAAATATATTTCGTCACAAAAATTAGTTTTAGCAATGCAAATTTTTTTCTCACCAAAACATGGCTATTTAAGATATCAAAGTGTTTTAGCGACAAATTCAATTCGTCGCTAAAACTATTTGTTGCGACTAAATATATTTTTGTCGCTAAAACATAATCTTTTGACATATCAAAGAATTTTATTGACGAAATTTATTCGTCACTAAAGCTATTTTTAGCGACAAAGTATATTTTTGTCGTCAAAACAAGCTCTTTTGGCATACAAAGAGCTTTGGCGATGAATATATTTCATCACTAAAATAATTTTTAGCGACAACATGTTTTTTTGGCATATCAGAGAGTTTCAACGGCAAAATTTATTCATAGTTAAAATTATTTTCAGCAACGAAATAGATTTCGTAGCTAAAACTACTTTTGGCGACGAAGTAAAACTATTTTTAGCAACGAAAACTAATCGTTGCAATATATTAAATTTTCATCGCTAAAGGTTTTGACACCAACATATTTTTAGCTACTTATTTTTTTGGCGACGAAACTAATTTTTGGTCGCTATACGTACTCTTTAGCAACGAATTTTTCGTCGGTAAAAGTAATAATTAAATATTATTTTTTCAACTATGACTTTATAGACAAAAGTTATTTTTCATCGCTAAAAAGTACTTGCAGCGACGAAAATAGTTTCGTCGCTAAAAGTTTCATCACTAAAGGCCAGCATTCTTGTAGTGCAAACTCCATAAGCAAACATATTATCTTCAACATCTTTGATATCAAGCTTAAACACATAAATGCAAACAAATGGGTAATCAGTTATGTTGCTCTCAATATCATCACCCTCATCACCCTCATCACCCGCTTCTAAGAATGCTCCTTGATAAATAAAAAACAATTCTTTGCGTGATTTCTTCACAGGGTACATATACGAAACAAATTCATAGTACAAACATCAACATTAACAACTTTAGTAACTTGCAAACTTTCAGATGATGAACAATATACACAAATTGAATTCGATCAGAATCATCAAATTCAGGGGTGTCTCCACTTTTCATCTCCTTTCTCCGTCACCAGTAGTTTGTGACTGTGAATTTCATGGTCAGGACATGAAGAAACACTCACTTTATCAAAAGAAATGTTTTCATAATAGTAGATTTTTTAGCCTTTTGAAGACTTTCACCAACATTATGAACATGCTCAAGTCCAAAGGCTTTAGCCTTTCAAAGACATTGGTAGCAACTTCGTGGACGACTCCTCATACGGACTTCCATCAAGCACATTCTTGACTTGCACGTTGCCGGAACTTAACTCTTCTAGTCTAACTAACCCTGTTTTTGTGGTTTTCTTGGTGATGTTGTAGTGGAGGAAATTAGGATATAATTAACAAATAAAAATAATTTGATAATTAGCTATATTAAATTATTTGCTAATTATTAATATCAAATTAATTTTTTTTTAAAGGAAAATCACCAAGAAGACCAGCTAAAGAGATTAAATCGTTAAGGAAACTAGGGTATAATTCTATTTCGTTATTGGGGTCTTGTGGGACACGGAGGGGAGATGCTAATGCTGTGTAGCTACGCTCACTTAAACTAAAATTAGAATCGTCAAATGACAATATATCATCCGCCATTAGAATGGGGTCTTGTGGGACACGGAGGGGAGATGCTAATGCTATGTAGCTATGCTCACTTAAACTAAAATTAGAATCGTCAAATGAAAATATATCATCCGCCATTAGAATCAAAATACTGGCGATGTTTGCGGAACAGATTTTGCAAATTGAATATCAATTCATAACCGTTTCATAATTTTATGAATTATAAATTTTAGATCTAATCTGATTTACAGACTGTAAAATTCAATCCAAATCCAATCCATACATCTGCAGATCGGATGCAGATTTAACCTAGTCCATATACAATCCATCATTTTGTGGATTGGTTTGTAAATTAAAAATTTTTAATTATGCCTAATCCACGAACTTATTAAATAAAAAATAATATAAAAATAATCCTACTACTGATTAAATTGAAAATTGAATAAGATTTAAATAAATAATTATTTCAATAAAGCTAGAATTATATATTCAAAGTTAAAATATAACACACCGATAAGAAAACAAATTATTTGTTTAGATCAATATATAAAAATAAACTAAAATTATGAAAACTAACTGTTTAGGAAGATTTATTTGTTTATTTAATTATTCAATTATTTAATTATTTTTTATTTCATATTATTATCGAATAATATATAATATGGTGTAAATGTAAGTATATTTTAACTTATTTATTTAGATTAAGTAGTAATGCCACATTTACAAGTTTTATTTTTTAATTAAAATTTTTTTTGTGGATTCATAAATTTTTGTTGATTTACAGAAGTAAATCTATACCAATTTATTTATTGTAGATTTTTAAGGGTACAGTGCATTCGGTGTTGTTTTCAAATAACATTTTCTGTTTTCAGAATTCAAAAAACACTAAATACGTGCTCGGTGGATCATTTTTTAAAATATAAAATTTATTCTACATTTTTAACAAAGGAAATAAGAAACAACTTTTTTCTTCTTTTTCTTGTTTTCCAATATAGTATTAAGTTTTAAAATGAACAATTTTCTTCCATCACCTCACAAAATAATAATAATATCAACAACAACATTATCATCATCATCATCATCATTATTATTCCCAAAAAATCAATTTCCCCCACAATAATCTTTTCTTTTTATATACATTATAATATTTGTCTTTTTATATATTCATTAAATCAAATGTGTAGAGTTTATCATTTTTCTTTAAACAAAAAAATTAACGAGATCACCTAATTTATTCTTAAAATTAAAATAATCAAACTGATTAAATAATAAAAATAATCATTCATTACTTAATTTTAAATTTATGGAAATTATTCCAATAATAATTCTTTAAATTATTGCTACCGAACATATTTTACTTTTTTTCATTTTCAAGATTATTTTTGAAAATGATATCGAACATATTTTTAAATTTTAAAATAAATTTGAAAATAGCATTTTTGTTCTCATTTTTTTTCATGAAAATAGCATTTGGAAAACAATACCGGGCAAGGCCTAAATTTTCAATCTAATCCAATCCACCTATCAATAGATCAAATTTTTATGGATTAAATTTTTGAGGATCATATGAATTGAGCAAATTAGATGAGATTCTAAACAACCCTAGAAAACATGTGAATTTTCTTATATTACATTTTGTTCATATATTTTTGTACGTGTGTGTATATATAGTCCTTCTCTTATATGAGCGCCCTCATTTTTTTTCTACAAAGGTGTTATTAATTCATGTAGTTTAATAGAGTCAGTGTAGACATGCTATTAAAATGCACAATATACACACAAAAAATATTTATGAAAACTGAGGGGATTTGGAGGTTGAGTAAGGGGGCTTCAAATCCGCTGAGAGGAAGGGCAAGGGAAAACCACCTAGCTAAAAAGAAAAAAGCAAGCAACGACCCTACATTAAGGAATTTGAAGAGGCCTTTGATTCAAAGAGAAAGGAGCACATATCTTTTATATATATATATATATAGTTCGTCTCTAATGATAACATCTTCACTTTATTAAAGTGAGGATGCACGATAAAATACTAAAAAACATAGATTTTAATACATTGAAACTATGTTTTGCTGCCTGTCAGTATATTAAAATCTCTACTTCTTTATATTTTATTCGCATCTTCACTTTAATAAAGTAAGGATGCCCTCACTACAAAGTGATTACACACACATTCTCAGGTGCTAGCGCCCTCATTTTTTTAATGCGAACATGCTGTTAAACTGTTTAATTTAATAGAGTTAGTTTTCAATGCACTATAAAACCGTACAATTTAATAGCATGTCTACACTGACTCTATTAAAGCACAAAATTTAACAGTGTGTCCGTATAAAAATTAAAAGAAAAAAAGGCGTCCACATAAGAGAAGTACTTTATATATAGGCTTTATTTTACTTAATGCATGAGTTCTTAATCATGAAAACTGGTGTACATCTAGTTCTAGATACTCTTCACATATCTATTTTCATATTAGTCCTCATCTCAGCATGTGTCCGACATGCATTGTGAGGAATATATAAAAGGAAACTTGGTTTGCTGACTAGTTTTAAAATGTGGCATCTAATAATTGGATTTGGAGGGGATATGTCTGTGTGATTCCACTTCTCTTGAGGGTTGCAAGAAAATCTAGATTTGGCCTTTTTTCGCAAAGATCTGGAAGATCTGAATCCAAAAAATTCTGGATTCATATATATATTAAAAAATATATATTTGGAGCCTAAAATCTAAGATCCATATAGATTCGGATTCAGGTCTAGATCCGGATGCACTAAATATCCAAATCCACATTATTTTACAATAAATTATTTATTTAATACATATAAGCATAACTAAATCTATAACCTTCATTGACTTTAAAAAATATGTTAAGAAACTAAAATAATAATAATAATAATAATAATAATAATAATAATAATAATAATAATAATAATAATAATAATAATTAGAGAATATTGTAATGAATCCGTTTACCTTAGATATTTTTTACTTTTTATGTTTGATTTATGTTGTATAATTTTTATTTTTGGATTTATGGTGTTGTTATATGTTATTTATGTTGAATTCATATTGAATTATAATTGGATTTTATTTGATATTATTATGTAAATTGTTGAATTTAAAAATATATTTGAATTTATTATTAGCGAATTTAGATATCGAAAAACCTACAATTTGTGCGGATATTACCCGCATCCAAATCCGCATATTTTTTTGCACGTCCGGATGCGAATCCAAATATCAAAACTTCAATGCCAATCTAGATCCAAATGCACCTACATCCGGATTTGGATCCAAATTTTGCCATCCTTAATTTTTCTACGCATGCTCAATTAAAGAGTTGTGATAGTTGCGCTGTGACAAATATATATAATTATCCATATAAATTGTTTGATGTTCATCGAGGCCTCACTTGACTTATATTCTATGGAATTTCTTTTTTTTTTAATGATTTTAGACGTATATAATTTTTTTGTTTTGTTGGAGATCCAAAAGAAGACTAGGAAACATAATTGTAAAGAGCAAATCTATCTTACTTAGTTGGGGTAATTAACTTGTGTCCTAACTAATATTTCACCAATAGAAGAAATTTACTATTTAAATTAAAAATAATAAGATTTTATAATTAATTGTCCATATCACCTGAACTAATTAGATAGTGACACATCAGTTGGCACATTTAATTGGAATACAAACTAAATATCCCAAGGAAGTAACTGTGGCATTATTGAAATGTAAGAGTGAAGAATTATTTTTAAAGAAAACCCTGTAGATTACATCAAATCAAGAGAAATGAAAAATAAATCATGAACATTTATTCAATGTCCAGTACAAAATTAGTTCAATATCGAATCATAATCCAATAAGCGAACAAAGATTCAGAAGCACAATCAAGTTAAAGAACGCTAGCTTACAAGTAGGTCAGGCGCGCAATCAAGATAAAGAACACAAGCAAGTCGCAATCAAGAAATTTTTTTTTGAGTTTACGCCTTTCTTTCTCCTTATTCCTTTTTTTTTTGTTGCAAATCAAACTAGGTTACATTTATAAGTTGCTTGTCTTGTTACTGACTAATGGAACAAGTTGTCTGCTATGTTCCATGTCAATTCTCTTACACCCACATAGTGAGAAATTAAAAAGAGAAATTGAAATCACAAATAATTCAAAAGAATTTCATTTATAAGAAGGCTAAGCTGGTCATTACCGATGGTGCACAAGACTACAAGGCATAATGTTGGGAAACTGAGGAGGACTAAATTGCTTAAAACTAAAACTATTTGGGCAACAGAAGAATTTTGCTAAATTAAAAGACTACATTAATATCTTACAAGAAACACTACACACAACTCACAGTTCACAATTCTTATTTCTCTCTTATTCTTCACTCATCACTTAATGTATAACAAAATGATGCAATGGGGTATTTATAGTACATTAGAATAAATCTAAACCATTCAAATAAAAAACTACAAAAAATTAATAACCCATTATTTTCACCTACCACATCTACCACTGATAATTTCATCCACTACACTTACCATTAATAATTCAAACCTCACCAGCCATACCTACTCATAGAAACTTCCATGGGTTGGGCTTATTAATTTGGGCTTGATGAAAGGTGGTGTTGGACTTATTTTTAACACTCCCCTCCTCAACGCCAACTTTAACCTTTCAAACCATATTAAATTGTTGACAAAACTCTTCAAACTTTCTAGTACTAAAATCTTTTATAAACAAATCTGCAACTTGATCTCTGTTTTGATTCACTATATTTCAACTTTATCTTCTAAGACCTTTTCCCTGATGAAGTGATAGTGCACCTTCACGTGCTTAGTTCTTTCATAAAAAATTGGATTTTCCATCAAGCTAATCGCCGATTGATTATTGCAATACAATGGTACTATGTAATCTACTAGTTAGTATAGATTCTTTATCAACTGCATCAACCAAGTACTTTGTTGAGCTGCCACTGCTGCTGCTCTATACTTCGCTTCTGTGATTGATAGTGATATAATTGATTGTCTTTTACTACACCAAGAAACTACTTTAGAGCCAATTTAAAAATGTACCCAGTAGTTGATCTTCTTGTGTCATGATCTCCATCAAAATCAGCATCACAATAGCCAATCAGCTTGCAACATTCACCTTTCTTGTACAATAGATTTTAATCAATTGTACTTTTCACATACGTTAATATTCGTCGAACCGCTTACATGTGAGGCTTCTTTGGATTTTACATGTACCAGCTCATTACACCCCTTACATATGAATTATCTGGTTGAGTCAATATTAAATAGATTAAACTTCTTACCAATTTTCGATAAATCTTTGCATCTTGTAAAACTTTGCCTTCAACTGTGCATAGTTTTGCATTGACTTCTATTGGAGTTGAAATTAACTTGGATTCCAACATTCCAAACCTATTCAGCAAGTCTTTGGCTTATTTCCGTTGGTAAAGAAATATTCATTCTTCTGTTTGATCAACCTTTAAACCAAGGAAATGCTTAAGCTCACCAAGCTCTTTCATCTAGAAGCAAACTAATAAGTTCTCTCTTGTTTGCTAAATCTCTTATTCATCGTCACCAATAAAAATCAAATCATCCATGTACACTAGTACAATTTCTAACTTTCCTTCGCTAGATTTGACGAACAAGCTAGAATCTGTATGTGCCATTGAATAACCACTCTAAGTTAAGAACTCCGGAATCTTGCCATACTATGCCTTTGGTGTTTACTTTAAATTGTAAAGTGTCTTTCTCAGCTTACATACATACTTTGGATGAGCTTTATTTTTAAATTTTCGAGTTTAGTTCATATAGATCTCTTAATCCAATTCTCCATGTAAAAAGACATTTTTTATATCTATTTGCCACAATTTCCATTCTTAATGGCTGCGAGTACAAGCGAGACTCTTACTATTGTGAGCTTTGCCACCGAACTAAATGTTTCATCATAGTTTAGCCCGTATTGTTGTAAAAATTCTCGTGCAGCCAATCAAACCTTTATACCTTTTAATAAAACCATTTAGGTGCTTCTTAATCTTGTACACCAATATGTAAGATATTGGATTTGCATCCTTTGGTTTTGGAACTAGATTATAAGTCTAATTCTGCTTTAGTGCAATGATTTCTTTCTCCACTGCCTTTATCCAATGAGAATTCCCCGCTGCTTCTTCTAACATCTCAGATTCTTTTATCTTTTTCTTCTTCTACAACCACTATATTAGCGTACCTAAGATTTAGCTTTCTCACTCTTTTTGATCTTCTAAGTTGAGGTTCTTGATTTTGATCCACTTGGTTCTTCATCTTCAATAGAGCATTAATGAACACTTGCCTTCCCTCATCTCCTTCAATTATGTCTTTGAATTCCTTAAACTTTGAAAAAGTCTCAAATTTTTCTTTCATAAAGAAGACCCAAGCATACCCCAAGAAATCATCGATGAATATGATCATGTATCGCATGCCACTGATAGAAGGTTGCTTGACGGGCCCAAACATGTCAGAGTGTATCAGCTTTAATAATTCTTTTACACTAAAATTCAACTCCTCATATGGGAGTTGGTGAGCCTTGCCATACTGACACCCTGTACACGTTGTATCTGCTCTTACGTCAAGTTGAGGAAGACCTATGAGTATTGACTTGTTTATCATCACCTTCAACTTATGATAGTTAATATGTCTTAATCGAGCATGCCATAAATCTACAATCTCATTCATTCAAGTCTTGTCTACATAAGTAGGCTCTATTGACAACACATAAATTGACTCTGGCCTTTGCCCTTCCATAGTAAATGTCCCTGAGATCTTTAGATTTTGACATAACTTGACATCTTTAGGACTAAACAAAACATAATGGCCTGAAAATATTAGCTATGATTGGTAATAGATTTTTCTTAATACCAAGAACCTGGTATGCATTTTGAAGTGCCACCTTTTGAGGGTTATATCATGGTGCTAGAACCGTGCCCTAATATGAGCTATGGCTAGTCACGAGTCATTTGTTGTTATCACTGCACGACCTCCCTTGTACTCGATCATGTCATGTAGGTTCTCTCTATCATCAGTCATGTGATTTGAACACCTTGGATAATGATCCAAGCACTCTTATAGTTAATCTGGCCAGGTATTGTGACTGCAAGAGCTAACTCTTCTTCTTCGTTGGCGACTGATGCTTCAACTTCCTATTCTTTATCGCTATCCTTCTTCTGATTGGAAGTGGCAGCATTACTTTCCTTAGACTTTTTCTTAAACCAACAATTTTTCGCCATATAGCTTTTCTTTTTGGAGCTATAACAATTCCCTTCGAACTTTTTCTTTGGCTTGTATCGACTACCATTGCCATGATTCCTTTATACTCTCCCTATTTGTGAGCTACATTCTTATTGATTTTCTCGTGACGTGTCCACATCTCTTTTAGATCCTCCACCACTATGTCATTTGAATCGATGTCTTTTCTCGTCGGTGAAGAGTGCTTCCTCATAATTTTTTTTATTTAGGCCCTACTTATTTGCTTATCAATGACTTCTCAATCGATAAGCAAGTTTTCAAATTCCTCAATGGTTAGTTGAGTTAACCAACCTTGGACAGTTGTAACAAAACTCTTAAACTCCGGCCTCAAATCATGAACAATAATTCTCTAAATTCTAGATTTAGAAATTGAAACAATAGGATCTAACTCAGAAATTTCATGGCATAGAGACTTTATCTTCTTAAAGTACTCATCAACTATCATTTTTCATTGTAAAATTGATAGTAGCTCATTCTCTATAAGTTGTAGTAGCGTATTGTTCTTCTTCGAAAAAATCATTGCAAAATTGTCCCAAGTTTCCTTAGGTGTTTTAACTTTTTTTGTGTATTGCAACATCTCTTCTTCAATTGTACTCCTGATGGTGAACATAGCCTTCCCAGCTTTGATGTTTCACTTCTTCAAAATGGCATCCTCAGTCAGTGGTTTTACATCGTTACCACACAATCTCCCAAAGGTCCTGGCCTTGTAAATAGGATTCCATCAATGTTGCCTACCTATTATATTTTTGTTGTTGAGCTTCTTGACTCCAACTACTTGAAGATCACTCATCATGTTTGCAAAACTTTGACAATGTCAAGCAAACTTGATCTTCACCGATGAACTAGTAGATTTTCAAACTCCTCACAATTAAACGAAGCTCCACCAAATAATCCTCGATCATCATCGCTGTACTTTTATAGCTTTCCTACGAAAGTCCTTGATTGTTGTCAACTTGTGATAGCACTGCTACAGTAGTCCGTGACCAACTTGGCTCTAATACCAATTGTTGAAAAATTTAAGAGAATTAAGCTGCTCAAAATTGAAACTATTTGGGCAACAAAAGAATTTTACGAAATTAAGAGACTTTATTAATATTTACAAGAAACCCTATACACAACTCACTGCTCACACTTTTTATATCTCTCTTATTCTTCACTCTTCAGTCTTCACTTAACGCTATAACCAAATGATACAAGAGGTTATTTATAATATATAAAAACAAATCTTCCAATAAAAAATTATAAAAAATTAATAATAATTTATTTTCACCTGTTACGTCAATCACTAATAATTCAAGTACTTACTCATGGAACCTTTTATGGGTTAGGTTTATTTTTAACAAATAATACGAAAGCGAAATTAATCAACAGTTATTTTTAATTTCTTTTTTTTTTTTCATTGCAACGGTGGCCAGCTTTCATGAATGTATATACAAACCCCTTGTTGATGAATGACGAAGACGGGACAGCAATGCTAGTATATAATTTTATTTTTTCGTTTAGCGTACTCCGCCAATTCATTTTCGATATCAAAGCCGGTTATTAATGTGCAGAACTCAAAAATACGCATACGGTTTCTTCCGCTCTTCCATAGAGTTTGCATATTATAAATAGACCAGGCGTTAATGAATGCATATATAACAAAGGTCAGAAAGACAGAGTTAACCTAAGAAAATACAGAAATTAATTAAGATATGGCCAGATACAAAACTTCTGTGTTCCGCAATTTGGCTGAAAGCCCTTGCTGTTCTCCTCATTGTTTCTATGGCTGAAAGCCACAATTTTGCCGGTAAGTATTCCAATATTCTCATTAGAATTCGAATTTTTGTGGTGACCAGCTAAATAAAATTACTTGAAAATAATTTAACAAAGTGCTTGGAAGCGATTTTACGATTAACTTGATAATCTACTTAGTTATACATTGTAATTAATTGTTTTTAATGAAATGTACGTGCAGTTGGGCTCGTAAAGTCTCCCCCAACTTGTGATTCAGTGTATGGTGCCCAAGAAGGTGATACTTGCTTTGATGTTTCGAAGAAGTTCAACTTGAGCAATGAGTTCTTTCTTGCCATCAACCCCAATATCAACTGCGATGCCGTCTTCGTTGGTCAATGGCTTTGCATCGCCGGCAGTGCTTAATTAATTAGCTATAAATCAGAGATTAATTCCGAATGCCTTCCAAATCATTCGTGCTGTTAATTTGAATTTCAGAAACTTCAATTTGTACGTCTTTTCTTTTGTGATGTTAACAGGCATGTCTTGTGTATGCTTCTAGCTAGTGCCGAGCACTAGTTCAAATAATGTCAATTTGCTTCATGTTTTTATTTACAGGCTTTAAGAACTTGTGAAGACTTGATTTCATTAAACATGATTATTATAATTCATAGTACATGCGAGAATAGACTCATGATAAAGAAGGCTAACTCTAGCAATAACTAACAACATAGATAAAAACTGTATCTACATGATAAATACTGCTACGCGATGTATATACAAGAGATAATAAACTTTAAATGCCAAATCATACCCTTGTTTAAATAAATTTTGTAAATACATCCATCACTAAAATTTAAAAATTAATATTTTACTATCCAAACCCCTAAAATAACCCCCTTAAATGCCAAACATACCATTGTTTAAATAAATTTTTTTGATAACATTTTTTTTAATAAATAAAAAGGGAAGAAAGCTCATGTTTTTTTTTTCTTTCTCTCGCTCCCTAGACCACTACCTCCCAATTGGAATTACAAGAACTCGACTATAGATGCACTGGTGACAATTTGAAATTTAATTTAGCATATGTAAAAGTATGTACAACATTTATTTTCTTCAATGATTAAACAAATTCGTAGGCCACGAAAGAGTATAAGAATTGCAAATAGAGTTTCATCTCATTTCTCTTGCTGCTGTTTATTCAGTTACAAGGTTATGAATAAAAATATAAAAGAAATAGAAACTGCAATGAATTGCAATCCATTACTCATTGAGAGGCTAGCCAAGATTGGGGGAAAAAATAAAAAATCCTTGAATCACATAATTTTTTTTTGGTTCAAAGGAATAAACTTTTTAGTAAGCATTATCTTTTTTATTTTTATGGTTTGAGTTCTAATTTCGTGGTTGAATTCCTCTCGATAAGTGGATTTCGCTTCTATATTATGATAAATTACATTTAATGTTGCAAAAATTAGTGTTGGGGAAGGATGAACTTATTGGCTCTTTGTAGAGATTTTTGTGGAAAGTAACTAAAATTATTTTATTTAATAATATTATCATGCCCTTTTAGTAAATTACTAAATGGGTATTATGCTAATAAAATTGATTTTGAAAAAGTGAGTGCTGAATTAGGACGGCTGTTTGAACCCACTAAACCACTCATTAATTTAAACTTATTTTTAAAAAATAATTTTTAATTATTAAATATGTCTGAATCAAATTACAATTACAGACACTAAAATATAGTGAAAAAGAAAACAAAATTGCTTTTTGAACCTATCTTCACGTTTAATGTATTTTTATTAAACCCTAAGTGAGTAGATGTGTGATTCTTCTTTTGAGTCACTTATAGTATATAATACAAAAAAAATTCTCCTCTAATGTTGTCTAAGTGCCTTTTGCCTTATATTCTTTTTGTTTTCATGAAGTACTTAACCAAAAGTGAAAGACGTTGCTCTTTTCTTTGTTGGTTGGGTGGTTCTTTTCCTTTGACATCAATCACTTAGTTTATTTGGGAGGTGATATTTTGATTTTGAGGTGAATTGACCATGGTATTGCCAAAATAAGTCATGTTCAGTGGTTGATGAGCTGCCAGATTTATGTTTTGGATTTTGAATAACTATGTAATAAATTCAATAAAATATTCATTAAGGGTTTATAAATGAATTTAATGGGTTTGATGAGTAAAAACATTATTATTATACAAATTAGGTTTAGTAAGGATGTAGTAGGCATTTAGGTGGGTTTATCGATTTAAATTTAAAATTTAAAATTTTAAGTGTTGATTTATTTAGTAAATAAGTTTAGTGAGCAAATTAATGGGCACAAATAGTCTCATAAAAAAACATTCGCAGCAACCAATAAATTATTGACATACCCCTATTATTTTATCAAAAATCTAGTTATACCCTTCATAGTTTTATTTATTTATTTCAATATTCAATGTATACACAACTTTTATTTGTTACTAAAATTGAAAGTTAACCGATAACTACATCTCGGCACTGTTTGGACTTCATTTCTTGCAATTTATCTAATTGTGCTATTTTCAACACCAATAGTGTAGCAATGACACCATAATCACCACAAAAAATTGCAACTCCATTGTAACTTCTCTATCGAACGGTGGCGAGTTAAAACGCACCGGATAATGTTTATTTGAATGCTACTGTTTCAAAGTAACAAACGGACCATAAATATCGAAATTATTTAAAAGATTCATTTTTTTTTTATCGCATTTTCCTTAAAAGAAACATTTTTTTTAAATATAAAAGAAACAGTTAATTGTTAAAAAAAAATAAAAGTAAAAGCACGTGCCTTGCGCATGACGAAATCTACCTATAAAATGTCCTGAAAACTGGCGGGAACGTTTCTCGTCACTTGTCCAAATCCCTCCAATTTCAGTGTTTCACTCGTCAGACCGTCAGTCCAAGCCAACAAATGAACCGCAGCAACGGCAGCGCAAGAAAACGGCCGCCGCCGACGACGACGTCGACGCCGAAAGAATCTTGGCCAAATAAACAGCAAGCAACCACACCGACAACACCGGCTATCGACGACGAATTCCTCGATGAGGACGTGTTCCTCGACGAAACCCTACTGCCGGAGGATGAAGAATCCCTTATTCTCCGCGACATCGAGCAGCGTCAGGGCTTCGCTTCTCGTCTGGCCAAGTGGGCCCGCCCTCCCCTCTCATCTGCCTTCGTATCCCAATGTCAGAGCATCAGTGAGTCACTTCCCTGTCACTATTTTTGTTCACTGGACTGCTAGGGTTTTAAGGAATTATTAAATTTTTTTGGTGGTTTTTTTTTAAATTTAGTGTTTCAGCAATTGGATATTGATTATGTAATTGGAGATAGTAACAGAGAATTGTTGCCTCATTCTTCTGGGCCTGCTGCCATCATTCGAATTTTTGGAGTTACAAGGGAAGGTAATTTATATGCCGTGAGTTTAATTGCAAATCCCTTATTATGATTCCAGTCATAATGGTTGGTTAAGTTCTTCCTTTTGGCATTTGTTAGGACATAGTGTTTGTTGCAAGGTTCATGGTTTTGAGCCTTATTTCTACATTAGTTGCCCTCAGGGAATGGGCCCAGATGATATTTCCCGTTTTCATCAAACTCTTGAGGTATTTAGTCTTACCATATGATCAAGTTAGATATTTACTTAAGTTCTGTTGCTCAAATGCATGTAACTGTGCTTGTTGTATGGCTGCTATGACAGGGGAGGATGAGAGAGGCTAATAGGAATAGTAAGGTTCCCCAATTTGTTCGACATATCGAAATGGTGCAGAAAAGAAGTATTATGTATTATCAGCAGCAAAAGTCTCAACCTTTTCTAAAGATTGTTGTTGCACTGCCAACAATGGTAGCTAGTTGTCGTGGTAGAGTTTATCTTTTCTCATTTCCTGTTTGTATTGTTTTGTTGATCATGTGCGCTACAAAATTAATATGTTGCCATTCCACTTTATGTAATTGTCGCGCTTTTAAACAGCTTTTTACTTTGATATATATGTGTGCACATATTTATGTCGTAAATAATTCTTACATCCGAGGTAATATGTTTTTATTTTATGGCTTGTTTTCCTTGGCAATTCTAATATCCCATTGATTTCCTTTAATCTTCTTTTTTTTTTTTGGGATAATTGGCAGGAATCCTTGATAGAGGCATACAACTTGATGGATTGGGTATGAAGAGCTTCATGACATATGAAAGCAATGTTCTTTTTGCTCTTCGTTTCATGATAGATTGCAACATCGTTGGTGGCAATTGGATTGAAGTGCCAGCTGGAAAATATAGGAAGACAGCGAAGACTTTGTCCTATTGCCAGTTGGAATTTGATTGCCTGTATCCTTTTGCGTGGAGGTCATTAATTCTTCATTGGAGGAGTATATGAAATTATCTTGGGCATTATTGAATTATTTATTATTTATATATATAAATTTTGGTTTATGCTGTGCAAAATATTTCCATAACTGCTCTTAGTTATTCAGATATAATTAGCCATCATCCTGAAGGTGAATTTTCAAAAATGGCTCCATTTCGCATATTGAGTTTTGATATTGAATGTGCGGGTCGTAAAGGGCATTTTCCAGAGCCTACCCATGATCCTGTTATACAGGTCCAAATGCTTACTTTGTTGTAACAAATCTAATAAATTTCATTAAAGTGATCTTTCTCTGTCCTTATTTTTATTTTTTAAATTAAATTTAAAGTGGCTGTGCCTCAGTAAATCTATCTATTTGCTGCATTACAATTGTTTTAAATCAATGTTTCTAACGTAAAATTGTTCTTTCTTCTTAGGTGGCAAATCTAGTTACTTTGCAAGGAGAAAATCAACCATTTATTCGTAATGTCATGACCCTCAAATCATGTGCTCCAATCGTTGGTGTAGATGTGATGTCTTTTGAGACAGAAAGGGACGTCTTGCTAGCTTGGAGGGTATTGATCTTGTCTTTTAAGAATTTCTCCTTCACGAATGCTGGTTGATTAAATTTATATGGTACAAGTACAAAATCGTTTATTGCTTAGTGATATTTCAGCTTTTTTTACAAATTTTTGTATATGTAGGAGAGAATGTTGAACAGTTAAATTGTATTATTTATCTCTGCTTTGCCAATATCGTTATTTTACTTGCATTTAGACGAGATTACAATATTGTCGCGAATGCAAAAAATTTAAGAGTGCAACAATGGAGAAACAAATGCTACTCAAGTCAACCTAGCTCTGTCTTAAGCTCTGTTTCCTGGAAAATTCAATGTATTGTCAATCATCCTTGTTCCTTCTCTCCATTGGTCGGAGGGAAATCAATCATTCTCTTTTAGTTGTCCTGTCTACTTCTCCACTTAACTCTGCTGTCATAGATTGTTATACATTCTCTTTCTGGATCCTAACTTTCTAAGCAGAATACGATCTTTAGGAAGAAGACATTAGCCTGATTAAGATAGCTAGGAGATCTGCTCCTGTTATCCTTGAATTGATAGGTATTCATGTCCCCAGTCTGATCCCTAGTTTGTCAAATGAGGGACTGGGCAAGTATTCCTTCGACAAGGATGTCTAATCCCTGAATTCATCTGGATTCTTTGGCATGTAAAGTACACAAAGAACATCTTCAATTTTGTCAAAGTTCCAAAGCATCTGCTAAATCTGTAGAAATCCCTACATGAATAAAACATGTTAATGTGTTGTCTATAAGATCTGTGATGACAGTTACACTACTTCTAACTTAAATATAGTTCTTTTTTAAAATTTTTTATGGAAAGTGTTGATATTTTATGAGCCTTCACATTTTTAGAAAATGCATATTAATTGTGTACCCAAAGAAAAATGACAGAGAAAAGGGCTGCTGCCCTAGAATATTTGCCAGTAGGAAAAGTTACATCTATGAACAATCAAAAGTATTTTATTTTATGACGACCAAAATTGCCCATTATCTTGCAAGTGTCTCAAAATGGAGAAATCAGCCTTATTAGACTCTCAATCTTTCCTAATAGAGGGCCATCATGATTTTATGTTTTTAATATTTAAAAATTTCTAATTTTCGAATATTTGAAATAAAAATTGTTAGTGGATTTCGGGATTTGTGGCCTGGGATTGCAGGAAAGCCCATCATCAATCCCCTCCCCGATTGGAGGAAGGCCTTTGTTCTCATTGGAAAATTTTTCTTCCATAATTTTAGCTTTTTGAAGATCGTTCTTTATGGTCTGTCTTTGTTTTGAACTTTAAAAACGGGCTTCCTCCATTATAGAAATTTGTAATCTTCATTGTATAGACAAACTATGCCATTGACTTTCAATTTATCTTTTGGTTGTGGTATCATTAGTAATGGACATAACTAATAAAACATATCGAGTCTTACTCTCTTTTGGATTCTTTTTGGGTAAAGAATGTAATTTTATCTCATATAGAGAAAGCAAATACTTTCTATTTGATGTGTAATGGAAGGTTTTGCTTGCAGGATTTTATCCGTGAAGTGGACCCTGATGTTATGATTGGATACAATATCTGCAAGTTCGATTTGCCCTATCTTATTGAGGTAACTGTTGTATTCAATTCTCTCTTTTGATTTGTTGTCACCCTTAAATTTCCTGTTCTTTTTGTAACACTATAACCGGCATTTCAGTTTCTTTCCTCTGTTAATGTCTACCTGGTTTATAACTGCTAAGTTTTGTTAGTTTGATTGTATTTTGATTGTTATATTTTGATTGATCTATCAAACAATGCTGGTTTTAATGTTTTGCAGAGATCTCACACTTTGGGAATAGCAGAATTTCCTATACTGGGTCGTATCAGAAACAGCAGGGTTCGAGTCAAAGATACAACTTTTTCTTCAAGGTTTGTAAATGGTGGAGTACTTTTTTTTGCTATTTTATTTTAAATTGATACATTATAGTTTTGCACTGCGGCTTGATTACTTCAAAATTTCACATTGAATATACATCTCTAATGCGTTGAAATTAGTATTGAAAATTGTCTGACCAAAACATTTATATGTATTATTTTGGTTGAATGTAATGTGTGTTACAAAAATGTACATACATATCACGTATGCTTGTATTGTTTGGGTGAGTTTAATGTTTGTTGTAGAAATGTACATGATATCTATACCTGTGGACTAGTCGGAGCAAAAAATTTCTGGCTTAATCATCAATCTATACGGTTAACGTTGTTTATAGCATTCTCTCTTCTGTATTCTTTATGTTGACTAAAATTCTGAATCTTTCTCTTCCATCTCTGATGCTAGAATGTAAGATTTTGCATTTGTTCTCATTTTTGCATCTGAATTGCAAGCTGAATCTTGTATGCAATATAATTGTTCACTGTTTCTTGTTCAAAAGTAATTGTAAGTTTAACTTAAAATCAAGATGTCTTTTCTTGAAAGTGGTGGTTCAAACTAGATTCTGTTGGAAGAGATTTTGGTTGTTTGTTTGGAAATTGGCATGTCATCAGGTCAATCATACTTCCGTGTGTCTCCTTGATGTGTGATTTTGAAGAAACATGAAGAAAATGCCAATCATATCTTCCTTCAGTGCAATATCACCACCTGATAGTAAGATTAACCTCCTCAGGCCGCTAAGCTTTCGTTTTTTTTTTTGTGGGTGGGGTGTGGTGTGTTATTTTCAGCGCCTTTTCTTTCTATTTTAATGTACTTTTCTCTTCAATCACTTAATTTAAGGTGGAGTCTTTTTGTATGATTTGGTATTTTTGGCAAGTTTTATTATAGAGTAGATTGAGGACGATACAATAGTTTTCTTTTCTTTATGATCATGAGTTTTTATTTGGGGGCCATTCATCATATAAACATAAATCCCCAGGTGTTTTCTGAGTTTAGTGAGCAGCTTTTTTTCTCCTCTTGCTAATCATTTTTTATTAATAAAAATTCATTTTTCTTCTTACTAGAAAAAGTGAAAATAATGTTTTACTCCCAGAGAATGTACTTATCATCTTTGTGCATGATACATAATAGATATATTAATAAATATTATCATGAATGAATTATCTTCAAGATTTACTCTCTAATTTATTTGGCTTGTCCATGATTGTTGGCAGTACAGACAATTAGGAACGCGGGAAAGTAAAGAAGTTACTGTGGAAGGGAGAGTTCAATTTGATTTGCTTCAGGTATTAATCTTTATACTGTCAATCAGATAGCAAATGGATCTGTATTCGATTCTAAGGATAAGTTACTCTGCTGTCTTCTTGTTCTAGGCCATGCAACGGGATTATAAATTAAGTTCTTATTCTTTGAACTCTGTTTCTGCGCACTTTCTTTCGGAGCAGGTATAGTTCGTGGTTACTTTTTGAGATTATTTATATTTATAAATATGAGAAATAAGGTGAAAAATATAGAAGCATCTGATTTGCTTTAACAGTGCTTCTTTTCTTCTCCATCCCTCTTATTCTGAATGTTTTTGGCCTTTCCCTTTTTCTCTTGTTAATGTTTCCTTCTTTGACATTTCTGCTCTGTACGTTTCTGCTTCTAGGCTGGTTGAATTTTAGACTGGTGTCTACACTAAGGTACCCCCAGGTCGTATTGGTTGAATGTTAGACAGTGACATCAGTTTCTCGTGTTTCTGTATACTCCTAGATATTTATTTATTTATTCATTCATTCTTATCCCGAAGTGGCAATGAAGTTTGGTTAGAATGGGAAACCAACTGAACCTGAGTGTTTCAGAATTCTTGTAATAATAACAATAACAATATCATGGGAGACCATTTAAATCAAAGTCTTCAGTGCCTAGTAACTGTTTTTTTGCTTTTTGTGGGAAGTTTTATTGGTTTATGTTTTCTTATTCTTTTCCATATATTCTCCTGGTTGTTTTCTTATTCAAAATACTATTTGTAATTCGGATATTGCTATAACTCCATTTCGTTTTGTGCAGAAAGAGGATGTCCACCATTCAATTATATCTGACCTTCAGAATGGAAATGCAGAAACTAGGAGGCGACTTGCTGTATATTGCTTGAAGGTTTGTGATTCAGTTTCATTATATGTGAATTCCTCCTATGTCCTACCTTACGTGTGGTCATGTCCTTGCACTACTGAGGACAGGGCATGTTATAATTATTTGTCTAGGTCAGCTATTGTGCTTAATTGTATTTAACACCTTTGACTTGACCAAAGTGGATGAAGGTTGGCTTATTTGTGCATAAATGTATAGGTCATTTGAGTTATCTTTCGGTGGTTCTTCCGTGGACCAAACTGCATTTTTGTATGTCACTTATTTTTTTTTTTTGAAGTTTAATCGCATATAAGAAAAATGTATTCACTAATGTGTTTCCACGTCTTGAATATGTTGCATGTTAGTCAAATTATCTACGTTATTGAAGATCTTATAGATGTATTCACATTCGGTGCCTCTTATAACAGGACTACCTTCTGTAGTGTCTGGGCTTTTATGTGTGTGTATATAAGCACACAGCCGAACTGTAATTTATTCTTTGCTGAAATTTTTTTTATTTTTATTTTTACTTTTAATAGTTACCATGTAACCCACCCCATCCCACCCCAAACTAACCTTATCCCCTCAGATTTGAACCCTTAACCGCTTACTTCCACAATGAAAGGCTGATCGATTGGGCTATCCTTTGGGGATTGCTCTAGGGATCTTGTTCATTATTGAAATCTTCTGTTAAAATTTCCTTGAATCTTTGAAAAGATTCTTCAAGAGTCTGAGGTCCCAGAAGCGTATGAAAAATACTGTTGAAGCCCAACTCTGTGGAGAAAATTAAGTGAAGCCCTTGGCACTTTTGACACATCGTTGTCTTCCTTAGCACGGTCCACAGATTTAACTTGTTCCCACCTTCCCCCGAAAGTTCTCCAGCCGGGATCATAGAACTATTCAATGAAATTCATGTGAATATCCAAAGAAGTGCTTCTTTCCTACTTTGATGGAATAAATAAGAGGTGGTTCAACTTTCTGACTTTGGAGCCCCTATATCTTTCTGCTTCTTTTCCAGTATTATTGCAGTCGTATCCCGCTTTCTCCTGTGACTTGTGGCCCCCTGTGATAAACTTATACCTTTTGTGTCGATTTTCCAGTGGACTAGGTTAAAGAACATACCTCCATCGTTCAAGATATTTTTGACAGTATCCCATTTTACTATAATTTACACATCCCAGTCAGCCTTTTCATTCATCATGCACATGCCCCTTGATTGTTTAGGTCAAATGCCTTGATACAAGCTGCGATAAATCAAGGTCATGATTAATTTAACAATATTCAGATTTTTTTCATTTTCTTTTTATTTTGAATTTCAGGATGCTTATCTCCCACAGAGGCTTTTGGACAAATTGATGTTCATTTTTAACTATGTTGAGATGGCTCGTGTCACTGGAGTTCCTATCTCTTTCCTTCTTTCGAGAGGGCAGAGTATCAAGGTTGATATAGTGAATTTTCAGTTGGTTAAAGATTTGCCCCTAATTCAATTGGCTAAAGTCTATGATTTGACCGTTGTTTTCAGGTGCTTTCTCAACTTCTTAGGAAGGCTAAGCAGAAGAATCTTGTAATTCCAAATGTGAAACAGGCTGGATCTGAACAAGGAACATATGAAGGGGCAACTGTAAGTTTGCTTCTTTCTTCCTAAGGATATGCTAGGAGCTGATTGTTATCGCATGCTTGTATTCTATCTTCATTATTGTGTGAGAATTTGTATTTTTGCTGAATTCTTTGCTGATTAAAATGTCTAGAAGTGATGTAATTAAAAAAAAAAATATTCCTAGCTGATACTAGTCAATGCAGGGAAGTTATCTTCAAGATATTGGTATTCAATGCCAAATTGAATGCTGACTCATGTTTACGTCTGAGCATGTGCAAGGATACTTTATATTTAGAAAAAGAAGTGTAGGATCAGGGATGCATATGGAGTGCAATTCATTTTGGAATTCAGTTATCATGGAGTGCTGCATCTGGAATCTTTTAGGAATGGTCTTGTGTGAAATTGACAATCTCAAGAAGCTTCACTGCAATACTAAGAAGAAAAATAAAAAAAGGAAAGGAGCTTTACTGCCTTTGGAAATCTAGCCCTAAGTAACTTGGCACATATCCAGACTACATAGACTTTCTTCTCAATTTTTATGTTGTTTGCGTCCCTTGTAAATTAGCATGTTTATTCTGATGGTGTTGTCTATACTAAGTGACAGAGGAAAATAAGGAGAGTTCATCTTTAGAAACCAGCTGAAACTTGTCATGAGTAACCATTAAGCATTTGCTCTCTGCAGTCTGCACTCTTCTCGTTCATTGATTTTCACTTCTTAATTTTCATATGCTGAATAAATAATGATTGAAAGCTTCTTGGAGTCTTGCACCCTTGCTGATGGTACTTTCAGTTCTTGAAGGACAGATTCAGATATCCAGTTGACTTTTGGTGTCCAAGTTTTGACATTAATAAGAACACCAGTCTACCTGTACAGATTTAAAGAAGTTTTAACATGTTGCTTACTGTTAAAACAACTGCCCTTCTGGTAAAATCTTTGATTTAGTGGAGTAATATAAGCTCCAATTATGTTCTTAGATATTCTTATTGTTCAAAATTCAGGTTTTGGAGGCCAGGGCGGGGTTCTATGAGAAGCCTATTGCAACATTAGATTTTGCTTCTTTGTATCCATCGATTATGATGGCATATAATTTGTGTTACAGCACTCTGGTATTCTTCTGACTATTACTCTTATTCACTCTGACTCTCATCATTATCTCCAAGATGCTTTCTAGTAAAAGTTGTATAATAATGACATCTGTGAAGGTGACACCTGAAGATGGTCGCAAACTCAATCTTCCTCCTGAATGTGTGAACAAAACTCCATCGGGTGAAACATTTGTTAAATCAAATTTGCAGAAGGTTGGGTGATTTACTAAAATTGTTTATTTATTCTTTGATTTCTTTCCTTTTTAATGAATAGCTTACATTGCTACTGGCTATGTATGTGTTACATATTACTTTCAGGGAATACTTCCTGAAATTCTTGAAGAACTATTAGCTGCCCGTAAAAGAGCAAAAGCAGATTTGAAGGTATTACCTAATTTCTTCCCAAGGCTTCTGCTTGATGTTTCAATTAGATCTACAATGATCTGTACTGTATTTGTTATGCCATTTACTCTTTAGCTTGCATTGTTTCCAATAGTCCTATTATCATATATTCTGCTGGTATCCCATTTTAGGAAGCAAAGGATCCTCTTGAGAAGGCTGTTCTAGATGGCCGGCAGCTTGCATTGAAGGTAAGTGTGTAACTATTACTTTTTCTTTCTTTCTTTAAGAACGTTACCATTGTATCCTGATGAACAATTTAAGGATATAATTGATGTGATTCTTAATATCTTCTTCATTGGCTTGATCTCTTTGATGTCTGATCCTATTTCAGATAAGTGCAAATTCTGTATATGGATTTACGGGAGCTACTGTGGGTCAGTTACCCTGTATAGAGATATCTTCCAGCGTTACAAGCTATGGTATTTTGTCAGTCATGCAGTGCTTTGTATTATATCTTCCATATGAACATTAAAATGCTAGTTTGCATTTTTTCTAATGGGTTGATTGCCTCGTAAAGGCCGTCAAATGATTGAGCACACTAAAAAACTTGTGGAAGATAAATTTACAACGGTTGGGGGCTATGAACACAATGCAGAGGTATGTCTTGTGGACTTTCCTTTTTATCTAACATGGATTTTAATATTATTGCACAACTCATAATACTCTGACTAGTACCACAGCGACTTTTGTGATAACCCGTTGGATTTGTTATTCAAGGTTTTGATATTTGGTTTTCCACTTTTAAAGATAATTAAAATGAATCAAAGGTAAGTCTTTCATTTGAACTATACAGCCATACATATTATTTTTCTTCACTCTCTTTGACCAAATCTAACATATCAAATTTGACTTGAAAGACTCTGTCTAGTTGAGACAGTGGTTGTATAATTTAGTTAGTGGATAGAATTTTAGAGAGCAATAAGAAATTGGAAATGTTGATAAGGAAGATGGCTGCTCATTTGCTATTTTCCATGTTCTTTTCTGGACCACTCCACCCAATGCGCTTTTCTCTCATATTTCATTCCCCATATTCATAGCTTTTAGCAGATGGACACAGAATGAAAAATCAGTTTTATAGTGATAAGGGAACTGATGTTTATCACCATCACCTCTGTTGCTAGAATAATCTTCCCTCGTAAAACTTTGGAAGTTATGATGCTTGAAATCTCTGGGCCCCATTAAGTTCTTTTTGCTTTGGGTTATGTAGATTTTCGAGATTACTTTGATTGATATTTATTTATCATATAACATACAGCATATGATATGCATTAAAAATATTAGAAAAAGAATTCACATTATGTTTCAGAACTTGAAGCTATGCTTATGCTCTCTATTTTTTCCCTTTTTTTTTTCCTGCACGTCAAAGTGATAATCACGTGTGCTTTATTATTTTATTTTGTTTTTCCATGTTCATTGTGGTTTGACACTGTTGCCTTGTGCGTTATTGTTATAATATATTGATACTTATATCAAGAAAATGACTCTTAATATAGTAGTAATGATCAAAGTTATATTTGTATAGGTTATATATGGGGACACGGATTCTGTTATGGTACAATTCGGTGCACCTACCGTAGAAGCAGCAATGAAGCTGGGGAGGGAAGCTGCTGATTATATTAGTGGAACTTTCATCAAAGTATGCATCTTGTTTTACTTAGTCTCAAAGTCGCTCTGTCATGATACTCTTTCCTTTACTAGATTTTATGGAATGGTTTAACCAGTGGTTAGCATAGTTGTTAAGCTAATCATGTACCAATCAATTTGGAATTTATTTTTCATAATGATTTATTTTCTATGTTTTGGACATTTTATGAAGCCCATCAAACTAGAGTTCGAGAAGGTTTACTATCCGTATCTGTTGATCAGCAAGAAGAGATATGCTGGCTTGTATTGGACAAACCCTGAAAAGTTTGACAAAATGGATACTAAAGGTAAACAGCAGAGTTTGTTAACCATTTGAGCTACTAAAATTTTATTAGGCTCAGCTCTAATTTGATGATTCTCATGGACAGGCATAGAAACAGTACGAAGAGACAATTGTTTATTGGTTAAAAACCTTGTAACTGAGTGTCTTCACAAAATATTGGTTGACAGAGACATCCCTGGTGCTGTTCAGTATGTCAAGAGTACCATTTCAGATCTTCTCATGAACCGCATGGATTTGTCACTTTTGGTGATTACTAAGGTGATAATAATGCTTTTGTTATGCCTTTTGCATTCTCTTATTATAGATATCAGGGTTGGAACCTGAAGGTTGTGATATGGGGGGCCTTTATCGAAGTTTAAAAGAGTGTGGGGCCTAGGGATGCCATGTCCACCCTTGATTGATGTGTATGCTTTATTCAATTGCCTTAAAAGTGAATTTTTTACAAACTGTAGATAAGAAGACACTTCATATGGATGGGATAACCTGAAATCACGTGTTTCCCTTTCAAACCCTATAACATCAGATTTTATAGGAGTGTCTTCCTTTTTATTTCACCTATGGAGTCAGCATTTGCATTATGCAGAATAATTTTTTTCTTGTAATTACCTCTTTTTGTGGAGCATTTGTGAGCTCTGTATGTTTATTTTACTTGTTAGACTCCGAGATTTTATTTGATCCCCATAATATACATATATTTTTTTGGTTCAGTGCCTATATACTTCTTGATAAAATTCCTTGTATCATTAAAAATTGAATGTTCTTTGCCTGCACTAATGTAACAGGGTCTGACAAAGACAGGAGATGATTATGAAGTAAAAGCAGCTCATGTTGAACTTGCTGAGCGCATGCGCAAGGTTGGTGGTGCTTTATTGAAATCCTGATTTATTCTGGTTGATTGATTATTGAATCAATTGCACTTGCTTTTTTACATCTTTCGTGGGATACTGGTTGTATTCTTGATGCTTTAAGGTCAAAATTTGACATTTCAACCTTAAATACCTAGATTGGGTATAAAAAACAATTCTTTCATACATGAAATTGTATTCCATCAAATGCATACTCTGATGATTTGATTTCACCACCTTTTTTTTTTGGGGCGGTTGTTGTTTTTGGTTGGGGAGATAACCTTATGCTTAGATTTTTGTTTCTAGAACCATTATTTAGATTGTATTATTTCATTTTGTTGGTAGCATGTTATTTTAGTAAGGATTAATGCATCTTTGGCATTTGGTGCAAGTTGGCTTGGCAATAGCATGCTTGACTGTGTAAGGTGATTTTGTTTCTTGCACTTTTTAATTTTATCCTCAAAAACTATATCCCATGTACGTACACAGTTACACTTTTTAATTTCCTCCCATCTTTTTGAGAGACATTTAATTTGTTATATAGAATCACATAAAATAACTTTGTACCATGTGTTTGTTGTTGGATGCTGATAATAATGTTCTTGCGTCAGTGGCCTCTACTTCATGTTCCGTTTGCAGTAATATTTTTTATGGGGTGTTATGGTTGAGGAACAATTGATTTTCTTGCTGGCATTTATAAATGAGCCGCTGATATTAAGGATCTTTACATAAGGGACTAAATTTTTATGATGGTTTAGGGATTTGAGTTAATGATGGAACATAAAAGTACTGTTAAGTTTGTATTTACAGCGGGATGCTGCCACTGCTCCAAATGTTGGGGATCGAGTACCTTATGTCATTATAAAAGCTGCTAAAGGTGCCAAGGTAATTTTTCTGATGGCTTTTTTATTTCTTAGTCTAACTTTGCTTGAAAAATTGAAAGAGTAATGTATTCCGCTTCATCAGGCTTATGAGAGGTCAGAGGATCCTATTTATGTGCTAGAAAATAATATACCAATAGACACTCATTATTATCTTGAGAACCAGATCAGCAAGGTTAGTTTAGTGAATTGTACTTTGATTTGATTTTGCAATTTTTCCCCGTATTTTTCATGTCTTTTAACAGTTCTGTGAACATAACAGCCTCTTTTAAGAATCTTTGAGCCCATTTTGAAGAATGCTAGCAAGGAACTTCTCAGTGGAGATCACACAAGATCAATTTCCATCTCTACTCCTTCAAACAGTGGCATAATGAAATTTGCCAAGAGACAACTAAGTTGCATTGGTTGCAAGGCCCTGATTAGGTATAATTTGATGCCTCTAATTTTCTTCTTCTGATGGTGATGCTTCTTTAGCTTTTAGCTAATTGATAATTTTTAAATAACTAAATGAGACAAAACAAATTAAAATTGATCCTGAAGGCAAATGATAGCATATGCTAATTAAAACATTAGTGTTGGTCTTTGGGAACTTGGTTCTTATGAATGCTGTAATATATGCTTATGCTTCTGAGCTAGTTTCCTCCATCCCAATTTTCTTCTTCATCTTCTTTTTCAGACTTTCAAAAGCTTCATTCATTCATTCATGCCATCTTGAAGTGCTCTAAAACTTGCTGTGTGATTCTTGCAAAAAGAGGCAGGGAAAAGAAATATTGAAGGAAATTTTGTAAAGGCAATATACTTGCACTTCCAGGATTAACATTCATCTTTAGACATCCTAGAAGGGGACTAGAACTTTGGTGTTGAGCGACTGGTCTAGTTTCATGATAATGCCTCTTAATCTCTGTCGTGAATCCTTTTCCTGATGGAATTTGTTTGTGCATTCATATTTTAAGGGAGAAACTTGAGATGTGGACATTTTGTAATGGAGAGTCAAAATATATCCCGTGCAGTCTCAGTTTTGACAATGCTGTGGCTCAAATTAGCACAGTTCATCTGGAACATTGTAGAGACATTGAATATGTTATCAATGTCTTTTTTTATTTTTTTTATTTTAATTTCGATCTTGGGATCATCTGGTTTTAGCTTGAGAAGAGGGGCACGTAGTTGTTTTCCATTATATCTGAATTGTTGGTGTTGGTCAATTATCTTTTAAAGAAGATAATCTCGAATTCTTAAGGCTTAATTCATTCCACCAAACACACCTTATTGCTATTGTTATCTATCAAGAGTTTCATGCTAGATTGTCATTGTCTTTTGGCCAGCAATGGAACTCTCTGCTCACACTGCAAGGGAAGAGAAGCTGAACTGTATTGCAAAACTGTTTCTCAAGGTAGGCATCTCTTTCAGATCCTTACGGTTTCTCGTTAACTAACTTTTATGTGTAACTGCTGTATGAAAACATGTGATTCATTGCAGTACAAGAGCTAGAGGTGCTTTTTGGTAGGCTATGGACACAGTGCCAAGAGTGCCAGGGTTCTCTTCATCAGGATGTGCTTTGCACTAGGTTAGACTGTTTTCTTATTCTTAAACTGCTTTGTAGTTTGAAGAATGCAGTTTTGTTTTCGTCTGAGAATGTCCTGGAGAATTTCATGTAGAAAAAGCTGCCTGGTAAAGAGCATAGTAAATTACTTACCTTGCACTAATATTTCTGTTGCTGTTTCTTGTGTCTTTCTGCCTTTCAAGACATTGTGGCTGTGATTTGGCCGGTTTGAAATTGCAGTCATTTCTGTTGTTTGAGATGTCTCTTTATGTTTAAAGTAGTTTATTTCTGAAATGTTCTGTTCACAGTCGGGATTGTCCAATATTCTATCGGAGGAAAAAGGCTCAAAAGGACATGGCTGAAGCTAAGCTGCAACTAGACCGGTGGAACTTCTAAGATTCTTTGAAGGTTCGTTTACCCTCATATTGAACTTTCAATTTAGTCCTTTAGTTTATAGCATTCCAGAAATCATATACGAACATGCAATTTAGTTGACAAATATCTGATTCGTTCATAGGTGTTTCCAAGACCAAATGAATTTAAAAGTCCGTGTTTCTTATGAATTGCAGGGAGATGAAACTTATCCAAATATTTGAAGTGCAAAGATCAGTTCCCTTCAAGCTCTTACCTTTCTGCTTTTTGCTGGCATGTATTTGTGCTTAGCTTCATAAATATTTGACCAGTGAAGCGGCCCTTTCAGCAACCGTTTTTGCGAGAAGGTGAACTGAGTTGAAAAACCTTATAATCGGCTAGATTTTGGCGAAAGATCAAAAGAAGAATGATGCTTAAATTTGGCAGGCTCTAAGTTGGTCGGAGTGCGTTGATTACCTTGGAATATAATTGTTGTTTATAATGCATGCTGTAACTAAATGATCATTTAAGTGTTTATCAATATTAGGGGTTCCTATAACCTGAGTTCTATAAAAATTACTTGTATAGAAACTGGATCGCGATTTTCCAGCATTAAACCTCTGTTATCAAATTTAGACCCATCAAGCATCATTGAAAAACAGTCATCACCAAGAATGTAAACTCTAGGACAGTTATTGCTTCTGCCATTCCACAAACAAGCTCTCGATTACTATTTAAAGTGAAAACTCTTAGGGAAACACTAATACCAAATAATATTATCGAAGATAATGTTACCAAAGAATGCTAATTTATATAAAGATAACATCAATGAAACACAATTTTATACACTATACACACCCACAACATTAGCAAATATACAAAATTTAGAAAGAAAAAAAAAATTGCCCTTACTCAATTTCAATGTGTATAAACCCGCAAAGTGTTTGAACACTGGAGTACTCTGCAATGCTGTGAGATTTTAGTTCACATCCCCAGCATCAAGTAACCTCCCAATCAAGTATACAATCTCAATCGTGTTGTTATTGGTTCTCTACACATTGGGCAGGAGGAAATTGTGGTACCGCAATCCTTGCAAGTCTTCAAGAAAACAAAGGAGGGTAAGTACAACAAGCACATTTTTGGCAGAAATGCCTGAAGAAGTAGTTTTCAAGCTAGGCATTGGATAAAGGTAAAACACAGAGCAAAGAGTCATAAATATTATTTGGAACACTGATTTTAATAGCCTCTCGTGGGTGTTCTATCCTGAAGATGTAAAACCCTATCAAGAAAACCAGGAAAATTCTTTATGCCAATTTGTTATTAATACCTTGGTCTAATAACTCATTTTTCTGATTTTTTAAACTAAAGTTCATTTTTACTTCAATGAAGAGTCCAACTAGTTTCCACACATTCTTATCAGTATTTCTTCTTATTCACCAGCGCCCCCCCCCCCCCAACCCAAAAAGTGATGACAAATATTTCACACTTCTTATTTCCTCAAAATCAAAACCCAGGACCTTGATTTTAAATTGCCCTCATTCACTAGTTCTGCAGATAGATCAATTTCACTAACCGCTAAAGCACCCATCAAGCCGTAACTTACTTCTTAAGGTTATATATAAATTTAAAAAAAAATCAGTGAAAAGCTGTGGAATGCTCTAATTAACTATGGAGTTAACAGTCGCTTGTTCTTGTGGACTCAACCTTCCAGTTGGTGTGTCAGGATTCCTAGTTACCTGTTTAGATTTGTAAACATGTAATCATAAGATACAAAAGATCTCTGCATGAACTTGTTTACAGGCTTGCTTAAAGACAGTTTTACCGAATAATCAATCAAGGTGACAAACCAACCATCTCCCGCCTGCTTGGGCATGCTTGGTTTGTCACCATTCAATTCAAAGTGTTGCTGCTTTCAGCCGCAAGTTTGGCTTGGAAAGCCATTTCCCAATTAATATTTTTCATTCAGAAGGGAAGATTCCTGATCGTTCGCATCATAAGTGTTCTGCAGCTGGGGTATTGAGGTTAACAGTTTCTTCACTATTTGAAATTATTTCAGTTTGTCAAGATGTATATTCATGGAGCTAGAAGACAACATTTGCATGGGTAACATTTCCCTTTGTATTTTTTTCAACAGTTACGCTGATCATAGTTCTCCAATAAACCTTACCCAAAGAAGTCACTGAAGATGAAAGCATGCTAAGAGTTTAATTAGAAGCATTTTCTATTTTGATTTGATCCTCACCATTCTACATATATCAATATAAACCACACGAGTAAGTTAATTGAAATGCACTTACCGTATGACCACAACCAAAAGCCATGTCCTTCGGATTTGTCAAGCAAATGGGGCAGACCTTGAATAACACAACATGTATATAAAATCTGTATGCTCATTTAAACAAAGAACTAATAAAAAGGGTTTGGATTAAAAAAAATACCGGTTCCACAGAAGCTGTTGCCTCTACTGTTTCAAAGTTTGTCATGTGTGGAATTGATTTTACTACATTATCATGATCAATCACTGCAGGTGGAGGTGGAAGTGGTCTTGTGCGTGGTCCAGCAACTAATTCCCCACTGCATAAATTAAGAAGCTTACTGTTTATAATATTCCTGAGATGGAATTGGACACCAAGGAAATAAAACTACAGCTTTTAGCCTTACTTGAAAGAATGAAGGCTAAGGGTAGCTTTGTACTGTAACGGTATTTCCATGAGGGCAGCAAGAGCAAATGCTGCTTCTTTCTTTGATGCTTCCTTGTTCTCGGACATTATTTTTGTGAAGTTGACAAACTACAGAAGGAAAAGTTAAGTCAGCAGAAAATGTTCTGAAACATTCTAATTAACTGGAAAAAGAAAAATGTGGATGAATTGATAAACATTTTGACATTACACTGCAAAGTGTTTTAGAAAGACAGCATTCTGCATTAGCAAAATTATCAAGTGGTAGTTCCTAACTAGAAAGAATGATCATGCATGCCCATAAACTAATTTATCTACATAAAAGACTGTAGCTCATTTCTTCAATTTCATAAGAGGCCATCACAACCCAAATTTTTTAGCCAGGAGCCTCTTTTACTTTCTGTCCAGCTCCCTGAATACTGTATCACCCATGGGCACTGCAAAACATCACAACTGAATTACAGCTTAATAACTCAATAGTCTTGCCCAGGAATTCAGCATTCCATACACTATGGCAAATTAGTGGCTTCCTAAATCTAAAATGGAATACAAAGTTTCCATTCTGAGAAGAATCAATCCCACTTATAACAAACTTAATGAACACAGGTAAAATGTTAAAATATAAACCTCATCAAGGTATAAGTATCACAAACAGATCATTCACTGCCAGGGTATTATCATATACCTGAAAGTTATCAAACGCACGCTGGGGAATGTTATCATCAAATTGTTGCATTGAGTCCCATGGTCCATCACCCATCCCAACCAAAATAATTGAGAGAGGATAGTGGCTGTGCCCAAAAAGACACTGATCAGTACAGCAACAATATCACAATTTTACATCAAGATTACAAATGGAATTGCTTTACCTAGCAGCAACTATGGAGTTAACAGTTGCTTGTTCTTGTGGACTCAACCTTCCAGTTGGTGTGTCAGGATTCCTAGTTACCTGTTTAGATTTGTAAACATGTAATCATAAGAAGAAGATAACAAACGGGAAAATTAAAGACAAAACCATCAGAAAAAGAACAGCAGAAAACAATGTTTTATAAACCTGTCCATCAGCAATAATGACGAGTACATGATACTGTCTGTTGCTTGCCTCCACAATGTCAATTGCAGCGTCAATAATTGGGGCAAATGAAGTTGGACCTATGCGGGAGAAATAATTCGTCATAATCCTAAAATCATTTTAATGTGCACCTATGTGGATTCATTACTGTCCAAAATTCAACTAACTAGAATGTATGGGCAAAAGGCAAAAATTACTCCCAAAATGAGAACAACGATTATCTGTAAAGTAAATCATTTCTAAGAATTTAAGATTATTACTCATTTGAGGTAGATTGTTATCTTAGCAGAAGTTGTTTCTGCTTTTCCTACTTTATTTAGGTTTTGACCACTGTGGCATTTTACCGGATTTTGAGACATGATTATTATTGTTATGATGATTTTTAAATGTCTCCCCCAGTTCTCTAATTGCTTGTTGTCTGTCTCCTGAATTACCTCCCCTTTCTTATTCTTTTCTACCATTCTAGATTTCCTCTATTTTCTATCCACTAACTTTTCCAGATAAACTGGAAGTCTGCAAAATAAAAGTTTAGAATTAGAGTCTCGTACTACATGAATTATTCCTTGACTAAAGAATGATTTATCTCACATTTATTCATTAACATGATTGCATATAACAAAGATCAAAAAGTTAGATAATAACTCGAAAAGTGAAGCCAAAAAAAGAAAAAAAAGAGTCATTGGCGGAGGAAGTTAAAAAGGAACATATATACATGTGAAAACAATTTGGATAGCTTAGAAGGTGCTGATAGCAATTACTATAAAACAAGAAAGAGGAAGATGTAAAGAACCTGACAAATTTAAGTGTGGTAGAATCTCTCTATAACGTGCAAGAACTTCCTCAAAACCATGACAATAACGGTTATCGGGATAAAAGCTGAACACATATTGATCATGCGTTGATGCTACAAAGAAAAATGTGAAAATAATCATCTAGTCCGTTCAAGAAAACACCATCATATTTTCTAACAAAAATGTTAAAAAAGACACTAACCATCACCAAATCCAAAACAAGGTATCAAATTATCTTCATCAAAAGGAGACAAAGTACGACCAATTATAGAGATTGCTTGCTCATACGGATTAGGTATGTTACTAATGGCATGAAGGCTCTTCCGGTTGAATGAATACTTGCCTACAATTGATAAATTGTATTAGTTTTCTCCCATTTATTAGAAGAAAAATATAATTTACTAAATGACAATAAGAATCACCTGTCCACTCATTGCTCTTTGTAAAGTCAATGCCAAGTATTAAATTTGATGATTCAAGGCCAGCTTCTCGTAGAGCAGAAATTACCTAGAAATAGAAGTACCAATTCCTCATCATTGACATATTTCGGTAAGTACATATCATAGATAAGCTAAATGCAAAATAATTAATTTTTTCCCTTTTTTTTTCTTTTTTTCTGAGGGATTTGGCTCTGGTAAGCCTTTCTCTTCTGCTGCTAAATCTAGAATATATAGCTTGGCGAGATCTCAGCTCTTCAGAAGTGACATCTCAAGCTACCGCAAATAATTAAGAGCCAAATGGAAATTAAATATCTATTGTCCCTTCAAAAAGGAGTAAAAGTTGAGGTAGTGAGAAAAACCTCATCCAAAGTGTTGTAATTGTCAGCAAATCGTGTAGCTTGCTGTGGACGTTGATGGTTATGATGCGCTGAACTTCCTGCATAGGACATAGGTTGATGACTATGATGTGCCGAACTTCCTGCATAGGATGTAGGCTGATGACTATGATCCATTGCACTTTCTGCGTAAGACCATGGTTGATAATTATGATCCATCGAACTTCCACCATAAGATGGCCTTTGATGGCGAAAATATTCATGAGAATCATCATCATAACCGGATTCTGTATTTCCCATGGCTAACGAATTATATACCTGTATCAAGAATCACCAATTAGTCACAATAGCTATTTCTTGACATACAAATTCGAAATTGATCTAATCTTGGTAAATGACTCTCTTGAATCCAGAAATCCAAAATAATACATATATTTAGTCCAAACACCATTGCCTACCAGAAAATTGAATCGCTAAGGTTTGACAATAAGCACACACACACGCTAAATACTTAGAAAAATTGTTAAAGCGGAATTGGGCACACTTAAAAGTCATAATTTCATTAAATCAAAGCTTGTAAGAGCCAGAGCTATTGAGCTCAATTACTCAAATATATTTGAGCTATTGAGCTCAAATATACTCAAATAATTTATATCCAATAATTCTCAATATAAATTATTATAAAAATAAATAAATGAACCCATCAGCAACTTACCGAACAATTGAAGGAATACACAGCAATCAAATGAATGATACCCACAACACAAATAAACAAATGATGAATGAAGAAGAGGGTCTCTTAGCAGTAACAGAACAGAGAGATAGAGAGATAGAAGAAAGAAGAAAGAAGCAGCTGCTGAAAGATTCAAAGTGACTCTACAGTTTCTGACTTTTGACTACCGTCCAATGGAAAAAGACACTTTTGTTGACGTTTATGTTTTGTTACAAAAGATAATAGATTTCTTATGCGTACACACGTTGGAAACTTCAAAAATCATCTTTCTTTTGTTCACCACTTAACTCAACGTGATTTAAAAGCATTAACCAATATGTGTATATAGTCTTAAGGAAAAAAGAAAAAACAATAAGATGTATATAATTATTTTTACTTTGCATGGCAAGCTTTCCACTAAAATTTAGGGTCTTGTGCGAGGGAAAATTTATGAGAAAATTAATTGAGGGAGTAGAATTTTTCTTTTTTTTCTGCTTTTTGGTAGATATTTCTTCTTCTTTTTTAAATAGATCTCCCTATTATCTTTGGAGGGAAAAGGATGATATTATGTCAAGCTATATCTCGGGTTTGGATTTGGACAGACATTTGATCTTAGTATCAACAGAGCGGTAGTAAATTATTACGAATTCCGTAACCAGTAATTACAATATTTAAAAATTATACATACAGAAATATAGAAGTTTCTAACTTTCGAATTTTGAAATAATATTAATTAGGAAATTTAAGAATTTTATTTTGGAGTGAACTGTCTCAGTTTTTTAAATGAAAACTAGAATAATTATATCATCAAAAACCTCAAAAGATTGACAAGTGGGATGAAAAATTTATTATCAATACCAAAAAATTGATTTGATTATGAACCCTTCATACATGATGAGAAATCTGCGAAGTATGATGCATAAACAAGACCGACTTGACAATCAATAAAGATAATCTAATATCATGAGTGAATTTTTTAAGTTAAGTAAGAACTAAGATTTAAGACTTTTCAAAAGAGAATGAGGCTGATCATTAATCAAATGTTTTCTATTATTCTTTTACAGATAATTCGTGCGATACTGCAGATTTACCCAAATACTTGTTAATTATGTGAGAATTAAAGAAGATAACTCATCACCTGAGTTTTATTATAGTCTAAAAGAGTATACCGTCACCTTCTATTAATATATTATTGAGAAAGTTTATTGAATTGACTTGATTCAAAGTTGATACGCTATCTAAAGGCGTGTGGCTGCGCTGGATACAATCATACAAATACATAAAGAAATTATATAAGGTTGCTTCCAGAATATAATGCGCCAACTCTGCCTAAATTTTGGCTACCTCCACGTGGTTTGTTTAATTTCGTTGTTTGAAGTCTGAACCTTTCTATGTTAGCAGCACCCTTGATGTCTTAAGCCAATCCATGAGGACAGACGCAGACCTAAGAAATTTTATTACTCGAACTTATTTATAATTTATGATAAATATTTGTGTAAATAATTTATATATTAAAAAGAACATATGTCAAATAATCCCACATCAAAATTTTTTGTAAAATATTTATATTTAATAAAAGAATGATACTAACGCAACAAACAAACTTATAATATAAATTGTTAAAATTGTATGTTGAAAAAATGATTTATAAAATCCTTTTTTCTTTTTAGTGATAAAGAATGTGATACGTTTGAATAATTTGATTTAATGAAAAGAAAAAGAATAAGTATGACTATGAGGGAAAAAAACTATGAAATTATGGAAATATTGTTAATTGTTACCATATCACTTTATAAATTTCTAATACTACTAACAGTGTTATAATATATTGACATTTTCTTTTTTTCCAATTAGACCAAACTATAAGAAACTTTTTTTTCCAATAAGTTAAAGCATTATTAAAATTTAAACCTCCTAATGATTTCAATTCATTTAATAAATATATAATTTAATTATTTTATAAAATACTTCTATTTTTTAAAAAAAGAAAGAAATTAAAACATACTTGAAAATAAAATAAAAATTTTATTATTAAATAAAAATTATAAAATAAATTAAGAATATAAACTGAATTTTCTTGGGTTACACAGGCCTATAAGCCTACTATGTAGGATAAGCAAAAAAGTCTGAGCAGGTCCAACCTAGGCCCGCGGGTTTTAGGCCTAGCCCACATTGTAAAATTATGGGTAGGGGCAAAAAATTTTAAAGCTGGCTATAAATGGGTCCAGTTAAGGGATTATGGAAAAAGTCCGAGGTACTTTATAAATTAAAAAATTAATTTATAATTTATAAGCATTATTTATTGTTTATTATGTTATATCATTAATATTTTATGTATTGGACTACTAATTTATTGTGTATTAGATAATCACCTTTAATTTAAGTTTTTTTTCTATTTTTAACTTTATTAAAAATATATTTCAAAAATTAATAGAAACCTAAGTCCAGTTCAAGCCTGCCGAGACTCACCCGTCTAAATTTTGATAGACTTTTAAAAGGTTTGATTTGTTATTAATAACGAAAGTTTGAGACTGACTTGAAAAAGCCCAACCCAAACTCACAAGCTACCATCCCTACTACCTAGGGATGGCAAATTGATTTATCCAAATTGGATATCCATATATTCAATCCAATTGAATTGGATAATATCCATCCAAAATCTTCTTGGATATGGATATGAATATTTTTAAAAATATCCAATTAGATAGTGGATGGATATGAATATTTAATGGATATCCAAAATCCAATTAATTTATTCATTTAAAGTTAAAAAAAAATTATATTGTTAAACTAAAATTAAAAAAAAACAACAAAATCTAATTTCCTCTTATATTAACTAGTGAAGAATTTAAATTTCTCTTATATTAAAAACTAAAGTTTCTAAAATTGCTCTTTAATTTTTTAACTTATTTAATGCTATTAATAACTATTATTTTATTTTATTAATTTAATATTATAAATTGGCCTCCACTGGAAAGTCATCGGACCACCGCGGGAATCTTGCCGGAAGGTCACCAGATCACCGCCGGACATCGCCGGAAGGTTGTTGGACCACCGTCGGCTTTGCCGGAATGTGGCCGGACCTCTATCGAACTTCGCCGGACCTCCACCACCGGCCACCGGCCTGCCATTTTATTTTATATATATATTATTACTAATATAAATAGTTTAATAGCCAAATTTGATATTGTAATTTTAACTATTTTATATTATTATTTTTATATAATAAAAATAAAATATCCATGAATATCTATGGATCTCCATATCTATATAGATAAAATCCATATCCATATCCAATATTAAATACTGGATATGGATATGAATATATCCTACTACTACCATGGCGTAGGTCCGCGTCTGCACGACCGCTTGAGGAGTCGGTGCCATAAATTTTGGGTTTCGAGTTTTTGTGGGTATTTATGATCAGATATTTGGATGTTAGCCGGCTTAGTGAAATTTAGGATCATAAGTCCTTATTCGGCATTTGTGCTTCTTTTGTCTAGGAGGTTATGTTCCTCTTGATTTGACAATTTATGCGGAGCCTCAGCATATCATTTTTCTTTCAATTGTTGGCTATGCAGAGCTCCAATAATTACAACGTCTTTTGGCGTGCATCATTTGGATAAGCTAAGCAATAATGGTTTATCAAAAGGAAATCATGGCCCCACAACTCGTGGCATTCTGCAAGTGCTAGATTTCATGGAGCTTTTGGTAGTTGTTTGGAGTTGCTTTGGCCTATGTTTCAAGCAACAGTTGTGTTATACAGAACAGGCCCGGGCATTTTTTCACAAAGAGCAATGCTTTTCAGCTTGGAGAGGGCTGCCTTACAGATTCCGTAAGTAACAGCCCTCACATGAATAGTGCTTGGCTGTGGGTTCCATGTGGACCCGTGTGGGACCCACAACCAAGTTTGTGAGTGAGCCGTAACTTACAGAATCTGTAAGTTAGCAAGCTCCGCTTTTCATACCTCATTTTTGTAACATAGTTGTATAACTAGAGAAAATTACATTAAAGGATTATTATTAGTGAAATTAAACTCTCTTATAATGAAATCCAGTCATGATTCATCTGTTGGCTCTTCCCAGACACATTTAAATGGAAGTATAGTTTTTGAATTTACCAAATTGCAAAAACAAGCCACTTGCCAACTGAATTCATTTGGCTAAAGTTGGAGTTACCTCAAGAAGAGCTCAATGAGCCATTGAAAGACTTACAAGGATTCATTAGTGGTGATGAAAGAGCAATGTTGAAGCCATGAAGCTCATTCGAGGAGCTTGTTTGAACCATGGATCCTTCCAAGTAATCAACCATGGTATTGATGCAAGTATTTGTTTATGAAGAAATTGACTCCATTTTCAATATTCCTCTCAGAACAAAAGCTCACCATTACAAGCAATGACAGACCCAAGCAGTGACTACAAGGGGCTAGAGTCCGATTTAAAAGTTCTTCTTAAATTCATTTACTCATTCAATCCATGTAATTAATCTTAATATTAATTATATTCATTTAAGCCCTAGTAATTTCTTTAGAGAAGTCCCAAGTTAAACTCTGTCCTATTATGAAAGTAAAAAATATCTACTTTATTTAAATCATTACAAGAGTTGACGGCTTTGCATTTAACTAAATTAAATGTTTTCTCTTTAGAATCCCAATTTTCTTCTATAAAACAATTTAACTGGTTAACTTCTTTTCCAATTCCTAAAGCCTACAAGAATCCAATGTTTGCAAATTTGCAAGACTAAATAATCACTATAAGAAAATTGGTAATAGATAACTGTTACTTTATGAAAAAAATTATTTTATCATGTAAATAAGATCGAGTCATGAAATAATTTTGGTCTATCAAACGATTAATGATATACTTGTAATAGAATATTTGTTGATCAAGAGTTTATGATAGCCATATGATAAAAATTAATTTAGCCACAAATGTTGTGATAGAAATTTGATGTTGACCTTGGTTAGACCAAAATTAACAGTAATATTTTTTTTTTAAATCCAAAACACTGCATTTGGATTGTGAAACGATTTTTGAAATTAAAAAAATATAAAACAAAAAGGTTTATTGACACTAAAACATTTAATAAAGTTAAAATGATTAGTTTTTCACTTACAGTGTTGATTAATGCGCTCATAACCTATAAATTATCATAATGTTCCCCTAATAATTTTTTATGTTAAACTAATTTGCAGTGTGTTAATTTTAATATTATAAATATTACAGGAATAAGGAGGGAATTGGAGCCTAAAGTGGGAAACAAAGAAGATAAATTGATGGAGCCATTTGGAATGCATCATTGAGGAGATGTAATTAATAACAAAGGAAAAAATAAAAAGGAAAGTGAGCTATGTGTTATCATGATGGTCAAGTGCCCACTTTGCCACGTGACTATCACTCATTTTTATGTAAATAGATAAGTAACAAAAAATTAAATAATAATAAAATACAAGAAAATGGAGAAGATGTTGCCTATACAAAGATGAGGAGAGGAAGAATGAGGGGGAAGAAGAGGAAAAAGGAGCTAAAGATTGAGGCTTAAAAAGATTTCTTCTTTTGTGCATTTAATTTTCTTGTAATATATTTCAGAAGTTTAAAATGAGTGTTTTATTTTTCAATATGAGCTGCTAATTTTCTAAGGTACGATGAAAGGTGAAGCTCAACAATTCAAATTGTTGAATTTATTACTCTCTTAAGTGAGTCTTAAAGTTTATTTTATTTGTTTGTATTTTTCTTCTTTACTGGTTTTTTTTATATCGTGTTAATTTAGATTTATATAGTATTTTGACATAATGTCGACACTCCAATGTAGTTGTGTCACATTAGGTACTTGATCCCATATCTATTCACACTAATGGTTAGTTAAGGATTTAATGGCATAATAATTAACTGATAAAAGAAAATGCAAATTACAAATATAAGAGAGTATTATGACCATAATTTTAAAATCTAAGAGTGGATCCTATAACCTTAGCCTTTTTTTAGATTGGTTCCTGTTATTTTTTTTTTCTGCACCTAATTTTCTTTGTTTAATAATTGACTACTAGATTTTAAATTCCATGTAGTTTGACCCTCCACTCATCGATTTATATTATAACTAAATACTCTTATATTTGAAAGTAAATAACACTTTTAAGCTCTGTGAATGGTGCATTTTTAAACTTTCACTTTCACAAAAATTTTCCAAGTCCTAAAACTAAAACATTACACTCACCACACTTATCGTCACTCTTACTCTCATAAACAACATTCAAAACTTAGCCACACTAATCATCACACTATCAATCAATCAGCCACTATCACCCCTCAAACCCTAGCTGGCCCACTGTTCCTTGCACTTGGTTTTCCATAGACAATTAGCCACTACCACCACTAAGCGAACAACGAAGCAACACCCAAATTGCAAATCCATTGATCAAATTCGAGCAGGCTACCATGACCACGAATGGTGAGGCGCAAGCAACACAAATTGTTCATCTCCCTGATGTTGTCATGCAACCTTCATTTCCAAGTTTGTTCTCCTTCTTCATGTAAATTTGTTTAGCGCCCCAAGTGATTCAGTGAAAGTTTGTATTTTGGAAAGTCTGTAAGCGAGTGACTAATTGATTGAGATGATAGGTTAGTTAAGAAGTTGGATTATGAGATAGAAATAGATAGAGTGAAGGTTTTTTATTTATCATTTGTAAAGGTTAAAGTTGATGTAGTTGGAGATGGACAGAATTTGAGACTATGTAAAGCTGTTGATAAGGTTGCTCTATGTCTTTGCGTGTGATTTTCTTGGTGAGGAGGCGGGGGGTAAGGTATTTGCCTCTCATGCTTCCTCATTGTTGGATCAATATGGAAATTTACAAACCCAAAAAAGGAAAATACAAAACAAAAGCAATAAAAATCAAATTGGGCCATGTTAGAAGCTTGATTTACATGTTTTAATCACTTTTATTTTTAGGCAAAAGAATATTGGTCACTCACTACCATCCAAGTAAAATATTCTAAAGACCATTTGTTTTCCCAGTGAGGAAGATAAGAGAAGTTTTGTCTTTGTTCAGTCAAAACAATTAAAGCCTTCAAGTAGTAATTTAGATTTGTTTTTTTTCCCTTAAAAAAAGGAGTTGTGAGACAACCATGTTTTTTATTATGTAATAATAAAAAAATAGTAGCATGTGAAGTGACCATATTTATCACACATGGTCCCAAATACGTTTATATAAATTATTTAAGTGAAAGATATTTGTTTGTTATCATTTGTTAATATGCTTTTTGGAATTTTTGTTTCAATTCTAGATTATTTGCTACCATATCTTTCAATTCCACAATTTGTTGCTCAATTCCAGGGCCCTTTAAGCTTTTTACAGGGTAGGTGATCAAAGCCATGGTATTTTAATTCTTTAATATATGTATTTACAGGCAATAAATTGAGTAAATTAAATACATTTTGATATGCTTAAACTAAATTGAGGCCCTATTGATTATCCTCAAATCAAGAAACTTGTTTGGATAAAGTTTGTTGATTAATGTTTATCCGATGCCTTTCAAATGAGTATCTTCAACTTAGGTTTTATCACTTTTAATATTTGTTGTAAATATAACAATAAACACCTAAATTATTTAGAAAGTCAGCAATACTACTAAGGAGAAAAAAGCCTCCAACAAGTTGAATCATTAACTTAATTGAAGACGATACGTTGGATTGATGCAAGATATGGTAAGTATGTAGCTATTAGTTTATACTAAGTTAATTTGTTTAAGGTAATAATTATTGAGTAGACTAAAATAATCTCTTGTTTATCCACCAGTGATCAGAAACGAGTCTTTCAAAAGACTTAATGGACAAGAGTGAATTTTGAACAAAGCTCGGAGAATGAAAAATAGGGATTAGACCCTGAAACTGAGAAATTTTTTTATCAAAATGGTGAAGAACTTCAATAAACATAAATATTCTTCAAATAGTTTAGCCTAGGTAGATTATATTCATTGTGTTATTATTTATTTATTTTTGATGGTGATAAAAAAAGGCTAAAAAAGGAGACTAAGAAAGGCTCACTCAAGTCAGATCGAAGAAATGACATACTTGCATAATTATTGAGAGGCTTCCTCAAATTGGCCATATAATTTATAACCCCTACAAAGTACTTTCATACAGTTCATGCATATAGTAGCCATGCTAAAGAGAATGAATTGTATGCTTGAAAGAAATCAATTGAAAGTCAACTGGAGGAAATCACCAAACAAATAAAGAAGACACCTCGCCACTGTAGGAAGGTGCACCTTCCCAACAATTCCTAGCCTTAGTGTTGATTATTGTATGAAAGATAAAGATAAAAAATGGATGCAGTTGAACCAAAGGTTAGTTTGTTTTTCTTTTTTTCCCCCGCTTTAGTATATAAACTATATTAGGATGGTGATTGAGTTGCTATTTGATATTGTATTTTATAAGAGCCTGATAATTTGGAGAACTCAGTTGACCAGAGGAAATCTTCACTTAAAAAAATAGAAAAGAAGGAAAGAACTAATGAAAAGGATGAGAGTTCACCTAAGAAGAAAAAAAGGCAACAAGAAACACTACTATCATGCCAAGAAAAAATTCAAGACTTAACATTGACGTGCCAATCGATAATGCAAATGACAGTGGAAAACCTAAGCCTAATAATTCTAAAAAAACAATTATTTTAGGAGAAGGTAGAAATAGCTAATGGTATATAGCAACTTTCAATTCCTAGCCTAAGAATAAGGGCTACAAATCATAAAGAAACAATAGGAAAAAGGGTGTATTGCAATTTGTACTAAGAAACACTAGGTATGTGGCAGTGGTGCACAAAAACAATTATTTTAGGAGAAGGTAGAAATAGCTAATGGTATATAGCAACTTTCAATTCCTAGCCTAAGAATAAGGGCTACAAATCATAAAGAAACAATAGGAAAAAGGGTGTATTGCAATTTGTACTAAGAAACACTAGGTATGTGGCAGTGGTGCACAAAAACAACCATCCAATCTGCAACTCTTTGGCAAATTGTGTGACACATACTTGGGCTCCATCCAGTTGGATTTTATATTGGATTGATGATGACGTATTTTAGTTAGAAGGTACTCTAGCCATGTTAGGAAGATGGAGTGCGATGGTGATGCTAGAGATGCAAGTGATAGGAATGCTATTGAAGTATATATATTATATAAGAGATTTTGGTTTTTCTTTGCAATAGTTTTATAATGATAATGTTAACATATATGTTAACATAATGATTTTGATGATAACAAATAAAATTAAGAATGATTAATTTTTTAAGCTCAAATTGTAAGGGGAACTTACATTTAGGGGAGCAATTTATTCAATCATTCTGTAAATACATGAAAAGTTTGTCATCATCAAAAAAGGGGAGATTGTTAACATTTATGTTAACATAATGTTGATTTTGATGATAACAAACAAAATTAAGAATGATTAAGTTTTTAAAAGCTCAAATAAATTTTTCATACATTTTAAATAAATTATTATTTTCACTTTATAAAGGTTTTATATTTAATGGAAAAATGATTTTATGAAATTGGTTGTTTTTCAAGTTTATGGTTTAATTGAAAGATTTTTGAAAACTTTGAAATCAACAAGTATTGCTTGAAATTTTGGAGAATGATTTATTTGAAACGTTTTATAGCATTTTGGGCCATATCATAATTTCAGAATGTTTTGGGATTCATAAAGTAATTTTTACAAATTCTGAAATTGGACTTAATGGCAAAATTTATAACATTTTAGGCCATAATACAGTTATGGAAAGTTTTGGGGTCAAAATTGTAATTTTGGAAAATAGTGCACTATGCCCGTTACTGTAGCAAGCGGCAATCCGGTTATTCTAAACGGCAATCCGATTATGGGGCAGAAACTCCCGGATGAAAAGCGGCAATCCAGATATGCTAAACGGAAGTCCTTGCAGCGTAAAGCTTCGAGGCATAAACGGCAATCCGGTTGTGCTAAACCGAAGTCCAGTTACGGGGCAGAAAGCTTCTGGAGCATAAACGGCAATCCGGTTGTGCTAAACGAAAATCCGGTTACAAGGCAGAAAGCTTCTGGAGCATAAACGGCAATCCGGATATCACAAGCAGCATTCCGGATACTCAAAAATTCAAATTTTTGCCTTAACGGTAACATGCAAGCGGAATTCCGGATACCATAAACGGTAATCCGGTTATGAGCAAAAAGTGCATAACGGCTAGTTTTTGAGTTCCAACTATATAAACTCAAATCCAAATCATTTTTGGCAATCTCATCACGCACAAACAAAAGGCATACAACATACATTGAGCTTCAATTTCGAAAATCATCATTTATTGAATCATCTTTGTTCTTCATTTTGTAAATCTACTCTTTAAGAGAGTATTTGATTGTAATCTTCATTTCCTCATAAATTTGTGAGTGTTTAAGTGTGTGAGACACTTGAGTGAAGAGATTGAGAGATAATCTCTTTGTTGTAAAGGTTCATTGACACCTTGAAGTCAATTGTAAGCATTTGAAGTCTTGGAAAGACTTGGATAGTGAAATCCTCAAGCTTGGGTTGCTTGGAGGCGTGGACATAGGCGGGGATGGCCGAACCATGTAAAAATCCTGGAGTTTGCTTTCTCTTCCCCTACTCATTTATTATTGTGCTTTTATTGAATTTATTGTTTTGGATTTCATTAAGGCATTAGATTTAATTGTTGTGTGGTTTGCCTAGGATAATTTTTAAAATACCAATTCACCCCCCCCTCTTGGGTTGCACACTTGCATTTCATTTGGTATCAGAGCAAGGTGCTCTTGTTTAGACTTACCCGTCTAGACTTAAAGATCAATAGCAACTCAAATTAGCTCAACCTTCATGGAAGGCCAATCTACTACTAGACCACCATTTTTTGATGGAAATGATTATCCTTATTGGAAAATTAGGATGAAAGTATTTTTACAAGCCTTAGACTATGAAATATGGGAAATAGTTTGTGATGGCTCATTCATTTCTAGGAAGAATGCTTTAAGTGAATTGGATAGGAAAAATATGTCTTTAAATTCTAAGGCTATGAATGCTTTATTTTGTGCCTTAGATAAAAAGGAATTTCTTAGAGTTTCAAATTGTTCTAATGCTTATGAAATTTGGAGAAAACTTGAAGTTTTGTATGAGGAGACTACAAATGAGGAGGAATTTCATAAAGTGTCAAATTTGGCACTTATGGCAATTGGAGATGAATCGGATGACGAGCTTGATGAGTTAAGTGATCATAGCTATGATGAATTATATGATGCTTTTAAAGAATTGCATGATGAGTGGATGAAACTTGGTAAAAAGAATGCATGCCTTAAGAAGAAATTGCTAGACTTACAAATGAAAATGATGCCATGAAAAAATGCATTGATTCATTGAATGAGAAGATAAATGAACTAGAATTAGAAAATAAAACATTGCATGATAGAATTGCATTATCTAATGAGAAACCCAGCACTTCACACAAGCATTTAGAATCACATACAAATGACTTGAAAAATGAAAAAGATGCCTTGCAAAAATCCAATGCTTCATTAAATGAAAAGATCAAAGAATTGGAATTAGATAATGAAATGCTACATGATAGGATTGCATCATTTACATGTAAACAAAGTACTTCATATGAGCATGAGAAATCACATGTTGATGAATTAATGAAAGAAAATGAAGTGCTTAAGAAGAGGAGTAATGAGCTTAATGAAATTGTGTTAAAATTCACAAATGGTCAACAGAACTTAGACAAATTGCTCAACTCTCAAAAATGTGTATTTGATAAAGGAGGACTTGGATATAAGCCTAACTTGAAACAAAAATATTATAAGAATTATTTTGTTAAGGCTACCTCAACAAACGATCATAAAATTGCTTGTCATTATTGCAATCAAAATGGTCACATGAGTTATAGATGCCATGTTAAAAGAAATGCATATTATGGAGCAAAATGTATTTGGGTTCCAAAAGGAACCAACTCTAACGCTCAAGGACCCAAGAGTATTTGGGTACCAAAGGGCACAACGTGAATGTTTTCTTTGTAGGTACCACAATCAAGGAATGGTGGAGAGTTCCTTGATGAAAGCTAGTGAGTGTAATCACTTGATCATGAACTAGGAGAAAATGATGAGGCAAGATGATTTAATTGTTTTGGTAACAATTCTTGCCATATTAATTTTGTTGAATGGATCATGATAAATAGCTAATACCTTGAATTTGTGAAAGTATGCTTGTATGTTTACATGATGGAATTATCATTGTGCATAACATTGAGTGATTTAACATGATGTCTTTGTTTGATTTTGATGATTGTATGATCTTTGATTTCATCTTCTTAATTGTCTATCATCATTGTCCATCTCTTATGTATGTGTGAATTCATATGCCATTAATTGTGTTATATCGTCATTCATTTATAAAATTCGCACACATAACTTATTGCATTTATGAATTTGATCACTTATTCTTTTAGCTCATAATGATGGCTTTTCTTAATAGTTATGTTGATTTTGATGATCTATATATTGCCATTATATACGTATGTTTTGCTTAAGATTTGAATAAAGAATATGCTTTGATGAGTTATATGTTTGCTCTTGTATGCATTTATGTTTCATGTATTAAATGATTTAAAAATCAATCAATTTTTAAGCCAAAAATAAATTGGTGTGTATAATACAAGTTTAAGAGCTTACTTCATCTCAAAAATATTTTTCATAGCTTAACCGGTTAAGAAATTCAGAAACCCGGATTAAATTTGATGCTTGCTGGAACTAACCGGACAACCGGTTATGAAATCCGGAAACCCGGATTCAGTTTGATAGTTGCTGGAACACATTCGGCCAACCGGATATTGTCAACCGGTAAACCGAATTCAAGTTAGTTGCTTGCTGGAAGGAACCAGCAAAATGGGATAATAAATCCGAAAAACCGGATGCAAGTTTGATCTTTGCTGGACACAACCGGATGACCGATTATGCAATCCGAAAATCCGAATTCTTTCTGCCAACTCTCTGGACCACAACCGGATATCCGGTTATCCACATCCGGAAATCCGGATTCGCGTTGTTGCCCTGCTGCTTGGTCACTGGTTTTATGCTTCTTCTTCTTCGTTTCTCTCTCTTCAAAACCGTGAGCAAACTCTCCTCCATTTTCATTCAATTTTCCTTTATTTCTCACTTCATTTCATGCCAAGATCAATCTCTCAAACCATTACCCATGCATTTAACCTTCATTAAGCACTTTCCAATCATTATTTCTTCACTTGTTCTTCATCATTTCATTATCATCTCTCATGCGTGAACAGTACCTCTCCGTTTCTCTCTCTTCAAATCTAAGCTTTCTTTCACCAATTTTTGATTCAATCATATTATATCTTACCTTAAATCATCTTTTGGATCAATACAATCAGTTTAAATTTATCCATTTCACTCATTATTTTACAAAACCGAATTTGTGTATTTCGAGTATTTTAAAGTACCTCTTCCATGTGTGCTCACCTTATAGATTTTACCTTGGTTTTCTATTAAATTATGCACCTACATTTTCATATGCATTGTTGTTTTTAATTATGGATTGAGGATGATAATTGTTATGTTATAACTCTTTAGTTAATTGCATGCTTATTTTTTTTGTTTCTTGATTAATCATTGAGATGTTCTTTTTTTTTGGTATAAGCATGGATTTATAGTAATTTTGATAATTGATGGTTATATATGTATTACTTGATAAATTGATGGAGTTGTTGGTTTGTTATAATTGTTTAAAACTTATATGGAAATCTTTTTAACCATGTTGCGTATTTGAGGATTTGTTCATTTTTTAGGGGAGACTTTGCCGAAATTTTTACTCGCACAAAATGGGTAATATCTTCATCAAATTATTTTTGATGTCATGTTTTAAATTTCATCTATCTATTTTTTATATGATGAAGGGGGAGATAAATATGATATGCTTTTGGATAAAATCATTTTGGTTAAAATTTTAAATTGGCCATATATTTAGGGGGAGCATACAATATGATTTTTGTTAATATGCATTTTGAACTTTTTTGTTGTCCAAAGGGGGAGACAAAATAATATAGCATTTTGATGTTGTCAAAAGGAGGAGAATAATATGCATTTTGAGTATTGTTTTGAGATGTGATTATGATGTTGATTTTGATGAATTTGAAGATATGATGATGATTTGATTACATGGTTGTTTAATATGATGATTTCATGTTATAAGTTGCTAATTGATAGAATGATGGTTCATGATATTTTGGTGTGATGATTTGTGTATAGAATTGGCTTGTATCATGATTTATGATAATTTGGGAGTAATATTACTAAACTTGTATTTGAGGTGATGCTTGTTGTTAGGGGGAGATTCTATCAAAATTTCTACTCGGACAACATGAGTAACAAATTTGCTACTCTTATTCTTTTCCTTTAAGTTTTCTTTTTAATGATGAAGGGAAAGAAGAATACATGTTTTTTTTTTTAATTTATAAAAATTTTCTACTCTTTTTCTTTGCCAATTAAGTTTTTCTTTTTGATGATGAGGGGGAGAAAAATGCATGTATTTAAATTTGTTAATTTAGCTAATTGGCGAATTGTAAGAGAAGCTTACTTTTAAGGGGAGAAATTTATGGAATCATTCTTTAAATACATGAAAGGTTTGTCATTATCAAAACGGGAGAGATTGTTAACATATATGTTAACATAATGATTTTGATGATAACAAACAAAATTAAGAATGATTAATTTTTTAAGCTCAAATTGTAAGGGGAACTTACATTTAGGGGAGCAATTTATTCAACAAATTGTAAGGGGAACTTACATTTAGGGGAGCAATTTATTCAATCATTCTGTAAATACATGAAAAGTTTGTCATCATCAAAAAAGGGGAGATTGTTAACATTTATGTTAACATAATGTTGATTTTGATGATAACAAACAAAATTAAGAATGATTAAGTTTTTAAAAGCTCAAATAATTTTTTCATACATTTTAAATAAATTATTATTTTCACTTTATAAAGGTCTTATATTTAATGGAAAAATGATTTTATGAAATTGGTTGTTTTTCAAGTTTATGGTTTAATTGAAAGATTTTTGAAAACTTTGAAATCAACAAGTATTGCTTGAAATTTTGGAGAATGATTTATTTGAAACGTTTTATAGCATTTTGGGCCATATCATAATTTCAGAATGTTTTGGGATTCATAAAGTAATTTTTACAAATTCTGAAATTGGACTTAATGGCAAAATTTATAACGTTTTAGGCCATAATACAGTTATGGAAAGTTTTGGGGTCAAAACTATAATTTTAGAAAATAGTGCACTATGCCCGTTACTGTAGCAAGCGGCAATCCGATTATTCTAAACGGCAATCCGGTTATGGGGCAGAAACTCCCGGATGAAAAGCGGCAATCCGGATATGCTAAACGGAAGTCCGGTTACGGGCAGAAAGCTTCTGGAGCATAAACGGCAATCCGGTTGTGCTAAACGGAAGTCCGGTTACGGGGCAGAAAGCTTCTGGAGCATAAACGGCAATCCGGTTGTGCTAAACGGAAATCCGGTTACGAGGCAGAAAGCTTCTGGAGCATAAACGGCAATCCGGATATCACAAGCGGCATTCCGGATACTCAAAAATTCAAATTTTTGCCTTAACGGTAACATGCAAGCGGAATTCCGGATACCATAAACGGTAATCCGGTTATGAGCAAAAAGTGCATAACGACTAGTTTTTGAGTTCCAACTATATAAACTCAAATCCAAATCATTTTTGGCAATCTCATCACGCACAAACAAAAGGCATACAACATACATTGAGCTTCAATTTCGAAAATCATCATTTATTGAATCATCTTTGTTCTTCATTTTGTAAATCTACTCTTTAAGAGAGTATTTGATTGTAATCTTCATTTCCTCATAAATTTGTGAGTGTTTAAATGTGTGAGACACTTGAGTGAAGAGATTGAGAGATAATCTTTTGTTGTAAAGGTTCATTGACACCTTGAAGTCAATTGTAAGCATTTGAAGTCTTGGAAAGGCTTGGATAGTGAAATCCTCAAGCTTGGGTTGCTTGGAGGCGTGGACGTAGGCGGGGATGGCCGAACCACGTAAAAATCCTTGAGTTTGCTTGCTCTTCCCCTACTCATTTATTATTGTGCTTTTATTGAATTTATTGTTTTGGATTTCATTAAGGCATTAGATTTAATTGTTGTGTGGTTTGCCTAGGATAATTTTTAAAATACCAATTCACCCCCCCTCTTGGGTTGCACACTTGCATTTCAGATAAGTTTTGGTATTTTGCCTCAATTGTTCCAGGATGTTGTATAAGTCAGTTATCCCAAATAAAAAAGGAACAAAACCATTTGGATTCATATGTTTAGGTTTTGTGTTATCCCATCTTGAACAGGTACCAGATATTTCCCATCCCAGCAGAGCAGAAGGTGTGTGCAAGCACTTGAAAAAAGCCCATAAAGGACAATTCTTTATTTATGCCATATAATCCTAGGTCTGAATATTTCAAACTGTAATTAAGTGTTTTTATCATTATTTATTCATTTTAGCTTGTCTTTCATAACTGTTGCTTTTTTTTCTTTGCTTTTTCTATTTTAGCTTCTATTTAGTTTTAATTGTGTTTGATGTGATGAAAAAATAAGTGTTTTATTTAGATCCTAAGGAGTACAATTCTCCTAATCTTGATTTAGAACAGCTGATTAAATCGTACGTATCCCTTTTCATTTCATAATCCTCAAATGCTCACTTTCTTTAATAGATTTAGATACATAACTATTGTAATTGATCATATAGCGCCATGACATTATTTTCAGCCGAGGATTCTCAAAAAAAATGGAATTATAGTTCTAAGATGAGATTTGTGCAAGTAAAATAGATTACCTTAACTAAATGCTATCTATCTATTACTTTATGCCTAAAATAGAATATATTTCTAATTATCTTTTTAGTATATAACTGTGAATAGGCCCCTCAACAATCAAAAAGCTTTGGAATGTCGCTATTATGTATTGAGGTACATAAATGACATTATAACAAGCCTTAGTTTACCAATGAATAATGTGAGTCAATGATGAATAGTATCATACGATTGGTTTATGCCATATATATTGCATTATTCTAGAAGTTTGGCAATTTTGACTTTATGGTTATCATTTCCATTGAAAGACTGTATACACTTTGGTTGAGATAGATGAATTCAAAATTTATTTGGAGTGGGCTAACCATTGTTCTGAAATCATTAACGTATCAACAAATGGTTAGTATAAGTTTGAAACTACAAACAAACCTGTCAATTTTCCTTTTATAAATTATAATAAGTGAAATTCAAGTTGCATCTAAAACTTGGAGTTTTACTTTAATAGATAACTCTTTATAATGATAGTGTTGGATATATTCATTGATGTCGCACATGTAGAATGAGTTTGAATTTGTAATTATTTTGTTGTATATAAAACTTAAAAGAGTTTTACTTTTACTTACTGGGCTTTGGCCTAGTGGCCAGAATCCTACACTCACAACTGTGAGGGCAGTGGTTCGAGCCCCCACAACGCATGTAGGGACTTATTTCCTTTTTTAATCATGGTATATAATTAACCATAATTAAGTGAAGGCAGTCTTCTCCCTTTCGAAATGTGAGTGAAGTAGACACCCCTCGAATAGTAGAGAGGGTAAAATCTGGACAATGCTATATAAAAATTAATGTAAACTAGTCCCAATAATTGTTTGATTGTAAATATCAGTTGTAAATCTCATGTAATATGAGTTGTAATCTGAGCATTAGTCTCATGTAATTCAAAACAAAAAAAAAGTTTTACTTTATAATGATAACGCCGGTTATATTCCATTGGCGTTGCACGTACAAGTTGAAAAAGGTTGTTGGACTTGAAGTTTTGCTGGGGTACTTGCTAAGAAGGGGATGAGTTCTGCCACTACAAGATTTAATGGCTTTTTAGCTTTTAAAATTTGAAACATTTGCTCTTGGTTGCTAGAATTAGTCGTGTGAATTACTTTGGCTGGATATAATTGTTGGATACGAGTTAGATTTAGCTTTTAAAATTTGAAACATTAACTTATTCTATATATTATTATAAGGATGTTATTAATATAAAGTGTTTTGGACTTAATACAATGTATAATTTAATTTTTGGTTCATATTGAATTTGTAATTTAATTTCAAATATAAGAATGTGTAGTTTTAAATAAAATTAAGGGATATTATTCACCGTCCACCTGTTTTTTCTAACTTTTTCAAAAATACACAATTTTTTTTTCTGGAATCCACCTGAAGTTACATTTCTTTTCACGTTTCCACTTCTGTTTGGAGACTGTTGAGAGAACTAACGGAATATTATTTAAATAACTTTTTTACCCTAAAATATAAAAGATAAATTATCCACCGACCACCTTTTTTTTATATTTTTTCATAAATACACAATTCTTAATTTTTTTTGTTGAACTCCACTTAAAGTTATATTGTTTTGCACATATCCACCACTGTGTCGTTGTGAAATGAAAATTTCACCCTTATGATGTTAGCAAAGTTATAACGATTCCAGATGGAAGTGGAAAAGTGAAAATAAATGTCACTTTAGGTGAATTCCAACCAAAAACAAAATTGTATATTTTTGAAAAACAGTGAAAGAACAGGTGGACGGTGGATAATTTTCCTAAAATTAATCACAATTTCTATTAATGTAAATTTAGATGTTGTGACAGAAAATATCAATGATAAATTCTGTCACAACAAAATAAATTATGACAGAACATGTCAATCATAAATTCCATCACAATCAAAATAATTTACTTTCTAAAATTAACCGGATAATAATTTACGAATGAAAATCAATTTCCTGCCAAATTTTCAAATTAAAAAAATCAATTTTCCAACCAAAAAAATTGATTAAATATTCATTCTCCATAGAATTTTAGTATGATAGACATATGACTTGTAAACACTGTCATAAGCTAATAACAAACTTTTTCTTTGTCATAAAAGAGTAAAAGGTACATAGATGATAGATATATTCTCTATCATCTACCCCTTGTTATGATAGTTTTTTCCCGCCATCACTTTTTTCTTGTAGTGAATACAAAATACAAATCCTCTTCCAAAATACAAATACTCTTCCAATTAAGTTCCAACAAGCATTCTTAGTTCTTAATCTTTTATTCATAATTATCATTATAGATGGTTATTTCTGTTAAATTATATCGCAATAATTTAATTAATAATTTTTTTTGTTGTGCAGTATAAAATATAATTATTCATCATCATCAATTTGTTTTCTCTGATTTGTGTACATTATATAGTGTTTTTTATATTGTATAATAATAGAAAAAAATTTAGTGAATCGGTGAATGAGAATTCGAAGAGATCTTGTTAAACCTTAGATTCATGTCTAATTTTTTTTCTCTTAAATAAATTGAGGCTATTATTATAAATATTGTCATTATTTTTATTAAATTCATTTTATTATCTTATTGTTAGATATTGATACTGTTATTAAGAATACCCCCTTTAGATAAATTATCTGGTTCCGTCACTTAATTTACAAGAAAGCCCAGTTTGCCACAAGTGTAATCTTCACTAATGCTGAGCGTTTTACTAAAAAAAATTGTTATGGAATGAAGCATTTTTTTTTTTGGTTACCATGAAAATGATGCTGAGACCCTTGTTTGTTGACAACTTTAAATCTGTTTTAGGACATGAATTTGAGTGCATATGGAAAGTTTTGTCTATTTATTCATTTTTTTAAGGTGTGGATGAGAGAACATGAGAAATTTCATTAACTAAACATTAATCTTTATTTTTTATTATTACTTGAACTACTATGGGTGTAGAGGGAATTCATGGCTAACCGCACTAGGTAAGCTAACTAAATAGCTAATGATAATCAAGCAGTGGCTTAGTACTGATATTTAACAAGTTTTAATTGGCAATTTTTTGGATAATAACATATATGTACTTAACTACATTTTAACAGTAGAGTACTACTATAAATACACACATGACATAATATTTCTTAAAGATTACCAAAACTGAGATCAACACAAGATCTAAATTTATTATTTTCATCAAAATACAAATTAACAAATAGTATTAAATGTCTCATTAATATGAGGGAGATTCAAATATAAGAATGAAGAATTCATGAATCATTCCAAGAGATCTTGATTATCAGTTCAACTAACTAGTACTCACAATTTTACATTCTTATAAAATATATTGCAATTGGGTTTATCGAAAATGATGAGAAGCGATGCGGAAGATATCTGGAGTTATTTTTTAGTTGTTGACAATGAGCTTGGGAGTTGATCGAATGCACTACAAACTATAAGAAAACTGGCAATAGATGACCGAAAAAACTATCATAAAAGAGGATGGATGAGAGTGAAATTATCCATCGTCTATATACTTGTCACTCTTTTATGATTAAAAAAAATTATGCCATTAACTTATGATAGTGTTTACATGTCAGATGTCTGTTATGGAAAAAAATGAATAAATTATTTAATTTTTTGGCAAGAAAATGTGAATTTTTTTTATTTTGAAATTTTAGTGGGAAAATTGATTTTCGCGTGTGAATTATTGTCTGGATAATTTCAGCGGGTAAAATACTAAGTTTGTGACTGGATTTGTGATTGATACTTTTTGTCATTAATTTTTTATGACTTATTTTTTGATTAATATTTTCTGTCACAGATTATAAATTTATACTGAAAGAAATTATGAATTATTTCATTTAAATTTATGCATTCCTATAAATGAAATTGAAGCATAAATTCATGTGAACAAAAAAATTAAATTATACATTCTATTAAATCCAAAAACAGTTGTATCCAACAGTTATATCAAACAATATCAATTCAGCAGACAAAATCCAGTAACTAAGAACAATTGTATCAAGTTTGAAATACTAACTAGGCAACCGAAGAGGGGGGGTGAATTGAGATTTTAAAAATTAAGTTAAGCAAATCGCACAACAATTAAAACTAATGCCTTAATAAATTCAAAAACAATAAATTCAATGAAAGCACAATAATAAATGAGTAAGGGAAGAGAATGCAAACTCAAGGATTTATACGTGGTTCGGCTATCCCCGCCTACGTCCACGCCTCCAAGCAACCCAAGCTTGAGGATTTCACTATCCAAGCCTTTCCAAGACTTCAAATGCTTACAATTGACTTCAAGGTGTCAATGAACCTTTACAACAAAGAGATTATCTCTCAATCTCTTCACTCAAGTGTCTCACACACTTAAACACTCACAAATTTATGAGAAAATGAAGATTACAATCAAATACTCTCTTAAAGAGCAGATTTACAAAATGAAAAACAAAGATGATTCAATAAATGATGATTTACGAAATTGAAGCTCAATGTATGTTGTATGCCTTTTGTTTGTGCGTGCTAAGATTACCAAAAATGATTTGGATTTGAGTTTATATAGTTGGAACTCAAAAACTAGCCGTTATGCACTTTTTGCTTATAACCGGATTACCGTTTATAGTATCCGGAATTCTGCTTGTATGTTACCGTTAAGGCAAAAATTTAAATTTTTGAATATCCGGAATGCCACTTGTGATATCCGGATTGCCGTTTATACTCCAGAAACTTTCTGCCCCGTAACCGGATTTCCGTTTAGCACAACCAGATTGCCATTTATGCTCCAGAAGCTTTTTGCCCTGTAACCGGAATTCCGTTTAGCATAACTGGATTGTCACTTGCTACAGTAACAGGCATAGTGCACTATTTTTTAAAATTATAGTTTTGACCCTAAAATTTTCCATAACTGTATTATGGCCAAAAACGTTATAAATTTTACCATTAAGTCCAATTTCAGAATTTATAAAAATTACTTTGTGAATCCCAAAACATTCTGAAATTATGATATGGCCCAAAATGCTATAAAACATTTCAAATAAATCCTTCTCCAAACTTTCAAGCAATACTTGTTGATTTCAAAGTTTTCAAAACCTTTATAAAGTGAAAATAATGATTTATTTAAAATGTATGAAAAAATAATTTAAACTTTCAAAAATTTAATCATTCTTAATTTTGTTTGTTATCATCAAAATCAACATTATGTTAACATAAATGTTAACAATCTCCCCCTTTTTGATGATGACAAACTTTTCATGTATTTACAGAATGATTGAATAAATTGCTCCCCCAAAATGTAAGTTCCCCTTACAATTTGAGCTTAAAAAATTAATCATTCTTAATCTTGTTTTTTATCATCAAAATCATTATGTTAACATATATGTTAACAAAGTTTTACACGATAAGAAGGCATCAAGTGACTGTAGTGCTGAAGTTATCCCATAATTTCAATAAACTTCCTGTACATGAACTGCCATTTTCAACAAATACCCAGCCAAACTCTCAAGTCCAATAGCTTCTTTCAACCTAAATGTGCAACATCAAATGAGTATACCTAGCATTATCGTTATAAATAATTAACTACTACAATAAAACTATTAGGTTTTAGATACAACAGAATAATTACAAATTTTAACTCAATTTGTATGTGTAGCACCAATGAGTATAGCCAATATATCATTATAAAGATTTATCTATTAAACTAAAACTGCAGGTTTCAGATGAAACTTAATTCCTTGCTGAAATAAAATATGGAACCAAAAGAGTACCCACAAAAATAAAATTACTATCCTCCAAGTATGAAAATAAAGAGCGAGCTTTGGTTTGAATAGAAAGTATACAAATTTACTACCAAACACGTAGTACAATCCACATATTCACATAATATATCAATCAATCAAAAGAATAATTCAATTCCATTTCTTCTCTTACAATTACAAGAACCAATTCCATTAACTAAGTGGCATGTGTTGTTCTGTTCAACACCATGGCTTTTGTATTTTGCTGTCTTCTATTATTAACTTCATTGTTATTTTAATTTTTTGCCTTAAAATTAACCTCATTATTCACATTCATCAACAACAACCATGGATAGATTGATATAGACCTACCAAGTTTCTTTATTATTACCAATCTCATCTCTAAATAATACTGTTGTTATCAGGATAACAACTTTGCCTGCAGTTGTTTGTTGTTCAAATAAAAGATTAAGCCTAGTTCAAGAAACCAAGGTAGCTAGCTAGGTCGCTGTTATTGCCACTTTGTCTATAGTTTTTAACCAAGTATAATATACAAGTAATAAAAATGTTTGTGTATAGTTTTAGATTCATACTAACCATTTTTTGCTGCGTTAATGATTTTAGAACAATGGGTAGCCTACTCCAAACAAACTTCATCTATCTCAGCCTGAGTGTATACAGCTTTTCCATGGAACTAAAAATCATAAAATCAACATTGTCAAATTTCTATAACAATGCAGTATGGATGGTATAAACCAATCCTATGATTTTATTCATCACTAACTCACATCATTCATTAGCAAACTAAGGTCTGCTATAATGTCCTTTATAAACCTCAGGACATAATAGCCATATTCCACGTTTCCCAGTTACTGAGGTGTCTATTCGCAGTTATAAACCAAAAAAATAATTATAAATATATTCTATTTTAGGCTTAAAGTGATAGATACATAGAATTTTAGTTAAGATAATATGTTGACCTTCATAAATCTCATCTTAGAGCCATAATTCCATCTTTCCTTACAATCCTCAACTGAGAATAGTGTCATAACATTGTATGAATAAAGTACATTGGTTAAAGTATCTAAAATATATTAAAGAGAGCGAGAATATTAGTATTATGAGATGGAAATGAGTACATACGATTTAATCAGCTGTTCTAAATCAGGATCAGGAGCATCGTACCCCTTAGGATCTAAATAAAACACTTATTTTTTTGCCACATCAATCATAACCAAAACCCAATGGAAGCTAAAATAGAAAAAAAAGCAAAGAAAACAAAGCAGCAGTTATGAAAGACAAGATAAAATGAATAAATAATTATTAGAACACTTTATTACAGTTTAAAATTTCCAAACCTAAGATTATATGGCATAAACAAGAATTGTCCTTTATGGGTTTCAAGTGTTTGCACACACCTTCTGCTTTGCTAGGATGGGAAATTTTTGGTATTTGTCCCGGATGGGATGACACGAAACCTGGACATATGAATCTAAATGGTCTTGTTCCTTTTTTATTTGGGATAATCGAGTCATACAGCAACCTAAAACAGTGGATGCAAAATACCAAAACGTGTCATTAGACAAGTATTGCAACATCGTATAAATTAATTAAAATGTAAAGAAAAATAAAAATCTCTTATGCCATATATACTTCAATAGCATTAATTCATATCACTTGCATCGTCATCATTGCATCACACTCTATTTTATAAATGTCTTAGGATCTCCTCACAATCATTATAAGCATCAATGACCATATCCATTGTATATTCATAATTGAAGGCCGTTGAGTGAAATGGAATATCTACATTAGAAGATGGCATGGTACAACCATCTTCCCCATGCCACTTCAAAATTTTATAAGACTTTACAAAACCATGCCAATAAATATGTTCACTAACAATCATAGGTGTGCGAAATGACAAATTCCTACATTTATAACACAGACATCTAATGACACTGGCATCTTCGACATTTTTAATAGTAAAATTCACAAATTCAACGACCCTTTTTTTCATACTAAGGTGACATTCTACTGCAATCAGTCTATGACTTATCCATTTTAGTTTCAACAAGTTTTGAACCTAGCACATAAAAGAGGGCAAACATGAAACAAAAATATTGGCTTTTCAAATTAGTTATTTCATAAAAAAAACAAAATAACTTTGACTTACACACACATAGAACGAAAAATAAGAAAAGATCAAAACATGTTAGCCTCACATATTAACGAATATTTGCATATTAAAAAAGTAATCAACAGTACAATACAAAAACAAATGGAACATCCATACAAGCCAAACTCAAATATCCAAACCAATAGACAAAAACAATCAATAAAGAAAGTTTGGTTAGTTTATTAAGCATGTCAAAATGTATTTAATTTACTTAATTTATTGCCTGTAAATGCATATTAAAGAATTAAAATTGGTTTTGATCGCATGCACTACAAAAAGCTTAAAGGGCCCTCGAACTTAATAATAAGGTGTGGATTTGAAAGAAACAACAGCAAATATATCCAAGACTGAAACAAAAAATCCAAAAAACCATATTAACAATTGATAATTACACATTACCTTGACTTAAATAATTTATATAAATGTATTTGGGACCATGTGCGACAAAATTTGATTGCCCCACATGCACATGCTATTATTACTTTATTATAACATAATGAAAAACATAGTTGCCTTACATTTATTTTCTTTTTTTTCAAAAAATAATTTATGTAACCTTTCTACAAGGAACACGTTCATAAGATACAAATCAAGATAACATTTATCAATATGTAACTTTATGTCATTGAAATACAATATAAAATAAGAAAAAATAGATAATGTTACAGACAAGAAAATGAATTAAAAAGAAAAAGTTGATTTGTACGGTAATGGAATGTAATTATAACCATCAAAAGCAAAACCAGACAGCCCATTTCAATCTTTTTCTCTCTCTCATAACTATAACAGCAACAGCCTTGTCCAAGTGAAAAGTTTGCTTGTCAAATTAAAAGAAAAAAAAGTCCAAATTACTGCTATTATTTTGTATTTTCCTTTTCTGGGTTTGCAAGTTTCCACATTTATGCAGAATGAAGAAGCATGGGTGGCAACTACTTTACCCCCTGCCTCCTCGCTAGCAAAATCATAAACACAAACACAGAGTAACCTCATCAGTAGCCTTATACAGTTTCAACTTTCTCTACCGATCTCCAGCTACACTAACTTCAACCTTTATATCACAAATGAAAAAAACCTTAACTCTCTCTATCTCTATCATCTAATGCTACTTCTTAACCAAGCCCATCATCTCATTTAGTCATTCACTCAGTCACTCACTTATAAATTGGCCAAAATATAAAATTACACTCAATCACTTAGGGCCTTAAACACAATTAAGTGAAGAAGAAGAACAAAACCTAGAATTGAAGGTTTAGGGTTGTAATCTTCTAGTGCGTGACGATGTCAGGGTGTTGATGGTTCGCGTTGCATCATGGTCATCGTGACCAGTTCAAATTCAATCAGTGGGTCTGTGATTTGGGTGTTGCCGTTCGCTCAGTGCTAGTAATGGATGATTGTGTATGGAAAACTTAAAAGTAGCAGACGATTGGCCGGCTAGGGTTTGGGTAGTGCTAGTGAGGTTATCGATTGACAGTGTCACGATGAGTTTGGCTAGGCTTTAAGCGTTGATTATGAGAGTGAAAGTGACTATAATGTGCCAAGGTTTTTTACTACTCTTTGTCCGAGTGAGAGTAAAGATGATTACAATGACTATAGGCTGATTGATTAAGGGTGTAATAGTGACTGTGGCTAGGGTTTCAATGCTGATTGTGAAGTGAGAGTGACGATGACTGTGCCTTGGGTTTCAATGGCCTTTGTGCGCGAGATTGAGAGTAGTAATGACTTCATTGTGTAGTGTTTAAGACTTAGAATTTTTTTTTGTTCAAAATTTCGTTAAATGCGCCGTTTTGTTTTTCATTTTTTTTCACAAATCATTTCACAAGTTAAATGCCACGTTTTGGATTTTCAAAAAATTAAAATAATACTTTTAATTTTAGTCAAACACGGTCAATATAAGATTTATATCATAATGTGTGTGACTGAGTAAATTTCTATCATACATTGAGTAAATTTCTATCATACACATATCATAAATTATTGATATACAAATATTCTATCACAAGTACATTATTAATCGTTTGTTAAACCACAATTCTATCTAAGGGTGGGCAAAATATCCGACCCGACCCGGTCCAACCTAAAACATCGAAAGATTGCGAGTTTAAATCAAATCGAGTTATTAATCAAACCCAATTAGATACATTTATGTCAACCGATCGGATTGTAAATAGATCAGGTGAAACCCGATCCGATCTAAAAACCTGATTGAGTTGACACAAAAATTAAAAAAAAATCAAAAATCAAAACCCAAAACTTAATCCTAAACACTCACTGTCACATACTCCACTCACAAACAAAAGCTTAACCACAACATATGGCACAAGTACTCAAAGTAGCAATGAACAGCCCACTGCCTACCTACGCTTCACCTACCCACAAGCGACAGCCTCCCTTGCTCGCAACCTGGAACCAACTACCGACAACCACACAACCCACACACACAGCCTCTCTGAAACAAACAAAACACAAACACACACACAACGTTAACGCCTTAACGGAGCAAGCTGCAGCCGACCACCATGCAGCAACTGCCGAGGCTCCGCGAGGATCGTGATCCTATTCCGATCGACCGATCTACTGTTACAAAGTACCAGATCTGCTACGCTACCTCCATGCCTCTATTCCTCCAAATCACCCGATCTGATTCAAGCTCCATTAACCCAGCAAGCAACAACTCGAATTTTGGTTGTTGAATCGAGTTTTGGAAGCTTTGAGTTTGAGCTTTGATACTTGACGGTCATGATATATATACATTAACTATTATATGTGAAAGTGAAGTGTTAATTAGTATTTGCCTAATTTGATCCGTATTTAATCCGAACCTGATCTAATTCGAACTCAACCTGATTTTTCTCGGGTTGAAAAATCAAGTTAAGTTTGGATGAACTTTATTCAACCCGAAACCCGATCGGGTTGATCCAAGACCGACCCTAACTCAATTTTGCCCAGCCCTTATTCTATCACGAATCTATCATACTTATATGATAAAATCATTTCTGTCATAAAGTGGCTGTCATTTATTGCCATTTTTCTTGCAATGAAATTTTTTGAAGATGGATACTTAATTACTAGATGCAACCTTTATCTTTCCTGCATCAACTCAGCACTCACTGTTGGCACTGACCATCATTGTTCCCAACTTCTTTAACTATTCTTCATCAAGACCAAGTTTTAGGCCCTGAAATTTTTTACAAATAATAAGTCGCAAAATGTCCGACCTCGAATAGATGCCATAGCTATTAATATCGGTGATACTTTCATGGAAATTTTTAAATATTTTAGTGATTATGTTTTTTAGTTTTCTCTTCATTTCTTCCTAGTTTTTCTTAATGAAAAAGTTGTATCAACCATGTTAGATTTCTCAATATGTTATTGTATAATTATCTAAATTAATTAATTTTGTACGTCTAAGTTCGATTATCTTACAATCATTGTATTGTTACAGCATAAAAACTTTTTAGTTCGCCTGTAGCCATAAGTTTTTTGTTACATTTTTCAAATATTGTATTAAATTGTGTATGTTAAAACATAGGTTCCTAATGTAACCAAATACTTTAGAAAAAAATTGTGAATATGGACGAAAAGTTTTTACCATTGTAATAGAAAAAGGTTGTTTGGGGCACGCTAATAAATTTAGGTTATCTTAATTTGTATTTACACTGAAAATATATGATGTTATATTGTTAATGATCGTATGCTGACACATGATACATATAATCGGTTAACTATTAATTTAACATATAAATAAATTAGACATACTCATTGTATTTCAGTTAGTAGGGTTTTGTGATTCGAGTAAAAAGAGCTCTATGCTGGAGCATAAAAGAACAGTATCTCTCTATCAGATTGTCTTAGCCCTTTAGCATTGGCTTAGACTGAGGGCATTTGTATCGGCATCTCATTTGTAATAGACTTGCTTGTGCATCTTATCCATTGGCGTGCATCTAGTAGGAACTAGACCTACGAATTTGACAAATTATAAGTCAGCCATGCAATTTATACCGTACCCCAAATTGAACGTATATCTTTGTAATTACTTACCTCTTTATTTATAATAATTAGAGTAATGCTATATTTATAAAGTCCGGATATAAAATTTTCACCCTACTTATATGGCATACGTATGCTCCTCTTACATATTCAAATTGAGGTAGAAAACTATAAATGATAAGCTAGGTTACCAACTATCACACAACAATTTATAATAATGTTAGGTCATATATAAAATTAGTTAGGATATAAATTTTGTACCACAATTTGTAAGCTTAAAACTACTAATTAACTATAGCATATTTAAGAACGAAACCAAGTGTCCAACATATGCGGTTCTTTTTTCGAGTGCTTTTTTTCTGTTTGGAGAAAACACTGAATGAGACGTAAAAATCAAATTTTTGATCCTGCAAAGATACTCGTTAGCTAAGCGTCATTATAGTTTCTGTTTTTCAGTTTTTACATAGACACTGTTCTAAAGATAGAGAGAAGGGAGAAGTGAGGAGGTTGCTTTTAAAATGGGAAGTTCATTAATAGCCATGGAAATCGAGGAATTAATATGAAAATGCAGTGTTATAACGCTAGAAGAAAAAGAGGACAAAGTTATGTTTGGGGATAGTAGAAAGGCAAAAGAAGTTAAGCTTGCAGCGAGATGTCTAGTGGGGAAAATTCTCACTACAAAAGGCATAAGCCATGCGGGGGTTAAAGCAGCATTACAACAAGCATAGTGCCTAGTGGGAGCAGTCAAGGTAGAAAGTATGCACAATAAAATCTTCATATTTAAGTTCTCAATAGAAGAGGATAAGAAAAGGGTGATAGCAAGAGGGTCATGGCATTTTGACCGAACTTTGATCGTGTTGAAGGAATTAAGAGGGATAGGAGATATTGCAGAACAAGCATTCTCACATGTTTCATTTTGGGTTCAATTACATAATGTACCACTAATGTGTATGGATATAAACACTATTCAGGAAATGGGTTCAAAGATTGGAAAAGTAGAGGATATAGCCACAGACGCAATATACGATTGTTTTGGAGAATATATATGGGTCAGAATCTCTATAGACATTACGAAGCGGTTGAAGAAGGCCCTAAGGATTCAACAAGAAGGCGAAAAGGAAATAGTAGTGGGTGTAGTCTATGAGAAGCTACCAAACTTATGCTTCTGTTGTAGTTATATCGGGCACTAATATAGGGAGTGTGCCTAACCCAAAGAAAATTTGGCATATAGAGCATGGTTAAAGGTTGTTCCACTAGCTAATCGAACTAAGTTCCAAAGAAGCAAAGATAAAGAACAGAGCGAACAAAGAAGAAAGAAAAACTCAAGGAACGCAGAAGCCATCCACCATCAACAATCAAGCACAATAAGAGAAAACGGGTTAAGGTCAGTCCAGTACCAGGAAGATGTAAGCAGTCCACAAATAACATCAAAGCACGTGCAAGATATCACTGACAAACTATTAATTATACAAGGGATAAAACTGAAAATGGATCAAATGGGGTGCAAAAAACAGCTAGATCCAACGAAATTCGAGGAAAGACATGAAAATTCTTATCAAAAGGTGGGAAATTAGAGCGACAACGAAAATGTAAAAGAAAAGAAAAGGGAGCCAAAGTCCTGTAATGGGCCTAGAACCAAACCAACCCAATTCAATATAAATGAACTTGGAGGAAGAAGTTGTGGATAATGCTTCATTTTCAAAACAGCCCAAATCTAAATGGAGAAGATGGAAAAGTCAGCCCAAACACAACAAAAGAGACCAATAAAAAAAGGCTGCTTCTTAGCCCTAAAAGGGCCAACTGTGACTCATCAATATCCAGTCCAAAAAGCAAGAAATTGAAATTTGCAAGCCCAAGTAAGAACTCATGTAAACAAGGACATGCATTTCTCCTTCAGCGAAACTAAAATGAAGTTGGGATTTAACGGCTATAGAGGTGGAAAAGGTAAAAGTTGTAGCTGAGAAAAAGATATCGGCAACGGCTGGACTCTAGGCCTGGCGACAGCAATGAGGATCATAAGTTAGAACGTTTGAGGTTTCGGGAATACTTGGACTTTCCTAGCTCTAAAAGATACTTTCCGAGAGCATAAGCCTCACATTATGTTTGTTTGTGAAACGAAGATGAGACGTGCAAATAACAGATAGGAGTAGGGAGATGGGCTTTGAAAATTGTTTCAGTGTAAGTAGAAATGGGATGGGAGGCGGATTGACTTTGATATAAAATAGTGAAGTGGATGTGAACATAGCTTCTTATAGCAACCACTATATCGATGCTATAATCCACAAAGCAAATAGGATGAACTGGAGATGTACAGGGATATATGGCCATCCAGAAGGAATTCAGAAGAGAAACACTTGGACACTTCTAAGAAGATTGGCAGGTTTATTTTCGTATCCATTGCTGTGTTTTGGGGATTTTAACGAGATTCTCAATGTACATGAAAAGCTGGGGGGAAGGGAAAGAAATCTAAGTATGCTGGCTGAATTTCAGGAGGCTGTAAATGAATGCAATTTAAAGGATTTGGGTTGTATGGGATATTCTTTTACTTGGTCGAATAGAAGATTTGGGCATCATTTTATAGAGGAAAGGCTCGATAGATTCTTAAGGAGCAAAGACTAAAAGAGCAGCTCTTATGATCTGATCGCCTCAAATTTGAATACTTGGTGCTCAGACCACACCCCTATTATACTGGAAATATAAGATCAAAAAACATTCATGTATCGTAAAATAAAATTCAGCTCGAGACTGCATTATGAGGATATGTGGAGTCACTATGAAGAGTGCAACTGAATTGTTAAAGAGAAACGGATGAACCAAATTAGCTGGAGTGAAGGGGATCTAGTTGATTATTTCCAAAGGGCAACTAAGAATACAATGGCCCAATTGCAGATATGGAGTAAGAAGGAATTCGATGGCAGGAAAGAAAAGCTGAGAAGAATGAAGAGAAAGCTTGCTGGCATAAAATTAAATTTTCAGCATTATGAAGATGCAAATGAGGTCAAAAGGACAGAAAATCGGATAGTGTACGGTTCTAGATGAAGAGGTGTGTTGGAAGCAAAGATCCCGAGCTGATTAGCTAAGAGAAGGGGATAAGAACATAAAGTTCTTCTATCTTAAAGCTTCATCAAGGAGGAAAAAGAATCATATAGAGGGTATTTTGAATCAGAAGGATATCTAGATTGAAGATTGAGAGGAGATCGAGGGAGAATTCTATGAATACTTTTCAAACCTGTTCACAACCTCTAGCCCATCAAAGATGCAAATTGAGGCAGCCCTTTCAGATATGAAACCGAAAGTGAATGCTGAGATGAATGATTAACTTGACATGAGCTTTACAGAGGAGGAGGTGTTAACAACTCTCTCACAGATGTGCCCAAAAAAAGCATCGGGTCCAAAAGGCCTTCCAACAACTTTCTTCCAAAAGTACCAGAAATCCGTAGAGTCTAGGGTGATTTATACTTGCCTCCATATTCTTAACGGTAATGGTATAATTGCTTCACTAAATCACACACATATAGTTTTGATTCCAAAAATTCATAGACCTCAGAGGGTGACAGACTTCAGAGCTATAAGTCTATGCAATGTCATATATAGAATCATAGCAAAAGCAATTGCAAATAGGCTGAAAAACGTGCTTAATCAGGTTATTTCCCCATCCCAAAGTGCTTTCATCCCTGATAGATTGATTACCGATAACATTATAGTGGGGTACAAATGTTTGCATAAGATTAGGCATGGAAAAAAAAACATGGATGGGTAGCTCTTAAGTTAGATATTCGCAAGGCCTATGATAGAGTGATGTTAGGTTTTTTGAAATGCACAATGTCTAAGCTAGGATTCTCTAGTAAATTGATGGATTTGATTATAAATTGTATTACCACAACGTCATTTTCTGTTATAATCAATTGAATGGTCATAGGTCTGATTCAGCCTAAAAAAGGACTCCGGCAGGGATGCCCTCTCTCCCCCTACCTTTTCATAATCTGTGTAGAGGTTTTTTCGAATCTTCTTGTTCAAGCAGAACAATGAAGGCTTATCAAGGGGCTTCATTTTGGAGAAAACACAACAGTTTCTCACATGTTATTCGTTGATGACAACTTAATCTTTGTTAGAGTAGTAGTGGAGGACTGTCATAACCTAAAGGCTTTGTTCGAGTGCTATGGCAGAGCTTTGGGGCTGAAGTCTATGTTCTTCCACAACAATACAAAAATCCTCTATGTTCTTCCACAACAATACAAATGAGGATTGAGTTACAGCTGTAAAGAACATTTTTCAGCTAGAGGTGGTATCTCGCCACGAAAAATACTTAGGTTTGCCATCTATGATAGGAAGGAAGGCCAAAATTTTTTTCACTGAAGTAAAGCTCAGAGTGATGAATAAGATTCAAAAGTGGCAGCACAAGTTCTTTTCAAATGGGGGCAAAAAGGTTCTTATCAAAGCTGTTGCTCAAGTAGTTCCAGCATAACCCATGAGTGTCATCAAGATTCCCCTAAGTTTGTGTGAGGATATTCAAAAAGTAGTGGCCAGATTCTGGTGGGGGATAAATGGGAGGAAAAAGGGAATTCATTGGATGAGATGGGAGAACTTGAGCCAAGCCAAACTTAGGGGAAGCATTGGTTTCAAGGATTTCTTAAGCTTTAATCAAGCTCTAATCGCCAAGCAGGGATGGAGAATCATTCAGAGTCCAAACTCTCTAATGGCCAAAATCATAAAAGCTAGATATTTCAAGCACTCAGAGTTTATGGAAGCAGGCTTAGGATCTAAGCCATCCTTTATATGGAGGAGTGGAGTCCTTTAAGAAAGCTTTTGTTTAATTATTGTTATAAAAAGTCCATCGATCATCAAAGTTTTTATTTCACTATTGTTATAAAATGTCCATTGATCATCAAAGTTTGTTGAAGTCAATTCTAGTATAGTTAGAATCCAATCGTTGAATCCATTCAGCCATACAATTATCATCGACCAAAAGGAATTTTATTTGCAGAAACAGTTAGGAACTGCCGACTTCCAAAATAGGCATTGCCATCATCATAGTGTTGTTCCTATCTTTGCTCAAGTCCTTATCCAAAAGATGTGGCACTTGAGGTAATTTTCCATTCATTTTATATTTGTCATTTATTATTAGTTCACATTTTATCTACACATTAAGGCTATGTTTGGCACATAAGATTAGATTGGACAAATTATTAGAATTGGACTAGATTAGATTCGATTGGATTAAACGGAGTTATATAATATTGTCTTATGTTTGGTACAGTATCGGATTTGACTATATTAAATTATATTTGAATGAAATTAAATAGCATTTAATTTGACAATTAAATATAATTATGAACTATTCATGAACATTTAATAAAAAAATTAGTCCTTGAATAGGAGTACATTGTTATTTAGTTTCAATAAAGTTACCTCTTTAGATGAGGTTAAAAAAACAATAAAATAATTATTAAAATTAATTTACAAGACCAATATTAAAAAATTAAATATATAGAAAATTAGTTATTAGATAGTCATGATTATAATAAATGAATATAAATTAGATTAAATTGAATTAAAGTAAACTAAAAACTATTTAAATATTTAATTTAATCAAGCAACCAATTAACGGTATTATTAATTTCATGATTACTTTAATTTTCTGATTATTAAGTTAAATATTACATTAAATATACAAGTTGTGGTTAATTAAATAGCAATTGTTCTTAAAATTAATCCTAATTAAACCCATGTGTAAATTGGGATTGTTAATCCCTTGACTTTGGGTCCCCTAATCTAATCCAAAGGGAAGCTTGTCGGATATGAGATAAATAATTAATCCAATCTTGTACTTAATCTTAAATCCTAAAAATAGCAAAGTGCCATTTTAAATTACTGCCATGTGTTAGGTAATAGTTAAAAATTCATATTATGGTTGACGGGATAATTTTTCAATACCAATAAATAGATGACAAATCATACGCCATATTTTTTTAGATACAAATTTAAATTTTTAGCCAAACTTTGTAAGTATATCACTCTTTAAGATAAAAGGTAGTAAGAACAAATTATAGAGACTGGTAATAGCAAAAATATTTGAGCCATTATATAAGATCAAAGGGCGTCCACTCGTCTCTGTTGTTGGCTCTCCTTTGAAAAATCTTCCAACCTATGCTTCCAATTAGGGACGGCCATCGCCTTTCTCTTCTCACTCTTATTTTCTTTCTAAATCTAATTCTCTTTTATATATATATAGTAGTTTTATGATTCGGAATTTTAAAGTGCGGAAAAACCTGAGAAACCTTTAAAACGTAAATTTTAAAATTTCTCTCTCTCTCTCTATATATATATGGTATCTAATCTTATTCATTTGTATTATCTTCTATATATTTTTTCTTTCTAAATCTAATTCCCTTATATATCTCTACATAGGTATATATGGTATCTAATCTTAATCATTTTCTAATCTTACTCATTTCTATTATCTTCTTGCCATGCTTATCACAAAACTTATTACAGCTTTGCAATCTTTGTTTGTGTTCTATTTATAGCTTGCTTTGTTCCATTTTCTTTCCATTGTCTCTCATAATCAACTCCAATAAAGATTCATCAGCTGTTCATCCGCAACCATCGATGAAGCAGACATATAAAAATGGAAGTATTGTTTTTGACAATCACAAATTGCAAAAACAAGCTAACTTGCCAACAGGGTTCATTTGGCCAAACTTGGAGTTTGCTCAAGAAGAGCACAAGGAGCCATTGATAGACTTACAAGGATTCATAAGTGGGGATGAAAGAGCAACTGCTGAAGCAATCGAGCTCGTTCGAGTAGCTTGCGTGAACCATGGCTTGTTCCAAGTAATCAACCATGGTGTTGATGCAAGTCTACTGAAAGCAGCTTCTGAAGAAATTGACTCGATTTTCAAGCTTCCTCTTGAGCGAAAGCTCGGCATTCCGAGAAAGACCGGTTTGCCACAGGGGTATTCTGGTGGTCATGCTGAGCGTTTTACTAAAAATTTGACATGGAACGAAACATATACTTTTGATTACCACGAAAACGATGCTCAGCCCCTCGTTGTTGACCACTTCAAATCTGTTTTTGGACAAGATTTTGAATGCAGTGGGTAAGTTAAGTTTGTTTATTTATTCTTTTTTTTTTTAGGGTTTGGACGAGTGAAGATGAGAAATCTCACCTGAATTAATCATTATCCCTTATTATTACTTGAACTCTTGGGTGATTGCTGGCACAAAGCGTATTCTCAGCTAGTCGAGCTACGCAATTAAATAGTTAATGATAACAAAGCAGTGGCTTTACTATTAATGATATGGACTCGGTACCGATCTCTCTACAAGTTTTAGTTGGTAACTCTTTTAACAATAATGTATTAAGTTTTACTACAGTACTAATATACATAGACACGTGAGATAACATGCATGCTTAAAATATCACCACAACTGAGATAGAAACTAGATCGAAATTTATTATTCACACCAAAACTAGAAAATATAATTGATTTGTATTAACTGTCACATTAATATGAGCAAGATTCAAATAAGAATGAGACTTCATGTATCATTCTAAGAGATCTTAAATATCAGTTCCAACAACTAGCACTCACAATTTTCATTTCTTCTAAAATACATCGCAGGTGGGTTTATCAAAAATACTGCCAAGCAATGTGGAAGCTATCCGGAGTTCTTCTTGAGCTATTGGCAATGTGCTTGGGAGTTGATCGAAAGCATTATAAGAAATTTTTTGAAGACGGATACTCAATTATGAGACTCAATTTTTATCCGCCTTGCAACAACTCAGCACTCACTCTTGGCACTGGCCCTCATTATGACCCAAATTCCATAACTATTCTTTATCAAGAAAGAATTGAAGGCCTTGAAGTTTTTTCAAATAATAAGTGGCAAACTGTCCGACCTCGACCAGATGCCCTAGTCATTATTATTGGTGATACTTTCATGGTAATTTTTAAATATTTTAGCAATTCATGTTTTTTTATTTTATCTTCATTTCTTCCCAACTTTTTTTTTCTTTAATGAAAAAGTTGCATGTTATGATCACCGTGTTATCGTATAACTATCTAAATAACGTAAGTCTAAGGGCCTAGGTTAGATTACCTCACAATCATTGTACGTTATAACGATAAAAACTTTTAGTTCATCTATAACCATAAGTTCTTTTTTTTTCTTTTACTCTTTTCAAATATTATCTTAGATCATAAGTTAAGGCATTGGTTTTTAATTTAACCAAATGCTTGATATGCTGTAATGGCAAAAATCCCCACGTAAGGATTTTCCCCATTCTAGGGCCCAATTTCTTATTCGGTTTTTTTACCCAGATTAATCCCCATCACAATCATTTTAATTTTTATTTTTAAAATACGTTATAACGATAAAAACTTTTTAGTTCATCTATCAACATAAGTTCTTTTTTTTTTTCTTTTACTCTTTTCAAATATTATCTTAGATCATAAGTTAAGGCATTGGTTTTTAATTTAACCAAATGCTTGAGAAGGATACAAAAAACTTGTGAATATTGACCAAAAATTTTGACAATTGTAATAAAAGAAGATTGTTTGGCGCACACGACTGAATTTAGACTATTTAAATTTGTATGTACTCTAAAAATGTACGATGTTATATGAGTAAATGACCATATGCTGCCATATATACTCAGTACAGTTAAATGATTGCTAGCATATGATAATTTATTTTTCTTGATAAGAAACTAGTTTTATAATACAGCATTAACAATCTATAAAAATTTTGTCTCAAAATGTTGTTCTTATGCACATATAATAGTGAAACACTGAGACCTTTATATGTTGCAAATATTTTGTAGGATGTGACAGCTTTTCTTGTAACAACTTGAAAACATAATGACAGGGGATATATTTGGTCGTTCATCTGTTTGTTTGTTTATTTGTTTGATACATGTTATTTATACAGGCATTATCGAATGGGATATACAAGAGCTGCCTGCATAGAGCAGTGGTGAATGGGGAAAGAGAGAGAAGGTCATTGGCTTTCTTTGTGAGCCCGAAAGCAGAAAAAGTGGTGAGACCCCCACAAGATCTTATTTGCAGAGAAAGGACAAGGTTATATCCAGATTTCACATGGTCACAATTGTTGGGCTTCACTCAAAAACACCATAGAGTAGATGCCGCTACATTCCCAAGCTTTGTCAACTGGCTTTCGTCTTCCAGAAGCCTCTAAGTCCTTTATAATAAGTGGGATTATTGTTGAGAATAATTCTATGTATTTTATCGTGTTTTGAATCTAACAAATTCAGCTCTATCAATAAATTTATTATAAAAAATTTTAAATTTAAAGATCTTAAAGTTATCCTTCTCTGTCTCGACTCAAAATTGTATACTCTCACATTTTACAAACTAAACTCTTAATTTGACTCTCTTTTAAATTAATTTTTTTCATCAAAATCTTATTTCATCCTTTCTATATATAGGAAATTTTTTTCTTGATATTTACTACCTTCTATGATTGGTAAAGATCAATTTCTTTCATTAACTTTAATGACTAGTAAAAAATTTTTTGTTCATATTTGAATGATGAGTTTTGCTTCTCTTTGTTTACAGTAACCTAAAACGAAGACAACTACTTGCAGTTAAAAGAAAATATATAAAGTAACTGATGAGAATTAAGGAATTGAGAATTAAAAGAGAAAAATTATCAAAAACTATTTTGATAATGAAATTCTTAATTAAAAAGGTGATGTATAGAAAAAATTGGAGGATTTAAATAATGTATCTTGTTGGTAGGTATATATATGAACATATATTACACCAAGTAATAATCGTCTCTATACAATCAAAAATCAAAAAGAATCTCTTAAATCCGCTTTGTAATTGGCATAATTCGGACATCTAGGACCGCATATATTTATAAAAATATGAAAAATTCAACATCCACAACATATACAGGACACCACAAGAAAATATGCAATAGATGACGGGAAATAACTGTTATTAAAGGGGGTGTATGACAAACAGTTCATCCGCCATCTATGTCACTGTCATTAATTTATAACAGAATATTTTACGTCATGAATTCATGATAGTATTTCATAATTATATATTCGTAACACAATATTTTAATGTAAAAAAATTAAATTAAAAATTGAATTTATTTAAATTTTTGCGCCATTTTTTAAAATTTTTGGTGGGAAATTCAATTATTATTTGAAAATTTATTATTCAATTTTGATGGGAAATTATTTATGATAGAATATACGATGGCTTTTTTCATAACAAAGTTTTGATTTTTTTTAAAAATTATATTATAATTATAATTTATTGATGAATTCCTATTTACAAATTTAATTAATTAATAAAACAAATATCATAAAAAAATTAATATCAAATAACATTTATTCAATCCAAAAATTAATTTCAAAAGAAATACATCTAATATCCAATGTGATATCCACCAATACATAATAAAACATCTCAAATTGAAAAAGCCATTCCAAAGTATAAAATTGCTATCAAACTCCAATCAAACTCTAAGAAAAGCAATAAGAATTCTGGCCACCAAGCTAAGTTACCCAACAAAACTTTCAAAGATTAATGCAAGTACACCAATAATAAGATTTCTAGCAAGACTTCCTGTAAAAATTGCAGCAACAATACCATCTTCCGATAGCACTCTAAACAGAAATTGAAACTTACAAAGCGACCTGCAAGCTTCCTGTGAACAAAATTGATTCAAACGCCAAGCAGAATAAGGAAAATTAAGAGGTTGCAATACATGTGGGCATCAAATATAGTAATCTAGGCATCTATTAACATTAAATATTTCATGGAAGTATTAACAGATAAATTCCACTACAAATTTTCCATCATATTATTACTCAATCAAGTAGGTTAACCTCTAAACTCAAATAAAATCTCATTTGGGGGTTGGGGGGGTAGAAAAGAAAAGCATTACATCAAAAAGAAAATATATATTAATAACATTAAGCTACTATTTTATATCTAGAACATAAAGAATTCTTCGGCTAATTTAAGCTAACCAATGTACTTTCAATTGTATGTGTAGTAGCAATAGTTTCATCACACAGAGACAGGAGAAAAAAAGGAAAAAAAAGATTATATTAAAAATAAAAAAATGAAAATATAAGCAATAACCAATAATACCAATATTTTCATACCTGTGTTGAAAGAGAGAAAAGAACCAATATTTTCAAGAAAGAAGAATATAAAAAGGATGTAAAATTGCAAGAATATGTAGTTTTTTCTTTCAATCCCTTAAAATTCACTATGTAACAAGCTTGTTAATCATTTAAACTGACTTCACTTTTATGGAATGAGCAAAATGTACATAATGGATTAAAATTACTTTTGGTGAATGAGAATTCATCAAAATCAGCAAGCTAGCTAAAAATGCAAAGGAAGCCACAACAATAGACCAGTGTGAGGAGACAAAAATAGATCTTAAAGTCATAGAAAGCAATGGCATCCAGATCCAGCTGAACTGATCAACCAATGAAACGGAAACCAAACAACCAACTTTGACAAGCTTATCTCAACCAACAGCACCAATTCTAGGCCTATAATCTGCCTACATGTTTAGAGCCTAATTGTAATTTTACCTCATCAAGAATTCAGCACAGAATCAAGAAAAAGGAAAAAAAAAACAAAAAATCTCATACTGTTGAGTAGGTAACTAACAAGCTCATGTTGGCCAAATTTCAATTGATGGAAGCAGTTTTGCTTAGTCACTGTTTTGCAGTCATGTACTAAACAGACTATTAAATATAACAATTAGGCTCCTAATTCATCAACTCAATTGTATTCATCAGATTTAAAAATTAAGAATTAAGAAAAGCTTACGCACTCTGACGCCAGCAAAAATGATCACGAGATATAGGATTTTATAGCAAGCTTAAAAAATGATAATTAATTTGGATAATCACATAATTAAGAAAAAAAAGTAAAAAATTATCGGTTCTACCACCAGTGCTGGTGACAAGAACGGTACTCTTAGCTATCGATAAAACTTTCACTGCTTCGGTTCTACTGAAGCAACTCCTTCGGTATCTCATTCTCGCAAGTGATGTTAGTGAAAAAGGAGAATAGCGAGCGTGGAAAGCGTGAGAGGAAAATTCTTGAAGGCCGTTGAGGAACGGTATTGATCCTAAATAAGAATGTTGGACCCTAAATTGAAAATTCCTACCAACATTGGTCAGTTTCCCATCTACAGGTCGGGTGAAACCCAGACCGACCCGAACACCCAAACGACACTGTTCTCGTCCTCTTCCTACTGACCAAAGATATTTCATAAACAACCTTGGCCGTTGGACCTGACAGCGTCTCGTATGCGTTGTGGATCTCAATGAAATCCCAACCGTTATCTGGCAAATCGGGATGATAAACCTTCGCCAAACTCTGATACGCTGTCTTAGTCTCTAAAATCATTGTCGCTGGCTCCACCCTAAGCACCTCGTACAAGCTCCTTCCCGTCCCCGGCACCGTCACCGGTATCTCCACTGAAACCACCCGAGGACTCCTTTTGTTCTTTCCTAAAGCGGCAATGAAATCGAACAGTAGCTGGGGAGCAGCGTGTGTTTAATTAGGTTAGATTTAAGGTTCACTTTTCATTTTGTACTTTAGAAATTATATAGTGTAATTGTTCACATATTAAGTAACGAATTATAAGTCGACACGTGGCTAAGTAAAAAATAATAATTTGTGATAAAAAAATAACTCTATCATAAAACCATCGTTAATTCATGATAAAAAATGATTCTATCACAAACCCATCATTAATCCATGATAAAAAATAATTCTATCATAAAACCATCATTATTCCGTTATAGAAAATGATTCCATCACAAAGCCATCATTAATTCATGATAGATTGAAAATTATGTCACAAGTCTATCATAATTTTATGATATACCTAAAATTTGTCATAAGTTGTTTGTCATCTATTAACAGTTTTCTTGTAGTGAGGAGGATTTGAACCCTTAAGTACTTACGGGACGGAATGTAATTTACCACTAAACTATTGAGAGGTGCGTATACTTTAATGCTTGTATGATCTCTGAACGTGTGATTCCAATAAAATTTTAAAATGGTAACGTATATTCTCCTCAGCTTAAGAATTATAATTCCTAATTGTCATATATGTTTGTATAAAGACTGCCATGTAGGTCCTGACTAAGTGTACATTGCAAAGAAAATAAATACAGGCAAACCGCAATGATGTCCATGTCATTGTCCTTTTAAAGAAGGAAAAACATATGCTTGCGAGGTGTAGTTCTCAAAAGAAAGCCAACTTACTAATGCTATTGCCCACATAAATAAGAGTGAGGCAATGCTGAAGCTCCAATAGTATTTTTCTTTTTAAGCTATGGATATTATTTCTTCATTTTATCGAGAGTGTGTGATACTATTTTTCTAGTATTTTCTGTCAATCTAGCATTCCTTAGAGTAACTATTTTTATTACTTTATTTTCTGTTGAAAGTATCATTCTTACCTATGAGATTCTAGGGTTCAGTATGTCATTCTTGAAAGTAGCTTAATTAATGTATCTTTGATAATTAATCATTTTGAATGAATTTACCTGACTGATTTGTGTGAAGGGTTGATGTGAGAGTGATTTTTCAAAGCCGAGATAATTAATGCTCATACTTTTATTTGATTGTTGTCATTAATTTGCTTAAAGAAGTAAACACAATTGCTTTAAAAAAAAAAAGATTTCAATTTAGGCTTTGCTAGATATTATCGCTTAATTTGCCATAGACAAGTAATAAGCTAGTTGAGAGGTGGGCTGACTGCTAGAGAATGCATATTTATAAAGGATAAAATCATCATTTTGCACTTCAATTCTCACCAACATGTTTACTTTTATGTATTTAAGTCCTTTAAAATTCGATTGTGTTTTTTTGTTATAATTTGAGTATTTTATGTATTTCAAGAATATTCTGGTTATTTTACAATTAACGAGAAATCAAATAGTAAAACAAATAGCATTTTTGAGGTCAGAAAAATTAAAAACCTTAGGAAGGGCAAAAAGGATAAAATAGTAATTTTAAGATTTTGGTGGGGACCCACTGGTGTGGCATTCACTGATGACGTGGCGTTGACTAATACGTGGCAACAACCTATTGGAATGAAAAATACTTACGTGGCAGCATGTTATTGGATAGAAAAACGCACGTACAATATATGCAATTCACTAGATCACAACTCTGATGACGTGTTCCAAATAATCAGAGCTTGCCATGTGGCACAATCCTGACCATCTGAACTGTTTTTGTTCGATAACCATAATTTACTCGTTGTATCTATAAATAGGGGATTCCCCCTATTTATTATGAGTGGCTAATTTATTTTGAGATCCATTTTGTGTAATTCTCACTCTATCCTGTAGGGGTGTTTAGAATCCAATTTGATCTACTCAATTTGTCTGATCCGTAGAAATTCAATCCGTAAAAATTTGATCTATGGATTGGTGAATTGAAAATTTGAAAATCCACAGTCGGTGGATTGGATATGAATTTATTTCTGTAAATCCACAAAAATCCGCGAATCCGCAAAAAAAAAATTATTTAATAAAAAATTAAACTTGTAAATATGGCATAGTACTTACTAATAAATAAATAAGTTAGAATATAGTTACATTAACACCATATTATATCTTATCCGATAATAATATAAAATAATATAATTAAATAAACAAATGTAGCTTATCAAGCAGTTAATTTTCAAATACTGATCTAAACAAATAAGATTTTTTTCTTTATTTTGAAACTTTGAAAGTATTTTCTAACTTTATTTAAGTAATTAATTTATTTAAATCTTATTTAATCTTGAATTTGATCAGTAGGAAAATTATTTTTATATTATTTTTTTATTTAGTTAGTTTTTTTATATGACGTAATTAAAAATTTTTAGCCCGCAAACCAATTTGCAAAATAGTGGATTGGATATGGATTGGGTCAATTCTGCATCCTCCGCAAACGTATGGATTGGATTTGAATTGAATTTCACCAATACGTGGATTGGATTAAAAATTTATAATCCTCAAAATCGTGGATTGGATATGGATTGATGTCCAATCTGTAAAATTTGATCCACGAACACTCCTACTATCATGTATTTTCCATGTATTTTAATAAAATTATCATTTTACCTCTAATTCAATTATGAGTGGCTAATTTAATTTCAAGTTTTGGTTGAAGGTGAAGCCTCAACATAATCCATGGGATTAAATTAGTAAGTTTATTAACTCTCTCATTGATTTATACGATTTTTTTGACTCATTAATAGACAGTAATAATCTTATCTAGATTTTGCACGGCATACCAGCTCCATAATACAAGATTATTGCTATTTAGTACGATAAGCACTTTACACTATATTTATTTGTGAGAAACTCCACCCTAGTATTAGTTCACTACAAGAAAACAAACAATAGATGACGGGAAATAACTTTCATTAAAAGTGGTGCATGACAGACAATTCATCTGTCATCTATGTCACTGTCATTAATTTATGACAGAATATTTTCCGTCATGAATTCATGATGGCATTTTATAATCATATATCCGTCACATAATATTTTAATGTGAAAAATAATTAATTCAAAATTTAAAATTTATTTAAATTTTTGCCCCATTTTTTTAAATTTTTGGCGGAAAATTAAATTGTCATTTGTAAATTTATTATTCAATTTTGGCAGGACATTTTTTATGACAGTAAAGCTATATATTTTTTTAAACAAATGATATTATGATTATAATTTATTTATGAATTCTTGTTTAAAAATTTAATTAATTAATAAAAATGAATATTGTCAAAAAAAACTAAAAACAATTAATATTAATTAACATCCATTCAATCCAACAAATTAATTTCAAAATAAATACGCCTATTATATATCCAATGTCATCACCACCAATACATAATAAAACATCTCAAATTAAAAAGAACCATAAAATAATATAAAATTATAGTTAAATTCCAATTAAATTCCAAGAAAAGCAATTCAAAATCCAGCCACCAAGCCAAGTTACCCAGCAAAACTCCGAAAGATTAATGGAAATACTCCAATAGCAAGACTTCCAGCAGCAATACTACCCTCTTCCAGTGGCAATACTCCAACTACCACATACCCATCAACACTCTAACTCATACCTAGCAACCCACCATCTTCTAACGGCATTATAATTTCATCCATATACCCAGCACTGTTTTTATGCTTATCTTTGCATTATTGCAGATTATTGCGGGCTGCTTCCCTATAGTTTCCAAAGTAAACATCTTTAGGAAGATGGTCATAGTTCTTCTTAAACATCGAGACATGTGACAACGTGATAAATCAACAATTAGGAATGATGTGTGCTCATGTTAAGATGCAACCATCCAAGAATGTCTAGAAAAGTTCCAGATGATAATCATATTAGAAAAAACTTGTGAAGCCTATAATAAACAAGCCTACAATGACTGATATTACATTGATTTATTTGTTTACATAGCCAGAAGCATGGGAAGCAACCAAAACAAAGATCCTACCTCAATGAAAAGCTCCCTGATATCATCTCACTCAATACTACCCTCCTGAAACAAATTATATTGCATGATTATCATTCATGTCAACGTGACAATGCAAAGGGACCATCAAAATAAAGAGTGTGAAATTCTTTTTGCGCCAAAATGTACTAATGGGATTTTATTCGTGTAATAAGTACTGATCCACTCACATAATTAAGGAAGACTACCATGTCAATATTGCTAGGTACATCTTACAGCAGCTATCTCAGGTAATAAACAAACAAAACCAAATGACCTTGCAACAAAATTTAAACCCCTCACCCCCAACCCAATGCCATAAACTCTTCTCATTTACATCACAGTTTTAAAACTCTGTGTATGCACATAAGAAACTCAAAACAAAGTGTGTTGCATCTTAGTTGAAACAATTAGAAATTGGATAAAACTATGCATAATTAAAAATAAAAATAAATAATCTCTATCAAAATTGACCATTTAAATCGAATATCAGTATACACTGACCTTTTGACTTGTTGTTCCTCTAGTTCTCTTGTTTTGTATATAACCTTTACCCCCAGCAAAAATATAAGTTATATGTAACACCCCGCACCCATTTCTTTGACTTTTTCCCAACCCTTTATAAAGAGAAAGGAGAGAGAGATGGCGCGCGCGAGAGAGAGAGGAAGAAATTCATTGACCCGATTTTGACCCGGACCCGAACTCGACCCGCGACCGTGGCCCGGCCGGATCTCCTGTTTTCGGCCACCGTTTCGGCCGAGCTTGGTACCGTTCTGAAGCTTGAAAGACGAGCAACGTATCCTCACCGTCCTCGTTGCCGAAAACCGACGGGAACACCGCCGGTTGAAGTCCGAAAAGACCGCGGCTCCACCCGTTTTTGTCGCCGTCGATCTCGCCGGATTTAGGCTGCGCCACCACTTGGATCTTGTTCCTCACGTCACCAGCATCATTTTCCGACCAACCTCGCCACCTGAAACGGCCGGATTGCCGTCGAACGACCACCGGAAGACTCACGGCCTTTGGAGCTTTGATCCGCAGCCGTTGTCGCGCGTTGGAGGTCACCACCGCCACCGTTGGACTCAGCGTGGCCAGAACATTCAGTCTTGAGCTTCCCGCCGCTGCCAGTTGAATTCCGGTCACCGTTGACCGGCGAGGGGCATTTCGGTAATTTCATATTTTGGGGTAATTTAGTAATTTCAGATTCTGTGGGTATTTTTGTAATTGCTTAAATTGAGGATAAGTTGGTAATTTAAATTGTTGAGGTTAAGTTGGTAGATTATGACTTTATGGGTATTTCGATAATATTGAATCCAAGGGCATTTTGGTAATTTTACCCTCCCGAGGGTAATTTCGTAATTTTTGATATTGTGGTTATTTTTGTGATATGAATTGAGGCGATTTGATAATTGAAGATTTTGAGGATAATTTGGTAAATATTGGTGTTGGGGGCATTTTGATAATTTTGGCATGTAGGCGTATTTTGGTAATTTGAGGCACACGAGAATAGTTGATTATGAATGAATATTTGTTTCGAGCTCTAATGCGTAAAATTAGTTATATTTATATTTATGGGAAAATGATTATGTCGTTTATTTGATTAGGAGGACCCGCGAACGAGAATCAAACCGCAGACGTTGTTGATACCGAGTCTGGGCGTTGTCACTGTGAGTGGAATATACAAAACCTATTTTCATTGTGATTATGATAGTAAAGCATGTTTGCGAAATGAGAATTTTGAATGTTCGGATTTAGTAATGATTTTACGATACAGTACAACATGTTTTGATAAATGAATAGTTGATGTTTCGATTTAATAATTTTCTAGAAAATGGATTTTGTCTACTTGATGATATTTCTTATTTTTTAAGGATGAGTTTGATTAATGATTTGGAAATAGATTTTATATATGCATTGATATTATATTAAAATGTTTGGTCAATGATTTTCCGTATCGATTTTGAATGAAATATGATAGTATTTTAAAGATGAGAAAAGTAGATTTCGATATGATGTGATCGTATTATTATTTTTGAATAAATGCTTGATATTAGAATTGAGCGGATTTGAGATATATTGAATAAAGAGGAAATGAGATTTCAGATATGATTATATGTTTATATACATGAGTATAGAGATTATTTTTAAAAGCATTAGACAGTACCCATCCCCTCCAGATACAGTGTTACAGATGAGATATGATGTTACAGATGAGATGTATGAGATATGAGATGATGATGATACAGATGAGATATATGAGTTATGAGATGATGATGATACAGATGATATGAGATGAGAGCCCTTTGGGGCCCGTCTGAACACACATAGAGGCTTTGGGCCGTGTGTTTGGGCGCTTTTGCCTTTTGGGGGCATATGCATACAATGTGATGATTACAGTGAAACAGATATTGAGATACAGATGATGAGATATGAGATGGTACTTCCCTGTCTATCCGTTGTAGCTCCGGGGCATGATGGTTCCCTGATTGCCCGTCCGTCGAGGTCCGGATATGAGATTATTCCCCTGGGTACTTGTTTAGTGATAGTTTTCGATATTCAGCATTTGATATTATAAGTGTTATGATTTCATTGATTTTATGCAGATTTATGTGATACTGATGTTCGAGTACATGGTTTGAATTAAAAGAGTTTTATTTAAGTTCTTATGATACTTTGATCAGATATGATTTCCGTGATTATTTGATATGACATTACATATGCTTTTCGTGATTAGTGATTTGATTTAAATGTTAAATGACTTATTACTGGTTTCTCGCATATGGTTTGATGAAATCGTGTTTGGAAATGATATGATTATTTCTTTTTAAGTAAGATTAATTTTCAAAAACTATTATCCACTCACTGATTTTCACTGAGTTTGATACTCACCCCTGTTTTTTATTATATTTTTCCCCTCACCAGGAGGTTGCATGTACACCAGACCGACCTGGCGACTGTAGATATATTTTGAGTCTTGGCCACATGATGGTGCTAGAGACATAGATGATTTTTGTTAGGATACTATGGTTATCTTGTTCTTTTGGGGTTGTATAATATTGTTATATTATTTCTTTGGGATTAAGAATTTGTTGAGGATGTTGATTACTGGAGTTTGTTGTATAGTGAATTATTTTGGGATTGATTGTTTCATATTTGTAGATTTGTGATTGTTGATTTTACAAAGGAGACTCTGTCGAATTTTCGGCAGAATCTTTAATAATTAGCTTATTATCGATTCGATTAGACGAGGTTAGATAGACTCGTCCTAGGGGTGCGGGAGGGGTCATTTCATTATAGTTCATGGCTATGGATATTTGAAAAACAAAAGTGAAAAGTCCTAATTATTACAAACAATTAAGAAAGCAGATCTCACTGGAATTGACTCAAAGACTTTGGATACAGTAGGAGAGGTAGCCTTCCCCTCCACAAAAAGGAAAAAATTAGAAATACCAATAACCTTGTGATCCTGCACATGGTCTATTCAAGGCCAGCAAAAGTGCTTGTTGTAATACATATCTAGGCAAGGTCAAACCAATAGGAAGAGTGCATGAATTGGTGCCAATACCTGAAATTTAGCAAATTTAAAATGATCCAAAAGAAACAGATTCTAAATTTCTATATTGAGAGGGAAAAAAATTGAGTAACGTCATTGATCACAGCTTGATTTAAAAACTCCTCAGCCTACAGTATAATTTCTATTGAATTCCATTACATTCAGGGACATCAATTACTACGTACTCTAGATTTATGAATCATAACTCATTCTACAAGTAAATTTAAGATTTTCCTTAGAAAATTATGTTTCATGTATGAGTTATATCATTAAAATATGTTGTACATCAGCACACTTCCATTCCACATCTGCATTTAATGCTTAAGCACATACCAACGTTTAAAACTCCATTGATGAGAATAATTGACTAAACATTAAAAGAGCAAAAATAAAATAAAATAGTGAAAGTAAAATGGAATATTCATTTGCAAATACTTAGTAAAAGAGAAATTATGGGGTAAATAAAGCTAATAAAAGAAACTTAACTTAATCACAGAAGTGAAATATAATCAAATTTCTTTAACCAAAACAAAAAAGAAAGAAAACGCAACTTTGAATATTCAAGAAGCAAGATTCAAAAACTAAAACAGACCCACTAATTACAATCGTCCAAAAATTTAGGAAAATAACTTATGCCAGACAAAGAAAAACAAAAAGGAAAAAAAAAACAAAAACAAAATAATGTGTCTCTTATATAATAAATACAAAAACAAAAAAAGAAACCCATCAAAGATTTAATCTTCAAAAACCCATAAAGGGTATGAATCAAACCAAACGAAAATGAAGAGACGATGGTTTAATTAGGAAAATTTGAAACAAAGTGAAGGAGACAGATGGTATTAGAGGCCAAAGTGAAACTAAGCAAGAAGATATCAAGTATGATGGCAACGGCAGTTGTGAACGATAGAAGGACGGCAAGAATAAGGGTTTCAGACAGAGGGTTTGTGAATGGCGAGAAGGAGGAAGAGAAGTAGCGTTTAGGGATCTTGATTTCTAAGTAGCGTTATAACGTTTAACACTTAGAAAAAACAAAGCTTTAAGTACCTAAAACGGTAGCGTTTTGGTGGCATTTTTTTAAATTAATAAAACACATCTTTTATTTTTTAAATAAAATAATACATCAAATTTGGGTCAAATGTGGTCAAAATCATTTTTCTATCATACTTTTTTGATATAATAAATTTCTATCACAATTTTATCATAATTTCATGATAAAAAATAATCCTATCATAAAACCATCATAAATTCATGATAGTAAATATTTCTATCAGAAGCCTGTCATAAATCTATGATAGATTAAAAATTCTATCATAATTCTATCATAATTTTATGTTATACTTATAATCTGTCATAAATTTTCCGTCATCTATTGCTTGTTTTCTTGTAGTGGTTGTTTGTGTTGACTCAGTGTTAATAGAGAATGCATCAAAGTTATTTAGCGGGACAGTCTCTGCCATGTTGTCAACAATAAGATTATTATCACCTAGCACAACGTGTACTTGACACCACATTCAATAGAAGATTATTGTCTTCTAGCACAATGAGTGCTTGATACCATATTTACCAGAATGAGGACTATGAGGAGTGGAAATACCCCATCATAAATTAATTCGAACTAAAAAGGAATATTGAGCCTATGATGAAATGTTGAGTGGGAATCTAGATACTCAAGTGTCTCATTTGAATTGGTTCATCCTTAATTTATTCCGGCCATTTTTTTAATTTAAATCTCAGTACTGCTTAGGAATCATATCACTTGCGTATAAACTTGAAAAATTAACCTTACACATAATTGAATCTACCTCCTCGTGATCGACACGCATCATCATTAATCTATACTACAACAGATTAAAGTGCTTGGAAGTATAATAAAATTTACACAAAAGTTACTCATCTCTATAACTTGTGATAATATAATGATAGACTATTATTATTTCTTATCTTTTAATTTTCTTCAAGTTATCATTATTTGTCTTTATAATTTTAAACAAATATTTTCGCGTAAAACATCATAAACAACAATAAAATTGATTAATATATACTAATTTAGAATATTAAAGGATTATATCAATTGAACTTGATTTTGTTATATAATATATTATCTTATTTATGTTCTTTAAGATGTTGTTATTTGTTTAACATTTATAATTTATAAGGGGAACAAATATAAAATACTAGTTTTTCAGGTTTTTTTAAGTTTAAAAAAAGTTTAATACTTGCTTTTAGCGATTTAGAGAAAAAATAAGCATATCATTCAAATTCAAATATTCAGCTCTATTTAGAATTTAAACTAATTCAGATCAATTCAGATTTCAGATAAAAAACAAATGTCATCTAGATCTGATAACACTGTGACTACTATAATCGGTGTAACTGAAATATCGAGTTGTATAATTAAACATATTTGATAATTATAGGTATAGCTTGGTACCAATAAAATGGAAAGAAATGTCTATGCTTTGCTGTAGACACATGAATAATGATTTAGTAGGTGACTGTATTGTTCTTACTTCTTATAGTGAAAGATAACATCACATGGTGCTCAATAATTAATCCAAAATATCAACAATACTTATAGAGAATCATAAAATTGTCCCCAATGTTTATGCGCTTATTTCCCATATTTATCGATGTAATTTTTAAAAGTACTACAGGTAGATAATTGATGGTGTGAGATAATGATTACGATTTTGAAAAATTTCTCTCATAAATATAAGAAATAATCTTAACTAGGAAAAAAATAAAAGTAATAAAAGATATCGACAGGTCCACAGGGGAAGCATTTGTCATTACTTTGAACATTACCCTTTAAATTGATTAATTGAACCATTAAGGGTGCATTCGGTGTATTGTTCTATATTGTATTGGATTGTACAGTAATAAGTTATCTTTAAGTGTACTGTTTTATACTTTAGTTCTACCAATTATTGGTTATTGAGATTCCTAGGCTAATCATATATGTTGCAGCACGGATTGTATTGTATATTTAAATATTTTATAATATTTAATAAAATAAAGTATAAGTTTTGCTTAATCTATTTTACAGCACAGTTATGAATTTATACATAAAGAGGAGTCAATCTAGAAATCACGTTCTATGCTATTTAGCCTAAACAATAGGTGAGTTTCCTATTGAAAATAACATATGATTAAAAAGAGAGAATCTGGCCGAAAAAAAATCTCAGCCGTTGTGGACAAGTCTTGCGCTAGTTAAGCCTTTGGTCGAGGCTGTGCATATAGCAAGATTAATATCAAACTGATTTCCAGCAGATTTCTTTTTTTCTTCCAAATCTGTTTGTTGAATCTTATCAATATTTAGTAAGGGATTATTTTATTTAATTATTATTATTGAAAGTCTATTGATGATCAACATTTGTAGAAGTCAATTTTAGTATCGTTGGAATCCGATCGTTGAATCTTTTCAGCCATACAAATATCATCTGCCAAAAGGGATTTCAACTACTGCCGACTTCCAAAATAGGCATTGCCATCGACATCTATTGTTGTTCCTATCTTTGCTCAAGTTCTTACCCAAAAGATGTGGCGCTTGAGGTAATTTGCCTTTTTTTTTTCATTTTTGTCATTTGTTATCAGTTGACATTTCATTTACACATTAAACAGCCATTTTAGATGACCACCGTATGTTAGGTAATAGTTAAAAATTTATATTATCATTGACGAGATAATTTTTCTATACCAATTTAATTTTTAACCAAACATTGTAAGTATATCACTAGTACAGACAAAAGGTAGTAACAATAAATGATAGAGACTGGTACAAGCAAAACCATTTGAGACATCATAAAAGATTCAAGGGCGTCCACTCGTCTTTGTTGTTGGCTCTCATTTGAAAAATCTTCCAACCTTTGCTTCCAATTGAGGACGGCGTTGGCCTTTCTCTTCTCACTCTTATTTAATTTTCTTTCCAAATATAATTCTCTTATATATCTAATCTTATTCATTTCGATTATCTTCTATATATATTTTCTTTCAGAATCTATTTGCCTTATATATCTATAAAAAATTATAAAAGGTATTAATCTTAATCATTTCTATTATCCTCATACATATATATAAATATGGTATCCAATCTCAATCATTTCTACTATCCTCAAATACATATGCATAGATGGTATCAAATCTTATTCATTTCTATTATCCTCATACATATATATAAATATGGTATCCAATCTCAATCATTTCTACTATCCTCATATACATATGTATAGATAGTATCAAATCTTATTCATTTCTATTATATATCTTCTTGCCTTGCTTATCACAAAACTTATAACAGCTTAGCAGTCTTTGTTTGTGTTCTATTTATAGCTTGTTTTGTTCCATTTTCTTTCCATTGCCTCTTATAATGGACTCCAATAAAGATTCATCAGTCGTTCTTCCGCAACCATCGATGGAGCAGACACATAAAAATGGGAGTACTGTTTTTGACTATCACAAGTTGCAAAAACAATCCAACTTGCCAACTGAGTTCGTTTGGCCAAACTTGGAGTTAGCTCAGGAAGAGCTCAGAGAGCCATTGATAGACTTACATGGATTCTTAAGTGGTGATGAAAGAGCAACTGCTGAAGCAATCGATCTCGTCCGAGGAGCTTGTGTGAACCATGGATTCTTCCAAGTAATCAACCACGGTGTTGATGTAAGTCTTCTTAAAGCAGCTATTGAAGAAACCGACTCCATTTTCAAGCTTCCTCTTGAGCGAAAGCTCAGCATTCCAATAAAGACTGGTTTGGCAAAGGGGTATGCTGGTGCTGGTGCTCATGCTGAGCGTTTTACTACAAATTTGCCATGGAAGGAAACATTTACTTTTAATTACCATGAAAAGGATGCTGAACCCCTTTTTGTTGACTACTTCAAATCTGTTTTTGGTCAAGATTTTGAGTGGAAAAGGTACGTTTTGTTCATTTATTCGGTTTTTCTCTTTTTAAGGTGTAAATGAGTGAAATGAGAATTCTCAACTACATTAATCCTTATCCATTTTTATTATTACTATTAATGATTTGGACACAATGGTGATCTTTCTACAAGTTCTGATTAGTAATTTTTTTGATAAGATACCACAACTGAGATCAACACTGCATCGAAATTTATTATTCTCATCAAAACAAAAAAATATTTAATAGTATTAACTATCACATTAATATGAGTAGGATTCAAATAAGAATGGAGGCTTCATGTATCATTTCAAGATATCTTAATTATCAGTTCAACCAACTAGTACTCACAATTTTCATTTCTTCAAAAATATATTGCAGGTGGATTTATCAAAAATACTGCCAAGCAATGTGGAAGCTATCGGGAGTTCTTTTTGAGCTATTGGCAATGAGCTTGGGGGTTGATCGAAAGCAGTATAAGAAATTTTTTGAAGACGGATACTCAATTGTGAGATTCAACTTTTATCCTCCTTGCAACAACTCAGCACTCACTCTCGGCACTGGCCCTCATTATGACCCAAATTCTTTAACTATTCTTCATCAAGAACAAGTTGAAGGCCTTGAAGTTTTTTCAAATAATAAGTGGCAAACCATCCGGCCTCGATCAGATGCCCTAGTCATTAATATTGGTGATACTTTCGTGGTAATTTTTTATTATTTTAGCGATTTATGTGCTTTAACTTTTCTTCATTTCTTCCTAATTTTTTTAATGAAAAAGTTGCATATTGTTAGCGTTATGGTCACCATGTTATTTTATAATTTTCTAAATCACGTAACTTTGTGTGCCTGAATTAGATTATCTCGCAACCATTGCATGTTATTACGATAAAAACTTTTTTGTTCATTTATAGTCACAAATTTTTTGTTACATTTTATGTTAAGGAATTGAATTTTAGATACCAAATAATTGAAAGTTATAGCCCAAAAAAAAAAATTTGTGAATATTGACCAAAAATTTTGACAATGGTAATAAAAAAAACAGTTGTTTGGCTCACACAACTGAATTTAGACTATTTAAATTTGAATGTACAGTAAAAATGGCCATATATCAGTACAGCGGATATATGAGTAAATTTAAATTTTCATAGATGTTATATGAGTAAATGACCATATGCTGCCATATATCAGTACAGTTAAATGATTGCTAGCGTATAATTAATTTATTTTTCTTGATAAAAATATTTTCTACCTAGTTTTATAATACAGCATTAACAATCTATGAAAATTTTGTCTCAAAATGTTGTTCTTATGCATATATAATAGTGAAACACTGAGACCTTTATATGTTGCAAATATTATGTAGGATCTGACAGCTTCTTTTGTAACAACTTGGAAACATAATGACAGCGGATATATTTGGTCGTTCATTTGTTTGTTTGTTTATTTGTTTGATACATGTTATTTACATAGGCATTATCTAATGGGATATACAAGAGCTGCCTGCACAGAGCAGTGGTGAATGGGGAAAGAGAAAGAAGGTCATTGGCTTTCTTTGTGAACCCAAAAGCAGACAAAGTGGTGAGACCCCCACAAGATCTTATTTGCAGAGAAGGGACAAGACTATATCCAGATTTCACATGGTCACAATTGTTAGCCTTCACTCAAAAACACTATAGAGCTGATGCGGCTACGCTCCCAAGCTTTATCAGCTGGCTCTTGTCTTCCAAAAACCTCCAAGTCCTTATATAAGTGGGATCACTCTTGAGAATAAGTCTGTATTTTCCAGTCTTTAACCTACCAGATTCATCTCTAATTCAATAAATTTATTATTAAAAATTTTAAAATCTCAAAGTTATCCTTCTTGTTCTTTCTCTACTCACAACTGCATACTCTCACATTTTATAAACTAAACTCTCAATTCCACACTCTTTTAGATTCTCTTTTTTTTTTTTGCCTTCCTTGTAAAACAAAATCTATGTCTCATGCATTCAATATAATTTTTCTTTTCAAGATATTTACTAGCCTTTGTGATTGGCAAAGATTAATTTCTTTCATGTACTTTAATGGCTGGAAAAAAATTATTATGTTCATATATGAATGATGAATTTTGCTTCTCTTAGTTTACAGTAGCTGAAAATGAAACCAACTATTTGCAGTTAAAAGAAAGATATGAAGTAATTGATGAGAATTAGGAATTGAGAATGAGAAGAGAAAAAAAAAAGGCTAATAAAATATTTTCATCAAAAATGATTTCTATAATAAAATTCTTAATTAAAAAGGTGATGTATGGAAAATAATTGGTGGGTTTAAATAAATCGATCCATTAAATTATTCCTCTTGCTCGTGGGTATGTACATATGTTACACCAAATAATAATCGTTTCTCATATGTCCTAGGTTGCTTGTGATTTGTGAGCATGCAATCTACCAATATTTACAATAAAAAAATCTAATAGAATCTCTTAAATCAGCTTCGTAATTGGCATAAATCGGATATCTAGGACCGAATATATTTCTGAAAATATGAAAAATTCAACATCCACAACATAAACAGGAGGACTGCTGGACTGGAACCCTTTAAGTACTAGTGGAACGGAATGTAATTTACCACTAAACTATTGAGAGGTTCTTAGACTTCATTACTTTATGATCTTTGAATGTCATCACATTCCTGCACAAAAATAATTAAATAATGAATTTAGAATGCAGCACGGGGTTGTCCCTACACTATTCTTTGATGAAGGCACATAAATAAACCTAGGAGACAAATAAAAAATCATTTTTGTGAGTATCCATTGACAAGGAAATATTTGATGAGGGATTGTATTTACCCGTCTTGAAAATCTCTTTTTTCAAGCATGACAATGTTGTATAGTACCAGTAAATAAAAACAATTCACAAAGTGTGTTACGATATTTTTGCAAGATTAACGTGTAAAAAAAATCTCATTATTGTGAAAAAAAAAAAATTGGAGAGAGCAAGCATGAATTGTGCGTTTTTCTTCGAGTTATTAATATTTATGGTAAATTTATTTATTTGCATTTACGATTTTCAGTCATTTTGCTGCGTCACATATTTTTGTGAGATATTTTATTATCAATAGCGACCCGTTAATAGTTTGCTAAAACAACTAAGAGGCTGTTTGGTGTATGTTTGGGGTTGCATTGAATTTTCAAATAATCAGTTCTTGATTAGATTCAGAAATTATTAATTTTGTAAATAATTTTATAATATGTCAGTTAAAATTATGAGCAATCTTATTAAAAAAATAAATTTATTTTATTAAATAATTATTAAAAATGAAACCGTCTTTCAATACAAACTATTTTTTAATCAAATAAAAAATAATAAATAAAAATATTTTGATGAAATAAATATTGATATTAATAATAAAAAAATATATTTATCAACTTTTTTGCTCGCATCAGAGTCATTGCTGGTGATGGAAATAATTTGGGGTGGGCAAAAAATTAATCAGTTTAGTTTGATTATCAAACTAAACTGATCGAATTTTTTAATAACTATAATCCGAACCAAACCCAACCAAATGTATGATTCTCGGTCCAATTTTCGGATCAGTTTGATTTTTCGATTTTAAACCATAAATTTCTTTGTATTTTTTATTTTTTTGGTTTTTAGTTTTTTTTTTCATATAAACGGTCAGTATTTTACTAATTTTTACAAACGATTCAATTTTTTTTGGCGGACAACGGTTTTCTGCCCACCGCTAGAAATAATCACATGCACACTCTATTTCAAAAAGGGATCTAAATGCCATCTAATTCCAGGAGGCTAGGGAATATGGAGTCTGATAGCATTGGTGCTGGTTTTCTTTTTTAATTTCTTAAAATCTAAAATTACACATATTAATGAATTATCTAATTTCAGTGTAGGCGTATCGTTGGAGCTGTGTAGTTAAAATTCGGATAAAATTGGTAGTATAGATTTCAAAATAAGAAATTTTGAAAATTTTGATTTTCCAAAGGTTCTTCCACAAGCCTAATATTTAATACAAATCAGAAAATTATACTAAACATATTCTGAGTGCAGATTGTCAAAAAGTAATAATTCGACAACTTCATACAGCCCCAAACATACATTTATGCAAAGTGGTAGGTTATTACAAGAAAAGAAATAGATGAGACGATTTAATAAAATCATGTTATTTGTTTTTTTTTAATTTTTCTTTCATCATTATAGCGACGGTCGTAATTGGTTAATTAATGAGAAAATTTCAAGACCAAATTAGGAGGGAAAACAGTAAGAACAAATGAGTTGTAACTCAAAATATGATTAATGATTAAAAAAAAATGGTCTTTGAGTGAAGTAGTAACCATTGCAATTTTGGGCTAACATAACTACTAACCTTGTATGATTTTTTGGACGATTCTTATTACGACACGCGTCCCAAATTTTGGAAAACAAAGGATATGTAGGGTTTTGGAAATGTCAAGTCCCTTGAACCACATTCCCAAAATATAAATTGGCTCTGGATCAGAAATATTTGGAACCGACATCATACGAACACAAGAGAGAGCACGTGAAATTATTTTTTAAATATTTAAAAAATGTGATTTTAAAAATTTTAAAATTAATTTTAATGTTTAAAAAAAATCAAAATTATTTTTGTCAAAATCAAAAAAATCAAAATTATTTTTGTCAAAATCAACTCCTCTTATTTTAAAAAGTAAGAAAAGAGTAATTTTTAGATTTTAATTTTGAAAATTAATTGTATCTTTTAATACAATTCTATAAATATCCTTAAAATTATTACCTAAATCCAAAATTATTCTTATTCAATTTGAAAAAAAATCAATATTTTAATATATTTGTATTATAATTCATCAATATAAATTTATAATTAATATCAATTTGTTGGTCGAATTGTTATTAAATTTGTTTCACTATATTATAAATTTAACTATCAATTGTTTTAAGATAAAAATAAAAAAATAATATATTATAAATTTTATTCTTAGTAAAAATTGTTATAATACACAATTAAAAATATTATATGTATATGTTTTTATATTTATAAGTAAATTTTATCCTACATTATATACATTTTAGTTATTTTTTTCTCTTAACAGTTTAAAAATAACTGCTTTTAAAACTTATGGTATTTCTGAAAATAAAATTTATCAAATATTTAATTGTTTCTCTTGACAACTAATTATTTCTACAGCACAACTAACAGTAATTATTTTTAAAGTTACAGTATTCTCAATTTGTCCCTTAGTTTAAGAAATACAACCTCAAGAAAGTTCTCAACCAACAATGTTTTTATGAAAGTGAAAATTTGTTTCCTTTACTATCGTGTATTTTCCATGTATTTTAATAAAATTATCATTTTACCTCTAATTCAATTATGAGTGGCTAATTTAATTTCAAGTTTTGGTTGAAGGTGAAGCCTCAACATAATCCATGGGATTAAATTAGTAAGTTTATTAACTCTCTCATTGATTTATACGATTTTTTTGACTCATTAATAGACAGTAATAATCTTATCTAGATTTTGCACAGCATACCAGCTCCATAATACAAGATTATTGCTATTTAGTATGATAAGCACTTTACACTATATTTATTTGTGAGAAACTCCTCCCTAGTATTAGTTCACTACAAGAAAATAAACAATAGATGACGGAAAATAATTGTCATAAAAAGTGGTGCATGACAAACAATTCATCTGTCATCTATGTCACTGTCATTAATTTATGACAGAATATTTTCCGTCATGAATTCATGATGGCATTTTATAATTATATATCCGTCACATAATATTTTAATGTGAAAAATAATTAATTCAAAATTTAAATTTTATTTAAATTTTTGCCCCTTTTATTTAAATTTTTGACGGGAAATTAAATTATCATTTGTAAATTTATTATTCAATTTGGCAGGACATTTTTTATGACAGACTTTATGATCGGTATTTCCCGTCATAAAGCTATATATTTTTTTAAAAAAATGATATTATGATTATAATTTATTTATGAATTCTTGTTTAAAAATTTAATTAATTAATAAAATGAATATTGTCAAAAAAACTAAAAACAATTAATATTAATTAACATCCATTCAATCCAACAAATTAATTTCAAAATAAATACATCTATTATATATCCAATGTCATCACCACCAATACATAATAAAACATCTCAAATTAAAAAGAACCATAAAATAATATAAAATTATAGTTAAATTCCAATTAAACTCCAAGAAAAGCAATTCAAATTCCAGCCACCAAGCCAAGTTACCCAGCAAAACTCCGAAAGATTAATGGAAATACTCCAATAGCAAGACTTCCAGCAGCAATACTACCCTCTTCCAGTGGCAATACTCCAACTACCACATACCCATCAACACTCTAACTCATACCTAGCAACCCACCATCTTCTAACGGCATTATAATTCCATCCATATACCCAGCACTGTTTTTATGCTTATGCTGCAGCTGCAGATTATTGCGGGCTGCTTCCCTATAGTTTCCAAAGTAAACATCTTTAGGAAGATGGTCATAGTTCTTCTTAAACATCGAGACATGTGACAACGTGATAAATCAACAATTAGGAATGATGTGTGCTCATGTTAAGATGCAACCATCCAAGAATGTCTAGAAAAGTTCCAGATGATAATCATATTAGAAAAAACTTGTGAAGCCTATAATAAACAAGCCTACAATGACTGATATTACATTGATTTATTTGTTTACATAGCCAGAAGCATGGGAAGCAACCAAAAGAGAGATCCTACCTCAATGAAAAGCTCCTTGATATCATCTCACTCAATACTACTCTCCTGAAACAAATTATATTGCATGATTATCGTTCATGTCAACGTGACAATGCAAAGGGACCATCAAAATAAAGAGTGTGAAATTCTTTTTGCGCCAAAATGTACTAATGGGATTTTATTCATGTAATAAGTACTGATCCACTCACATAATTAAGGAAGACTACCATATCAATATTGCTAGGTACATCTTACAGCAGCTATCTCAGGTAATAAACAAACAAAACCGAATAACCTTGCAACAAAATTTAAACCCCTCACCCCCAACCCAATGCCATAAACTCTTCTCATTTACATCACAGTTTTAAAACTCTGTGTATGCACATAAGAAACTCAAAACAAAGTGTGTTGCATCTTAGTTGAAACAATTAGAAATTGGATAAAACTATGCATAATTAAAAATAAAAATAAATAATCTCTATCAAAATTGACCATTTAAATCGAATATCAGTATACACTGACCTTTTGACTTGTTGTTCCTCTAGTTCTCTTGTTTTGTATATAACCTTTACCCCCTGCAAACATATAAGTTATAGTTCATGGCTATGGATATTTGAAAAACAAAAGTGAAAAGTCCTAATTATTACAAGCAATTAAGGAAGCAGATCTCACTGGAATTGACTCGAAGACTTTGGATACAGCAGGAGAGGTAGCCTTCCCCTCCACAAAAAGGAAAAAATTAGAAATACCAATAACCTTGTGATCCTGCACATGGTCTATTCAAGGCCAGCAAAAGTGCTTGTTGTAATACATATCTAGGCAAGGTCAAACCAATAGGAAGAGTACATGAATTGGTGCCAATACCTGAAATTTAGCAAATTTAAAATGATCCAAAAGAAACAGATTCTAAATTTCTATATTGAGAGGGAAAAAAAATAGAGTAACGTCATTGATCACAGCTTGATTTAAAAACCCCTCAGCCTGCAGTATAATTTCTATTGAATTTTATTACATTCAGGGACATCAATTACTACGTACTCTAGATTTATGAATCATAACTCATTCTACAAGTAAATTTAAGATTTTCCTTAGAAAATTATGTTTCATGTATGAGTTATATCATTAAAATATGTTGTGCATCAGCACACTTCCATTGCACATCTGCATTTAATGCTTAAGCACATACCAACGTTTAAAACTCCATTGATGAGAATAATTGACTAAACATTAAAAGAGCAAAAATAAAATAAAATAGTGAAAGTAAAATGGAATATTCATTTGCAAATACTTAGTAAAAGAGAAATTATGGCGTAAATAAAGCTAATAGAAGAAACTTAACTTAATCACAGAAGTGAAACATAATCAAATTTCTTTAACCAAAAAAAAAAAAAGAAAGAAAACGCAACTTTGAATATTCAAGAAGCAAGATTCAAAAACTAAAACAGACCCACTAATTACAATCGTCCAAAAATTTAGGAAAATAACTTATGCCAGACAAAGAAAAACAAAAAGGAAAAAAAACAAAAACAAAATAATGTGTCTACTATATAATAAATACAAAAACAAAAAAAGAAACCCATCAAAGATTTAATCTTCAAAAACCCATAAAGGGTATAAATCAAACCAAACGAAAATGAAGAGACGATGGTTTAATTAGGAAAACTTGAAACAAAGTGAAGGAGACAGATGGTATTAGAGGCCAAAGTGAAACTAAGCAAGAAGAAATCAAGTATGATGGCAACGGCAGTTGTGAACGGTAGAAGGACGGCAAGAATAAGGGTTTTAGACAGAGGGTTTGGGAATGGCGAGAAGCAGGAAGAGAAGTAGTGTTTAGGGATTTTGATTTCTAAGTAGCGTTATAATGGTTAACAATTAGAAAAAAAAAAAGCTTTAAGTACCTAAAACGGTAGCATTTTGGTGGCATTTTTTTAAATTATTAAAACACAACTTTTATTTTTTAAATAAAATAATACATTCAATTTGGGTCAAATGTGGCCAAAATCATTTTTCTATCATACTTTTTTGATAGAATAAATTTCTATCACAATTTTATCATAATTTCATGATAAAAAAATAATCCTATCATAAAACCATCATAAATTCATGATAGTAAATATTTCTATTAGAAGCCCGTCATAAATCTATGATAGATTAAAAATTCTATCATAATTCTATCATAATTTATGATATACCTATAATTTGTTATAAATTATCCGTCATCTATTGCTTGTTTTCTTGTAATGGTTGTTTGTGTTGACTCAGTGTTAATAGAGAATGCATCAACGTTATTTAGCGGGACAGTCTCTGCCATATTGTCAACAATAATATTATTATCACCTAGCACAACGTGTACTTGACACCACATTCAGTAGAAGATTATTTTTTTCTGGCACAATGAGTGCTTGATACCATATTTACCAGAATGAGGACTATGAGGAGTGGAAATACTCCCTCATAAATTAATTCGAACTAAAAAGGAATATTGAGCCTATGATGAAATGTTGAGTGGGAATTCAGATACTCAAGTGTCTCATTTGAATTGCTTCATCCTTAATTTATTTCGGCCATTTTTTTTAATTTAAATCTTAGTACTGCTTAGGAATCATATCACTTGCGTATAAACTTGAAAAATTAACCTTACACATAATTGAATCTACCTCCTCATGATCGACACTCATCATCATTAATCTGTACTACAACAAATTAATGTGATTGGGAGTACAATAAAATTTACACAAAAGTTACCCATCTCTATAACTTGTGATAATATAATGATAGACTATTATTATTTCTTATCTTTCAATTTTCTTCAAGTTATCATTATTTATCTTTATAATTTTTAGCAAATATTTTCGCGTAAAACATCATAAACAACAATAAAATTGATTAATATATACTAATTTAGAATATTAAAGGATTGTATCAATTGAACTTGATTTTGTTATATAATATATTATCTTATTTATGGTCTTTAAGATGTTGTTATTTGTTTAACATTTATAATTTATTAGGGGAACAAATGTAAAAATACTAGTTTTTCAGGTTTTTTTAAGTTTAAAAAAAGTTTAATACCTACTTTTAACGATTTAGAAAAAAATAAACATGTCATTTAAATTCAAATATTCAGCTCTATTTAAAATTTAAACTAATTCAGGTCAATTCAGATTTCAGATAAAAAACAAATGTCATCTAGATCTGATAACACTGTGACTACTATAATCAGTGCAACTGAAATATAGAGTTGTATAATTAAACATATTTGATAATTATAGGTATAGCTTGGTACCAATAAAATGGAAAGAAATGTGTATGCTTTGCTATAGACACATGAATAATGATTTAGTAGGTGACTGCATTGTTCTTACTTCTTATAGTGAAAGATAACATCACATGGTGCTCAATAATTAATCCAAAATATCAACAATACTTATAGAGAATCATAAAATTGTCCCCAATGTTTATGCGCTTATTTCCCATATTTATCGATGCAATTTTTTAAAAGTACTACAGGTAGATAATTGATGGTGTGAGATAATGATTACGATTTTGAAAAATTTCTCTCATAAATATAAGAAATAATCTTAACTAGGAAAAAAAAAAAGTAATAAAAGATATCTACAGGTCCACAGGGGAAGCATTTGTTATTACTTTAAACATGACCCTGTAAATTGAACCATTAAGGGTGCATTCGGTGTATTGTTCTGTATTGTATTGGATTGTACAGTAATAAGTTATCTTTAAGTGTACTGTTTTATACTTCAGTTCTACCAATTATTGGTTATTGAGATTCCTAGGCTAATCATATATGTTGCAGCACGGATTGTATTGTATATTTAAATATTTTATAATATTTAATGAAATAAAGTATAATTTTTGCTTCATCTATTTTACAGTACAGTTATGAATTTATACATAAAGAGGAGTCAATCTAGAAATCACGTTCTATGCTATTTAGCCTAAACAATAGGTGAGTTTCCTATTGAAAATAACATATGATTAAAAAGAGAGAATCTGGCCGAAAAAAAATCTCAGCCGTTGTGGACAAGTCTTGCGCTAGTTAAGCCTTTGGTCGAGGCTGTGCATATAGCAAGATTAATATCAAACTGATTTCCAGCAGATTTCTTTTTTTCTTCCAAATCTTTTTGTTGAATCTTATCAATATTTAGTAAGGGATTATTTTATTTAATTATTATTATAGAAAGTCTATTGATGATCAAAATTTGTAGAAGTCAATTTTAGTATCGTTAGAATCCGATCGTTGAATCTGTTCAGCCATACAAATATCATCTGCCAAAAGGGATTTCAACCACTGCCGACTTCCAAAATAGGCATTGCCATCGACATCTATTGTTGTTCCTATCTTTGCTCAAGTTCTTACCCAAAAGATGTGGCGCTTGAGGTAATTTGCCTTTTTTTTTTTTCATTTTTGTCATTTGCTGTCAGTTGACATTTCATTTACACATTAAACAGCCATTTTAGATGACCACCGTATGTTAGGTAATAGTTAAAAATTTATATTATCATTGACGAGATAATTTTTCTATACCAATTTAATTTTTAACCAAACATTGTAAGTATATCACTAGTACAGACAAAAGGTAGTAACAATAAATGATAGAGACTGGTACAAGCAAAACCATTTGAGACATTATAAAAGATTCAAGGGCGTCCACTCGTCTCTGTTGTTGGCTCTCATTTGAAAAATCTTCCAACCTTTGCTTCCAATTGAGGACGGCGTTGGCCTTTCTCTTCTCACTCTTATTTAATTTTCTTTCCAAATATAATTCTCTTATATATCTAATCTTATTCATTTCTATTATCTTCTATATATATTTTCTTTCAGAATCTATTTGCCTTATATATCTATAAAAAAGTATAAAAGGTATTAATCTTAATCATTTCTATTATCCTCATACATATATATAAATATGGTATCCAATCTCAATCATTTCTACTATCCTCATATACATATGTATAGATGGTATCAAATCTTATTCATTTCTATTATATATCTTCTTGCCTTGCTTATCACAAAACTTATAACAGCTTAGCAGTCTTTGTTTGTGTTCTATTTATAGCTTGTTTTGTTCCATTTTCTTTCCATTGCCTCTTATAATGAACTCCAATAAAGATTCATCAGTCGTTCTTCCGCAACCATCGATGGAGAAGACGCATAAAAATGGGAGTACTGTTTTTGACTATCACAAGTTTCAAAAACAATCCAACTTGCCAACTGAGTTCGTTTGGCCCAACTTGGAGTTAGCTCAGGAAGAGCTCAGAGAGCCATTGATAGACTTACATGGATTCTTAAGTGGTGATGAAAGAGCAACTGCTGAAGCAATCGATCTCGTCCGAGGAGCTTGTGTGAACCATGGATTCTTCCAAGTAATCAACCACGGTGTTGATGTAAGTCTTCTTAAAGCAGCTATTGAAGAAACCGACTCCATTTTCAAGCTTCCTCTTGAGCGAAAGCTCAGCATTCCAATAAAGACTGGTTTGGCAAAGGGGTATGCTGGTGCTGGTGCTCATGCTGAGCGTTTTACTACAAATTTGCCATGGAAGGAAACATTTACTTTTAATTACCATGAAAAGGATGCTGAACCCCTTTTTGTTGACTACTTCAAATCTGTTTTTGGTCAAGATTTTGAGTGGAAAAGGTACGTTTTGTTCATTTATTCGGTTTTTCTCTTTTTAAGGTGTAAATGAGTGAAATGAGAATTCTCAACTACATTAATCCTTATCCATTTTTATTATTACTATTAATGATTTGGACACAATGGTGATCTTTCTACAAGTTCTGATTTGTAATTTTTTTGATAAGATACCACAACTGAGATCAACACTGCATCGAAATTTATTATTTTCATCAAAACAAAAAAATATTTAAGAGTATTAACTATCACATTAATATGAGTAGGATTCAAATAAGAATGGAGGCTTCATGTATCATTTCAAGATATCTTAATTATCAGTTCAACCCACTAGTACTCACAATTTTCATTTCTTCAAAAATATATTGCAGGTGGATTTATCAAAAATACTGCCAAGCAATGTGGAAGCTATCGGGAGTTCTTTTTGAGCTATTGGCAATGAGCTTGGGGGTTGATCGAAAGCAGTATAAGCAATTTTTTGAAGACGGATACTCAATTGTGAGATTCAACTTTTATCCTCCTTGCAACAACTCAGCACTCACTCTTGGCACTGGCCCTCATTATGACCCAAATTCTTTAACTATTCTTCATCAAGAACAAGTTGAAGGCCTTGAAGTTTTTTCAAATAATAAGTGGCAAACCATCCGGCCTCGATCAGATGCCCTAGTCATTAATATTGGTGATACTTTCGTGGTAATTTTTATTATTTTAGCGATTTATGTGCTTTAACTTTTCTTCATTTCTTCCTAATTTTTTTAATGAAAAAGTTGCATATTGTTAGCGTTATGGTCACCATGTTATTTTATAATTTTCTAAATCATCGTAACTTTGTGTGCCTGAATTAGATTATCTCGCAACCATTGCATGTTATTACGATAAAAACTTTTTTGTTCCTTTATAGTCACAAATTTTTTGTTACATCTTATGTTAAGGAATTGAATTTTAGATACCAAATAATTGAAAGTTATAGCCCAAAAAAAAAATTTGTGAATATTGAACAAAAATTTTGACAATTGTAATAAAAAAAACAGTTGTTTGGCTCACACAACTGAATTTAGACTATTTAAATTTGTATGTACAGTAAAAATGGCCATATATCTATACAGCGGATATATGAGTAAATTTAAATTTTCATAGATGTTATATGAGTAAATGACCATATACTGCCATATATCAGTACAGTTAAATGATTGCTAGCATATAATTAATTTATTTTTCTTGATAAAAATATTTTCTACCTAGTTTTATAATACAGCATTAACAATCTACGAAAATTTTGTCTCAAAATGTTGTTCTTATGCACATATAATAGTGAAACACTGAGACCTTTATATGTTGCAAATATTATGTAGGATGTGACAGCTTCTTTTGTAACAACTTGGAAACATAATGACAGCGGATATATTTGGTCGTTCATTTGTTTGTTTGTTTATTTGTTTGATACATGTCATTTACATAGGCATTATCTAATGGGATATACAAGAGCTGCCTGCACAGAGCAGTGGTGAATGGGGAAAGAGAAAGAAGGTCATTGGCTTTCTTTGTGAACCCAAAAGCAGACAAAGTGGTGAGACCCCCACAAGATCTTATTTGCAGAGAAGGGACAAGACTATATCCAGATTTCACATGGTCACAATTGTTAGCCTTCACTCAAAAACACTATAGAGCTGATGCGGCTACGCTCCCAAGCTTTATCAGCTGGCTCTTGTCTTCCAAAAACCTCCAAGTCCTTATATAAGTGGGATCACTCTTGAGAATAAGTCTGTATTTTCCAGTCTTTAACCTACCAGATTCATCTCTAATTCAATAAATTTATTATTAAAAATTTTAAAATCTCAAAGTTATCCTTCTTGTTCTTTCTCTACTCACAACTGCATACTCTCACATTTTATAAACTAAACTCTCAATTCCACACTCTTTTAGATTCTCTTTTTTTTTTTGCCTTCCTTGTAAAACAAAATCTATGTCTCATGCTTTCAATATAATTTTTTCTTTTCAAGATATTTACTAGCTTTTGTGATTGGCAAAGATTAATTTTTTCTTATCCATTGGCGTGCATCTAGAAGGAGCTAGACCTACGAATTTGAAAAATTATAAGTCAGCCATGCAATTCATACCGTACCCCAAATTGAACGTATATCTTTGTAATTACTTACCTCTTTATTTATAATAATTACAGTAATGCTATATTTATAAAGTCCGGATATAAAATTTTCACCCTACTCATATGGCATACATATGCTCCTCTTACATATTCAAATTGAGGTAGAAAACTATAAATGATAAGCTAGGTTACCAACTATCACACAACAATTTATAATAATGTTAGGTCATATATAAAATTGGTTAGGATATAAATTTTGTACCACAATTTGTAAGCTTAAAGCTACTAATTAACTATAGCATATTTAAGAACGACAATTTTGTACCACAATAAGTGTCCAACATATACGGTTCTTTCTTCGAGTGCTTTTTCTCTGTTTGGAGAGAACACTGAATGAGACGTAAAAATCAAATTTTTGATCCGGCAGAGATGCTCGTTAGCTGAGCGTCATTATAGTTTCTGTCTTTCAGTTTTTACATAGACACTATTCTAAAGATAGAGAGAGGGGAGAAGTGAGGAGGTTGCTTTTAAAGTGGGAAGTTCATTAATAGCCATGGAAATAGAGGAATTAATATGAAAATGCAGTGTTATAACGCTAGAAGAAGAAGAGGAGGACAAAGTTATGTTTGGGGATAGTAAAAAGGCGAAAGAAGTTAAGCTTGCAGCGAGATGTCTAGTGGGGAAAATTCTCACTACAAGAGGCATAAGCCATGCAGGGGTCAAAACAGCATTAAAACAAGAATAGTGCCTAGTGGGAACAGTCAAGGTAGAAAGTATGCACAATAAAATCTTCATATTTAAGTTCTCAGTAGAAGAGGATAAGAAAAGGGTGCTAGCAGGAGGGCCATGGCATTTTGACCGAACTTTGATCGTGTTGGAGGAATTAAGAGGGATAGGAGATATTACAGAACAAGCATTCTCACATGTTTCATTTTGGGTTCAATTACATAATGTACCACTAATGTGTATGGATATAAATACTATTCAGGAAATGGGTTCAAAGATTGGAAAAGTGGAGGATATAGCCACAGACACAATATGCGATTGTTTTGGAGAATATATATGGGTCAGAATCTCTATAGACATCACGAAGCGGTTGAAGAAGGCCCTAAGGATTCAACAAGAAGGCGAAAAAGAAATAGTGGTGGGTGTAGTCTATGAGAAGCTACACTATTCAGTCAAATCCATGTGGACTGTACTGTGTGGAGGTTGTTATTAAGAAAGTTACTTATATAAACATTGTCATAAATCGTAACACAAAAAAATCAAATCACTGAATGATTCAAGCAGTAGGCACCTCCTTGTCTTATTCTCGAAATCAAGAGTTCAAGTTTTGCTCATGTGGAAAATAGAGGTTAATTTTATTTAACAAAAATGATTTCTAGACGAGAACATGACAAGACTGATTTAATAGGTGCCGATAACTTTTTTGTTGTAAATAATTGGAGGAATCACCCTCTTCCAAAAAAACCAAATTAATTTATTGCCTTTTGTCCGATCTAATATCTCATTGTAACTTCCAAAAGCTTGGATTCTTGATAAAGCCATAAATTTGCAATTTCTCTTGTCATCACATTCCTGCACAAAAATAATTAAATAATGAATTTAGAATGCAGCACGGGGTTGTCCCTACATTATTCTTTGATGAAGGCACATAAATAAACCTAGGAGACAAATAAAAAATCATTTTTGTAAGTATCCATTGACAAGGAAATATTTGATGAGGGAGTGTATTTACCCGTCTTGAAAATCTCTTTTTTCAAGCATGACAATGTTGTATAGTACCAGTAAATAAAAACAATTCACAAAGTGTGTTACGATATTTTTGCAAGATTAACGTGTAAAAAAAATCTCATTATTGTGAAAAAAAAAATATTGGAGAGAGCAAGCATGAATTGTGCGTTTTTCTTCAAGTTATTAATATTTATGGTAAATTTATTTATTCGCATTTACGATTTTCAGTCATTTTGCTGCGTCACATATTTTTGTGAGATATTTTATTATCAATAGCGACCCGTTAATAGTTTGCTAAAACAACTAAGAGGCTGTTTAGTGTATGTTTGGGGTTGCATTGAATTTTCAAATAATCAGTTCTTGATTAGATTCAGAAATAATTAATTTTGCAAATAATTTCATAATATGTTAGTTAAAATTATGAGCAATCTTATTAAAAAAAATAAATTTATTTTATTAAATAATTATTAAAAATGAAACCGTCTTTCAATACAAACTATTTTTAAATCAAATAATAAATAATAAATAAAAATATTTTGATGAAATAAATATTGATATTAATAATAAAAAAATATATTTATCAACTTTTTTGCTCGCATCAGAGTCATTGCTGGTGAGGGAAATAATTTGGGGTGGGCAAAAAATTGATCAGTTTAGTTTGATTATCAAACTGAACTGATCAAATTTTTTAATAACTATAATCCGAACCAAACCCAACTAAATGTACGATTCTCGGTCCAATTTTCGGATCAGTTTGATTTTTCGATTTTAAACCATAAATTTCTTTGTATTTTTTATTTTTTTTGGTTTTTAGTTTTTTTTGTCATATAAACGGTCAGTTTTTTACTAATTTTTACAAACGATTCAATTTTTTTTGGCGGACAACGGTTTTCTGCCCACCGCTAGAAATAATCACATGCACACTCTATTTCAAAAAGGGATCTAAATGCCATCTAATTCCAGGAGGCTAGGGAATATGGAGTCTGATAGCATTGGTGCCGGTTTTCTTTTTTAATTTCTTAAAATCTAAAATTACACATATTAATGAATTATCTAATTTCAGTGTAGGCGTATCGTTGGAGCTGTGTAGTTATAATTCGGATAAAATTGGTAGTATAGATTTCAAAATAAGAAATTTTGAAAATTTTGATTTTCCAAAGGTTCTTCCACAAGCCTAATATTTAATACAAATCAGAAAATTATACTAAACATATTCTGAGTGCAGATTGTCAAAAAGTAATAATTCGACAACTTCATACAGCCCCAAACATACATTTATGCAAAGTGGTAGGTTATTACAAGAAAAGAAATAGATGAGACGATTTAATAAAATCATGTTATTTTTTTTTTCTTTCATCATTATAGCGACGGTCGTAATTGGTTAATTAATGAGAAAATTTCAAGACCAAATTAGGAGGGAAAACAGTAAGAACAAATGAGTTGTAACTCAAAATATGATTAATGATTAAAAAAAAATGGTCTTTGAGTGAAGTAGTAACCATTGCAATTTTGGGCTAACATAACTACTAACCTTGTATGATTTTTTGGACGATTCTCATTACGACACGCGTCCCAAATTTTGGAAAACAAAGGATATGTAGGGTTTTGGAAATGTCAAGTCCCTTGAACCACATTCCCAAAATATAAATTGGCTCTGGATCAGAAATATTTGGAACCGACATCATACGAACACAACTAAGAGAGAGCACGTGAAATTATTTTTTAAATATTTAAAAAATGTGATTTTAAAAATTTTAAAATTAATTTTAATGTTTAAAAAAATCAAAATTATTTTTGTCAAAATCAAAAAAATCAAAATTATTTTTCTCAAAATCAACTCTTGTTATTTTAAAAAGTAAGAAAAGAGTAATTTTTTGATTTTAATTTTTAAAATTAATTGTATCTTTTAATACAATTCTATAAATATCCTTAAAATTATTACCTAAATCCAAAATTATTCTTACTCAATTTGGAAAAAAAATCAATATTTTAATATATTTTTATTATAATTCATCAATATAAATTTATAATTAATATGAATTTACTGGTCGAATTGTTATTAAATTTGTTTTACTATATTATAAATTTAACTATCAATTGTTTTAAGATAAAAATAAAAAAATAATATATTATAAATTTTATTTTTAGTAAAAATTGTTATAATACACAATTAAAAATATTATATGTATGTGTTTTTATATGTATAAGTAAATTTTATTTTACATTATATATATTTTAGTCATTTTTTTCTCTTAATAGTTTAAAAATAACTGTTTTCAAAACTTATAGTATTTCTGAAAATAAAATTTATCAAATATTTAATTGATTCTTTTCACAACTAATTATTTCTACAGCACAACTAACAGTAATTATTTTTAAAGTTACAGTATTCTCAATTTGTCCCTTAGTTTAAGAAATACAACCTCAAGAAAGTTCTCAACCAACAATTTTTTTATGAAAGTGAAAATTTGTTTCCTTTACTATCGTGTATTTTCCATGTATTTTAATAAAATTAGTATTTTACCTCTAATTCAATTATGAGTGGCTAATTTAATTTCAAGTTTTGGTTGAAGGTGAAGCCTCAACATAATCCATGGGATTAAATTAGTAAGTTTATTAACTCTCTCATTGATTTATACGATTTTTTTGACTCATTAATAGACAGTAATAATCTTATCTAGATTTTGCACGGCATACCAACTCTATAATACAAGATTATTGCTATTTAGTACGATAAGCACTTTACACTATATTTATTTGTGAGAAACTCCACCTCAGTATTAGTTCACTACAAGAAAACAAACAATAGATGACGGAAAATAATTGTCATAAAAAGTGGTGCATGACAGACAATTCATCTGTCATCTATGTCACTGTCATTAATTTATGACAGAATATTTTCCGTCATGAATTCATGATGCCATTTTATAATCATATATCCGTCACATAATATTTTAAAGTGAAAAATAATTAATTCAAAATTTAAAATTTATTTAAATTTTTTCCCCATTTTTTTAAATTATTGGCCAAAAATTAAATTGTCATTTGTAAATTTATTATTCAATTTTGGCAAGACATTTTTTATGACAGACTTTATGATGGGTATTTCCCATCATAAAGCTATATATTTTTTTAAACAAATGATATTATGATTATAATTTATTTATGAATTCTTGTTTAAAAATTTAATTAATTAATAAAAATGAATATTGTCAAAAAAAACTAGAAACAATTAATATTAATTAACATCCATTCAATCCAACAAATTAATTTCAAAATAAATACATCTATTATATATCTAATGTCATCACCACCAATACATAATAAAACATCTCAAATTAAAAAGAACCATAAAATAATATAAAATTATAGTTAAATTCCAAGAAAAGCAATTCAAATTCCAGCCTCCAAGCCAAGTTACCCAGCAAAACTCCGAAAGATTAATGGAAATACTCCAATAGCAAGACTTCCAGCAGCAATACTACCATCTTCCAGTGGCAATACTCCAACTACCACATACCCATCAACACTCTAACTTATACCTAGCAACCCACCATCTTCTAACGGCATTATAATTCCATCCATATACCCAGCACTGTTTTTATGCTTATGCTGCAGCTGCAGATTATTGCGGGCTGCTTCCCTATAGTTTCCAAAGTAAACATCTTTAGGAAGATGGTCATAGTTCTTCTTAAACATCGAGACATGTGACAACGTGATAAATCAACAATTAGGAATGATGTGTGCTCATGTTAAGATGCAACCATCCAAGAATGTCTAGAAAAGTTCCAGATGATAATCATGTTAGAAAAAACTTGTGAAGCCTTTAATAAACAAGCCTACAATGACTGATATTACATTGATTTATTTGTTTACATAGCCAGAAGCATGGGAAGCAACCAAAAGAGAGATCCTACCTCAATGAAAAGCTCCCTGATATCATCACACACAATACTACTCTCCTGAAACAAATTATATTGCATGATTATCGTTCATGTCAATGTGACAATGCAAAGGGACCATCAAAATAAAGAGTGTGAAATTCTTTTTGCGCCAAAATGTACTAATGGGATTTTATTCATGTAATAAGTACTGATCCACTCACATAATTAAGGAAGACTACCATATCAATATTGCTAGGTACATCTTACAGCAGCTATCTCAGGTAATAAACAAACAAAACCGAATAACCTTGCAACAAAATTTAAACCCCTCACCCCCAACCCAATGCCATAAACTCTTCTCATTTACATCACAGTTTTAAAACTCTGTGTATGCACATAAGAAACTCAAAACAAAGTGTGTTGCATCTTAGTTGAAACAATTAGAAATTGGATAAAACTATGCATAATTAAAAATAAAAATAAATAATCTCTATCAAAATTGACCATTTAAATCGAATATCAGTATACACTGACCTTTTGACTTGTTGTTCCTCTAGTTCTCTTGTTTTGTATATAACCTTTACCCCCTGCAAACATATAAGTTATAGTTCATGGCTATGGATATTTGAAAAACAAAAGTGAAAAGTCCTAATTATTACAAGCAATTAAGGAAGCAGATCTCACTGGAATTGACTCAAACACTTTCGATACAGCAGGAGAGGTAGCCTTCCCCTCCACAAAAAGGAAAAAATTAGAAATACCAATAACCTTGTGATCCTGCACATGGTCTATTCAAGGCCAGCAAAAGTGCTTGTTGTAATACATATCTAGGCAAGGTCAAACCAATAGGAAGAGTACATGAATTGGTGCCAATACCTGAAATTTAGCAAATTTAAAATGATCCAAAAGAAACAGATTCTAAATTTCTCTATTGAGAGGGAAAAAAAAATAGAGTAACGTCATTGATCACAGCTTGATTTAAAAACTCCTCAGCCTGCAGTATAATTTCTATTAAATTCCATTACATTCAGGGACATCAATTACTACGTACTCTAGATTTATGAATCATAACTCATTCTACAAGTAAATTTAAGATTTTCCTTAGAAAATTATGCTTCATGTATGAGTTATATCATTAAAATATGTTGTACATCAGCACACTTCCATTGCACATCTGCATTTAATGCTTAAGCACATACCAACGTTTAAAACTCCATTGATGAGAATAATTGACTAAACGTTAAAAGAGCAAAAATAAAATAAAATAGTGAAAGTAAAATGGAATATTCATTTGCAAATACTTAGTAAAAGAGAAATTATGGCGTAAATAAAGCTAATAGAAGAAACTTAACTTAATCACAGAAGTGAAACATAATCAAATTTCTTTAACCAAAAAAAAAAGAAAGAAAGAAAACGCAACTTTGAATATTCAAGAAGCAAGATTCAAAAACTGAAACAGACCCACTAATTACAATCGTTCAAAAATTTAGGAAAATAACTTATGCCAGACAAAGAAAAACAAAAAGGAAAAAAAACAAAAACAAAATAATGTGTCTACTATATAATAAATACAAAAACAAAAAAAGAAACCCATCAAAGATTTAATCTTCAAAAACCCATAAAGGGTATAAATCAAACCAAACGAAAATGAAGAGACGATGGTTTAATTAGGAAAACTTGAAACAAAGTGAAGGAGACAGATGGTATTAGAGGCCAAAGTGAAACTAAGCAAGAAGAAATCAAGTATGATGGCAACGGCAGTTGTGAACGGTAGAAGGACGGCAAGAATAAGGGTTTCAGACAGAGGGTTTGTGAATGGCGAGAAGGAGGAAGAGAAATAGCCTTTAGGGATTTTGATTTCTAAGTAGCGTTATAACGTTTAACACTTAGAAAAAACAAAGCTTTAAGTACCTAAAACGGTAGCGTTTTGGTGGCATTTTTTTAAATTATTAAAACACATCTTTTATTTTTTAAATAAAATAATACATTAAATTTGGGTCAAATGTGGCCAAAATCATTTTTCTATCATACTTTTTTGATAGAATAAATTTCTATCACAATTTTATCATAATTTCATGATAAAAAATAATCCTATCATAAAACTATCATAAATTCATGATAGTAAATATTTCTATCAGAAGCCCGTCATAAATCTATGATAAATTAAAAATTCTATCATAATTCTATTATAATTTTATGTTATACCTATAATCTGTCATAAATTTTCTGTCATCTATTGCTTGTTTTCTTGTAATGGTTGTTTGTGTAGACTCAGTGTTAATAGAGAATGCATCAAAGTTATTTAGCGGGACAGTCTCTGCCATATTATCAACATAAGATTATTATTACCTAGCACAACGTGTACTTGACACCACATTCAGTAGAAGATTATTTTCTTCTGACACAATGAGTGTTTGATACCATATTTACCAGAATGAGGACTATGAGGAGTGGAAATACCCCCTCATAAATTAATTCGAACTAAAAAGGAATATTGAGCCTATGATGAAATGTTGAGTGGGAATCGAGATACTCAAGTGTCTCATTTGAATTGCTTCATCCTTAATTTATTTCGGCCATTTTTTTTAATTTAAATCTTAGTACTGCTTAGGAATCATATCACTTGCGTATAAACTTGAAAAATTAACCTTACACATAATTGAATCTACCTCCTCGCGATCGACACTCATCATCATTAATCTGTACTACAACAAATTAATGTGATTGAGAGTACAATAAAATTTACACAAAAGTTACCCATCTCTATAACTTGTGATAATATAATGATAGACTATTATTATTTCTTATCTTTCAATTTTCTTCAAGTTATCATTATTTATCTTTATAATTTTTAACAAATATTTTCGCGTAAAACATCATAAACAACAATAAAATTGATTAATATATACTAATTTAGAATATTAAAGGATTGTATCAATTGAACTTGATTTTGTTATATAATATATTATCTTATTTATGTTCTTTAAGATGTTGTTATTTGTTTAACATTTATAATTTATAAGGGGAACAAATGTAAAAATACTAGTTTTTCAGGTTTTTTTAAGTTTAAAAAAAGTTTAATACTTACTTTTAGCGATTTAGAGAAAAAATAAACATGTCATTTAAATTCAAATATTCAGCTCTATTTAAAATTTAAACTAATTCAGGTCAATTCAGATTTCAGATAAAAAACAAATGTCATCTAGATCTGATAACACTGTGACTACTATAATCAGTGTAACTGAAATATCGAGTTGTATAATTAAACATATTTGATAATTATAGGTATAGCTTGGTACCAATAAAATGGAAAGAAATGTGTATGCTTTGCTATAGACACATGAATAATGATTTAGTAGGTGACTGCATTGTTCTTACTTCTTATAGTGAAAGATAACATCACATGGTGCTCAATAATTAATCCAAAATATCAACAATACTTATAGAGAATCATAAAATTGTCCCCAATGTTTATGCGCTTATTTCCCATATTTATCGATGCAATTTTTTAAAAGTACTACAGGTAGATAATTGATGGTGTGAGATAATGATTACGATTTTGAAAAATTTCTCTCATAAATATAAGAAATAATCTTAACTAGGAAAAAAATAAAAGTAATAAAAGATATCTACAGGTCCACAGGGGAAGCATTTGTTATTACTTTAAACATGACCCTGTAAATTGAACCATTAAGGGTGCATTCGGTGCATTGTTCTGTATTGTATTGGATTGTACAGTAATAAGTTATCTTTAAGTGTACTGTTTTATACTTCAGTTCTACCAATTATTGGTTATTGAGATTCCAAGGCTAATCATATATGTTGCAGCACGGATTGTATTGTATATTTAAATATTTTATAATATTTAATGAAATAAAGTATAATTTTTGCTTCATCTATTTTACAGTACAGTTATGAATTTATACATAAAGAGGAGTCAATCTAGAAATCACGTTCTATGCTATTTAGCCTAAACAATAGGTGAGTTTCCTATTGAAAATAACATATGATTAAAAAGAGAGAATCTGGCCGAAAAAAAATCTCAGCCGTTGTGGACAAGTCTTGCGCTAGTTAAGCCTTTGGTCGAGGCTGTGCATATAGCAAGATTAATATCAAACTGATTTCCAGCAGATTTCTTTTTTTCTTCCAAATCTTTTTGTTGAATCTTATCAATATTTAGTAAGGGATTATTTTATTTAATTATTATTATAGAAAGTCTATTGATGATCAAAATTTGTAGAAGTCAATTTTAGTATCGTTAGAATCCGATCGTTGAATCTGTTCAGCCATACAAATATCATCTGCCAAAAGGGATTTCAACCACTGCCGACTTCCAAAATAGGCATTGCCTTCGGCATCTATTGTTGTTCCTATCTTTGCTCAAGTTCTTACCCAAAAGATGTGGCGCTTGAGGTAATTTGCCTTTTTTTTTTTTTCATTTTTGTCATTTGCTGTCAGTTGACATTTCATTTACACATTAAACAGCCATTTTAGATGACCACCGTATGTTAGGTAATAGTTAAAAATTTATATTATCATTGACGAGATAATTTTTCTATACCAATTTAATTTTTAACCAAACATTGTAAGTATATCACTAGTACAGACAAAAGGTAGTAACAATAAATGATAGAGACTGGTACAAGCAAAACCATTTGAGACATCATAAAAGATTCAAGGGCGTCCACTCGTCTCTGTTGTTGGCTCTCATTTGAAAAATCTTCCAACCTTTGCTTCCAATTGAGGACGGCGTTGGCCTTTCTCTTCTCACTCTTATTTAATTTTCTTTCCAAATATAATTCTCTTATATATCTAATCTTATTCATTTCTATTATCTTCTATATATATTTTCTTTCAGAATCTATTTGCCTTATATATCTATAAAAAAGTATAAAAGGTATTAATCTTAATCATTTCTATTATCCTCATACATATATATAAATATGGTATCCAATCTCAATCATTTCTACTATCCTCATATACATATGTATAGATGGTATCAAATCTTATTCATTTCTATTATATATCTTCTTGCCTTGCTTATCACAAAACTTATAACAGCTTAGCAGTCTTTGTTTGTGTTCTATTTATAGCTTGTTTTGTTCCATTTTCTTTCCATTGCCTCTTATAATGAACTCCAATAAAGATTCATCAGTCGTTCTTCCGCAACCATCGATGGAGAAGACGCATAAAAATGGGAGTACTGTTTTTGACTATCACAAGTTGCAAAAACAATCCAACTTGCCAACTGAGTTCGTTTGGCCCAACTTGGAGTTAGCTCAGGAAGAGCTCAGAGAGCCATTGATAGACTTACATGGATTCTTAAGTGGTGATGAAAGAGCAACTGCTGAAGCAATCGATCTCGTCCGAGGAGCTTGTGTGAACCATGGATTCTTCCAAGTAATCAACCACGGTGTTGATGTAAGTCTTCTTAAAGCAGCTATTGAAGAAACCGACTCCATTTTCAAGCTTCCTCTTGAGCGAAAGCTCAGCATTCCAATAAAGACTGGTTTGGCAAAGGGGTATGCTGGTGCTGGTGCTCATGCTGAGCGTTTTACTACAAATTTGCCATGGAAGGAAACATTTACTTTTAATTACCATGAAAAGGATGCTGAACCCCTTTTTGTTGACTACTTCAAATCTGTTTTTGGTCAAGATTTTGAGTGGAAAAGGTACGTTTTGTTCATTTATTCGGTTTTTCTCTTTTTAAGGTGTAAATGAGTGAAATGAGAATTCTCAACTACATTAATCCTTATCCATTTTTATTATTACTATTAATGATTTGGACACAATGGTGATCTTTCTACAAGTTCTGATTTGTAATTTTTTTGATAAGATACCACAACTGAGATCAACACTGCATCGAAATTTATTATTCTCATCAAAACAAAAAAATATTTAATAGTATTAACTATCACATTAATATGAGTAGGATTCAAATAAGAATGGAGGCTTCATGTATCATTTCAAGATATCTTAATTATCAGTTCAACCCACTAGTACTCACAATTTTCATTTCTTCAAAAATATATTGCAGGTGGATTTATCAAAAATACTGCCAAGCAATGTGGAAGCTATCGGGAGTTCTTTTTGAGCTATTGGCAATGAGCTTGGGGGTTGATCGAAAGCAGTATAAGCAATTTTTTGAAGACGGATACTCAATTGTGAGATTCAACTTTTATCCTCCTTGCAACAACTCAGCACTCACTCTTGGCACTGGCCCTCATTATGACCCAAATTCTTTAACTATTCTTCATCAAGAACAAGTTGAAGGCCTTGAAGTTTTTTCAAATAATAAGTGGCAAACCATCCGGCCTCGATCAAATGCCCTAGTCATTAATATTGGTGATACTTTCGTGGTAATTTTTATTATTTTAGCGATTTATGTGCTTTAACTTTTCTTCATTTCTTCCTAATTTTTTTAATGAAAAAGTTGCATATTGTTAGCGTTATGGTCACCATGTTATTTTATAATTTTCTAAATCATCGTAACTTTGTGTGCCTGAATTAGATTATCTCGCAACCATTGCATGTTATTAGGATAAAAACTTTTTTGTTCCTTTATTGTCACAAATTTTTTGTTACATCTTATGTTAAGGAATTGAATTTTAGATACCAAATAATTGAAAGTTATAGCCCAAAAAAAAAATTTGTGAATATTGAACAAAAATTTTGACAATGGTAATAAAAAAAACAGTTGTTTGGTTCACACAACTGAATTTAGACTATTTAAATTTGTTTGTACAGTAAAAATGGTCATATATCAGTACAGCGGATATATGAGTAAATTTAAATTTTCATAGATGTTATATGAGTAAATGACCATATGCTGCCATATATCAGTACAGTTAAATGATTGCTAGCATATAATTAATTTATTTTTCTTGATAAAAATATTTTCTACCTAGTTTTATAATACAGCATTAACAATCTACGAAAATTTTGTCTCAAAATGTTGTTCTTATGCACATATAATAGTGAAACACTGAGACCTTTATATGTTGCAAATATTATGTAGGATGTGACAGCTTCTTTTGTAACAACTTGGAAACATAATGACAGCGGATATATTTGGTCGTTCATTTGTTTGTTTGTTTATTTGTTTGATACATGTCATTTACATAGGCATTATCTAATGGGATATACAAGAGCTGCCTGCACAGAGCAGTGGTGAATGGGGAAAGAGAAAGAAGGTCATTGGCTTTCTTTGTGAACCCAAAAGCAGACAAAGTGGTGAGACCCCCACAAGATCTTATTTGCAGAGAAGGGACAAGACTATATCCAGATTTCACATGGTCACAATTGTTAGCCTTCACTCAAAAACACTATAGAGCTGATGCGGCTACGCTCCCAAGCTTTATCAGCTGGCTCTTGTCTTCCAAAAACCTCCAAGTCCTTATATAAGTGGGATCACTCTTGAGAATAAGTCTGTATTTTCCAGTCTTTAACCTACCAGATTCATCTCTAATTCAATAAATTTATTATTAAAAATTTTAAAATCTCAAAGTTATCCTTCTTGTTCTTTCTCTACTCACAACTGCATACTCTCACATTTTATAAACTAAACTCTCAATTCCACACTCTTTTAGATTCTCTTTTTTTTTTTTTGCCTTCCTTGTAAAACAAAATCTATGTCTCATGCTTTCAATATAATTTTTTCTTTTCAAGATATTTACTAGCTTTTGTGATTGGCAAAGATTAATTTTTTCTTATCCATTGGCGTGCATCTAGTAGGAGCTAGACCTACGAATTTGAAAAATTATAAGTCAGCCATGCAATTCATACCGTACCCCAAATTGAACGTATATCTTTGTAATTACTTACCTCTTTATTTATAATAATTAGAGTAATGCTATATTTATAAAGTCCGGATATAAAATTTTCACCCTACTCATATGGCATACATATGCTCCTCTTACATATTCAAATTGAGGTAGAAAACTATAAATGATAAGCTAGGTTACCAACTATCACACAACAATTTATAATAATGTTAGGTCATATATAAAATTGGTTAGGATATAAATTTTGTACCACAATTTGTAAGCTTAAAGCTACTAATTAACTATAGCATATTTAAGAACGAAACCAAGTGTCCAACATATACGGTTCTTTCTTCGAGTGCTTTTTCTCTGTTTGGAGAAAACACTGAATGAGACGTAAAAATCAAATTTTTGATCCAGCAGAGATGCTCGTTAGCTGAGCGTCATTATAGTTTCTGTCTTTCAGTTTTTACATAGACACTATTCTAAAGATAGAGAGAGGGGAGAAGTGAGGAGGTTGCTTTTAAAGTGGGAAGTTCATTAATAGCCATGGAAATAGAGGAATTAATATGAAAATGCAGTGTTATAACGCTAGAAGAAGAAGAGGAGGACAAAGTTATGTTTGGGGATAGTAAAAAGGCAAAAGAAGTTAAGCTTGCAGCGAGATGTCTAGTGGGGAAAATTCTCACTACAAGAGGCATAAGCCATGCAGGGGTCAAAACAGCATTAAAACAAGAATAGTGCCTAGTGGGAACAGTCAAGGTAGAAAGTATGCACAATAAAATCTTCATATTTAAGTTCTCAGTAGAAGAGGATAAGAAAAGGGTGCTAGCAGGAGGGCCATGGCATTTTGACCGAACTTTGATCGTGTTGGAGGAATTAAGAGGGATAGGAGATATTACAGAACAAGCATTCTCACATGTTTCATTTTGGGTTCAATTACATAATGTACCACTAATGTGTATGGATATAAATACTATTCAGGAAATGGGTTCAAAGATTGGAAAAGTGGAGGATATAGCCACAGACACAATATGCGATTGTTTTGGAGAATATATATGGGTCAGAATCTCTATAGACATCACGAAGCGGTTGAAGAAGGCCCTAAGGATTCAACAAGAAGGCGAAAAAGAAATAGTGGTGGGTGTAGTCTATGAGAAGCTACACTATTCATTCAAATCCATGTGGACTGTACTGTGTGGAGGTTGTTATTAAGAAAGTTACTTATATAAACATTGTCATAAATCGTAACACAAAAAAATCAAATCACTGAATGATTCAAGCAGGAGGCACCTCCTTGTCTTATTCTCGAAACCAAGAGTTCAAGTTTTGCTCATGTGGAAAATAGAGGTTAATTTTATTTAACACAAATGATTTCTAGACGAGAACATGACAAGACTGATTTAATAGGTACCGATAACTTTTTTGTTGTAAATAATTGGAGGAATCACCCTCTTCCAAAAAAACCAAATTAATTTATTGCCTTTTGTCCGATCTAATATCTCATTGTAACTTCCAAAAGCTTGGATTCTTGATAAAGCCATAAATTTGCAATTTCTCTTGTCATCACATTCCTGCACAAAAATAATTAAATAATGAATTTAGAATGCAGCACGGGGTTGTCCCTACATTATTCTTTGATGAAGGCACATAAATAAACCTAGGAGACAAATAAAAAATCATTTTTGTAAGTATCCATTGACAAGGAAATATTTGATGAGGGAGCGTATTTACCTGTCTTGAAAATCTCTTTTTTCAAGCATGACAATGTTGTATAGTACCAGTAAATAAAAACAATTCACAAAGTGTGTTACGATATTTTTGCAAGATTAACGTGTAAAAAAAATCTCATTATTGTGAAAAAAAAAAATTGGAGAGAGCAAGCATGGATTGTGCGTTTTTCTTCGAGTTATTAATATTTATGGTAAATTTATTTATTCGCATTTACGATTTTCAGTCATTTTGCTGCGTCACATATTTTTGTGAGATATTTTATTATCAATAGCGACCCGTTAATAGTTTGCTAAAACAACTAAGAGGCTGTTTGGTGTATGTTTGGGATTGCATTGAATTTTCAAATAATCAGTTCTTGATTAGATTCAGAAATTATTAATTTTGTAAATAATTTTATAATATGTCAGTTAAAATTATGAGCAATCTTATTAAAAAAATAAATTTATTTTATTAAATAATTATTAAAAATGAAACCGTCTTTCAATACAAACTATTTTTAAATCAAATAATAAATAATAAATAAAACTATTTTGATGAAATAAATATTGATATTAATAATAAAAATTATATTTATCAACTTTTTTGCTGGAATCAGAGTCATTGCTAGTGATGGAAATAATTTGGGGTGGGCAAAAATTGATCAGTTCAGTTTGATTATCAAACTGAACTGATCGAATTTTTTAATAACTATAATCCAAACCAAACCGAACCAAATGTACGATTCTCGGTCCAATTTTCGGATGAATTTGATTTTTCGATTTTAAACCATAAATTTCTTTGTATTTTTTGTTTTTTTGGCTTTTGTTTCCCCAAATAAAAGGTCAGTTTTTTACTAATTTTTACAAACGATTCAATTTTTTTGGCGGACAACGGTTTTCTGCCCACCGCTACAAATAATCACATGCACACTCTATTTCAAAAAGGGATCTAAATGCCATGTAATTCCAGGAGGCTAGGGAATATGGAGTCTGATAGCATTGGTGCTGGTTTTCTTTTTTACTTTTTTAAAATCTAAAATTACACATATTAATGAATTATCTAATTTCAGTGTAGGCGTATCGTTGGAGCAGCGTAGTTAAAATTCGGATAAAATTGGTAGTATAGATTTCAAAATAAGAAATTTTGAAAATTTTGATTTTCCAAAGGTTCGTCCACAAGCCTAATATTTAATACAAATCAGAAAATTATACTAAACATATTCTGAGTGCAGATTGTCAAAAAGTAATAATTCGACAACTTCATACAGCCCCAAACATACATTTATACAAAGTGGTAGGTTATTACAAGAAAAGAAATAGATGAGACGATTTAATAAAATCATGTTATTTGTTTTTTTTTATTTTTCTTTCATCATTATAATGACGGTCGTAATTGGTTAATTAATGAGAAAATTTCAAGATCAAATTAGGAGGGAAAACAGTAAGAACAAATGAGTTGTAACTCAAAATATGATTAATGATTAAAAAAAAATGGTCTTTGAGTGAAGTAGTAACCATTGCAATTTTGGGCTAACATAACTAGTAACCTTGTATGATTTTTTGGAGGATTCTCATTACGACACGCGTCCCAAATTTTGGAAAACAAAGGATATGTAGGGTTTTGGAAACGTCAAGTCCCTTGAACCACATTCCCGAAATATAAATTGGCTCTGGATCAGAAATATTTGGAACCGACATCATACGAACACAACTAAGAGAGAGCACGTGAATCGTGATGAGTGGGATACATAGAATCACGTGCTCGCCAAAATAAAAGCACATGACATGTACAACTAGGCTCAGCATGGAGACGTGGTGGGCCATTGAAATTCGGGTTTAGGACAAACCTAATTCCACATCCTCAAATGGATGCCCATAAAGCAGACAAAGACACGAGGCATAACAAGAACCCATCTCATTCTTTTCTCTTTTCCTTTGGAACAAAATCTAATTTTAAGTGTTTGAGTGTCTGCGGTCCTCATACGCTTACTTAGGCCGTTGGGATTAATTTTGAAAAGTTTAAAAATAATTTTAAAAATTTAAAAGTTAATTTTAGTATTTAACGTAAAAAATTAAAATTATTTTTGTCAAAATCAATCTCTTCTACAGTTGATTTTAAAAAACAGAAAAGAGGTAGCTTTTAGATTCTGATTTTGAGAATCAATTTTATCATTTAATACAATTTCATAAATATTCTTAAAATTATTACCTAAATCCAAAATTATCCTTATTCAATTTTGAAATAAAATTAATATTTTAATATTTTTTATTACAATTCATCAATATAAATTTATTAATATCAATTTGTTGGTCGAATTGTTATTAAATTCGTTTCACAATATTATAAATTTAACTATCAATTGTTTTAAGATAAAAATAAAAAAATATATTATAAATTTAATTTTTAGTGAAAATTATTATAATACACAATTAAAAATATTATATATACATGTTTTTAACTCATAAATAAATTTTATCGTACATTTTAGTCATTTTTTTCTCAGCATTTTAAAAATAAAATTTACCAAACATTCATAACTACTTTCAAAACTCACAGTATTTCTGAAAATAAAATTTACCAAACACTTAACTAATTCTTTTCACAGCTGATTATTTATATAGCACAACTAATAATAATTATTTTAAAAGTTACAACATTCTCAAACTGACCCTTAGTTTAAAAAATACAAACAAAAGAAAGTTCTCAACCAACAATTTTTTTATGAAAGTGAAAATTTGTTTCCTTTAAATCCAACTTAATTATTAATCGTACGTGTTACTCATTTATCATATACTGTTATTATTATTTGTCTTGGCAAATTATGATAACATCTAGAGACTTCATTGTATTGACCAATCATCTCTATGTTATAATTCAATATCATTCCTTGTAACAATACTCTCGAGTCATGTTGTAACATAAGTTGCCCGTAATAGGATCGAATATTCATTAGGGTGTGAGGTATTGGTTAAAAGAACATTTTGCACCGAAAATCATTAAATCGCAACTCTTATAAAATATATAAAATTATTGTAAATCAGAAATAGTACTCTTACTTTCTCATAGTTGTAATTAAGGCTCTCAATACACAATCTAATCACCATCAATGTTCTAGGTCATAATCCGTAACACCGATTAAGTTATGTTTTATCACTAATGATCTTCAAGGCTACAACTCAAGTCTGATATGCACTAAACATGTGAGCACCCTTATCAATACTAAAAAAGAGATTGAAAACTTTTCTCTCAAAATTAGAGAGAAGAACTTCATTTTTTCTATTTTATATGTTGTGACTTATCTGCTCTTTTTGTAAAAAGTAAGTATTTTATTCGTTTTGGTGGAAACCCAAGGCTTATTAATTATCTCTTTTAATTCTATTAAATCAAACATATTTAATTTGAATTAAAAGATATATTATCCATTCTAATTTTATTAAATAAAAAATATTTGATTTAAATTAAAGCCAAGGTGGCATATCACAAGTGCTTGTCCTAGGAGCCCACCTTGTGATAGTAACACAAGTTTTCTTATGTACAAGCATATTAGATACTATGCGTTTTTGGGATCTGCGTGCTCCATGGTTAGAACCTCAAAGGGGTCCCAACAGTGTAGACTTAGTAGGTTGAAGAAGGACACACAACCTTGGCAAGAACAACATTTTGTAGATAGTTAGTTATTTTGCTCATTAGTCTAGTAGTAATGTAGTAAATTAAATGAGCTAACCTAGGTATCATTTGCGTACGTACAATAGTGACTGCAATAATTAAGCTATTAATTAAATCAATGCAATTATTTTATTTCAAATCTTCTTGACTATAAAATTGAAACTAACCTTCATAATTATATGCTATCTAAGATAATGTCCTCAAATAATAATTTGAGTCATACCACATTAATTTATTTAGTGAACAATCCTTTATACTATAGCATTAATTAAATTAATAGCTCAATTGTCCAATAAATTTAATTACAACTTGTCCCTTGACACTCATTAGTTTTATTTAATAATCATTTTCAGCATACTAATTATGTTGATACACTATGGCCAAAGAAAATTCTATGATCAAATATTGAAGATGCATCAACAGATATGTTTTACAATTTTTATATTATTAATCTTAATTTCACTGCTCATAATTCCTCATGCCAAGTAATCTTGACTATAAATGTATGCCGCATCCATCTGTAACTCAAATAGAATCATATTCTCAAACATAAAACTATATTTACAGCAAAATTAAATTTCTATGAGATTTAATAAGTCTGATAGTCAATTTAAAGTTAATTAAATTCTATATGTAATTTAGTTTAATGTAGTCAACATATGTGATTAAGACAAATCATCCAATAAATTTACTACAATCTAAACATTAAAAAAAAATCCAACTTTATTTATCATCTGTGAACTCAATTTATTTAATTATAAGATAACTTATATTTACGTGTTCTATAAATTTACAAAGTGATCACATATACACATAAATTACGTGGGAAAAAAAAACCAATAACTTGGCAGGAAAAAATCTTCATCCAAAGGGGTGGATGATAGATTTTCAATCTATCCTTTTTGTGGAATCTCGCCTCGCGATAGACTAAAACCCATCACGCCTTATGATAGACTGCTTAGTCATGAATTTGTCATAAGTCTGTCAAAAAATTTTAGCTTAATTTTCTTTTACTTTGCGCTTTTTTTTCCCTATTTGGCAAGAATGCTATGGAGTATGGACTCCAGTAATTTACTTTTATTAAAATTCTATATCCTTGGGATAAAAGTTTTTCCTAAAAATTTCTTATCTATTATTGTTCAAAGTTTTTTTTGTAGGGAGAAATTTAGGTTTTTCAAATTTTCAATTAAAACCTTTTTGGACCGATCTCATACAACATATAAGAATTTAGTAATCTAGAAATTCGTACCTTTGATAATCTGAGAAGACGAACGATTGAGAGTTGTAGATCCGTCTCCAAACGATCTTCCAGGCTATGACTCAAGATCGATCAACACTGGACGTGTGGGCGTCTGTTTCCACACAGTTGTAGATCCGTCTCCAAACGATCTTCCAGGCTATGACTCAAGATCGATCAACACTGGACGTGTGGGCGTCTGTTTCACCACTCCCAATTGCAACTGGCGTCTCTTAGATGTCTTCTATATTTTTCTCAAAAATCCTGGGATTCCCTCCCCCCGCAAAAGGGAGAAAAATACCCCTTTTATAATATCTTATGAAAAACCATAGTATGTTAGGATTAGGATTCCTATTTTAAAAATAGAATTCCCCTTTTAATTTAAATATTTAAATATTTAAATTAAATACTTTCTCTCCACTTACGTAAAAGTAGAGAGAATGTGTAAATTAAATTGGGACCACCTTGTAAAATATCACAAGCCCCCCTTTTTACACTTGAATATAACATACTAAGCTTTAACAAATATTATAATTATGATTTTCACCTAATACGCCAGTTTTCTTGCTTTTGGGTCCAGTGATGGTGTTGTCAATTAAATGAGCTAACCTGGGGATCATTTGGGAACATACAATAGTGGCTACAATAATTAAATTTGTAATTAAACAAATGTAATTATTTAATTCCAATTCTACTCCACTATAAGATTGGGCTCGACCTCCATAATTGTATGCTCAAATAATAATTCGCCTGCCCACATTGATTTCTTTACTTTGCATAATCCTTTATACCACATCATTAATTAAATCAATATCTCAACTGTCCCAATCGATTTAATTACATCTTGTTCCTTGATACTTACTTGGTTTCTCTAATGATCATTTTCAACATACTAAATATGTTGACACACTCTAGCTGGAGAGAATTCATGATCAAGTCAAAACCCATCAAGAGATGTGTCGTACAAATTCTATATTGTTAATCTATAACTCTAATACTCATAATTGCCTCCACCAAGATATCTGGGTAATCTTGATCACAAGTGTGTGTCGTGCCCATTGGTAACTCAAATGGAATAACAATTACAATCATGAAATCATAACTAACTCAAGATTAAGATTACGGTAAAATCAATGCCTATGAGATTTAATAAGTCCTGATCATTTCAAGATTAATTAAATCTCATATATGATCCTGTTCAATGTAGTCGTCTTACATCAATAAATTCATACATGATTAAGACAAATCATTCAATGAATTTATTACGCTATATCTAAATAAAGTGCCCAACTTTATTTATCAATCATGAACATAATTTATTTAATCATAAGATAACTTGTATTTATGTGTCTTCTGAAATCCACATGGTGATCACATAAATACATATAATATGATCAAATGGACTTTACTCAAAATATTAATGCAATTAAGATACTTGAATAAAATACCTCATTTATTTTATTAATCAGAAAAATTATTTATTACAATTAAATAAACACATATACTTTTAAATAGCACATTTTCCCAACATTTTCCACTTTAAATAAATTAGCTTCCTTCCTGCCCAAACATAGACGAGTAGTAAATACGTGACAAAGAATCAATATATAGTGGATAATTGTCATTTAATTTACATCAACCTGAACGAACAAGCTCTTATCTTTTTTTCATGTCAAGTTAATGAATCGAGCCACAAGGTATCTTCCAAAGCAACATCCATAATAATGCTCCCTTGTATAGGAAAGAGAAATGAGATTGCTTTATAGCCATCTAAGTAAGCATGCTCTAATTAACCACAATATTGTTTCCATTGTCAACATGTTACTTCAACCCACTCAATTCAGTTTAAATCCCCATATATTCAAGAAATATTAATTGCTTTATGGTACGCCTTTTGTTTTTAAGAAACCCGAACAGAGGAAAAGAGAAATTTATTAACTCATAAAAAAAATTGATTTCAAGAAAGCTATTTGCTTTAGTTTGTACAATTATTAAGCACCAAATTAAATAGATACTGCCTGCTTTCTCCTTTTACTTCGGGAGCTCGCAACCCGAAAATACACGCACACAATTTGTTGGGAAAGAAATCCACACAAACAGCTATAAATTAAGTGGAAACTAATTGCATATAACAAATAAAGAAGTAGAAAATAAACTAACATAATTTGAAGCAATAAATCAACGATAAAAAAGACCAATTTTCATGTGAAAAATTTAAATCGGGAAAATTCACTAGACCATAGTCTGATATAACCTTTTATTATATTAGTAATGAGATTACAATACAAATTTTTCTCTAAATAACATTAAAGGTTAACAACATTAGGAATCTCAACAATTTAGGTTTAAAGTAACAACCTAATACATATTTTTCTAACAAGTCGATATTTCAGATAACAACTGCGAAAGAATAAAACAAAGATCAATACTAATAAGAACATAAAGGGTGATACCAGAAATTTATCTTCATGAGAAAATGAGTTAAATTTATCCTCCGATTGTTCCAATCAAAGAACCCTTGCCCTCAAATTTAGTATTACACCATTGTCTCTCTTTTCTTTCTGTCTTTTTCTGCTTTTGGCAAAGTAACTACCGCCGCTTGCTTTTATTCTTTATATTTATATATTGTGTTTTCCAAACCAAATTTTAATGGTAAATTTCACTTAGCCCACAAGCTTCTTTTAATCACTTAAACAGCTAAACTAATGGAAGCTTTGGATTTGGACCACGACCACCGGACCGCACAAATGAGATGAACCAAACCAAACACAATTTAATTACCTCACACTTTTTTGCTTAATTGTTTCAAATTTCTGAAAATAATGTTTTAGAACATTTTGGACAAAAAAAGACAAAAACAATTTAAAAAATTACATTACACCTTCATTTTTAAAAGTTTGATTACATAACATTGTTATTTAAAGTATGTTAATTCGGTTCTTTTTCATAACTAAACTATGAACTATATGTATCAACAAAATTAAACCAAGTTTTTGAAATACGTCTATCATTATGTTAGAACGTATTTAATTCAAACCTGTGTCTCATTTAGTTACATTATGATATCAAAAATTGAAAAAAGAAATATCTATGCATATCTGTAGTTTCTTTTTTCTTTTTCTTTTTCCCCTCACCAATTTCCCACTGAATCGATTTGGTCTTGTGGTTGTAGTTGTTTTTTAATCGAATTTGGTGAAAAAGGTAATGGAAAAGACTGATGGTGATGATCAGTGGCCATAAAAGGTGCCTGAGACATTAGGTTTGTGGAAGAATATACACTACTATACGGTATCTGTTGTTCGTGTTCATGAGATGGTTGTTGTTGTTGCACTCGTTGTTCCGATCTTTGTTGCTTCGGAATATTAAGCTTCTCGCCTTCAATCTCTCTATATTTGCTTAAATATAGCTTCAACGGTGCAACATAATCCTCAAAGCCTAGGGTTGTGATGGCCCATATAATGTCATCACCATTGATAGTCTTTCTTTTCTCTCGTTGGCATTTATCGGATGCTTCTCCGGTGACAAAGCTAATGAACTCGGAGACGCATTCTTGAACGGTTTCTTTAGCGTCCTTTGAGATCTTTCCGTTGCCCGGAATCACTTTTTTCATTATCCGACCAACATTTGCTATGGGAAGAAAACGATCTTGTTCCTTGCTATTATGGTTATTGCTGTTGCCGTTGCTGCCGCTGCTTTTTACACATGGGCTTTCGGGGCTCCCACCATCGGGCCCGCTTGGCCCATTTCCGTGGCTATCATCTTCCATTATTTTGATTTGTTTTGAGCTTAGAAATGAATGGAATGATTAGTTTTGGGAATTTTTATGGGTTGAAATAAATGGAAAGGAAGCCATGAAAGTAGGCTGGTGAGGAGGGAACCAAAAAAAAAACTTGGTTGATTTTACATCAAACGAGTCCCTGGGACTCGCTCCCTATGTGAAGCAGTTGCTTATTTAACTGTCAATGACTAAATCTAACTTCCTTCCCTTTCACCATAATAATAATAATAATTTACATGAAAACATTATTAGAAACCAAAATATCGAAATAATAACTACGCATTCAACCCAATACATTGAATATTGAGAACGCACTGTTTTGACATTTGTTACTTGTGGAAATTTTAACTTTGGTTTTAGACTTAGGGTCCGTTTGGGATTGCTTTTAGAAGGCCTAAAAGTGATTTTGAAAATCTAAAAGCTGATTTTAGTGTTTGGTAAAAAAAAATTAAAATCACTTTTGTCAAAATCAACCACTCCTACAGCTGATTTTGAAAAACAGGGAAGGAGTAGCTTTTAGATTCTGATTTTGAGAATCAATTTTATCCTTTAATACAATTCCATAAATATCCTTAAAATTATTACCTAAACCCAAAATTATCCTTATTCAAATTGGAAACAAAATAAATATTTCAATAAATTTTTATTATAATTCATCAATATCAATTTGAGAAAAAGAATTATTATTAATTTTGTTTCATATATTATTAATTTAATTATCAATTGTTTTAAGATAAAAAAATAAAAAAGTAAAATCAACATATTATAAATTTTATTTTTACTAAAAATTATTATAATACACAATTTAAAATATTATATGTACATATTTTTATATGTATAAGTAAATTTTATCTTATATTATGTACATTTTAGTCATTTATTTTCTCTCAGCAGTTTAACAGTAAAATTTACCAAACAGCCATAACTGCTTTCAAAACTTACAGTACTTTTGAAAATAAAATTTACCAAACACTTAACTGATTCTCTTCACAGCTGATTATTTCTACAGCACAGCTAACAGCAATTATTTTAAAAGCTACAGCATTCCCAAACTGGCCCTTATTTTATTATAAGGGAAATTATCATTGCATATCTCTGCTTTTTTCTTATGTTCATCCAATCACTACAAAATTCTAACATATTCTTTGTACCACCTTTCTTTTTAAATTTGTATTAATTAACCACTTTTGTACTAACACCGTTAAATAATTTAAACAAAATGATAATTTTATTCCTAAATAAATTAAAAGACCATTTTATTTCATAAAACTTTGAAAAATAAAAAATTATAATTATAAAAATGCCCCTAAATTTAACAAAAATAAATTCCAAAATTAAAAAATTTCTTTTTTAATAAAAATTATTTTAATAAAAAAATATAATTATAAAAATAATTACAAAATTTTTGGATATAATAAAAATCCCTAAATTATTAAAATTTTATGAAATTATATTTTTTAATAAAATAAATTCAGTTATTTTTATTAAAATTTTGTAAAATTATAATTTTTTAATAGAAATAATTATTAAAATTTTGTAAAATCTAAATTTAATAAAAATCAATTGATCCCCTCTATTTGGGATTTATTTTTATTAAAATTAGGGGTATTTTTATAATTATAATTTTTTTATTTTTCAAAGCTTTTATAAGATAAAATGGTCTTTTAATTTTTTAGGGGTAAAATTGTCATTGCATTTAAATTATTTAACAGTATTAGTATAAAAGTGACTAATTGATACAAATTTAAAAAGAAAGGTGGTGCAGATGCAGAAAACATATTAGAATTTTGTGGTAATTGGATTAATATAAGGCAAAATATAAGTGGTGCAACGATAATTTCTCTTATTATAGTGGTTTCCGATTTGTGAATAGTATATATTTTTGTTTTGATGGGGGAGTTACAACCTGTAAAATTAATGGTCCGTTTCGGAATGAGGTTAAAATTCAATTAACTGTTTATTTCATAATTTTTGACAAAAATAGTGTCTGAAAAATTTTGCAAAAATTGATTATTTGATAATTTTCTCTATTTTGATAATAACTTTTAAAGCAAGAAGATTTTTTCATATGCAACTTATTAAATAAACTACCACATTTTTTTAAAATTTCATATTATAACCTTAATAATTTAACAAAAAGACAATTATCTCTTATTTCTTCATATATTATAATATATAAGCTATTAATTATTATATTACCACAGTAATATACTACCACAACTACCGTACGTTCTCTCTAATATAAAAGTTTTAATTTAATAAATTCAAATCTTTCATACTTTTTTTATTTTTTATTATAAGATTTAATAAAATTTGTATATGATTACATAAATTTTCTTTGAACTATGAATAATTTCACATAAAAGTTAACAATGACTTTCAAAATCAATTTTGTAACCATCACTTTGAATATTCAATCTATTTATATTTGTTCTAGAATCATGGTGCTTATTATAACAAATTTAGTGTGAATGTTTTGCATTTTACTTTTTATTTTATTTGAATAAGATATTAGTATAAATTTTGATCATATTTTATGTAACAACTTATGAGATACATTAGATTTTATTTAATTAAATTTCTTTTTATTTTACGTTCTTAGAAAAAAAGACATATCTAAACATAATTAAACATTCTCCAAAAATTAAAAAATAATTTAAACTTACATCTATTTTAATCATTATATAATAAAATAATATTTTAAACTTATTTTTATTTTAATTATTATATAATAAAATAATATTTTAAATTTATATCTATTTTAATCATTATATAATAAATAATACCTTCATAATAAAATTTACAAAACACGTGTACACTACTTTTTAACTTAAATTTACAAACACTAAGCCAATTTTTTAAACAACTTATTTTATCTGGACAATAAAAACAGAATATTTTATCAACTACCGCAACTCCAAACCCTCCCTAACCTTGTTGCACTTGAAAACTTCTTGTTTCATTTCTTTTCATATTTTATTAAAGCATGGACAAACTTAAATCAGGTTTTCAGCTGTTACTTCCCGAGTTCTAATTAATGATCATAAAATAAAAAAGAAAAAAAATCTTAAGAACCACTCATCAAACCAATATAACCAAGTACTGAAAATATAATATAATAACACCACATTACTAAACCCAGAAATAAACTACTTACCAGAAGTTTACGCAAAAAGAATAGCATAAAGACATAGCAAAGAAAACATTTCACTAATAAATTAATACAGAAAATTTATCAGAATTTAAAAAATGGCATCAACAATTACAAGAATGCATTCATTTTTAGAAAATTTAATCGAGTATATGATATCACAGTGGAAATTCAGACGCCAACCCCAATATAAAGAAATAAAAATAAAAAAAAAATTGGAAGAAAATTTGTAAAGGTTGGACACTGACAAGTCAACTTAACATGTTCCCTTGTTACACAGGATAAGAAAAAAAAAATTAAAAAACAAGGGAACCTACTTAACACAATGATACACAGGACTTACTTAGTAGACAACTTGCTGTGAATTGGGCAATTGCCAACTTCTGAGATCAAAGAATACCTAATATCTCATTGAGTGTTGCGGCCTCAAGAATTTTAGAGCACTATGAAAGGAAAGCATGTTTACGCAATAGCATATTTGACGGTCTCCAACTCTTTGGGCCGCCACATGGACTTTTCGACGCAAAGCAAGCCCTCCTTGTCCTTGGAGTAAGTCATCCGAACCTCCCACTGCATACCTTTCACCATGCTCTCTAACTCATTAATTGTCTCAACATCATCACGTACAATTAGCTTTCCTTCTGGCCTGAGGATCCGATCAACCTCAGCAACCACAGCTACTAGATTACACCTGCAAGGGCCAGATAACATTGCCACTTCAGCAGAGGGCAAAGGTAGATAACATAACTCATGCTCTAGTGTATTTTAGAAGTATCAATGGCACAAAATGAAAATGAAATATCAATACAAACCTCTTTTTAATCTTGGAGAAAAGATGGTCTGCATGGAGGAGATCATAAGTTCTAGGGTAGGTGCTAAATGATTCACACCAATCATGATATATACCGAAAAGACCTCGTTCATAAATTATAGGCAGTGTATCTGGGGAATCTATTGAGATTACATTCATGACCCAAACGCTGATATCTTTCATAGCTGCAGCAAATCTGCAAGCATAACAGCAATAAGAGAACTGAAGCAAAGAATGAAACAAGAAGCTGCTGTTCTTATTTTCGGTTAAACAGAACCAGTTTTCAGTCAGAGAGACAGATCATTATCAGCAGTTATAATCTAACCCATTACTGGCCCGGCCATAATCCCATAACATCAATGATAATTCACATTATTGTTACAGATAAAATTAGATACTGAATTAATCATTTTAGCCAAAGAAAAATAACTGTCAAACCATATTTTCCCTACTAGAAAGAAAGGTTCATCTTGCTTACCCTCCATAGACGGATCGCATGTCCATGACATTCCTCACAGTTGACCAGTTTATTCCCAAGCCATTTAGATATGACTTGGACACTACCCGCTTCCAGTGCTCATAATCTGCAGTGAAATCCGCCGGGGCTGATTTGCCATAGACTCCGACTTGGGAACTTAACAACCAGTATGGTGTTTTCCCTAACCGTGCTGGCCACTGCTCAGGCCACTGTGACCCACGCTCTAATGATTCTCCTGGAACCTTATGCATGCATGCTTGCAGTGGAACATGCCTGTGTACAAGAATAAAATTAAAGGTTTGTCAAGATATCATGATCACCGTGGATAAAGTTACTTCTAGAAAATTTTGCATCATTTTTTCACCCAATTAGATGACAAGACATACTGCCAAATCCATTTATTATTTATTAAGTAAATATAGTTTCTTTCGATCAGCTTGAAAGTATAATTACCATGCAGCATTAGGATCATCAGACCCTGAGCAGACTGGAGGCTGCTGTTGTGATCTTTTCTCATAGCACTCATTAGAGGTAGGCTTCCTATATACAGCTATTCCCACTTTATTGATGGTATCCTTGCTGATGGACACAAGCTCCCAGCACATTGCTTTAATTAATTCAGACATGGCTGCAAACAGTTCCGACAAAATGTACTAGTTGTTAGAATCCATCAACCTTTCCAAGACATCCAGACATTTAAGGGTAAGAAAAAAATTACCATTCCAAATTTCTACATCTTCAGGAAGCTTCTGATAAACAGGAGTTGCAGACCAAATAAAGAAACCACCAGGTCTCAACACACGATTCAATTCCAATAGAAGTTTACCACCTGCATATTGTAACAATCAGAAACAAGCCCATGTACAAAATATCAATATCAGAATATGCATTTTCAACAATTGGTAACCTCAAGATAAAAAACCAAAGGATAAAACATCAATATTTAAAGAGTCATTATATAGCCCTTACTTTAATATGGGGAGGGACAAACTGAAAGATGGAAAAACACATATTCTAACACACTATATTAGAGTGTGTATTTTCTTCTCTTTTAGCTTATCCCTTACTTTTATAAAGTAAGGGATACCTTACTGGAAAAATCCTCATATTTAAGTACCATAAAATAAACACATTTAACAAGAAGCCACAGACATAAATGAACTCTATTTCGTACCTTCTATATGCCATGGGACTCGACAACGTGCACAGTGGACAGCATCAAAAACTATTCCAGGGAAAGGAAGTCTCTCTGTTCCCATCACAGCAGATATAGCAGGGATTCCCCTTTCAAGTGCAAATTGGACTTGGGCTTCATGTTCGTCTTTCGGAGCAAATGACATAGTGAGCACACCTCGGTCAAAGAGAAAGCCTCCGAAGCTAGCCACACCACATCCAACATCCAATACCACACGAGTCCGTTTTCCCCAAGCAACATCAGGCACAGACTGCATAGTTCAGATATTTAATATCAAGCAGAACTTGTAAGAAGAATTATTCATGTAAAGAGGCGATAAGCAAATACAAAAATCCATTATCTGAGTTACTAAAATATGCTTGCAGATGATAGTTATGAACATAGACAAAACAATTGCCAAGGGTTTAGAAAGAATAATAAAGTTCTAGCAGACAGGATCCTAGGCAAAAAAAGATGAATCTATCAAGCATCCATGAAAAAAAAGAAAAAAAAATAGATAACAGCAATAAAAGGTGTTTAGAATCCAATTGACAGCACCATATAGATTATTTATTGATGAGCCAAACCAATATGCAAATTATCCTGATACATAATGGAGTTTCAAGAAGATAGACACTTGAAGCGCTCACCTCCTGAATGAAGTCAATATAATGGAGGGCGCCATTCTTAAATTGGGTTCCACCACCTGGGAAAGTGAGGTATTCTCCAGTAACTTTCACCCAATTTTGGTGCCCCTTTATTTCTGCAAGCTTGGTATGGGGAACGTTGTAGTACCATATCTGCAGGGGAAACAGTTTATTAATTCTCTCTAAACAACGAAATAAAATAAGTGTAAATGAGCCACCAGATAAATTGTGAGCATACCTTTTCCCTGCTTGTGGGCCACTCAATGGGACGTTTATACCCTTCAGGAAGAGGAACAAGACAGGTGGGAGGTTCTTCAGGACAGTGCCTCTCTCGGTGCTCATAGTGCTTAGTGGATCGAAGTTTCTTAATTGCTTGCAAGTTGTCAAGGCAAGGAATAAAATCAGCACCAGCAGTGACATTGCAAAGTTTCCAATTGTATCCATTTTGTTGATTAGAAGATTGTTGAGCTTCCTTTTCATTCTTTGACTCTGTTGCCTGAGTTGAAAATGAACCCTTTTGGGTGGTAGTTTCATTAGTAAGCTCCAACTGAGCCCCAGAAGGAAATACCTCATTCGAACTCTGGTTTTTGGAGTTGTCCTCCTTTTTATCATCAGAGCTTTTCTCCGACTCCTTGTTTTCATTTTGATCTTCCTTCTCCTCTACCTGACCATCAACTTTTTCTCCAGAGCTCTCCGCCGACTTGCTATCAGATTTCTTCTCACCATCATCTGAATCAGATTTATTGCCATTCTCATCTGAGTAAGATTTCTTCTCGCTCTCGTCAGTATTTGTTTCCCCACCTTCTGAATCTGTCTTAGAATCCCCATCACCGGTTTTATTATCATCATTTTGTGTCTGCCTATTCGATCCATCATCCAACTTACTCTCTTCATTGGACTTTTCATCCGATTTCTCTATATTTTCTTGGATTTTCTCATTCTTGCCTCCTTTTGTGGCATCCTCAGGCAAATCAGCATTATTATCCTCAAATTGCTGATTACTACTACTCTCATTACTCTCAGTCACCTGCTCCTTTGCCTCACTCTTCTTCTCCTGGGCTGGCTCATCCACATTTTGAACAGGCACCACAGATGACGATGACGATGATGTAATCATCCAAACACCAACCAAACAGAGAGCCACAAACACCGTAATCGTCACCGTCGAGCAGTAACTCGTCGCCGACCTCCTCCCATCTATCCTGGTATACTTCCCATTCGCCATAATTCCTTTTTACTTTTCCCCCCTAATCTCAATATTCCCTTGAAATTAAGGACTTACACCTGCAGATCAAACAAAAAAAAATAAGTTAAATTTTTTTAAAAAATTAAAAAAGAAGACAAAAAGTACTAACCATACGCCAAATTTTATGATAACGAAATACTGTTACTCTTAACAACTTAGGAATCACAGTCAATCACTTAATTATCTCCGTTTCAAGTCACATAATTGACAGCAACAATGAACTAACCGTTTAGATCAACATTACAAACGAAGAACAAATCCAGATCTAAAGCTCAACCAAAACGAAAGCGTTTTAGCTGACTAATTTTCCTGAGCTATAAACAAACAAACAAACAAAAATGGCGCAAACAAAACGAAGTGACGAAAATGCGGTGTTTAAGATGGGAATCGAAATGGAGATGTACAAACAGCAAAATCACGTACCTTATTATGGAAAGAGAGAGAGAAGAAGAAGCAGATCTAGGAGCTAAAGAGTTGAGCTTTCTTTACTCATTATACTCTCTTTCCTTTCTATCCAATTCAAGCGAGTCGACTGATTTATTCAGACAAACATTTACATATATATTTATATATATATAGCCAAGGGTATTGCCTAGCTGCATCCGCTGGTTTCAATTTTATTAATACTGAAATAGCATTTGCACCCCTTACCGTTTTACATTTTCTGTACGGTGGCATAGTTTTTCCGTTTGTATCAGATAGGACCTCATTCTTTGTACGCTCATATGAGTAATAAATATAATGCCAGGGCTTGTTTGTTGAACCTCTAGAGTCTCAAATTTTATTAATTTTATATTTTAAAAAAATTTACTTATTTTTATAATTTATATTTAGTTTTCAGATATTTATATCTGAATAAAAAAAGTAAATTTTTACACGATTTATCTTAATAGTAAAATTTCTAAACAAGAAGTAAATATTAATTATTATTTCTAAAAATATTTATATTTTAAAAATATCTCTACTAAATATACTTTTTCATAAAGTACAAAAGCTAATCACTTTTTTATTTTTATTTATAAGGATATAAATATCAAACTTCTTTTTAAGATTTTTTATTAATAAAAATAAATAAAATTCTGCTTATATTCAAATATACAGAAAGTGTGTTTATTTTAGTTAGGAGAGCATACAACTTATAAACCTATCCAAAAACTCACATTGCTTTTGCAATCCCAAGCTTCTATTTAGTTAGGAGAGCTCATGACTTATAAATCAGTTCAAAAACCCACTCGCTGGCGATGTGAGATATTATATACTTCCACCTTTGAGGACCTCATGCCCTCATGAGAGTAATTACTTCCACCCTTGAGGACTTGCATCCTTGTGATGGTCATTGAAAATTGAATGGAATGAAATCATGTAACTAACACACCCATCCATGTGAGTGATTTATTACATACTTCCATACTTCCCCCTTTGAGGACTTCGTATCCTCATGAGAGCTGTTACTTCTTTTCTTGAGGACCTTGCGTTATAGTGATGTTATTGAAAACTGAATAGAATGAAATCATATAATTAACACATTCATCCAACTCATTGGATTGGGTCCTGAGTGAACTTTGATATTAAATGTAACAGCTTGAATCCAATAATCAAGTAAATATTATTTGTTTTAGACAAGCAGCCCGTCACGATTTTATTATTATGTTTTATAATTTAAAATGCATCTATTTATAGATTCTAGAGCCTATAACTTATAAACTAATCTAAAAACTCACTCGCTAACGATATAAGATATAATAAGAACAAACATATCATTTAAACATTTTATAAATTGATTCAAACTTTAAAACAATTCAAGCTCATTCAGATTTCAAATAAAAAAATACTGCTTTAGTCATTTTAAAAACTACTTTGGACATTGAGGGATCAGAGATTCCCTTTTACGCCTAGGAAAATTCTATATCTTCTTATGAATCATATTATATCATTATTCTTGATCCCCACCATTTTCTCGATTATTACTCCTTATCTCTGCGCTACCGTCATTCTTAAATTGCTCGGGAATCTATTTGGTACCAAAGGAAAAATTATGATCTTCTTTGAGATAACAAAAAAGTTAAGAGACTTTGATGGCATCAATCTATTTATTAATCTTATTATTATTTTAAGAACAAAAAGAATTATTACCATTATTCCTTCAATTCGTGGGAGTGCAGTAAAATTTTACGCGGGCGCCCCACGATATCATGGCACCCTTGAGGTTGTTTTATATATTGAAAAATTGAAAATAATATCGAAGTTGCCACTGATCCAGTTGTTTTAAGCTTCAATGCTAAGCTAATGAATATACACTTGAAATTGAAAAATGACTAGATTATGGAGTGTAGCTGAAGGTTTCATTAAACCTAGCCTTAAGTATTTAAGAGCCATCATAATTATATTCTATAGATACTAATCATTGATGGCAACATGTCGCTTTGAATGTATAATGTAACATTGATATTTGTACTTTTCAAAATGAGAATTTTGAATGGTACAAAAAATTATAATGTGATAATTTCTAAACTGAGTCAATTAGCAGAAAAATTCATCAATTTTTATGATCATATAACACGCGCAACTAATGCAAGGTTCATTTTGTTTGGTGTCATTAAAATTAGATTCTTACATTAATTGATTCTTTAAAAATATTTACTCCAAAAAAGCTATTACATATGTATCTAATAAATTAAAAAAAAAAATTACTTAAAAGCTATAAGGTTTCTCAAACATGTAGAGATCTTTATGATACCGCCACTTGAATATGGATTAAATTAAACTAAATTTACCTTCAAATAATTAAAAAAATAGACTAATTAGTGGCTAGTTGCAATAAGGGGCAGAGCTATCCTTAGACTAACATATGCTAGTGGGCATTATATATATACATATATATGTATATATTTTTTTAGTGCGGGCGTTTTTTTTAATATAGACATACTGTTAAACCATGTAGTTTAACAGAATCAACTTTTAATGCTATTAAATCTATGATTTTATAGTATATTAAAAATTATAATCTTTAAAAAATGATAATATATATATATTCAATGAAGTATAAGATCTTAGCAATTGAATTAAGTTTGAGATATCAAGAATTGTTAAATGTCATTTTATTTAATGAATAATAAATTTCATAATTAATAAAATTAATATTTTATCCCTAATAGATGAAAACTGCATCAGTTGAGACTAAAATCAAATTCAACTATTAAGATTTGTAGCATTACTCTTATAAATTTAGCCTTTAATTAACTTTTTTTTAATTGATTTTGCCTATGCAGGTTTAATACTTAAACATTAAATGCAACAATAAATATTGTCAACTTCTAAAAATTTATTTTTATAAACTGTTGGTCTCATGATTTCTAGCCCTACCTGCAAATACACTTTTTTTTTTACTTTTTGTAAAGAAAAATATTTTACAAAAAATAATAATGAGGTTGTCATCTATTATCAAGAATTATAACATATTTTTAGGGTCCAATTAGTTTGCCACCGTTATTTCGTCTCTCTTTTTTTTTTTTTTATCTTTTTTTGTGATCTAACCATTAGATTTAACTGAAAAATTTAGATAATTTTTGAAACGTACAATTTTTATTATTTATAAAAACAGTTGGGACTTGGGAGTGATAAAGAAATTACCGACATTGGGTGTTTGGTACAACACAAACAGGATAGTTTTGCCGTATATTTTTAACAAATAGCAAAATAATAATTACCCATGATTTTCAATATCTTACTTTCACGAAGAATTGACTCGTGATTTGTGTTTTGGCAAATGGCAATCAAGAGCGCGAGTAGTGGAGGAATAAAGTAGCGTCGGTGCAAAACTGCAAATGGGAGGGGAGAATTTTACAGTAAAGAGCCAGCACGAGGCACCATGTGCCCCAATGAAAACAAACACCGACTCATAAAATATTTTTAAATAAATTAAATATGAAACGAACAAAAAGATATTAAATGATGATGCTGACTTTTTTTACTTAAAAAAGGTGGGTGCGACTATGTGAGGACGCTTCGTGGCCCACAGCACGTATGTGGGTCGTACAGAGGATGGTATTGTGGACTTTGTTATTGCGAGAAAGTGGGGACCATTGGATCGTGATGACCGTTCACGTGATGACGCGTACAGCTCTGGTTTGGTTCACTTGACCGTACGCAGTTGCTGGTCGAAGACGTGCCGGCCACTGCTTTCGGAGATCCCCATGAAAGGTTCCATTTTATTGTCATTGTCACATTAATTCGAATTGGTATCTCCATCAACGAAAGTTGTGAACGATTATGATCGAAGACTCGTTTCGGATGCAAAGAATGCGTCTATTAGGACTTATAAGTCCTCTTACTTGCATTTGCGCGGTTTTTCTCTTTCCTCAGGACACGTTTAATTGGATAAGTCCTCTTACTTGTAAGATTTAATTGGACCAAATTAAATAGAGACCGAAATAAATTCAGATGTACTTTTCTTTTTTTTTTTTGGAGTTAAATCAACGTTATTTAATATTGAAGTCAAATAGTTATAAATTAAAAATTAAAATATTTAATAAATAATAACTATTGTGATTTTAAAAATAAGTTGGTTTAATTTTTTACTTGTGTGACAAAATAGTAGCTCCCATTTTGGAATGAAAAAATGATTGAAGGGGCCAAATGGTTGCCAGATTTTCAATTTATTTATCCTAAAACTTAAGAAACTACGCCACTGGCCCTTCTAAAAGGTGTAATCCCCTAAAACTAATATAACTTTTTTTTTTCCTTTTAATTTTATAATAATTAAGGTCATATTTAGTATCCTAGTATCGTAACTTTTAAATTATATATGTAATTAAAAATTCATAATTATAAAATAAAATTAATAATATATAATATATATAATTTTGAAATAATAATTTTGATAAAAATAATAGAGATATTATCAAGCTTTCATCATATGAGTATAAAATTAAGTCAACTTAATTTTGATACTATAATAGTTAATATTTACTAAACATCTTAATAAATCAATCTCAATTCCAAACAAAACCTAAGTTTTTATATCTCAATTCTTTTAATTAAACCAATTGGAACAACCCAAGCAATCATAATATTTTTGGCTAGATGGATTCAAGTCTCAACAATGGTTCGAATTTGATTCTCCTCTTAATTAAATTAGGTGAGAGTAAAATATGTCTCATTAATATGAGTAAAGTAAATGTCCTTTCAGTATTATAAGAGTAAAAGTTCAGGCCATGCCACACTAGTCTTTGTATATTTCTAATTATAAATATTCTGATTTATCTCTTCAAATTTAAGACGATGTGAGGGTAGAAATTTAAATTATACTATATTATATTAAAAGTAGTCTCGATAGATTTCTAATTAAAAAATATTTTAATATATCTCCCTAAATTTGAAATAATGTGAGGGTAAAAATTTGAATTGTATTATACTATATTTAAATTAGGACTATACTATACTAAACTTATCTCAAGTAATATTTATAAATTTTTTATTTTCTTCTAATTGAACGATCAAATTCCAAGAACATTAGTCGTTTTGGACTTGGTACATCTCAAATCACAAACGAAAGCAATCGAAAAGTTTAAAACCTGAAATTGATATGAAACCTAACTTCCTAAAGTTTTCAAACCGGCCGTTGTTTCAAAGTTTAAACCGTTTACTTTTGCGGATGGCTGTCGGGTTCATCGTTTGGTCCAATTTCATATAGGCCGTCGTACATTCAATCCCGGATTCATATTTCATAGTCAACAGGCCTACAGCTTTGGATTCATAGCTAACGGCTAAACAAGTACACAACACACTCTACAACTTATTAAACTTCCAATTATACCCTTTTAAATATAGAGGTGTTTTTTATATAAACACATGGTGTTCGTTAAAATTCCTAAGAAGTTAATATTTTTTTCTTTTTATTTAAATTTTTAAATTTATTTTTACGGATTACGAATGGTGTTTGAATTTGGTAGTTTTGATTTAAACGATGTGTTTGCTAAAAAAAAAACAGAAAAATTGTCGCATGGAATATTTGAGGAGACGAAAATGAAAATTCTATTTTTGCATTTTTCAATTACTTTTGGTTTAAGAAAAAAAGTAAAATATGAAAAATTTTATTTTCCCTAAATTCGGTTAAGAAAATAGTGTACCTTTTGAAGTGTTTAGAAAAAAAAAAATTAAAAACGTATTCTTAGATTTTAAATATTAAATGTTAAATTTTATTATATTTGTTTTATTTTGTGATGATGGCATTTTTATTGAAATGTTGGATTTATCATTTGCATTTGAAATTTTCTGTCATTTATTTGAGTTTAGATAGAAAAGAACCAAAATTTTTTGAAAAATTTTCTCCTTTTTTTTAATCTAAAATCGAATAGAATTGATTTGGACTGACCTAAAATTTTTTATGATTGCATTGGATCAAAATGTTGGCTTTATTATTCCCATTGAACTTTTGTCTCTCATTTATTTTGAGTTTAGATTGAAAAGAACTAAAATAAATAAAATAAATTGTCTCAATTTTTTTTAATCAAATAGATTTGAATCATACTATACTAAAATTTTTCAATCCGATTAAGTATTGACCTTAGTTATCATTCAGTTTATCATTTTTCAATTCTTTGTTATCATTCAATTTTATTAGAAATTTATTTAGGTTCAATTCCTAAGTTCTGTTGGCATTCGATCATAACATTTTCAAACTGATTAAGTTAATGTCAACCCCTAAACTTTTTCTTTTTTCTTTTTAAAATAGAGTTTTTATTAGTCTCATTCAATTTTTTAAAAAGCTTTGATGTTTTGGGTTCCAGCCCTAGCATATGCTAGGACTCTTCCACACTCTCACTTTCACTATCAAGGAAGAATGATTTTCTTCTCTCTTTTATTAATGTGAATGGAATAAATATTTCACTCTTCCACACTCTCACTTTCACTATCAAGGAAGAATGATTTTCTTCTCTCTTTTATTAATGTGAATGGAATAAATATTTCTTTAATATTTTTTAAAATAAAAATTTGAGTTATGTTATAATAACTTGATCTATACCATAATATATACACATATGGTGCATGCAAAAGTCAATTCTAGATTTGTTGATTGTTTGTTGCTGTTATGCATGTGTTATTACTCTTGAATAGTTTGTTGCTGTTATTCGTTGTAGTAGTGGTATGTATAAAATAGTTATTCTCTTAGGTTACGTTTGGGATTGACGTTGGATAGTTATAATTTAAAAGTTATAGTATTAAAGTGTTTGGTAAACATTAGCTGTTATAGTTATTAAGCTATATTAATATGATTTTTTACATTTTAATAATGAAAAATTTATTATATTTTGAATAATTTTATCGAAATTATTATTTAAAATTTATATTTATTATTATTATTAACTTTTATTTTATAATTATAATTTTTTCTCTATAACATAGGTAATTTAAAAATTACGGCATTTCAATTTCAAACGCAGTCTCAATTCTATTAAAATAGGTGATGTCAACACGGAAAATAATTCTACTGTCAAAACAACTTCTTTTCTAAAAAATTATAAATTCATAACGTATCAACGTTACTCTTCAAACAAAATAAGTGCGAATAATAACTTAATGAAATTAGTCAGTCAGACAGAAGTACGAATAATAACTTAATGAAATTTGACAAAAACAAAAGGCCTCTCATGAAATTTGCCCATTAATACGAGTGTCCCTTTCTCTCTTGATATCTTCTGCGTTTCTGCATTAACTACTTCTGTCGTTCTTTTTGTGGTTCAGCAGATCCGTTACTATTTCTAAAATAAGAAGTTATGAACCAAAGGGAGCCACCCAATTTAGGTTCATTTTCTTTTTCATTTATTTATAAATATGAACGATTTGTGACCCTTTAGATCTCTGAAGCTCCACCTTCATTGTCATGTTTATAACTTCACAATGTATGATTTAAATATCCATTCTCTTATTCATGTGCTCTGGCTCTGAAGGCATGTTTCTCAACTGGGTTTTGAGAATTGTTTAAATTTAATATTTTTTTAACCGTGCTAGCTTGCCCTGAAAACTGAAAATGTAAGTTTCTTTTTCAGTAGTTTAAGTTGGTTTTAATATGCTATGAATATGATGCTATGTCCATTTACTCGTAATCATGGTTGTTTGTATTATGTATTCTTCGTTTAGGTATAAATGTGGAATGTTTGCACTTCATTTGTATCTGCGAAAGGGACCAGCTTCGAATTAAATATTAGTTGCATCACATCACTGATGTATAGGTTTGCTAACGAAGGTTACGTGGTGATTAGAGATCCCATTGTAGATGATTAATGTTGATTAGAATCCCATTGTAGGTGCCCGGTACGTGTATTGGGTTCTGTTATCCATAATGGAATGTTTTATTAGTTGTATGAACAAATTAGGAGCAAAACTTTAGTTCTGTGGTGTCCATGCTGCACTTTAAGTACCTTTTTCTTGTATTTAACTAGAACAATCTGTATTAATTATTGCCCTTAGCGTCAATTGACCTTTTTTTTCCCTTCTTTGCATTTGTTTTGATGCTTCTGATCTTATTTTTTCTGCATGCAGCTGGAGGCCTCCTGAATGAGTAGATTTTTCCTTGGACAAATAAGGGGGATTTTTGCTGTATAACTTATGTTTAGATAAAGTTGATTAGGCATTTGATCTGATTAAGGGTCAATGTATCTTGTATTGTAAAGTAGACATGAAAGGTGGAAATTACAACAGATTCAGGGGAAGACATCTTTCTGTCACTCTGATAACACTTATTTCAACCATCATACTTTGGGTTAGTGAAAAGAATCCTTCCATTACTACTCTATTGACGGGCCAGGATCAGTTCACATGGCCATCTTCAGGTTCGTGTTCTGAATCCATAAATATTATTTATATGCAAATATCTGTACATTTACCGTCCTTGCATTTCTCCCCAATCATAAAATGTATTGAAAGATTAGATGCTTTCTGATTCAATCTTTTATTTCTATTTTCATTTATTTATTTATTTTTTTGTTGTTGTGGTTCAGAGTATCACACAGATACTGTAAATAACTCTTCAGTGTCTATGAGGCCAAAGGGGCATATTGAAGAAATTTTTTTTGAAGAAATCACTGCAGAAGAAACAGAAGAACTAGTACATAAAGATTTAGGTAATCAATTAACAAATTTTACAACTTCATATGCTGCTGAAAAGAAAGAAAATAAAGGGTATAGGAAATTCTCGACTAGGAAGAAAGGTACTGTTGCTTTCTCATACAACTGCAACAGTTGCTACTCGCTACTCTGCCAATTTTATGAGCCTTTTCGTATGTGATTGCAGCTTATTTTCTTCTTTTATTTGCTTGGGCTAGATTCTTGTTATGATGCTTTCCTTAATTTCATTATGAGCTCACTTGGTCACTCCTCTCTTTTGATCCTTCTAGGAATCACATAAAAGAGTTTGCCTACATGAGTCTGTATCATTGCTGTCTTTCCATTGTTTGTTTGCTTGGTAAAACTAATGTAATTGGTTAATTGATTTCGCATGTGCCATGACCAAGTAATTCCTAGAAGGATTGCAGCCTTCAATTCAGAAATATTTGTAGAGTCTTACATTATCTTTTTACTCCTTGCGTCAGCTCAAGTGTTATTAGTTAAGCCTTCAGGACCTTTTGGGTGGCATGAAATATGCATCTCTATTGCTTGCTTGGCGTCTGTCCGTAGGAATGAATATTACAATGATCATTTCCCATGAAAGTATGAGGCTTATTCCTTGCATTGTATTTGGTTGATTACCTGGTCCCTAGAAATTCACTTGTCTTGTTTGGAAACTAGTTAACCCAAAAACAAAATTTTGTGCTATTTACAATTCTTTTGTGGTGCAAACACTTGCACAATCATGCATTCAGTGAAACTAAGAACATCTGTGTATATATTGTGCCTGTTAAGGATACCAAAAGAGAGGAGCAAAAGAAAAAAGTTAAAGAAATTCTCTTTTCTTCATTGATTCTTATCTGCTTAGAATCTATTATATTATTAAGAAGCTTTTGTGGACCAAATTTATGTTATCTAAATGTTCTAAATAATACTACTACAATATCTAATGATTTGTTATTTTTCTCTTTGCAGTTTGTAATTATGCCAAAGGCCGGTGGGTTGCAGACAGCAGGCGTCCTTTGTATTCTGGGTTTGGATGTAAACAGTGGTTATCAGAAATGTGGGCATGTAGATTGACCCAGCGATTGGATTTTTCTTATGAAGGATATAGGTGGCTGCCAAACAATTGTGAAATGCCGGAGTTTGAGCCATCTGCATTCTTGAGAAGGTAGGCCTCCGTTTTCATTTTTTGTAGTCAATGGATTCTTATTCTCCTGCTACTTCTCTGCTCTCTTCTAATTGTCATTACCTGAAATGGCGTAACTACTACTGATTTATGACCAAAAATCCTATGTAGGCATCATTCTTTGAATTTGGAAGCGATCCTATTGTTATAAATAAGCGATTTTGATGTTTAGTTCTCTAAATATTGTTCGTACATTCCAGAATGCAGGACAAAACAATCGCATTTATCGGAGATTCTTTGGGCAGGCAACAATTTCAGTCTTTGATGTGTATGGCCACTGGTGGGGAAATGAGTCCAGAAGTTGAAGATGTTGGGAAGGAATATGGTCTCGTTAAAGCTCGTGGAGCTAAACGTCCCGATGGCTGGGCTTTTCGTTTTCCAAATACCAACACTACTATTTTATACTATTGGTCTTCAACTCTCGCTGACTTGGTGCCAATTAATAGTACAGACCCCAGGTCTAATGTGGCCATGCATTTGGACCGTCCACCAGCTTTCATGAGAAAATATCTCCATCGGTTTGATGTCTTAGTCCTCAATACAGGACATCATTGGAACAGAGGGAAGCTTACAGCCAACCGTTGGGTGATGTATGTGAATGGAAAGCCTAATGACGATAGCAAACTTGCAAGCATGGGGGGTGCCAAGAATTTTACAGCATACAGTATTTCCAAGTGGCTTGATTCACAGCTTCCCTCTCTTCCACGACTTAAAGCATTCTTTAGAACCATCTCTCCAAGGCATTTCCGTAATGGGGACTGGAACACAGGGGGTAGCTGTGATAATACCACTCCTTTGACAGAAGGAAGGGAAGTTTTGCAAGATCAATCAAGTGATGAGGTTGTTGAGGGTGCTGTTAAGGGTACAGGGATAAAGCTTTTGGATATAACTGCTATTTCTGATCTGAGGGACGAGGGTCACATATCCCATTACAGTGTTAGGGCAACTGGAGGAATAAACGATTGCTTGCATTGGTGCCTACCCGGCATTCCAGACACTTGGAATGAATTGCTTGCAGCACAAATATAGTGTTGTCATGATAGGTTAATAGGCAACATTTGCGATTTACTACAAATACAGGATTCTTTATGGTCACAATGACCTGTTTTTGATTATTGCCGAATCTTATACAAAATTAGATTTTCTTATTGTTTGTAGACTCAATAGAGAAGCTTGTTCTAGTTTCAGTTGTCATAGTTGTTATCAGGAGATCTCCAACCGCTGGTAATTGAGTGCTTAAAACAGTTCTATCATATATTCATATACGAGTTGTTGTATGTAATACATACATATATATATATTTTTTTTTTTTAAGTTCTATTAATTTAAAAAAGAAAATTTCTCTATCTTGGCATTTCAAGAATTATTTGTATTGTATTTAGTGGTAGGAGCAGCCTGTTAATGATCCATGTCCACACCCTGTTAATACGAAGTTCAACTCTCAATTTCCTTCATTTTGTCAACTTTGTTTTTTGCTAAATTGACACAAAGATATATGAGTCCAAAACAATGGACTTTTGACGCGCACACAACATTAGTATTTTGTTGTTAATCCTCACTCTCGTTCTTGCCCTTTGCCTTCTAATTTGAAACTCAACCTCCCTTTTAATGACAATGGCTAAAACTGAAGCTGGATCCCTCAAGCTTAAAGCCGGGCCCAGAATTTTCTTATCTCTTTTTTTCTCCCCCCATTCATCAAGAAATCGGTTTTCATTCTTCATCATGATTTTTAATGATTAATTAGCTCGTGATGGTAGATCTTCAAATCTAGACATTTACATTTTATAAATTGTGAATTTGTTCTTAATAATTATGAATATATTCTTTTATAAAATTCAGTACTTAACCGTTTTGATGAGCTTATGCGCGATTAGTGTTACTGTAACCTGATGATCTTTCGCTGCTATTGTTATGGTATATTTATGATCCCCCTTGGAAGTGCAATTAGTTTCATTCTCTATTTCTCACGAGTCATGAGCAAACAATGTGACCACTCATTTTGTTTTAGTTATTTTATTATTATTATTATTATTATTTGTGTGATAATGTAGCCTTGTTAATTACTTCTTTCTATTGTCTATCCTTTATCGCATGAATGGCATGGACAACATAAGTCGTTTTAAGGTGTGGTTGGCATATTATATTGCGTTACAGTGTATTAGTTATATTGCATTAGAGTGCATTGCATTGTGTTTTAATGCAATATTATGTTTGGTGTAGTATGAACTGTATTATACAAAATAACATTATTTTATGTTAATGTTAAAATTAAATTAATATTATTTAAAATTATTAATATTTTAGGGTCTTATTATTAATTTTTTAAATTATGCATTAAGTAATTATCTATATATATTAATTTTTGCAATGTAAAAATGACTTGATAATATAGTATTATTAAATGATAAATATTACAATATGATGTAATATTATTTATATTATAATATAATTTATTTCTATATATTAATTATTATAATATCGTATAAGTTAATATTATATTGTAAAAAAAATAATATACTATATACTATATAATTATACAATATAATATTAAAAATAATATACTATATAATTATACAATATAATATTAAATATTAAATTTATTTTTATTGATTAATGTCAAATAATTGTTTAATTTTATTTTTTAAGATTTAGTATTTTAGTAAATAATAAATGATTAAATAAAATTAAAATAGTTTTTATGTAGTTAAAGTACAATAATTAAAATGATTTTATCTAATGAAAGTAAAATAGTGTATTATAATTTATTTATTTAATATTTAGGTCCATTACTATCTGATATTATTATCTACATTTAAATTTTTTAAGTCTAAATTAATATTTAATAAATTCAAATTTATTATAATTCATTCAATAATAAAAATTAATATTTAAAATATAAAAATATTTTAACACAATACAGCCTGAACCCTATCCTCTGTGAGTTATTTTATACAACTTTTATTATATTAGCTGCCTTTTTAATGCAGTGCCATGCAATGCAATCAAGATTTGCAGCCAAATATAGATTACTATATGAACAATATTTTAATGTCAAACACACCCTTAAAAAAAATTCAAGAATAACTAAAAAAAAAAGTTAAAAAAAGAAAAGAAAAGGAATTGCCATTGTAGCCTAATGGTGAAGGCAATAACTTGAGCCTTTTTATTAGTGAAAGTAGATTTCCAAACTATGTCTTATGAATCTCTATAAATCTAGTAGGCTTCAGATTGTAACATATATGCAAAAAAAGAAAATATCCAAGAATTTGTTTTAGTATAAATCTAGTAGGCTTCTGATTGTAACATATATGCAAAAAAAGAAAATATCCAAGAATTTGTTTTAGTATCCCACATCTTTATTGTGTCTGGATACTCAATTTAATCATTAAAAAGCCTTTGGCACTTAAGAGTTTTTATGATTTTTTTTTTTTAATTCAGTTTCATGGGAATTATCATGTAGTAGAGATCTCTAGAAAGTCAAAAGGTTCACAACCAAGTACGTAGCATATACGGATAATTTTTTTTTTTCCAATTTAGGAAAATCATGAACTAGAGCCATTTTTAATTTGGTCTTTGACTGTAGTGCATGCATAGCATTTGACAGCAGCAATGTATCAAGCCGTAGTAAGGACAAACCAGTCCCTGGCATCACGTAATTTTGATACAACCTCGGACATCTCGATTCGTTGAGCTGGGGATTCCGTTGAACAGAGAACTCCAATTCTCACTAAAGCAACCAAGCACTCATCAGTCTTCACTCTTCCATTCTCTCGAGTCCATGAGTTTCCTGTCCTTACTTCCAACGAAAGTGAAGGCTCAACTATTTCCATCACTCCCTCTGGCAAAGCCATTTTGGCGAATTCATGAAGAGTCAGGCCGTCGTTGAACATGTTATCTGTAGGTCGCCTTCTTGTGAACATCTCCAGCAATAGAATTCCAAAGCTGTACACATCTCCTGGCATCGACACTCTGCTGCCTGTACCATACTCTGGAACAATGGTTGATGCATTAATGTGTTAGTAGCCTTATATATGATTGCTAATAATGTTGCAGTACATGAAATCCTTTTATTATGTGTAGCACCAAAGTAAAAGTAATTACCTGGAGCTACATAGCCAACCGTTCCTTTTACCCCAATTGAGCTTGATTCAGTCCTTGGAGCAGTACCAAGTGGTTGATCAGAAAGAATTCTTGCTAACCCAAAGTCACCCACATGTGCGACCATATCTTGATCAAGCAAAACATTACTCGGCTTTAGATCGCCATGAACAATTGGTGGTTGGCAGTGGTGATGGAGATATTCAATTGCAGAAGCCACATCAATGGCTATATTTAGTCTTTGAATCAAACTCAAAGTGCAATTCCCGAGTTGATCATTGCTCTGATGCAACCACTCTTCTAAACTTCCGCTTTCCATGTACTCATAGACAAGAGCCTTGAAATCATCCCCATTATGATCAATGCTTGAGCAAATAGTGATGATTTTGATAAGATTCCGATGGCGAATACTTCTCAATGCGTCACATGTTGGGAAAATGTGTTCTTTAAAAGCATATGTGTTTATTTAATTGTAATAAACAATTTTTCTGATTAATGAAATAAATGAGGTATTTTATTCAAGTATCTTAATTGCATTAATATTTTGAGTAAAGTCTATTTGATCATATTATATGTATTTATGTGATCACCATGTGGATTCACAGAAGACATAAATACAAGTTATCTTATGATTAAATAAATTATGTTCATGATTAATAAATAAAGTTGGGCACTTTATTTAGGTATAGACGTAATAAATTCATTGAATGATTTGTCTTAATCATGTATGAATTTATTGATGTAGTATAACTACATTGAACAGGATCATATATGAGATTTAATTAACCTTGAAATGACTGTCAGACTTATTAAATCTCATAGGCATTGATTTTACTGTAATCTTAATCTTGAGTTAGTTATGATTTCATGATTGTAATTGTTATTCCATTTGAGTTACCAATGGGCACGACACACACCGTGTGGTCAAGATTACCCGATATCTTGGTGGAGGCAATTATGAGTATTGGAGTTATAGATTAACAATATAGAATTTGTACGACACATCTCTTGATGGGTTTTCGGCACTTGATCATAGAAATTCTCTGGCCAGAGTGTGTCAACATATTTATGTTGAAAATGATCATTAGAGAAAACCAGTAAGTATCAAGGAACAAGATGTAATTAAATCGATTGGACAGTTGAGATATCGATTTAATTAATGATGTGGTATAAAGGATTATGCAGTAAAGAAAATCAATGTGGCTTGGGCGAATTATTATTCGAGCATACAATTATGGAGATCGATTCCAATCTTATAGTGGAGTAGAATTGGAATTAGATAATTATATTTGTTTAATTACAAATTTAATTATTGTAGCCACTATTATGTTGTTAAAATGATCCCCGGTTAGCTCATTTAATTGACAACACCATCACCTGGACCCAAAACCAAGAAAACCTGCGTATTAGGTGAAAATCATAATTATAATATTTGTTAAAGCCTAGTATGTTATACTTTCCCGAGTGTAAAGGGGGCTTGTGATATTTTACAAGGTGGTCCCAGTTAGTTCACATACATTCTCTCTACTTTTACGTAAGTGGAGAGAAAGTATTTAATTTAAATATTTAAATATTTAAATTAAAAGGGGAATTCTATTTTAAAATAGGAATCCTAATCCTAACATACTAGGATTTTTCATAAGATATTATAAAAGGGGTATTTTTCTCCCTTTTGCGAGAGATGAGAATTCCAGGATTTTTATGAAAAATATAGAAGACATCTAAGAGACGCCAGTTACAATTGGGAGTGGTGAAACAGACGCCCACACGTCCAGTGTTGATCGATCTTGAGTCATAACCTGGAAGATCGTTTGGAGACGGATCTACAACTGAGTGGTGAAATAGACGCCCACGCCGGTGTTGATCGATCTTGAGTCATAGCCTGGAAGATCGTTTGGAGACGGATCTACAACTCTCAATCGTTCGTCTTCTCGGATTATCAAAGGTACGAATTTCTAGATTACTTAATTCTTATATGTTGTATGAGATCGGTCCAAAAAGGTTTTAATTGAAAAATTGAAAAACCTGAATTTCTCCCTACATCACATTCAGCCACAAAACTCCTCGAAGCCCCTTTATGCTTGAGATTAATAACCTTCACTGCAACCATCATTTCATTTTCATCAAAATTCCCTTATACACGGAGCCAAAGCTTCCCTAGCCAATCAAGTTTGATCTTGAAAGATTATTGGTTACTTTACTCAACTGGGCATAAGAAACCATTGGATATTGTTGTTCCATTGACAATTTATTGGAAGATTTTTGTGTAGATCTCCTTCTTCGACCATAAACAATAATAAAACACACAGCTAAGATCAAACATAACACAGTCACTGGAATCACCACTTTGATCAGGATACTGAATTTTGATTTTCTCGATCCTGTGGGAGGACATGATGGTAAATGCAATTCATCTATACCCCCACAAAGATTCTCATTCCCAACAAGTGAAATTCCTTTTGTGCTATTGAAAATGCCTTCTATTGGTACCTTGCCCTCAAAGTGATTGTATGACAGGTTTAAGAATGACAAAAAGGAAAGATTCTCAAGATACTGTGGAATATGACCTGATAAATTATTCCGAGAGAGATCAAGTTCTGTAATGCTTTTCAAGGAACTCAAAGTGGATGGAATACTTCCAGTAAAAGAATTGTCCTGCATACTAAGATGTTCTAAGCTTGTACAGCCACCTAAAGTAGTCGGAATCTCACCAGAAAACATGTTACTGGATATATCCAATGAAACGAGATTCTTTAAGTTGCCTACTTCTGCTTGAAAATGGCCGCTGAGAAGATTATCAGACAGGTCCAGTAAAACTGAAAGGGTTATGATGCGGAGGAGTTGTCGAGGCACAGTACCAATAAGCTTATTTTTGCGGGTGGTCAACACGATCAAATTCTGACAATTGCCAACGGAAGGGGGTATATTGCCTTGCAAGTTATTGACTTCCAGTATAAGTTGAGTCAACAGTGTTAGATTGCCTAGAGAGGAGGGAATGGTCCCGTGTAAAAAGTATTCATTCAGGAATAGCATTTGTAAGCTTTTTAGCTAACCAATTGCACGAGGTATGGTACCAGCTAATTGGTTGAACTCCAAACCAAGTGCAGTTAGATTCACAAGATTTGCTATCCCATCAGGAATGGTGCCTGATATTTGGTTGCTTCCAATGACAATTGCGGTCGTTGTTGTTGAGAGGTTGGCTAAAGAAAACGGTAGCACCCCTCCAAATCGATTTGTGTTTAAACAAAGCACTTCCAATTTGGTACAGTTTGTTAGAAGGGTCATAAAATCAAGATCATTTGCCGTCCCAGTTCCCAAGTTATTTTTCCCCAAATTTAGCCGTGATAGATTCTGAAGTCTGCTAAAATTAATTGACACTTTCCCACTGAAAAGATTTCTATGAATTTCAAGTTTCTGAAGATTTGTAGCGTTGGACAATGAATCTTGGAGTGAACCAGTAAAATTGTTTTCACTGATGATAAAAAATCTCAGGTTTGGAAGATTGACTCCAATATCAAGGGATAAACTTCCATGGAATCTGTTTCCATGTATTAAAATATATTCACGGGAAGAGATGTTATAAATAGGAGGAAACATACCAGAGAATTGATTAAGACCTACATTGAATCTGATCAAGTTTCTTACATGGCTTATGGTGCTTGGAATTCTCCCACCCAATCTATTCCCTCTGACATCAATTTCCTGGAGAGCTAAAAGATTCCCAATAGAAGCTGGAAGCTGTCCTGTTAGATGATTTTCAGCAATATTTAATATCTGAAGCTTGAACAAGTTACCGATCTCTGCTGGGATTTCTCCCTCAAGCTCGTTGTTAGAAGCCTCAAACTTCATGAGGTTAGAGCAACGGGACAAGTTGGTTGGTATTTTGCCCGAAAAATAATTATTGGTCAATGTTAGATTTTGAAGCCTGAACAAATTACCAACTTCGTGAGGAATTTCGCCACGGAAGCTGCTGTTTGCGAGATTGATGGACCTGAGGAAGCTGAGATTCCCAACAAAAGGGGATAAAACTCATTGCTTGCGATCGTCTCTCATTTCTGAGATCCAACCGGGTTACCCGTTGATGCTGATGACCACAAGTCACGCCTGTCCATTGGCATAAGTTTATAGAATTGTTCCATGAACTTGTTACTCCAAGTGGATCCTGAAGCTGTGACTTTATCGCAAGCAATGAGAGACGATCTGCCTCGTTTGCATGAGCAAAAAGGTTATGATAATTTAGCAACAAGCTAAAGCAACATATTACTAGAGTGGCAAGGCAAATACTGGAAATGAAATTTGGCATGTTTTGCGTTTCGAGGCCGGGGATAAGATAAGAGTAATGTAATTTGTGGATGATCGTTTCAAGTGAAGGCCTTTTAAGACAAAAAAAAAAAAAAAAGGGTATGCAGACGGATAGCACAAGGCTTTTTTCCAATTCGAATTGGTCTAAATGTTAATAAAGGTTTTTTCAAAAAACACAAGGCCTTTTTTATGTCGTATTTTTATCAAACGGCCTCAGCATGTTTACCTAATAACTAGAAATGTTAATCAATTGCCACGGCGTGCAGGCTGGGTTATGTCTAGCTTTTCATTAATAGTTGACCCGTGTTAATTGGTAGGTGCGTTGACGCTCAATTCCATTTTTTTTTTAAATTACATTAGACTAATGCTCAGATAATTACATGAAACTAATGCTCAGATTACAACTTATATTATATAAGATTTACAACTGATTTTTACAATCAGACAATTACTAGGACTAGTTTACATTGATTCTTATATAGCATTGCCTAAATTTTTAAGCTCTCTAATATTCGAGGGGTGTCTACTCCACTCACATTTCGAAAGAGAGAAGGCTGCATTCACTTAATTATATATTATAATTAAAGAATGAAATAAGCCCCATCACAGGGGCGCGAACCACTGCGCTTACAGTTGTGAGTACAGGATCCTGACCACTGGATTAAGGGCTAATGGTTGGACGCTCAATCCCAATTACTTAGTGCGTTTGTGAAAATTTTCATTTGAAAATCAAATGGTGCAAGGTCCCCTAACAAATGAAATACTAACAATCGGGTGGATCTAAACGTTGAGGCGGTTGAGCTGGCCGTTGGTGTGAGGAGTAAATGCGGAATTATTGCGATTGTTTGTGAAGGCTGGTTGTAGACATTGTTTGGGGAATAGAATGAGGTGACCAAGATAAGGTATTTGCTCATACATTATTGTGCTCTCCTCTAAGTAAAATATAAGCAACACCTAGACCTGGTAAGCAGACCACCTGGTGAGCAGACAACCTGGTGAGCAGACAACCTGGTGAGCAGACAACCTAGTGAACAGACAACCTGGTGAGCAGACAACCTGGTGAACAGACCACCTAGTGAGCAGACCGCCTGGTGAGCAGACCGCCTGGTGGTAGACCACCTGATAAGCAAACCGCCTGGTGAGCAGGCCACCTGGTGAGCAGACCACTTAATGAACAGACTACCTGGTGAGCAGACCACCTGATGAGCAAACTACCTCGACCAGGTGGTAATCTTGATGACCTCGAGCAGACCACCTTGACCAGGTGATAACCAGGAAACAAGACTCAGTCAAATAAACCACCACAAAACCTCCTCCGAAAATCAGGGCACAAAGTCAATCAGTTATTAGTTATGGCCATGATCTAAGGTCATGGGTGTGAGGTGTTTATAAAAATCCCAAGAACATCACGCATGGGGGTTTTTTCCTCTCTCTCTAGAAGGATCTCTTTCTCTCTCCACGGACTGGAGAACCTCTCTCATGATTTCTTTCCCGTTAGGATGGATTATCTTGGATTTTTTTCTGATAAATTTACTTAAAGCTTTTTATTTAAAGCATTCATAATTAAGCCACATGAATTGTGGTATGGGTTTTTCTCAAGTAGACCCAAATCACTGACTTGAGCGTCGGAGGGTTTACACCGGAAAAACTTCCGGCGCCTCCTGACTGTTATTTGTGCTCACAGGTTCATAGGTTATCTGCTCGCGGATCGTCTGCTCATGGGTTATCTGCTCATAAAAAATCTGCTCATGGAGATCAACCAGCAGCTTCCCACCAAACAAATCTAATGCTGATGCAGGGATCTGAGATTGAGTCACTAGCCAACCCATCCGGATTTCGGCATCAACATTTGGCGCCGTCTCATGGGGGACCTGCATTTAAAAGCCAATTTTTTGTCTCTATCAATTTTCATCTAATCGAAGCAAATCAGAATGTTATAGCGCATCAATAGATGACCATGTTTAAAAAAGGAAGCAAAAACCTCAGGTGAGAGCACATTGAAGGCACACGTTTGCAGGAATCAAAACAGTCGGTTATATTTTTACAAGTAGTTTTTCCTATGAAAATTCAATTATTTCTCTAAGTCTTGCTATATGAGATGAGGATACCTTATATTTATTAAATTAATCGTGCTCATATTATAGCTGACGGTATAACTAAATCAGCTTGATTTCTTGAAACTTGCTCAATATGAGAATAATTTATAAAAGGAGAGCTATAGGCTAGCACTAAGAGGCTAAACAAAGTTTATAAATGAAGTTTATTAATATTTTTTAAGACATGCAAAGGCTCCAATGTCTCAAAGCCTGTTTTATGGCGAGACAGGGAAGCCAAGCTTGCCAGATCTCGCTCGACCATGTGAAGGTGAGCGACGCGAGCAAAGGCTCCAAAGTCTCAAAGCTTTGTTTTATGGCGAGACAAGCCAAGCTCACTGAACCTCGCTCGACCATGTGAAGGTTAGCAGACGCAAGCAAAGGCTCCAAAGTCTCAAAGCTGTTTTTTATGGCGAGACAGAAGCCAAGCTCACTGTAACCTGCTCGACCATGTGAAGGTGAGCAGACGCAAGCAAAGGCTCCAAAGTCTCAAAGCCTGTTTTATGGCGAGACAGGAAGCCAAACTCACCAGAACCTGCTCGACCATGTGAAGGTGAGCAGACGCGAGCAAAGGCTCCAAAGTCTCAAAGCCTGTTTTATGGCGAGACAGGAAGCCAAGCTTTCCAGGATCTGCTCGACCATGTGAAGGTGAGCAGACGCGAGCAAAGGCTCCAAAGTCTCAAAGCCTGTTTTATGGCGAGACAGGAAGCCAAGCTCACCAGAACCTGCTCGACCATGTGAAGGTGAGCAGACGCGAGCAAAGGCTCCAAAGTCTCAAAGCCAATTTTATGGCGAGACAGGAAGCCAAGCTCACTGGACGGGGCAACCCGCCGACCATGTGAAGGTGAGCAGACGCAAGCAAGGCTCCAAAGTCTCAAAGCTTTGTTTATGGCGAGACAGAAGCCAAGCTCACTGTAACCCCGCCGACCATGTGAAGGTGAGCATCTCTTCTCAAGCATCTCCTACAATCGGACGAGAGGTTCCGAACCCGTGCGGCACTCCCGCATTCTCCCACATCCATAACCATGCACGCCCTCGTGCATGAAGCTACGAGAGTAAGCCTAGTGGAAGTGGCACAATATCGAACTCCGGTTTCGCCGCCTCGGGCTCATCAGAGAACGGCTCGCTTCCCAACCACAAGGGGCTTCGCCTAAATCCCCTTCGAGAGATGGCAAGCGTCCTCGACTAGCCAAGCTCCCCAAACTCAACCGGCCGGCACTCCGCCTGAACTCCAGGGATCTAGCGTCATTGTATTCCCCACACGCCTCTTCGAAGCGCATCTCCTACAATCAAGACAACCCCTTCAGTTAAGTCCTCGATCGATATTAGCGTCCCCAAACTGGGCGTATATCGTGGGTGTCACACTTGCGGACCGTGACAATACGCAAGCAAAGGCTCCAAAGTCTCAAAGGCTCCAAAGTCTCAAAGCCTCCTCGATGGCGAGACAGGAAGTCAAGCACGCCAGAATCTGCTCGACCATATGAAGGTGAAGCACCAAAATTTCAAAAAGTTTCTAAGGCAAGTAAAAGACTTAAAGTCTCCAAACCTCCTCGTAGTGAGACGTAGTCAATGTTTTCTGCTCTTGCCCGACTAAGATTGGGCAAAATTGCTTAAGTCAGTAAAAGGTTAACAGTTTTAAAACTTACCCTAGATAAGTCATTAGACATACAATACCTGCTCACCTATGGTGTGGTTAGCAAATGAAGCAAATAAGTTGCTTAGGGTTTTAAGTTTGTAAAAACTATAGATTTTATAGTTTCTAATATTGATTCATTTCACTCTCAACACTAGAAACTAGAGGACTGGTGTTTGGGGAATAGAATAAGGTGACCAAGATAAAATGTTTGCTCATACATTATCGTGCTCCCCTCTAAGTAAAAAGTAAGCAACACCTCGACAAGGAAGCCACACCACGGTGAGCGGACCACCCAAAGTGAGCGAGACAACCCATGAAAGACAACAACCCGGTGAGCAGACAACCCAGACAACCCGGTGAGCAACCGCCTGGTGATCGCCCGCGAGCAGATCAGTGAGCGAGTGAGCAGCCTGGTGGTAGACCACCTGATAAGCAAACCGCCTGGTGAGCAGGCCACCTGGTGAGCAGACCACTTAATGAACAGACTACCTGGTGAGCAGACCACCTGATGAGCAAACTACCTCGACCAGGTGGTAATCTTGATGACCTCGAGCAGACCACCTTGACCAGGTGATAACTAGGAAACAAGACTCAGTCAAATAAACCACCACAAAACCTCCTCCGAAAATCAGGGCACAAAGTCAATCAGTTATTGGTTCTGGCCATGATCTAAGGTCGTGGGTGTGGGGTGTTTATAAAAACCCCAAGAACATCACGCATGGGGTTTTTTCCTCTCTCTCTAGAAGGATCTCTTTCTCTCTCTACGGACTGGAGAACCTCTCTCATGATTTCTTTCCCGTTAGGATGGATTATCTTGGATTATTTTCTGATAAATTTACTTAAAGTTTTTTATTTAAAGCATTCATAATTAAGCCACATGAATTGTGGTATGGGTTTTTCCCAAGTAGACCCAAATCACTGACTTGAGCGTCGGGGTTTACGCCTAAAAACTTCCGCGCCTCTCGATCATTATTCAGCTCACAGGTTCATAGGTTATCTGCTCGCGGATCGTCTGCTCATGCGTTTTCTGCTCATAAAAAATCTGCTCATGGAGATCAACCAGCAGCTTCCCACCAAACAAATCTAATGCTGATGCAGGGATCTGAGATTGAGTCACTAGCCAACCCATCCGAATTTCGACATCAACAGACATCAACGACGCCCATCATATACGGAGGCGCCTAGGAACTAAGAAGGCTATCAAGTCATGAGCTAAAAGTTGAGAGCGTGGGTCCAAACAAGTCGTTTTCAAATTAGCATCGGGTCCATGGCATTTTAACAAGCTGTGTAACTATCAGCATTCCTCTTTTATCCTTGTAAAACCCCTTTTCTTATTAAACCTCCTTAAAATATTCAAATATTACATAATTTCTTTGTCATCCCAACATACTCCTAATCATTGCACTCATGCCCAACTAAATAAAATCCCCAAACTGCCGATTGGTTTTTTTCCCCCCTTTTTTTTTAAAAGAAAAATTCACATTAAATCAGTATAAAGAACCTTTAAAATAACAAGATAGTTCTTATCGAAAATGTTCAGTCAAAACAAGTGCAAACTTAGCCAAACCACCCGCAGCTTGATTGCAGGTCCTTGAAATATGTTGAATCCAGAAGTCATGCTTTGAGATAAAGAATTGTTGTATTTCAGCTATAATCCAAAAAAGACCAGTTCTCGTATTTTGCTGCCCTTGGATGAGATAAGAAAAATGCAACGAATCTGACTCTAATCAACGGAGACAAACCAATCTATTTTGCGAGTCATAAACCAAAACGTAAGGCCTTCGCCTCAGCCACATTCATGCCATCAGAACAAACATGAATGTCAGTCCCTGCTAACATAACTAAACCTTTGTGAATGCAAATCAGAGCCCCATAAGTAGCCATACCTCACCGGGCATTGGCAGCCGGGTCACAATTAAGCTTAAACTAACCCAGTTGAGTCAATTCCCAAAACACAGGAGAATCAATTAGGAAGAAACATCTGCACACGTTGAGAACCGTCGAAGAAGAGCATAAGATAGCCCTTGAGCTCAAGACATGACTGATAAAGAATAAGCAGCAATCCCATCATACAAAATTCTGTTCCTCTACCCCAAAATCCCCCACGTAAGCAAAACAAACAATTGGAGTTCATCTGATGAAAAGACTAAACACACATTGTCCTACACATCCCAGGAAGAAGAAAAAAGACTAGGCAAAACATATCTAGAAAATGGAGATAAATCCCACAGATCAGAAGCAAACTGGTGGTGTTTATTGTTCCTATATACGAGCTTTTTATTTATTTATTTTTCTTTGTTTGTTAATGTGGACAATTCTTAATTTGCTGTATGTCTTAACAAAATAAAGGGGAAAAGCCACCTACACCCCTAATGGTTACACAAATCCCTATATCTTAATATTAAAATTTTTTTTATTATATATATTATTTTATTAATTATACTTATTATAATTTTAATCTGTATCGTACGATATTTATATATTATTTTTATCTTGTTATATTTATATTTATTTTAATTGTTATAATGAAAGGGTGTAATAGTTAAATTAAAAAGAGATCCGTGTAACCATTTATGAAAATAAGGATGTTTAAGTAGTTTCTTTCCCCTAAAATAAATTATAAACGCCAGGGTCACCGGTCAGAGTGGTTTCAGCTTGTGTTCTACAAATTTCTTAGCTGGGTTGATTGATTTCTTGAATTAGAAAACAACAACACTCCTTTCTTTGAAACTAAACAACAACATTTGTATTTTGTTGGTACTTTTTCTGTAAAATAGGATAATCTTTCACGGAATATTCCAGATTTATATGCTGGAGCAAGGGTTCGTAATAAAAGAAACTTTTATTTAGGGTGTAAAGAGCTGTAAAAGAAGCCAAGTAGGCGCGTTTAGTAAAATTGCAATTTCTTTTATGCAATTTTATTTAAAGTTAGAATTCGAAAATACTAAAATTCGATTTTGGGAGACTTATTAAGAGATGCCAATAGCTCAACAATTTAACCCGGCGTGCACGCGGGGTTAAGTCAACCATGCCATTAATAGTTAACTGGTGTTAATTGGTGGATGCCTTGACAATCGATTCCAATGACTTAATAGTCCGTTCATGTAACTTAAAGTACATGTTTCCCTTGCAGATTCTGCAAGTAACAGCCCACTCACAAAGTTGGCTGTGGGTCCCACACGGATTCACATGGGACCCACAGCCAAGCACTATTCATGTGAGAGGCTGTTACTTACAGAATCTGTAAGGCAGCCCTCTCCAAAGTGCATTAGAATTTGATTATATATTATGAAGTTCATTACATTTCAGATAATAGATTTTTACTTTTTTTCATTTCAAGTAAACTTTTCAAGAAAATTTAGTAACCTAGAAAAATAAAAAGTAACTTAAATTTATGTCCATCTTGATTAATACGTTATAAAACAACAACGTATTAATAAAATTTATCAAATACACACACACACATATAATCGTAACAGTACATATAGATTATCAGATACCTAGTTGCTTTTTTGTTTAGCAGCTTATAAAAAGTGACTTATTTTTTATTAGCCACAACAATTATGAACTAGCCCTTATAGATATTGCTTGGTCCAAAAACTTAAATTGATAGGTAAGGTTCAACAATAAAATTTAAGAGAAGTCTTAACAGTCCTTCTCAGCATTGTGAGACTAATTGTAAACATGATGAAGACTTAATTCACTTTAATCCAAATGATTCATTACAGTGAGATTATAAAATAACATTTGACATCGTGAGATTAAAAACAAGAAACCCATAAGGGTATAGAAATAAAATTTTGTAATTCAACAACTACATAAAATAATAACAGGATCTCCTGTTCATTTATAATAGGATAAACCACTTCTTTTTTTCAAAATAATCACAATTTTGAAATAAAAATCATAAAAAATATAGCTACATATTTTGATTAGGGATGGCGATGGTGGGGTTGGCAAATTAAGGGCTTGGGTCAGGTTTTTTCAAGTCTAGGCCAAAGCCCATTATATCATAAGTGAAAGGATTGGGCTTGGGTTGGGCCCACTGTGGGCTTGGGCTTTTAATTTTTTAAAATCTTTTATAATTGTTGTAAACTTGAATTAAGTTAATAATAATCAAGTTGTTATAATCAACAATGAATTAAAAAAAGAATATTTCAAAATAAAAAAATAATTAAAGAAAAAAGTAAATAAAGTATAGAGATTTAATTTTTTAGTATTCAAGCATAATCTTAACTGATTAACATTTAAAAGAGAGTTTAGTATTGTAATTTTAAGTTTTTTTGACTCATTATTGATATATAAATTAGGAATTTAAGCATACTTTTTTTTATTATTTTTTAAATTTAAATTTATTATTCTAATTTACAAATTTATATTTTTAAAAATTAGAGGGCTTGGGCCTGACCCAGACTTTTTTTTTTCTTAAACCCTTGTCTAGACCCTCACGTGCCAAGCCCGAGACAAAGCCATTGGGAATGGGCCGGACCAGGCCTAGCTTTTTTGCCATTCCTAGCCAATAGGAGGGGACAAACATCCCTAGGGATGGCAATGGGGAGGGGAGGGGAGGGGACCAATCTCCCCGTACCCATCCCCAATATTTTATGTATGTCCCCGTCCCCTCCCCGTCCCCATCATAATTACTTGAGAAAATCCCCATCCCCTCCCCGAATAATAACAGGGGATCCCCGAGAATCCCCGATCCCCGAATAACTAATACATTTTTTTTTAATTTTGAGTTAATCATATTAAAATAAAAAATTTAAATAAAAGTAAAGTTCAAAATATATCTTACATTAATATCCATTACAAAAGTCACATCCATTAAATTAGTCAAAGAACGAAAATGGCCGATGCAAGAGATACAAACTTCTTTTACAAACTATCATGAACAAATTAATAGTTTAATACAAAATTGTTACAAAAAAAATTAAATTTAGATTCAAAATTAACTTTTTCAATGGTGGCGTGGACACTTTATAAATGTGGACTATTTCCTTTCCAGCATAATAGTTAAGTTGGAGCAAATCAAGAGCAAATATTAGATTCGATTAGATTATATATTAAAATTGTGATTTTTTTTTGTCAATTTTAACATCTAAAAATAAATAAAAAAATAGATTTAAATTTAAAATATTTAATGAATATTAAAATTAAAACAAAACTTTTGGACTAATAGAATCTACCCGGTCTTTTTAATGTCCTAAATAAAAATTTAGGACTTTATTTAGTTAATTAGGCCTAAAAGTTTAATAATATAAATATTTTGATATTTGTTATTTTTACCAATATCTATAATTTTATAATTCAAATTTTATTATTTATTTACTAGTAATTTTAAAAAATAAAAATTAAAATGGGGAAATGGGTAGGGGATGGGGATTCCACCTCATCCCCGTCCCCTCCCCGAATAAAAAATTGGGTAAAAAAATTTCTCCGTCCCTTCCCCGAATAAGAAATTGGGTATGAAATTATCCCCATACCCTCCCCGAATGGGGAAAATCCCCAAGGGTACCCTAAACCCTAAACATCCCTGTAGCCATCCCTTATATTCTTCTTATGTCTCTGTCCCCTCCTGTCCTAACTAAAATTAGGTGAGAGGATTCTCGTTCCCTCCTCAGAAAATAACAAGGGATCCCCGAGTCCCTGATTCTCAAATTACTGATATCTTTTTAATTTTCGAACTAAACTTAATCATATTAACCTAAAAATATATAAAATAAAATAAGAATGATCATGAATAGATCTTATTTCATTATACTACATCAAACTTTTGGTATAAATAATATTCAAAGAATTTCAAAACAAAATTCAAATGATGTGATTTTTATACAATATTAATGTGAGTGTTGTCCACGAGCAATGATACCTATTGGCCATCGACTATGGAGTGACACATGTGGGGCTGCTAGCTAATGTCGCTCGGCCACCGACAACACGATGTGCTATTGAGCTATGATGAGATGAGGATGAGTTCGGTGCTGGTTACAGTGCGAATAATTTGGAAAGGATGAGTAAGAATGTGAGAGAGTGACTTAGGATTTGATTTTTGAATTGTGGGGTACGTGGGATTGTGGGATTTAGGTTATAGTTAAGTCTAAATTACATTAAACATTTATATTAATTATTATTTATATTATTAGTATAAATATTTTGATATTTGTTATTTATATCAATATTTAATATTTAATATTTAATATTTTACAATTTACAATTTATTATTTATTGACTAATAATTTTATAAAAATTAAATTAAATTAAAAATTAAAATGAGAAAATGGAAAAATAGAAAGGGATAGGGATTTCACTTCATCTTCGTCCCTTCTCTGAATAAGAAATTAAATAAAAAACTATCTCCATCCCTTCTCCAAATAAAAAATTAACCGAGCAATGTTCCTCACACATTCCCCTGCCTTATCCGTTGTTACTTCCTCTACTGTGCCTATTGCTTCCCCTAGCTCCACAAGGGTCTCCTTTTCCGTACACATTATGGATACGTTGAGAATTTGTACCCAAAATGATGCATGTGTAAAAGCTTGTTGTGTGATATCCCCTATTCCAAATGGTTCCTTGAGTACTATAAGTGCTCTGTTGAAATGCCATGGACCTCCCGCCATTATTCTTATTTTGTTTTCTTCAGAGTTGAACTTAAACATGAAAATGTTGTCCCCAAGACATTCTATCTTCACCTCTCGCATCGTTCTCCACACTTGTTGCATGGTTGTCTCTAGTCCTTCTATGTTTACCCCTCTGTTGAGGAATACCTTGCCAATCAAACATCCCGCTACAATCTTTTCTCCTTTCTTTTTCATCTTGCTTTTGAATAATACTCTCCCTTCCGCTTCCTCAGTCAATCTGATAGCTCTACATTTCCTGATTAACTCCTCTCTATCCATTTTATTGTTATGATATTTAAACGTAGTCAAAGGTGGTTGAGAAAGTTGCAGATGATTTAAAGCTTTTGACTAGAAAAGAATTGGAGTTAAAGAATTGAAATAGACGCTGGTAACATAATAAATTAACCACCCACTAGGGGGCGACTCAGTGAGTCATGAAGACCCCACTACTCACTCTCATTCCTTTTGTTTTCAGAGAAAACTAAAGGAGAGAGACTCCATTAATTGATATGTCCCTTTTTCCTATTTAAAATTTATCTCCAATGTAGTGCCGTATGCAAAGCAAACATATATACCAGTATGCTGAAACCATCATCATCGATTAAAGCAGCTGGCAATTAAGGGAGCAAACGGCAATTGGCATATTGTTTTTTATTGTTCGTTTGTTGTTTCATGACTAAGTGTTAGAAAATACTAGTCATGAGCAGCCATGGTAAGAACTCATGCCCTAAATAATTCTAGGGTGCACTACAAATTTATGTATTTAGGCTCTCAATAAATTTCAGATAATGATAATGTATTTGTAGAAATAATAATTCAAAAAATAACAAAAGTAATAGTAGTGAGCCTGGCCATGGATTACCGCGCTTTGGTCACTTCCCATTGGTGCTCCATAGTCCATTGGCCTCCTATGATACGGTCTTTGGTGATACCACCTCAGTCATCAGCTCATCAAATCCGTTTGCTTGCTCATGGAGCAGCATCCCACAACTACCACCTTGCAAATGGCCTTGACCGTGGTGGGTCCCATCACCTAAGCCAGCTGTCGACGCTCAATCGAACTCTAATTAAAGCATTATCATGTCTCTATAATGTGTGGCTACTGCTTGCTTTTCATAAGATATGTAGGTTTGGACTTTGGAGTCAATGAATATCTTGTGGGGTAAGTATAGAATTTTCCTTCATTTTGTCAACTCCGTTTAAATATGAAGTTGTTCTCTCATTTTCCCTTCATCTGTCAACTTTGTCTGTTACTGAATTGACACAAATATATATATGAGCTCAAGGCAGTGGACTTTGGAGTCAATGAATATCTTGTGGGGTAAGTATAGAATTTTCCTTCATTTTGTCAACTCGGTTTAAATATGAAGTTGTTCTCTCATTTTCCCTTCATCTGTCAACTTTGTCTGTTACTGAATTGACACAAATATATATATGAGCTCAAGGCAGTGGACATTTGACACCATATAATTTTGTTGTAAAATTCTAGCCCACACCCATTAATTTTTGCCTTTTGCCTTGTAATTTTTTCACAATGCCGAAAGCTGAAGCTGAATCCCTCAAGCTCAAGGCCAGGCGCAGAACTTATTGCCAGCAGAAAATGGAGCAAGTTCTTTATCTCCCTCCTAAGAGAGGATGCATTAAGCGTCGAATTTTCTCATCTTTTTATCACGAGCTGAAGGTCATTCTTCACGAACTCGGTTTTCATCTCCTTTGTATCTGTTTTGGCAATTCTTCTTCAGGATGAATTTTATTAACTAGCTCTTGATGCTTTCGAAATCTAGAGTCTATAAAAATACGAATTTGTTCTTATTTATCATAGTTCAGTGTATATTATATTATACAAATAAGTCTAGGCATTTCATAAATTAAATTCAGTACTTAAAACTGTTTTGGCGATAAAAATGAAGCGTTGTTGTAACTTTATGATCCTTTGATGGATGCTATTGTGATGGTATTTATATGATCAACCTTGGGAGTGCAACTAGTTTCATTATCTGTTTCTCATGAGTCATGAGCAACACAACGTGACCTCTCATTTTGGTTTAATTTATTTATTTTTTGTTATTATTTTTTGTGTGATATTATTCGCTTGTTAATTAGTTGCTCTTGTAATGTCTATTCTTTGTCACACTGTTGAAATATTAAGGATAAGTTAGGTTACCTGCAAAAAAGAAAAAATCCAAAAATCTGTTTTAGTATTCCATATCTTTATATTGTCTGGAAAGTGGAAACTCCTATAATGTCAAATTAATCATTAAAAAGCCTTGGGCACTTGCAATTTCATGGAAATTATGTGTCATAGATATCTCAAAACTCAAAAGTCAAAAGGGTTCACAACCTGTTGCGTAGTAGTATATGCAGATAATTTTGTTTTTATTTGGGAAGAATCATGAATTAAATGTTTTAAAACATTTTTACTTTGACGCTGGGTTCTATAGCCATTATGGCAGCTAGCCATCAATTTTTCCAGTAAGTCAAATAACTGAGAGCGCGTGATTTGACTTTGAACTTATTCTAAACTTCAAAACAATTCCAATTTGGCATTTATAGGGATGGCAGATTTACCCGGACCTGGATTGAACCCGGACGAACCCAGATAATCCGATCCGGGTTAAACCCGTATCAGAGTGTAAAATAATCCGGATCCGGATGAATTTTTATAACCAGGATATATCCGGGTCCTTCCGGGTTTAACAAACCTTTATATTCGGAACCCGGACCAGGATATATTCTTTTAATATTATTTTTAATTATTTTTATTGATTAATATAAATACAAAATTAAAAAAAAAAACCCTAACCGCAACTTGCAGCTTGCTACCGTCAGTACTCAGTTCCTCACAACTCAAGCAGTCAAGCTTCGATTCTTAGCTTCTTGCAGCCAGCAGCCTTCGCGATTCGCCACCGTCAGAACTCAGAAGCTTGGGTTCGCGGCTCTCCACCGTCGTCCGTCGCAACTCGTACTCTCTGGTTCGTCACGACCGTCGCAGCCTCGGGTGCAGCTCCAAACAACGATCCGATTCGCCACCGTTGATGACTTCCCAAGGGAAATTTCTCGTTGATGACTTCCTATCCCGACTTATTATACACTGTACACATCACTATTAAAATAGAAAAATTGAGATTAAAAGCAAAAAAGGAAAAAATAGAAATACGAAGTTTTCAAGAGGGAGTTGGGAGCGTTTTACCAAGCAAATAATATTGTGTGATTGTATATGTTGGTAGCCTCGACGGAAACTGGCAACACTTTCATTTGATTTTCTGAAGTCCTTGTCTCCGAAAATGGACAAATCCATGTAAGGCAGATCAATCATCAGCCGCCGCAAATAATGCTGCTGAAACCTGTTTCTTCCCCTTGTATTAATTGTTTATTTTTAGAATTTTAGAAATTGATACTGATTCATTGATCCGGGTTCAAAACCCGGAATCCGGAAACCCGGAATTTCCCGGTTGAACCCTACCCGGGTGAGAAAATTCAGGTTAAAATCCGGGTCTGAAAAAAGAAAAATGACATCCGGGTCCGGAACGGGGAAGGCAAAACCCGGACCCGGATTTTGCCATCCCTAATTTATAACATTAACTCTGGGTCCGAAACCTGCTTTTGGCATTAATTAACGATTTGTTCTTGCCCTTTGCCTTGTAGTAGTCAAGTGTGTCTTTGCTTCATCTTTTTAATTTGTGACTTTCATTTTCTTTTGTCTTTGTTTTATTTTTTAAATAAATTAAATAACAATCAATGTAGGACACTATTTTAGAATTCTATAATTTTTACTATTTTAAAACTTTCTATTTTAATTAGAGTCAAATTATAGTATGTATCTTAATATTTTATTTCTATCATAATTATAATTTTTTTTAATTAACTTAGGAAAGTAGGTTTCCTCTATTATAAATAGAGTCTTTTGGCACTCTTACAAGTTACAACTTAAAAGAATTTAGCAATTTCATCCAACATTAAAAGAAACTGTTAGAGAGCAATTTATGCACTAGGTTTGCATTGTTTACTTCTTTTAATATCAATGTTTTGCACTTAATAATAGTGATTTATTTGTGTTTTATTTTTGTAGGTACAATTCTATTGATTGGTGCTAAAATTGAGCTACAAGATGATGTTTGAGGATGACTGATTTCCTGGAGAAATTATGAGCTTCGGAAGAACTTTGTTGACAAGGCGTGAGCGCGTACTGTCAATTAAGGACTTGCAGTTTTTATTTTAACGTGTTTGATCTTTTTGGTTATTTTTGTAATTTTAAATTTAATATTTATTTTTATTTTAGATATTAGTAGTTTATTTTAAAGAAAACTCTAGATAGGAAAAAGAGGAGGGGGGAAAAAGGAGAGAAAAAGAGAAAGGATTGAAAAAAAACCCTAGAACTAAATTTTTCTCTTCTCTCTATGAAGAACTAAACCTATTATTCTGGTTGAAGGTTAATAAAGTTTTGATTCATCATTACTGTGAGATCTTTCTTATGCTCTAATTGTTTTATTGCTTTTTGGGTATTTGTTTATTCTCTGAATTAATGTCATGATTATGTTTGTTACTTAGATAATTGGCCACTATTTAATTATCAACTTAATCTATTGTCAATTAAAAGATTCATCGTATGAAGATTTTAATGTTTGTGACAAATAGCATAGCAATGCGTTGTGTTATGAGAATAAACAATCTAATTTAAATGAACCATTGTATGCGTTTGTTGATTAGGATTTGGGTCTCTCTGTTTCTTCAGGCTGTCAATTGATTAAATCTTATGATCGTATTTAGGGTTGTTTATTGATTAAAGAAATAACCAATGGTCGTACCTTGGTTATCGACTAGTTAAAGAGAGATTGGCTATTAGAGGGTCTCAGTAACTATAACCTATCTATTCATGAATAGTAATGATTTATATTTGAATTAATGACCAGTAGTCGAATCAAGCTGAGTTAATTCCTTCAACCAGAGCTTTTCCCAATTTGAATTACAATTTTAATTTGCATTCTTGTTATTTTAATTTGATTTTTATTATTGTCAACAATCCCCCCATTTTGCATTTTACATTTTAAAAGGATTGAAATAATTATCGATCTTTGTGGACACGACCCTTCTCAATCACTATACACAATTTATTTTGAGTAGGTTTTTATTTTTATTAGCTTCGACAACTATCAGAAACAATCTAATCCAAATGACTCTACCAAACAGATTTAAAGAAATAAATAAAGTCAAAATGATTGCAAAAGAGGGTTTTTATTATTGATTAAAGGTCATCCAACAAATTACATAACCACTCTATTTATAATAGAGTGAATCCACTAGCTTAAGAAAACTGTAATAAAGAAATTGAGTTCTGCTTAGATAATAGTAGAAGTACTCTAATAACATAAACACTTGCTAAAGTGATTAAAATAATTGTCCCATGTATAAATAATAGTTCTAGCTGCTATTTCCTTTTGGAGAGGTGAGAAGTGAAGCTTTAAGCTGAAAAGATATCAACTAAATAATTTCTGGTTGGTTTAGTTTAAATATAAGTGGAATAAAGTAAGTTCTTTCTTTTTATCTATTAGTTGATATGTAATGGAGCCGTAAAAAATAAGGATTTCTATTACATTTAGTTTTATTGTTCTCTGTTTTTTTTTTTGGCCCCCTTTTTTATTGTGTTTGTATTGAATTTAGCAAGTTTTGAGTTTCGATGCCCGGGAAAAGATTAGAGTAATCTAATGTGTAGATGACCGTTTCAAGTTCATGTGAAGGCCTTTTTACAGCAAAAAAATGGGTATGCATACGGGCATAGATTTCTCTCTCTCTTTTTTAGAAATTAATTAAAGCATTGGAACCTAAGTTTGTACACCTTAATTCTCTCCATGACTTATGTTTAGACTTTAGAGATTGTAATATGAGTCACAAAATGGATAAGATTGAATTTTTTTCTCTTTTTAATAAGAGTTGGTCTAAATTGCCACAGTTAATAATTAACCTGTCGTTTCAAATTATATATTAGTCACAATGCGTTGTATTCATCCTTTTGTTAGTTGTGTCATATTTTTATTCAACCATCTCAAAACCTTTACCTGATAATGAAAATTTTTTAATAACTGCCACGGTTAATAATAGTCGTGCACGCTGGGTTATGTCTAGCTTGCCACTGAGAGTTGACCGGTGTTAATTGGTGCCTTGACGATCAATTCCAATTATTTAGTCCGTTTTGTGAAACGTTTCACTTGAAAATCAAATGGTGCTTAGTCCACTAACAAATGAAATACAAACAGTTGGCTGGAATTAATCCTCAATCGGAATCATGAATTAAATGTTATAAAACATTTTTACTTTGACGCTGGGTTCTATAGCCATTATGGAAGCTTACTCGGCAGCTAATCATCAATTTTTCCGGTAAAGTCAAACAACTGAGAGCACGTGATTTGACTTTGAATTTATTCTAAACTTCTAAGCAATTCCAATTTGGCATTTATAACATTAACTCTGGGTCCAAAACCTACTTTTAATTAACTATTTATTCTTGCCCTTTGCCTTATAGTACTCAAGTAGGATCAGGATCCTCTCCTAATTTAATCATGTTCTGAGTAAATAATTTATTTATTGATTGGTAAATAATTTATAGTTCCCTCTAGGACTATCTATTTAAATATCTCTTCTAGAATTGTTTATATTGGAGTGTCATCTAATCACTTTATGCATTATTTAAAATCTCATTGAGTCGTTTGGATTAGAACGAGATCTAATCACGCTTCAATTAGAGCATAACCTAACCGCGTTGGCTTGATTCAGTACTAAAACGATATCTAATATTCCCTACCAATCAATTCTGCTTCTTCAATGTTGCTCTGTCATACATAGATAATAATAATTTACAGCAAGATTATAATAATGCCTTACAGCAAGATTAGATGATGCTCTAATCCAAACAACTCAAATAAAGAGATTTAGATAAATAATTCCAAAGGAATTATAAAAGAGGATTTTATTATTAATCAAAGGTTATCAAACAAGTTATATAACGACTCTATTTACAATAGAGCAAATCCACTAACTAGCCTAAGAAAACTCAAATTCGAAATTGAATCCTATCCAGATAATACTAGAAGGACTCTAATAACATACTACGATGCAACTCTAATAAAATCTAATTAATAAAAATTAGAACACTTGATAAAGTAATTAATTGTCCTTAATCATTCCGCTCCTCTTGAAAGAAACTAGTCCTCGAGTTTAAGTGCAATATGGAGGATAGAGCTTGTAACATAGCATCAAATTATCTCGATGATTGAACTCGTATCCCTATCATTGATCTTCCTTGAAACTTTGAACAAGCAATATTTCATATTCTTTCTGCATTTTCTAGAAGATGAAATTTGAACAAATGAACAGCCTCAAAGCCTCTCAAGACTTCACAAAATCTCTCTAAATATGCTCGCCAATTAACTTTATTTTTACAACTAGAACAAGCACAACCTTCTTATCTTCAATGTAAATAGGCATAACCAATATCAATAATTGGTTTTGACATGTCTTCAACTTGAATTGGCTGCACAAACTCAATTATACTATTAGGCTCAATGCACAAGTTAAGAGTAGAAGTTACCTCTTCTTTTACAATTGCGAACACATCTTCAATCTCCTTCTCAGAAACATCTCTAAGGCTATTATCAAGCAAATATACCCAAGTTTGCTTTGAACTCCTTCCAAAGATGACATTCAATTTGTGTAGCTAATTAAGGAGATGGCACAATCTAAGGTGTAGATAGGGTATGAAGGCATTCTCTTAAGTTAGCATGAAAACCCTCTAAAATCTCACAACTAATAGCTCTTCAATCTCATCAAAATAAGCATGCCCGTAAAGTCTTTCAAACTGATCAGCATAATCATAAATAAATCTTATATCTTGAAGTGTCAAACAATAATAAAGAGGAATGAATCTAGATCTCAACATTCTCTTCAAATAACCCCATGATCGAATTTTGTCTCTTCCTTCGAGACATCTACACTTTTGCACTCTAGCCAATTAATTCGAAATACTTCTTTTCAACTTGAAATTAACTACAAATGATACTCAATCCTTTTTTGGCAATCTTGCAAGTTACAACTTAAAAGAATTTATCAATCTTATCCAACATTAAAAGAAACGATCTAATCCAAATGACTCTACTAGAGAGACTTAGATAAATAATTAATTTCAAAAGAATTGAGAAAGAGTGTTTTTATTATTGATCAAAGGTCATCAAACAAATTACATAGCCACTCTATTTATAATAGAGTGAATCCACTAACTTAAAAAAGCTCTAATTCAGAAATTGAGTCCAGCCTGGATAATAATATAAGTACTCTAATAACATAAACACTTGTTAAAGTGATTAAAATAATTGTGCTATGTTTAAATTATAGTTCTAGCTGCTATTTCCTTTTGGAGAGGTGAGAAGTGAAGCTTTAAGCTGAAAATATATCAAATAAATTAATTTCTGGTTGGTTTAGTTTAAATATAAGTGGAATAAAGTAAGTTGTTTCTTTTTATCTATTAGTTGAAATGTAATGGAGGAGTAAAAAATAAGAATTTCTATAGTTGAGATGTAATGGAGCAGTAAAAAAAAAGAATTTCTATTACATTTAGTTTATTTTCTCTGTACACAAACCCCCCAACATCGTGTTTGTAATTTAGCAAGTTTTGAGTTTCGATGCGCGGGAAAAGATTAGAGTTATCCAATGTGTAGATGATCGTTTCAAGTTCATGTGAAGGCCTTTTTATAGCCAAAAAAACAAAAAGGTATGCATACGGGCATAGATTTTTCTCTTTTTTTTTTTTGGGAAATTAATTAAAGCATTGGAACCTAAGTTTGTACCCCTTAATTCTCTCCATGACTTATGTTTAGAGATACAAAATGGATAAGATAGAATTTTTTTCTTTTTTTAATAAGAGTTGGTCTAAATTGCTACAGTTAATAATTAACCTGTCGTTTCAAATTATATATTAGTCACAATGCGTTGTATTCGCCCGTTTGTTAGTTGTGTCATATTTTTATTCAACTATCCCAAAACCTTTACCTGATAATGAAAAATTTTTATTAACTGCCACGGTTAATAATAGTCGTGCACGCTGGGTTATGTCGAGCTTGCCACTGAGAGTTGACCGGTGTTAATTGGTGCCTTGACGATCAATTCCAATTATTTAGTCCGTTTTGTGAAACGTTTCACTTGAAAATCAAATGGTGCTTAGTCCGCTAACAAATGAGATACAAACAGTTGGCTGGAATTAATCTTCAATCGGTGGTTGGTGTGAAGAGTAGATCTGGTGTTATTGCTGGTGTTTGTTAAGTTCTGTGTTCGTGGATAACTCATCAACCAAGTCCACAAACATTTGGCGTCTAAAGAGGGCTATTAGTCAGATGTGGAAGACAGTTCATGAGCTAAAAGTTGAGAGTGTGGGGTCAAAACAAGTTGTTTTCAGATTCGCATGGAGTCCATGGCATTTTAACAGGTGCTTGATATAGCTATACATATCAATCCGGCGTGCACGCAGGGTTAAGTAGTTTTCCATCAATAGTTAACTGGTGTTAATTGATGAAAAATAAGAATTACACTTGCTTTGACAATCAATTCCAACTACTTAGGGTCCGCTTGGGAATGCTTTTAGGTGGCCTAAAAGTAATTTTGAAAATCTAAAAGCTAATTTTAGTGTTTTGTTAAAAAAAATCAAAATCACTTTTGTCAAAATCAGATACTCCTACAGCTGATTTTGAAAAGCAAGGAAGGAGTAACTTTTTTATTCTGATTTTGAGAATCAATTTTATACTTTAATACAATTTCATAAATATCCTTAAAATTCTTAGATAAACCCAAAATTATCCTTATTCAAATTGGAAACAAACTAAATATTTTAAGAAATTTTTATTATAATTCATCAATATAAATTTATTAATAATTATTATTAAATTTGTTTCACTATATTATTAATTTAATTATCAATTGTTTTAAGATAAAAAAATAAAAAAGTAAAATTAATATATTATAAAATTTTATTTTTAGTAAAAATTATTATAATACACAATTAAAAATATTATATGTACATGTTTTATAATGTATAAGTATATTTTAGTCATTTATTTTCTCTCAGCAGTTTAACAATGAAATTTATCAAACGTCCACAACTGCTTTTAAAACTCACAGTATTTTTAAAAACAAAATTAACCAAACACTTAACTGATTCTCTTCACTGCTGATTATTTCTATAGCACAGCTAACAGTAATTATTTTAAAAGTTACAGCATTCCCAAACTGGCCCTTAGTCCATTTATACAACATATTATAAAATAAATTATATTTTAATTGCATTTCACAAAAATTATTTTTTTTTCGCTTCATGTAAATTTTTCTTAAAAAAAAAAATGTCTCAAGGAAATTTATTATTTCATTAATTGCTCCAGCGCGATTCAATCAATTGCAGGCAGCTGACAGTCTAAAGCTTGCTGTGGTCAACTCTTCGCATCGTGTTGAACAACTTGCAAGACAAAAATGCGAAATTCTTGTATTCATGAAGGTAATAAATTTAACGTTTAAGGTATTAGATTTTACGCTAGCTTTATGCGCTCGGTAAAAGGAAGTCACAAATACCTCTCAATATCTCGTTGTATCATATGAATTTCTTTTAAAATTAAATTTGTCAATATGGAAATGATTATTAATTAATTCAATAAATTGAAAAGCAAGTTGAGTATACTGCCCAAATTATTGGTACCAATTTGTAAGCATTTATTTTGGCTTTGTGCTTTGCTATCATCACTTTAGCAAATGAAACTACAAATACGTACGCACCCAAGCTACCTAGCTACAAAAATCAAGCAACCTCGCAAGCAAACAATTGAAAATTTTACAATTTGTTTTCAGCTTTTATAGCCATGTTTGATTCATTAGCCTTTCCTCAATACTTTATTTTCCCAGTAATTTTCTTTCTCTTTCTCCATCATTTCAGAAAGATCAACTCAACCCCATGGAATTTGCCTCTTCTTGGCATGGTAGCCTCTGTGATTCTCAACATCAACCAGCTTCATGACAAAGTTGCACAAATTCTTGAAAAAACAAAGGGCTCATTCATGATCAAAGGCTCGTGGGTATCTCAATATGATATGTTTCTCACAAGTGATCCAGCAAATGTTCAGCACATAATGAGTACAAATTTTTCAAAATATCACAAAGGGTCCGAGGGGAGGAAGAGGTTTGATATTTTCGGAGAGACAGGGCTTTTCAATTCTGATTTTGATGAATGGAAACACCAAAGAAAGCTTGCTCGAGCGTTTATTAATCACCAGAAGTTTCAGCAACTCATGGCCAAGATCGTTCCGGAGATGATCGAAAAAGGGCTAATCGCAGTTCTTGATCATATGAGTGAAGAAAAAATGTTGGTGGACTTTCAAGATTTGTTGAAAAGGACCACGTTCGATTTTGCATGCTTGATTGCCACTGGGCATAACCCTAATTCTCTTTCCGTGGGGTTTCCGGAAATGGGGTTTCCAGATGCTGTTGATGATGCTTGTGAGGCTATACTTATCCGGCATCTCGTGCCAGAAAGTTTATGGAAGTTGCAAAGCTGGTTAGGGTTTGGGAAGGAGAAAAAATTGGCCAATGGTTGGAGAACCATTGACCAATTTTGGGAGAAGCAAAAGTCAATGAAGCAAGAAGAAATAGGGAAACCAATGGAAGCTAAAGAAGATGATGGTATTTATAGTCTTTTGAATTGTTACTTGAGTGGACATGAAGTAACAGGACCAACGCCAGCTGAAAAAGTTATGAGAGACAACATCACGGGCTTAATTTTTGCAACTGAAGGCACCACAAGTATAGCTCTCACTTGGTTCTTTTGGCTTGTCTCCAAGAACCCATTTGCCGAAACCAAAATCAGAGAAGAATTGAAGAGAAATTTTCCACAAGAAGGATCCAATAAGCCGCCGTTAGTTCGACTAAATGAGCTGAATAAGCTTGTTTATCTCCATGCAGCTTTGTGTGAAACCCTAAGGCTGTATCCTCCTGTGCCTTTTGAAATAAGGATTCCTCTTCAGCCTGATGCTCTTCCAAGTGGGCACCAAGTGAATCAAAACACAAACGTTTTGATTTCAGCGTATTCGATGGCAAGAATGACTTCAGTCTGGGGAGAGGATTGTCGAGAATGTTGGGAAAATGTGCTCTTTAAAAGCATATGTGTTTATTTAATTGTAATAAACAATTTTTCTGATTAATAAAATAAATGAGGTATTTTATTCAAGTATCTTAATTGCATTAATATTTTGAGTAAAGTTTATTTGATCATATTATATGTATTTATGTGATCACGATGTGGATTTATCTTATGATTAAATAAATTATGTTCGCAGACATAAATAAAGTACAATTTAGTTATCTTATGATTAAATAAATTATATTCATTTTGATAAATAAAGTTGGGCATTGACTTTATTTAGGTATTATAATTTCATGATTGTAATAAATTCATTGAATGATTTGTCTTAATCATGTATTGAATTTATTGATGTACACATCTTTTGACATTGAACAGATCACACATGAGATTTAATTAACCTTGAAATGACCAAGATGTAATTAAATCGACTTATTAAATCTCATGATGTGCATTGATTTTACTTATTCGAGCATACAAATCTTAATCTTGAGTTAGTTATAATTTCATGATTGTAATTGTTATTCCATTTGAGTTACCAATGGGCATTAGACACACACTTTGTGGTCAAGATTATTTGTTAAAGCCAGTATCTTGGTGGAGGCAATTATGAGTATTGAGTTATAGATTAACAATATAGAATTTTAATTTAAATATTTAAATATTTAAATTAAAAGAGGAATTTGATGGGTTTTAACATCTTGATTTTTCATAAGATATTCTTTTCTTCTTTTCGGAGTGTGTCAACATATTTTAGTATGTTGAAAATGATCATTAGAGAAAACCAAGAAAGTATCGATCTTGAGGAACAAGATGTAATTAAATCGATTGGGCCGATTGAGATATCAATTTAATTAATGATGTGGTATAAGGGATTATGGGAGAATCAGGCATAAAGAAATCAATGTGGCCAAGGATCTGTATTGGTATTATTGATTCAGAAGCATCATTCATAATTATGATTATAGGAAAAATCATCCGGTTACAATCTTATAAGTGGAGTAGAATTGGAATTAAATAATTATATTTGTTTAATTACAAATTTAATTATTGGAGGAAGTGGCTGATTTCAAACAGCAAGAAAACATAACGACATGGTGTATGTTCCATCAAAACAGATCCCCTAAGTATTATAAAACTTTTTGTATTGTAAAATTTTATTGACAACACCATCATTTTATTGACCCAAAAATTTGTCAAATTTTAAAAAAATATCCCCGTTTAATTAAAAAATAATAATTATTAAATGAATTATAATTATAATTATAATATTTTATTTAACTATAAATATAATTATAATTTTTAAATAGATTATTATTATTATGATTATTATATTTTATAGTGTAAAGGGGAATCGGCTTATCTGAAACATAATGAGTTAAAATTGGAATAGTTATAATCGAAATGAGGAATTGGAACATCCTCTCTACTTTTACGTAAGTGGAGAGAAAGTATTTAATTTAAATATTTAAATATTTAAATTAAAAGAGGAATTTTTTTAAAATTTGTATTTTAATTATTATAATCCTAACATATCATTAATTATTTTTAATAAGAATTTATACTTTTTATTCTTGTTAATAATAATAATAATTTTTATAATTATATTTATAGTTGTATAATTCATTTAATAATTATTATATTTTTTAATTAAATAGAGGATATTTTGAGAATTTAAAATTCTATAAAGATTTTACAAATAAAAAGTGTATCTAAGAGAGAAAGTTTTGTAATACTTATGAATAAATTTTAAATAATATAGATTAGAGGGGGCTAAATGATATATATCTTTGTGGTAGTATGTATGTCTGTATATATAATATAGAACAGCCCACACGTCCAAGTCTAAGTTAATTTTTTAGATTCGATCTCTTGAGTCATATTAATTAATCTCAATTTTGAAGATCGTTTTCTCAAATTACAGATCAACTATTAATAAATGGTAAACTTAGTAAAGTTGCGATTTGTGGAAAATTTAAGTCATTAGTAGTGTCCACACTTTTATTTTTAATTGTATCTCAATTATTTTCTTGCACGTTTATATTTTGAATTGTTGATCGATCTTACAAGTCATAGATATCTAAGATCGTTTGGAAGAAAATATTTTTAAACGGATCTACAACTCTCAATCGCCTCGCCTTTAAGATGGCGATGTATTATGACATGATGATCATCATCAATCTATAAATGTATTTGCATTTAATAGTTCTAAATAACTTTTTAGTCCAATTTAATTGTTGATTATATTTAGTTGTTGTTAGATATGGATTCCAGATTCGGTACGGTCCAAAAAGGTTTTAATTGAAAAATTAAAAAACCTGATTTTCTCCCTACAGAGAATTCAAGCCGGAGAGATGGATCACTGAAGATGGGAGAATCAGGCATGAGCCACCACACAAGTTCTTTTCATTCAATGCAGGTCCAAGGATCTGTATTGGTAAGGACATTGCATTTACTCTGATGAAGGCCACATCAGCAAGCATCATTCATAATTATGATATTCAAGTAGTGAAAAATCATCCGGTGACCTACAACCTTAGTATCAGTTTTCGGATGAAGCATGGATTATTGGCTAGGCTTTCTAAAAGATCAGCTCAACCGCGGGATATTAATTGATTCAATTGATAAGCTAAGGTCTCTTCAATAATGCAAGAAATATTTCTTATACGTACTTTTTCCTTTGGTTAATTTAGATTGGAGGAAGTGGCTGATTTCGAAACAGCAAGAAAACATAACGACATGGTGTGGATTTGTCTCCATCCTTAGGAACAGTATTCATAAGTATTATAAAACTTTTTGTATTGTAAAATTTTATTAAGCCTCTTGAACTCTATTTTATTTTATTGAAACCCTTGAAGTACCAATTTGTCCCCTATAATTTTAAATTTCTAAAATATCCCCCGTTTAATTAAAAAACATAATAATTATTAAATGAATTATAATTATAATTATAATAATTATTTTATTATAACTATAAATATAATTATAATTTTTAAATAGATTATTATTATTATTATGATTATTATAGAGCGATTTACAATTTTATAGTGCGTTCAGTAAATAGGAATCGAAATTATCTAGAAACATAATGAGTTAAAATTGGAATAGTTATAATCGAAATGAGGAATTGGAATCAGAATAATTTATTTACTTGAACTGCAAGAATCGTAATTAGAATGAAATGTATTACTATTTATGTGTTTACTTTGTCTTAGAATCAAAATCAGAATGAGTTAAATTGTAACAAATTACTATAAAATCCTTAATTAATTTTTATCATAATTATTATTTTGTATTTTAATTATTGTTGTTATTATTATTATCCAAAAATTAATTATTAATAATAATTATCATTAATTATTTTTAATAGATTAATTAATTATAATACTTTTTATTCTTGTTAATAATAATAATAATCTATTTAAAAATTATAATTATATTTATAGTTGTAATAAAATAATTATTATAATTCATTTAATAATTATTATATTTTTTAATTAAATAGAGGATATTTTGAGAATTTAAAATTCTAGGGGCGAATTAGTACTCTGAGGATTTTACTGAAATAAAACAGAGTGTAAGGGGCTAAACGAAATTTTACAATGCAGAAAGTTTTGTAATACTTATGAATAAATTTTAAATAATATAGATTAGAGGGGGCTAAATGATATATATCTTTGTAAGTATGTATTCATGTATGTATGTCTGTATATATAATATAGAACTCGAGTAGACGCCTGCCAAGTCTAAGTTAATTTTTTAGTCATTCATCTCATGAGGTCATCTGATTAATTAATCTCGAATTTTGATATCGTTAGTTGTGGCCGGTCCTAATTTCTCAAATTACATATCAACTATTAATAAATGGTAAACTTAGTAAAGTTGCAATAGCATTTGTCTGCAAATTTAAGTCATTAGTAGTGTCTCTTAACACTTTTATTTTTAATTGTATCTCAATTATTTTCTTGCACGTTTATATTTTGAATTGTTTATAATGTTCTACATCTAACTGAATATATTTGTTATACAATTCAAATATCTATTGGGACTACGTCAAAAATTTTCTCCCACTATTAAATAGATATCTACCTTTAGATACCCATATTTGTGGGAAGAAAAATATTTTTAAACTGATGGAAACTCAAAACTTACGAAGCCCGCTATTAGGCCTAAAGCCTCAGTGGCTATACGTTTATTAAGATGGCAGACATGATGATCATATACATACAGGATTCTATCTATAAATAGTATTTGCATTCTTGAATAGTTCAGCGTACTATTTTTTACTTGAGTGCTATTATTTATAGAAAAAAAATAAAGAGACATACGTTTTAAAGTGGATGAATTAAGTCTTCCCGAATTAGCGAAGGGGCATTTTAGTCCAATTTAATTAAGCTGTCTCCTTGTTACTCTATTACGTACGTGAAGAATGTTGAAAAAGGGGCTACTTGTGTGTTGATTTAGCTCACCTTTATGTTGTTAGTATTTTTGTTTTTGATATGGATTCCAGCATTCGGTACTTATTTCGGTGCTTCCGTAAGCTACTTACACACGTTAGACAAGAAACACTAAATGTGATGAGATAGCTATCAGAGAAAAGGATCCCCTTAAAATGAAGCACAAATTTGGCAAACAACCCAGGACATTTTTTTTTTTTTTTTGAGAAGAACCCAGGACATTTTAAAATGTCTATGACATGTTAAATAGGCAAATTAAGAGCATCTTCACGAAGGTTGAAAAGACGAGAGGATTAAAAAGGTGTATGGTGTAATTATGGGGGAAATCACAGAGGAAGTTCACCGCTGTATGCAATTACGACTTTGCTCTTCGGAGTGCCTTTCTGCCTCCCGTCAGCTTCAACCTTGTAAACTACATCCATCCAAATACAACGTGCCTGCCATCCAACCAGCTAGTTGTCACAGTCGTAATGAAGAATTGTGAACCGTTGGTGTCTGGACCAGTATTTGCCCTGGGCCCGTGTGCTTCAGTTTGAAATTTTCGTCAGGGAACTGATCTCCATAAATTGACTCTCCACCTCTACCATAACCAAGAGTGAAATCACCTCCTTGGATCATAAAGCTGGGAATAATCCTATGGAATGTACTCCCCTTGTAGTGGAGTGGCTTCCCGCTCTTGCCAATCCCTTTCTCCCCTGTGCACAAAGCTCGGAAATTTTCTGCCGTTTTAGGGACTGCCTTTCCAAAGAGGCCCCATTACAATACGTCCGGCAGGTTTTCCAGCAATCTCAACGTCAAAGTAAACAATTTAATGGATTTTCATTTCACAAGTTTTGATAAAAATGATATTTAATGAACTTTTAAAAGTTACTTATTTCATAAAATTTTTATTTTGACAACTGTGAAACCAGTAGAGAGTTGTATTTTTTTACAAGAAAATTAGAGCCACTATTTTTTTTTTAATTTTTATTATAATTTTAATATTTTAATAAAAAACAATCATATTTTACTTTTTATAAATTTTAATACATAAAGAAAAAATAATTTGAATTTATATTTATTTTAATTATTATATAATAATTAATTAAAAAAAAGTCATCTGCCTGCATTTCACAGGGAATTAATAGTAGTTTGTGATCAATCAAATCGACAGAAAAGGACCCATATAATGCTGTCAATTTTCAACGATCGGAATGACTATAAGACAAAGAAAGCACAGCTAGCATTATCAATAATTCAGATAAATCCAATCCAATCAGTGGAAAAGCGGAATAGACAGACAATGAACCTAATCTCTTAAACAATGAGACAGAATAGCTATGTCTTCGTGCCTCCTTTTCACGTGGAAAGCTAGACCCTAATTCAAACATAAAAAGGATAGGGCTGCCTTACAGATTCTGTAAGTAACAGCCTTCACATAAATATTGCTTTATATAAATTTTTTTTTAAAAAAATATATTTTAAAAAAATTTATTATTTATTTAAATTTATATCTATTTTAATTATTATATAATAAAATAATAAAAAAATTTCATTTTTTTATACAATAAAAGGTGCTTAACTGTTCCGATAATATATATATATATATATATATATATATATATATATATATATATAGTGCTATTGTAACTTTATGATCCACGGTATTAATATGATCCACCTCGGAGTGCAGCTAGTTTCATTATCTGTTTCTGATTTTGGTTTTAGTTGTTTATTCATTTATTTTTGTGTGATGATCGATGGTCCTTTGTTAATTTTTTTTTTTGATTAGAAAGTAATCCTTTTATTGAATCACAACACAGAAAAAACAGCTTGAACTTTCGCTGGCATTGTTCCAAGTCAGACAGCACTTATATTTTCTCTTAGGCTAAATTTAGCTAAAAGATGGGCATGAATATTACAGTTTCTGGGGATGTAATTCACTACAAACTTGGATCTGGCCCGCATCCGTAAATATTCGAAAAATTCAGATCCAAAAAAATTAAACATACGGATTTGGATTTGAAAATTTTAAATCCGTACGGATTTAGATACGGATCCGGATGCTCTTGTATTCGAAAATCTGGATTCGGATGTTTTTTAAATTAAAACATATATTAACTTATAAAAAAAAAGTCTAATCCCTAACTGTTTGACTATCAGTGTCGGTGTCTCTCGCGGGTGGCTGCGTTTGCTTCCTTTATTCAACTTTCCCCCCACAAACTCACCTCACCAGCAGCCGTAAGTTTCGCTTTTGATTGGTGGCGGACTCGCCGTCTTTCTCGCATATCGCGGAGTCTCGCATGATCTGTCATCGAAGCTTGCCTGATTTGCCGTCAAAGCTCGCCTGATCTGTCGAAGATCACCTCGCCGTCCAAGGCTCCAAGCCGCGCGTTGTTCGTCGAGGCTTACTGCCTCGCTGTGACGCTGCTTGGCTTTTTGCTCCCTTATTTCAATTTTGCATCTGGGTAATCTCTCATTTCTTATCTGCGGAGTTAGCATTCCCAGCAGCTATATGCGGACCTTTGACTCCTGCATTTGTTTTTATTGCTTTGATATTTGCCAGGATGTTTTTGCTTTTATGAATAGAATTACAGTACTACAGCTGTAATTGCTTGCCCTTTTTAATTTGATTATTTTCATTATCGGATTTAGTTGAAGAAAATGGAGAGACGGGGCAGTCTCCTAATTTTCTTAGATTATTTTGCATATATTTTTGTACTACGAAAATGTTTTTCTATTTTTTTATTAAATACGTGACTTTTTTTTCTGGTTAATATTTTGGTGTTGTGGTTGATTATTTAATTGTATTTAATGAGTTTAATGTAATGTAAATTTGTATAAATTTGAAAATGTTGCTGACTTAATTTAATTTTGTTGTTGATTGAATTTTTTTTATTAATAACTTGATATTGTGGTTAAATTGTTGTATTTTTAAATTATTAATTGTTGATGTTATATGTTATTTATGTTAAATTGTTAATTATTAGCTTATAATTGAATTTTATTTGTTATTAATAATTAAATTATTGTTTTTAATTATTTAATTTAAAATTTTACAGATTCAGATATCGGGAATATCCGCCTGCATTCGGTGCGGATTTTACCCGCATCCGGATCCGTAAAAAATTTACGAATCCAGATATAAAAATGGTCGTCCGGATCCAAATTTTGCCAACCCTTCACTTGCTTCTTCTAATGTTTTATTCTTTGTCGCATTATGGACATATTGAGGACTCATTAAGTTACTTTAAGGAAATATCTAAGAATTATCATTGGTAGCTTCCATGAAATAATAACAACAACAACAATAATAATAATAATAATAATAATAATAATAATAATAATAATAATAATAATAATTAGCCTTTATTATCCAATGGATAAGGCAACAGTTTCAAGGAGTTCTTTCTCATTTTTATAAAATATTAGTGAAAATAAATTTTTGAACTATTCTTAGTGGTTCTCTACGAACGTTAGTATCAAAATTTTTAACCGATCTCAAATTATAGCATATATACAAAAAAGAAAACATCTAAGAATTTGTTTCAGTATCATGCATATTTACATTGTTAGAAACTCATTTAATGCCAACTTAATCATTAAAAAAGCCTTGGGCACTTGGTCTTTTACGATCATTATTTAAATTCAATCTCATGGAAATTATGTAAGAGAGATACCTCAAAAGTCAAAAGGACGTAGTATATATCAGATAATTCTGTTTTTATTCGGGAAGAATCACGAATTAAATGTCTAAAACCCTTTTTTATTTTGGTCTTTGACTCTGGTTTCTATAGCCATTAAAAAAGCTTCGAAGGAATAATCCTGGTCACCTTATGATTTCATTTTGCACCTAACATAAACTTCAAAGTAATATCCATTTGGATTTATATTTTATAATTAACTCTTAGTCCAAAAGCAATTAACTTTTGACATTAATTAAAAATTTATTCAGTAGAGATGTATGTCTTTGCTTCATCTTTTTAATTTGTGAATTTAATTTTCTCCTCTCTTTGTCTTTTTTTTTTTAATGAATTTCATAACAACTATATTAAACATGTTAAAAAAATTCTAATTATATAATCATATTATATTATTAAAACTGTAATTCATTTTTATGATTATTAAAAATTCAGCAGCCTCCATTCATCGCCACAAAGCTCCAAAAATAATAAAATTATAATACAAACTAGAGTTTGAGAACAGTTAACCATCTGAATTACCAGAATAAATGTTAAGTTGAGTTATTTACGTAATAAATAGGAAAAAAGACATTCAAATTTTATGAATTTTCTTAGGCCACACAGATACCATTGGTTTTAGAAATAATCACGTATATATTTATTTTTAAAGATTAAACCCTTTTACTACAGAAAACTTTTTTAATACATGCAGATATAATATTATTTATGTATTGTAAATTATAATTCTAGCATAGTTATTTGCAGCTGGAAAGGATGAGAAGTTAAGCACTAAGCTGAAAAGATGTCAAATATATTAATCTCCGGTTGGTTTAAGTATAAATATAAATGGAATAAATTAATTGAGCAATAAGTAATAATCTGTGACATTTAGTTTTATTGTTCTTTTTTTTTCTTTTTTTCCTTTTTTATTTTGCTTGTATCGAATTGACATCAAATATTTTCCACTGTTAATCTTAATATCATGTGTATCAATTATGCAATAATATGATGTTATCATGCGAAAATACTGTCAATCCAAGTGTAAATTCTCAATCTTCCATGGAATTTCCACGACTACACTCTTCTTTAAGACAATATTCAACTCTCAATTTCCCTTCATGCTTACACCTAACTCAGAAAATTATCAACTAATTTGTCTCTTGCGACGTTATATATATAGAGAGGTTTCAATGATAGTTCCCACACTATACAGTGGATAAAATTGAACAATGTTGCGAAAAAAGTAACTTTTAACACATTATAATTTTGTTGCAATTCTCACTCCGAATATTTTCAGATGTAGATAATGTTAATGATTAGAGTTTGATGTATTTTGTTGTAAAATAAAAATAAGTCCACGCTTGAATTTTTATGCCGTTTTATAAGAAATCAAAATGATATATTTATTAAAAAGATTGTTGATGAAATTTGATACAAAAATAAATTCTATTGCTTGTTCGTTAATTCAAATTTCAAATTTTGAAAAAACACAAACGCAGTTTGTCTCAGTTCAGATTTTCAAAAAGCACAAACATACTTAAATGCAATTTGCAAAAATAATAAGCAGTGAAATAAATGAGTAGGAGCCATTTGAAATCAAATTCCGTTTGAAATCAAATTCCGTTACCACAAGATAGAAAATAGAGTGAAAGTAGAATTGTGCGCTTTAATATTTTTAGATTAGTTTGACCCAAGATCTCGTCAATTGATGCAATTTGCTAGATGTTTTGTCGCAATTAGGAGTAGGGTCCAGCTACCATTGGATCTAACGCATAACTTATTTCTGCGTTAGATCCAATGACCATTAGGACCTGGGGTACCATGCACCTGGTGCATGATAGTCATGGCCTTAGGAGTAATCAATTTCATCACGTAATAATAATTTTATTTCGTAGATCCTGTCGATTAACTCGGTCCAGCAACTGTTCTGGGTCCAGCACCGACATCAGTAGCCACTACCATGAGTTGACAAAGCCAATGTTCCAAATCTAAAATTTAGGCGATCGACATTTAACCGGCCTATTTCAAGTGTGGATTAAATTAAAGGGTGAAAACTAAAGCGTCGTGAAGAATGTGACTCTTCAATTTGTGACATAAAAATTCAGTGACCAAAGAAGCTTCACCTTCACAATGCATGTATACATCATAAAGTACATTTATTTTTGCTGTAATTTTGTTCTTCTGGAGCTTTTATTTCCTTTGCTAGCCTTGAGAACTCAACTGGAATTTTGTATAAAATTCTTTGTATTAATTTTACATTTGTAAAATATGGTAGATCAAATTATTTTTCGAAACTTTCATTTTTATCAATAGGTGTGCCGCCGTCTTCGACTTAGAATTGGGCCCTGCACACCACCTGTTGGATTTTTAATCCAATATTGTTGGATGCTTAATCCAATGTTAAGCTTATATGTGAATAGTTATATGTTGCAGATTGTCATATGAGATTAAGTCCAATAAAAAGTGATGTATTTAAGTTTTAGGTATTATGGACTTTAATATATCTAATAGAGTATGGACCTTTAATGTGTAGAGACTCAGTAGTATTCTAATTCTATGATGGGCAGAATTAGGAATACCCAGTAACAACAAGAGAAGGTTATCTATATAAGTGGTTATGGTCCCTAGATCACACGTATCTTTCCATTATTTCTGATATCTCATTGTTAGAGAGAGAGAGCCCTGAGAAAACTTAAAGGATTTTCTAGGAGAAAGTGTAGATCTAAAAGGCCGACCACATTACTCCATAGAGGAATTAAGCGTTATGGATTCAGGTATGCTTCTGCATAATTTTATTATTAATTCTTGGTGATGTGACATGAATATTCCTGGGATATAGGTGATGGTTTTCACCAATGGTTTCTTGCCCCAACAAGTGGTATCAGAGCTTTTTCATGTTGAATTATTAAGAATCAAATTTGTTTTTATTAATGAAATTTTTTTTGGTGTTCTCCAATTTAATAATACCAGAATTATTAATATTATTAAGTTTGAGAACAAAATTAAGGAAATTCGGAATTCACTTAAAAAATCCAAATTTGGTTTTATAGTTTTGGTTTATTAAGGAATTAAAGCCGACGGCAGCAACAGCAACCACCGGCGTACCGAAAGCAAGCCACGACCTGATCAAGTTGACGTGGCAAACACCAAACAAAAAAGGAATAAGGAACGAATAATTAAAAAAAGGACAAAATTGTGGCACCACAGCTGAATCCTTAAAAAAAAAAAGAGATAACTTAGGCATAACCATTTGGCCACACCAGCGGCCAAGCTGCCGCCACTAGGCCACGACACACAGTTAACAACAACAGCCACGGCCACTGCATGAGAAAGTAGAAGGGACAGCATGGCTGCCGTGAGCAAGAAGGCGAGCAAGAAGGAGAATAATAAAGCCCTATTGCATTTAAATCCAAAATCTTAAATCTTAATGGATAATGAAAAAGGCATTAGGTTTTGTGGTTAATATCTTAAAGGTCCTTAAGGCATTATGAAATTGCTTTTCAGCAGACTAATAAAGTCCTATTGAATTTAAATCCAAAATCTAGTTGGGCTTAATGAAGTTAAGTTTTGGGCCCAAAATTTTGAGCCCAATATTTTGGGCTTGATGGATTAAAGGATTAATTTATATTAGTCCATTAAAATTAATGTTAAATTTAGTCTATTTAAAAAAAAAGGTTGGTTTGATTTGTAGGCCGATTCAGGATTTAGTTCGGTTCAACCCCAACCGGTCCAGCCTTGCACCGGTCAACATTGACAGTTGACTTTAACTATTAATCTTGACCAAACTTGGACTTGAATTTTTTTATTTTTAGGTAATTTTTTTGTGCAATTTTAAATTCAAATATTGGTATGTTTATATGTGTTTTGAGATAAATTAATTGAAGCAACATGTCGCCAAAGCGACCTCTCTTATGAAAATTAATTTATTTTGGAATATAAATAATTCTATATATGAAATTTCTGTAAATATCGATTGGCCCAAAGGAAGATCTATATTTAATAGAATTACATTTGCACTTGTAGTAATAAATACGTGATGATTATTTAATTTTACATGTAAGCAATAAATCAGCTCAAATGAAGATTCATTGTTTAACATGTTCTTATTATCAGTGTTTGATTACTACACCAAGATATCACTTATAAGTTATTATCAGTATTTCATCACGTAATAATAATTTTATTTCATAAATCCAGTATGCAGTTTCCAAATCTAAAATTGAGGCGATCCACATTTAACCGGCCTATTTCAAGTGTGGATTAAATTAAAGAGTGAAGACTCAAGCGTCATGAAGAATGTGACTCTTCAATTTGTGACATAAAAATTCAGTGACAAAAGAAGCTTCACCTTCACAATGCATGTATGTATATTAGTAGGTTATCACAAAATAAGCCTCATATATGTATACATCATAAAGTACATTTATTTTTGCTGTAATTTTGTTCTTCTGGAGCTTTTATTTCCTTTGCTAGCCTTTAGAACTCAACTGGAATTTTGTATAAATTCTTTGTATTAATTTTAAATTTGTAAAATATTATTACGCTACCAATGTCATAACTTTCAAACCAACAGTCGCCAGCCATTTAATCTTTATATTTAGATGTAAGCGAAATTATCTCTACACTATTTTTATTTTGTCAAATGTACATTTAATTATTTTAAAATTTTAACATGTTCATTGTACCACTTTTGTTTTAAAGTTTACATCAATAAACCATTTTGACACTAAAAAATAATTATTTTACACCTAAATGAATTAAAAGATTATTTTATTCTATAAAATTAAAAATTATAATTATAAAAATACCCCTAAATTTAATAAAATAAATAAATGTCAAATCCAAGATGTTAATTTTTTATAATTATAATTTCATTTAAAAATTATCATGTTAATTTTTTGTGATTATAATTTCATTTAATTTGTATAGGGAAGTTTCTTAATATTAATTGTAGGAAAGTTTGCAATAATTATAGGGAGCTTTTCTCTTCATGTTAATTTTTGTAAACTTCCCTATACTTAGTTTAATTACAAAAATTAATTACAAAAATTAAATGGAATCACATTAATTACAAAAAATTATAATTACAAGATATTAATTTTTTATAACTATAACTTCATTTAAAAATTATCATCTTACATTTTGAAATTTATTTCTTTTATTGAATTTAGGGGGATTCTTGTAATTATATTTTTTATTTTTTAAAATTTTATAAAATAGAATACTTTTTTTAATTCATTTGAAGATAAAATAATTATTTCTATTTCAAAGTGGTTGATTGATACAAGTTTAGAAACAAAGCCTGTATAAAGAACATGTCAAAATTTTGTAGTAGTTAGATATACATATGACAAAATGAAAGCGGGATAGAGATACTTTTCCTATATTCCATTTTGTATAATATGAAATAATTTAAATATTTAAAAAAACTCTTTAATTACTGTTTAATTATAAAAACAGAAAAACGTGCTCCTGGCTGTTGAGCAGGTCACTTAAGTATTGATTTGAGTGGAATAAGTTCTTTTCTTTTCTAGATTCATTAGCTGAGATGTAATGAAGCAAAGTATATCATGAATCCTAACATATCGAATAAGAGTCATTATTATTATTATTATTATTATTATTATTATTATTATTATTATTATTATTATTATTATTATTATTATTATTATTATTTAAAGGGATAGAATTCAATTAGAAAACAAACAACAATGTATCCAAAATAGACCGAAAGGAAAATCCTCCAACCAAGCAACGAATTCCTAGTTGTACAAAGTAAACTTAATTAATCCATGTGTCGAACCATTTACTACGCATAGGACACGGCAATGGCAAACATGGAAGTCATTATGAGCCACCCAATAAATTTCTTTACGGTTTCCCAAAGGATTATTTTTACATTTAGTTTTATTGTTCTCATTTTTTAATCTTTTTTCTATCAAATTGATGTGTTAAAAATTTTCCATCATTAAATCCTAATAATAATAATAATAAATGTACATGAATTATGCAATCATATGATACATATAATCTCACCAAAATACTGTCAACCCATTTGTACGTATATTCTCAATATCCTATGGAATTTCCACGTCCACACTCTTTCGTAATCCGAAACTCAACTCCAGTTAAATCATTTTTCTAGTAAATTACGCAATTTAGCCTGTTAAATCATTTTCCAAGATCTGCCATGAGAAATAGAGAATGAAACTAGTTGCACTCCCAAGATGGATCATATGTATGCCATAACAATAACAGCAAAAGATCATCAGGTTACAATAACATTTGTTATACATAAGCTCATGAAAACATTCAAGTACCAAATTTTATTAAAAAGATTTAAATATAATTATTAAGAAAAACTTCGCAGCTTATAAAATACAAATGTCTAGATTAACAAATTCACAGATTATAAAATACAGACATCTAGATTTATTATAAAGAGCTCAGTTTAATGTAAAATCTAAAATTTTTATGAATTTATAGATTTATGGAGGTTATATTAATAGATTTAACATGGATTAAATTAAATAATAGTAAAACAACTCATATCAGTTGCTATGAGCTTTTCTTTTTTTAATTAAAACATGGATTTTGATTATTCTTAAAGGTTTCTAAAATCTATGGAGACTAGCTTTTATAGATATAATGGTGACTATTTTTTTAGACTTACCTATAGCTAATAGGAAACTCAAGTCATTTTCTCTTTAATTTTTAAAAATATTTTCTCCAGTTAGTGCTGGAGCCTCCACTTGTTGTTAGAGCAGCTCACTATGCTGAACAGAAGAAGGTGAAAACTAAGATGAAGAAAATACAGAGCAGGCGTGTTAGCAGTACTAGCTCAGTTGACAGCTCAGCAAATTAGTTAAAGTTTGTTACAAGCACATTGTGCATTGTACTGAAGAATAGTTAGTTTAACTATGATTAGCTTTTAGATTAGTTAAATGATGTAATCACAATCGTGTAGTATAAATATCTGTTGAATTGTAATCAGTTGTTAAGTTGATAAGAAAATATTCCAGAATTTTTCAGTTCATCTTTTCTTGGTAACCAAACAACCTTATTTCATTTTTCTATCATGGTATCAGAGCCACTCTAATGGCTAGTTCTAGTAGCACAACATCAAATCTAAATCAAATGAATACAAATCAATCATCACAGATTTCTTTTTCATTTAGTACTCCAGTGAAACTGGATCGATCAAATTTCATGATTTGGCGAAAGCAAGTTCTTACTACAATAAGAGGAAATCGTCTTGAAGATTTCATTTCTGGAAATCAAATCATACCAGAACAATACATTTCTAATACAAAGAGGTGATGGATCAGTACAGAGAATTGAGAATCCAGCTTACAACATTTGGCGAGCTCAGGATCAAACCTTGCTTGGCTGGATCTTATCCTCTATAAGTGAAGGTATCTTAAATACTGTTCTAAATTGTGAAAATTCATTTGAAGCATGGAGATCAATTGAAAAACAGTTTGGAGTACAATCTGAAGCTAGAGTTATGCAATTGAGATATGAAATGAATGTCCTTAGAAAAGAAAATATGTCTGTTGAGGAGTACTGTTTAAAAGTAAAGGTCACATTGCGAGATAAACTTGCTTGCGCATTTGGGGAGTCTGTTTTAAAAAGATTTGTTAATGCAAATTCTGAATGGTCTAGGATCTAGATTTTTAGATCTTGCCTCAATAATTACTGCTAACAGAATGTCATATGATGATGCTTATGCGTTGCTTTTAACTCATGAGGCAAGACTGGAACAAAATCAGAATGCTAAGGATCTGTTTAATGCAAATTACGGAATGGTGAATGCTAATTACTCTCAGATTAGAGGTAATAATAGGAGAGGTGGTTATAGTGGATATCAGGGACAATTCAATGCTGGTAACTGGAATCAAAATGGAGGAAGAGGAATGTATTTCAACACATATTCAAAAGGATTGTCAGCTGGAAGATATACTGGTAATGCTGGTGGCAGAGGACAACAAATGAATGCACATGCTTATAGACCAATGCTTCACAGTAGGCATAATTTCAATATGATTCATGGTTCATCTTCAATGTTTAATGGAAATGGATCAGATGATAATGTGCCTATTTGTCAAATTTGTCATAAAGCTGGACATGCAGCTGATGTTTGTTGGCACAGACATTTTGATAACTATGTTCCTCAACCTAGACAATTTGGAAGGGGTAGAGGACATAAGTCTGCTTATATGGCTAACTTTGAGCCACAAATTGGATTTGTTTCACAATTTGAAGACTCATTTGCTACAGAGTATCCTGGTCATCAAGGCTATCATACATCTGATATGAATTCCTCAGTAAATCATCATTCATCTGATGTCTACTCTGCACCTGGAGCAGCCTATATTGCAAACTTTGAAGGGCCAGCTGATGAAGGGTGGTATCTTGATAGTGGAGCTACACATCACATCACTAACAACATGGCTAATATGCATGTCAGAGATCAATTTCCTGGAGCAGATCAGCTTATTATTGGAAATGGACAAGGTTTGCCTATAACACATGTTGGTGATGCATTCTTTCTGTTTAAAAGTTCCAATTTTAAACATAACCACTCACCTATAGCACTTAAAGATATTCTGTTAGTTCCTTCTATTACCAAAAATTTATTGAGTATCTCAAAGCTTACCACTGATAACAATTTGTCTGTTGAATTTCTTGGTAATGTTTGTTTTTTGAAGGATTCTCTGAGGGGACAAGTACTTCTGCAGGGCCTTGCTGAGAAAGGGTTATACAGGCTGTTATTGAAATCATCATCACCTTCTCAGTCATCACATTCATCTTTTCTTTCTCATATGTGTTTCAATAAACCTTTGTCTATGCTTTCATGTTGTTATGTCAATTCTGTTGTTCCTTCTGGAGTTGTTACAGTATCTCAAAAATTCTGTAATCAAACTGCTGATTCATCTTGTAAAACTTCAGTCAATAAAGGAATTTTACTTCATAGAAGATTTGGCCATCCTAGTTATCAAGTGCTAACACATATACTCAAGACATCAAATTCTAATCCTTTACCTGCATATCAAATACAACAAATGCATCAACATATCTGTGAAGCCTGTCAAATGGGCAAAACTCATAAACTTCACTTTCCAGTTACTGAGACCAAAACCTCAAAAGTTCTTGAACTTATACACACAGATTTATGGGGTCCTTCTCCTACAATTTCTAGAGGTGGTTATCAGTATTATATAAGTTTTGTGGATGATTTTAGCAGGTATACATGGATCTATCCTTTAAAATTAAAGTCAGAGGCATTAGAAGTCTTTAAGCTTTTCAAACTGCAGGTTGAAAATCAGTTTAGCACAACCATTAAGATAATGCAATCTGACTGGGGGGGAGAGTATAGATCATTTACTGAGTTCTTAAACCACTCAGGTATTATTTTTAGACACTCTTGCCCTTATACTCATCATCAAAATGGGTTAGTTGAGAGAAAGCATAGACATATTGTTGAATTGGGTCTAACTCTTTTAGCTCAAGCTCAACTTCCCTTTAAATTCTGGTGGGATGCATTTCACACTGCTGTATATCACATTAATAGATTACCATCTCCTGTTTTGAAACTTTCTACCCCATATGAAAAGATATTCAAACACAAACCTTATTATAATTTTCTCAGATGCTTTGGTTGTGCTTGTTATCCTTACCTGAGAGATTACAACAAACACAAATTTGCCTATCATTCTAGTAAGTGTATATTCATTGGCTATAGCCCTTCACATAAGGGTTATAAATGCTTACATTCCTCAGGTCAAGTCTATGTGGCAAGACATGTTATTTTTGATGAATCAATCTTTCCTTATGCCACTGAATCTGTTTTTCATAGTCACACCAAATCTATTCCTCAGGCCTCTAATTCATTTACATCACAACCAATCTATCATATTTCTTCATTGCCTGTTATACCAGGATTTCTAAATAACAGCACTGATAATCTGGACTCTGCAAGATCTGGAAGCAGCAGTTCAAGTCACTCAGATCATCCGCAATGCATAAAGAATCGATCAAAATTCACAACAAGCTGTTCCAAATAATATGTCAACCCCTCATACATGTCCAATAACTGATGAACTCATACAACATATTCCAGAGCCTACACACTACTCCTTACCTATACAAAATCACCATCATGGCAATACTTCTTTACAGCCATATTCACAACCAAATACACACCAGATGATAACCAGAAGTAAAGCAAGAATCTTTAAGCCCAAAGTTTATACTGTTGTGCTTATTCACAAGGAACCAGACACTGTGCAAAAGGCATTAAATGATTCAAAGTGGCTACAAGCTATGGAAGAAGAATATGATGCTTTAGTTAAGAATGACACATGGACATTGGTTCCAAGACAAGTTGATCAGCATGTGGTTGGGAATAAATGGGTGTATAGAATCAAGTATAATACAGATGGAAGTGTAGCTAAGTACAAAGCTAGACTTGTTGCAAAGGGTTTTCAACAAGTGGTAGGGGTTAACTATTTTGAGACATTCAGTCTAGTTGTGAAGTCAGCTACAGTTAGAGTAATACTTAGCCTAGCAGTGATGAATCAGTGGAGAATAAGGCAAGTGGATGTCAATAATGCCTTTTTGAATGGAGAACTAACAGAAGAAGTGTTCATGTCTCAGCCTGCTGGTTTAATTGATGCTCAGAGATCTGATTTTGTATGCAAACTAAATAAGTCTCTATATGGACTTAAGCAAGCCCCTAGAGCCTGGTATGATAAGCTTAAAGGGTGTTTGATGAGCTGGGGTTTCATTAATACTAGTTCTGATACCTCATTGTTTGTTAGAAGAAATAAGGCATCTATGATCATAGTTCTTATATATGTTGATGACATACTGATCACAGGTCCAAACACTGCAGAACTTGAAGGTTTCATCACTGAGTTCAGCAAAACTTTTGCTCTAAAAGATCTGGGGGTGTTATCTTATTTCCTTGGAATAGAGGTATTATATGATGCAGACTGTGTGTACTTGTCACAGAGGAAATATATCAGAGACTTATTATCAAAGGTTGAAATGGCTGAATGTAAAAGTATTGATACTCCCATGAGTACTGGCACTAAATTGCAGAAGACAGTTCAAGGAGAACTTGGACACTATCTTGAAGATCCAACTCATTATAGGAGCATAGTTGGGGGAATGCAAAGATCTCGATACTTACTGCACCGAGAAATTGCTTTTGCTGTAAACAAGCTCAGCCAATATGTAGCTGCACCAACACTACAACATCTAATGGCATGCAAGCGAGTCCTAAGATATCTAAAGGCAACTCAAGATTATGGCTTGAAGTTCTTCAAAGAAGGAAGTCTAACACTCACTGGTTTCACTGATGCAGATTGGGCATGTGACTTAGATGATATGAAATCAGTTGGTTCCTATAGCATTTATTTAGGTAACAATTTGATATCCTGGTCTTCTAAGAAACAATCAGTAATAACCAGATCAAGTGCAGAGAGTGAATATAGAGCTTTGGCATCAGCAAGTGCAGAACTGACTTGGTTACAATCTTTATTTTCTGAGTTAGGAATAAGCTGCACAGAAAAGCCAACTATATGGTGTGACAATGTTAGTGCAACTGAATTAGCAAAGAACCTTGTGTACCATTCAAGAACAAAGCATATCGAAATTGATATGCACTTCATTAGGAATAAGGTTCTTGCTGGTGAATTAAACATACACTATGTACCGAGTGAAGAGCAGATTGCAGACATAATGACTAAGCCTCTCTCATTTGTAAGGTTTAATTACTTGAGATCCAAACTCAATGTCCATCTTTGTCCTATGAGTTTGAGGGGGGCTGTTAGAGCAGCTCACTATGCTGAACAGAAGAAGGTGAAAACTAAGATGAAGAAAATACAGAGCAGGCGTGTTAGCAAGCAGTGATTAGCTCGGTTGACAAAAAGAAATTAGTTAAAGTTTGTTACAAGCACATTGTGCATTGTACTGAAGAATAGTTAGTTTAACTATGATTAGCTTTTAGATTAGTTAAATGATGTAATCACAATCGTGTAGTATAAATATCTGTTGAATTGTAATCAGTTGTTAAGTTGATAAGAAAATATTCCAGAATTTTTCAGTTCATCTTTTCTTGGTAACCAAACAACCTTATTTCATTTTTCTATCACTTGTCATGAGTTAGATCACCCAAGTCATGAATAGCAAGTAACAATGCAATGGGACCTCTCATTTTTTTTTTAAAGTGTGCGATAATATTCCCTTAATAATTACTTGCTACTTCTAATGTCTATTTTTGTGGCATTCATTATTTACATATTGAGATTTTTTTTTAACGTGTGAACATTTTTAATTAAGGGGATCATTGGATTTCACCCCATTATTCTCTCTAACGAGACCTAAAAATTTGTCGATGCCGGGCTTTGTTTTTGACCTTTTTGGAGGGTGTCAAAACAAGTCACATAGATTAATAGCACGCTCAGCATCTCCTCTTGCTGGCCCTAAGAGCCATCTTATGGATGATCCTCCATTAGATCAATCGTCTCTGCAGTCTTGTTTTGTATAAGCATTCCCATTTAAAAGTAGCTGATCAGCTTTTCCAAAACTCATACTGTTTCACATAGATATTACATAACATGACAGATCGAATTGAGCATCCAAGTGGTCTAACTAACCATTGTCAAAGAGAGTATAAAGTTTGGAATACAATAAAACCATGAGTGAAGCAATATTACAACACTAATAATACTATAATATCTTCCAAGACGATTTGATTGTTGTTAACATATACAACTGAAGTAGTATTAATTCTCACATATACAAGGAGTTCATTTACCTAAGCATTGAAGGTTTCAGTGTCCTTATCACTTCTTATCCTCCACAAAAACTCTTCCATCTGACTTTGATTTGTTGAAGTTCGAAGTGGTTTGTCCAGTTTCTTCAGGAGAATATTAAGCCCTCCGAGAATTGATAAGGCAGAAAATCTACCTGCTCCATGCCGAATTGAGAATTCAATAAATCACAGCCATAACTGGAGCCATTAGAATATGACGATTCTAGTGCTGGATAAATTGGTGACTGCCATGGCGAGAGATAGCCATAATTCAGCCAATTATAGCCACCATGTGGATTGAATTCCGCAGGCAGTCGAGGTTCTGCCTCGAAAGAATTATCTACATTGTTAGTAGAATAAGAACGCCAAAGCTGATTTGGTAGCATTGGTGACTCCAAAATGTCATTCCATACTAGCTGCCAATCTGGGGAAGTATTTTCTGCAACATGATTTCTAGAACAAGAAATCAAATGGTCGCTTGGTGGAACTGGATAGACCAAAAGAGCATTTTTTGCAACAGGATTTCCATTAGAAACCAAATTTTGATTTAGTGGTTGTAAGGATCCTGGGGAAGTATCTCCTGCAACACGATTTCCAGAATGAGAAATCAAATAGTTAGTTGCCAGTACTTCAGAATCCAAACCAGTATGCTCTGCAGCACGATTTCTTCTAGAAATCGAATTGTCACTTGCTGGTACTTGAGAGACCAAAAGAGTATTTTCTGCAACATGATTTCTATTAGAAACCAAAAGTTGATCAGCCGGTTGAACAGATTCCGAAAAAATCTGTCCTTCAACATCACGAGTGATGGTAGAACAAAAGGTCAAATCTTCGCTTGATTGATCTTCAACAGTAGTTGAAGCAGCAAGCTTGCTATCCCGTTTTCTTTGTAGGCGACACACAACAAAGTCCCTCTGCACAAATTAATAGCACAAATACAATAAGTTGTTTCCCATGTGGCCCGCTGTATTATCAATATACATGCAATTTATCACAAAGCAGGGCATAAGGCCAAAAATGAAGCTCAAAACGAAACTCATACCTTATAAAGAGGGTCATCCTCAATAGATATCTCGTGCATAACCCACTAAGTCTTAGCTTTCTTGGAAGCAGAACGACGGGGGAAAAAGGCAAAATCTTTTTGGTACCAATTACCTCAGTATTGTTTTTGCGCTTGATGTCAGAACCTGTGCCAGTGACTTTCCAGTACCCTGACTTTGTTCTTCTATGTGCCCGTTTACTCTTGGCGTACTTGTAACACCACTCACAGTAATAGTACCATACTTCTCCCTCACCCTGAATCTCAGAATGCCCTGCATCAAAACAATTCAGTCAACCATTAGTTTTGAATCAATTTTTCTAAACTAAGTTAAACGACATCGTATGGTTACTTGTCGGGTGACACTTACGGTGCAGGTCCCAGGGATCAAAGCTATAGAAATCAAGTTCTTTGATGGCATGGATAGAAAAACCAGGGTCATATTGGAAAGTAGAATCCATTTATTCATTATATTGAGCTGTAAATATGTCTTTCTATATGTACTTTAATTGCATAGCTTAATTGTAGGGATCCTAGCATGTATAACAAGTCAGTCATATGTGTATATATACTCAATCAAATATCAATGAAAATTATTCTGCCCATTCTATTTTTTTCTCATACTTTACATGGTATCAGAGCAAGGGCCCGCTACACCTTAATCTCTCGTGTAGCATCTCTCTTTTTCTTCAGCCATCATGGCCCTTGAGGATATTTCAAAAACCAACAGTTCTGATATACAAAAATCAGAGATTTCTGCAGATTCCTCCAGGGCAGATCTCTCCAATCCCTTCTTCACTCACCTTTCAGATAACCCCGGATTGATTCTCGTCTCCAAACCTCTAAATGGAGATAATTATTTTGGTTGGAAAAGGGCTATGGTTCGAGCTTTAAACTCCAAGAACAAGCTCGGATTTGTCAATGGTTCTATCAAAGTTCCTTCAGAAGAAACTGATCCTGAAGGCTATGCAACTTGGTCGAGATGCAACGATATAGTTCATTCCTAGATCGTCAATTCTTGCGATCCAGAAATAGCTGACAGTGTGACTTATTATCCTACTGCTCATGAGGTTTGGGAAGATCTCTATGAGCGTTTCTCTCAAGGCAATGCAACTCGCATCTTCGAGATATAACAAGATATTGCCTCTCTTCAACAAGAGCAACTCTCTGTCTCTGCTTACTATACTAAGTTGAAAAGTTTATGGGATGAGTTGGGAACACATTCAAACATAGCACAAGCTGATCGACAGAAATTGATGCAGTTTCTAATGGGTTTAAACGAAACTTATAGTGCAATTCGAGGTCAAATCCTGCTCATGAATCATTTGCCTTCTATTCGCCAGGCCTACTCTTCAATCTCCCAAGGAGAGAAACAATGTCTCCTTAGTTCAGCACATACAAACACCGATTCAAGCAACAACACAGCTGCTATGGCTGTACGCAGCAAGCCGATTCCTTCGGAAATAGGAAGAACTGAACAAACACGCTCTTATGGGTTCCTAAATTCTCATGATCAGACATACTCTTAGGCGTCGGAACTTGCAGGACCTCAAGATGGAGATCAGCGTCGATCTGGCTCTGGGAGAGGTAGGCCTTTGTGTGACCACTGTGGAAATTTCGGCCATTGGATCCAGAAATGTTATAAGCTGCATGGATACCCACCAGGCCATCCTAAAGCTAAAATGAACTCAGGCCAAAATTCAAATCAGCATAAAGGCATTTCGGTGGCTAATCAAGTTGGAGAGGGGTCAACCACAAATGAAGGCTCACTTACAATATCCGATGCTCAACTCAAGCAACTTTTGTCACTCTTGAATAATCAAAATGAAGGTTCTCACTCCAAAGCAAATGCGGTAACAAAGCCAGGTTTGTCGAAGATTGTTTCTCGAAATTGGATTATTGATAGCGGGGCGACAGATCATATTACTTCATCATCTAATTTATTGCATAAAGATAACAATTGCTCGTTACCGCCCGTGTTGTTGCCTAGTGGAGAAAGAGCAAATATTGTTGCAAAAGGGTCTTTGCCTCTGAATTCCGTCTATTATCTATATAATGTGTTATCTGTACCTACATTTAAAGTTGATTTGATGTCAGTTAGTCGTTTGACAGGAGGTTTGGGTTGTTCAGTGACGTTTTTCCCTTCTTGGTGTATTTTGCAGGATCTGGCTACGAGGAGGACGATTGATTTGGGTAAACAACGAGATGGGTTATATTTTTTGGTGGCATTCGCGACGAAGCAATCTGTGACAAAACCTTCCTCACCAAAAAACTGACCAGCCTGCAATCTCACCATCTCATCCACCAATCTCTGGCATAATCGCTTAGGCCATGTATCACCTTCTCGTTTAAGTTTTATTGCTAAGAACTTTTTGAATTTTTTTGTTGAGTCTAATAATAATGCTTGCCCCGTATGTCCGTTGGCTAAGCAAAGTCGTTTTCCTTTCAATAATAGTGTTATTTCTTCTACAAAACCTTTTGAAATAATTCATTGTGATGCTTGGGGTCCTTATCAACACCCTTCCCTTACCGGAGCTTATTATTTCCTCACTATTGTTGATGATTATACTCGTTTCACATGGATTTTTTTGATGCGACACAAAAACGAAACACAATCTCTTTTAAAACGCTTTTTCAGCTATGTATCCACTCAATTTGACCGTCATATTAAAACATTTCGAAGTGACAATGGTGGAGAATTTATCTCACTCCGATCTTTCTTTCAAGATCATGGTGTTGTTTTCCAAACTTCATGTGTTTACACGCCCCAACAAAACCGGGTTGTGGAACGCAAACATCGCCATATCTTACAAGTAGCCTGAGCATTAAAATTCCAAGCACACCTACCAACCCAATTTTGGGGCGAATGTGCACTCACTGCTGTACACATCATAAATAGGTTACCTTCTCCCGTTATTTCTTTCAAAACTCCTTACGAACTTCTCTATTCAAAACCACCTTCTTTTTTTCATTTTCGTGTTTTTGGGTGTTTGGCCTATGCTACTAATGTTCACACTTCTTACAAATTCGACTCTCGTGCCATACCATCCATATTCATCGGTTATCCCATTGCTCAAAAGGGCTACAAATTACTTAATTTATCAACTAAAAAGATTTTTACAAGTCGGGATGTATAATTCCACGAAATTATTTTTCCTTACTCATCCGTCCACCTTAAATTTTCTCTTCCCGTGACAGTCCATCAATCCAGCCTACTTCCTTTAATTCCTTCCTCTTTTGACTCATCATTCAACTCTCACGTAATTCCACCCAGCCCTACTCCCTCATCCCAACTCTCTTCCAATTCTCCCGATCAAATTTCCTCTCGTCCTCCCGCTGTAGGACCACCATCTTCCCCACCCCAAGCTATCCTTCGCACTTATTCCTGCCGTTCTAAACCTGTTGCCCCTGACCCACCTTTTTTGATCCCTGCCACCCAATTAAACTTTTCCGATCTATCTTCTCTGGCCTCACAATCCTCGCCTCATCCATTCCCTGAACCCGCCGTATCACAAGCACCCGAACTCGAACCCGAACCTGAACTTGCACCTGAACTTTGTCGCTCCAACCATAACACCGGTCCACTGGTCAAGCTCAACGACTACGTCTGCTCGCATGTTTACTTCGACCAATCGGCCTCCTTAATTCCAGGTCCGACCAAAGGTACACGATATCCACTGGCTAATTATCTTTCATATCACCGATATAAGCCTGCTTATCAGTCCTTTGTTGCTCAAATCAGTAATCTCACAGAACCCAGGTCTTATTCAGAAGCTGTCGTTCTCCCTGAGTGGCAAGCAGCAATGCGTTCCAAATTGCAAGCACTGCAGGAAAATGGTACTTGGTCTCTTACCTCTCTTCCGGCTGGTAAAACTCTAATTGGCTGTTGTTGGGTTTACAAGATAAAACATAAGTCCGATGGATCTATTAAACGGTATAAGGCACGCCTTGTAACTAACGGTTTCACTCAATTAGAGGGAGTTGACTACCAGGATACTTTTTCTCCGACAGCAAAAATAATTTTTGTTCGTTGCTTATTGGCGTTAGCTGCTGCCCATGGTTGGTCTCTTCATCAACTCGACGTCAATAATGCCTTTCTTCATGGTGACCTCCAAGAAGAAATCTACATGTCTCTGCCGCCAGGGCTTCAGTGACAAGGGGAGGAACACTTGGTTTTTCACCTCCACAAGTCATTATATGGGTTGAAATAGGCCTCTCGTCAATGGTTTGCTAAATTCTCCGAGGCCATACGTTCAGCCGGATATGTACAATCAAAAGCTGACTACTCTCTATTCACCAGGAAGCAAGGCAAGTCTTTTACTGCCCTTTTGATAAATGTTGATGACATTTTAATCACTAGCAATGATCCTGTGAGTATAGCCGTTCAAAAAATTCTTGCATAATCAATTTCACCTTAAAGATCTAGGAGACTTGAAGTATTTCTTTGGTATTGAGATTTCTGCATCTAGGAAAGGCATTTTTATTTCTCAGAGAAAGTATGCATTGGAAATTATTAAGGATGTCGGGTTATTAGGGGCAGCTCCCATTGTTACTCTCATGGAACGTGGCTTAAAGTTGTCTGATAAAAGTGAGCCACTCAAAGACCCATGGCGATATAGGCGATTAGTTGGAAGATTAATATATCTCACAGTTTCGAGGCCGGATATTACGTACGCTGTCCATATATTCAGCAGATTTATGCACCAACCCTGGAAGGATCATTAGGATACAGCCTTACAGATTGTGCGCTATTTAAAATCAGCTCTTGGCCAAGGCCTTTTCTTCTCCTCAATTAGTGATCTTCGGTTGCGAGCATACTGTGACTCAGATTGGGCGGGATGCTCCCTTACAAGAAGATCTACTATGGGGTATTTTGTATTCTTGGGCCCTTTGTTGATTTCGTGGAGATCGAAGCGCCAGAAAACTGTCTCACTTTCCTCAGCCGAAGCAGAGTTTCGTGTAATGACTGGAGCTTGTTGTGAATTGACATGACTTCGTTACTTACTTAGAGATTTGGGGATTTTGCATCAAGAGACTGCATTGCTATATTGTGACAATAAGGCTGCATTACATATAGCAGCTAATCCAGTTTTTCATGAATGCACAAGGCACATAGAGATGGATTGTCATTATATAAGAGACAAGATACAAGAAGGTTGTGTGATAATGAGATTTATGAGTTCCGCGAATTAGCTTGCTGATGTGCTGACCAAAGCTTTGGGAAAAGAAATTTTCATGCCTATGGTTCGCAAGTTGGGAGTGCTGGACATTCACTCTCCAACTTGAGGGGGAGTATTGGAAAGTAGAATCTATTTATTCATTATATTGAGCTGTAAATATATCTTTCTATATATACTTTGATTGCATAGCTTAATTGTAGGGATCCTACCATGTATAACAAGTCAGTCATATGTGTATATATACTCAATCAAATATCAATGAAAATTATTCTGCCCATTCTATTTTTTTCTCATGCTTTACAGGTCAAGCCTCTTCTTATTCAGTAGACTAATGATTTCTTCATTAGTAGGCTTGAATTTGAACCCCACGAGACTGTCCATTTTCTATTCAACACGGAAGAGACGGAGCAACAGCTATATTACCGTCGGTTTGGTTGGGAACTGCAAGATGCATAGACTGAGGGGGCGATCATATTTTATTACTATTTATGAAGGCAGAGGCATTGACACGTCATTTTATTCGCTATGGCTTGACTTTTTTCTTTCGCTAGCAGTCTAGCACATCTGCATATAATTTTACAGTTAATTGAGAAAATAATGATAAACAACATATATTAAAATTATATCCTTTTTAAGTGGTAATTAAGTTTGCACTATCACATACGTTACTATGCACAATAAATTTTATTGATAAGTTAACATCATTAATCAATAAAATCATGACATATAAACCGTCGCATATAATAAAGTATATGACAACACACAGTTAAACCAGATTTCTTTAACTTTCAATTGTTTGTCGACAACAATTAATGGATAAATTTAATTTAAAAAATAAAGAAAGAAAGACCCCTAGATGACACTACAATTTTTCCATTTTGATTCCTTTTTTGCTTTTACGGTTACAAGTGGCCTTCCCTGGTACCTCAAAAAGGTGTCCCCTTTTCCAAGAAGTAGTTTGCTCAGATTGGATAGTGAGATTCCAGTTTTCCACATGTCCACCAACGATCAGGTACGAACCCAAAAAGAACTGAACTTCCGAAAAGCTTTGAAATGCTAATCACGTTGGGGAAAACTTTTATTTTAAGACCATTGATCTCAAGTATACACAAACACGATTGAGATGATGAATAAAATTTAATACAAAGATCCCTGATGAGCTCATGCTCTTCATCTGTTGATGGACGTCATGTACATGAATCATTCACATCTCTACATAGGATGTAGGTTGCGTTTAATTTGTTATCTGAAATCTGAATAGACCTGAATTTAGCTGAAGTTTAAATAGGTTTGAATGAAAATCTTTGAATGACATGTTTGTTTTTTCTTTTTTAACATCTGAAGAGAAAAATTTAAAAACTAATAGTTTGACATAAACATTCTTTTAAGTGGTGCAGATATTTGTTCTCCACAATTTATAATTTTCAAAGGTTGATTAGTTTGGTAGCATTAAAAAAAGTTCTATCATTGTTGATCTTAATTTAATTTTTTAATAAAAGATGTAATTATAACATCAAAATTTATTATAAAGTCAAAATTGTTATTTTATTTTTGATTCATAAGAATGGACATCATTTGATTTTTTCAATATTTTAGTTTAACTAATGTTATCATGTGAATAAAAATTTAAAGTAATCAAAAAAATAACTTCAAGAATAATACAAAAATATTAAGTTTATACATAATATTGAAAATACATAAATTGTTAAGGGTATTTTTGAGATTTGAAATTAAAATTTTCCATTTAGACTTCAGACTTTAGATAAAAGTGGACTTTTTCTACTTTTTATATTCAGATAAAATTATATGAAAAGAAGTGACAAATTAAAAAAACAAACAACCTCAAATAAAAAAATGTCTGAAAAAAAGTTAAATTCAGACTTCAGACAAAAAAACAAACAACGCCGTAGATATATGCAAAATATGAGGAATGTGGTCTCCTTCCTCACCTATTTATTGTCACCCTTATGTAACATGCGACAGCCAATTAGCATGTGTTTTAAGCCCGCCAAAAAAAATTAACTTGTCTAAAGCCGATTTAATTTTTTTTCTAGCAACAATTTCTTAGAAAGTGTGCCCTTATTTGTGTTAGAGTGCAATTTATGCACTAGTTTTGTATTGCTTACTTCCTTTAATATCTATATTTTGCACTTAATAATAGTGATTTACTTGTGTTTTATTTTTGTAGATGCAATTCTATTGATTGATGCTAAAATTGAGCTATAAGATGATGTTTGAGGATGATTGATTTCCTAGAGAAATTATGAGCTTCAGAAGAACTTTGTTGATAAGGCGTGGGCGCGTGCTGTCAACTAAGGACCTGCAGCTTTTATTTTAACGTGTTTTATCTTTTTTCGTTATTTTTGTAATTTTGAATTTAATATTTATTTTTATTTTAGATGTTAGTATTTTATTTTAAGGAGAACTCTAGATAGAAAAAAGGGAGGCAAGAAGGAAGAGGGGATCTGGAAAAAGAAAACCCTAGATCTAAATTTTTCTCTTCTCTCTATGAAGAACTAAATCTATTATTCTGGTTGAAAGTTAATAAAGTTTTGATTCATCATTACTGTGAGATCTTTCTTATGCTTTAATTGTTTTATTACTTTTTGGGTATTTATTTATTCTCTGAATTATTGTAATGATTATGTTTGTTAATTAGATAATTGGCCACTATTTAATTATCAACTTAATCTATTGTCAATTAAAAGATTCATCGTATAAAGATTTTAATATTTGTGACAAATAGCATAGCAGTGCGTTGTGTTATGAGAATGAATAATTTAATTTAAATGAACTATCGTATGCGTTTGTTGATTAGGATTTGGGTCTCTCTGATTTTTCAGGCTGTCAATTAATTAATCCTATGATCGTATCTAGGGTTGTCTATTGATTAGGGAAATAACCAATGGTTGTATCTTGGTTATCGATTAGTTAAGGAGAGATTGGCTATTAGAGGGTCTCAATAGCTATAACCGATCTATTCATAAGTAGTAATGATTTATATTTGAATCAATGATCAGTAGTTGAATCAAGCTAAGTTAATTCCTTCAACCAGAGCTTTTCCCAATTTTAATTTGCATTCTTGTTATTTTAATTTGATTTTTATTATTGTCAACAATCCTACCATTTTGCATTTACATTTTAAAAGGATTTAAATAATTACCGATCTCTGTGGACACGACCCTGGTCAATCAATATGCATAATTTATTTAGAGTAGGTTTTTATTTTGCTGGCTTCGACAAACCTTCAAATTTTGGCGCCGTTGCCGGAGATTGGTGTCTTTTATTTAATTTTTTTTTTTATGTTTTTACTTGGTGTATGGTTCGTTCTTCTCATACAGGTACACCATCGTTTGATCCTGAAATTGAGAAGACAGCTCACCAGCTGAGACAGCAGACAAAGCGAGCTAAGCAACGATCCTCGTCACCTTTGCTTTCTGAAACAGATACGGTGCCTGATTTGGTTGAATCATCTAGCGATTCAGAAAAACCAGTGATGGATAGAGCTGCACCTGTAGAAAGAACTATTAGAGAGTTAGCTGAACCAGACTTGAATCAGCAACCACTCTGCATTCAATATGTAGACTTAAGGATAAATTTTGAACTAAAGTCTAGTCTTATTCATTTGTTACCCAAGTTTCATGGTTTTACAGGTAAAGATCCTCATAAACATCTCAAGGAGTTTCATGTTGTGTGTTCAAGTATGAGGGCACAAGGCGTGACTGAAGAGCAGATTAAGCTGCGTGCTTTTTCTTTCTCTTTAGATGGGCTAGCTAAAGACTGGTTGTACTACTTGCCTCATGGATCGATTACAACGTGGAATGGTTTGAAGAAGCAAATCCTCGAGAAGTACTTTCCTACTTCAAGAGCTGCCAACATCATAAAAGACATTTGTGGGATCAGACAACTTCCTGGGGAAACTTTGTATGAGTATTGGGAGCGATTCAAATAATTGTGTGCCAGCTGTCCTTAGCATCAGATATCTGATCAACTTCTTATTCAATACTTTTACAAAGGACTGTCATTGATGGATATGAGTATGATAGATGCTGCCAGTGGAGGTGTGTTGGTGAGCAAGACCCTTACCCAAGTAAGGGAGTTGATCTCAAATATGGCTGCTAATGCATAATAGTTTGGCAGCAGGCAAGATCCCACTTCAAGGAAGGTGAATGAGGTAAATATTTCTTCTATTGATCAACGTTTAGATAAACTTACTTCTCTTATGGAAAAGTTTATTGTAGGTAATGTGCAACAGGTGAAGACTTATGGCATTTGTTCCAATATGGGTCATTCAACTGATATGTGTCCTACACTTCAAGAAGAACCCATTGAACAAGACAATGCAGTTGGACGATTTCCAAGCATGCCTCAGAGGAGGTATGATCCTTATGCATAAACATACAATCCGGGATGGAAGGATCATCTCAACTTCAGCTATGGAGTTAGAGTTAGGCCGTCAGGATTCCCACAACAATACCCACCAAGACAACCAGCCCCTCCACAGTCAAACTCTAAGTCAGGTATATCTCTTGAAGAAATTGTTAAATCAGTTGCGACTAACACTTAACAATTTCAGCAGGCAACTACAACAAGCATTCAGAATTTGGAGAACCAAATGAGTCAATTGGCGACTACAGTGAGCCGTCTTGAGTCTCAAGTATTAGGGAGATTACCTTCACAATCTGAGGTGAATCCAAAGCAAAACACTAGTGCTGTCATCCTTAGAAGTGGAAAGAAGTTGCAAGAGCCTAGTAAGAAAGTGACAAAGCATGTAGAAGATGAGCTTGAGAAGAATGAATTGATGCCTGAATCTCAAGATGCGCAACCCACCAGAGTGAAAACCTTACCTGTAGTGATACCTCCTCCTTTTCCAAGTCGGTTTGCAAAATCTAAGAAGAAGGAACAAGAGAAAGACATCCTTGAGACATTTCGAAAGGTTGGGGTAAATATTCCTTTATTAGATGCTATAAAACAAATACCTCGATATGCTAAATTTCTTAAGGAATTGTGCACCTCCAAGAGAAAATTAAGAGAAGATGAAAGAGTTCACATGAGGAAGAATGTTTCAGCAGTTCTCCAAAAGAAACTACCTCCTAAGTGCAAGGATCCAGGTATGTTTACTATCCATTGCAAAATTGGTAGTGTTAAAGTTGAAAATGCTATGTTAGATCTAAGAGCTTCTATTATTGTCATGCCTCGTTCCATTTATTCATCTTTGAATGTTGGTCAATTAAAAGAAACTGGTGTGATAATTCAACTAGCTGATAGGTCTAATGCATATCATGATGAGTACTAGAAGATGTCTTAGTACAAGTTAATGAGTTGGTTTTTCCTGCTGATTTTTATGTACTTGATATGGAAGAGGATAACTCCTCTAATTCTGTCCCAATTTTACTAGGAAGACCTTTTATTAAGACTGCTAGGACTAAAATGGATGTACATAAAAGGACTCTCTCTATGGAGTTTGATGGAGAGGTTATAGAGTTCAATATGAATGATGCCATGAAATATCCTAGTGAGGAACATTCGGTATTTTCTGTGGATGTTATTAACCCTATAGTGTAGGAAATTTTTTATTTGGATGTTGAAGATTCATTGGTAGCTGATCTAAATAACAGTTTGGGCCTCAAGGGATTGCAAAATGATGAAAATGAGTTTGTTTTAAATTATGTATTGCAAGAGACAATTTATGAATTAAATTCTTTGAGAACTTTAACTCATCATATGTCTTATATTGAATTACCTTCATTTCATGCAAAACTTCTTCCATCTATTTTGCAGGCACCAAAAATAGAGTTTAAACCGTTGTCGAGTCATCTAAAGTACATGTTTTTAGGAAATGGTGAGACACTTCCGGTGATCATCTCTTCAAAGATTAGTACTTTAGAGGAAGAAAAGCTTATTAGAGTGCTGAAAGATTACACAAAGGCTATTGGGTGGACAATTGCCGATACTGAAGGGATAAGTCCGTCCACGTGCATGCATAGAATACTGCTGGAGGAGTGTTGTGCAAATTTTGCTGAACTCGCAAGTGCACGAATCTATTGTAGAATAGATTAACGGTGACGAGTGTCGATCCCACGAGGAGGTGGATTTTAATTATATGTAGAATTAATTATGTAAATGGGTGGTTGGATTTATGTGGAAGTGATTTAGATTATGCTGGAATTTAAATTGGAATGGCAAAAATAATTAAACTGGAAACTATTGAGATAAAGCACTTGGGTATATGGATCCGTATCAACATACACTATAGGCTAAATATTCCTTATTAATACCAATTAAATCATGAGGGGGGTTTCCACACCTCATGAACCACACTCAAATAAATATGGTGCTAAGGGCTTATCGTGCCAAATAGTAATAACCTTATACTAGACAAGAGTATTACTATTTGTCGACGAAAAGTCAAAACATCCACAAATATTAGAGGGGAAGAGAAAATAAATTTACCAAATTAAACCCATAGCACATGTTGAGACTTCACCTTCAACCCCAGTTTAAAAGAAAATTAGCTACTCATAATTGAACTAGGGATAAAATAAGAATTTATTAAAATACGTAAAAAAATACAAGATGGAGAACGAATTACAGAAGACTAAGCTAAAAAATGGATTTAGGGGTGTTAAATTAGGGGGGAGAGGCCCCCTTTTTATAGGTACATTGAGTAAATCATGGCCATCGGATTAAAAACAGTTTAGACGCATAAGATTGCGCCACGTCATGTAACACCCCAGACCCGTTTCTTTGAATTTTTCCCAACCCTTTATAAAGAGAAAGGAGAGAGAGATGGCGCGGGAGAGAGAGAGGAAGAAATTCATTGACCCGATTTTGACCCGGATCCAACCCGGAAACCCACAACCGTGACCCGGTCGTATCTCGCGATTCCGACCACCTCACCGGCCGAGCAAGGTACCGATATGAAGCTTGGAAGCCGGCCGTCATACCCCAGCCTACCTCGCAGCCAGAAAACAACTAGAACGTCGGCGATTTAGCCCGAAAAGATCGCGGCTCCAAACGTTTTTGACGCCGTCGATCTCGCCGGATTTTGGCCGCACCACCGCTTGGATCTTGTTCTTCACGTCACCAGCATCATTTTCCGACCAACCCCGCCACCTGAAACGGCCGGATTGCCGTCGAACGACCACCGGAAAACTCACGGCGTTTGGAGCTTCGATCCGCCGCCGTTACCGCGCGTTAGAGGTCACCGCCGGCACCATTAGACTCAGCGTGGTCAGAACTACTAGATTTGAGCTTCACGTCGTCGTTGACTGGATTCCGGTCACCGTTGACCGGCGAGGGGCATTTCGGTAATTTCATACTTTTGGGGCAATTTTGTAATTTCATATTCTGTGGGTATTTTTGTAATTGCTGAAATTGATGATAAGTTGATAATTTAAATTGTTGAGGTTAAGTTGGTAGATTATGACTTTATGGGTATTTCGGTAATATTGAATCCAAGGGCATTTTGGTAATTTTACATTCTGAGGGTAATTTCGTAATTTTTGATTTTGTGGTTATTTTTGTGATATGAATTGAGGCAATTTGATAATTGAAGATTTTGAGGATAATTTGGTAAATATTGGTGTTGGGGGCATTTCGGTAATTTTGGCATGTTGGCGTATTTTGGTAATTTGAGGCGTACGAGAATAGTTGATTATGAATGAATATTTGTTTCGAGCTCTAATGCGTAAAATTAGTTATATTTTCACTTACGGGAAAATGATTATGTCGTTTACTTTATTGCGAAATAAGAATTTTGAATGTTCGGATTTAATAATGATTTTACGATACAGTACAGCATGTCTTGATAAATAAGTATTTGATACTTCTATTTAATGATTTTCTCGAAATGGATTTTATACACGCATTGATGTTATATTAAAATGTTTGGTCAATGATTTTCCGTATCGACTTTAAATGGAAAATGATGGTATTTTAAAGACGAGAAAAGTGGATTTTGATGTGATATGATTTTATTGTTATTTTTGAATAAATGCATGATATTAGAATTGAGTGAATTTGAGATATGTTGAATAAAAAGGAAATGAGATTTCAGATATGATTATATGTTTATATACATGAGTATAGAGATTGTTTTAAAAGCATTAGACAGTACCCATCGCCTTCAGATACAATGTTACAGATGAGATATGATGATACAGATGAGATATATGAGTTATGAGATGATGATGATACAGATGATATGAGAGGAGAGGCCTTTGCGGCCCGTCTGAACACACATTGAGGCTTTGGGCCGTGTGTTTGGGCGCTTTTGCCTTTTAGGGACATATGAATGCAGTGTGATGATTACAGTGATACAGATATTGAGATACAGATGATGAGATATGAGATGGTACTTCCCTGTCTATCCGTTGTAGCTCCGGGGCATGATGGTTCCCTGATTGCCCGTCCGTTGAGGTCCGGATATGAGATTATTCCCCTGGGTACTTGTTTAGTGATAGTTTTGGATATTCAGTATTTGATATTATAAGTGTTATGATTTCATTGATTTTATACGGATTTATGTGATATTGATATTCGAGTATATGGTTTGAATTAAATGAGTTTTATTTAAGTTCTTATGATATTTTGATCAGATATGATTTCCATGATTATTTGATACGACATTACATATGCTTTTCGTGATTAGTGATTTGATTTAAATGTTAAATGACTTATTACTGGTTTCTCGCATATGATTTGATGAAATCGTGTTTGGAAATGATATGATTATTTCTTTTCAAGTAAGAATTTAATTTTATAAAAAAAACTACTATCCACTCACTAATTTTCACTGAGTTTTATACTCACCCCGTTTGTTATTATATTTTTTTCCCCCTCACCAGGAGGTTGCAGGTACACCAGACCGATCCAGCGACTGTAGATATATGTTGAGTTTTGGCCACATGATGGTGCTAGAGACATAGATGATTTTTGTTGGGATGCTATGGTTATCTTGTTCTTTTGGAATTGTATAATATTGTTATATTATCCTTTTGGATTAAGAATAAATTGAGGATGTTGATTACTGGAGTTTGTTGTATAGTGAATTATTTTGGGAGTGATTGTTTCATAATTGCAGATTGGGATTGTTGAATTGACAAAGGAGACTCTGTCGATTTTTCGGTAAAATCTTTAATAATTAGCTTATTATCGATTCGATTTGACAGAGTTTAGATAGACTCGCCCTGAGGGTGCGGGGCGGGTCGTTTCAGTTAGTATCAAAGCATGGTTTTAGATTCTGTAGACTTTATTGTGGTAATTAGAGTAAGTTTTATTGTTATTAAGCCGGAATTGATATTTTGTAGGCACCATCATGAATTGTTGTAGTAATAGATGTGGCTGTAGTCGTACTAGATAAATAGCTGGGTTGGCTCCAGGAGATATACCTACAGGGAGTAGTTGAGTGTTCAACGCGTAATGTTGCATAATGGGCACCTGGAAATTCTTGAAACTTTTAGCAGTCAATTGATAGACAAGTTTGGATTATGACTACAGCGTTTCATAATCAGACTCGTGTATATGTTGGTCATGCAAATACTATTGAACATGTGAGAAGTTTAAGAGCACGTGGTTTTATTAGTTTTGGAGAGCCACCAGAGGCTAAGTCGCAACTTGTTAAAATCGAGTGTATTTCTGATGTGATGAAATGTTCAGAGGGAAAATTTGACTTTCCTTTGCTACTTTTCTACTCAAGGATAAAAGTTTATCATTGGTGGCAGACAGTGGGGAGACGATATCATAGACATGCTGCAATTACTTAAGCCTTATATTCTTATTGATCTTGGATCCACGCATTGTTTTGTTTTCTGTATTTTTGCCTAGCATATGGAATGAGAACCTGAACCGCTGGATAATTGTTTAGCTGTTAGTACACCTACTGGAGGGTCACTCTTGTCGAGAGTGTGTATCGAGATTATATGATTTGATAGTGTGAACATGGATTTGGGGTGAATTTGATTATCTTAGACATTCGAGAATTCAATATCATTTTGAGTATAGACTTTTAGAAAGGAAGTTATATGTAATAAGTCTGGAAAAGCTTGAGATGAAATTTTGTGGTGAGCGTATAGTTTTACCCTCACGTGTCATGTCAGTTATTAGCACTAGACGGTTACTAAGAAAAGGTTGCTCAGCTTATCTCGCATATATGACAGACACTGAAGCTCGGAAATCATGAATATTTTGGTAATTTATGATTTAAATTCAGATTATTTGAGGTTAAATATGGTATGTGATTATATTGAGGAATTTAAGAATATTGGAGTTGATGATTATAGTTTAATTTTATTTTTTTTATAAGTATTTTTATTGATTTTAGGCCGATGATATCGATTTGCGTATGGTACTCGAGGATGTTATGAGGTAAGTAAACTAGATTTCCAAACGAATCACAATAAGCAATATATATATGTTTGATATGCTTGGAAAGTCTATTTTGATATATACTGATATGGATTTATATGTTCTGCCCATGTATTTATTGATGTGTTGATATGATGTGTTATGTGATATGGGTATTTATGGACATGGGCATTCGTAGGTGGGAATATTTCATTGGCATGAGCACGAAAATGCATTATGTTTTCTGTAAAACGAGAAAGTGAATTTTAGCAAAGCAGAATTTGTGAAAAGAAAGATTGTTTTATAGTTTTGGCTTGGATGCTTGAATTCGTTACTGGCTTAGTGGAGGATACTCCGGATGTAATATTATGGTTTATGAGATAAGTGGGAGAGGGACGTGTTTGCGAGAAGCTCAAAGTTTATGAAAGTTTTGAAAGTTAAGGGAGTATCCTACTAAGCGGTAATTGAATGGAGGTAGCTTAAGTAAGTGATTGGAAGAGAATGCGAAAGTTTGAGAATGTCATAATGAGATTTCGATAATTTGTTTTACGATATTTTTGAATACCGTGAGGTATCAAAATAGCGCAACGAAAGTGTGATATGTTTGATTTTGATCTTTATAAGGATTTCGCAGATCATAAGTATATCTTGAGGTTTAGATTCTTTCAGGCATGACTAGAAGTGAATTTCGAAGATGAAATTCTTTTAAGGGGGAGTTTGTAACACCCCAGACCCGTTTCTTTGACTTTTTCCCAACCCTTTATAAAGAGAAAGGAGAGAGAGATGGCGCGGGAGAGAGAGAGGAAGAAATTCATTGACCCGATTTTGACCCGGATCTGACCCGGAAACCCACAACCGTGACCCGGTCGTATCTCGCGATTCCGACCACCTCACCGGCCGAGCAAGGTACCGATATGAAGCTTGGAAGCCGGCCGTCATACCCCAGCTGACCTCGCAGCCGGAAAACAACTAAAACGTCGGCGATTTAGCCCGAAAAGATCGCGGCTCCAAACGTTTTTGTCGCCGTCGATCTCGCCGGATTTTGGCCGCGCCACCGCTTGGATCTTGTTCTTCACGTCACCAGCATCATTTTCCGACCAACCCCGCCACCTGAAACGGCCGGATTGCCGTCGAACGACCACCGGAAAACTCACGGCGTTTGGAGCTTCGATCCGCCGCCGTTGCCGCGCGTTGGAGGTCACCGCCGGCACCATTGGACTCAGCGTAGTCAGAACTACTAGATTTGAGCTTCACATCGTCGTTGACTGGATTCCTGGCCACCTTGGCCGTGAGGGGCATTTCGGTAATTTCATACTTTTGGGGCAATTTTGTAATTTCATATTCTGTGGGTATTTTTGTAATTGCTGAAATTGATGATAAGTTGATAATTTAAATTGTTGAGGTTAAGTTGGTAGATTATGACTTTATGGGTATTTCGGTAATATTGAATCCAAGGGCATTTTGGTAATTTTACATTCCGAGGGTAATTTCGTAATTTTTGATATTGTGGTTATTTTTGTGATATGAATTGAGGCAATTTGATAATTGAAGATTTTGAGGATAATTTGGTAAATATTGGTGTTGGGGGCATTTTGGTAATTTTGGCATGTAGGCGTATTTTGGTAATTTGAGGCGTACGAGAATAGTTGATTATGAAGGAATATTTGTTTCGAGCTCTAATGCGTAAAATTAGTTATATTTATATTTACGGGAAAATGATTATGTCGTTTACTTTATTAGGGGAACCCGTGAACGAGAATCAAACCGCGGACGTTATTGATACCGAGTTTGGGCGTTGTCACTATGAGTGGAATATACAAAACATATTTTCATAGTGATTATGATAGTAAAGCATGTTTGCGAAATAAGAATTTTGAATGTTCGGATTTAGTAATGATTTTACGATATAGTACAGCATGTCTTGATAAATAAGTATTTGATACTTCTATTTAATGATTTTCTCGAAATGGATTTTATACACGAATTGATGTTATATTAAAATGTTTGGTCAATGATTTTCCGTATCGACTTTAAATGGAATATGATGGTATTTTAAAGACGAGAAAAGTGGATTTCGATGTGATATAATTTTATTGTCATTTTTGAATAAATGCATGATATTAGAATTGAGTGAATTTGAGATATGTTGAATAAAAAGGAAATGAGATTTCAGATATGATTATATGTTTATATACATGAGTATAGAGATTATTTTAAAAGCATTAGACAGTACCCATCCCCTCCATATACAATGTTACAGATGAGATATGATGATACAGATGAGATATATGAGTTATGAGATGATGATGATACAGATGATATGAGAGGAGAGGCCTTTGGGGCCCGTCTGAACACACATAGAGGCTTTGGGCCGTGTGTTTGGGCGCTTTTGCCTTTTAGGGGCATATGCATGCAGTGTGATGATTACAGTGTACAGATATTGAGATACAGATGATGAGATATGAGATGGTACTTCCCTGTCTATCCGTTGTAGCTCCGGGGCATGATGGTTCCCTGATTGCCCGTCCGTTGAGGTCCGGATATGAGATTATTCCCCTGGGTACTTGTTTAGTGATAGTTTTGGATATTCAGTATTTGATATTATAAGTGTTATGATTTCATTGATTTTATACGGATTTATGTGATATTGATATTCGAGTATATGGTTTGAATTAAATGAGTTTTATTTAAGTTCTTATGATATTTTGATCAGATATGATTTCCATGATTATTTGATACGACATTACATATGCTTTTCGTGATTAGTGATTTGATTTAAATGTTAAATGACTTATTACTGGTTTCTCGCATATGGTTTGATGAAATCGTGTTTGGAAATGATATGATTATTTCTTTTTAAGTAAGAATTTAATTTTATAAAAAAAACTACTATCCACTCACTGATTTTCACTGAGTTTATACTCACCCCGTTTGTTATTATATTTTTCCCCCCTCACCAGGAGGTTGCAGGTACACCAGACCGATCCAAATGATCCAGTATTATAGATATATGTTGAGTTTTGGCCACATGATGGTGCTAGAGACATAGATGATTTTTGTTAGGATGCTATGGTTATCTTGTTCTTTTGGGAATGTATAATATTGTTATATTATCATTTTGGGATGAAGAATAAATTGAGGATGTTGATTACTGGAGTTTGTTGTATAGTGAATTATTTTGGGAGTAATTGTTTCATAATTGCAGATTGGGATTGTTGAATTTACAAAGGAGACTCTGCCGATTTTTCGGTAGAATATTTAATAATTAGCTTATTATCGATTCGATTTGACAGAGTTTAGATAGACTCACCCTGAGGGTGCGGGGCGGGTCGTTTCACGTCATCAGTCAACAGTACGCGGTTTGGCCATAAGTTTGACCACGCGGTTTGAATAGTAACGCGGTATGAACAGTATCGTGAACAGTACTCATGAACAGTACCGTATATGTGAATAATGCTGTATGTGTAAACAATGCTATTTTTCTTTTTATGCTCTTCCTAAGGTTTTCGACTGTCCTGAGTTCAAAAGTGACGTCCGTTTTGCTATCCGATATCTCGTTCATTATGAAGTGACCATGCTACCCCTAAAATATATAAAATACTTAATTAAAACAAAACACTTATAATTAAATAACAAGGGACTTAAATAAATAAAATTAGAGATGTTAGTGAGACTTGAAGTGTAAAATGACGATTTTCTCCTTTATAAATATACACTTTCTAATACTCAACAAGGAGATTAGAAATGAATCCTATGAGAGTTTGCAATTTTACAAGGAAAAGATGAAGATATTTCATGACAGAATGATTTTGAGAAAGGAGTTCTCTGCTGGTCAAAAAGTTCTTCTTTGTCATTATAAGCTTAAACTTTTTCCTGGTAAATTATGTTTTCGCTGGGTAGGACCTTTTATTGTTACTAATGTTTTTCCTCATGGTGCAGTTGAGATTCGGAGTCCGACCTCTAACAAAGTTTTTAAGGTTAATGGTCATCGCTTAAAACCTTTTTATGAAGGTTTTTCGGTGAATATTGTGGAAGATGTGGCTCTCGAGGGTTCCCTTTATGGAGATTGATGCATGAATGTGTCTCGTTAAAGACATAAAATAAAGGCGCTTTTTGGGAGGCAACCCAAAGGATTTATTTATTTTGGTTTTTGTTATATCTTTTGTTTTTAATTTTGATTCAGATTGTTTAAATAATATTTTTACTTATTTTGCCTAGAAGAAAATTTTTGGTTAGGTGTGCCCACGTTTTAATTAAGAAGTACTTCTGTAATTTTTAATGTCTCAAGTATTTCTTTTAGTTTTTAAAAATAAAAAAAATCGAAAAAAAATTTTATTTTATTTTATATTTTACTTTATTCTATTTAAAAAAAAACCTAACGCATGAGTGTTTCTTTCTCCCTGCAGCCACGTCCAGCCTTTGCCAACTCCAGCTGAGCAGCAATCGCGCGCTGCATCCCGCATCTCCAGCGCAGCTGCACCAGCCCAGCAACCAGCAGCCGCGTCTCTGCATCTCCAGCGCTGCTGCACCAGCCTAGCAACCAGCAGCCGCGTCTCCTCATCACAGTCTCGTCTGCACCAGTCCAGCGTTCCCAGCCTAGCGTCGCCAGCAGCAACGCAGACTAGCGTCTGCAGCAAACCAGCCCACCGAGCATCCCAGCCGCGTTTCCAGCGCGCAAGCATACTGCGTTTGCACCAACATCACGCATCACCAGCAAGCCCCAGCTGCACCAGCATCGCGCGTCACCAGCCCACCAACCACCAATCCAGCATCCCGTAAACCAGTCGCGGCTGCACCAGTGTCTTCTACAGCCCGCGCTCACCAGCAATCCCGCGTGAACCAGCAGCCGTGCATCCGCCAACTCCAGCCGAGCAGCAGTCGCGCGCAACCAGCCTACGTCCTCAGGTGCACCAGCCTTGCAACCAGCTCACGCCCAGCATTCCAGCCGCGTGAATCAAAACCCGTGAGTGAAATTACTATCACAATGCCGAAGAGGAAAGCATCAACTTCCAAGTCATCTAAAAAGAAACCCGTTGCAAAGAAATCTAAGATTGCCGCTCCCACTATGGTTCCATGGAACACAGTTTTAGATTCACGCCAAGCCGTGAGACAAAGATCGAAACATGGAAAAGGCATGAGTGTTTTGCCACTTGCTGAATCTAATCTCGGAGGGTGCCTCACATTCACGACTCAACAAGAGAAAGAAAGGTACAAAGATATTTCCAAGCGAAAAATACTTCCAGCTAAGTATATTCATTACTCGACTCTTGAAAAATTGAATGTTAAGGATAATTTTAATTTTTTGATAGATAAGATTGGTTTGCGTCAGTTTTTTGATGTTGATTGTTTGGGTTATGTTGAGTTGATTAGGGAGTTCTATGCTACTTTTCAATTTAATATACCGAATGATTTTACTTTGCATACTCCGAATGTTATAAAGTTTAGGTTAATGGGACGAAAGTTTTCATAATCTATCACAGATTTTAACCTAGCTTTAGGATTCATTGATGATGATTATTCTTCTAGCGATGCATATTTAAGGACAACTTGTGATTTTAGCGAAAATTTTGAGCCTTATGGTCTTTGGCGTAATTTATCTTTTGATCACCATGCCTATGACCCAAATAAATCAAAGAGCTCTTTCTTACGTGATCCTGTTTTGAAATGTGTGCATCGGTTCTTAACATATAATTTTTTAGGAAAGAAAGATCACTCGAGAGTTTTCCTGGTGCATGTTAAATGATGTGAGGCCTAATCTAGGTTTTTGTTTAGCAGATCAATTTCAGAGTGTACTTAAACGTAATAGGACTTTATTTCTTAGTCCATACATTACTCTATTAGCTATAAACTTATGTGTGCTTGATCCTGACAATAAAGATTTACATCCTGCTTGGAAAAAAGAATTTTTGGATATGTCTTTGTTTGAAAGAACAGGTGTGGTCGAATTTAAGGAGGGGAGATTTTAGTTTACTGAACCAGGACCCACTCAACTTCCAAAGAAGCTTTATGCTAGGAGTGGTGCTACCTCTAATGACGAGTTTGACGACCAAACTGCTGCCCCACCAACTATTCCTTTTACATTTGCACCACCTTTGAGCATTCAGTTAGAGAAAATGGAGTACAAGCTGAACAAGATGGAGCATAATTTGGCCGCATACTTCGAGAGTGTGGGATTTATCCCACCATTTCCGCCAAGCCCATAGACGTGATGTGGATCAAAGCTCATAAATCAGGGATGTTTTTCCTTTAATCTTTTATCCTTACACTTTATTTCTTTATGTGAGCTTTGATTATCATACATTGGGGACAATGTAAGTTCTTAGTGTGGGGGAGGGATTTTTACAATATTGATGTCTGGAAGTATTATTTTCACTCTACTCATCCTTAAATGATTTTGGAGTTAGTATGCTTCATTTATTATTTTTAATTTTTTTTCCTCTTTCCTTTTCTTTCTCACCGCTCTTTTCTCATCTATCTCAAATTATTTACATCTATTTTTATTTTATCATACTCTTTCATCACTCACATTTTATCTTTCACTTTTTATATTACTACATACATCATTCTCACTTCTTATTCTTTTTACCTTTCCTTTTTTATATCACTCATACCTTCTTCTCATTCTACACCACTATTGATAGTTGATTCATTTGAAGAGTGTACATGATTTAATGGTAAATTTACCAACTTTGTGAGGATTTGAGCCTATGAGCGACCACTTTGCTCTAATTATTTTTGTTGTGTGAATATCAATCTTAGTTTGTTTATTCTAGAACTTGCTTTGTTATGCATGTTGAAGCTGCATTACAGAATTTTATGCATTAAAATGATAAGGGCAAACCACTTTCCATTTTTCTATTTTCGCATTTTTCTTCTTTTTCTCCACCCGAAGATCTTTATTTGTTACATTTGTTTGAGCCTTAACCATTATCTTCAATTGTTTTACCCATCTAATTCTCTCCATCTACTTACCCATTTTCCTTCTCTTTGAGCCTCAATTTAAGAAGATTTTTGGACTCATTGTTTGGATATATTTTGTATATATTCTATTACTTTTGCTCCCTTGAATTAAAGTTTCTCAATTACAGAAGCCACATCAATGGCCATATTTAGTCTTTGAATCAAACTCAAAGTGCAATTTCTGAGATGGTCATTGCTCTGGTGCAACCACTCTTCTAAACTTCCGCTTTCCATGTACTCATAGACAAGAGCCTTGAAATCATCCCCATTATGATCAATGCTTGAGCAAATAGTGATTATTTTGACAAGATTCCGATGGCGAAAACTTCTTAATGCGTCACATTCAGCCACAAAACTCCTGGAAGCCCCTTTCTGCTTGAGATTAATAACCTTCACTGCAACTATCATTTCATTTTCATAAAAAATTCCCTTATACACGGAGCCAAAGCTTCCCTGGCCAATCAAGTTTGATCTTGATTATTGGTTGCCTTACTCAACTGGGCATAAGAAACCATTGGATATTGTTGTTCCATTGACAATTTATTGGAAGATTTTTTTGTAGATCTCCTTCTTCGACCATAAACAATAATAAAACACACAGCTAAGATCAAACATAACACAGTCACTGGAATCACCACGTTGATCAGGATACTGAGTTTTGATTTTCTCGATCCTGTGGGATGACATGATGGTAAATGCAATTCATCTACACCCCCACAAAGATTCTCATTCCCAGCTAGTGAAATTCCTTGTGTGCTATTGAAAATGCCTTCTATTGGTACCTTGCCCTCAAAGTGATTGTATGACAGGTGTAAGAATGACAAAAAGGAAAGATTCTCAAGATACTGTGGAATATGACCTGATAAATTATTGCGACAGAGATCAAGTTCTGTAATGCTTTTCAAGGAACTCAAAGTGGATGGAATACTTCCAGTAAAAGAATTGTCCTGCATACCGAGATATTCTAAGCTTGTACAACCACCTAGAGTAGTCGGAATCTCACCAGAAAACATGTTACTGGAAATATCCAATGAAACGAGATTCTTTAAGTTGCCTACTTCTGCAGGAAAATGGCCGCTGAGAAGATTATCAGACAGGTCCAGTAAAACTGAAAGGGTTATGATGCGGAGGAGTTGTCGAGGCACAGTACCACTGAGCTTATTTTTGCGGGTCGTCAACAAGATTAAATTCTGACAATTGCCAATGGAAGGGAGTATATTGCCTTGCAAGTTATTGACTTCCACTAAAAGTTGAGTCAACAGTGTTAGATTGCCTGGAGAGGAGGGAATGATCCCGTGTAAAAAGTTTTCATGCAGAAGTAGCATTTGTAAGCTTTTTAGCTCACCAATTGCACGAGGTATGGTACCAGCTAATTGGTTGAACTCCACACCAAGTGTATTTAGATTCACAAGATTTGCTATCCCATCAGGAATAATGCCTGATATCTGGTTGTTTCCAATGGCAACTCCGGTCATTGTTGTTGAGAGGTTGGCTAAAGAAAAAGGTAGCACTCTTCCAAATCGATTTGAGTCTAAATCAAGCACTTCCAATTTGGTACAGTTTGTTAGAAGGGTTATAAAATCAAGATCATTTGCTGTCCCGGTTCCCAAGTTATTTTTCCCCAGATTCAGCCATGAAAGATTCTGAAGTCTGCTAAAATTAATTGACACTTTCCCACTGAAAAGATTTCTATTAATGTCAAGTTTATGAAGATTTGTAGCGTTGGACAATGAATCTTGGAGTGAACCAGCAAGATTGTTTCCACTGATGATAAAAAACCTCAGGTTTGGAAGATTGACTCCAATATCAAGGGGTAAACTTCCGTGGAATCTGTTTCTATGTATAAAAAGATATTCAAGGGAAGAAATGTTACCAATAGGAGGAAACATACCAGAGAATTGATTACAACCTACATTGAAACTGATCAAGTTTCTTACATGGCTTATGGTGCTTGGAATTCTCCCACCCAATCTGTTCCCGTTCACAGTAATTTTCTGGAGAGCTGAAAGATTCCCAATAGAAGCTGGAAGCTGTCCTGTTAGATGATTTTCAGCAATATCTAGTATCTGAAGCTTCAACAGGTTACCGATTTCTGCTGGGATTTCTCCCTCAAGCTTATTGTTAGAGGCTTCAAACTTCACGAGGTTAGAGCAACGGGACAAATTGGTTGGTATTTTGCCCCAAAAATAATTATTGGTCAATGTTAGATTTTGAAGCCTGAACAAATTACCAACTTCGTGAGGAATTTCGCCACGGAAGCTGTTGTTCGCGAGATTGATGGACCTGAGGAAGCTGAGATTCCCAACAAAAGGAGATAAAACTCCTCCTATGCTTTGGCGTCTAAGATCCAACCCTGTTACCCGTTGACGCCGATGACCATAAGTCACGCCTGTCCATTGGCATAAGTTTATAGAATTGTTCCATGAACTTGTAACTCCAAGTGGATCCTGAAGCTGTGACTTCATCGCAAGCAATGAGAGACGATCTGCCTCGTTTGCATGAGCAAAAAGGCTATGAGAATTAAGCAACAAGCTAAAGCAACATATTACTAGAGTGGCGAGACAGATATTGGAAATGGAATTTGGCATGTTTTGAGTTTCGAGGCCGGGGATAAGATAAGAGTAATGTAATTTGTGGATGATCGTTCCAAGTGAAGGCCTTTTTTAAAACAAAAAAAGGGGTAAGCTTGCGGATAACAAAAGGTTTTTTTTTCCAATTTGAATTGGTCTAAATTGTTACGGTAAACAATTGTATTGCGTGGCTTCAACCTATATATAAATCGGGTTGCATGATATTGACCCGCTTATTAATTATGTCGTACTTTTATTAAACGGCCTCAGCATGTTTACCTAATAACGATAAATGTTAATCAATTGCCGCGGCATGCAGGCTGGGTTATATCTAGCTTTCTGTTAATAGTTGACCGGTTGACGGTCAATTCCAATAATTTAGTCCGTTAGTGAAAATTTTCACTTGAAAATCAAATGGTGCATGGTCCTAACAAATGAAACACTAGCAGTTGGCTGAGACTAAACGTTGGGCTGGCTCTAAACGTTGAGCTGTGAGAAGTAGATATGGAATTATTGCTAGTGTTTGTGAAGTTTGGTTGTATACATCAACCACGTCCATCGTATCCAGATGCGTTTAGGAAATAAAAAGGTTATTAAGGTTTTTTTTTTGGATTGAGGAGATGTAACTTTTAAGGTATAATTGCTGTGAAAAAAAAATTATAATTATAGAATAAAAATTGATAATATATAGTAAATATAAATTTTAAATAATAATTTTGACAAAATTATAAAAATATAACAGATTTTTCATCATGCAAGTGAAAAATCATATCAACATATCTTTCAAGTTACAGGAGCTAATGTTTATCGAATACTTTAGTGCTGTAACTTTTAAGCTAAAGCTGCCCAACCTCAATCCCAAACATACCCTAAGTCATAAGTTAAAAGTTAAGAGTGTGGGTCCAAACAAGTTGTTTTAAAAAATTAGTATTGGGTCGATAGCATTTTAACAACGAGTGGAACCATCAGGATCCCTCTTTTATCCTTTTAAAACACTTTTCTTATTAAACTTCTTTAAAATATTCGAATATTACATAATTTCTTTTGTCATCCCAACTTTACTCCAAATATAATCCTAATCATTGCACTCATTACCAACTAAATAAAATCTGTTGAAACCTTGAATCCTCATAAAATTCCAGATTAAATTATTGAGAAATACGAAAGCGGAAGCATACCTGAATCCATGGTGATTCGTAGTGATTCTTGAGTGTAGGAGATGGACTTCCAATCTTCTCTTTTCTCTTGAGTTTAGAATTCTCCCTGAGAGGATTTGAGAATTACAGAGGATTTGAGAGATTGGGGACCATAACCTTTTATTATCTTTTTTTATTTTAAATAACGTGACTGTTGGTTTTCTAATGAAAACCGTACAGTTACTCATGTTAATTATCACTTCAGCCCCTCATTAAAGTGATAATTAAATTATGGTATCTATGCATTTAATCCACAACAATTATACCCTTAGCCATTTAATTAACTTCAAATAGATCACTTAATTCTTGGCTTATCAAATAATAGCACACACATTTTATTTATTTCATGTGTGGCTCCAAATATTAGATTAATATAAAATTAATCCAAGAATCTCCCACTGAGGCACAAATGAAAATTAAAATGTGTTTAACTTAATGAGCTCATAAAATTGCTATTATGTCCTTAGAGTATATCTGAACAATCTCGTCCATTAACTACATCAATATAGGATCATAGCGGCTTTTATTACATCAATCGTAACTCAACCTATCCATGGTCACAAATATCAATATAGTTAAATGACATAGATCAATTGTGGATGCATAGCATGGAAATTACATGCAATGTGATCTAAGCATGTCTATTCCCAACTGGTCCTAATTTACTTTATTGAGATCTAAACTTAAGTTAGTCTAACAGAGTGTAAGAAATTGAAATACTTTATTTCTGCAGAAAATAATCTGAATTATATAATTAAAATCCAAAAGTCACACTTAGTAATTATACAATACAAACTCCCACTAAATCTGAATATCCTCAAGTAAAATCATACCCATACGAGCAGTGTGCTCATGAAAGACTTTAGGTGGTAATCCTTTAGTGAACGGATCCGCTATCATGGAGTTTGTCCCTATGTGTTCTATAGATATCTGTCCACTCTGTACTCTTTCCTTAACAACAAGGAACTTGATATCAATATGCTTTGACTTTGTAGAGCTCCTGTTGTTATTGGAATATAAAACCGCTGACTTATTGTCACAAAATATTTTGAGTGGTCTTTCAACACTCTCTAGAATGCGCAGCCCAGTGACAAAATTTCGCAGCCATATTCCTTGATTGGATGCCTCATAACATGCTACAAACTCTGCTGCCATAGTCGATGAAGCTACGAGTGTCTGCTTGGCAGATCTCCAAGAAATTGCTCCACCAGCTAACAAGAAAATATAGCCTGATGTGGATCTTCTACTGTCTTTGCATCCAAAGAAAATCAGAGTCGGAATACCCAATGATCTCTAATTGATCCGATCTCCTATATGTGAGCATGTACTCTTTTGTCCTCTGTAAGTACCTCATAACCCGCTTGGCTGCTTTCCAATGATCCATGCCAGGATTGCTCAAATATCTGCCTAACATGCCAACTATGAACGCAATATCCGGACGCGTATATACTTGAGCATACATAAGACTTCCTATAGCAAGAATAAAGAATCTTTTGCATTTCCTTAATTTCAAGATTGGTCTTAGGGCATTGACTTAGGCTGAATTTATCTCCTTTGGCGATAGGGTGTCACCTGTTTCTTGTTTTGCATGCCAAACCTTTTTAAAACTTTATCGATATAGTTCCTTTGTGACAATCCCAGAATACCCCGAGAACGATCCCGATGTATCTTGATTCCTAAAACAAAGGAGGCATCACCAAGATCTTTCATCTCAAAATGTTTTGATAGAAAACTCTTGGTCTCGTGCAGTAAGCCTATATCATTTGTGGCAAGCAATATATCATCGACATATAAAACCAGGAATATATGTTTACTCCCACTGAACTTGTGATACACACATTCATCAATAACATTTGCCTCAAAACCATATGAGATAATTATTTGATGAAACTTAAAGTACCACTGACGAGAAGCTTGTTTGAGCCCATAGATGGATTTGGTTAGCTTACAAACCATATTCTTTGGATCTCCTGATACAAAGTTTTCTGGTTGTACCATATAAATTGTTTCATCAATATCACCATTGAGGAAAGCTGTCTTAACATCCATCTGATGTAACTCAAGGTCAAAATGTGCAACAAGTGCCATAATTGTCCTAAAAGAGTCTTTCGTTGAAACCGGAGAGAAAGTCTCTTTATAGTCAATTCCTTCCTTTTGAGTAAAGCCTTTAGCTACAAGACGTGCTTTATACCTTTCCACATTACCATTTGAATCCCTTTTAGTTTTAAATATCCATTTACAACCAATGGGCTTCGCACCGGAAGGTAATGAGACAAGTTCCCAAACTTTATTATCTTGCATCGACTTGTACTCTTCATTCATGGCTTCAATCCACTTGTGAGAGTTGGAACCTTGCATAGCTTGATGGAAATTGATTGGATCACCTTCCATTACTCCAGTTTCATCCTCATGTTCCTGAAGAAATACTATATAATCATCCGGAATAGCATTTCTCCTTTCTCTTGTGGATCGTCGTAATTGCACTGGCACTTGAGGTTGTTGAGTTTGTTCCTCAGGAACACTCATCTCATGTTCATTCTGGGGTTGAATAACATTGTCAGATGGTTGAGGATCCGAATTTACTTCATGATCAATGACAGGCATTTTAGATTGCTTATGAAAACTGGTTGTTATTTGGATTTGTTAGATACTTTTGTTGTTCCGTCTTTTAGACGGAATTTGATTTCAGTTTCTGTTTTGGACAAATCTGGTTATTCTTGTTCATTTGTAAACAGACAGTTTAGTTTATCTATCAATTCTAATGTTATTGGAACCGGTTTGCTTAATGCTTATGACAATCTATATTTGCTAGAAATTGTTTCAAGTTATAATGAAAACCTGCATTTTAGTTACAGAGGTACAAAGCGTAAATTAGAGAAAGAAAATTCAGCCTCATTATGGCACAAACGCTTAGGTCACATCTCTAAAGCTAGAATTGAGCGATTAGTGTCTGATGAGATTTTAGAATCACTTGATTTTACAGATCTTGATGTTTGTATTGAGTGTATCAAGGGAAAACAAACCAAAACTAAGAAATTAGGTGCCTACAGAACTTCAGACGTCTTAGAATTAATTCATACAGATATTTGTGGACCATTCCCTACAGCTACTTGGAATGGTCAACAGTATTTCATTACATTCATAGACGACTATTCCAGATATGGTTATATATTCCTGATTCATGAAAAATCACAGTCTTTGGATGTGTTCAAAACGTTTAAAGCCGAAGTTGAGTTACAACTCAACAAAAGGATTGAAAGTGTTAGGTCTGACCGTGGTGGTGAGTACTATAGTAGATATGACGGATCAGGTGAACAACGTCCAGGACCATTTGCTAAATACCTAGAGGAATGTGGAATTGTCCCTCAATATACTATGCCAGGATCGCCTAGCATGAATGGTGTATCTGAGAGACGAAACCGCACTCTTAAGGATATGGTAAGGAGTATGATTAGTCATTCTACTTTACCAGAATCACTCAGGTGAAGCACTCAAAAAAAAGCCTTATATCCTAAATCGAGTACCAACTAAAAAGCGACATGTTTGGGATGTCTAAAACGCCTTATGAGCTTTGGACAAAACCGTAGTCGAAAACCCAAGTAAAGCATTTACATGTTTTGGGGATGTCCAGAAATATTGTCTTTGAGGCGAGGCCTTATAGGCCTCATGAAAAGAAATTGACTCCAAAACTGTTATTCAACCTACTTTTGTTGGCTATGCAGAGCGATCAAGGGGCTTTAAGTTTTATGATCCCAAGATGAAGGTCAATTTTTGAGATCGGGAACCCATCAAGCTAGGTTTTTTGAGGATGTTGAGTTTGGGGGGAAAATCCAATAAGAAATATTGTCTTTGAAGAGGAAGAGGGATCCACTGTTGCATTGGACAATGTACAAGTTTTAATACCTGTCATTGATCATGAAGTAAATTCGGATCCTCAACCATCTGACAATGTTATTCAACCCCAGAATGAATGAACATTAATGAGATGATTGTTCCATTCGAGAACAAACTCAACAACCTCAAATACAATCTTCAAAGAGCTGCCAGTTCTTCATTTATTCACACATTGGGCATTGATTTGTAATTAAACGATCCAATTTGTATCCAAAGAGAAAGGAGAAATGCTATTCCGGATGATTATATAGTATTTCTTCAGAACACCTTGTCAATTGTATGAGGATGAAACTGAGTAATGGAAGATGATCCAATCAATTTCCATCAAGCTATGCAAGGTTCCAACTCTCACAAATGGATTGGTTTGCCTAGCCATGAATGAAGAGTACAAGTCGATGCAAGATAATAAAGTTTGGGAACTTGTCTCATTACCTTCCTAAGGCCCATTGGTTGTAAATGGATATTTAAAACTAAAAGGGATTCAAATGGTAATGTGGAAAGGTATAAAGCACGCCTTGTAGCTAAAGGCTTTACTCAAAAGGAAGGAATTGACTATAAAGAGACTTTCTCTCCTAAGCTTCAACGAAAGACTCTTTTTAGACAATTATGGCACTTGTTGCACATTTTGACCTTGAGTTACATCGATGGATGTTAAGACAGCTTTCCTCAATGGTGATATTGATGAAACAATTTATATGGTACAACCAAAAACTTTGTATCGAGATCCAAAGAATATGGTTTGTAAGCTAACCAAATCCATCTATGGGCTCAAACAAGCTTCTCGTCACAGGTACTTTAAGTTTCATCAAATAATTATCTCATATGGTTTTGAGGCAAATGTTATTGATGAATGTGTGTATCACAAGTTCAGTGGGAGTAAACATATATTCCTGGTTTTATATGTCGATGATATATTGCTTGCCACAAATGATATAGGCTTACTGCACGAGACCAAGAGTTTTCTATCAAAACATTTTGAGATGAAAGATCTTGGTGATGCCTCCTTTGTTTTAGGAATCAAGATACATCGGGATCGTTCTCGAGGTATTCTGGGATTGTCACAAAGGAACTATATCGATAAAGTTTTAAAAAGGTTTGGCATGCAAAACAGTAAACCAGGTGACACCCCTATCGCCAAAGGAGATAAATTCAGCCTAAGTCAATGCCCTAAGACCAATCTTGAAATTAAGGAAATGCAAAAGATTCCTTATTCTTCAGCTATAGGAAGTCTTATGTATGCTCAAGTATGTACGCGTCCAGATATTGCGTTCATAGTTGGCATGTTAGGCAGATATTTGAGCAATCCTGGCATGGATCATTGGAAAGCAGCCAAGCGGGTTATGAGGTACTTACAGAGGACAAAAGAGTACATGCTCACATATAAAGAGATCGGATCAATTAGAGATCATTGGGTATTCCGACTCTGATTTTGCTGGATGCAAAGACAGTAGAAGATCCACATCAGGCTATATTTTCTTGTTAGCTGGTGGAGCAATTTCTTGAGATCTCATGCAAGCATACTCGTAGCTTCATCGACTATGGCAGCAGAGTTTGTAGCATGTTATGAGGCATCCAATCAAGGAATATGGCTGCGAAATTTTGTCACTGGGCTGCGCATTCTAGAGAGTGTTGAAAGACCACTCAAAATATTTTGTGACAATAAGTCAGCGGTTTTATATTCCAATAACAACAGGAGCTCTACAAAGTCAAAGCATATTGATATCAAGTTCCTTGTTGTTAAGGAAAGAGTACAGAGTGGACAGATATCTATAGAACACATAGGGACAAACTCCATGATAGCGGATCCGTTCACTAAAGGATTACCACCTAAAGTCTTTCATGAGCACACTGCTCGTATGGGTATGATTTTACTTGAGGATATTCAGATTTAGTGGGAGTTTGTATTGTATAATTACTAAGTGTGACTTTTGGATTTTAATTATATAATTCAGATTATTTTCTGCAGAAATAAAGTATTTCAATTTCTTACACTCTGTTAGACTAACTTAAGTTTAGATCTCAATAAAGTAAATTAGGACCAGTTGGGAATAGACATGCTTAGATCACATTGCATGTAATTTCCATGCTATGCATCCACAATTGATCTATGTCATTTAACTATATTGATATTTGTGACCATGGATAGGTTGAGTTACGATTGATGTAATAAAAGCCGCTATGATCCTATATTGATGTAGTTAATGGACGAGATTGTTCAGTATACTCTAAGGACATAATAGCAATTTTATGAGCTCATTAAGTTAAACACATTTTAATTTTCATTTGTGCCTCAGTGGGAGATTCTTGGATTAATTTTATATTAATCTAATATTTGGAGCCACACATGAAATAAATAAAATGTGTGTGCTATTATTTGATAAGCCAAGAATTAAGTGATCTATTTGAAGTTAATTAAATGGCTAAGGGTATAATTGTTGTGGATTAAATGCATAGATACCATAATTTAATTATCACTTTAATGAGGGGCTGAAGTGATAATTAACATGAGTAACTGTACGGTTTTCATTAGAAAACCAACAGTCACGTTATTTAAAATAAAAAAAGATAATAAAAGGTTATGGTCCCCAATCTCTCAAATCCTCTGTAATTCTCAAATCCTCTCAGGGAGAATTCTAAACTCAAGAGAAAAGAGAAGATTGGAAGTCCATCTCCTACACTCAAGAATCACTACGAATCACCACGAATCACCATGGATTCAGGTATGCTTCCGCTTTCGTATTTCTCAATAATTTAATCTGGAATTTTATGAGGATTCAAGGTTTCAACAAGTGAATTGTTGGATTAATTTTATATTAATCTAATATTTGGAGCCACACATGAAATAAATAAAATGTGTGTGCTATTATTTGATAAGCCAAGAATTAAGTGATCTATTTGAAGTTAATTAAATGGCTAAGGGTATAATTGTTGTGGATTAAATGCATAGATACCATAATTTAATTATCACTTTAATGAGGGGCTGAAGTGATAATTAACATGAGTAACTGTACGGTTTTCATTAGAAAACCAACAGTCACGTTATTTAAAATAAAAAAAGATAATAAAAGGTTATGGTCCCCAATCTCTCAAATCCTCTGTAATTCTCAAATCCTCTCAGGGAGAATTCTAAACTCAAGAGAAAAGAGAAGATTGGAAGTCCATCTCCTACACTCAAGAATCACTACGAATCACCATGGATTCAGGTATGCTTCCGCTTTCGTATTTCTCAATAATTTAATCTGGAATTTTATGAGGATTCAAGGTTTCAACAAGTGGTATCAGAGCCCATCCATGATTAGATTATTGAGTTATTAATTTTTATTAATGGTTAAAGCCGAATCAAACTGTTAATGCATGAGTAGATTAGCGAGAATAATTGAAAAATCGTATGCTAATTTTCTGAAACCCGAAACCGAAGCATGATTATTTAAATAGATTTTGCAGTGGCCACGGTTTCGGTTTTCATGATTAGTTATATTGCATTCAATTCCAGTGGTCACGATTTTGGCTTTCACGATTAGTTATTTTTCAAATCAATTGCAGTGGCCTTGCAATCTTGGTTTCGGTTTTAATATTTAATATTAAGTTGACTTGAAATTTGATTTTAGTTGGAATGACTATGCTTTATGGTCTGGATTGGTTTCAGTTTTCAATATTTAATAGTTAGTTGAATTCACTTTTGCATTCAATTGCAGTGGCCACGGTTTCGGTTTTCGTGATTAGTTATAATTTAAATCAATCGAATTAAGTTGCAGTGGCCATGTATGTTTTGGATTCGGGTTTAATAGTGATTTTTAATTAAATCACATTAATTGATTTCACTCGCATGTTTCAATGTTACAGTTTTGGTCTTAATAATATTTCCATTTAATTCGACTTTGCATTGTGGCTTTATCTTATAAAATATTTAATGTAACATGCGGTTATATAGTCTTGTGCATTATAATTGGTTTCAAACTGGACAAATATATAATATGCGAATGAAATCAAATCAATTTGATTTGTACAGTTCCGGTTTTATAATCTTTAAATTAAAATGCTTTGTAACATTTATGTTAATTATTGGTCTAATATTGAAAATATACTAATTAAAGCAGGAAGTCACCAAAGTGATATCTCTTGTGTAGATTAGTTTATTTGCGGTGTTAGATGTTTGTGTTTGTGTAATTCCTGCGGATGTTAATCGACCCAAAGGAAGGTTAATATTTGGCTTAATTGCACACACACTTGTGATGGTAAATTTGTGACGATTATTAGGATAACTTAATGTGGGTAATGTACTAATCCAAAGATAGGTTCATTACTTGACATAACTTATTGTCAAAATTTGATCATTGCAACAAGAGTACCATTTACAATTAGTATTATTGTCCAAAGACTTGTTACTAATGTTGTGCTAGGTATCTTGAAATGTTATTATTTGCTTTTAAATTTTTAAAGATTATTAATTAAGATTTTTCATGTGAGCATTATTTGTTTATTTATTTATTATTTATTTTGTTCTCGATTCAGCTTTTCTATCTGCTGCTTCTATATCTGCAAATATGAATAGTGTCCCAGTTCTGAATGGGACTAATTTTAAGGACTGGAAAGAGAATATGATGATTCTCTTAGGCTGCATGGATCTAGACTTATCATTCAGACACCCTAAGCCGGACGAACTCACTGATGATAGTACATCTGAGGATGTGTTGTACTATGAGAAGTGGGATCGATCCAATAGGATGAGTCTCATGATCATGAAGCGCGGCGTTCCAGAAGTATTTAGGAGTGCTATAACCGATGAGGTTACTAGTGCTAGTGAGTTTCTTGCCGAAATTCAAAAACGTTTTACAAAAAACGATAAGGCTGAAACAAGCACACATTTAGCAAGCTTGATTTCGATGAAGTATAAAGGCAAGGGAAACGTTCGGGAGTACATCATGGAGATGTCTCATCTTGCTTCTAAGCTTAAGGCATTAGGGCTCGACCTATCTGATGATTTGGTCGTGCATTTGGTTCTTATCTCTCTCCCAGCACAATTTAATCAGTTCAAAGTCAGTTATAACTGTCAGAAAGAGAAGTGGAATCTCAATGAACTGATTTCCTTTTGTGTCCAAGAAGAAGAGAGACTGAAGCAAGAGAAAACCGAATATGCACATGTGGTAAGCACTTCTAAAGATAAGGGCAAAAGAAAGAAAAAGGGTGAAGCTGCTGCTTCTAAGGGTCCAGAGCCAAAGAAACCAAAGGCCGAGCATGGTTGTTTCTTCTGCGGCAAGCCTGGACATGTGAAGAAGGAATGTCAAAAATATCACGCATGGCGTGTCAAGAAAGGTACATTTCTTACTTTGGTTTGTTCTGAAACTAATTTAGCTTCAGTACCAAGAAACACATGGTGGATAGATTCGGGTGCTACTACTCACATTTGTGTTTCACCGGGGTTGCCCGAGCTACCGCCAAGTGATCTTTGAAAGATGCATTTATGTAGGAGATGGCAAGACGGTAGAAGTTGAAGCAATTGGGCATTTTAGATTGCTTATGAAAACTGGTTGTTATTTGGATTTGTTAGATACTTTTGTTGTTCCGTCTTTTAGACGGAATTTGATTTCGATTTACTTTTGGACAAATCAAGTTATTCTTGTTCATTTGTAAACAGACAGTTTAGTTTATCTATCAATTCTAATGTTATTGGAACCGGTTTGCTTAATGCTTATGACAATCTATATTTGCTAGAAATTGTTTCAAGTTATAATGAAAACCTGCATTTTAGTTACAGAGGTACAAAGCGTAAATTAGAGAAAGAAAATTCAGCCTCATTATGGCACAAACGCTTAGGTCACATCTCTAAAGCTAGAATTGAGCGATTAGTGTCTGATGAGATTTTAGAATCACTTGATTTTACAGATGAAATAAATAAAATGTGTGTGCTATTATTTGATAAGCCAAGAATTAAGTGATCTATTTGAAGTTAATTAAATGGCTAAGGGTATAATTGTTGTGGATTAAATGCATAGATACCATAATTTAATTATCACTTTAATGAAATTCCTGAAGTGATAATTTCTGACATGAAAATCATGGGTTTTCATTAGAAAACCAACAGTCACGTTATTTAAAATAAAAAAAGATAATAAAAGGTTATGGTCCCCAATCTCTCTGAATCCTCTGTAATTCTCAAATCCTCTCAGGGAGAATTCTAAATTCAAGAGAGAAGAGAAGATTGGAAGTCCATCTCCTACACTCAAGAATCACCATGGATTCAGGTATGCTTCCGCTTTCATATTTCTCAGTAATTTAATCTGGATTTATTTCATGTGTGGCTCCAAATATTAGATTAATATAAAATTAATCCAACAATCTCCCACTGAGTCACAAATGAAAATTAAAATGTGTTTAACTTAATGAGCTCATAAAATTACTATTATGTCCTTAGAGTATATCTGAACAATCTCGTCCGTTAACTACATCAATATAGGATCATAGAGGCTTTTATTACATCAATCGTAACTCAACCTATCCATGGTCACAAATATCAATATAGTTAAATGACATAGATCAATTGTGGATGCATAGCATGGAAATTACAACCAATGGGCTTCGCACCGGAAGGTAATGAGACAAGTTCCCAAACTTTATTATCTTGCATCGACTTGTACTCTTCATTCATGGCTTCAATCCACTTGTGAGAGTTGGAACCTTGCATAGCTTGATGGAAATTGATTGGATCACCTTCCATTACTCCAGTTTCATCCTCATGTTCCTGAAGAAATACTATATAATCATCCGGAATAGCATTTCTCCTTTCTCTTGTGGATCGTCGTAATTGCATTGGCACTTGAGGTTGTTGAGTTTGTTCCTCAGGAACAATCATCTCATGTTCATTCTGGGGTTGAATAACATTGTCAGATGGTTGAGGATCCGAATTTACTTCATGATCAATGACAGGTATTAAAACTTGTACATTATCCAATGCAAATGAAGATCCTCTTCCTCTTCAAAGACAATATTTCTTATTGGATTTCTCCCCCAAACTCAACATCCTCAAAAACCTAGCAGTTGTAATTTCCATGCTATGCCCAAAATTGACCTTGTATCTATCATAAAACTTAAAGCCCTTGATATTTGTGCCAACAAAGATAGGTTGAGTTACGATTTTGAGTCCAATTTCTTTTCATGAGGCCTATAAGGCCTCGCCTCACTGACATCCTCAAACATGTAAATGCTTTAGAGTAATTTTATGAGCTCATCCAAAGCTCATAAGGCGTTTAATTTTCTTTGTTGGTACTCGATTTAGGATATAGATTGTTGGATTAATTTTTATTACCCTAATAGTGATTCCAAACAGAAATAACTAATCATACTCCTTACCATATCCTTAATAGTGCGGTTTCGTCTCTCGATACACCATTCATGCTAGGCGATCCATGGCATAGTATATTGAGGACAATTCCACATTCCTCTAGGTATTTAGCAAATGGTCCTGGACGTTGTTCACCCGATCCGTCATATCTAACATAGTACTCACCACCACGTCGACCTAACACTTTTAATCCTTTTTTGAGTTGTAACTCAACTTCGCTTTAAACGCTTTTAACACATCCAAAGACTGATTTTTCATGAATCGGAATATATAACCATATCTCGGAATAGTCGATGAATGTAATGAAATATGGTTCCAAGTAGCATTTAAATGGTCCACAAATATTATACCCTTAGAATTAATTAAGACGTTCAAGTTCTCAGAGGTACCTAATTTCTTAGTTTTGGTTTGTTTTCCTTATCATAACTCAATACAAACATCAAGATCTGTAAAATCAAGTGATTCTAAAATCCCATCAGACACTAATCGCTCAATTCTAGCTTTAGAGATGTGACCTAAGCGTTTGTGCCATAATGAGGCTGAATTTTCTTTCTCTAATTTACGCTTTGTACCTCTGGAACTAAAATGCAGGTTTTCATTATAACTTGAAACAATTTCTAGCAAATATAGATTGTCATAAGCATTAAGCAAACCGGTTCCAATAACATTAGAATTGATAGATAAACTAAACTGTGTCTGTTACAAATGAACAAGAATAACCAGATTTGTCCAAAACAGAAACTGAAATCAAATTCCGTCTAAAAGACTGAACAACAAAAGTATCTAACAAATCCAAATAACAACCAGTTTTCATAAGCAATCTAAAATGCCCAATTGCTTCAACTTCTACCGTCTTGCCATCTCCTACATAAATGCATCTTTCAGCATCACTTGGCGGCCGGTAGCTCAGGCAACCCTGCAGTGAAACACAAATGTGAGTAGTAGCACCCGAATCTATCCACCATGTGTTTCTTGGTACTGAAGCTAAATTAGTTTCAGAACAAACCAAAGTAAGAAATGTACCTTTCTTGACACGCCATGCGTGATATTTTTGACATTCCTTCTTCACATGTCCAGGCTTGCCGCAGAAGAAACAACCATGCTCGGCCTTTGGTTTCTTTGGCTCTGGACCCTTAGAAGCAGCAGCTTCACCCTTTTTCTTTCTTTTGCCCTTATCTTTAGAAGTGCTTACCACATGTGCATATTCGGTTTTCTCTTGCTTCAGTCTCTCTTCTTCTTGGACACAAAAGGAAATCAGTTCATTGAGATTCCACTTCTCTTTCGGCGATTATAACTGACTTTGAACTGATTAAATTGTGTTGGGAGAGAGATAAGAACCAAATGCTCGACCAAATCATCAGATAGGTCGAGCCCTAATGCCTTAAGCTTAGAAGCAAGATGAGACATCTCCATGATGTACTCCCGAACGTTTCCCTTGCCTTTATACTTCATCGAAATCAAGCTTGCTAAATGTGTGCTTGTTTCAGCCTTATCGTTTTTTGTAAAACGTTTTTGAATTTCGGCAAGAAACTCACTAGCACTAGTAACCTCATCGGTTATAGCACTCCTAAATACTTCTGGAACGCCGCGCTTCATGATCATGAGACTCATCCTATTGGATCGATCTCACTTCTCATAGTACAACACATCCTCAGATGTACTATCATCAGTGAGTTCGTCCGACTTAGGGTGTCTGAATGATAAGTCTAGATCCATGCAGCCTAAGAGAATCATCATATTCTCTTTCCAGTCCTTAAAATTAGTCCCATTCGAATCGAGACACTATTCATATTTGCAGATATAGAAGCAACAGATAGAAAAGCTGAATCGAGAACAAAATAAATAATAAATAAATAAACAAATAATGCTCACATGAAAAATCTTAATTAATAATCTTTAAAAATTTAAAAGCAAATAATAACATTTCATGATACCTAGCACAACATTAGTAACAAGTCTTTGGACAATAATACTAATTGTAAATGGTACTCTTGTTGCAATGATCAAATTTTGACAATAAGTTATGTCAAGTAATGAACCTATCTTTGGATTAGTACATTACCCACATTAAGTTATCCTAATAATCGTCACAAATTTACCATCACAAGTGTGTGTGCAATTAAGCCAAATATTAACCTTCCTTTGGGTCAATTAACATCCGCAGGAATTACACAAACACAAACATCTAACACCGCAAATAAACTAATCTACACAAGAGATATCACTTTGGTGACTTCCTGCTTTAATTAGTATATTTTCAATATTAGACCAATAATTAACATAAATGTTACAAAGCATTTTAATTTAAAGATTATAAAACCGGAACTGTACAAATCAAATTGATTTGATTTCATTCGCATATTATATATTTGCCCAGTTTGAAACCAATTATAATGCACAAGACTATATAACCGCATGTTACATTAAATATTTTATAAGATAAGGCCACAATGCAAAGTCGAATTAAATGGAAATATTATTAAGACCAAAACTGTAACATTGAAACATGCGAGTGAAATCAATTAATGTGATTTAATTAAAAATCACTATTAAACCCGAATCCAAAACATACATGGCCACTGCAACTTCATTCGATTGATTTAAATTATAACTAATCACGAAAACCGAAACCGTGGCCACTGCAATTGAATGCAAAAGTGAATTCAACTAACTATTAAATATTGAAAACTGAAACCAATCCAGACCATAAAGCATAGCCATTCCAACTAAAATCAAATTTCAAGTCAACTTAATATTAAATATTAAAACCGAAACTAAGATTGCAAGGCCACTGCAATTGATTTGAAAAATAACTAATCGTGAAAGCCAAAATCGTGACCACTGGAATTGAATGCAATATAACTAATCATGAAAACCGAAACCGTGGCCACTGCAAAATCTATTTAAATAATCATGCTTCGGTTTCGGGTTTCAGAAAATTAGCATACGATTTTTTCAATTATTCTCGCTAATCTACTCATGCATTAACAGTTTGATTCGGCTTTAACCATTAATAAAAATTAATAACTCAATAATCTAATCATGGATGAGCTCTGATACCACTTGTTGAAACCTTGAATCCTCATAAAATTCCAGATTAAATTATTGAGAAATACGAAAGCGGAAGCATACCTGAATCCATGGTGATTCGTAGTGATTCTTGAGTGTAGGAGATGGACTTCCAATCTTCTCTTTTCTCTTGAGTTTAGAATTCTCCCTGAGAGGATTTGAGAATTACAGAGGATTTGAGAGATTGGGGACCATAACCTTTTATTATCTTTTTTTATTTTAAATAACGTGACTGTTGGTTTTCTAATGAAAACCGTACAGTTACTCATGTTAATTATCACTTCAGCCCCTCATTAAAGTGATAATTAAATTATGGTATCTATGCATTTAATCCACAACAATTATACCCTTAGCCATTTAATTAACTTCAAATAGATCACTTAATTCTTGGCTTATCAAATAATAGCACACACATTTTATTTATTTCATGTGTGGCTCCAAATATTAGATTAATATAAAATTAATCCAACAAAATCCCCAAAATGCCGATGGTTTTTTTCCTCTTTTTTTATTTTGCTTTTTGAAAAGAGAAATTCTCATTAAATGATGAGGACGAAGTACCTTAAAGATAACAAGGTAGTTCTTGTCGAAAATGTTCAATCAAAATAAAAGAACTACAAAAATAAAGTGCAAAATTAGCTAAACTACCTGCAACTCGGTTGCGGGTCCTTGAGATATGTTGAATCCGGAAGTCATGCTTGGCATAAAGAATTGTTGTTTTTCAGCTATAATCCAAAAAAGACCAGTCCTCGTACTTTGCTGCCCTTGGATGAGCTAAGTAACATCCAACGAGTCCGACTTTATAATCAACAGAGATAAACCAAACTGTTTTGCAAGTCATAAACCAAAATGTAAGGCCTTCGCCTCAGCCACATTCATGCCATCAGAACAAACACCAATGTCAGTCCTTGCTAACATAACTAAACCTTCGTGACTGCAAATCAGAGCCCCATCACTCGGCCTAGACAGCCGCGTCACAATTAAGCTTAAACTAGCCCAATTGAGGCAGTTCCCAAAACATAGAAGAAACAATTGGGAAGAAGCATCTGCACACGTTGAAAACCGTCGAAGAATAGCATAAGATAGCCCTTGAGCTCAAGACATGACTGATAAAGAACAAGCAGCAGCCCCAACATACAAAATTCTGTTCCTCTGGCCCCAAATCCCCCACGTAAGTAAAACAAACAATTAGAGTTCATTTGATGAAAAGACTAAACACACATTCTCCTACACAATCCCAGAAAGAAGAAAAATGACTAGGCAAAACATATCTAGAAAGTGGAGATAAACCCCACACATCAGAAGCATATGCTGGTGGTGTTTATTGTTCTTATATACAAGCTTTTTATTTATTTATTTTTCTTTCTTTGTTAATGTGGAAAATTCTTAAGTTGCTGTATGTCTTGATAAAATAAAGGAGAAAAGCGACCTCCACCAAAAGGTTTGCTTAAATGGTTACACAAATCTCTTTTTGACTATTATATTTTTTTATTATAACAATCTAATAATTGACTCTAAATAAACTTCTATAATAAATATAAATATAAATTAAAATAATATAATATAATATAATATATAATTAAGAAAGATAAAATTTATAATTCATTTTGAATATTAGAAAAAATATTTTAACTTACTAATTTGTCATATTCTTTTAATAATAATAAAACTATTTGACAAATTAATAATATTAAATAATTATATATGACATTCACAGTTTTGATAGAATTTACATTATTGTATTTTTTTTTATTATGTTTAGATTAGTATAAATCTTAAATTCAATTTTTGAATTAATAGTTTTAGTATTAATAAAATTTGTTGGGATAGACAAATAATAGCTTAATATTAAAAAAAATTCATTATATATGTTACTTTATTAATTATACTTATTGCAATATTTAATTTGTATCATATGATATTTATATACTATTTTTATCTTCTTATATTTATATTTATATTTATTTTAATTGTTATAATCAAAGGGTGTAATAGTTAGATTAAAAAGGGGTATGTGTAACCATTTATGAAAATAAGGGTGTCTGAGTGGTTTTTTTTCCCCTAAAATAAATTATAAACGCCAGGGTCATCAGTCAGAGTGGTTTCAACTTGTGTTCTACAAATTTCTTAACTGACTTGACTAATTTTTTGAATTAGAAAACAACAACAACAACACTCCTTTCTTTGAAACTAAACAACAAAATTTGTATTTTGTTGGTAATTTTTCTGTAAAATAGGATAATCTTTCACAGAATATTCCAGATTTATATGCAGGAGCAAGGGCCCGTAATAAAAGCAACTTCTATTTAGGGTGTAAAGAGTTGTAAAAGAAGCCAAATAGGCATGTTTAGTAAAATTTATGCAATTTTATTTAAGGATAATGAGCTCTCATCAACCTTTAAAGATTTTGTGCTATGTGTCTTTAAGTTATAGTGTATGGGTAGGATTTAACTTCTTTAATTTCTTTATTTATTAACTACCAATCACCCACGTATGTTTTTGCTCAAGAAGATATTATATAATGAAAGAATTCTAATCCTTACTTAAAGTTAGAATTTGAAAAGACGAAAATTCGATTTTGGGAGAATTAATAAGAGGCCAATAGCTCAACTCTTCCCCGGCGTACGGGCCAGGTTAAGTCAACCATGCTATTGATAGTTAACTGGTGTTGATTGGTGGAAGCCTTGACAATCGATTCCAATGACTTAATAGTACGTTCATATAACTTAAAGTACATTAGAATTTAATTATACATTATGAAGTTTATTACATTTCAGATAATAGATTTTTTTTTTCCATTTCAAGTAAACTTTTCAAGAAAATTTATTAATCTAGAAAAATAAAAGGTAACTTAAATTTATGTCCATTTTGATTAATTTATTATAAATCAACAGCATATTAATAAAATTTATCAAACATATACACACGAGCGTGCACAAACACATAATCGTAACAGTATACATAGATTATTAGACACCTAGCTGCATTTTTGTTCAATAGCTTATAAGAAGCAACTTATTTTTTATTAGCCACAACAATTACGAACTAGCCCTTATAGATATTTCTCGGTCCAAAAACTTAAATAAGGTTCAACAGTAAAATTTAAGACTAGTCTTAACAATCCTACTCAATATTGTGAGACTAGTTGTAAATAGGATGAAGATTCTATTCACTTTAATCCAAATGATTCATTATAGTGAGCTTTTAAAATAACGCTTGACACCATGAGATTGAAAACAAGAAATATATGAGGGTACATAAATAAAATTTTCGTACTTCAACAATTACATAAAATAATAACAAAATCTCTTCATTTATAATAGGATAAACCACTTCTTTCAAGAAAGTGATCAATTACAATTTTTAAATGAAAATCCTAAAAGACATAGCTACATATTTTGATTAGGGATGGCAATGGGAGGGGAGAGGACGGACATCCCTATAGCGATCCTTAGTGTTCTACATATGTCTTTGTCCCCGCATGTCCCAATCAAAATTACATGAGAGGATTCTTGTTCCCTCCCTAAAAAATAACAAGGGATCCCTGAGTCTCTGATACTCGAATTACTGATATTTTTTTAGTTTTCGAACTTAATTTAATCATATTAACCTAAAAAGGTATAAAATAAAATGAAAATGATCAAAAATAAATCTTATTTCATTCTACTCCATCAAACTTTTGGTGTAAATAATACTCAAATGATGAATTTCAAAACAAAATTCAAATAATGTGATCTTTATACAATATTAACATAAGTGTTGTCCACGAGCAATGATACTTCTTGGCCACCAACTATGGAGCGACGCATGTGGGGCTGCTAGCTAATGTCGCTCAACCACCAACAGTGCAATGTGCTATTGAGCTATGATGAGATGAGGATGAGTTGGGTGCTAGCTACAATGCGAATAATTGAAAGGATGAGTAAAACTGTGAGAGAGTGACTTAGTGTTTGATTTTTGAATGGTGGAGTGTGTGGGATTGTGGGGTTTGGGTTCCAGTTAAGTTTAAATTACGTTAGACATTTATATTAACTACTATTTCTATTATTTGTATAAATATTTTGATATTTTTTATTTACATCAATAATTAATATTTTACAATTTAAAATTTATTATTTATTCACTAATAATTCTATAAAAATAAAAATAAAAATAAAATTAAAAATTAAAATGGGAAAATGGAGAGGGGATGGGGATTCCACCTCATCTCCGTCCCTTCTTTGAATAACAAATTAGGTAAAAAATTATCTCCATCCCTTTTCCAAATCAAAAATTAGATGAAAAATCGTCCCCAAAGACCTATCCCTGTTAAAGCTAGCAAAATTTGACACGACTCGATTAACTGACATGAACATGCCGCAAATAAATGGGTAAGGGTCGTCAAATTTGACACGGTTATTAAACGGACCGGGTCTAGGCTGACATAATTCTTTTCATGTCGGTTAGGGTTAAAGTTCTTGACCCATTTACGCGACCAATGACACGATTATATTTTCTTTTCTAAATTAATTTCTAAGTTATTGCCACTAAAAATCAAATATTGGACATGATTCTCTCTTTAATTTTTTTTGGAAGGATAGATATATACTCAGTGTTTTATTTATAAAATTATATATATATTTAGAACTTTAATAGTGTAAGTGTGTAAAATATTAGAACACGTGTATATTAATTTTATGATATTGATATACAATATTATTTACATATATATAATTAAAATTTTAATTGTATAAATGTGTAATATTTTGGGGTGTGTGTATATATGTGTGTGTAACATTTGTTAAATATATAAATATTAAATGAGTTATTGGGTAACTTGTTTTATTTTCGTGTCGGATTTGAGTCTTAATATTTTGACATAATTATTAAATGAGTCGTGTTTGGGTTAATCTAAATTTAACACGACACGAACACGACCCGACTACCCGTTTTACCAGCTCTACTCCTTGTGGAGGTTTCGCCCATCCCTAATTTTAATATTTACAGGCTAAGCTATTTGACTAATTCTCATCTTCTCTCTCTTGTCACCATTTACTATCACAATTAAGGTGTATAAAAAGAAAAAAAAGTTGTATTGGACTAATAAGTGATTGTAAACCTTTACTATTAATGATACGCGTTTTCTGTTTCTTGTAATTTATTGGGTAAGCATTCGAGGAGAGGACACAAGCCAAACTTCCAAGCTTCTCCCAATGTCTCTTTCATTTTTATTTTTGCCTCAACGTTGACATATTAAGGATCCGTTAAGTTATATTTTAAGAAATTTCAAAGTAGATTTCGCATTCCAAATCTTTATCTCTTCTTCTGTAATTTTGATGAACTGCATGCGTGTCAATCCAATCATTAAAACTTTAGGCACTTGATTTTAGATGATTGATTCATCCTTAGAGGTCAATTTCTTGGAAAGTTGTGGAGATTAATTTCTCCAAACGTTTACTAATTTTATTCTTCCCATAAAAAAATGCTTTTGAAAATGCAAATGTACTTAAGACTTTTGATTTCATCTTTTAATTTCATTCGCCTCAAAATTTAAAAAATAAAATTTCAATTTTCAATAGATAAATTCCTACAACGTAGTGCAAAATAATCTCATCTAGCTCGCTTAAAAAATTTAAATAAAACTCATGAATTTGTTATAATTTATGCTTAGGCTCTGGAGCCAACACCTCAATCATCAGCTCATTTTCCAATGCCATACGACCACAAATAGAGAGTGTTAGGGCAACTGGAGGATTAGACGATTGCTTGCATTGGTGCCTACGGCCTACCAGGCATTCCAGACGCTTCGAATGAATTACCTGCCACACAAATCTAGTAGGCAACGTTTGTGATTTACCAAATACACTATTCTTTATGTTCAAATTGACCTGTCTTTGACTGTTGCGAATATTATACACAAGGATTTTGTTACCTTACGTGATGGGGTACCAAATGTTAGAAAATTGGCAATTGTTAAATTTAATTGAACGATTGGAAATATAATGAAAAATCTAAAATTATAATGAACAGTAATGAAACAATTGTCCTATACACAACTAGAGTTTCTTGTTATTTGCGGAATCAATCGAGCAGCTTGTTCCAGTATCATTCATTATCGTAGTAGTTATCAGGGTAGCTCCAACTGCTGACAATTGAGTGCTTAAAACAGTTCTATTATCTATGAGTTGTTGTATGTAATACATATTTTTTTTCTTCAGTTGCTAATTTAAAAAACAAAAAAAACTCTTTCCAATATTGGCGTTTCAAGAATTATTTTTATTGCATTTAGGGAGTAGATAGTAAGATTCTGTTTGGTACTGTCGTTGGACTTCTATAGCTTTTAGACTCTGACATTAAAATATTTGGTAACTAATTACTAGCGTGGTTTGGAAACTAAATTTTTTTTTTTATTCTCAAACTTGTACAATGAAAAATTTATAACATCCTTTTAATTTTTGCAAAATTTATTATATAAAAATCATATTTATTACAAACTACCAACTTTTATAATATAATACCTCAATACCATATAAAGCTTTTAATCATTTACGTCTGATTAAAAATGTCAAGTTACTTTTCCAGCACCAAAAGAAAAAAACACCATTCTTACATCAAAAGAGAAATGACAAATTAATACATTAACTTAAAAGAGAAGAATAAAAATAGAGAGAGAAAATTATAGAATTTGAAACGTTATAGTGATTTGTTCAATATAGAGAGAAATTTAAAAGAAGTCCACTAATATTTTGTAATTAGGAAAGTATATAGGACTATCCTAGATAAATTATATTATAGAATAGCCTAAATATATTTATCCTCACTAATATTAGATGGATATATTAACTCTACCCTTATCCAATTATACAATTGGAAGGAGATATTTGGTTCTCAATATAAGGACTAGGACTCAAACCTGTACACTCAACAAGTTCATTACTACTGGGCCAAAGCGGTGACAGTTTTAGATATGTATATATTTATTAAAAATAACTAGCTAGTTCTAAACATATCTCATATCTCTTAGGACCAGTTTGATAATACTGTAGTTTTTAAAATAATTGTTGTAAGTTGTGCTGTAAAAATAACCAGCTACAGAAATAATCAATTAAATGTTTTGTAAAATTTATATTTAAAAGTGTTGGAGTTTTAAAAGTAGTAATATGTGTTTTTTTAATAAATCTTATTGTTAAATGACTATAAAAATATAAATGACTAAATTGGACATAATGTCCAAGAATTTATTTAGACATTTCTAAACATGTATAAAAAAAATTTATATATATATAATAATCAATAACTAAAATAAATATTTATACTATTAATTTTTTTCTTTTTTTCTCAATATAATCGGTAATAATAATAATATTTTTAAAGTTAATGATTTTATTTCCTAATTAATAAAGATAATTTTAAATTTTTATAATATATATGAGGATATATATAAAATTATATTAAGTATAAAAGTGATTGTCAAAATTAAATTTTAGAAAGTTACTCTTTCCCTACTTTTCAAAATCTGTTGTAAGTTGGGGTGATTTTACAAAAAGTGATTTTTAAAAAAGATTTACTAAACAACAAAATTAACTTTTGAGCTGAATTCCAAATGGGTCCTTAATTTCTTTTCTTTTATAATATTTTCTATTGAAAATTGTTATGCAATCGCACCTTTTAACTATTGAAAAGTAGCTCTCCATTTTTTTATTTTTTTTTTGTTACTGATGATGAATATACTGCATATTAAGTAAAATTATAAACCCATGTAACCAAAACTTACCTAGGTAAAGTTGGGAAATAAGATTTGTAACTGAGTATGGCTTATTTATTTATTTATACAAATAAATTTATTCTTTTTCACTCATAGTCACATAAGTGGGTTTTAAACGGTACAATTCTAGTTTGAACTCTTGTTTCATGTAATATTGAGTAGATTCCCAATTTTGCTCCGCATACGTATTATAAATGCATATATTTAAATTCTCAAAAGATCTCATACTAATGCACATAGATTATATATAACAATTCAAAAAGATAAAAATTAAGAAATTTTACTTACCGATCGACTCAGTTGTTGGAATGCTTATCTGACAATCTACTCAGTCTATTCACCCATCATAAAAATTAGTAGGTTACGTACTCCTCAAGGTCAACAAGATGTCTAGCTCAAATTGTTTTCATTTTTATTTTTTCATTTTCTTTTTATCCAATTGCTGAGGTGTAATGGAGCAATAGTAATAAAAGTTTCTGTTAATTTTATTGTTCTCTTTTTGTAATTGTGTTTGTATCAAATTAACGAGTACCAAATTTTCCACAATTAATCCTAATGCTATAGCCTATTAGTAACTTAACTCAAAAAAAAAAAAAAAAAAAAAACAAGAGAAATGGAGATAGTGGGTTCAAGCTCTTGTAATCGAAAGACTCATTTCTCTTCCACGTAATTGGTTAGGGATAAAAATCCTTCTTCATTCGGGAGCGCCTATCTTACGGTTAATGTACCATACAACTTTTGTCTTTTTCTTTATGGTTAATATAATCGAAGTCCTTTTTATTTCTTTTATTTCTAACTTTTCTTATTGTTGAGGATGTAATTGTATCCTTCCATCCCTTCTACACTAGTTTTTTATTTTCTCTAAGGTTTTATTTATTTCTTTATACATTAATAAATGGTTATCAAATTCATATAAATCTACAAATTCAGCATAAACTTTTGGTCCTGTATTTATTAGATTTATTCTTTCTTGTTCTAATAAATCTACTTTCTGACTAATTAAATTTATATGTGTTTACTATGTTTTCCCATCCTAAAAACATATTATCTATACTGTTTTTCTAACTCTTGTATTGTATTAATAGCTTGATTCATAGTGTTTCCGTATTATACCAGTAAGTTAGAAATTTTATAAATTTATCTATAAATTTCATTTTCTTTTCTATTAAAATTTCACCTCCTGTTGTATCCATAAACCTATCTCTAAGTTCCTCGGTTAATTCGAGTTCTATATTTCTTATATTGTTTTTATCAGTTTTTATTGATTTTATTAAATTTTTTATTTCTTCTTTATTATATACTTTTAATGTATATAAACTATAAACTATTAACTATTGCTTGTATTGGATCTGCCATTTATTACTTTTTCATTTATTATAATTTAATGCTTTTAAATATTTTTGTACTGATTGTCTAGATCTATGGCTCTGATACCATCTCTGCCTTTGCTTTATAAAACTAAATTTCAAATTAAACTGATATAAAGATGATAATCAAATTAAAATACAAAATTAATAATACAGATTAAAGTACAAAATTAATAATACAACAATATTTAACTATATTTCAAATAAACTAATACACAAATTAAGTAAATTAAAATACAAACAATCAAAATTATATCTAAATAATTGGTATTTATCTTTAATCTTAATATGATTACAAAATCCATATGATCGATTTATGTATTTAATCAGGTTAATACTAATTTTTATTAAGAACAAAAAAGTACTTGGCATTGTTATACCAGAACGATGAGATCCTTGACAATTCAGTCAAGATATTTAAATCTTCTTTGGACCAGTAGCCCGCACGTTTTAGTTTCCAGCCTATATACCTTTCCATTCAAATTATATTTCAAATTATTCATTATCTGTGTTATATGCGTATGAAGGTCCTTCTGTATATGCTCTTTGTTCTATATATGTCTTTGCTATATCAATCCCTTCTTCTACTGTCAACATAATTATATTATGTTTTAAATTATCTGTTTTGATATATTTTATTATTTTTCTTTTTAATTCTTGAGGTAGATCTAATGAGTACACAGCTAATAAATCTTCTGTTCTTACTAGTTCTTGTTTATTAAACATATATGAACTTTATTTAAATGATCCTAAATTAAAGTCTATTATCATCATATAATCGTTATATGTTATTTTTGTGGTCTGATCTATCATATATTCTTTAGAATTTCCTATATAAATTCTGTTATTCATTTTTCAAATAATTTCTTAAGTTTTGATTCATTATAAACATGCTCTTCCTCCATAAACCATTTCATCGATCATCTGTCAACAACTTCCCCAAAAGATAAAAGTTAAGGATTATTACCTAAATCACCTTCTCTTCTTAACCTTCTGATCTCCTTCCAGTGACCTGCAGCCTGGGCATCCTAATTCCCTTAACGGCCTCCTGCCTCAACAAGATCTGCGGACCTGATCAGCTTTACTGTGTGGACTTAGATCTTCTTGTTAAAAAGGGTCGGTTAGGTTTAGGTTCCCTTCCTTCTTCTTTGGTTCTTTTGTTTTAGATGATGATGTATTGATTTAGGATTTCGAGCGAGAGAGTTTTAGTGATTCATCCTATTTCAGGGAGAGTTTGAGACCTGAAAATAGTTTAAGAAAAAACGTCTAAGGGTCTTTTTCCCTTTTTCTTTTCATTTATATCTTCTTACATTATTGGATCATTACATCATTGCTTACATCATTAATATTTTACTATTACAAGGCTTTTTGACTTTTCAGGCATCTTCTTTTATCACGAGCTGCCTTTGTCGGCCACCAGCTTCTCTTTTTATTTTGGTGCGCAAGCATCTTCCTTTTTCTTTTTCTTTGTCTGCCACGAGCATCTTGTTTTATTATGAGCTGGCATTAGCTTTTTTATCTTTATCCACTACCAGCATCTTCTTGTCTGCCACATGCTTTATTTGTCAGGTGTCTTTACATCCATGAGCTGATAAGCTTGTTGTAGAGTCTCGCTGCTGCTTGGAAATCTTAAAGTACTGATTTCGTTTATGAATTCTAGAAGGATATTTGAGGGTGTATGGCTATCCTCTGAAGTTACAAGAATATAATTTTGGAAACGAATGATTGTTCTAACATTTCTCTTATAAAGTTCTTTGTCTATGCTCCATATTGCTTTTATTCCTCTGGCTCTACGGGTTCTAATCCATGACTTGGTTATTTGAGGAACGTTTGTATATTCAGTTCCTACTTCTATTTAAAATTTTTTTGAAAGATGACCTATTGAGATCATGTAAAAGGCTTGATATTCTACATTTTGATGGTATTCTGGACTAATAGTGTAGAATTTTAAGTATATTGATCTTTTCTGGACAAATTTAGAAACTTCTTTGACTAATAGCTCATCAAAACAAGTTATTTCTCTTAAATCTGTATCGGGATATACTAGATCTAAGTATCCATACTTTGCTATTTTTCCAATAATGAGAGGATCTGCTCCTTTTATGACTATCATTCTGGGATACATATTTTTCCCTGGGGCTTTAAAGATGGTGTTGTTGTGTGAACAAGTAGAATATATCCATGTAGAAAACTGTTTATATTCTTCTTCTTTTGGGTTTCATGGTGAAGGTTTTTCTTCTTCTTCTGGTGTAGTGTTTATTTTGATAAACTTTTTTGAAGAAGAAGTTGCTTTTGGTGACTCATGAGATGTTTTTGGTGGTTTAACTTCTATGGATATAGTACGGCTCGAAGATGGATCAGATGTGGGTTCCTGTTGTGAGAGTGGTCCACTACTGCTTCCTATTTTTATTGGGCTAGTGTTTATTGAAAGCCCTTTTGTTAGGTCACTTATGTATGACTCTAACAAATGTATACCTTTCTCATGGGCCTCTGTGGCCTCTTTCATGTAATTTATTGCATCAAGCATGTCTGATACTTCGGCTTTGAGCCGTTGTATTTCAGTGTTTATTGTAGATAAGGTTTTATTCACCTCTGCATTCATTCTCCAAATTCTATGTTCCTGCTTAGAAAATCTGCAAGAAAATTGTTAGTTCCCTTCATATGTATAATTTTAAAATTATAATAAGATAAATATGCTTGCCATCTATGTAACCTTCTATATTGGGGCTCATTTGGTAATATTCTATTTATGAGCGAGCTTACTTGGTTGTTATCAGTCTCTGCAATAAATTGTTTTTGAAGTAAAAATAATGAAAATTTCTTTATTCCTTTTTTATCAAGAATCATTCCTAAAAATTCTATTTTCTTATGTTTTATGACTGCTTTTCTTTCTGACAGTACAATACCTTTTTTAATACAGATATTAACAAATTCTCGTAAATATTTTCTATGTTCTTCTAATGTTTCTGAAGCTATTAATATGTCATCAACATATACTATGATATATTTATAATCTTTAAATATTTTATCCATTCGGCTTTGAAAATTTTGTGGAGCATTTTTTAATCCAAAGGGCATTACTAACCATTCATAATGTCTTTGTGGGGTACTAAAGGCTGTATAAGGAATACTATCTTTTTCCATTTTTATTTGCCAAAATCCTGATTTGCAATCAAACTTGGAGTAATAAGTTTTATTTTTTACAAGATTGATTAATACTTCTTTATTTGGTAGAAAATATCCATCAAATTTTATATATTTATTTAATTCTTTATAATTTATTACCATTCTTGCTTTACCTCTTATTTGTTTTGATCTTTTTCTGACCATAAAAGCTGGACTATTATGAGGGCTATTGCTATTTCTTATTAGTTTTAGATTTAATAATTCTTTTATGTGGATCTTAAATTTTTCTCTATCTTCTTCTGTATACATTATAGGTTTAAATCTTATAATCCTATTTTCAGTTAATTCTATTTTTGCTCTAGGATGATCTGGTTTCCATAATGCTAAAGGGTTATCTCTGTAAACTTGTTCAAGTTGTGATTTTATTGTTTCTAATTTTATAGTATAACTCTGTCCTTTTTGTATTAAATAGTATTTTTCATAAATAAATGTATCACCATGCTGGGCTGGCTGAACTCTGTAAGGATTAAATTCTCTAGGAATACGGAGTATGTGATTACAAGGAGTTTTAAGAGTGATCATATATGTAGTTTGTTGGTAATATTGAAATTGTTGTAGGAAATCATTTCCTAAAAGTATATCACAGTTCATACTGTTATATTGAAAAACTTGGTTAATACGTACTATTTTACTTCCTAAAAGTATTTCATAGTTTATTAATGATTGATTTACTTGTTGTTTATTCCCTGTGATTCCAATAATTTTTAATTTTCCATTTGATTTCCATTGATTTGATAAAAAAGATTTCATAATTGTAATTTCACTACCAGTATCTATGAGGGCACATGTATCTACATCTTTTTCAGTTATCTTTATTTGTATATATACGAACATAGGGTATTTTATATAAGCTTGATTTAACATGCTTCACATATTATTCTTTAACCTTCTATTTGTAGTGTTATTCTATGCTTTTCAATTTTATAATATTCCAAATTATTTAAAAAACTATTTTATAATATTATATGTTTTTCTGGATCTGTTGTCATAGAAGAGTCTATATAACAAGATATTATTATTCTTAATCCTTCTATAATTATAGGGACCTTAATTTCTTGTTTACAGGTATGTTTATTACTGTTGAAATCAGTATACTCATATGGGATTTCTTTTTCTTTAATTAAGAGTCCTTTATTTTTAATATGAGTCATGTAATTATGACTTGTACCAGTATATATTAATATTGGTATTTTTGTTGTATAGTTTATTCCATCAAAATATTGTCCAAGTATTTTTACTACATTATTTGTTGGTACAGATTTAACTATTTCTTTATTAGTATTTAATCTTCTGGATGAACTACCTCTTACTAGGGTTCTTCCTGCAAAACTTATGGGGATGATAGAGTTTTTATTATTATCGTCTAAACATTGTTTTCTGTCATCTATGTTAAGTTCATAATTTATAGGTATTTTATAATCTTGGATTGTTGGTTCTATGCACGTTGCAATGTCTTCACATTCTTTATTTATTTCTATATAAGGTTTATTACCATATATTTCTCCATAATTCACAAAAACTATATAGGGCTGAATAATGTATTGTCATTAATATATTTCCTTCTTTCATTAGATTCTTTTTTAGTAATTTAAAGTGTAAACTTAATGTTTCATCTATATTTTTATCTTTAATATGTACACAATATCTGGGGTGACATGTAAATAATAATTTGGTATAACATAAATTTCCTTCTATTGTTCCTAAATGTCCTATATTAGGATCATTAAATCTTTGATCGTGTAATGACAAGACTATGGGAATGTCAATTCCTTCTTTAAAAAGAGATTTTATTAAGATTTGTATTTCTGCCAGGTATACATATTGGATTTTATCCTTTGTTGATTCATTTTTTATTTTTCTTAAGGCTAAATCTATTGATCTCTTATTTATTAAACTGAATCTAATATTCCCTTTAGCTTGTGTAACTGTTACAACTTTTTCTTGTTCATAATATTCATGGAACACTATTTGTTTTCTTTTAAATATTTCTCTGAGCCTATGGATATTCCATATTTGTTTTTAAAAGTCTATTATATTTTTCCTTGTTAAAGGTAGCAACTAAACTATACCCTGTTTTATTTTCTTCTCTTTCTATCTCTTCAATTTCTTCTATTTTTTCTATTTTAGTATTTTTGTTTTCTTTATTTAGATTCATCTTCAGATTCTATTGTCACATAAACTTTATTCCCTTCATAATCTGATAAATCACTTATTTCTTCTAAATCACTTTTAATTATCTCAAAATCTTCTTTTAGAATTCTAACTTTCTTTTTTGTACAATCCAGGCTAATATATCCTATTTCTCCACAATTCCAACATTTACATTTGGATTTATCTAATTTTCCTTTTTGATTTTTATATTTTCTCTTATAATATTTTCTTCCAGGTTTTTCATATTCCCTTTAAATTTATTATACTTCTTATATTTTTTGTATTTTTTCTCTTTTTTGTGAAACTTCTTTTTACGTTTATAAGGAGTATAACAACCCCATTGAGTTGGCATATCTGTCTTTTCACAACATATTTCTATTATAGTTCTACTCTTCTTTATTAGACTTCTGTGAATACATATTTCACTTAATCTTACATTTAAAAATCTTATTCTTGATCCTAATGTATCAGGGAGCCTATTGTTAGTATTATATTTTTCATATTCATTTAAAAAATATCCGTTCCATGGGTACGGTAATTTGGAGTAGTATAAATTTTTATAAACATTCTGATCCTCATTACTAAAGAATTGTGTATAATAATATTTTCTAAATTCACATGTATATTCTTTTACAAAGCACATGTTGCAAATTGTTAAATTTATTAATTTCATTCTTGCCTCTAATTTGTCATTTTTTGTTTCTGCCATTGTATTTTCTAACCAGTCTTCTCCTAAAAATTCATTAGCTATATATTCTATCATTCTCTCAATTCCTAATGCTCTGCTTCTTGTTAAAGCTACTTTGGTTGAGTCTTTTATTAAATTTTGTGTATCTTCTCTTAATCCTTTCCACCAATTAAATACATTTCCTGTGAAAGTGGCTATTAGGATGTCAACAAATAGGTTTATTTTTTCTTCTTCTGTATCTAGGTTCCAATCATCTTTAGAACCATTATAAGTAAAAAATAATCTCATTTGCATTCCCCATTCTACTAATGCTTTTCTGGGGTCTAGTTTGCAGCCTAAATCTAAAAATGTTCCTGAATTGCTTATAGGTACTAATTTATCATCATTGGGTTGATATTGTTTTTTTCCAAGAAGTATTTTTAATGGAAGGATAATATTAAAAAAAAATGGTCAATTTTTCCTTTTATTCTCATATCTGTGACTTGGTTCCGCAACATTAGGTTTTAATTCTGGTCCACCAGCAATATTCATTTTTATTTGATATTCTTTTTCAAAATCTTCTAAGTCACTAAGGTTTATATCACTGAATTTTTCAGTTAATTCTTCTAAGTCAGATTCCATTAGTCTGAATTACTTGGAGTTTCATCTTTTATTTCTAGTTTTTCTTTATCTTTTTCTTTACTTTTTAATTCTACCTTTAATTTTTATGTTTCTTCCAGTATTTTTGGATATTGGGTTTTCATAAACCAATCATTATAACTTCCTGTTTGAGATTTTTGTATAGGCTTCTTAAAATTTGTTCCAATTATTCCTGACTTTAATATCTCAAATTTTTCTAATTTTTTATTTTTCTTTCTGCTCATCTGAATTGTAGATAATTCTATTTTCATTTTTCCGATTTCTTGTTTTATATCTTTTATTTCTTCTTTAAAATTTAAAAGTATTTCTTTTAACCCTATAAATGTAGTTTCCATAAAATTTAGGGGTGTTTGATGATATTTTCAATTTTTAATGTATGCTACGTTGCACGTAACTTAGTGTTGGCCTCTTCATAAACGTGAGTAGATGGTGGATTTGTGTCAAAAAGGTAATCGGTGGGGTACTGCTCAATGCCCCACCGCAAAAGCAAAAAGAAAGAGACAAAAGAGGAAGAAGAAAGAGAGGAAGAAAAAAAGGGTGCCGCGCCCAAGAAGGAAAAGAAAAAGAGGCGGGCTGCGTGTAGGAAAAAAATAAAATAATAATAAATAATAAAATATTTTATGTACAGTAACCATTTGATGGCTATAAATAGAGGGGCGTTTTTCTTCATTTTGTGCATCCAATTCTGAGCTTCTCTTCTTCATTTAGGCAGTACTTTTTGGGTGTATTTGGGGCTTGGATAAAAAAAAATTATTTGTGAGAGTGTGGTTATAATAATTTTCCACATAATGAATATTTTCTCCGGTTGTCTCTTGACAACGACCGTAGTTTTTCTTCGAATTTCACTACAAGAAAAAAAATATTTTATTACAAAAAAAATAGTCACTGAAGATAAGAAATTAGTCGCTTTATATTTTTTATGACAAAAAATAAATTGTCACATGTTAGTCGTAGAAAGACCGTCTTAAAAGGTTCTAGCGACTAAAATTACTTTCGTCATATTAACAATATGTTTTTGTGACAAATATAATTGTCTTAAAATTAAGTTAAAATTGTCACAAATAATATTGAAAATGGTCAAATTAGAGATTCGAACCTGCATTCAATGACACTTCATATTTGTCACAATATGTAATTTATAATGACTATAATATTTGTCTCATACGAATGTAAATAGAGTCGCAACAATTATTAAAAATCGTCATTTTAGATGTTTGAAGATACAATTAGCAACGCTATTTATTTTGTTGCTAAAGTTTACATATCGCGATGTTATATAATCGTCTCACATAGTTGTCTTTTGCGACAATTTCTGCAAGTACAATTGGTAACTAATTTAGTCTCAAATTTGTTTTGCAGACAATTTATTTTGCTATTTTATGACTAGTTAAATTGTATCAAAATATTTTTAGTGACCATTATCTCTTGTCATAAAATGTAAGCATTCGCAACTATAATATTTAGTCAGAAAAATTAACAAGTTGTGACAAATTCTTTCGTTGCAAAATATATGTAATATAGTCTCAGTTTATTTTAACGACAATATATTTTACTATTCAACTACTATTTATATCGTATCTAAAATTTAGAGTTTTCCACGTAAATCTTGTATTGCGGGATTGATATTATTCTTCATTTAATTTTTTTATTAATTTGTTGCTTGACAAATTACTTGAAGAGATCTTAAGAGGAAGCTCAATTTTTCTAACAATTTGTTCCCTGAAAATTAATGAGATAAAATTTGGACTATAAGTTAAAGGTTAACCCATAAATTTATGTTTGTATATATCAATAATTTATAGATGAAAATTCCTAACACCAATGCATATGAATGATGCAATTTCATGGTATTATCTTACCAAAATATCGTCAACTCAGGCGTCTGGTGTATATTCTCGTCAGGAGTCCACACTCTTTCTTTAGTACGAAGTTCAACTCTCAACGTCTCTTCATTTGTCAACTTTGTCTCTTGCTAAATTGACAGAAACATAAGTGAGTACAAAGCAATGGACTTTTGACACATACACACCCATAATTTGTTGGAAATTCCCACTCTAAAACTAGGTTGAAGATTATAAATAAAAATAATAATAATAATCCATTAAGGCACAGAAAGTGAAATTTTGTTAATTCAATAATTATGTAAGGGTAAACTCGCTGTGAATCACAAATTAATTAGAAATAAAAATATTAAAAACATACTTAACTTGACTCTATTTAATAAATTTTTATTCAATACTGAGCTGAGTCATCCTACATCAAAAGTTATGCATTATTACTCATTACACAATGAAATTACACTACAGTAATGATATTTTCAGACAAGGTAGTAGCTACTTGACTAAAGTCTCTCTTCATCTACTATCTCTTCTCGCCATATATGATCACAATTAAGGTTCAAAAGGTTTTGTTGGATACAAATATTGTAGGGCCCTAATTCTTATTAATGTTGCGCGTTTTCTGTTTCATTTCATTTATTGGGTTGGTATTTTGTGGCCAGTAGCCAAATTACCTCCAAGGTAGGGTTACTTTTCAAGAAATTTCCAAATCTTTGTCTCTTCTTCATAATTTCCAATTCAATCGTTAAAACTTCAGGCATTTGATTTTAGTTGAATCATTCCAGATTTTCTTGGAATTACAGAGAATAATTTCTCAAATTGTTGATCATATTACTAATTATATTTTATTCTGCTTTAAAAAAAAGTTTTTGAAATGCAGATGATTTACTTAATACTTTCGAATTCATCTTTTCTTCAGCATCGTCGTAGCTGAATCAGTATATATATATTTTCTAATTATCTCAACCTCAAACTTTAAAAAATAAATATAAATTCCTATAATTGATGTAGGGAACATTTAAAATTTAAATTAAACTAATGAATTTGTGATAATTTATTCTACGGCTATCTTAAATTTTGTCTTTAATTAAAGAAATAAATATTTATAAGGAAAAATGACACCTACACTCCTAAGGCTTGGGAAAACGGTCACAGAGACCCTCAAGTTTTCAAAAAGGATACTAAGACCCCCTTTTTGACCATAATACTCTTTAAATTTAGTAATTTAGAAAACTGACTTTGAAGTTTTTTAATTAATACAAATTTAATATAAATAATATAATCTATCTGATAATATAAATTATTTTAAAATAATAGTAAATATTAAGTTATTATATTTATTTTAATTATATATTTGTATTTATTATAGAGATTTTTAACAAATATTTGGATTAAATAGATTTACAATTAACAAAATACCTCCTTATTAATAATATTAAAATTATTTTTAATAATACCCAAAATAATTTTGATTTTAATTAATTAATTTATTTTAATATTATGTTTCTATTTATTATTAAAATTACTTTAATGTAATAAATTAGGTCTAATAGATTGTAAAATATAAAAATATTTTTAAATATTGAAATTATTTTAAAATGTATACATTATTACATTTATTTTGATGCCATATTTCTATTTATTATAAAATTTTGGGTCAACATTTTTTGGTTTATAACATCAAAAGGTATTATTGTCAAAAGGAGGCCTTAATGTCCCTTATTCAAAACTTAGGAGCTTTGTGACTATTTCCTAAAAAAGGATGTAGGTGTCTTTTTTCCTATTTAAAATTTGCCTCCAATGTAGTGCCGTATGCAAAGCAAACATATATACCAGTATGCTGAAACCATCATCATCGATTAAAGCAGCCGGCAATTAAGGGAGCAAAGGGCAATTGGCATATTATTTTTTATTGTTCGTTTGTTGTTTCATGACTCAAGTGTTAGAAAATACTAGTCATGAGCAGCCATGGTAAGAACTCATGCCCTAAATAATTCTAGGGTGCACTACAAATTTATGTATTTAGGCTCTCAATAAATTTCAGATGATAATGTATTTGTAGAAAATAATAATTCAAAAAATAACAAAAGTAATAGTAGTGAGTCTGGCCATGGACTACCACGCTTTGGTCACTTTCCATTGGTGCTACATTGGCCTCCTATGATATGGTCTTCGGTGCTACCACGGTACCCCCTCAGTCATCAGCTCATCAAATCCCTTTGCTTGCCCATGGAGCAGCATCCCACAACTACCACCATGCAAATGGCCTTCACCGTGGTGGGTCCCATAACCTAAACCAGCTGTCGATACTCAATCAAACTCTAATTAAAGCATTATCATGTCTCTATGATGTGGGTCTACTACTTGCTTTTCATAAGATATGTAGGTTTGGACTTTGGAGTCAATGAGTATCTTGCGGGATAAGCATAGAATTTTCCTTCATTTTGTCAACCCCGTTTTAAATATGAAGTTGTACTCTCATTTTCCCTGCATTTGTCAACTTTGTCTCTTGCTGGGTTGACACAAATATATATATGAGCTCAACGCAGCGGACATTTGACACCATATAATTTTGTTGTAAAATTCTAGTTCACACCCATTAATTTTTTCCTTTTGCCTTATAATTTTTTTCACAATGCCTAAAGCTGAAGCTGGATCCCTTAAGCTCGAGGCGAGGCGCAGAACTTATTGCCAGCAGAAAATGGAGCAAGTTCTTTATCTCCCTCCTAAGAGAGGATGCATTAAGCGTCAAATTTTCTCAACTTTTTATCACGAGCTGAAGGTCATTCTTCACGAACTCGGTTTTCATCTCCTTTGTTCCTGTTTTGGAAATTCTTCTTCAGGATGAATTTTACTATCTAGCTCTTGATGCTTTTGAAATCTAGAGTCTATAAAAATGCGAATATGTTCTTAATTATCATAGTTCAGTGTATATTATATTATACAAATAAGTCTAGACATTTTATAAATTAAATTCAGTGCTTAAACTGTTTTGGTGATATATACGAAGCTTTATTGTAACTTTATGATCTTTTGATGTATGCTATTGTGATGGTATTTATATGATCAACCTTGGGAGTGCAACTAGTTTCATTATCTATTTCTCATGAGTCATGAGCAACACAACGTGACCTCTCATTTTAGTTTGTTTTATTTATTTATTATTATTTTTATTTTTTGTGTGATATTGTTCCCTTGTTAATTACTTGCTCTTATAATGTCTATTCTTTGTCACACTGTTGACATGATGAGGACAACTTAAGTTACTTTAAGGAAATATCCAAGAATTATACCAATGGCTTTTTAGAAGCTTGCATGAACAAATAACAGTAATAATAATAATAATAATTGGCTTTGTAGTCCAATGGTGGGGACAACTAATAGTGGATGCAATAGTTTGAGTCTATTTAGGAGTTCTTTCTCATTTTCTATTATACGTAGGTTCCGTTTAGTACAGCTTATTAAATAGAGCTTATAGCAGTAGAGCTTATACCAATAGAGTTTTTGGACAAAAAGTCATTAGGTGTTTGGTTATCAATTAAAAAAATACTTTTCAACCATTAAACTGTTTTGTTGTGTAAGATTAAAAGTGCTTTTGTGTAATTATATTACCAAAAATGATATGTATTCATAATTATATAACATGTAGCAAAATGCATCCAAGCTATCAATTAATAAGAAAAAATCAGTTCAATCACTTCTTTAATTTTCAAAATTAAAAATTGCATCATTAATATGTTCTTTCAAATAAATAATACTATCCAAATTAAATTGCATCATTGATATATACTCTCTCAAGTATTGGGTATGCATAGGGATTGCAAAATTAAAGTGCTGGTTATTTAAAAAAAAAAATGAGAGAGAGATAAAGTGAAGTGGCGGCGGTAATATGTTTATGTGGCGGCAACAATTTTTGTTGGGTAGGTTTTATACAAAGAGTATTATGTAATTAATGAAATATGTTAAGGATATTTTTGATATTATATATTTTTTGAAAAAACTCTCTAACCTCTATTCCCAAAAGCTCAAATTTTGAGCTTTTACTAGTAGAGGTGAATTAGCTTATTTAAGCTAAAAAAACCTCTACTCAAAAAATAACCAAACACCATAAAAAATTTTAAAAAGTGCTTATGTGATTAAATAAGCACTTATGCCTTTTAAACAAGCCATACCAAACAGGCTCTTAGTATCTATAAACGTTGTATCTAAATTTTTAGCGTACCTCTCGTATCATAATATACCTGTAAAAAAGAAAAAATCCAAAAATCCGTTTTAGTATCCCATATCTTTATATTGTCTGGAAACTCCTATAATGTCAAGTTAATCATTAGAAAGCCTTGGGCACTTGCAATCTGATTGAAATTATGTAACGGAGACATCTCAAAAGTCAAAATGGTTCACAATCCGGTCCGTATTATATGCAGATAATTTTGTTTTTATTTGGAAAGAATAATGAATTAAATGTTTAAAAACATTTTTATTTTGGTCATTGTGAAAGCTTCGAAGAAATTGAGCTCGGCAGCTAGCCATCAATTTTTCCGGTAATGTCACTGAGAGCGCGTGATTTGACTTTGCGCTTATTCCAAACTTCAAAGAAATTCCAATTTAGCATTTATAACATTAACTCTGGGCCCAAAACCTACTTTTGACATTAATTAACAATTTGTTCTCGCCCTTTGCGTTATAGTAGTCACGTATGTCTTTGCTTCATCTTTTTAATTTGTGACTTTCATTTTCTTTTCTCTTTGTTTTATTTTTTAAATAAATTAAATAACAATCAAAATTGAATGTAGGAAGTTATTTTAGAATTTTAGAATTTTATTATTTTAAAACTTTCTATTTTAATTAGAGTCAATTATAGCATGTATCTTAATATTTATTTCTATCATAATTATGATTTAATTTTGTTTTACATTAACTTAGTAAAGTCAGTTTCTTATATTATAAATAGAGAGATCTTATTATTGTTTTTATAACTTCAGCTTCAATTATTTAATAAAAATTATTTTTTATAGTTTTATCTGTGTTTATCTATTAAAATCTCTCTTCTAGAGTCGTTTAGAATGGAGTGTCACCTAATCTCACTTTATACGTTATTAAAAATCTTACTGAGTCATTTGGATCAGAACTAGTCATGTCAGTACAAATAAGAATATCTAATGTTCCCTACCAATCAATTCTGCTTCTACTATGTTACTATGTTGCTTCGTCATATACAGATAATAATGCTTTACAACAAGATTATAATAATGCCTTTCAACAAGATTAGAAAATGCTCTAATCCAAACAACTCAAATAGAGAGATTTAGATAAATAATTACAAAGGAATTATACAAGAGGATTTTATTATTAATCAAAGGTTATCAAATAGATTATTTAACGACTCTATTTACAATAGAGCAAATCCCCTAGCTAGCCTAAGAATATTCAAATTCGAAAATTGAATCCTATCTAGATAATTGTAGGAGGACTCTAATAACATACTATAATACAACTCTAATAAAATCTTATTAACAAAAATTAGAAAACTTGCCAAAGTAATTAATTGTCCAAAATCATTCCGCTCCTCTTGAAAGAAACTCATCCTTGAGTTTACGTGCAATCTAAAGGATAGAACTTGTAACATAGCATCAAATAATCTCAATGATTGAACTCGTATCCCTATCGTTGATCTTTCTTGAAACTTTGAACAACTAATATTTCATCTTCTTTCCGCATTTTCTAGAAGATGAAATTTGTACAAATGAAGAGCCTCAAAGCCTCTCAAGATTTCACCAAATCTCTCTCAATATGCTCACCAATTAACTTTATTTTTACAACTAGAACTTCTTCAAGCACAACCTTCTTAGCTTCAATGTAAATAGGCATAACCAATATCAATTATTGGTTTTGACATGTCTTCAACTTGAATTGGCTGCAAAAACTCAATTATACTATTAGGCTCAATGCGCAATTTAAGAGTAGAAGTCACCTCTTCTTTCACAATTGCGAACATGTCTTCAATTACTTCCTCTTGGGCATTCGAAATCTCATGCATATCTTCAATCTCCTTGTTAGAAACATCTCTAAGGCTATTATCAAGCTAATTTACCCAAGTTTGCTTTGAACTCCTTCCAAAGATGAAATTCAATTTGTGTAGTCAATTAAGGAGATGGCACAATCTAAGGTGTAGGTAGGGTACGAAGGCATTCTGTTATGTCAACATGAAAACCCTTTAAAATCTCACAACTAATAACTCTTCAATCTCGTCAAAATATGTGTTAAGTCCATTATTTATAGAGTTGGCATTTTATGGCAAGTCTAGTTAAATTGGAAGTTTATTCATTGCATATCTTGTAATAGAGATTAATTTATTAATTCCCTAATTTAGTAAGATTCTAATTTATTAGAAATATTTGTTTCCTAATTTAATTAGATGTCTAATTTAGCGAGTCAATTAATGGTAGGGTTCTATAATTGGCGCATGAGATCTATTTAGAGCAAGAAGTTAGTTCAAACAAGAAGTCATGAAATGCTGTAGATATTTCTTAGGAGACAAGTAAGGCAAGAAGATCAGATTTATTCATATTCAGATTCATAGGAATTATAAGAGGAAAAAAACTCTTATTTGGAAATAATCCAAGTCTTTTAAGACTTGCTATTTTGGTGAAACCCTAGTGCCTATATAAAGAGAAGTATTTCACAATTGAAGGTATGCACAACACAGAGCATAAAGCAAAGAAGCAAGATTCAGCCTCCTCCCTAGAGAATCCGGATTTGGCGCATAATGTTGTGTTAATTTATTTGTTTATCTTCTTTTCATCTCATAAGAGAGTTTATTTGGATCTTAGATCACTAGATGTTGAAGAATTGAAGAATTGTTATTGATCACTTTGCGAAGTGCCTTGAGGATCGTGAATCAAGAGGGGTAGCAATTATTCAAGAGAAGCAGATTAAGTCTAAGGTTGAGTAAACTGTATGGTGATAAACTGTAAGTGAGAGTCTTAAGTTTGGTAAATCTATAGGTTGTAACATCTCAACTTAGTGAATTGCTTTTCATCTGGGCGTGGCCTCGTGGATGTAGGATTGATTAATCCGAACCACGTAAAAATCTTTGTGTCATTTATTTTCTGCATTTTATTGTGTTTTTGGAAAATTAATATTTTTGATGTGGATGAACAGCAACTGTGAACAGTTGCGGTGAACAGTAACTATAAACAGTATTTCTGAAAAATTAACTAAGTTGTTAATTTTTGTTTTTAATTACCTACATCTATTCGTAATAGATCTAAATTCCTTTCAATATGCATGCCAGTAAAGTCTTTCAAACAGATCAGTATATCATAAATAGATCTCATATCTAGATGAGTCAAACAATAATCAAGAGGAATGAATCTTGATCTCAACATTCTCTTCAAACAACTCCATGATTGATTGTGTCTCTTCCTTCGAGCATCTCTAAAAGCTTTTATAAATTTCACTCTTTAAATATTTATTTGCTTACCTATGTGGCAAATAGAAGAGTTAAAAAATATGTTATTCTTCAAAAGACTCTTCCAATAGAAATAAGTTAATATTATTTTAATCAAATAATTATTTTTTAAAAAGAAAAGTCAATAGCAATTAAAGCACTTCTCTCTCTTTCTCTAGTAAAAAGTAATAAAATATAAATTGAAGAGAGAGAAAACAACTCTTCAAATTTGAAGAGAAAGAATCATTTTTTATTTGAAGCATTTTAATTGAAGTGTCTTTTAGAACCTTAAATGTTGATGTGGCTCTTCAAATAAGTAATAAAATCTTATTTGAAGAGCCTTTTAGTGATGCTCTAATAACTCTTCAATCTCGTCAAAATATGCATGCCAGTAAAGTCTTTCAAACTGATCAGCATATCATAAATAGATCTCATATCTCGATGAGTCAAACAATAATCAAGAGGAATGAATCTTGATCTCAACATTCCCTTCAAACAACTCTATGATCGAATTTTTCCTCTTCCTTCGAGACATCTACACTTTTGCACGCTAGCCCATTAATTTGAAATACTGCTTTTCAACTTGAAATTAACCACAAATGATACTCATCCACTAGGCTTTAGCCTAGTGGTGAGAACTCATGACTTCACAATTGTGAGGTTATGAGTTCGAACCCCCACAATGCAAATTTCCTTCCTCAATTTGAGTGAAGACAGTCTTCTCCCTTTTCAAAATACGAGTGGAGTAGACGTCCCTCGAATATTAGAGAGAGTAAAAAATCTGGGCGTGCTTCATAAGAATTGCTGTAAACTAGTCCAGTAATAGTCTGATTTGTAAATATCAGTTGTAATCTCATGTAATATGAGTTGTACTTTTGAGCAATAGTCTCATATAATAAAAAAAAGACCACAAATGATACTCGATCCTCTTTTGGCACTCTTGCAACTTACAACTTAAAAGAATTTATCAATCTCATCCAACATTAAAAGAAACGATCTAATTCAAATGACTATACCATAGAGAAATTAATTTCAAAAGAATTGGGAAAGAGGATTTTTCTTATTGATCAAAGGTCATTAAACAAATTACATAACCACTCTATTTATAAAAGAGTGAATCCACAAGTCTAAGAACTCCAATTCAGAAATTGAGTTCTGCCTAGATAATAATATAAGTATTCTAATAACATAAACACTTTCTAAAGTAATTAAAAAATTGTACTATGTATAAATTATAGTTCTAGCCGCTATTTCTTTTTGGAGAGGTGAGAAGTGAAGCTTTAGGCTGAAAAGATATCAAATAAATTAATTTCTGGTTGGTTTAGTTTAAATATAAGTGGAATAAAGTAAGTTCTTTCTTTTTATCTATTAGTTGAGATGTAATGGAGAAGTAAAAAATAAGAATTTCTATTACATTTAGTTTTATTGTTCTCTTCCCCCTAATGTTTGTATTGAATTTAGCAAGTTCTGAGTTTCGATGCCCGGAAAAGATTAGAGTAATCCGATGAGTAGATGATCGTTTCAAGTTCATGTGAAGGCCTTTTTATAGCAAAAAAATGGGTATGCATACGGGCATAGATTTTTCTCTAAATTGCCATAGTTAATAATTATTGCGTCGTTTCAATTTATATATTAGTCGCGCTGCATTATGTTCATCTATTAATTGTATCGTATTTTTATTCAACTACCCCAACACCTTTTCCTGATAATGAAAAATTTTCATTAACTGCCACGGTTAATAATAGTCGTGCACGCTGGGTTATGTCTAGCTTGCCACTGAGAGTTGACCGCTGTTAATTGGTGCCTCGATGATCAATTCCAATTATTTAGTCCGTTTTGTGAAACGTTTCACTTGAAAATCAAATGGTGCATAGTCCACTAACAAATGAAATACAAACAGTTGGCTGGAATTAATCCTCAATCGGTGGTTGGTGTGAAGAGTCGATCTGGAGTTATTGCTGGTGTTTGTTAAGTTCTGTGTTCTTGGATAACCCATCAATCAAGTCCACAAACATTTGGCGTCTAAAGAGGGCTATTAGTCAGATGTGGAAGACAGTTCATCAGCTAAAAGTTGAAAGTGTGGTGTCAAAAACAAGTTGTTTTTAGATTCGCATGGAGCCCATGGCATTTTAACAGGTGCTTGATATACTCTATAGACATCAATCCGGCGTGCACGCAGCGTTAAGTAGTTTTCCATTAATAGTTAACTGGAGTTAATTGATGAAAAACAAGAATTACACTAGCTTTGATTAATTTTTTTTCACTTCAAGTAAATTTTCTTTAATAAAAAAATGTGTGAAGGAAATTTATTAATTTGACTACAGAAAAATAAAAAGTAATTTAAATTTATGTCCATTTTAACCATTACACAATAAAATAATGGAGACCCCTCATTTTTCTTACACAACAAAGGGTACTTAACTGTTTTGATATATATATATATATATATATATATAGTGCTATTGTAACTTTATGATCTTTTTTATAGATGTTCTTGTAATGGTATTAATATGATCCACCTTGGGAGTGCCGCTGGTTTCATTATTTGTTTCTGATTTTGGTTTTAGTTATTTATTTATTTATTTTTGTGTGATGATGGTCCCTTGTTAATTACTTGCTTCTTTAATGTTTTATTCTTTGTCGCATTAATGGACATATTGAGGACTCATTAAGTTACTTTAAGGAAATATCTAAGAATTACCATTGGTAGCTTCCATGAAATAATAATAATAATAATTGGCCTTATAATCAAATGGTTAAGGCAACAGTTTCAAGGAGTTCTTTCTCATTTTTATGAAATATTAGTGAAAATAAATTTTTGAACTATTCTTTGTGGGTCTCTACGAACGTTAGTATCAAAACTTTTAACCGATCTCAAATTATAACATATATACAAAAAAGAAAACATCTAAGAATTTGTTTCAGTATCATGCATATTTATATTGTTAGAAACTCATTTAATGTCAACTTAATCATTAGAAAAAGCCTTTGGCACTTGGTCTTTCACGATCATTATTTAAATTCAATCTCATGGAAAGGGTCATTCTATGATGCCGTAATTAAATTTACGGCATTGATGCCGTAATTAAATTTACGGCATTGATGCCGTAATTGACGTGAACCGTTAGATTTGAACAAAAAATCTTTACCATTAATTCTAAATAAATAAGTAACCTGTTACCTACGTAGCAGGTAATTACTCTTTTTTTTGTTAAAGTTACAAGTTACATTTACTAATCTTTTATGTAATTTACACGTTTTATGTAACATTTACAAGTAAATGTTGATTTATAAGTTTTATGTAGCAATTACAAGTTTTTCTTTAATTTACAAGTTATGCATATAATTTACAACTCTAACATTAATTTACCTATTTTTCCATCAATTTACTAGTTTTACGTGTGATTTACACGTTTTATATAACATTTACAAGTAAATGTTGATTTACAAGTTTTATGTAGCAATTACAAGTTTTTCTTTAGTTTACAAGTTCTTCATGTAATTTACAACTCTAACATTAATTTACCTTTTTTTCCATCAATTTACTAGTTTTACGTGTGATTTTCACGTTTTATGTAACATTTACAAGTAAATGTTGATTTATAAGTTTTATGTAGCAATTACAAGTTTTTCTTTAGTTTACAAGTTATTCATGTAACTTACAACTCTAACATTAATTTACCTATTTTTCCATCAATTTATTAGTTTTACGTGTGATTTACACGTTTTATGTAACATTTACAAGTAAATGTTGATTTATAAGTTTTATGTAGCAATTACAAGTTTTTCTTTAGTTTACAAGTTCTTCATGTAATTTACAACTCTAACATTAATTTACCTTTTTTTCCATCAATTTACTAGTTTTACGTGTGATTTTCACGTTTTATGTAACATTTACAAGTAAATGTTGATTTTTAAGTTTTATGTAGCAATTACAAGTTTTTCTTTAGTTTACAAGTTCTTCATGTAATTTACAACTCTAACATTAATTTACCTATTTTTTCATCAATTTACTAGTTTTACGTGTGATTTACACGTTTTATGTAACATTTACAAGTAAATGTTGATTTATAAGTTTTATGTAGCAATTACAAGTTTTTCTTTAATTTACAAGTTCTTCATGTAATTTACAACTCTAACATTAATTTACCTATTTTTCCATCAATTTACTAGTTTTACGTGTGATTTACACGTTTTATGTAACATTTACAAGTAAATGTTGATTTACAAGTTTTATGTAGCAATTACAAGTTTTTCTTTAGTTTACAAGTTCTTCATGTAGTTTACAACTCTAACATTAATTTACCTATTTTTTCATCAATTTACTAGTTTTACGTGTGATTTACACGTTTTATGTAACATTTACAAGTAAATGTTGATTTATAAGTTTTATGTAGCAATTACAAGTTTTTCTTTAATTTACAAGTTCTTCATGTAATTTACAACTCTAACATTAATTTACCTATTTTTCCATCAATTTACTAGTTTTACGTGTGATTTACACGTTTTATATAACATTTACAAGTAAATGTTGATTTATAAGTTTTATGTAGCAATTACAAGTTTTTCTTTAATTTACAAGTTCTTCATGTAATTTACAACTCTAATATTAATTTACCTATTTTTCCATCAATTTTCTAGTTTTACGTGTGATTTACAAATTTTTTGTTTCATTTCACACTTAATGTCAATTTACAAGTTCTATGTCCTTGTTCTAAGTTTTTGTCATGCTTACAAGTTTTTCTTGCAATTTACAACTCCATCATTAATTTACCTTTTTTTCCATTAATTTACTAGTTTTATGTGTGGTTTACACATTTTTTGTCTGATTTCACACTTAATGTCAATTTACAAGTTGTATGTCCTTTTTCTGAGTTTGTGTCTTGCTTACAAGTTTTTCTTACAATTTACAACTCCATCATTACTTTATCTCTTTTTCCATTAATTTACTAGTTTTATGTGTGGTTTACACATTTTTTGTCTGATTTCACACTTAATGTCAATTTACAAGTTCTATGTCATTTTTCTAAGTTTTTTGTCTTGCTTACAAGTTTTTCTTACAATTTACAACTCCATCATTAATTTACTCCTTTTTCCATTAATTTCCTAATTTTATGTGTGGTTTACACATTTTTTATCTGATTTCACACTTGATGTCAATTTACAAGTTCTATGTCATTTTTCTAAGTTTTTGTCTTGCTTACAAGTTTTTCTTGCAATTTACAACTCCATCATTAATTTACCCATTTTCCCATTAATTTACTAGTTTTATGTGCGATTTACACATTTTTTGTCTGATTTCACACTTAATGTCAATTTACAAGTTGTATGTCCTTTTTCTGAGTTTTTGTCTTGCTTATAAGTTTTTCTTGCAATTTACAATTCCATCATTAATTTACCCATTTTCCCATTAATTTACTAGTTTTATGTGCGATTTACACATTTTTTGTCTGATTTCACACTTAATGTCAATTTACAAGTTGTATGTCCTTTTTCTGAGTTTTTGTCTTGCTTACAAGTTTTTCTTGCAATTTACAACTCCATCATTAATTTACCCATTTTCCCATTAATTTACTAGTTTTATGTGCGATTTACACATTTTTTGTCTGATTTCACACTTAATGTCAATTTACAAGTTGTATGTCCTTTTTCTGAGTTTTTGTCTTGCTTACAAGTTTTTCTTGCAATTTACAACTCCATCATTAATTTACCAATTTTCCCATTAATTTACTAGTTTTATGTGCGATTTACACATTTTTTGTCTGATTTCACACTTAATGTCAATTTACAAGTTGTATGTCATTTTTCTGAGTTTTTATCTTGCTTACAAGTTTTTCTTGCAATTTACAACTCCATCATTAATTTACCCATTTTCCCATTAATTTACTAGTTTTATGTGCGATTTACACATTTTTTGTCTGATTTCACACTTAATGTCAATTTACAAGTTGTATGTCCTTTTTTTGAGTTTTTGTCTTGGTTACAAGTTTTTCTTGCAATTTACAACTCCATCATTAATTTACCCATTTTCCCATTAATTTACTAGTTTTATGTGCGATTTACACATTTTTTGTCTGATTTCACACTTAATGTCAATTTACAAGTTGTATGTCCTTTTTCTGAGTTTTTGTCTTGCTTATAAGTTTTTCTTGCAATTTACAACTCCATCATTAATTTACCCATTTTCCCATTAATTTACTAGTTTTATGTGCGATTTACACTTTTTTTGTCTGATTTCACACTTAATGTCAATTTACAAGTTGTATGTCATTTTTCTGAGTTTTTGTCTTGCTTACAAGTTTTTCTTGCAATTTACAACTCTATCATTAATTTACCTCTTTTTCCATTAATTTACAAATTTTATGTGTGGTTTACACAGTTTTTGTCTGATTTCACACTTAATGTCAATTTACAAGTTCTATGTCATTTTTTTTCAGTTTTTGTGTTGCTTACAAGTTTTTCTTGCAATTTACAACTCCATCATTAATTTACCCATTTTCCCATTAATTTACTAGTTTTATGTGCAATTTACACATTTTTTGTCTGATTTCACACTTAATGTCAATTTACAAGTTTTATGTCCTTTTTCTGAGTTTTTGTCTTGCTTATAATTTACTACTCCAACTTCAATTTACCACTCAAACTTTAATTTTTTAATTTTCCATCTTTTACTATTTCCAAGTGTGAATTACAAATATTTTATTTCATTTCATAATTAATGTCAATTTGTAAGTTTTATTTACCACTCTAACGCTAATTTCATTTCATTTCATTTCATAACTTCAATTTACCACTCTAACGCTAATTTACCCGTTTTACCTTCAATCTACAAGTAATACGTGTGGTTTATAAATTTTTTGTCTTATTTCACATTTAGTTGGAATTTAGGTTATTTAGTTGAGGTTAATTGCCTCAAGTTAAATCCAATGTGAAAATGATTAAAGAGTTGGATTATTGGCATTTTATGATTTAGATAGAATGATATAAGGGTGGGCATGAGTTGGGTTTGATATAGTTAGTGAAATTCTAAACTAGTCTATTTTTTAATAAGTTGAGATCAAATCCATCCAGTTTAACAAAATAAACTTGTTTAACCCAATTCTATCCAAATCTTATATCGTCTAGTTGAGTTGATTAGGTTGAATGTCAAATCAAAATTTTACACTTTGAGCAGTGAAAATGATATGAAACTTGAAATGAAACTTATTAAAATAAAATATATATCTTTTATAACATTAAATTTTTATTCACTATATCTAGTGTACGATAAAGAAAGTTAATAAATTAACTATCTTTAAATTAAAAAAATTTCCACAAAAAGCATATAGACTTTATTTCTCTTGCATCTCCTTTTCCAATTCCAAATTTAGACTTTTTTGATAATTAGCTAACATCATATACAAAATAAAATGAAAGTGATATATAATTATGTGCCGTTAAGTATTCACTAAAAAAATAAAAATAAATTAAAACTAACTTACTTTTAAATTAATCTTATAAAATAATAAATTTACTTAAAAGAGGGTGTGATTTTGGTTTTGGAATTGTAGTCTAGAGCAGCAGATGCAAGAATGAAATAGCCTCTTCTATTAAAAGAGTAAAAAGAATAAAAAGTTAGATAAGCCATTTATGTCTTTATAATTTTGTAATTGAGAATTAACACATTATTATTATTATTATTATTATTATTATTATTATTATTATTATTACTACTACTACTACTACTACTATTATTATTATTATAGATTTGGTTGGGTTAGATTGGTTAATTATAATTTATCTAACCCAAACTAATTATTAATTAGGTTTGAAAAAAAAAACCCAATTAAACTACAATAATCTGCTCATGGTGCATTTACTAATCAGTAATCGAAACGGGTTACAATCAGAATCAAGAATGTGAATAAGAATAAGTTATTTATTTGAGATGTAGAAATTGAAGTCGAAATGAGATTCATTTCCATCGACGTGTTTAATTTATCTTGGAATCGGAATGAATTATCATAATTTACTTAAATGCCCTTTGTTGATTGTTGTCAATTGGTGGTAATAATAATAATAATAATAATAATAATAATAATTATTATTATTATTATTATTATTATTATTAAAATATTATTATAATTATGATTACTAATTCATTATTGTTATTATTTATTAATTTCATGATTTTGTTATATGATTATTATTTATTTAATATTATTGTAATCAAAATTTATAATAATTATTATAATAATAAGTTATTATTATAATATTTTATTATATTATTATTTAGTAAAAAATATTATTATATTTATAATTTTATTGTTATTATTATCATTATGAAATTATTTCATTTTTATTTGTTATGATATTATTATAATTATACTTCATTATAATTTATTAATCTTTTATTATTATTATTTATTTAATATTACCTAATTAAAATTTATAATAATTTATCAAAATATTTTTATAGTTATTATTTATTACAAAATTTAATATTATAATAATTATGGCACCATCAACAGCAAAAAAGTATAAAAAAACTTTTTTATACTATCTATTTTTTCCTTTTTGAAAATAAAAGGCGGAAAAAAACATTTTCACAAGTCTCATTTCTCAATGTCAATGTAGAAGGAAAAAAATCAAAACAAAAAGACCGCCCTGTCCCTTTATCATGCTTCTCCAAATGTGAATTTCTTTCTCAATTCTCCTAAATTTTAAGCCAAGATTCGTGAAATCCGAACCCGATTCTCTTTGGCACGTGAACCGTGAAACCGTCGATCACAGGTCAAATAGTTGAGAATGCAGATTGTCAAAGAGATGACATGGAGATTTCGTTCGATTCTGTGATGATGGTAAGGTCATGGAAGAAACCAAGAAGAGCACCAAAAGCATCCGCTAGTTTTAACCACAAATCGCATTCCAACTCCAAAACTTTGCAGATCGGTTTGGAGCGCATCGCGCGAGGTAAGCAATCTGGAAAATCATTTTAGAATTTTTCTTTTTTTCACAAATTATTCACGAGAATGAAGACAAGAAGCTGACATTTGATGGTATTGATCGTCACGACAAATATGGTAATCGGAACATTGTGTTCTTTGATGTAAGTCCTGCTAATCTGATGAACCTTTTTTGTTTCAAGTAGATTAACATTAAATTTTTTAACGGAGTTGTAATTTTTGTGGCTTCAAATCTGTTGCTAATCTGTTAATCTGTAGAAGGTGAGTAATAGTAGTAGTAAAGATGATGTGCAGGTGGGTGAACTACCAGTCCGGGAATGGACTTTGGTACTTCTGGAGCAAGGTTTGATATTATTGATAAAGACGGGACAATTCTTTCCGAAGGAAAGAAAGAGTATCCAAAATTTACGGTAAGATTTTATTGGCTTGGAATTAAGCTTGAATTTTTATCCAATTGAATGTAATAGCTCTGCATTCAGTTTTTTTTCATAGTGTTACCTATAAAAATGTTAGTAGTTGATGAATTTCGACTTGCTGGTAAAGAGATATATTATGGATATATTATAGCTGGGCTTATTAGTATAATATTGAAGCAAATTGGTGTGTTGATGGGTATGATAGTTGATCTTCTAATTTCAATATGATAGATATACTGTTGCCATATTCTGATGAGTTTAGATGCTTTAAAGACAGATAAATGGACTGGAATTAAAATGCCCGAGAAAGCTGAAACCGTTGTTTCTGTTGTGTAGTAAGACTGAAGAAAGTATAGATTGGTTGCGCTCTTGGAAGGTCACACTTTTCTCGTTGCTCGAAGCTGTTCCTGTTATTCTCCGGCCACTTATAGCTTCCATTTCTATTGATGGCACTTCTGCAACTACTATAATAATAGATAGGTGGGTACCTTACAGATTTGTTGCTTCATCCTTGTATCATTTCCTTTTGTCAAGTGAGGACCACTTGTATATCAGGCATGCATTTGAATTTGTTGCCGCAGCAATTCAGGAGAACCGTTATGGAGACCTTTCCTTTACAATGAGAGTTGTCCTGATGCTTTACCAGTGGTAAAGTCTATTGCTCCTGCAAACCACACAGTTTGCTCTGGTACCTCTACCCTTTGCAAGCTTGTCTCATGGTGGAACATTGAGGATGAAAATCGAGAATCGGCGCTATTGTTACATCAGACAGATTGGTTGTTGTGGCTGCTTCATGGAAAGCTTGGCTTGTCTGATTACAATAATGCACTGAAGGCACTTTCTGTTCTTATTTGCATTTGTTTATGATCTTTTACCTATAACACTCATCTAAGTTAAGGTTTTTGTGCTAATGAGTCTTTTATGTCTCATAAGGTTGGTTATGATCCTGAACTCGAATCATATCCACCTTGGCTACTCTCTCAGCCTTATTCACAACCCTTACCTTCTGTCCAAGCTCCTGGAACTTCAATTGGCTTTTTAAAAGAGGGCATCAGAACTGAATTTGGTATGCTTTTGTTCCATTTGACTTGTTGCTGGTGAAAGCCAACAGAGCATCAAACTATTGTTTTCTTATGCATCTGCATTGTCATCAATAATAAGTTTTCGCACATTTCTTGTAGTTATGATTGCAGAACTGGCAATTAAGGTGATATATTCCGCTAGGATTCATATTCTATCTGCTTTTACTAGTCATTTCAGTCACTTAAGAGCCCTACTTTGTGATATTAACCCCAGGCGTTCTGTACCTTATGCAATTAAACAAGTTCTGGAACTGCTGGGGGTTTTTTGTGCTTTTGAGCAGCCAGTTCAGGTATCAAGGAAACTCTTCTTTCTTTTTTTCTTATGCGCAAATTCTCACTTTCTGAATCTGCTATTCTTCAATTTCTTGTAGTGAGGTTAGTATTTCCAGTCAGTTTGAAGACGTAACATCATTTTATTCACTTCGATATTGTTAGTATTTACCATCCATGATATTTCCTGTTTTGTTAAGAGTTAGTAGTTTGGGTCTTTGTTTCTCTCTATGGTATGTTGAAAGCCATTTCTACATCCAGCTTGTTATATTTTCTATTAATTTCGTGTCATAAATTGTGTATTTTTTTAAACTTCCTCTCTATAATAACTGGCCTTGTATCCTGCAGAATTTCTGTACACATTGAATATGTGGGTTAGAGCTCTGATTCTAGCTTCTCTTTGGGCCTCAGTTTCAAAGGAATTTGAAGATAAATAAACATCTGCACTGATTTCTCTTACTTGTATTTTGGATTCAGGAACTACGAGAATTTCACTCAGCTATGGGGAAGCAAAAGTTGATGTAGTTGGCATTTGGCCGCTGAAGTTTCTAATCAGCAAGGTAAGAAAGAATATTACATTGCAACTATTATGCTTGTACTAGTTTATTAGTGATGTATAAATGTCCTAGGATACCTAATTGATGCACGTTGCAATTTCTTAGGAAACAAGATCAATTGATGTGTTAAGATTTAGGATATCATTATTAGGCCCTTTTCTGTAAGCTTAAAATTTCATGAATATTACATTGTTCAAGGTTCCTTTCATAGTTCATCGTCATCAAAGTAGGAGAAAGTAATAGGCTCATGAGAGGTGTAATATTAAGAATTATTATTATAATAATGCATCAAAATATAAGACTACATCACATGGCCATAACTATAGTCTACAAAATACTTAGTCAAAATTGTGTCTGATAACATGCAAATAGCTTGTCCAAATCCACACCCTAAGGCATATGCAGATTATTTTAGGATAATTTTGTTGTATTGACGCAAGAGAGGTAGCCTCCTTAGTATATAATCTGCAGAAATTTCAACAAAATTATTAATACAACACAATGATTTGCACTAAAAAAATATATCTATTGAAATAATGACCTATTTTCCCATACCAAATAAATTCTTTGAAGCTGCTTAATGGACCAGCAAAGTTGTCCACACTTGTAATATGGTCATTCTTACTTTGGCATTTCCGTGCAGTATGTCCATCTTGTTTACAGTATCCACACTTTCTTGTGTTAACACCTTTGTTAAATTTCGTACTGGGTGCACCCTTTGTCTTCACAAACTGCAGAGGATCTTTTACAATTCTTGCTTTCTTTTTCTGCACCGCATGGTCTATCTCTATCTCCGTTGTCACATGTTCTCAACTCTTTTATCTCACTCTTCATTGAGCAAGATGACTTTTTAATTTCCAATATGCAAAGATCAGATTTTGAGGCATAAAAACTAATTTCATTGAATTCACATTTAATGACCCATACCAAAATTGTTCGAGATCATCCTTTGATTGACTTTCCAATGGCATTAGTGATTGTTTGTAAACTTTCACATCCATAGTCCATCTTTTGTTAATCAGTGAAGCAGGTATCTCACTAACATGCATATGTTTCATCACACAAAATAAGTGAGGGCATGGTATTCCAGTAGATTCAAACTTCTTACGGAGCACTCAAAACGTTCTTCTTTTAGATAATAAACCACACCCACTTCTTTTTGGATTCTAGATGCCTAGTTAATGTGTACACTTGAATATCTAGAAGAGTGACATTGCTCAACAATATAAACTTGCCTTCCTTGGAAATCTGTTTACCTTGTAAAATAACTTTTGAGTGTAAACCCCTGCAGCATGCTTCTCCAAGCTTGGAAGATGAGTACTAATCATTGGAATAGAATGCTTAGTTTTAAAATTATGTCCTAAGTTGTTATTCCGTGTACGTCTCAAGGCTCGATCGATTTGACGCACAAATTCATGCAACTTCAACTTTCTTTGAAGAAATCTATTCATATATGCATTCATACCCTCACAACGCTGTGTTGTGCGCATGCCACCAAAGAAATGACCCCGTAAGAATGCTTCTGCCCATCTCTCCCTTTTTGAGTATATCTTCTTAACCCAATCATTATTTTGAAGACCAAGCTCTTCCACCATGTTCTGCCACAATTGCTCAAATTCTTCAGGTCTGTAATTTCCCAACAGAAAATCCTTAAACCATGTAACAAATTCAGGCGTTTTATGTACATTAGACTGTGCATTTCTTTGTAGATGCCAAATACATAGTAGATGCCGAGCTTCAGGAACTACCTTTTTAATTGCTTTACGCATCGCTTTATCTCCATCGGTCACAATAGATATAGGCTTTTTATTATTCATAGCACATAAAAAATGTTTCAAGCACCCATGTGTAGGTCTCGACTGTCTCATCCGTGAGAATTGCACATCCAAAAAAACTTGTTGCATAATGATTATTAACACCCAGTAGAATAACTAAAGGCTTCCCATACTCATTTGTCTTGTAAGTGCTATCGAAAGCCAAAACATCGCCGAAGTAACTATAATCCAAACGAGCAATAGAATCGCCCCGTAATAAGTTTGCAAGTCTATTCTCCTCATCTACAGAGTACTTACAAAAGAAATCGGATCCATGTCGAGCTTTTGCATTTAAATATGCAAGTGCAACTTTCGAAATCATTTTAGTATCATGGATCGACGTTCCTTATCTAAATTGTTATATAAATCCTTTAATCCGAAGCCCAAATTGTCATAACCCCCAGCCTGATTAACAAAGAAGTCCATAATCTGACTTGTCTTTATACCAACTGTTTTCATTGAATTAGCTAGAGCGTTGTCATAATCTTTAACCATTCGATGAGATCAAGAAATTGAGTTTCAAAATCTGCTGCCAACTCATGAGAGTGTTCCGGAACAAAGCTTCTACCAACCCAAGTTTTGGACTTCTTATCTAAATATACTCTGAATGCTGCTCGACAGTTGACTCTTGTAATAGCTCTAGGTTCACGGATTCTGTTTGTACGCTCAACATACTTCTTATCCCGTTCACCTTTTCTACTGCAAACCCAATGTTTCATTATGGGTGCACCATTTGCATCACGTCTCCCATCATGAATACGAACACTAAAACCCATTATTTTTGAGTATTTTTTATAAAAATCTGTAGCTTCTTCAAGTGATGCAAATGCCTTTCCAATAACGTCTTCAGCAGTGAGTTCATACATGCTTTTACCATCCCAATAAATAGAGTTTGAATCATCCCTCCCTGTCATAATAGAGTATGAATAATTAATTTGATTTTCAAACTATTACTAAAATAATCTGATACTGTTATTTGATTTTCAAACTATTACAAAAATAATTTGATTCTATTATTTTGTTATGAACAACTGAAAAACCTGATTGTATTTCTGCTTGAGTTGTTGAAGGAATATCATATGATGATGGAACGTCAAACCCTGCCACTTTGTAATTTTTGTTAATGACTGTCATAATACAATAAGAAAATATTACAATAAGTGAAATAGCACTGCTAAACAATAGCCTGCAAATTATGATAGACACAATTAATATTAATTTTAAAAGGTTAAACAACACTACACTTTTTCAGGAAGAGAAAATAACATAAAAAATAATAGCAAGAGTAACAAATCATTAAAAGATAATGAAGAATTAACCTTGTTCATCATCATCCATTGTGTTCTATATGGTCGTTAGAATTATTGTTTTGGGCAAGGATATTGGATGGAACTATTGAATTAGAAGAAGACGTTTGAAACGTTTTCTGGAGGAGTTGCAAAAGCTTTTAATATGGCTAATTTGAAAGCAGTCCCCATTAAGTATTTAAATTCTGTCGTTTCAAGATAAGTTGCAAAAGTTTTAAATAAGGTTAATTTCAAACTAGTCCCCATTAATTCAAAATATTACAAATGGCCCCGTTTATTTGAAAATACTCATCCAACCCCAAAAGTATAAAGTCAGCCTTAATTATGTTTTGCCTGTTGAGTATTATTGTAAGTGTCAAAATATTAACAATGATTTTTCCCCTAAATAAATTGATTACTACTATGGTTGTAATTTTAGAAATTATAATTTGTTTTTCGTTTTGCCTCTAGTTTCTCTTATAATGTTCTGAAAATAATTTGTTGCAAAATAATGTGTCGTGTTCATGTGCGTAGGAGTTAGATTTGAGATTATTATGATGTTCTACAAACTTTGTGGCCTAGGGTCAATAACAACTTGGTTAATGTTTGAAATCTTGTTTATATTAGGTCTTATTTTTGTATCTAGGTTACTATTATGCTTGTAATTTTATTTTTCTAAATAATCAGATTATTATCATGCTATCACAGCAAGTTTGGACAGTCATGATGGTTGCTTAAAATATCAACTATTTTTTTATTATTGACTGGGCCTTGCTTGCTTCTTGTTTTTCAATTTTGGCAGTGATGGTAGTAAAAGCTTTTGGAGTTTTGGACGATGATGATGGCAGCATACAACCTCAACGTTTATGATTATGATTATTTCGTTCTGAAAAATGTGATGGTTAAATCTTTTGTAACTAGTTTTTTTCCATACACTTATTACTAGATGAATTAATGTTTGTTTGATAGGATATTGTTTTGGGCGAAATCTATTCATATAAGTTTGTATTGTACTTCATGCTTAATGATATTTAGTAGAGCTGTATTTTTTAAATAAGGAAAATTTTATCCTAAATCCCAAAATGGCAATGAAAAAATTGTAATATCATTCAATTAACAACGTTATGTTCAAGTAACAAGTGGCAGAATTTTTAGAAAGAAAAGGATATGAGTTTTTGGTTTATATTTGCCCCAAAAGTGTGAAATTTCAAAATATAAAACCTCTAGTATAAATTAAGTATGATTATAAGCGTCACAAAAATAAGGTGAATTGGTCAAAGATTGGGTAATTTTTTTATAAAGGTCAATTAATTTACAATTACAGGTCAATTAATTTTTGTTTTTTTGGCTAGACCTCTTTACTAGTTTGAAATTGAATAATTGACATGTTTAATTTAAACCTTACGGTCCTTTTTAATTATAGTTTTTCTCGAAAAGAAATTGCAATGTCCTACTGGTTATTGCCGATATTGCATTAGAATTTATTGAGAGATCATGTTCAAAAGGGTGATATTGTATTAGAATTTATTTCTACGGAAAAACAACTTACCGATATTTGTACCAAACCCCTTTGCAAAGAACAATTTTCAAAAATTCGGCATGAACTTGGGATGATGAAATTTTCGCATTAACATCTCTATTTACGTTATTGAATCTATTAAAATTGTTTGCTTGGTGATTGTTGATGTTTATGAAGTGTTTGATTATGATAGATATGTGAGGTGTTTGATTTATTAATCTTAGAATGCTTATGTGCTTCATGATATATGCTTGATGGATGAATTATTTGTTTGAATTAATCAAGTTTTAAATGTTTAAAATAATGATTCATGCATTAAATTAGCTCTTGAGATGTTTCGGGATCACGAAATGCTCACGAGATTGATCAAAATTAGCCGAAAAGCAAATGAAGTGGTGATGGACAGCAACCAAGCGGCTAGCCTCCTGTTCCAAGCGGCTAGCCGCTTGGAAACTTGCTCAAACCCGAGAGCAAGCGGCTAGCATCTTGACCTCAACCGGCTAGCCGCTTGCTCTCGGGTTGAGGACATCCACCAGGCGGCTAGCCGCTTGGAAACTTGCTCAAACCCGAGAGCAAGCGGCTAGCCGCTTGCTCTCGGGTTTGATTTTTATTTCCCCTGTTTTCCTTTCTTCTTCACAATGTGTTATTCGTTCCTCTTTCTCTCTCCAAAACCGAACACTCTCCTCCATTTCCGTTCAATGTCTTTTCATTTCTCAACCATTTTTATGCCAAAATCAATGATTCAAATCAATACCCATGCATAAACCTTTCATTAAACACTTTCCAATCATCATTTCTTCACTTGTTCTTCACTTGTTCATCTTTCTCTCTCACGCGTGAATAGTGCTTATCTATTTTCTTTTTCAAATCTCTTCAATCTTTACCCATTTTCTTGTTAAAATCAATCACTCAAACTATTATTCATCCACTACTCATCTAATTTTCACTCTCAAAACAACATTTCATAAGCTCTCTTTATAAAACCCAAAATCAAAAATCCAATTCTACCCGTTACTCTCTCTTCATTTCCAAGGTTCTTTTAGCCAATTTTTTACTCAATCTACATCATATAATAGCTTCATTCATCTCTAGAATTGATTTTCTTGCCTCAAACACATCAATTTCACTCAAAATTTTCAAACCCGAAATTACATATTTAAGCTTTTTTTTCTTACAACAATGGTGGGTGGTGACAAATCTAAGGGAAAACAAGTGGCCAAGAAGCGCAAGGAAAATTATGGAAACTATTCGGAGTTTATATTGACTCATTGTCCGCGACCCCTGCTTCAAAAATGATTTCTCGACAATTTCATGTCAAGGTCGGTCATTCCTCCTTTTTTTGTCAATCTTAGTAAGTTGGCTAATTTACAAATTTGTAATACATCTCTTACAGATTTCCTTATTAGTATGGGATGGAAAAATGTTTTGATTGTTAAGGAGCAATATTATGAAAATTTAGTCAAGGTTTTTTATGCGAATATAGATACGGAAATCTCGGATAAAATTATTACTAGTGTTGGGGGAGTCCATATTGAATTTGATGTTACTCTGTTAAATCGTATTCTTGGAACTCCAAATGAGGGATTGGAAATATATAGTGCTAGAGCCCAAATAAATTATCCTTGGTTTTCAATTGAGAATGCCGTTCAAAAAATTTGTCGACGGCGTGATTTGTCCTCTGCGTTTTGTCGATCACCTTTGAAATCTCAAGCCTTACCTCTTCAAATTAGAATCCTTCATTATGTTCTTCATCATGTTATAACTCCTAGATTTGGGCATGCGGATGAAGTTAACCGCCTAGATGTAGCCATATTGGACTGCATTCTTGAGGAAAGGGTACTCAATGTTGGTTATATTATCCTTAATCACATGCTTAGCACTCCAAGTATAGCCAAACGATCCCTTCCCTATGCTAGTATTATTACTCGCATTCTCCAGTATTTCCGAGTTCCTATAACCGAGCCAACCTTCTTGAATTCGAGGGAACTAGGAGATGAAGCAATAGCAAATTTGGGGTTTTATTGGAGGGACAATGGATGGCATAAAGATCGGAGAAACAAAAAGATTACTGAAATTGCTCCTACAGATAATCGTTTCTTTAACGATGTCCTTCCACCATATCGGCTCCCTGATTTAAGTGCTCCACATCGCTCACATCCTCCACCTTCTGAGGGCCCTTCCCACTCTACTTCAGCTGATTCTGAGGATCCGATGCAGCAGCTGTTGACTAAAGTGGATTCTTTTTCCGAGCAGCAAGGCAAACTTCAATCTCAGCTGGCAGCTTTTCAACTTCAGTCTATTTCCGAGCGAGAGCGTCTCTTTGAGCAGTAGCAGCGCTTATTTGATCAACAACATCGCCTCTTTGCTCAACAACAGCAGCTTCTTGATGGCCAGCAGCAACTCTTTACAGCTCTTGGATTTCCACCACCATCCTCCTCATCACATCCACCATCTCCTTAGAACTCTATTTTATGCAGTGACATCTATGTGTTATGATGATTTCTTATTTATTTTTTATTATACTAGATATGAGATCGCAAGGTATATTGATTGTGTTGTTTGTAATTTTAAATGCAAAAAGATGTTCTTGCATTGCTAATGCCGAGTACCGATGCATTTAAAAGTGAACTTTTCCTTATAATTTGATTGAAGTAGCTGTAAGTAGACTAGTTAATTTTCTAGCATTCAGATCTGATGTAGTTTTATCACTTGATGGACTGCAATCAGTTCTTCGTTTACCATGTTTTTTTAACTTTTTTTGATCATGGTGATTCTTCAATACATGCTCGATCATTATTCAGAATCATATAAAACAACAAAAAGAAAAAAATTGATCATTTGATAAATGAAAATGAATATATTTGCAATTTTATTCCTAAAGCTAACTGAACACAAAAATCAGTAACAAGAACAATAAATCAATCAATCAATCATAGAGATCGCCGTATCCATCTCCATTGGCAAAGGATGACACTGGAATCAAATTATTGGCAGCTGCTGATGATCCGAAGCCCCTGGATTGTTGCAATGTATTAGCAAAAGCAATGTTGCAATAAAACTTCCACCAAAACGCAAGTAAACCAATCCAAAAGAATAAAACAATAAGACAAACACGACTTTTACACAACTAAGACAAACACGGCTCTTACACTTGGATTTCGGTAGGCAATTGCAAATTGGAAATTGAAAAAAAATTAATTTTATGTAAAACAACAATTATAATTGCAATAATTAATAAATAACTAATACAAACCATGAAATGTAATAGAAGCAGAAAAAGCAAGAAAGAGATAGTTAAAGAGAACATACTTTTAACATCTGCAGGCTTTTCGACTCTACTTTTTCTTCTTCAAATTCTTTTGACCAATAACTTTGTTCGTCACTTTGTTCGGTGGAAGATTTTTCTTGTGCGAATCATGAAATTCTTCAGCCTTATATCTGATACTATCTCTCACTTTATTTGTTTCTCCGTTGACAAGGTGGAGTGCAATGCGATATCTTTCTATTGTTGAATTATACTAAATATAGTACGAGAAAAAAGAAAAAAGAGAGAAACAAAGTCATCATTCATTGTAAAAGTTTAAATCACTATGATATAAAATTAATTTCACATACATGTTTTATAGATAACAAATCACATTGCGTCTCCATGAACTTGATCACAAACAAACCGCAGTCAGTTCCATTTGGTTGTACTGGGACATTATCTGGATATGAAATTTTAAAACTAAAAAAATCCCAACATTGATTAAATTTTCCCAAAAAATCATCGAGGAAAACTTCATCGAGTCCCTGTAACTGTGATAATCATGATAATAGTCAGCATACATTTGCATTTATTGGTAATAATACAGGTGAAATGCAAACTTCACTTACAATTGCTCTAACAATTTCCTCTCGAAGTGAATTCGAACTATGACTAGGTAAAGAGTCCCAAATTTCAACGGTTTGCGTTTTAACAATCAAAACCGCTAGATACCAATGTGCAAAGCCATCATTTATAGGAACATAGATCTACATGACAAATGCATAATTTTGAATAATTACCATTAAATGTCTTAAACAATGCCATGATTTATTATAATTTCGCATTAAATTTCTGACCTTTTCACATACTGCAAGTTCTGACATGTATTTATCTCGAATATTATGATTTTTGACAAAGTCTTCGATGCTTGATTTCTTCTTGCAGCTCATGTTTGCCACTATTTTTTGCTGCAAAACTCATAAAATAAATACAAAAGTAGTATATTATCAACATATTGTGTCAACTGTAAGTAAAAAAATTCACAGTATAACATTTACAACTTACCGAAAATATGGTGGGCAAATACCAATTACGCATCTCTAGGCTTATTTTTGCACGTTCTTTGTTTGTCAAGTAGTTGACGAAACAATCTATGACCTACGAATAGAGCCATTAAACAAGAAGACTGAAATACTTAGAAAGAAAATAAATAAATTGAATGATTAAACTAAATATAAGGTATGTTTACTGTGTCAATGATCCAAGTATTAGGAGCCAAAGAAAACATCTCTTGGCGAGAGACGAAAAAACTAATTCCATCAACAATATGCTCACTGTAATAAGATTCAAAAAATAGAATTAAAACTATAACAGTGTTCATGCAAAAATAATAACATATGGAAAATGGGTCATGAGAAAATCCAATTACTCCATAGGCAATTCTCCTTGAAATATATATTGCAGCAACTTCATATCTTCCTCTGAAAATGAATTTAGTAGAGTGATTGAATCATGAAAATTTTTTTGTTTGCTACGTCTTTTGGGAAATTGATTATAAGGGGATTTTTGGTATGGACCAGGCCTTCGCTTTCGGGAGCGCATATCTTTAACCTCAAATACACTAAGCTGGTTTGATGATTCCTCTTCAATAGAACAATCATTGTTTCGGCCATTATCCTACAAAAATTATGCTTTATAACTTAATACTCATCTATGCACTATTATGTTTTACTTGTGAAAAAAAGATCATAGTTTATTGCTAAATACCTGTATAGCTGCATTGTCGAAAATTTGCTTGCGCTTTCCCTCATTCAGGTCTAGTCCACCCGTCAAAATTCTCTCATCATGTTCCTCTTCAACATTCTCCTCATCCAGTAATTTTTTCTCAATAATATCATCTCCATGTGGCCTTTCTTTGGCTCTCTTCATTAGTTCGGCAAAAGTTGAAATTTCAAGGCTTGATTCGTCGTTCTTTTGTTGCTTTCGGGAATGAGAAGAAATTCCAACAGCAGTGCCATTATTCTCCTTTTGCTGCTCAACTTGCTTTTGGGTTAAGTTCTCTTTAAGGGTTTCCATTACTTGTTGCATTTGCTGCATCCAGTTACCCATTGAATGCTTTAAACCATCAAGCTCCAATGCCATACGGCTAATATCTTTTCGAACAAGTGATAATTCCTTCTGATGTTGACAACTATGCATGCATTCTTCATTCTTCCGACTCATTCCATCAAATGTTTCTTGGGCCGTGTTTTGTTGAGGATGGATTTCTCGCAAATTAACCTAATAAACACCACATACTATTAAATATATGTCATTTCAATATGATACGTTAATATTTAATTAATAAAAAGTAGATGTCATACCTTTGAGCTCCCATAACCACCATTTTTCTTAACAAAACTCAAGAAGTTAGTTACATCTCGATTTGTCCATGTTGTTATTGGACTCAAAGATTTATCAATAAATTTTCGTGCAAATGATATAGAATCCATGTAAAAAAGCTGCAATATTAACAAAAGGATCAAAACAAAGCAAAAAGAAAATAACACAATAAAATTGATGAAATCATTTTTTAAAAAAATATTACCTCCAAAAATAGTACACAGCCATTAACAACTTTTTGTTGTCCCGCCTTAAACTTTTGTATGCCCTCAACTAGCCCTTTAAAAGCCCATGTTGCCCAATTTTTTTTATTTATGGCACTGGTGTCTTTCAAAAAAATCAAGTAATAAGGGGCTAAATTCAACCCCGATTTAGGAAAAATAATTGTAGCTATAGCAAACAAAACAAAGCTTCTTTTAAAGTCATCATTCACCTCCCTTTGATTCACCAATTTTGACTCTAAAGTTTTCAGCTTAATGTATCCACTGTCATCACAATATTCATCTTTCAATTTATCTATGTCATCAATATCAAGACCCACATCAATGTCGACTCCACCATCTTTTATTCCCATAATGTACTCAAAATCTCGAGGCGACAGATTGATACTCTTACCATGCAAAAAAATACATGAAGTAAATGGATCAAAATTTTGAACCAACCATGAACATAAATCTCGTTTCAGTCGACCACATTTTATGTGCAGAAGACTTTCAAATCCCAACTCCACAACAGCTTTTTTTTTATTTTCTGACAATTTTGCTACCAGTTTTGCAAAACGATCTGGAGCGTATCTAGTTTCCATGGCTTTCTGAGTTCCCTTCACAAAATCATCTTCTTCGTCTTTATTCCGTGCTATATCATTACTAACCATTCTAAATTTAGCCTTCTCTTCTTCACTCAAATTTTTGAAACATTTCCCTAATTTAATTCTATCCTAAAAAATTAAAAAAAATATGACAATAAGTTATTGCTTGTAACACGTCCCAAATTTAATGGAAATTAATTATCGTACCTACACTCACCACTTTTTTTCCTTGTTCCCGTAATATTTTTGCTTCTTGCTTGTCATCAATTAAATATTTTGAAATAATATATATATCATCAGTGCACGTTAACATTATTGTGCTTGGCTTTACTAAATATTCATAAATTTACCAACAGTCAAACACATAATATTTAATGTAAGAAGACTTACAAATACTCAATGAAAGGCCGATTTTTTCTTAAAAATTCATTTTCCTGGCTCAATTTATCATTCTCTTTGAAATCATTCTCGTTACCCTCATCTACATTTTCAGCCATTTTCGAGTTTACAAGAACCTGTACATGAAGATATTAGGCACAAAAAGAAATGTCAAATATCACAAGTTTTGGATCCTGTAAAACAACAGAAAATTTTACCAAGAAACAGCAATAAATTTATCCAAAAACAGTAAAAAATTTAACCCAAATACAGTAGCAAATGAAGCCCAAAACACCGGAAAAATGTATATAGAAACATCAGAAACAGCAAAAACAATAGCAAAATTTATCCAAAAACAGCAGAATATTTAACCCAAATACAGTAGCAAATGAATCCCAAAACACCAGAAAAATGTACATAGAAACAACAGAAACTTTAGCCCAAAAAAACAATTCAGAAATTTATCCAAACAAAGAACAAATTTATCCAAAACAATGAAAAATTTAACACAAAAATAGCAGTAAATTTATTCAAAAACAGCAAAAAAATTAACTGTAAAACAGTAGCAATTTTACCCAGAAGCAGCAAAAAATTTAGCCTAAAAATAGCAGCAAATGAAGCCCGAACACCAGAAAATTTTACCTGAACACAAAGAGAAAATTTAACCCAAAAACAGTAGTAAATTTATCCAAAAATAGCAGTAAATTCAATTAAAAACAGCAGCCAGTTTATCCAGAAACAGCAAAAAATTTACCATAAAAATAGTAGCAAATGAAGCCTAAGATACCAGAAAAATTAACCAAAAACTAAGACCAATCATCCCAAATACAAAGAAGAATTTATCCAAAAACAAAAGATATTTACCTCGAAATAGCAAAATATTTAACCTTAAAACAAAGACCAAATGAAGCCCAAAACACCAAAAAAACTTACCTGGAAACAACAGAAAATATAATCCAAAAACAGTAGCAAATGCAGCCCAAACACCAGAAAATTTAACAAAAAATGGCAGGAAATCATCCCAAATATAGCAGAAAATTTAACTAAAAAACAACAAAATATTTAACCCAAAACAGCAGCAAATGAAGCCCAAAACACCAGAAAAAATTACCTGAAAATAGCAAAAAATATAAGCAAAAACAGCAGTAAATTTATCTAAAAATAGCAGAAAAATAAACTGAAAAACAGCAGCCAATTTACCCAGAAATCAAAGAAAATTTATCCTAAAAACAGCAATAAATGATGCCCAAAACACAAGAAAAATTTAACCAAAAACAGAAGCAACTCATCCCAAATACAGTTGAAAATTTACCTAGAAACAAAAGCATATCAAACCCAAATACAACTGAAATCCTTCTCCTCGAAGTGAAATATAAAACAAACATAAACCACAAAAAAAAAATCGCCAACAACTATGAAAATTTGTTTTCGCTTCAAGCAACTTCCAAAGCAATGATTGGCAGGAAAAGAGTATTGGAGGAAAAGAAAATCGCGTTAGCCAGCAAACCCAAACACTTTTTACAGGAACTTCTTAATTCCGTGAACAAATGCAGAAATTATGACCATGAAACTAAACTATGATAACCCAAACACTTCGCAGCGACTTCTTAATTCTTAGATTCAATTCCGTGAACAAATTATGACCATGAAAGAAAACTAAATTGCTTAGCAATTCGAGCGAGACAGAGGATTAAACTTACCTTGAACAGGTGACGACAGCCAAACCAAGATAAAGGCAGCGATGGCAGAGACTCAACAATTCGAACAAGACAGAAAATCAACTCAAGAACGGCTGCAATCTGCAGACGTATCACCGGTAAAATAAATTGTTTAAAAAAAACACATACTGAAATTAACAACAAAACCCATTATTGCGGTAGAGGAGAATCAGTAAAGAATAACGAACCTAGCCTGGTTCTCCTCTCGACTCCCGACGCCGAGTCGTTATCGTCGGATCGAAACCACTTCACGAACACAAACCCAGCCCCTTCACCAACATCAACCGTTGTACAGCTTCTTATTCGCTTCTTTTTGGCTTCAAGCAGTTTTCAAAGCGAAGATTGCAGCAAAAGAGGAACGATTGAGGAAAACAAAATTTAGGTTAGCCAGCAAACCCGATCGCTTCAAAAATACAATATCCTTCGTGCTGCGATTTCTTAGACTTTGATTTTATTTGGACTTTCGTAGATTTCAGTTTTAAAAGTATACGATTTTAAAATTTTAACCAGTTAATTTTTTAAAATAAATGTTTAACCAGTTGTAAACCGGTTAATGAATTTTTTTAAAAAATATTTTGATTATACTATAATTATTATGTGCCGTTGATCTAATCCAACGGTATAAAATAGCTACGGTATTGATACCGTAAATTTTACTACGGCATTATAGAATTTTCCCTCATGGAAATTATGTAAGAGAGATACCTCAAAAGTCAAAAGGACGTAATATATATCAGATAATTCTGTTTTTATTCTGGAAGAATCACGAATTAAATGTCTAAAACCATTCTCAAAAAAAAAAAAAGTCTAAAACCCTTTTTTATTTTGGTCTTTGACTCTGGTTTCTATAGCCACTAAAGAAGCTTCGAAGGAATAATCCTGGTCACCTTATGATTTCATTTTGCACCTAACATAAACTTCAAAGTAATATCCATTTGGCCACTTGTGCTTGTAGCACAGTGGTAAACAATTTAAAGTCAAGCATGACTATGAGGATAATGGTTCGAATTCCCATGTACTCAACTTTTCTCAATTAAAATATAATTGTGTGGAGATTACTTGTAACGTTTTTCTCCCTTGCGAAATACGAGTGGAGTAGAGATATTCCTCCTCTATGAGAGATATTTGGCTGGACATGTATTTCATAGAATAAAAAATGTAATAATGTAAGTCTCATGTATATATCTGATTGTAAATATCAGTACAATGATCTGCTGTCATAACAGTTATAAATATCTGTGTAACACAGTAACCTGATGCTTAATCAGTTCAAAAAAAAATGTAATATCCATTTGTCATTTATATTTTATAATTAACTCTTTGTCCAAACGCAATTAACTTTTGACATTAATTAACAATTTATACAGTAGTGATGTATGTCTTTGCTTCAACTTTTTAATTTGTGAATTTAATTTTCTTCTCTCTGTCTTTTTTTTTTTAATGAATTACATAACAACTATATTAAACATATTTTTAAAAAAACTATTTATATAATCATATTATATTATAAAACTGTAATTAATTTTTATGATTATGAAAAATTCAGCAGCCTCCATTCATCGCCACAAAACTCCAAAAATAATAAAATTATAATACAAACTAGAGTTTGAGAACAGTTAACAATCTGAATTACCTAAATAAATATTAAGCTGAGTTATTTAAGTAATAAATAGGAAAAAAAAGACATCCAAATTTTATGAATTTTCTTAGGTCACACAGATACCATTGGTTTTAGAAATAATCACATATATATTTATTTTTAAAGATTAAACCCTTTTACTACAGAAAACTTTTTTAATACATGCAGATATGATATTATATATGTATTGTAAATTACAATTCTAGTATAGTTATTTGCAGCTGGAAAGGATGAGAAGTTAAGCACTAAGCTGAAAAGATGTCAAATATATTAATCTCCGGTTGTTTTAAGTATAAATATAAATGGAATAAATTAATTGAGCATTAAGTAATAATCTGTTACATTTAGTTTTATTGTTCTCTTTTTTCTTTTTTTCCTTTTTTATTTTGCTTGCATCGAATTGACATAAAATATTTCCCACTGTTAATCCTAATATCATGTGTATCAATTATGCAATAATATGATGTTATCTTGCGAAAATACTGTCAATCCAAGTGTAAATTCTCAATCTTCCATGGAATTTCCACGACTACACTCTTCTTTAAGACAATATTCAACTCTCAATTTCCCTTCATACTTACACCTAACTCAGAAAATTATCAACTAATTTGTCTCTTGCGACATTGTTATATATAGAGAGGTTTCAATGATAGTTCCCACACTATACAGTGGATAAAATTGCACAATTTTGCGAAAAAAAGTAACTTTTGACACGTTCTAATTTTGTTGCAATTCTCACTCCTAATATTTTCAGATGTAGATAATCTTAATGATTAGAGTTCGATGTATTTTGTTGTAAAATAAAATTAAGTCCACGCTTGAATTTTTATGCCGTTTTATAAGAAATCAAAATGAAATATTTATTAAAAAGATCGTTGATAAAATTTGATACAAAAATAAATTCTATTGCTTGTTCGTTAATTCAAATTTCAAATTTACAAAAAACACAAAAGCATTTTGCCTTAGTTCAGATTTTCAAAAAGGACAGACATACTTGAATGCAAATTGCAAAAATAATAAGCAGTGAAATAAATGAATAGGAGCCATTTGAAATCTAACTCCATTACTACGACAGAAAATAGAGTGAAAGTAGAATTGTGCGCTTTAGTAATTTTAGATTAGTTTGCCCCAATATCTCATCAATTGATGCAATCTGCTAAATTTTATGTCGCAATTAGGAGTAATCAATTTCATCACGTAATAATAATTTTATTTCGTAAATCCATTATGCAGCTTCCGAATCTAAAATTTAGGCGATCGACATTTAACCGGCCTATTTCAAGTGTGGATTAAATTAAAGGGTGAAGACTAAAGCGTCGTGAAGAATGTGACTCTTCAATTTGTGACATAAAAATTCAGTGACAAAGAAGCTTCGCCTTCACAATGCATGTATGTATATTAGTAGGTTATCACAAAATAAGCCTATAAATATATACATCATAAAGTACATTTATTTTTGCTGTAATTTTTGTTCTTCTGGAGCTTTATTTCCTTTGCTAATTTTACATTTGTAAAATATAATGGATCAAATTATTTCTCGAAACTTTCATTTTATCAATATGTGTACCGCCGTCCTCGACTTAGAATTGGGCCTCGCGCACCACCATCATCCTTAGATTCTTCGCTACCAACACCATAACTTTCAAACCAGCATTCGTCAGCCATTCAATCTTTGTATTTAGATTTTTGGGAAATTATCTCTACGTTACTTTTATTTTATCAAATATACATCTAATTATTTTAAAATTTTAATATATTTTTGTACAACCTTTATTTTTAAGTTTGCATTAATAAATCATTTTGGCACTGAAAAATAATCATTTTACTCTTAAGTGAATTAAAAAATCATTTTGTTTTATAAAATTTAAAAAATTATAATTATAAAAATACCCCAAATTTAATAAAATAAATAAATATCAAATTCCATATGTTAACATTTTATAATTATAATTTCATTTAAAAATTATCATGTTAATTTTTGCTGATTATAATTTCATTTAATTTATATAGGGAAGTTTCTTAATATTAATTATAGGAAAATTTACAATAATTATAGGGAGCTTTTCTCTTCATGTTAATTTTTGTAAACTTCCCTATACCTAGTTTAATTACAAAAATTAAATGGAATTACAATTACAAAAAATTATAATTACAAGATATTAATTTTTTATAACTATAATTTCATTTAAAAATTATCACCTTAGATTTTGAAATTTATTTTTTTATTAAATTTAGGGGGTTCTTGTAATTATATATTTTTATTTTTTAAAATTTTATAGAATAGAGTAATTCATTTGAAGAAAAAATAATTATTTTTAGTTTCAAAGTGGTTGATTAATACAAGTTTAGAAACAAAGGTAGTATAAAGAACATGTCAAAATTTTGTGGTACTTAAATGTGCATATAACAAAATGAAAGCGGTACAGAGATAATTTTCTTATATTCCATTTTGTATAATGTGAAATAATTTTAATATTTAAAAAATCTTTAAATTACTGTTTAATTATAAAAACAGAAAAACGTCGTCCTGGCTGTTGAATCAAACAGCAGGTCAATTAAGTATAGATTTGAGTAGAATAAGGTTCTTTTCTTTTCTGGATCCATTAGCTGAGATGTAATGAAGCAAAGTATATCACGAATCCAAGCATATCGAATAAGAGTCATTATTATTGTTGTTGTTATTATTATTATTATTATTATTATTATTATTATTATTATTATTATTATTATTTTAAAGGGATAGAATTCAATTAGAAAACACACAACAGTGTATCCAAAATAGACTGAACACGAAAATCCTCCAATCAAGTAACGAATTCCTAGTTGTACAAAGTAAACTTAATTAATCCATGTGTCGAACCATTTACTACGCATTGGACATGGCAATGGCAAACATGGAAGTCATTGTGCGCCTCTAGTAAATTATGGGTATCCTGAATCACCCAATAAATTTCTCTACGGTTTGCCAAAGGATTATTTTTACATTTAGGCTCATTTATTGTTCTCATCTTTTTAATCTTTTTCTATCAAATTGATGTGTCAAAACTTTTCCATCATTAAATCCTAATAATAATTAAAAAATGTACATGATTTATGCAATCATATGATACATATTATCTTACCAAAATACTGTCAACCCATTTGTACGTATATTCTCAATATCCTATGGAATTTTCCACGTCTACACTCTTTCATAATCCGAAACTCAACTCTAATTAAATCATTTTTTCTAGTAAATTACGCAATTTATCCTGTTAAATTATTTTCTTAGATCTGCCATGAGAAATAAAGAAGGAAACTAGTTGCACTCCTAAGATGGATCATATGTATACCATAACAGTAACAGCAAAAGATCATCAGGTTACAATAACATTTATTATACATAAGCTCATGAAAACATTCAAGTACCAAATTTTATTAAAAAGATTTAGATATAATTATTAAGAACAAATTCGCAGCTTATAAAATAAAAATGTCTAGATTAACAAATTCACAGTTTATAAAATACAGACATCTAGATTTACTATAAAGAGCTCAGTTTAATGTAAAATCTAAAATTTTTATGGGTTTATAGATTTATGAAGATTATATTAATAAATTTAACATGGACTAAATTAAATAATAGTAAAACTACTCGTATCAGTTGCTATGAACTTTTATTTTTTAATTAAAACATGGTTTTGATAATGCTTAAAGGTTTCTAAAATTTATGGAGACTAGCTTTTATAGATATAATGGTGACTATTTTATAGACTTACCTATAGCTAATAGGAAACTCAAGTCATTTTTTCTTTAATTTTTAAAAATATTTTCTCCAGCTAGTGCTTGAGCGTCCACTTGTCATGAGTTAGATCACCCGAGTCATGAGTAGCAAGTAACAATGCAATGGGACCTCTCTTTTTTTTTTTAAGTGTGCGATAATATTCCCTTGATAATTACTTTCTACTTCTAATGTCTCTTTTTGTGGCATTCATTATTTACATAGGGTTGAACTATTGGCACTCCTCTGTAATCCTTATAAAACTCCTCTCTTATTGTAATTACATTAAAAGACAAAATAAATCTAATATACGGTTATATTTTTCTTTTCAACTCTTTACACCCATACAACTACATCAAACTCTTTTACAATTTTTATTTCCTCACAAATAACTTTTTCTTGATAAATTTACAAAAATTATTTTTAATTTAAACTTATTTTTAATTTAAAAATAAATAATTTAAAAAAAAAGCTAATTGAGTCTACTTTAATTTACAAAACTTTCTAAACTTTCTAATAATAAGTTTTGTAAACTTATTTTTAATTTACAATACTTTCTAAACTTATTTTTAATTAAAAAAATAAATAATAGCTATTTTTTTAATAACTCAAGTAATTTTCTCTTTAATTTTTAAAAACATTTTCTCCAGCTAGTGCCTGAGCCACCACTCGTCATGAGTTAGATCACTCCTGAGTCATGAGAAGCAATTAACAATGCAATGGGACCTCTCATTTTTTTTTTTTAAGTGTGCGATAATATTCCCTTGATAATTACTTGCTACTTCTAATGTCTATTTTTGTGGCATTAATTATTTACATATTCTTTTTTTTTTATTTAACGTGTGAACATTTTTAATTAAGGGGATCATTGGATTTCACCCCATTATTCTCTCTAACGAGGCCCAAAAATTGTTGATGCTGGGCTTTGTTTTTGACCTCTTTGGAGGGTGTCAAATAGGTCACATAGATTAATAGCACGCTCAGCATCTCCTCTTGCTGGCCCTAAGAGCCATCTTATGGATGATCCTCCATTAGATCAATCAAGTGCCTCCGCAGTCTTGTTTTGTATAAGCATTCCCATTTAACAGTAGCTGATCGACTTTTCCAAAACTCATACTGTTTCACATAGATATTACATAACATGACAGAGCAACTTGAGCATCCAAGTGGTCTAAATAACCATTCTCAAAGAGCATAAAGTTTGGAATACAAAAAAACCATGAGTCAAGCAATATTACAACACTAATAATACTATCATATCCTCTAAGAGGATTTGATTGTTGTTAACATATACAACTGAAGTAGTATTAATTCTCACATATATAAGGGGTTCATTTACCCAAGCATTGAAAGTTTCAGTGTCCTTATCACTTCTTATCCTCCACAAATACTCCTCCATCCGACTCTGATGAGTTGAAGTTCGAAGTGGTTTGTCCAGTTTCTTCAGGAGAGCATATTAAGCCCTCAGAGAATTGATTAGGTGAAAAATCTACCTGCTCCATGCTGAATTGAGAATTCAATAAATCACAGCCATAACTACAGCCATTAGAATATGATAATTCTAGTGCTGGATAAATTGGTCACTGCCATGGCGAGAGAGAGCCATAATTCAGCCAATTATAGCCACCATGTGGGTTGAATTCTGCAGGCAGTCGAGGTTCTGCCTCGAAAGAATTTTCTACATTGTTAGTAGAATAAGAACACCAAAGCTGATTTGGTAGTATTGGTGACTCCAAAATGTCATTCCATACTAGCTGCCATTCTGGAGAAGTATTTTCTGCAACATGATTTCTAGAACAAGAAATCCAATGGTCACTTGGTGGAACTGGAGAGACCAAAAGAGCATTTCCTGCAACATGATCTCCATTAGAAACCAAATTTTGATTTAGTGGTTGTAAGGATCCTAGGGAAGTATCTCCTGCAACACGATTTCCAGAATTAGAAATCAAATGGTTAGTTGCCTGTACTTCAGTATCCAAACCAGTATGCTCTGCAGCACGATTTCTAATTCTAGAAATCGAATTGTCACTTGCTGGTACTTGAGAGACCAAAAGAGTATTTTCTGCAACATGATTTCTATTAGAAACCAAAAGTTGATCAGGCAGTTGAACAGATTCCGAAAAAATCTGTCCTCCAACATCACGATTTCACGAATGATGGTAGAACAAGAGGTCAAATCTTCGGTTGATTGATCTTCAACACTAGTCGAAGCAGCAAGCTTGCCATTCCGTTTTCTTTCTAGGCGACACACAACAAAGTCCCTCTGCACAAATTAATAGCACAAATACTTTAAGTTGTTTCCCATGTGACCCGCTGTATTATCAATATACATATGCAATTCAACACAAAGCAGGACATAAGCCCGAAATGAAGCTCGAAATGAAACTCATACCTTATAAAGAGGGTCATCCTCAATAGATATCTCGTGCATAACCCACTCAGTCTTAGCTTTCTTGGAAGCAGAACGACGGGGGCAAAAAGGCAAAATCTTTTTGGTACCAATTACCTCAGTACTGTTTTTGCGCTTGATGTCAGAACCTGTGCCGGTGACTTTCCAGTACCCTGACTTTGTTCTTCTATGCGCCCGTTTACTCTTGGCGTACTTGTAATAACGCTCACAGTAATAGTACCATACTTCTTCCTCACCCCGAATCTCAGAATGCCCTTTATCAAAACAATTCAGTCAACCATTAGTTCTGAATCAATTTTACTAAACTAACTTAAACGACATCGTATGGTTACTTGTCGGGTGACACTTGCGGGGCAGGTCCCAGGGATCAAAGCTATAGAAATCAATTTCTTTGATGGTATGGACAGAAAACCAGGGTCAAGCCTCTTCTTCTTCAGTAGACTAATGATTTCTTCATTAGTAGGCTTGAATCTGAACCCCACGAGACTGTCCATTTTCTATTCAACACAGAAGAGACGGAGCAACAGCTATATTACCGTCGGTTTGGTTGGGAACCGCAAGATGCATAGACTGAGGGAGCGATCATATTTTATTACTATTTATAAAGGCAGAGGCATTGACACGTCATTTTATTCCCTATGGCTTGACTTTTTTCTTTCGCTAGCACATCTGCATATAATTTTACAGTTATTTGAGAAAATAATGATAAACAACATATATTAAAATTATATCCTTTTTAAGTGGTAATTAAGTTCGCACCACACATGCGTTACTGTACACGATAAATTTTATTGATTAAATTAACTGCATTAATCAATAAAATCATGATATATAAACCGTCGCATATAATAAAGTATATGACAACACAGTTAAACCAGATTTCTTTAACTTTTAATTGTTTGTCGACAACAATTAATGGATAAATATAATTTAACAAATAAAGATGCCACTACCATTTTTCTTTTTTGATTCCTTTTCTGCTTTTACGGTTACAAGTGGCCTTCCCTGTTACCTCACAAAGGTGTCTCCTTTTCCAAGAAGTAGTTTGCTCGGATTGGATGGTGAGATTCCAGTTTTCCACATACGGGAAAACTTTGAAATGCTAATCACGTGCGGGAAAGCTTTTATTTTAAGACCATTGATCTCAAGTATGCACAAATACGATTGAGATGATGAATAAAGTTTAACACAAAGATCCCTGATGAGCTTATACTCTTCATCAGTTGATGGATGCCATGTACATGAATCATTCACATCTCCACATAGGACATAGATATATGTAAAATATCAGGGATGTCGGTCTCCTCCCTCACCCCTTATGTAAAATGCGATAGCCAATTAGCATGTGTTTTAAGCCCGTAAAAAATACATCGCACTTTCCAAGAAATTGTTGCTAGAAATACATTAACTTGTCTAAAGCCAATTTAATTTTTTTCAAGCAACAATTTCTTGGAAAGTGCGTCCCTATCTGGGTCGAGTGTTTTCAAGCAAATTTGTTTTAAGTCAATCTGGGTCAAGTTAGAATTATGAGAAAGTAGTAAGGGTTTGAAAAATTAATTTGAACTTTATCCATCCCTTAATCTTAAATTTATATTGTGTATTAGCATATATTCTTCTAAATACATTAATCTTAAAATTAAAAAATAAATTTTAGTTTTGTGAAAAAAAAAATCCTACAATTCCAACAGTATCTCATCTCTCTTCAAAGATTTAAGCTAAACTTATCAACTTCTGATAATTTATACGTGGCTTTTATTAAATTTCATCTTTGGTTAAAGAAATATATTAAAATTTACCTTCAATGCCCTATATATGGCTACTATGATTTTGGTGAGAGGGGAATTTACAAAAATGGGCCAAAAACTTTGGTACTTTTTAAAATTAGCCATCCTAACTTTTTCTATCATATCTACCCAAACATATAAATTTTAGACCTAGATACCCTTAATCTCATCAACAAAAGGCCAAACAAATCATAATCTCAAAAAAATATCAATAGAACTTACCACCCTCTGCTCACCAAATTTATGAAACAAATATACTTATATAGATAAAATTATTAATGAGAAAGAAAGAATTTAAGGCTATTATTTGTTTTTACCCAATGTGTGTTTTTTATTTCGATTGTTTAAAATTTATGGGGTTATTTTAAGTAAAATTGAGTAAGGAGACAAATCTAGAAATTTTGCAACAAGAAGGTTTTGCAACAGGTGCCTATCGCACATTTTGATATAATTTTTTTTACAATGTAATTTTTTTAATCTTTTCTAATTATTTAGGCTTCATGGAGTTAGCTACATTGTTCTTCGAATATGTTTTGATGAATCATGGGAGAAATCAGTAGAAGGTTGTTTTGACTACATAAAAGGCAAAAATAGAGCTTTTTTTATTGAATTTCTTGAAGACAAATTTAAAGTCAATATGTTCTACTCAACCTGTATGCTTACTACCTGTGGGCATACTTGATGATAAAATGGTAAATATTTTCTTATAAGGTTTTTCATTCATTTTCAGCATCAGACATAATCTTATTCATCGTTTCTTTGATGTACATAATAGAATGATCATCCTCTCTATTTGACGAATAAAATAATCATACCATATCTTCAATTTTGTCTATTACTAGAAAACAAAAACAAAAACTTTATTTATAACTGATTAAATCCAACATCATTGTCTTTATAACAATTAAAATGTTAAAAATAGCATGTAACCTTTCTCTTAGGTGAGCCGTCTACTTCATATTCATCGTGAACAGATGGCTGATCGTCTATCTCATATTCATCATCAATGGGTGTTCGATTCTGCTTGGGTATTGGGATCTTGCTCTGTTGAAGATCATCTTTGTCCTCTTCAATGGGTGGCACGTTTATATTGGAGTGATGCTGCACAAAATAACAATAAAAACAAATTAAACAACTTGCAACTATTCGAGATTCAATAATAATATTGTAACTATGTTAAGTTGTGTACTCACATTACTGACCTAATGTGTCCCTATAGTACTTTGCACTATTCCAATATGGTGTAAATTTCCCTTTGGACTTTGGAGTCAATGAATGTCTTGTGGGATAAGTATATAATTTTCCTTCATTTTGTCAACTCCGTTTAAATATGAAGTTGTACCCTCATTTTCCCTGCATTTGTCAGCTTTGTCTCTTGCTGAGTTGACACAAATATATATATGAGCTCAACGCAGTGGACATTTGACACCATATAATTTTGTTGTAAAATTCTAGTTCACACCCATTAATTTTTGCCTTTTGCCTTATAATTTTTTCACAATGCCTAAAGCTGAAGCTGGATCCCTTAAGCTCGAGGCGAGGCGCAGAACTTATTGCCAGCAGAAAATGGAGCAAGTTCTTTATCTCCCTCCTAAGAGAGGATGCATTAAGCGTCAAATTTTCTCATCTTTTTATCACGGGCTGAGGGTCATTCTTCACGAACTCGGTTTTCATCTCCTTTGTTCGTGTTTTGGCAATTCTTCTTCAGGATGAATTTTACTATCTAGCACTTGATGCTTTTGAAATCTAGAGTCCATAAAAATGCGAATATGTTCTTAATTATCATAGTTCATTGTATATTGTATTATACAAATAAGTCTAGGCATTTTATAAATTAAATTCAGTACTTAAACTGTTTTGGTGATATATACGAAGCTTTATTGTAACTTTATGATCTTTTGATGTATGCTATTGTAATGGTATTTATATGATCCACCTGGGGAGTGCAACTAGTTTCATTATCTATTTCTCATGAGTCATGAGCAACACAACGTGACCTCTCATTTTGGTTTGTTTTATTTATTTATTTATTATTAGTTTTTGTGTGATATTGTTCCCTTGTTAATTACTTGCTCTTGTAATTTCTATTCTTTGTCACACTGTTGACATGTTGAGGACGGCTTAAGTTACTTTAAGGAAATATCCAAGAATTATACCAATGGCTTTTTAGAAGCTTGCATGAACAAATAACAATAATAATAATTGGCCTTGTAGTCCAATAGTGGGGACAACCAACAGTGAATGCAATAATTTGAGTCTATTTAGGAGTTCTTTCTCCTTTTCTATTATACTTAGTATCTATAAACGTTGTATCTAAATTTTTAACGGACCGCTCGTATCATAATATACCTACAAAAAGGAAAAAAATCCAAAAATCTGTTTTAGTATCCCATACTTTATTTTGCCTGGAAACTCCTATAATTTCAAGTTAATCATTAAAAAGCCTTGGGCACTTGCAATCTGATTGAAATTATGTAACGGAGACATCTCAAAAGTCAAAAGGGTTCACAATCCGGTCCGTATTATATGCAGATAATTTTTTTTTTTTGGGAAAGAATAATGAATTAAATGTTTAAAAACATTTTTATTTTGGTCATTATGGAAGCTTCGAAGGAATTGAGCTCGGCAGCTAGCCATCAATTTTTCCGGTAGTGTCAAATAACTGAGAGCGCGTGATTTGACTTTGCGCTTATTCTAAACTTCAAAGAAATTCCAATTTGGCAATTTTAACACTAACTCGGGACCCAAAACTTACTTTTGACATTAATTAACCATTTGTTCTTGCCCTTTGCCTTATAGTAGTCACGTATGTCCTTGCTTCATCTTTTTAATTTGTGATTTTCATTTTCTTTTCTCTTTGTTTTATTTTTTTAAACAATTAAATAACAATCATATTGAATATAGGATGTTATTTTAAAATTTTAAAATTTTTATTATTTTAAAATTTTCTATTTTAATTAGAATCAATTATAGCATGTATCTTAATATTTTATTTCTATCATAATTATGATTTAGTTTTTTTTACATTAACTTAATAAAGTAGATTTCCTATATTATAAATAGAGAGGTCTTATCATTGTTTTTATAACTTCAGCTTCAATTATTTAATATAAATCATTTTTTTATAGTTTCATATGTGATTATCTATTAAAATCTCTCTTCTAGAGTCGTTTAGAATGGAGTATCACCTAATCTCATTTTATACATTATTAAAATTCTCATTGAGTTATTTGGATTAGAACGAGATCTAATTACGCTTCGATAAGAGTATAACCTAATCGTGTTGACTTGTTTCAGTACTAAAACAATATCTAATGTTCCCTACCAATCAATTCTGCTTCTACTATGTTACTATGTTGCTCCGTCATATACAGATAATAATGCTTTACAACAAGATTATAATAATGCCTTACAACAAGATTAGAAAATACTCTAATCCAAACAACTCAATATAGAGAGATTTAGATAAATAATTACAAAGAAATTATACAAGAGGATTTTATTATTAATCAAAGGTTATCAAATAGATTATTTAACGACTCTATTTACAATAGAGCAAATCCCCTAGCTAGCCTAAGAATACTCAAATTCGAAATTTGAGTCCTATCTAGATAATAGTAGGAGGACTCTAATAACATACTCTAATACAACTTTAATAAAATCTTATTAACAAAAATTAGAACACTTGCTAAAGTAATTAATTGTCCAAAATCATTCTGCTCTTGAAAGAAACTCATCTTGGAGTTTACGTGCAATTTGAAGGATAGAACTTGTAATATAGCATCAAATAATCTCAATGATTGAACTCGTATCCCTATCGTTGATCTTCCTTGAAACTTTGAACAACTAATATTTCATCTTCTTTCCGCATTTTCTAGAAGATGAAATTTGTACAAATGAAGAGCTTTAAAGCCTCTCAAGATTTCACCAAATCCCTCTCAATATGCTTGCCAATTAACTTTATTTTTACAACTAGAACTTCTTCAAGCACAACCTTCTTAGCTTCAATGTAAATAAGCATAACCAATATCAATAATTGGTTTTGACATGCCTTCAACTTGAATTGGCTGGAAAAACCCAATTATACTATTAGGCTCAATGCACAATTTAAGAGTAGAAGTCACCTCTTCTTTTACAATTGCGAACATGACTTCAATTACTTCCTCTTGGGCATTTGAAATCTGATGCACATCTTCAATCTCCTTCTTAGAAACATCTCTAAGGCTATTATCAAACTAATGTACCCAAGTTTGCTTTGAACTCCTTCCAAAGATGACATTCAATTTGTGTAGCCAATTAAGGAGATGGCATAATCTAAGGTGTAGGTAGGGTACGAAGACATTATGTTATGTCAACATAAAAACCCTCTAAAATCTTATAACTAATAACTCTTCAATGTCGTCAAAATATGCATGCCAGTAAAGTGTTTTAAATTATAGTGATGATACAGCCACAAACTCTTGTACAAATTTATTTTGTACAAACTGATGTGACATTAATTCATTGGTTGAATGAAAATACAAAATAATGAAAATAAATCATGTGGGGCAAGATATATTTAATTCAACCAATTTTATCATGCCACATCAAAAATTTGAGGGCTAGAGCAAAGGCAAGACTTGAGGTATTTGGGGACATTCTAGGGCATATCAAAAATTATTTGACTATACTGCTGCCATTCACAAAGCTGATCTAGGGGCAGTATGCAAGGTGTTATGTGATGCTATTTCTATTCGTAATAAGGTATTATTCCAGAGGTTCTTTGTTGCTTTTCCAGCACAAAAAAAAAATACATATCTTAATGGTTGTAGATCTTTTATTGGAGTATATGGATGTCACTTGAAAGGAAAGTACTGTGGAGTGTTGTTAGCCGCTGTTGGCATGGATGGTAATAATGGGATTATTCCCTTAGCGCTATGTGTTTGTGAAATTGAGAATGCGGAGATATGTGGATGGTTTATGGAGAACTTGAATAGTTATTTGGATGATAGAAGATAGGTCACTTTTATTAATGATAGAAAAAAGGGATTGATTAATACAATTTCAAACATATGGCCTACTGCCTATCATAGAGCATGTTCTAGGCATGTTTATGCTAATTTTTCTAAGTCGTTTGCTGGTGCACAGTTGAAACAATTGTTTTGGAAAGCTACCAAGAGCAGTAACAAGCATGATTTTGATGAGGCAATGGCAGAGATCAAGGCTGAAAAAGAAGCTACATTTGAGTGGTTGGAACGAGAACTACATAGTTATAATTGGTCAATGCACTCGTATGACAGAAATTGCATGGTAGATCATACCAATAACAATGCATTGGAGTGCTTCAACAGCCGGGTATTACCTTACCGAGATAGACCTTGCTTGACAATGCTTGAAGAAATAAGATATAGACTTATGAAACAATTTACAAAAAGGAGAAATGAGGCAGCCACTTGGAAAAAACAGCTGACCCCTAAGATTTTGAAACAGTTGGACAAAAAAAAAAAAGATTGCACAGAAAATGATTGTACCAGCTTCTGGTGATCTTAATTTTCAAGTCATGGATAGAGTCTATAATCCACCTAGGATGGTTTGTTGTGAAGCTAGAATCTAGAACATGTGATTGTGGTTATTGGGAAATTTTCGGCCTCCCTTGTCCACATGTTATGGCTGCCATGGGATATGCAAGACATGAAGTTCAAGAGTATGTTCCAACCTACTTTAGCAGACATGCTTACCTTAGCACATATTCAGTGATGTTCAGCCCCCTTCCAGGTCAGTATACATGGGAGCCTATAGGAAGATCCTTCATTGACCCACCAATTGTTGAAAAAAAATATTGGAAGGCCTAAAAAATCTAGAAAAAGAGCAGCGAATGAGCCTCAGAAAGAGAAAAGAAAATTCTTTGTCATTTGCTCAATTTGTGGTGGTTTTAATCACAACGTGAGATCCTGTCCGTTGAGGTCATCTATTGCAAGGGCAAATAGAGAGAGGAACAATTATTTTCAAGTACGTTTAATATATTATTATTATTTATTATGTTTATCATTGTTTATTATATGTTTACCATCTGTCGTCATGTTTATTATCATCATGTTTTCTAGGCATTAACAATATCAAGTCAGCCATGAAATGCTTCATAGCAGGCAATAAGGAGAAGAAAACATGTGTTGCTTGCACTTGTATTTCATTTTTTGTGCCTTCATAGTTCGTTTTATGTATAATATAAAATTCATTTACAAATCAATAAATTTTATAGGCGTTAGCAGCAAAGCCAATTAGTTTAGGCTAGCCAACAGCTACTGCATCCGAAACAGCAAGAAAGGTGTTATATTGGTTGAGTATTTGTATATATATATATATGTTCAAGTTCTTAAACTAACATAATATATAATTTAGATACCTAGTGGCCCAGGTTAAAGTTCCAATGTTGGAACAAGGAAAAGAAGGGCTCTTCAAGGTGCTAGAACCAGGGAAAGACAATCAAGTCCAGGACTGAACCAATCCCAAAATCCATCTCAAGCTTCAATTATCACAGGTTCTTTGTAATGAGAACAAACTAAACTTGTTTAAACAAACTAAACTTGTTAACTAGCCATTTTGGTTGTTATTTTGGCATATTACTGGTTATTTTGGCGACATTTTGGATAATTATATGGCTGTCAATGGTCATTTAGGATGTATTTTGATGATATGATTAATGGTTATTTTGACTGTATTTTTTGATAACTATGATATGATATTTTTCAATTATTGTGGTTAACAAAATGTTATTTAAGGTGTATTTAAATGCAATTGCAAAGATAGATATTAGGACTGTCATAATTAAGCTTTTATTTCAGTAAGGTATGTTTTATATGATACATTACATTTTAATAAACAAAATTGCACAGAGACAGACTAGCAGTATTATTACATATTTAAGCTTCCCTTCAAGAAGCCTAACCTTTTTTTTTAATCTTCACCATCGCATCAGCTTCAAGGTTTACTGCATTTGGCCCCAAATTTTGATTATCTACCATTTGATCACTACTACTAGGGTATATGAGAGCTTCAGTAATAAACCATTGCCAAAACTTACATTTATTCAACCTGCATGACCAAAACATTGCATTAGGATTTTGTGGTGTAGTGGAATCCATAGCACATGCCTGCACGCCACACTCAACAGTACTTGGGAATGCATTTAATTTTTCTATATGGCTATCCACTGGCTGCAGAACTTGAACTATAACTTGATGCCATTTTGAATGTGTAGATGATATGTTTCAATGAATGGTTAATCAGGTGATGTGTGGATAATAGTTGAGCAGGTCTTGAGTTTGAATGAATGAATGAATGGTTGAGTGGCTATAATGTTTGAATGTGGAGATGATGAGTTTGAATGAATGGTACAGTTATGATGTGTTATGGATTATGAGGAGGTTTATATGGCTGGTTGGGAGTAGCTTGCATGGTTGAATGACTTCTTCATGCCTGCTGATTTTTGTGTTTATATGCCCTAAATTGTAGCCGTTGGGAGCTAACGGCTACAATATTAAATCTGATTATTTTTGGTATTTTTTAGGGTGAAATTGTAATTTTTATTTTGGGGGGCAAAATGGTCATTTGTTTAAGTTTCTGTTAGTTTTCTTAACAGATTCTAAACGGAAGTGAAAAAGTGAAATAAAATGTAACTTCAGGTGGATTCCAGCAAAAAAAAAAAAATTGTGTATTTTTGAAAAAATTAAAAAAAGAATAGACGGTGGATATTTTTTCTTTTTAAAAATATTTTCTCCAGCATGTGCCTTAGCCTCCACTCGTCATGAGTTAGATCACTTCTGAGTCATGAGCAGCAAGTAACAATGCAATGTGACCTCTCATTTTTTTTTCTTAAGTGTGCGATAATATTCCTTTGATAATTACTTACAACATTCCCTTGACAATTACTTGCTACTTCTAATGTCTATTTTTGTGGCATTAATTATTTACATATTGATATATATATTTAACGTGTGAACATATTTAATGAAGGGGATCATTGGATTTCACCCCATTCTCTCTAACGAAGCCTAAAAATTTGTTGATGCTTAGGCTTTGTTTTTGACCTCTTTGGAGGGTGTCAAATAGGTCACATAGATTAATAGCACGCTCAGCGTCTCCTCTTGCTAGCCTTAAAAATCATCTTATAGATGATCCTCCATTAGATCAATCAAGTGTCTCTGCAGTCTTCTTTTGTATAAGCATTCCCATTTAACAATAGCTGATCAACTTTTCCAGAACTCATACTGTTTCATATAGATATTACATAAAATGACAGAGCAACTACAGCATCCAAGTGGTCTAAATAACCATTCTCAAAGAATACAAAGTTTGGAATACAATAAAACCATGAGTGAAGCAATATTACAACACTAATAATACTATAATATCCTCCTAGAGGATTTGATTGTTGTTAACATATACAACTGAAGTAGTATTCATTCTCACATATATAAGGAGTTCATTTACCCAAGCATTGAAGGTTTCAGTGTCCTTATCACTTCTTATCCTCCACAAAAACTCCTCCATCTGACTTTGATGAGTTGAAGTTTGAAATGGTTTGTCCAGTTTCTTCAGGAGAGTATTAAGCCCTCCGAGAATTGATTAGGTGAAAAATCTACCTGCTCCATGCCGAATTGAGAATTCAATAAATCACAGCCATAACTAGAGCCATTAGAATATGACGATTCTAGTGCTGGATAAATTGGTGACTGCCATGGCGAGAGAGAGCCATAATTCAGCCAATTATAGCCACCATGTGGATTGAATTCCGCAGGCAGTCGAGGTTCTGCCTCGAAAGAATTTTCTACATTGTTAGTAGAATAAGAACACCAAAGCTGATTTGGTAGTATTGGTGACTCCAAAATGTCATTCCATACTAGCTGCGATTCTTGGGAAGTATTTTCTGCAACATGATTTCTAGAACAAGAAATCAAATGGCCACTTGGTGGAACTGGAGAGACCAAAAGAGCATTTTCTGCAACATGATTTCCATTAGAAACCAAGTTTTGATTTAGTGGTTGTAAGGATCCTAGGGAAGTATCTCCTGCAACTCGATTTCCAGAATGAGAAATCAAATGGTTAGTTGCCAGTACTTCAGTATCCAAACCAGTATGCTCTGCAGCACGATTTCTAATTCTAGAAATCGAATTGTCACTTGCTGGTACTTGAGAGACCAAAAGAGTATTTTCTGCAACATGATTTCTATTAGAAACCAAAAGTTGATCAGGCAGTTGAACAGATTACGAAAAAATCTGTCCTCCAACATCACGATTTCACGAATGATGGTAGAACAAGAGGTCAAATCGTCGGTTGATTGATCTTCAACACTAGTTGAAGCAGCAAGCTTGCTATCCCGTTTTCTTTCTAGGCGACACATAACAAAGTCCTTCTGCACAAATTAATAGCACAAATACTTTAAGTTGTTTCCCATGTGGCCCGCTGTATTATCAATATATATATGCAATTCATCACAAAGCAGGACATAAGTCAGAAATGAAGCTCAAAACGAAACCCATACCTTATAAAGAGGGTCATCCTCAATAGATATCTCGTGCATAACCCACTCAGTCTTAGCTTTCTTGGAAGCAGAACAACGGGGGCAAAAAGGCGAAATCTTTTTCGTACCAATTACCTCAGTACTGTTTTTCCGCTTGATGTCAGAACCTGAGCCAGTGACTTTCCAGTACCCTGACTTTGTTCTTCTATGCGCCTGTTTATCTTGGCGTTCTTGTAACAACGCTCACAGTAATAGTACCATGCTTCTTCCTTACCCTAAATCTCAGAATGCCCTGCATCAAAACAATTCAGTCAACCATTAGTTCTGAATCAATTTTACTAAACTAACTTAAACGACATCGTATGGTTACTTGTCGGGTGACACTTACGGGGCAGGTCCCAGGGATCAAAGCCATAGAAATCAATTTCTTTGATGGTATGGACAGAGAAACGAGGGTCGAGCCTCTTCTTCTTCAGTAGACTAACGATTTCTTCATTAGTAGGCTTGAATCTGAACCCCACGAGACTGTCCATTTCCTATTCAACACAGAAGGGACGGAGCAACAGCTACATGACTATCGGCTTGGTATGCAACTTCCAAATGCAAAGACAGAGAGGGCGGTCATTATTTATAAAGGCAGAAGGATTGACGCGTCATTTTATCCCCTGTGGCTTGACTTTTTTCTTTTAGCGACCACATGATTTTAGAGTTAATTGAAAAAATAATAATAAATAATAAATGTTAAAATTAAACTGTTTTAATTTTTAAGTGGTAATTAAGTGCGCGCCGTCACATACGTTATTCTGCACCATAAATTTTATTGATCCAGTCGAGAGCACCAAATGGTAAAATCATGACATATATAACCCGTCACATATAATAACGTGTACAACGGTATACACTTAATCAGATTTCTTTAACTTTCGCTTGTTTGTCTGACAACAATTAATGGATAAATATAATTTAAAAAGAAAAAAACAAAGAAAGAAAGACCCCACTATACCACAACCATTTTTCTTTTTTGATTCCTTCCCGGCTTTTCACAGTTGCAAGTGACCTTCCCTGCCACCTCACAAAGGTGTCCCCTTTTCGAAGAAGTAATTTGCTCGGATTGGATAGTGAGATTCCAGTATTCCTCATTTCATTCCAAGTATGTCGGCTACGAACCCAAAAAGAACTGAAGGACCGAAAACTTTGAAATGATAACCATGTACAAGAAAACTTTTATTTTAAGACCATTGATCTCAAGTCTGCGCAAACAACAGTAATATGCTTACTTAGTACAATAAGGATCTTTTTGTAAATTATTTTAAAATTTTGTGAGATTTTAGAATTTATGAGTTTTATAAATTTTGATTGATTGGAGCATTTTTCCTTCCATATCTTCCACATCTATTTTTAAAAATTTTCAATGTTTCGATTATATCTTTGTAAAGTTCTAAATGATTATCTCGTTCATAGAGGTCTATGTGTAAATTAATTCCTGAATTTATAATCATTTGTCTTCTTTGAGTCATAAACCAAATCTTTTTCTTCTAACATATCTATATATACTTCTAAGCTATCTTCTCAGCTTAGGTATATTTTATCAAAGCTTTCGCATATAAATTGTAATTTGAGATCTGCATCTTGAATCAATATCTCCATATTATTATTATTATCCATTATTTTATGCTCGATTTTGATTTCTATTATTAGTCTTGCACCTGTCTTGGATTATTGCGAGGGTAGATAAAATTGATTCTATTAATGCTATCCTGTATTCTTCTTCAAATAAATAGAATATTTCTGGATCATTAATTCCTTTTATTTCTTCATATAAGCGTTTGCTTGTAGTTAATCTAGTTTTAACAATGGAAATTGTATAAGCAACTTGATATTCTTGACTAAAGTCTAAATGATCAATTGCATCTAGAAATTTATTAACAGATCTTTCCATTTTTAAGAAATTGAGTTACTCTTATAACATCCTTTAAAGCAAACAAGACCCAACATGCTTTCGTTTGTTGCTAAAATAAAAGAAGAGAGTTCAGATCACTAACCAGCGTACTATCTCTCAGAATTCTGAGATAAATTCACTAATTGCCTATAACCATAGAGAGGTCCATGGTCAACACCACCATAGCTTCACACATCATACAAGATCACTTCAGTGACTGTTCTACATGGCCCAGTGTAACATACATCAGACTTGTCTAATAGGATATGTCTAAGTGATTTTCTTGCAATTGTCTCTAGAAGAATGCTTAGTAATAGAAAATCTTCTTCATTTAGCACAAGTATTGGCATGTAAGGTTCTTGGTTAATTTTCAAAGGATGTATAAGATATCTCGAAGATGATAATTTCACTCAAAAGAAGCATGTCTAAGTGATTTTATTTATTTCATTATTGAAATTGTTTACAAAGGATGGTTACAGAGAATATAGAGGTAGGTGAAGGTTAGACATGTGATGTCCTTCCCCTCTTACATGCTTCTATTTATAATCTTAAAGAGATAAGATTACCTATTTCACATGACATATGTTCAAAATTCCTATTGGAACGTGGATTTCCTTTTGATAATGTGACCCCTCTTCTTTTTATCATTGAAGACAGTGGTTTTTTTTTTTTTCTGATGGCAGACAACCTTTATCGTGTTGTGGTGAGCTTTATCTTTTTGAAATATTTCTTTTTGAATTATTAATTCTTTTATAATAGCACTTTTTATCCTTTTCAGTGGCCCCTGTTACATGCCAATTATCAGATCTTCAACTAGAGACATGTCTTCCCCACTAGAATCTCCTTTTAATCCTTCGTAGCAATAGCCACATGATGACTGATGCTTTAGCACCTTGTATACCTCATGATGTGTCAGCAAGCTGGATTCCACGAGATTTTTGTATATTCCCTTTTTCTTTTTTAATATGGCTTGTTTGGTTAAAATGCTTTCTTTTATACTCATAGGAAAGATTATATGCTCTTTTGTGGCTTCGTGGAGTCATATTTTCTCCTTGCTTATCCTCTCAAGAGATTCATAGAGGACTTTCATTCTTATGGCCCTTTTGCTGGTGAGAGTTTTGGGCTCGAATAATTTAGGATCATAATCATTGCAGACTTGGTCTAAATCAACAGTTGGACTAACTTTTTTGCTGCTAATTCCAACTTAAACCATATGTTGCGCTGGATACCACTTGTTTCCATAGTATTCCGGGCAAGCAGAGAGGATCTTGATAAAAATCATTTCTTTTGTTTTGGACATCCTTTTGAGATCATTAACTGCTTTTGTAATTTTTCTTGAGAGCTCTTTTATTTCCCTACAATCATTACTGACATAAACCATGTTAAGAAAACCATATTCAAACATGTCTTTATCAATTTTGGATCAGCTCTTAGCATAAAGTTTATCCTCGGGTATAACCTTGAATGATCTGGTATAATAGCCCGGCTAAGACGAATCCCATAGGCTATCTTACCAATTATTTTATAATCATAAGCATAGGCGCTTCTTAATGGAATTTTAACCATAGGAACGGACTGTCTGCTTTTATAATATTGGGGCCTTGGGCTCACTAAAGACCCTTGAGATTCTTCTTTCTTCGTATATTGTTCTTTAAGATCATTGATTGTGAGAAATTTCTCTGGATGTGTGACCTTTGAGTTCTGTGAAGAACTCTGGACGATTTGACCCTCAGTTTGATCCTTAAAATGGACCGTTTTTAGCATATTGTTCTGAAGTTTGGACTTTTGGATGATTTCGCAAACTTTAGTCTGGGCAAAGTTTGCTCAATTCTTCACAGGCATCACTATCATGGCAAGCCCATTATAAATCATACTATTGCCTTTGAGAAGCAATTCTTAACTTTCTGAACACATCATTATGCCCTTAATTATTTTGGAAAGACTCTTCTCTCTTGTATTCTCAGCTAAGAAAATCTACAATACAATTGTTAGATCCTTAATATATTCAATTTCAAAATCATATTCAGCAAAAAATTGTTGCCATCTAATCAATCTTTTGTATTGAGGAAGATTAGGCAATTTATTGAATACAAATCCTTTTACTTGAGTGTTATCATATCTTACCTTGAATTTCTTTGGTAACGAAAAAAAAGTAAATTTAGATATTCCGTTTTTAATAGCTAACAATTCATTTTCATTACTATGATAATTCTTCTCTGCGGGTTTGAATGTTTTACTGGCATATCTATAAATCTTTTCTTGATCTGTTTTTAAGACTGCACCCTAGTGATTATTTGAACCATCGGTTTCAAGAATTAGATTATCATTAGAGGTAGGGAATCCTAACCTTGGAAGATTTTTACATTTTTCTTTCAATCCTTTTACTACTTTGGCATAGAGATCTCACATGATTTAGTATTATTCTTTTTTAATAATCATTGTAAAGGTTGTCTTTCTTTAGCTAAGTTTTCTATGAAACCTGCAACATAATTAAGACATCTTAAAAATCTTTCAATTTGTTCTTTAGATTCCAATTTATCTAAGAATAGATATATTTTTTAAAAAATATGAGGCTGCATCTCAATTCCTATTTCATCTATTATTAGCCCTAGAAATTCTATCCTGAGTTTAATTATTTCAGCTTCTTTTTATAGAGTAATATTCCATGTTTTTTTTGCATTTTTATGCAAAAAGAAACTAGATGATTAACATGGTCTATCTTATTATCTGAAAATATAAGTATATCATCTACATAAAACAATGCAGAATTCATGAAATTCTTTGAAGATTTTATCCATCCTTCTTTGAAATATTTGTGGTGTATTTTTTAATCCAAAAGACATTACAATCCATTCATATTGTCCTTAAGGTGAAATAAAGGTAATAAGTGGTATATTTATGAGGTAAAAAGTATCCATCAAATTTGGTATATTTGTTTAATTTTTTGTAGTTAATAACCATATGAGCTTTTCCTCGTTTAATTTACATGATTTCTAGCCATAAAGGCTGGACTACTATAAGGACTTTTAAATTCTCGGATAATCTTAAGTTCTAATAATTCTTTAATTTGTTCATCAAATTCTTGTCTATCTTCATGCCAATATCTCATAGGCTTGACTCTTATAATAACATTTGGATCTTTTAATTCAATCTTAGCATATGTTTGTATCAATTTCTCATAATTGAATTGGGTTTTCACCAAAATTTTTATCAAGTTTTTTCTAAAATTTTTTCATAATCTAATATGATTTGATCGATTTTTATATTGTAATCACCACACTGGCTGCTTTGAAAATATAATTTTTGAGTTGTTCGCCTAATAGGGTTATAAATCCTTGGGGTAGTGATGAAATGATTACATGGTGTTTTAAGAGTAATGGCTTCAGTAGTCATTGTATAAATGAACTAACAAAGAAAATTGACTCTTAAAAGTATATTTGCTCCCATATGATCGTAAGACCATATCATATGGATACTTAAGATGTAATCTTCGATTTGTATTAAAGTTTTAATCCTACATGTCCCTAAAGTGATTTGTTCACCATTTATTCCTTGTCCTGTTAAAGGCTTATAATCTTTCCAATATGATTTTGGATAAATCCTGGAATTAGCTAAACTGAATCCTAAACCAGTATCTATTAAAGTATGAAACCATTTTGGCTTATGCTTATGATATGGTATAATCACTTTTATATAAACTATAAAAGGATTAGACATATCTTGATATGGTTTGCTTAATTTCTTCAATTGTTATGCTTATTTCTCTATCTCTTATATAATAAGGAGTGAAATTCTCAACAAAGTTCATCCCTAATAATAAAGAACTTACTTCTGTTTCATAATCTGATTCTATGAAAAAAATGAAAGTTGAATTCTATTCATTTTATTCTTAATGGTATTTCACAATATTGACTTAATGTCTTTCTTTCTCCATTAAATCCTACATAGGTATGAGGTTCAATTAGAATTTTTCTTTCTAAATATTTAATCATTTTAGCATCTACATAAGATTTTACAGCTCCTGTATCAAGGATAGCAAAAGTCTCGTGCCATGATTGTCCATTATTATATTCAATCTTAATTTTTAGATTTTGTTTATTTTTTCTAACTGTAGCTAATACTTCATGTGATGGTGGTATCACAAGATGACTATATCTAATAAAACTTTAGGTTCTACTTAATTCTGATTCTCTTTTGGGTATAGAGAATGATCTTCTATTTTCTATGATGATTCTTCCTTCTGGACTATATTCTATAGATTTATTAGTGTTTCCTCTAATCAGGGTAGGTTGACTTCTTAAATCCATTTCCATTCTTCTGGTAAATCCATATCTCTAAGGATTTCAGGAGATTGTATCTTTCCAACTTTATTAAATAATTTATCCATTTCAATAAAATATTTAGCAGCAAAATTTTACTATTTGCTGAATTTGTTAATGCATATTCTATGGCAGACGTTACGCTATATGGATAAAATCCATCATGCATTATATCAAAATATTTAAAATCATGACATAAGGTTAATGTCTTATTTATATTTCTATCCCTAAGACTTATAGAATATTTGGGAAATATTTTAAATATCAAATTTTTATAACTCAAGTTTCCTTGTATTATTCCAATGAGTGCATGTTTTCGATCTTTTATTCTATTATTCAGTATCTCTACATTTACTGGACTATCTGTTCTTTTTCGAAAATGAGCTTTTATCATTACTTGAATTCCTCCAATATGAGCATTTCCAATTTTGGGTCTATCGCTAGATTTTATCTTACTCATCATATCTTCTATATCAGTCTTTAATAATAATGGTATATTTGTATTTCCTCTAGTATACCTAATTTCAATAGGTTTTTCTTGCATAGTAGTACTGAAATACATTATATTTTTTCTTTTAATCATGTTAGCAGTTTCTTGCGCTAACTTATTGACTGAAGTCATGGATGATTCTAATCCTTTTTTTATTAATTTTGAGGTATTTTTTTTTATCAAAGATTAATTCTCTATTAAAAGAACATTGTTCTTCTAATTCTTCATCTTGATATAAATCTTTATTATCTAATTCTTCTATGCTCATTCTGAATCAAAACTTCTTAAAGTTTCTTTAAAAAGATAATATATGCTATCATTGTCACTAATATCTTCACTATGTATGATTAATTCCAAATCGCTGAAATCCTCAAACATTTTTATATTTGCTTTCTTCTTTTTAGGACATTCATTTGCATAATGCCCTTCTTCATTACATAACCAACACTTGCACTTTTTAGGTGTATTGGTTTTAGATCTTCTTTTAAATTTATTTTTCTTGTAGAATTTCTTCTTATATTTATTTTTCTTGTAGAATTTCTTCTTATATTTATTTTTCCTGTAATATTTCTTGTTGGCCTTAAAGAATCTCTTCTTTTTGAATTTCTTCCTAGGTTCATAGGTTTTATCTGAAAATCCAAATTTTGGTGGATCTTCTAACCTAAAACAACATAATCCTCGATTTTGTCTTTTCATAAGTCTTCTATCTCTTATTTCAGCACACCATTTGCTAATTTTATTTCGACCAAATCTAATCCTATTTCCTAGGGTATCAGTTTTTGTGGTATCTCCATATTCCTTGTTGTATTCTAACATAATCCTTTTACCCTATGGGTCTGGTATCTTTATAAAATACATATCATTGTAATAGCATATGGTATTTTGATCTTTATCAAATTCACATTTATAATATAATTCTTCAAAGCTACATGTGTATTCTTCTAAATAACATATATTACATATTTCAAGTCTTGTTAACTTCATTACATTTTCCATCATTTTTCTCTTCATTTCTTGTTGAAAATCAGTTTCCTAATCTTCTTCTAAGAATTCTTTTCTTATCTTATTTTCAAATCTATTTAAAACTTAGTCGAAGCTTTCATTTTTATCATTATTTTCTCCATATAATATTTTATTTTTGTCTATATCATTTAGTCCCATAAACCAATGAGACACAACTCCTATAAATGAAGTTTTAAGGAATTCTATACAATTATCCCTATTAATTTTGTGAAATGCAAATGCCATTTTCATAGATTTAACCCAAGCAGTAATCGTTTTATCTCTATCTTTGACACAGTCTAAATCTAACCATACTCCATCATGATTGATTGCTCTTTCTTTATATTCTCCTAGAGTTTTATATTCTTTTTTAGACTTGTTAACCCTAAAATGCTGACCTTGTGGTCTTTCATGAGTTGGCATTTCTTCCTTAGCATAGGAAGCTCTATTACTAGTTTCTCCTCTTTCAAAAACCCTTGGCTTTGATTCATTCATTTTTAGATGTTTTATTCTATTTTTAATATCTTGTAGATTGATAAACACTTCCTCTTCATATTTGGAATCTTCATATGATATCTCTAGATTAGATAATTCTTTTAATCCATTGTCTATATTTTCACGTAGCATCCTTAAACTTATTAATTTTTTTATCTTCGTTTATTTTTTGAAATGTTGGTCTAGATATTGTTATCATTTCTTTATCTTTCTTTTCGTTGTAGTAAATTATGGTATCTTGTAAAATTTTATTTTGTACTTGAATTACCATGAGCAATTCTTCCATATTGTTATCAATTTTTTGTACTTCAATCCTTTTGTAGTTTTCCATTTGTACTTATTGCAAACTTGTTACCAAGTTGTTCAACAATTTTTTCAATCTTATGTAATTGAATTTCTACCTTATTCAATTTATCGTCAATTGAATTTTTGTTTATAATATGGATGATTTCTTGTTTCAATTTATCTTGATCTTCAATTTTGAAGTCTTTTATTAATTGTTTGATTGAATTAAACTCTTCACTCATATGATCTCCTAACATTTTAATCCGTCTTATATTTTCAGCATTAAAACTTTTAATCTCAATTATTTCATTTACAACTTCTATATCGTTTATGGTTAAATCAGGGTTTCCTAATTTATTTAATAAATACAGTGAAATCTAGTTCAACTGATTATTACCCCACATATTAGAATCATTTACTAAATCAAATGGTTGAAATCTTCCATAAGTAAATCCTTTATGCCTATAGCTAGAAGGTGGTAATCTGTTGGTTTCAATATTTTGAGAAATCAACAATGGTTCTGGTAATTTATTCATAATACCATCTGCATAATATTTCATTTATCTTGACTATATTGAAGTCAAAGACAAGCTAAAGTACAAAAAAAAAAAAAAATTCTAGTGCTTATGAAATCTATTTTTTTTTATTTTGTCCAAAATATATATTTTACATATTATTTAGTGTTATTATTGTTTATTCATTAACTTTCCTTCAATTTTTAATTTATGCAAAAATTCAAATGTTATTTGATTATGTTTGAGAGTTTTATTTTAAAATAGTTTGTATATCATTTATTGAAAATCATATTTTGCCCTCAATAATTTATATAGAAACTAATGATAAATTAATAGAAGAGTGTTTTGAATTATTGTTTAAAAAGTAGGAATAAAATTAGTTGTTATTTAAATAATAATGATGAAATGAGCTATTTCATCAAACCTTAAGGATGAAAAGGATTTTTTCTCAGAAATTATATTTTTATTTTGTTTTATTATTACTCCTCACCTCCCGACTCTGTCTAGCATAACTATTACACCTACCATTTATCTTCATCAGCAGTAAGCTCGTTATCACCATCTACTTTCTTTACCTTTAATCTATAGTTACCTCCACCAATACATAATGAGTTTCAATATTTTTGTTAAATTTTATGAATGTGTGGTGGGTTTACTTAGGGATGGCAATGACACCATCCACATTGGATTTTTCATTACCAAACCTAAACTCACACAAAATTTAAATTACAAAATCTACCTGCGACCCGCCGCAGGTTTTAATTTTTTAAGAAAATCCACTTTCTGTGGATTTTGATAATTATTAAACCCGCAAAAGTATCCAACAGATTTTTTGTGGATTTCCATATTTAAAATCACAAGTGTTCAATATGTAAATTTATAATAATAACATAAAATTCAACATAACATACTCAATTTTAAATTTAACCAACGTAAATAGAAAATTAAGATTTCAACATCAATCCAACACAAATTCTTAAAATTAAGTATAAAATACACAAATCCATAAAAAAGAAGCCACAAAGTAGTATCTAAAAATAACAATTATCATTTTATATTATTATTCAACACAAGCTCCAAGAGAAGATCTTCATTTAATTCACCACAATTAGCACCCATCCAACCCAATTGCTACAATAAAAATTAAGATTAATATTTTCTCATGAATAATACTTTTTAAATACTAATATAAAGAATAAAATTATAATAATAAAATAATCCATGCATTAAGTTAAAGCCTGTTAGGACTTAGGCACGTTATAACTTGCAAACATGTTTACGCTTTACATTATTTACATTATATATTTTTAACCCATGCAAGTATCCACCAAATATTTGGCTAATACCAAACTCACTTGCAACTTACTGCGGGTTTCAATTTATAATACTAAACCCACCTACAATCTGCAAAATTACCTACAGCGAGCAAGTTTTGACTGACTGGTTTAGGTGAATTTGCGGGTACTATTGTCATCCCTAGTTTTACTGTTATTGATGATATTGATTTTGTTTTATGTGATAATCTAAGATTTTATTTAATTTCAAATTGGGATTTTATTAGAAATTAATATTTGATTTAAATTTTGAATCAATTAAAAAAATGAGAGAGATGAGAAGTTAATATATTGAGAGAAGATAAAATATTTATAGTTTATTTTCTCAACAACGGCAATTTTAGAGTAAATAACATTAAACAAAAAGTGAAGACTAATGAGATATACTGAGTAGGGATGGCAATTATACCCGCAAACCCGCAAACCCGCCAAAACCCGCCCGCTGTGGATAATTTTACCCGTTGCGGGCGGGTTTAGTATTATAAACTAAAACCCGCACATGGATGCGGGTGGGTTTGGTATTTATCTTATACCCGATGGATACCCGCATGGATATCCACCAAACCTGCAATACTTTTTCCAAATATTTTTAATTTAATTTAAATCTAAAAATGTATAAAGAAAATAATGTGTATAAAGAAAATAATCTAAAAATTTTAATCTAAAAATGTATAAAGAAAATAATGTAATTCATAGATTATTATATATCTATTATAATTTTGTATGTATTATTTTTCTTTAACTTAATACATGACTTATTTTATTATTATAATTTTTTTCTTCGAGTTAGTATTTGAAAATATTAATCTTAATTATTATTGTAGGCATCATGTTGGATGGGTGCTTATGGTGATGAATGAAATGAATATCTTCTCTTGGAGCTTATTTTAAATGATAATATGAAATATAATTATTATTTTTAGATACTAGTTTATGTTTTTTAAATGGATTTGTGTAATTTATACTTCAATTTGAGAATTTGTGTTGGATTGATGTTGAAATTTTAATTTTTCATTTACATTGTTTAAATATAAAATTGAGTATGTTATATGAAATTTGAGGTTATTATTATAAATTTATATATTAAATATTTATAATTTTAAATACAGAAACCCGCAAAAAATTCGCCGGGTACCATTGCGGGTTTGGTAATTATCAAAACCCGCTGCGGGTGGGTTTTCTTTAAAAAATTAAAATTCACTGCAGGTTGCGGGTGGGTTTGGTAATTTAAATTTTGTGCGTGTTTAAATTTAGTAATGATAAACCTGCTGCGGGCGGTGCCCATTGCCATCCCTAATACTGAGGGGTCACATTCAAGAAAATTATGCTCCATATTCTCCCAATTTCAAGAATTGAGCCCATATTTCCACACTGCTAGCAGTAATTTGGTGCATTGAACATTGTTGCCACATGTAACATTCGATAGCCAATTAGCATGTGCTTTAAGTCCACCAAAAAACATGTAACTCGTCTGAAGCCGATTTAATTTTTTTTAGCAACAATTTCTTGGAAAATACCTCCAAACTGAGTTGAGTGATTTTTAAGTAATTTTATTTAATTGATAACTCAAGTTAAAATTATGAGAAAGAGGTAAGAGTTTAAAAAATTGATTTGAATTTTGTACAACTCTCCATCTTAAATTTATATTCTCCATCTTAAATTTATATTGTGTATTAGTGTATATTCTTCTAAATACATTAACATCAAAATTGAAAACTAAATTTATTTTGTAAAGAAAAAATACTTAATACAACATAATTCCTAATACAAACTAAAAGTTTGAAAATTAGTCTATAATACAGAATCCCTAATCAAATTTCTTTTAACTTTCGTATATATTCGTTGACAATAATTAATGGATAAATAAAAGTTTTCAAAAAAAATAAAAGATGAAGTATGGACGCGTTGCCCAAGTAGTTTAGGACCCCGCTGTGACTACCAATTTTTTTTTTTGAGACGTACCATTTTTCTTTTTTGATTCCTTCTCTGCACGTTTGGTTTCAAGAAACAAAAGGAAAGAAAAGGAGAAAAAAGGACGAGTGGGGAAAGAAATAAAGGGGGAGAGATAAATTTTCTGTTTAACCTTTGACCTTCATTTTCACTCATTTTCTTTTTCTCTCTTTTTTTCCTCCCAAATTCCTCTTCTCTCCTACCATTTCTTCCAATTAAACATGATAGCTACATTTGACCTTCCCTGCTCCCTCACAAAGGTGTCCCCTTTTACAAGTAGTAATTTGCTTGTATTGGATAGTGAGATTCCAGTGTTCCACATTTCCACCTATGATCAACTAGAACCCAAATAGAACTAAAGACGGAAAGACTTGACCTTATGCTACACGTAGATGCTAGATACAGACCAAATGAAGCATCCAATTAGTCTAAACAGCAATCACATTTGCATGTAATGAGCCTCAATGATTACTGGACAATATCACATTATCACTAATAACAGAACTTTCCTCCTAAGAGGACTTCGTAGTTATTTACATGCTACTTAAAATTACAGTACTTTCCTCCTAAGAGGATTTCATAGTTGTTCACATGCTACTTAAAATTACAGTACTTTCCTCCTAAAGGATTTTATAGTTGTTACATGCTACATAAGATTACAGTACTTTCCTCCTAGAGGACTTAATAGTTGTTTATATGCTACTTAAGATTACAGAGTTCAGAATACAATAAAACATGAGTGAAGCATCATCACCCATATAGATAGAAAGTAGTAAATTAACAATATTACCTCCTAGAGGATTTGATTGTTGTTTTAAATTTGCTACTTAAGCAAAATTCTCAAGTTTTTCTTTTATCCATGCATCGTTGTAAGCAGTGTTTGTATCACTGCTATCCTCTGCATACACTAAAGCTTCGCCATCAGTCTTTGATGGGTTAAAGTAGGGGTAAGGGTTTTACCAGTCTCTTCGCGAGAGTTTTCATCCAGTAAAGCCCTCAGGGAATTGATCAGGTTATTTACCTGCTCATCACTGAAAATTTGACAGTCAGAAATATCAAAATTATCAATAGAACTATTAGAATAGTTTAATTCTTGTTCTTGAGAAATTGGTGTCTGCACTGCAGAAGAAGAGGCGTCATTTGGCCTGTTGTAGCCACCGAATGACTTGATTTCTCTAGCTGGCAGACGTTCTTCCTGAAAATTATTTCCAGCAAAATTACGTGTCACTGAATGGTGACCTGGTGGCAGCTGCGAATCCAAATTGCTATTTGGTGGCAGCTGGGGGTTTGTGAGACTATTTTCTTTAATTGGATTTCCAAAATGAGAAATCATAATGTGATACGGCTGTGGCTGCTGAGTAGGAGGAAAATTGGGTATTACCAAATTATTTGTGCGAGGGTACATTTTTTGTTCAACTCGATTTCCAAGATAAGAGATCGAATTGTGATTTGGTGGTTGCTGTGGGTATTTGAGAGCGGTTTCTTTACTATGATTTTGTGGTAGCGGCTGGTTTGCGTGAATAGTTTCACCATTATGATCTCTCTTAGAAATCGAATGCTTACTTACTGGTAGCTGAGTTGGGGCGTCATTTGTTGTTGACTGGTATATAGTGTTTTGAACGGTAGGAAAAGAAATGGAACTGTGATTTTGTAGTTGCGGCTGAGGGATGGTGTGAGTGCTTTGTTCACTGTGATATCTATTCGAAATCGAATGACTAGGTGATTGCTGAGGTGGAGAAACCAATTGTTCACTTGGTTCCCCTTCATCAGTAGTCGAAATACCATCCTTCCTCCTCTTATTGCGTTTTCTTTGAATGCGACACAAAACAAATTCCTTCTACATGAATTAAAAGCAAAACCAAAATAAGGAATACTGCACTATCAATTAATTTTCAGATATTCGTTAGCACTGCCAGAATTTCTACTCACCAGACAACAACAGATTCATTCATCAAGTCCTGCAAATGCCTAGATGAAATTTTAAGACTGCCTGGTTAACTAATCCTATTATATATTTCCAATAGACACAATAATCTAGCATGCTTCACCAATTAATCACTTCAATCATCAAGAAGAGCCAGCCTTATTGTTATATGTCCAAAGATATAACAATGCATAAAAGAAATGAACTTTCAAGTGAGTGACAAAAACAAATTAGGCTCATACCTCATAACTGGGATCGTCCTTGATATGGTACTCATGCATAACCCAGTCGGTCTTAGCTGCTGCCTTAGAACAAGGACTACGACGGTAGAAAGTCAAAAACTTTTTGGTGCCAGTAAGGCCATTTCTAGCTTCGATCTTAGAATCTCTACTAGTAATTGTCCAGTGCCCTGCTTCTGTTTTTCTGTGGGCACGGTTACTCTCCCTGTACTTGTAATAAGGTTCATAGAAAAAGTACCAAATTTGATCCTCTGACTCAGTTTTTGATTCCACTGCATCACAAAAATACATGTTGCGGGTCAGTTAGTTCAGTTGGGAAAATCTTTCAGTACAGGAGCTTAGAGAGAAAAATGAAAGAAAAAAAAAATTACAGATGCATACTTGCTAAGTCCCATGGCTCAAGGCTACAGATATGGCCAATGTCCTTGATAGGATGGTGTGAGAAATGGGGGTCAAGCCTCTTCTCCTTCAGAAAATGGATGATTAGCTGATCTGATGGCTGGAATTTGAACCCCAATTGACTCTCCATTTCAATCCACTATTGATTCTAATTCAGTACAGTTACAGTGGTGCCTCTCTCTCTCTCTCTCTCTCCCCCCTCCCTCCCTCCCTCCCTCCCTCTCTCCCTCTGGTTTGATAGGAAGAATTTGCGGTATGAGAAAGAATTGAGTTTGTGTGGGGGGTGATCATGTTACTTTATACGATAAAAAATAAAGGCATCAGCTCTACGTTCGCATTACGCGTTGTGCTACAGTGAGACAAGTTTCGGTTGCTTCTCCAACGGTGTTAACTCCACATTCTCACAAGTCACAACTAGACTAATGGTGCGTTTACTTCTAAGGAATGGGAATGGGGTGGAATGGGAATGGGCTGGGAATGGGAATGGGAATGGGCTGGAATGGGAATGAGGAATGGGAATGTGATTTCAATGTTTACTTGGCAAAAATAAATGGGAATGGGAATATCTTTGGAATACGCGGGCCATGTGTTTATTTGGCAAAATAAATGGGAATGAGGAATGGGAATGATAGTCAATTTACCAAAATACCTGACATTAAATAATGTAATTTTCATTGATTTATACATGTATAAATATTATTATAAAAATGATATTAATTAAAAAATAAAATTAATAATAATAATATTTTAGTTATTATTATTATTATTATTATCATCATTAACAATAAAAATAATGATAAAAATAATAATTAATAAAAATAATTAATTTATCATTATTAACAATATTATCCTTATTGTTGTTGTTATTATTATTATTATTAAATTTTATTAACTTTATTATTTTAGTTATTATTAATTGTTGTTATTATTATTTTTATTAATATTATCAGTATTAATATTTATTATTATTATTAAAATTAAATTTTATTAACTTTATTATTTTAGTTATTATTAATTATTGTTATTAATATTAATATTTATTATTTTAGTTATTATTAATTATTGTAATTATTATTTTTATTAATATTATCATTATTAATAATAAAAATATTGATAAAAATAATATTAATAAAAATAATTAATTTATCATTATTAACAATATTATCCTTATTATTGTTCTTATTATTATTATTAATTTATTATTATTATTAAATTTTATTAACTTTATTATTTTAGTTATTATTAATTATTGTTATTATTATTTTTATTAATATTATCATTATTAACATTTATAATTATTATTATTAAAATTAAATTTTATTAACTTTATTATTTTAGTTATTATTAATTATTGTTATTAATATTAAAATTTATTATTTTAGTTATTATTAATTATTATTATTATAATTAAATTTTATTAGCTTTATTATTATAGTTATTATTAATTATTGTTACTATTATTATTATTATTAAAAATAAATTTCATTAACTTTATTATTTTATTTATTATTAATTATTGTTATTAATATTAATATTTATTATTTTAGTTATTATTAATTATATGAATTTTATTAACTTTATTATTTTAGTTATTATTGATTATTGTTATTAATATTAAAATTTATTATTTTAGATATTATTAATTATTATTATTATTATTAAATTTTATTGAATTTATTATTTTAGATATTATTAATTATTATTATTATTATTAAATTTTATTGAATTTATTATTTTAGTTATTATTAATTATTTTTATTATTATTTTTATTAATAATAATAATTATAAATGTTAATAATGATAATATTAATAAAAAATAATAACAATAATTAATAATAACTAAAATAATAAAGTTACTACAATTTAATAATAATAAAATTAATAATAATAATAACAACAATAATAAGGAAAATATGTTAATAATGATAAATTAATTATTTTATTAATTATTATTTTTATCATTATTTTTATTGTTAATAATGATAATATTAATAATAATAATAATTACTAATAATAACTAAAATAATAAAATTTAATAATAATAATTATTATTATTAATAATAACATTTAAAATAATAAAATTATTTGTGATTTGAACAAGGGTAATTTAGGAAATATGAAAAAATAAGAAGGATAGAAAAGTAAATTTATGTTTCATTCCCATTCCCACATTTTCATTCCCAACCCCCCCCATGGGAATGGGATTCCCATTCCTTATTCCCAAATTATGTGGGACCCACACATTTTATTCCCATTCCCAAATTACATTTTGCCAAGTAAACATGGGTTTCATTCTCATTCCTTCATTCCCATTCCCCATTCCTATGAAGTAAACACACCATAAAGGATCAATTTGCTTGAAGGCCAGTCAATGAGCAAAATAACAAAAATAACTTGGAAAATTATAAAAAGTATCACCTTCTTACCCACGTAGTTTTGAGACATTAGACCCTACTATCATCCTCTTATTATCCACGTCCTCTTACTACTGTCTAGTGATATTTAAACACTGAAATTTAAATTGAAAAAATTTGACGAAACACTGATAAAATAAATTATCACACTTCATACTATAAAATCACATATCATTATAGTTCATTTTATCAACGTTTCGTTTTAGCCTCTTTAACATTTTTCCTGACTTTATTTAAAAAAAAATTATAAAATGACAACAGAATAACCGTTAAAACTATATAGAATAATTGTTAATTATAAAAATAATGAAAAACCGGTACTATTAATTAAAAAATAATAATTAGAAAAAACTGTTAACATTATCATAGTACTTATTAAGGTTATTTGACTAAGGAGAAGTTCTAGAATCTTCTACTACTTTCAATCCCTTCCACTGTAAGTTCATTATTTTAAATTTTTTATTTTTACTTACGAACAGTAAGTACTGTGATGATGCGCATAACTTCTGACACAGTGGAAGCGCCGAAGAGCCAGAGGTGGGGGCAGATTTTTTTTAGCTTGGAATTTATATTTTTAGTAAGTGTTCATATTTAATTTTGGGCTTAATGTGCTGGTTATGATTATTAAAATGTAATTTTGTATCTTTTTTTTTTGTTATTTACAAATTTTATTGGGGGCAAATAAAAAACTTGAGTGAAAATTTAATATGATTTTTTGAAAAATTCCACTTAACGCAGCAGCCGTCCTCTATCTTCACTGTTTATTAAGTTATTTTATCCACTAATATTTAGGATATATTTATGCATATTTATTTCTTCGTACACATTTATTTAAGGGGTCCGCTTATAATACAGCCACTGCATGCCATACAGCCGTTTTTATTTTTTATTTTAAAACCTATTGCCCGTTGGATTGCTTTTATGAGCAATCCAACGGCTTTTATTTTTTACGCATGAAACCTGCTACCGAACTAAAGAATTGGAAGTGGGAACTGGCAAATATCAGGAGCAATTATTACATAGCTACACTAATTTTATCTAACTATCAAAATTATCAATTTAAATTAGGAAAATGTCAAAGACACCTCCCTCAGCATGAAAATTTTGTATTTTCTTATGGCTGAAAAAATTACTTCGAAACATGTAATGTCTATATTAGTGTGAATAATATTTATATTAGTGTAAACTAAGTATATTTTTTTCTTATTTTTCATTTAACTATTGTATAGTTTTCAAATAATTATAATTATTCATGATACCAAATATCATAATTAATCATCAAATATTGTTATTCTCAATATTAGTTGAACTAGTGACTAATATTAATGGTATAAATCTGTACTGTATACAAGGCATAGATAATGTACCATATATTTGATATTTGGATTATACTCACAAAGTTTCTCTTGCACAAATTACTTCATACAAATTTATCACAAATTAATTAAATTATTGCATACTTTGTTTAATTTTTTTTGCTACATTATTAAATTATCTCATGTAACATATTTGATCTTGAGTTATTACTAGTACTGTAATTAATGGTAGTTAAGGGAAAATGAGAATTACCTCATACTGCTCTCCTCCAAAAAAGTTATAATAACGTTAGCTTTATATATCATTTTACTATTCTACCCCTAATTTTACTGTTCGCTATAAAATTTAAATATTTTGAAAATACAAATTAAGTAAAATAACTTATATACCCTTAATGATCAAATTTTATTTTATAATAAATTGTCAATTATAGAGAAAAATTACAAGTGGGGACAATGTCATAAATATCCCTAATAGTTGTAAATTATCCATTTAAATTGGAATAACATTGGTTAAATATGTCCACAGTGTGTGTGTGTGCGAAGTAATTTTTCTCGATAATTTATTATTAAATTTATTTAATTATTAAGGGTATATAAGTCATTTCACTTTATTTATACTCTAAAAATATTTAAATTTTATAGCTAACATCAAAACTATGTGTCAAATAGTACAATGATATATAAAGCTAACTCTGCTAGAGTTGCAGGAAAGTTTGAACTTATTTTAAAATATGAGAGGGTTTTTTGTTTTCCTGAACAACAGAGAATAATCTTTGTTTTTTTTTTATATTGTTAATAACTGTCATTATAGTCATTATTATTATGATTAAATGAATGTTGCGTTTACTAAACTGGAATCGGAATGGGCTGGAATCGGAATGGACATGAATCGGAATGAGCTGGAATGGGAATAAGGAATGGAAATCAAAATAAGTTGTTTACTTGAACTGTAGGAATCGAAATCGGAATGAGCTGGATTGCCATTAATGTGTTTACTTTGTCTTGAATCGGAATCGGAATCGGAATGAGTTAGATTGTAACAAATTATTAAAAAGTACTTAATGAATTATTGTCATAATTATTATTATTAACTAATAAATTAATTGTAAAAAAATTATTTAATTATTATAATTATATTAAAAATTATTATAAAAATGTATTAACTAATAATATTAATATTAATTAATTATAATAATATATTAATTATTGTGATTATTCATTCAAAAATTATAATTATTGTTAAAAATACATTAATATATTAATTAGTAGTAATAATTATATTATTTAATTAATTAAAATAATAATATATTAATTATTGTGATTATTTATTCAAAAATTATAATTATTAATAATTATTGTTACTAATATATTAATTAGTAGTAATAAATATATATTTTTTAATTACTAATAATATATGAATTAATTATAATAATAATTATTATAACAGTATATTAATTAATTTTAATAAAAATAACAATAAATTAATTATTGTGATTATTTATTTAAAAATTATAATTATTAATAATTATTTTTAATAATATGTTAATATATTGATTAATAGTAATAATTATATTAATTAATTAATTAATAATAATATATAAATTAATTATAGTAATAAGTATGAAATGGTACGGTATAAAGTGTTGCTACTATAGTAATAACCATATTAGCCATAATAAACTCTTAAAAATTATTTTAGTTAAGTCTTGAAAATTTAAGAACTTATTTTATAAATTAAAAATTATATCCATACTTAAAAACGAAAAAGAAGGATACTCATTATAAAATATATATACCTATATATAATCTCATGGGCCAAGATAGTAATAATAATAATTTTAGTAAGAGTAAAATATTAATAATAAGAATAATAGTGATAATAATACAAGTATAATATAATAATATTTATAATTAGTAGCATAAATTTTTGGTTGAAGTAATAAGAAATTAAGAAAACTAATTTGAAAAGTAAACATAGTGGTAAAAATTTAATTTGAATTAAAAATATTAATTCTTGATTTATTTTAGTTTAAAGATAAATAACTATAATTAATTGAATTATAAAATGGGCATAACATTTATAAAGATCAAAAGTTAAGTACAAATAAATTCAAGTTCAAGAAATCTCCTGAAGTCAATTGATCCCAAAAAAAGAAAAAAGAAAATTCAACAAAAATAGATTAAGAAAGTTTCAATTTTTGTTAGCTTAAATATTTTTTATAACTTATGCCGTCATAAATTTTAAAAATAATTTTTTGGAGAAGCATAGCAATTGCATGCGCTCTTACATGTTATTTTTTATTTATTGTCGAAGTTTTGAAAAATTAAAGAAATTATTTTTAAAAAGTAAAGAGAGAGATGACAATAAATGCATTAATTTATTTTAACAATAACTAAAAATAATCAACTAAAATGATAAAATGAGAATAAATATGTACAAACACTAAAAGCTCAAGTATATATACAATCAAGTTCAAGAGATCTCATGATATATATAAAAGGGAATTAGATTATGGACCCAAAATATTAGAAAAGATTAAGGGTTACAATAAAACTTTTTCAGTATTATATCGTAAATTGATATTTTATAAAATAGTAAGGGTTCAAACATAATTCAACTTATTAAAATTATTGTTTCCGGTAATACAAGTAATTTTGGTATTTAACCTAAATAACTAAAATTTCACCAAATTAATTGGAATATTGAATGCAAAACTACTGAAATAATAGTTGAAACATGTAAAACTATATCTGAAAAAATATAACCCAAATTAGGAACCTACTTAACAAAAAATAAAATTATAAAAGTAAATTTGGTACTTAACCTAAATAATTAGAATCTTAACAAGTGAATGTGAATATTCAACAAAAAATTAGAGGAATAATTAGATGAAACACATGAATCAATAAGTGAGAAAGTGTAACGAAAAGTAGGAACTCATCCAACAGGAAATGAAAATTATTTGGAATCTAATCCAAAATATTGGTATTGAAGGAACTTAGTAGGAATACCTAACACAAAACTAGTGGACTAATAATTTGAAACATGTGAACCTAAAAATGAAAAAATTTAACCATAATTATGAACTAATTTAACCCAAAAAAATTATTTCGGTATTTAACCCAAATAAATGAGATCTTACGAAATTAATTGAAATATTGAACGTAAACTAGTGGAATAATAATTGAAACATATAAACCCACAAGGGAGAAAGTATAACCAAAATTAGGGACTTATTTAACCAAAAATAAAATTACGAAAATTAAATTTGATACTTTACCCAAATAATTAGAATCTATCCGAGTTAATGGGAATATTCAACACAAAATTAGAGGAATAATTAGATGAAACATTTGAACCAATAAGCGAGAAAATCTAACGAAAATTAGGAACTCATCCAACGGAAAATGAAAATTACTTGGAAACTAACCCAAAATATTGATATCCAACAAATTTAGTAGGAATACCTAACACAAAACTAGTGGACTAATAATTTGAAACATATGAACGTAAATGTTAAAAAGCTTAACCAAAATTAGGAACTAATTTAACCCAAAAAAATTATTTCGGTATTTAACCCAAATAAATGAGATCTTACGAAATTAATTGAAATATTGAACGCAAAACTAGTGGAATAATAATTGAAACATATAAACCCACAAGGGAGAAAATATAACAAAAATTAGGGACTTAGTTAACCAAAAATAAAATTACGAAAATTAAATTTGGTACTTAACCCAAATAATTGAAATCTCTCCAAATTAATGGGAATATTCAATACAAAACTAGAAGAATAATTAGATGAAACATTTGAACCAATAAGCGAGAAAATCTAATGAAAATTAGGAATTCATCCAACGGGAAATGAAAATTACTTGGAATCTAACCCAAAATATTGGTATTGAACAAACTTAATAGGAATATCTAACACAAAACTAGTGAACTAATAATTTGAAACATATGAACCTAAGTATGAAAAAGCGTAACCAAAATTAGGAACTAATTTAATCAAAAAAATTATTTCGGTATTTAACCCAAATAAATGAAATCTTACCAAGCGAATTAGAATATTGAATGTAAAATTTGTGAAATAATAGTTGAAACATATAAACCAAAAATGGAGAAAGTGTAACCAAAGTTAAGAACTTATTCAACGAAAATGAATTTACTTGGAATCTAACCTAAAATATTTGTATTTAACGAATTTAGTAGGAATATTATACATAAAACTAATGGATTGAGAAGTGGAAACAAATAAACCAATTATTAAGAAAGTTTAATGAAAATTAGGGACTTGTAAAATTAATTTGAAACATTTATCTAATATATTGATATTTAACCAAAAGAATTGGAACATGATTATTTTACTCTTTTTTTAATTTTCTTTTAAATTAAAAATTTTTTTTTACTCAAATATTTTTAATGTTAATTGTTTATAAATTTCCTTATTTTTTTCACATTAAAAATAAATTTTTTAAAAAATTTTAGATGAACAACCGATAAAATATCGATTGTTCAAGTTTTTTTTCACTGTAGAAACAGCTGTATTACATACAGTGCTGTACTATATGATGACTCTTATTTAAGGAGAAATAAATTAGTGATTTTAACTGTATTGAGACAACAAAACCCACTATAAGGTCAAGGCTTTATTCGTAGTTGGCTCGTCTTTGTAAAATTGTCTAGAGTATTTTTTAGCTAAGTAGACACTATTTTTTCTTCTCAAAAAAAAAAAAAACTTGGTAGACACTATTTTTTGAAATCTCCCTAATTTAAAAACAAGCAAAATTCATCCATTTAGCTCCATTGCTCTGTTACTTATTTTTACACTGAAAAATTTAATTATAAATTACAATAAATGTAATTTAGGAATTTTTTTTAAATTATAAAGTTCAAAAATAAAATTGTAATGAATTGTATTTGTATTGTTATCTCGTCCATCAAACAATAAATCGTGCCATTTTTCGTTTTCTATTTCTAGAGATCATGATTGTTTATTAATTTGAAATTTATACGATAACTATATTTATAATTATATTTTATATTGTCATTATAATAAATTTAGGTACCAATATCCAAAATTGTTTATCATTAAAGTACCTTGGTATGATGATTAAACTATTGCACATTATAAAGTAACTCCTTTGATCAGTCGTGGAAAATCAACATCATGTCTCCTTTCATTATTCAAAAGAAATTTGTTTAGATTGGATAGTCTAAAAGTGTGAGAATCTTTATCTTTGAAGTTTTCTTCATAACAATAGTAATAAAAAAAATGAAAATTTCAAATTACGAATATTGACAAAAGTATGCATTTCTTCCCTTTTAGGTCAGTTTTCGATCTTGAATTCGTTAGTGGTTATTGTGCTAATAGCAGTAAACTCTTCTTGGCTTAGCTCAAGTCAAACGATATAATTGATAATTACATTATAAAAAAAAAATATTGATATTTCTAAATATCTTTTCTTGAGATCTTTTCACTCTACCCTTATTCTTTGAATTTCTTATTCATATTTTGTAAAGGTCAATTGGTCATAGGGTTGTTGTACACATGCATGGTCTAATTACGTGTTTCAAATTTTATCACTAACATCATCTTAGATCAAGTCCATTATGACACAATCTGAACTTTTACCTTCACAAGATTGAGAAGGGTATTTGATCCCACGCACATGAGGGATATACGGCTACCTCTACTCATTTTTAAGTGGAAGATCGAACAATTATATACGAATAGTGATATTAGAGTCCGTAAATATGGGCTCCAGCCTACACCTCACTTTGGTGAGGGTGTGAGTTTATGGCCGAGTGGCTATGCATGTATATGGCTGAGGTTGACTATAGGGTTGACGGAGAAAATACAGTTCAAACATCACATAAAGAAGTCATTACTATTGATGGATGCAAGAGGATCAATTCACGTAGCTAGCCTAGCCCCCAATAACTTTCATCATCAAGGCCAACTTTCAAGAACTAGGCCGTATACTACAATTAATAACAGAGCGAAGTATAAATCCAGCACGCGTGAAGCATTAACATCAGTATTCCCCTACACAATTTTAATTGTGGATTGCACATACTATTGAAATAATTTCCTGAATAGCAAGTGGATATCTGAGTGAAGAGGAAGAGCGAATCCCATTTCTTGTATGTATTGCTTATACGCAACATTGAGGAATTGATAATGGCGTATAAGTTGTTCTTCGACTCCTCCCCGCCCCTTAAACAGTATTTTCTGCAACATGATTTCTATAGAATCACAAAGGCACATTTTGTGATTTGGTAGTTGCTGAGGTCCGACCTGAAATAAAATGCCAGAGTATTTATTTTTAATACTTAGTTTCATACTCAACATGGATAACTTGATATTGAAACAGCCCATAAGGCAAGCTCTTTCTCTCACCTTTCAGAAGCCATTTTCTGCAACATGATTTCTGAAATTGTATGTATTATGGTAAATTGCTAGATGCTACGTTTGTACCTGAAGTTATAGCCACAGAGGAAAAGGAACCCTTTTATTCAAAATGTGTTTCTAATACCCTCTGCTAGAAACAAACGCAATTACATCAAGATTGATGGGCAACTGATGATACTTACCTAGCATTGAAAAGGCTCGAAGTTGTATATAGCAACTTCGCTGACTGTTTGGACAGAGAAATCACCGTCAAGACTCATCTTGCTCAGAAGATTGATGGTAATTTCTTCATCTTACAAGATATCCCGTCTCTGATTTGAAGTGCTTGAGCCTTAGGTAGCGCTCTCTCCGATTCAGTTTTCATAAGAAAAATTTCGCCCTGCATTTACAGAGAAGATGGGGTGACCAATTTATTTTTATACACACAAACTTGGTGATGGTCGGTATCTTGGGCTGAGTTGGAGTGATCAACCGCGTGAGAATTTTGAATTTTCCTTTGACGACGTTTAAGGAAAGATCCGTTTCCTTTAACATCGTGCAGCCAGCTTTGCACTAAAGAGTTGTCTCCTTCTTTGCGAAGTAGTGAGGTGAAGATGGAGAACAACCACACGTGTCGCCTTCCTTGAGAAGTAGTACTTATTTACCCCAGCTAGCATAATACTTTAGAATATTCTGCTTCTTTTGTTTTCTTCTGCCGTCTCCTTCCTGTTAAAGGTATAAACTAGCAACTAGCAAGTGTTTATACCGTTAAAAAGTCTTAACTTGCTGCACGCGCATGTTCACCCTGTGGACTCTATTTATTGGATGCCACTGGGCTTGTAAGTCTGAGCTCGAGGTTGAAGGAAAAAGTTTTTAACTTCGCGAATCTCGTTCACTCTTCTGTCTTTCGATGCTTAGGTGGCAAGGCGTGGGCGTGTGCCTCCGAAGATACCCTGATGCTTAAGTAAAGGTGCGAAAGAAAATAATTATTATGTGCGGAAGATAGAATCAAGAGAATTAGAGGCCGATAGTGACTCTATTGGATCTTGTGAATGTTCAAATTTGTGACATTAAAAAAAAAAATTGCGACATATTGCCTTTATTTATAGGTACAAATATGGAGATAGACTTGTTACCCTAGTTGTAGCACCACGTGTCCATCGTGGATTTGGACACGTGGTGCTCCATTTATTGCTTTTACTATCTTTTCTCCAGACTTCAAATATGTTAATAGTCTAGGGGTGTTCGCGGATCAAATTTTACGGATTGGACATCAATTCATATCCGATCTACGATTTTACGAATTATAAATTTTCAATTCAATCCAATTCACGGATTGGTGAAATTCAATCAAAATCCAATCCATACATCTAATGATCGGATGTGGATTTGAACCAATCCATATCCAATCCACCATTTTACGGATTGGTTTGCAGACTGAAAATTTTTAATTCTGTCTAATTTGCGAACTAACTAAATAAAAAAGTTTAATATAAAAATAATTTTACTACCGATCAAATTTAAAATTAAATAAGATTTAAATTAATTAATTATTTAAATAAAGCTATAAAATACATTTAAAATTTCAAAATATAACACACCAAAACAAAAAAAACTCATTCGTTTAGATTAGTAAATGAAAATTAACTATTTAGGAAACTATATTTGTTTATTTAGTTATTTTTATTTTGTATTATTATTGGATAAAACATAATATAGTGTTAATGTAACTATATTTTAATTTATTTATTTACTAGTAAGTACTAATGTCATATTCACAAGTTTTATTTTTAATTAAATAAATACTTTTTATTTTTTTGCGGATTCATAGATTTTTGCTGATTTATAGAAGTAGATCCATATCCAATCCATCGATTGCAGATTACCAAATTTTTAATTCAATCTAATCCACCAATCCACGGATCAAATTTTACAGATCGGATTTCTACGGATCAGACGGATTAAGCGGATCGGATTGGATTCTGAATACCCCGACCATAGTCAATAAACTAATACAGAATTTACTTATATCTTTGAACTAACTTCAATCCTTACGCACTTTTATTAACAAAGTACGTATTATTTTCTTATCTTGATTATTTTTTGTTTCGAAATGAGTTAGAACTAGTCCGAATCATTTTTTTTTTCTCTTTTAAGCAAATGACAAGTGTTGTTTGCTCACTTTGATGGTAAAATTGGTACATATAGAGGTTGATTTTATTCCTCATCTTAATATTTCTTTGAATTTATTAGGAGAAGTTTTTCGAATTAATATTTAAGAAACCTCTTGGGTGTACCATAATTAAATTTATATGCCTAATACCCAATAGACGTTTGATATAGTTTTTAATATATTTGTAAATTATAACAATTTTGAAACCATTGTAGAATACAAAAGATGAAGCTTCAAAAGATCAAACCTAGCTATAAACTCACATGAATCGTACCCAAAATCATAAAAACTCCAATTAAAAGAATGAAGAGATCATTGGTTTCTTCTTGTCTCTCCCTTAATTAAAAACAATAAGGTCTTTAATGGTATTGAGGTTAGACAGCTACAAGGTACAACACCAAAATATTTAATAAATAGTTGTTGGTATTTTACCCAATCCAATCCGATCCAGTTGGGCCGACACAAAAAAAAAAGAAATCTAAAAAACTAAACTAAACCAAACCTAGTCCTTCGTGACTCACTCACACAGAGCACAAACAATCACATGTACTAGACACATGCGTAACGGTAGATAGCAATGACAAAAAAATCTGAGTCCGACTTTTGGGCGGAATGTTTTTTAATTTTTTGCATTAAAGTCTAAAAATAGTTTTGGGCTTAATGAATCCTAATTTTAGGCCCAATTAAAAATTGGACTTAATGGATTAAAATGCAAGATAAAATTGAACACATTAAATTTATTTTTGGTCCAAAAGTTTTATTTATAAAAAAAAATTTAATTATTCATTTATTTCTTTTAAAAATTAAAATTGGACCAATAATAAATTTTAAAGCTCAATTTCCCCTAATCCATTAACAAAGTCAAGCTTATGGAAGATGGATATTGACAAGAAGCTCAATAAAGATTAGGCTTAGGTTTAATGTAATTTTTTATTTTAGGAAAGCCATGAATTAAGATTGTTTAATTATTTTTCTATATGCTATGTTTTGGATGATAACATACCATGATAACATATCATATAGAATAGGTAGTGCCACTCTATGCATAATGATACATGCCATTCACATATTATGAATCTCTTTATATTGTTTGAAATTGAATATACTTAATAATATTGGATATTATATAGATAATATTATAGGAAGCATGCAATTAACAATATAATTAATGTATGTTTTAAAAAGAAAAAACCAATTTTAAAATATTGAGTGGGAGAGTGAAAATTCAAGATAATTTTCCCACAGGCTCCATTGTTAGTTCAATAATAAAATTATATATATACCTCGACTTCATGATAAAGTGATGCTCCCTATGGAAGGTATATATATTAGATATTTTATTTGATGAACTTCTTCAAAGATAAAATTAAAATATTTTTCAATCGATTGTTCACCCCAACGGTGACTATTGATATGAAAAATACGTAGATTGAAACAATGGTTATACACTCAACTAAAATTTATTATTAACCTTCCCAACGAAGCTCTGTTAACAAATTAGGCCCAAAAAGGATAACGATAATAATTTATCATGTCTCTCCATGAAAGTAAATAATCAAATGGATAATTGGGTCTAGTAAGTGTAGACATGACTTCCTCAACGGATAGCTTGTCAAAGCGGTAATAGATTATCTTTACAATAAATTAAAATGCATTTATGGTTTTTTACATTTTTGTCATTTATTGTGAATAATATTTCAAATTATTTATGCATGGATGTTTTATTTTCAAAAAATGTCTTCCCTGAGCCCACTTACTATTATTCTAAGTCAAAACAAATTCACTGGAGAGAACTATATAGATTGGAAAAGAAATCTATTCATTGTCCTGACTGCTGAAAATTATAAATATGTCTTAACTCAGCTATGCCCTCCAGTTCCAGCAGATGATGCTCATGGAAATCATAGGAGGCTTTATGAGAAATGGCAAAAGGCCAATGAAATGGAAAAATGCTACAGTTTAGCCTGGATTTCTAATATTCTGCAGACCAAACATCATAACTTAGAGACTGCCACTGAAATAATAGATAGTCTCCAAGAGATGTTCGGGTAGAGTACTCGCTTCGCGAGACAAGCAGCGCTGAAAGGAATTATGAACTGCAAAATGGGGAAGGTCACAAGAGTTCGTGATCATGTCCTTAAAATGATGGACTATTTGAATGAGGCTGAGATTCAAGGAGCACAAATCGATGATAACTCAAAGATTGACATGGTGCTAGAATTTCTGCCAGAAACATTCAAGGAGTTTAAGGTCAATTATAACATGAACAAAAGAAATATGACCTTAACTAAATTGATGAACAAACTCCATTCTATTGAAGAGATATATCATACTGAGAAATCTCTAAGAAGCATAAATATTGCTGAAAAAAGTTCTTCTTCTAGGCCTAAGCCAAAAGGCGAGGTTAAGAAGAAAGCTGGAAAAAAGAAACCGTTTACCAAGCAAGATGGCAAGCCGAAAGGCAAATGCTTCAAGTGTGGACAGAAAGGTCACTGGAAAATGGATTGCCCTAAGATTGTAAAATCAGGTATGGGAAATTTTTTTGTAATAGAGGACTGTTTAGTTCAGAATCCTATTGACACTTGGGTGTTGGATTCAAGAGCAACTAATCATATTTGTAATTCACTTTATTGGTTTCAAGAAACCAGGAAAATAAGTGAAGGAAGCGTAAAGCTGCAGTTAGGGAAAGAACAGTTCGTGTCAGCAGTAAAGATTAGATCTGTTTTATTATCTTTTAATAATGAGACTTTAGTTTTGAATAATTGTCTTTATGTTCCAGACATTAAGAGGAATTTAATTTCAGTAGCTTGTTTGTCAAAATAAGGGTACACTGTAAATTTTGGATCCTCTGTTTCTATTTTTTATAATAAGAGACTTATTTATTCTGGTACATTGGAAGATAATTTATATCATTTAAGTCCTATGATCCATTCTATGCATGACACAGTAATCAATAATGATGAGCATACACATTTATCTAAGAGCAGAGATATTTCTTCCAACCAATATTACCTCTGGCATTTACGCTCGGGTCATATAAACCAAAATAGGATACAGAGAATGATCAAAGATGGGTTCTTTGGTCCACTGGAAAATGAATCATTGCCACTCTGTGAATCCTGTTTAGAAGGGAAAATGACCAAAAGGCCGTTCTCGGCCAAAGGTGTACGTGCAACAATACCACTTGAATTGGTACATACAGATATATGTGGACCAATCAATGTACAAGCTCGAGGAGGTTATGAGTATTTCATCACTTTCACTTATGATTACTCAAGATACGGTTATGTTTATCTAATGCGTCATAAGTCTGAAGCTCTTGAGAAATTCAAAGCGTATAGGGCTGAAACAGAAAAGCAATTAGATAAGAACATAAAGAAATTTTGATATGATCGAGGTGGTGAATTTCTCTCAGGAGATTTCAAAGAGTATCTGGTTGAAAATGGGATTATATCTCAGTTAACTGCCCCAGGAACACCACAACAAAATGGGGTAGATGAAAGGAGAAATAGAACTCTTTTGGATATGGTGAGATCTATGCTTAGTTATTCAACATTGCATATCTCTTTTTGGGGACTAGCATTGGAAACTGCTGTTTACCTCTTGAACTTAGTTCCATCTAAGTCAGTGCCTAAAACCCCAATAGAACTATGGTCGAGTCGCAAACCAAGTTTACGACATGTCTGAATTTGGGGATCACCAACACATGTGCTGAAACTAAAGGCAGACAAAATGGATTCACATTCTGAGGTTTGTATGTTTGTGGGGTGTTGTGCAAATTTTGTTGAACTCGCAAGCGCACGAATCTATTGTAGAATAGATTAACGGTGGCGAGTGTCGATCCCACGAGGAGGTGGATTTTAATTGTGTGTAGAATTAATTATGTAAATGGGTGGTTGGATTTGTGAGGAAATTGATTTAGAGGATGCTAGAATTTAAATTGGAATAGCGGAATTAAATTGAATTGGGAACTATTGAAATAAAGCACTTGGATATCTGGATCCGTATCAACATGCATCATAGGCTAAATAATCCTTATTAATACCAATTAAATCATGAGGGGGGAATCCACACCTCATGAACCACGCTCTAATCAATATGGTGTCAAGGGCTTATCGTGCCAAATAATAATAACCTTGCACTGGGGTGCCGGTAAAACCAGGACGGTAACTAAACAAGATTATTATTATTTGTCGACGAAAAGTCAAAATCTCCACAGAAATTAGAGGGGAAGAGAAAATAAATTTACCAAATAAAGCCCATGACACATGTTGAGACTTCACCTTCAACCCAAGCTTGAAAGAAAATTAGCTACTCATTATTGAACTAGGGGTAAAATGGGAATTTTATTAAAATACGTAGAAAATACAAGATGGAGAGAGAATTACAGAAAACTAAGCTCAAAAATGGATTCAGGGGTATCAAATTAGGGGGGGAGGCCCCCCTTTTTATAGATACATTGAGTGAATCATGGCCATCGGATTAAAAATAGTTTGGATGCACAGGATTGCGCCACGTCATCGAAGAACAAGAAACACGGTTTGACCACGGGTTTGACCACGCGGTTTGAACAGTAACACGGTTTGCACACGGTTTGAACAAAGAACGCTGTCCGACAGCGGTGTTGTGAATGCGATCCATGAACAGTACCGTACATGTGAATAGTGCCATACGTGTGAACAGTGCCATTTTTCCTTTTATGCTCCTCTTAAGGTTTTCGACTGTCCTGAGTTCAAAAGTAACGTCCGTTTTGCTATCCGAAATCTCGTTCATTGTGAAATGACCATGATACCCCTAAAATACACAAAATACTTAATTAAAACAAAACATATATAATTAAATAACAAGGGACTTAAATAAATAAAATTAGAGATGTTAGTGAGATTTGAAGTGTAAAATGATGAATTTCTCCTTTATAAATATACACTTTCTAACACTCAACATGGGATATCCCAAAGGAACACGAGAATGTTTATTTTATAGTCCTCAAGACAGGAAAGTGATTGTAAGCACACATTTCACTTCCCTCGAGGAAGACTATATGAATAACTTCAAACCTAAGAGTAAGGTAATACTTGAAGAACTGTCAGGTGATCAAGTTGATGCTCAGCTTTCAACACCTGTTATAAAACAGGAAGAACAGCAACAACCAACTGATCAACACATGATTATCCTTGAACAACCATCACTTTTAGAACCTCATCGTAGTGGGAGGGTAACTAGGTTACCTACGAGATACATGTTATTAGGAGAAACCTATACAGCTATCTCAGAAGAACATGTACAAGATCCCATTAGCTACAACGAAGCTCTAATAGACAGAGATGTTGAATTTTGGAAAAATGCCATGAATCAAGAAATGGAATCTATGTATTCCAATAAAGTCTGGGAACTTGTAGAAGCACCAAATGGGGTAAAATCTATAGGGTGCAAGTGGATCTATAAGAGAAAAAGAGGAGTAGACGGAAGGGTGGAAACATTTAAAACAAGATTAGTAGCCAAAGGTTTTACTCAAAAAAAGGGTATCGATTATGAGGAAACCTTTTCTCCGGTTGCTATGCTTAAATCCATCAGGATTCTGCTCTCCATTGCTGCAGTGCTAGATTATGAAATTTGGCAAATGGATCTCAAGACTGCCTTTCTTAATGGGCATCTTGAAGAAGACATCTACATGCAGCAACCAGATGGATTCATATAAAAAGGCCAAGAACACATAGTATGTAAGTTGCAGAGATCCATTTATGGATTGAAGCAAGCATCTCGGTCATGGAACATCAGATTTGATCAAGCAATTAAATCGTTTGGATTCATTTAGAACATTGATGAACCATATGTGTACAAGAAAATTCAGGAAAAATCTGTAGCCTTCCTAATTCTTTGTGTAGACAATATTCTCCTAATTGGAAACGATATAGGAGTATTGACTACAATAAAGAGTTGGTTAGCAAAATAATTTGATATGAAAGACCTGAGAGAGGCAAGTTATATTCTTGGTATCAAATTACTGCGAGACCGGAAGAATAAAACTTTAGCCTTATCTCAAGAGGTCTATATCGATAAGATATTGGCTAGATTTAGCATGGAAAATTTCAAGACTGGTTTATTACCATTCAGACATGGAATTGTATTCTCTAAGGATCAATCACCTAAAACATCTGAAGATATAGAGAAAATGAGACGAGTTCCCTATGCAGAAGCTGTGGGAAGTCTCATGTATGCCATGCTTTGCACTAGGCCAGACATCTGTTTTGCGGTAGGGATGGTTAGCAAATATCAATCTAATCCTGGACCTGAACACTGGACTGCAGTCAAGCATATAATAAAGTATTTGAAAAGAACTAAAAATTATATGCTTGTGTATTCCGGTAATGAACTCATTCCAATGAGTTATACTGATTCTGACTTTATGTCAGATAAGGATTCCAGAAAATCAACTTCTGGCTATGTGTTTACATTAGAAGGTAGAGCTGTTACTTGGAGGAGTGTGAAACAATCTTGTATCGCAGACTCCACAACTGAAGCTAAATATTTGGCTGCATTTGAAGTTGCAAAAGAAGCTGTATGGCTCCGCAAGTTCCTACAAGATTTTAAGGTGGTACCTGCTGTAACTGCACCCTTTAAACTATCTTGTGATAATACTGGTGTGGTAGCTCAATCTAAGGAGCCAAGGAACCACAAGGAACAAAAACATATTGAGAGGAAGTATTATCTCATAAGGGATATAGTGCAGAGAAGTGATGTGGAGGTTACTCAGATTGCGTCACAGCAAAACTTGGCTGATCCTTTTACTAAGGCCATACCTGGGAAACCTTTTAACTTGCACTTAGAACCCATGGGCATGCGTGAGATGGCAAATATGCTTTGAGAGCTAGTGGGACATTGTTGGGAAAATGTGTTCTTTAAAAGCATATGTGTTTATTTAATTATAATAAATAATTTTTCTGATTAATAAAATAAATAAGGTATTTTATTCAAGTATCTTAATTGCATTAATATTTTGAGTAAAGTCCATTTGATCATATTATATGTATTTATGTGATCATCATGTGGATTCACAGAAGACATAAATACAAGTTATCTTATGATTAAATAAATTATGTTCGCAGTGGATAAATAAAGTGGGGCACTTTATTTAGGTATAAACTGTAATAAATTCATTGAATGGTTTGTCTTAATCATGTATGAATTTATTGATGTAGTACGATTACATTGAATAGGATCACATATGAGATTTAATTAACCTTGAAATGACTGTCAGACTTATTAAATCTCATAGGCATTGATTTTACTGTAATCTTAATCTTAATGATTGTAATTGTTATTCCATTTGAGTTACCAATGGACATGATACACACTTGTGGTCAAGATTACCCGGTATCTTGGTGGAGGCAATTATGAGCATTGGAGTGATAGATTAACAATATAGAATTTGTACGACACATCTCTTGATGAGTTTTCGGCACTCGATCATAGAATTCTCTGGCCAGAGTGTGTTAACATATTTAGTATGTTGAAAATGATCATTAGAGAAAACCAGTAAGTATCAAGGAACAAAATGTAATTAAATCGATTGGACAGTTGAGATATCGATTTAATTAATGATGTGGTACAAAGGATTATGCAGTAAAGAAATTAATGTAGCATGGGTCGAATAATTATTCGAGAACACTATCCTAAATAGCATACAATTATGGAGGTCAGTTCCAATCTTTTAGTGGAGTAGATTTGGAATTAAATAATTGGGCTAGTTTAATTACATGCCTAATTATTGTAACTACTATTGTATGTACCCAATTGATCCTCGGATTAGCTCATTTAATTGACTGCACCACTACTGGATTAATAAGTAAGATAACTAGTAATTTGAGTCAAAAGCCTAAATATATTATTTAGTGGGAGGCTCCATCAATATGCTTATGTGTATGGGGCCTTATGTTATTTTATAAGGTGGTCCCCTATAGGAAAAAGCAAGTAACGTGTCTTTTATTTTTAGAGCCTAGGGTTTCACTAAAGGGAAATATAAAAAGACTTATTTTCTCTGTAGAAAGGGGGGATAACCACTTTATACAGATCTAAGAAAAATATTTTTTCTCTCTAATCTTGAGAGAAAAATTTTCTCCTGCTAGTTACTATTGGTAGTGATAAAGGCACCCAAACGTCAAGTGCAGATCAAACCTGAATCATAACTTGGAAGATCATTGGTGACAGATCGTGATCTAACAAGCGTGGTGGTGACAGATCGTGATCTGGGAGTCTAATTCACTTCAGCGGAAAAAACGAAGATTGTTTATCTTCTCAGATTTTCAAGATACGATTTCAAGAATACGAATTCTTATATATTATATGAGATCAATCCTAAAAAGTTTTATCAAATTTAAAAACTGATTTTCTCCAACACATTCATGATGTTGGAGAACATATTATTTCAGAATCTATTCAACCACCTGATCAACTTTTAGTTTCTGATAGAAATCATGTTGCAAAAAATACTCTTCTAGTCTCTCAAGTACCAGCAAGTGACAATTCGATCCCTGGAATTAGAAATCATGCTGCAGAAAATACTAGTTTGGATTCTGGAAATCATGTTGCAGGAGATACTTCCCTAGGATCCTTACAAACATTAAATCAAAATTTAGTTTCTAATGGAAATCATGTTGCAGAAAATGCTCTTTTGGTCTATCCAGTTCCACCAAGTGACCATTTGATTTCTTGTTCTATGAAACTATAGAGACCTCTATGATAAAAACCATGAAACCATAGAATCATATTTTTCTTTCTTCCTCTCTTCCCCAACCGCCATCAACAAAGACAACGCCACTGCTCAGATGCCAGTTGACCTCCGACGCCGAGCCACCCACCTCCGTGTCTCTGGAAACGCACCAAGCTTGTGCGCTCAACTTGCTGCTGCACCGAAAGCCCCTGGCGCCGGCCGCCGCAAGACGCCGTTGCCAAGATTGGCCGTTGCACGCGAGCGTTGCATTAGTTGCAGCAGCACACGCGTGTCTTCGCCGCTTAAGCGAAAAGATGCGCGCTCGCCGGCCGCTGCGCGCGCTGGTGCAAGCCGCGTGCGGCGGCGCCATCGCCAGCCGACCACACGCGCATCGCGGGTGCGTTCATCGGTGTTGCCGCTGTAATTTCCAGCCTTCTGTTTCTTTGATCTGGAATTCGTGATTGATTTACAAATTACCTAGGCCAATTTTGGCTTACAAAATTTTTATAATCGTAAAATAAATCAAGAGAGAAACATGGTGATTAAAAGTCATCCTTCTTGTTACAGATCCAAACGAAAAATACAGTAGAGAATCTAACCATGAATTAAGACAAACCATAATATGCTTTATTGATATATTAAACAAATAATATATATCTGAATCAATTGTGCCACTCTAATACATAAATATTAAGATTAATTTCATATGAAATTCTTATATATTAATAAGAACTGATACCAATTGTTGGGAAAAATCAGTTTTTAAATTTTATAAAACTTTTTAGGATTGATCTCATATAATATATAAGAATTCGTATTCTTGAAATCGTACCTTGAAAATCTGAGAAAATAAACAATCTTCGCTTTTTTTGCTAAAGTAAATTAGACTCCTGGATTACGATCTGTCACTACTACGCTTGTTAGATCATGATCCGTCACCAATGATCTTCCAGGTTATGACTCGCGCTGATCTGACTGACGCGTGTGGGTGCCTTTATCACTACTAATAGTAACTAGCAGGAGAAAATTTTTCTTTCAAGATTAGAGAGAAAAAATCTTTTTCTCAGATCTGTATAAAGTGGCTATCCCCCCTTTCTATAGAGAAAATAAATTTTTTTATATCTCCCTTTAGTGAAACCCTAGGCTCCAAAAATAAAAGACACGTTACTTACTTTTTCCTATAGGGGACCACCTTATAAAATAACATAAGGCCCCACTACCTTGTAAAATAACATAAGGCCCCTTACACATAAGCATATTCATGGAGCCTCCCACTAAATAATATATTTAGGCTTTTGACCCAAATTGCTAGTTATCTTACTTATTAATCCAAGAAATGGTAAAAATTAAATGAGCTAATCCGGGGATCAATTAGGTACATACAATAGTGACTACAATAATTAGGCATATAATTAAACTAACCCAATTATTTAATTCCAAATCTACTCCACTAAAAGATTGGAACTGACCTCTATAATTGTATGCTATCTAGGATAGTGTTCTCGAATAATTATTCGACCCATGTTACATTAATTTCTTTACTGCATAATCCTTTGTACCACATCATTAATTAAATCGATATCTCAATTGTCCAATCGATTTAATTACATTTTGTTCCTTGATACTTACTGGTTTTCTCTAATGATCATTTTCAACATACTAAATATGTTGACACACTCTGGCCAGAGAATTCTATGATCGAGTGCCGAAAACTTATCAAGAGATGTGTCGTACAAATTCTATATTGGTAATCTATAACTCCAATACTCATAATTGCCTCCACCAAGATACCGGGTAATCTTGACCACAAGTGTGTGTCGTGCCCATTGGTAACTCAAATGGAATAACAATTACAATCATGACATCATAACTAACTCAAGATTAAGACATAAAGAAAATCAATGCCATGAGATTTAATAAGTCGATACCATTTCGGGCAATTAAATCTCATATGTGATCCTGTTCAATGTAGTCGTACTACATCAATAAATTCATACATGATTAAGACAAACCATTCAATGAATTTATTACAGTCTATACCTAAATAAAGTGCCCAACTTTATTTATCAACTGTGAATATAATTTATTTAATCATAAGATAACTTGTCTTTATGTTTTATGTGAATCCATATGGTGATCACATAAATACATATAATATGATCAAATGGACTTTACTTAAAATATTAATACAATTAAGATACTTGAATAAAATACCTCATTTATTTTATTAATCAAAAAAATTATTTATTATAATTAAATAAATACATACTTTTAAAGAGCACATTGTTCCAAGAGAATGATGGTAGAACAAAAAGTCAAATCATGACTGGATTGATCTTCAACACTAGTTGAAGTAGAAAGCTTGCCATCCCGTTTTCTTTCTAGGCCACACAACAAAGTTCTTCTGCACAAATTAAAATAAAAAATAGAATAATTTGTTTCCCATACGGCCCGCTGTATTATCAATATACATGTAATTCATCACAGAGCAGGACACATAATAAGTCGGAAATGAAGCTCAAAACGAAACTCATACCTTATAAAGAGCGTCATCCTCAACAGATATCTCGTGCATAACCCACTCAATCTTAGCTTTCTTGGGAGCAGAACGACGGGGGCAAAAAGGCAAAATCTTTTTGGTGCCAATTTCGTCGGCACTGTTTTTGCGCTTGATGTCAGAACCTGGGCCAGTGACTTTCCAATACCCTGACTTTGTTCTTCTCAGAATGCCCTACATCAAAACAATTCAGTCACCCACTAGTTCTGAATCAATTTCACTAAACTGACTTAACGGCATCATATGGTTACTTGTTGGTAGATACTTACGGGGTAGATCCCAGGGATCAAAGCTATAGAAATCAATTTCTTTGATGGTATGGACAGAGAAACCAGGGTCGAGCCTCTTCTTCTTTAGTAGACTAATGATTTCTTCGTTAGTAGGCTTGAATCTGTACCCCACGAGACTGTCCATTTCCTATTCAACGCAGAAGCGACAGAGCAAGAGCTAAATTACTCTCGGTCTGGTATGCAACTGCCAAATGCCAAGACTGAGACGGCGATCATATTGTATTATTATTATTTATAAAGGCAGAAGCATTGACGCGTCATTTTTATCCCCTATGGCTTGAGTATTTTCTTTCGCTACCATATGATTTTACAGTTAATTGAAAAAAATCAAAATAAATAACAAATGTTAAAATTATATTATTTTAACTTCTAAATGGTAATTAAGTGCGCACCATCACATACGTTATTCTGCACCACTGATTTTATTAATCGAGCTGAAAGCACCAACCGATAAAACCATGACATATAATTTGTCACATAATAACGCGTATGACAGTGCACGCTTAATCATATTACAGTTGCAAGTGACCTTCCCTGCTACCTCACAAAGGTGTCCCCTTTTCCAAGAAGTAATTTGCTCGGATTGGATAGTGAGATTCCAGTGTTCCACATTTCCATATATGATTGACTACGGACCCAAAAAGAGCAGGACGGAAAAACTTTGAAATGCTGATATATACGGGGAAACTTTTATTTTACGACCATTAATCTCAAGTATGCACAAATACAATTGAGATGACGAATAAAGTTAACACAAAGGTTCGTGATGAGTTCATACTGTTCAATAATTGATGGATGTCACGTACATGAAGCACTCACATCTCTGCTTGTACTCTTCCGGAACTAGCATTTTTGCGTAGTCAACGCAAGCTCCAAGTTTCAAGAACTAGGCCATCCTATTGAAAATTCAAGTGCTCTATATTACAAAGCAACAAAAGATTACCAGACAATACCATATTATCAATAATAATAGCTATTATTATTACGGTACTTTCATAGTTGTTTACATATTTGTTTACATCCTACAGGAATTCATAATTGTTTACATGCTACTTAAGATTACAGAGCTCAGAATACAATGAAAGTGGAGTGGAGCATCATCACCCACATAGATATAGTAAATTAACAATATTACCTCCCAGGGGATTGTTGTTTCAAATTTTGCTACTTAAGCAAAACTCTCCAGTAGTACTTTCATCCATGCATTGTTGTAAGCAATTTTTGTGTCACTGCTATCCACTGCATAAGCTGAACCTTTTAAATTTTCTACTTAAGAAAAATTCTCAAGTAGTTCTTCTATCCATGCATCGCTATAAGCAGTGTTTGTCTCATTGCTATTCACTGCATAAGCTGAAGCTTTTAAATTTGCTACTTAATCAAAATTCTCAAGTAGTTATTCTATCTATGAATCGTTCTAAGCAGTGTTTGAGTCATTACTATTCACTGCATAAGCTGAAGCAAAATCCTTATTTCCAAGCAGTGTTTGCGACACTGCTATCTACTACATATGCTGAAGCTTTTAAATATGTTACTTAAACAAAATTCTCAAGTAGTTCTTCTATCCATGAACCTTGCTAAGCAGTTTTTAAATTTGCTACTTAAGAAAATTCTCAAGTTCTTTTATCCATGCATCGCTGTAAGCAATGTTTGTGCCACTGCTATTCACTACATAAGCTGAAGTTTTTCCAATTGACTTTGATGGGTTAAAGCCAAGGGGAAGGTTTCGTCCAGTCTCTTTGTGAGAGTTTTCACCCTGGAAAGCCCTAGGGGATTTGATCAGGTAATTTACCTGCTCATCACTATCAATTAGAAAATCAGAAAAGTCAAAATTATCAAAAGAACTACTACAATATATTTATTTTTGCTCTTGATAAATCGGTCTCTACACTGCAGAAAAAGAGGCATCATTTAGCCTATTGTAGCCACAGTATGACTTCAATTCTCCAATTGGCAGACATTCTTCCTGAAAATAATTTTCAGTAAAATTATGTTACCAAAGGGTGATCTAGTGGTAGCCACGACTCCAAATTGCTATCTTGTGGCAGCATTGGGTTTATTGACTGAGGGTATGTGATAGTATTTTGTTGAATAAGATTTCCAGGATAAGAAAATTTTTTATTTTGTAGTTGCTGCCGAGATTTGGGGAGAGTATGTTCTCCACTATGATTTCTATAAGAAAACGAATGGTCACTAGGTGATTGCTGAGGTGGAGAAACCAATTGTTTACATGATTCACCTTATCAGTAGTCGAAGTAACATGCTTCTTCTTTTTCCATTTTCTCTGTATACGAGAGAAAACAAATTCTTTCTGCATGAATTAAAGAGAGAAACAACATCAGGAATGCTGTATTATCAATTAATTTTCAAATTTTCATCAGCACTGCTAGATTACCACTCAGTAAACTTCTAGGAGAAACAAAACAACAGTTTAGCAACAGGCAACAAAGATATATACTCTAAATGGCCAACGTGCCTACTGTCCAGATCAAAAGAAATGAAAGAAGTTTTAAGACTTTGCCTGGTTAATTAATCCTATTATATCTCCAACAACTAACTAATTGGCGTGCAACATTTATTTTATTACACAGCATTTCACTAGAGTAAAATTTCTCTTAGATTCACGAAACACGCCAAGCCAAGGTCTAACTCTGAGGGTAAGAAGCTGCTTTTTTAGGACTCGGGACCTTGGTTCGAGCTTCAATGAATACACGAGTTCATAATAATAATACTAATAAGATTCATATAACAGAGCTCACATCCAAAGAACAGAGCTCGTACCTTATAACTGGGGTGGTCCTTGACATGGTACTCATGCATAACCCACTCGGTAATAGCTTTCTTAGGAGCAGCACCATGGTGGTAGAAAGTCAAAAAAAATTTTGGTATCCACAAGGCCGTTTCTAGCTTTGATTTGGGAATCTTTACTAGTAATTTTTCCGTGCCCTGCTTTTGTTCTTCTGTGGGCACGGTTACTCTTCCTGTACTTGTAATAAGGCTCACAGAAAAAGTACCAAACTTGATCCTCGGACTCTGTTTTTGATTATGCTGCATCACAAAAATAATATATGGTGCATGCCAATTAGTTCAGCTCGTAAAATCTTTCAGTAACGAAGATTAGAGAATAATTACATATGCGTACTTGCCAAGTCCCCGGGCTCAAGGCTGCAGATATCAACAATATCCTTGATAGGGTGATGTGAGAAATGGGGATTAAGCTCTTCTCCACCAGAAGATAGAGGATTTGTTCATTGGATGGCTGGAATTTGTACCCCATAAGATTCTCCATCACAGAATTATTATTATTTTTTTAACTATTTCTTCAATAGTTAGTAGGGATCTGAAACTAACCGCCAAGATTTCTCTATCAATATTTGTAATTCAATAGAGTCACAGCGGATGATAATGTCTCTACATTCTCACGGCGTTGTGCTACAGTGAGACAACTTTTGCTTGTTTCATCAACGGCGTTGAATAGAGTATTACCATTGAGTGAGTGACAGAAATTAAATGACAAAGAATATGGAAATTTTATAATATCAGCTTATTGAGACATGAGACCCCGCCATCATCCTCTTACTGGTTCAGCATCATCTGCCTCATCCTCTTCATAAAAGTACTAATTTATTCACCCAGAAAATTGTCTAAAACGACAATGTTTGCCAGATTCTCATTCTATTCGTGTTTTTAATTATTTTTGCAACTGATTTCCCCGCCCCGTATGTGCCGAAATTATTAGTTAACTTTGTACATTCGGCTTTCCGCTAGAGCGTCTCCTTGGAGAGGAAGTTACTTGTCTCAGCCTAGTTATTTTCTTTCGCTGTCTCCTTTTAGTAGAGATGGCAAAAATACCCGCTCGGTCCGGACCCGGACCGTACCCGGACGTTGTGGGCCGGGTATTACCTGGCCCGGGTATGAAGCCGGGTCTATCTCTGGCTTCATCACTGATAAACCCTAACCCGGATTTTATTAAAAAAATATTATAAAATATATATTATTTTAAATATTTATATTTATTTGACTCATTTATTATACATATATAAAGTTTTAAACACTTAAAATTTATATTTTCATATCAAATTTTATTAAAATAAATTTAAAACTTATAAAATTACCAAAAAATAAAAAATATATACATATATAATATTAAAAAATATAAAATTTGGGTACCCGGATTAAAACCCGGCCCGGACCCGGACCCGGACCGGTTGCATCCGGGCAGGGTCCGGTCATTGCAATACCCGGACCCGGCCCGGGGTTTTGCCATCCCTACCTTTTAGAGTTAAAATGGCTAAGGGGTTATGTCGCCCGTCAAAGCTCATGTGGCCGGCACAGCACAAGTCCACACATGCGGTGCTCGGGCCGTGCTCAAAGAAAAATTCACCAACTTTTCTTCTTCTTCTTTTTCATGTTTTCCCAAGCCCACGAATTCTTTCTTCAAGTCCATCAACCCATTCGCTGCTGCTGATGATGTTAATAATAATAATAATAATAATAATAATAATAATAATAATAATAATACTAATAATAATAATAATAAAATTTTTATTTAGGGAACAATTAATATTTTTGTTAACACAATTACACAACAATATTATTTAATTGCACAATAACTAATTATAATACAACAATACATAAATCTAATTTCGTAGATTATAGTAATGATTAATAAAAAAATTAAGATTACAATCCTAAAATAACGATTACAAGAAGTCATAATTATGAGATATCAATTATAAAAAGTCGTAAAATTTTATAAATTATGATATTTATAATATTATTTATTAAAATAATGATATCATTTATTCATTTAATAAATTATAAATATTAAACAATTAGATTTTTTTTTTGAAACTAAGATTTAAATTAATAAAATTTATCAAAAGTTTAATTTTAAGTTAATTGTAAAATCATAACATTTTAAATTTACTTTTTATTAAAAAAAATTTTACTTTGATATGCTTCAACCCACATGCTATCGATAGCCCCACGGGCTGCTCCACCAATGGAGCCTGCTTATTATGTGCCTCATCACGTATCGTGCCTTAACCCATCTCTAATGATGCCATCTTTTTAAGGCCCACATACCTAAAATTCTAAGCCCGGCCCAGCTTGTGTGCATGCCGTCCTATGTCATGTGCCCTACCAAAACGTGCTCATGTCATATTGTATGGACACGTGTCCTACTTGTGCCATACCATATACTACCCGGCATGTTGGCCATCTCTATTTGAAGTAATGATATCTAATATAATTATCTTATTACTTTTCAAAATTTTCTTTGTTAAAAATAAAAATTTAGGGAAAAAAACTCTTTCACCAATGAGGTTTGACATAATAGTTCATTTCATCTTTAATTTCTAAACAATAATCTATTTTATCCATACTTTTCAAACAACATACCAAAAGACCTTTCCAGGAGTTTATAGTTAGTCTACTGTATTTTATATTGAGGAAAAAATAAGATTTTCAATTCAATAAATGCAAGCTATTTTAAAATAAACATCAAGAACAATTAAATAACATGTCTTTCTGCATAAATTTAAAATTGAAGAATAACTTAATGAAGCAAAAATAACACTAAAAATATAGTGGAGATGTTTTACCGTAGAATACTCTTTCATAACCACACGAACAAAGTTATAACGTATTTTTACTATTTATTACTTTGATCGTGTAGTCATAAAGGAGTGCTCTACGGTGGAGCATCTCCAACATACCCATTGCTTATATATATGTGTGTGTGTGTGTGTGTGTGTGTGTGTGTGTGTGTGTGTGTGTGTGTGTGTGTGTGTGTGTGCGTGTGTGTGTTCGTTAAATTTTTTCAGTGAAGTCAACTAAATTTTTTAATATATATATATATTATAAAGTATTAATAATAATAATAATTTCAATCAAAGATAACTAATATATTAAAGTTAAATAATGCAGTGTTGTAGTATATTAAATATGTGTTTTTATGTCTTTAATGTATTTCTAAAGTAAATAAAGGATTTTATGTTTACTTTTGGTAAAATAATAGTTTCGATTGATTATTTATTCATTTATCTTGACTATATTAAAGTCAAAGACGAGCTAAAGTACAAAATAAAAAAATTCATTCTAGTGCTTATGAAATTTACGTTTTTTTTAATTTGTCCTAAATATATATATTACATATTATTTAGTGTTATTATTGTTTATTCATTAACTTATCCTTCAATTTTAAATTTATGCAAAAATTCAAATGTTATTTGATTGTGTTTGAGAGTTTTATTTTAAAATAGTTTGTATATCATTAATTGAAAATCCTATTTTGCCCTCAATAATTTATACATTAAACTAGTGATAAATTAATAGAAGGGTGTTTTGAGTTATTATTTAAAAAATAGGAATAAAATTAGATGTTATTTAAATAATAATGATGAAATGAGCTATTGCATCAAACCTTAGGAGTGAAAAGGACTTTTTCTCAGAAATTATATTTTTATTTTGTTTTATTATTACTCCTCACCTCCCGACTCTCTCTAGCATACCTATTACACCTACCATTTATCTTCATCAGTAGTAAGCTCATTATCACCATCTACTTTCTTTACCATCAATCTATAGTTACCTCCACCAATATATGATGAGTTTCAATATTTTTGTTAAATTTTACGAATGTGTGGTGGGTTTTACTTAGAGATGGCAATAGACACCGTTCGCAACGGATTACATCAAGATTGATGGGTATCTGATGATACTTATCTAGCATAGAAAAGGCTCAAAGTTGTATATATCAACTTCGTTAATTGTTTGGACAAAGAAATTAGGGTCAAGACTCATCTTGTTAAGAAGATTTATGGTAATTTCTTCATCTTGCAAGATATCCCTTCTCTGATTTGAAGTGCTAGAGCCCTAGGTAGCTCTCTCTCCATTTTTGTTTTCATAAGAAAAATTTCACCCGGCATTTACAAAGAAGATGGGGTGGCCAATATATTTTTATACACACAAACTTGGTGATGGTCGGTATCTGGGCAACGTTGGAGCGATTAACCATGTGAGAATTTGAATTTTCCTTTGACGGCGTTAAAGAGAGATATGTTTCCTTTAACATCGTACAACTAGCTTTCCGCTAAAGAGTTGTCTCTTTCTTTGCGAATTAGTGAAGCGAAGATGGAGAACAAGGACACGTGTCCCCTTCCTCAAGAAGTAGTTATTTGTCATAGGCCCCTCAGCTGGCATAATACTATAGAATATTCTATTTCTTTTGTTTCTTCCGTCGTCTCCTTGCTGCTAAAGGGATAAAGTAGCAGGTGTTTATACTATTAAAAAGTCTTAAGGATAAAGTAGCAAGTATTTATACCGTTAAAAAGTCTTAACTTGCTTTACTTATGTTCACATTGTGGGCACTATTTATTGGATGCCATTGGGCTTGTGAGTCTGACCTCGAGGTTAAAGCAAAAAGTTTTTAACTTTTCGAATCTTGTTCACTCTTCTCTATTTCGATAATCGGGTGGGAAGGCGTAGGCGTGTGCCTCCAAAGATACTCCAACCCTCAAGTATAAAGTGCACAAGAAAATGTGCAAAAGATAGAATAAAGAGAATTAAAGCTTGATAATGAGACCAAGCTACGTTACAGACTCTATAAGTAACAGACTGTGAGTTGACAAGATGATATATGGGTTCGTAGCACGTGGATGGCGGATGGAATGGGAGATTATATATGGAACCTACCATACCGGTTTTCTTTCGGTGACAAAATGATATCCTATCGATTGCTGACCGGTAGCCCGTCATTGAATTTAGACCATAGGCGCTGTTTCTAATGGCTCGTGTTTTAAAAGTCCAAATATTTGCAATTTGATAGTGAAAAAATGTGGGTGAGTCTAGGCTTGCAGCATTTCGAATTTTTATTTGCAATTTGATATAGCAAGCTAAGCGACGTTGCATTTTATGCAACAACATTGTCTCAAAATACCCATGTAATACTTTTTTCTGACTTTGGATCCACGGTTTGTGGTCCAGTTTCAGCAATCGAGGCTGCATTTGAGGTAGGCTCATCGATCCTCACATCTGATTGCCAGTGCTTCGTCACTAATATCGATGTCTAGTTAGGTGTTGGTCAGATACGTATGAGAAATGTTAAATGCTGGGGTTTCAAATTTAAGTATAGGCATCTCGGTGGAAAGGAAATATTGAAATAATTTTTTTCGGTTCCATATGTTTTTACTGAATGGAATTGTGTTCTTATGGGACTAGGTTTGGATAATTAATTAGTTTGATTAATTAGAATCATAGTCCCATCACTTGGCTCTATACATTAATTAATCTTTTGCATGGTCAATTTCATAGTCCACATGAACCTCATGACTACTGTTGCCTGAACATGTCATTTTCTCTGCTAGTGCAATCTTGAAAGGTTGCTTACTTACATTTGATTTGTATTTTTGAGAGAATTTATAGAGCATGGTACTTAGGTGACATTTTATAGAAATTTAACATTATTAGCATTTGGTTAACAGATCATACTCCTATATATGTTTGTTTAAGTTAAGCCAGCGTTAATGTAAAGCAAAAATATTGTTTTTGAAATTGGAAGCCAATACGTTGGTGAACATAAAAATCATTAAATTAAGTTTGTGGCAATTGTTGTGGTAGACAACTGGTGTCATTTTATGTGTTGTTCGACGACAGGATTTAGGGTGTAAAAGATAGCAAGTATGGTTTATTCAGACTCATGCATTTTGATTGGGTTTTTCTTGAAGACGGAAAGAATAAAATACACTAACGGAAAGAATTACTATAATATAAATTTTATTTGCGCCCGCTATATTTTTCATGTTTATCTCTTTTATCTTCTTGCAATTTGCAGTGAATGTTGTTAAATCCGTGATCGAGTGGAGTACGTTGTTGAAGTTTTTACAAAGATGCATAGACAAAACGAGTATGCATAAACTTTTATAAAGGCTTGCAATTTATGAGTGTTTGTGGGCTTCGTTTCATTTGGCCGTATAAATGCAGCTGCTATCAATCATAGCAAATTATGTTTTGTTATTATCAATCTACTATAACGTTTTTTAGAACAACTATGTTGTAATGCTGATGCATTGTCAACAAAGTGGTTTTCCCTTGCAGGAGGTTGTACTTTGTAAATGCTTCAACTATGAGGTAATGATCAAGTACACAAGTACAGTAAATGTTAAATTCCTGAGTTATGATATAAAATATTTGTTTATGTGAATGTGAATTAATTGAAAGTATTATTGTTTTTTGTTATTATTGACCAATGGGACTCGGCTTAATCTTCGTTGAGGTTATAATTGAAAAGTAAAATGGATTGACAAAGATACCGGATAACATAAATTGATTGAGTTTGAGGGTTCAACACTTGCGATGAAAAGATGTGTAGTGGTTAAGGAACAAAATTGTAAGCAATGACAAAGGAAAATTATAATTCTTGGATTGGTTAAAATGATAGTTATTGTGGGCCGCATGATTTACGAAATGAAATTAATTGGGCTGTTGAAAGGAGAACGCTGAATTATATTAAAGCAGAATGCTAGGAAAATGATTGTTAAAAGGCGAACATCAAACAACGTAACAATAAAGATCTATGGCGTTATGATATCCAATTGAAGACTCCGATGAGAAATGGTAAGTTTTACCGATAACGACTTTCACGACTGAAGGATCGTGAAAACACAGTGTATTATTATAAATGATCCAAGGATTGAATAGTTTCACAACAAACTGCATGTCGACTTGGGGAAGGTTTATTGATTTACTACCGATAGAACACGTAAAATGAATTATGGCCGTATGATGGTATTGTATTGAATGTCTCGGCCCAGAATTACAAAACATATAGGCCGCAACTAAAAAATAAACGAAAGCACGACTCATGTATTTAAAATAAAATGCTTCACAACGAGAAATCCACTATGTGTCTCGATTTTCATACATAAAAACAATGCTCTACTCATGTTCGTATAGCGTCACCATTCCCATCATAATTAGATTTTAGACAAAGGATTAGTGAAGCATATTCAATTCATGATTACGTCAGAATTTAAAAATAAAGAGAAAAAAATATGACGCATTAGTAAGGATTTAACATTGCAAAATTAAGTAGAATTCAATGAGTTAAAGGGTGATAAATTGTGGGTATAACTCTTATAAACCAGCTCATTCACTATAAAGAGAATAAAGCTAAGACTGAAAGCAACGAAAATGAGATAAAATATAAAAAAGTAAAGTTAATAATGTTTAATTTAATAGTTGTAAGCATGATTGTCCGCTTTATGAAGTAGTTCCTCCAAACATGATTTTGTAGGTATCTCTTTAGAACATGAAGAAGAGGATCACCACCATCAGAGGGTCCTACCAATTAATTTAACTTGGAGGTAGCCATATCCTTCCTTAAAGGATCTTTCCCTACATAATCTACGAATGTTTATTGGCATAACTTTTCACTTAGTATATGCAGGTACAACTCTTACTTGTACACTTCACATATGGAGTTTATATAAACAAAACATTAAGCAATGGTTCAATATTTACTGGAAAATTTAAGCTATATGCAATTACTTAAATAAATAAAAAAAATATAAAGTTCTAATGATATAAAACTTGTGTTATAAGATTGGTAAATAAATCGACAATAATGTTGATAAGTAACATGATACCAAAATATTGTTTCAGATTGCCTATGAATTAGATGTTATTTACAAATTATTTGTTGTCTATTAGAGGATTTGATTATAAAATGGAATATTCAAATATATGTTATAATGTCATTATACGATAACGATGGCAATTAATAAAAATATGGAGCAAACCTGGGAATAATATCATATAATTATTACATAGTTGTTAATACAAAATATGTAATAAAGCACATGCACATCATATAGAATTATGGATGGTACATAGTTTATAAAGAGCAGTACATAAGTTAGCAAGTTGGGATCATTGAATTTATTTCATTTTGTTGACTTTCGTTTTCTTCAACTTGTTTCCACGACTTTGGACCATATGGTTCAACATTGTCTGGGAGTCTCGTTAGGATAAATTCCATGGATGGCCCACATCCATCACAGTAGTAATCCACCTTCATTTTATCAAGATGCCGATCATCCCTTATATCAACAACACCTTCATCTCTCCAGGGCGTTAGCATTGATAATTTGAAATTCTCTACATCGGTTCTTCTACGCTTATATGTCTTCAACAGTATGCAGTCCATAATTTCATCATAACTCCACACATCTAGTTGAGAATATCCAAAGTAGTGTTGTTCACAATCGAATGTTCTGTATATCTCTATTCAATCCAATTTTGTGTCCAGAAAAGTCCACGCCATGTCCTGTTAACGTTTCCCAACAGCATGAGTGCTGGTCAATTAGTATAATACTGAGAGGACATAGATTTATTCTCCAATTACAATAAATTTATACATGTTTTATGTTATCATAAGCTCTTAGCGTGCAGATACAAGTTAATTTGTATCGTTTGGTTCATTAATACACGTGCATATAACTGCAAATAGACAAAATGTTAGGATTTACCTATTTTTGGGATGGGTGAAATTATAATAACATACTAATGGTAGTACATGAAAGCATTGAATATAATACCTTGATCTGGTGAAATTACAGACATAATTTTGTTATAAATGCTCTTGCTTTCGTCTGTATTAGCTGTTAATTTCTCACTTCCAGTTTCGTTGTTTGTGTGTGTAATTTATCTCTTCCACATTTCTCATCTCCACGTTTACAATAACCTAATTTGAGTGAGACCTAGCTAAATAACTTTCCAGCCGGCAAGCATCCGTGCATTTGTAGCTAAAGCTTTTGGATCCACAGACGTCTAACTTGGTCTTTCGGTAAACATTGATAAACGTGTGGTCGAATGATGTGGGCCCACCCAAATTAAAAAATAAGTTGCTCGGGACTTTACACATAAAAATGGGTGTGAAAAAGTAAGTCATTTAAATAATATATCCAGATTCAACCCTATCAATGTTTGAAAGCACATGATGCTTCTTATTTGCTAAATCATCTTTATTGAAACATGCTCAGTTAAAGTATGGCCATGGATCTCCATGAAGTGCGATTATGACAATTATGGATAATTTATGTTTCAATCCATGTCTTTCGCTTACATGTTACCATTGGAATATAAATTTGTCAATGTCATTTTCACCAGGCGATTTTCCGGATACATTAATTGAGTTACTTGTGCTAATGTCTTTCCATTTTGTGGTCGGAATGATGAAGACGACAATATAAAAATTTTTATAAATTAAATATCTTTCTAATGAAACAGCTATTGGATATATACAATAAAAAATTATGATGCCATTAATTCATTTTCTCATACATTTATAATATAGAACACCACAGTTGGTCATGTGCCATTACATAAAGATTGTCAGTTAATCATAATACTTCCCTATAACCATTATGATTAACTTTCTCCTACGTGGCCCATAAACTAATATACTACACGACTCACTACCTTGATGATGTACAAAAGTTTTAAACTTAACTACTTAACTTATTACATAGCACCCACCATTGGTAATATTCGTACGAATATATTCTAATTAAGTTTGTACATCAGTGTACGATTATCACTTTTTTCTCCAAACCTGAACTCAAGCATGAGGCAACGAAGGGGTCAATTTCAACTGATTCCAAAATGAAATCTTATGGTCACATTGTGAAACGCATAATAATCATTTTCTTGGTCTGCAAAGACGAGTAAATCAACAATGCCTTACACACCAAATTAAACAATGAGTTGCCCGGGACTTGACACATAGAAATGGGTGTGAAAAAGCAAGTGATTTAAATATTATATCCAGATTCAACCCTATCAATGTTTGAAAGCACATGATGCTTTCTTATTTGCTAAACCATCTCTATTGAAACATGCGCAGTTAAAGTATGGCCATGGATCTGCACCCAGTGCGAACATGACAAATAAGGATAATTTATGTTTCAATTCATGTCTTTCCCTTACATGTTACCATTGGAATATAAATTTGTCAATGTAATTTTTACCAGGCGATTTTCCAGATACATAATTGGGTTACTTGTGCTAATGTCTTTCCATTTTGTGGTTCGAATGATAAGACGACAACATAAAAATTTTTGTAAATTAAATATCTTTTTAATGAAACAGCTATTTGATACATACAACAAAAAATTGTGATCCTATTTATTAATTTTCTCATACATTTATAATACAGAACACCACAGTTGGTCATGACCATTACACAAAGATAGTCAGTTAATCATAATATTTTCCTACAACCATTATGATTAACCTTTACCTATGTGGTCTACAAAACTAAAAAACTACGCAACCCACTACCTTGATGATGTACAAAAGTTTTAAACGTAACTATTTCGCTTATTACATAGCAGCCACTGTATGTAATTTTCGTACTAGTATATTCTAATCAATTTTGTACATCAGTGTACGATGATCTCCCTTTTCTCCAAACCTTAACTCAAGCATGAGGCAACGAAGGGGTCAATTCCAACTGATTCCAAAATGAAATCTTTTGGTCACATTGCGAAACGCATAATTAGTGACGAGTAAAATCAACAATGCCCTACACACCAAATTAAACAATAAGTTGCCCAAGACTTGACGCATAGAAATGGGTGTGAAAAAGCAAGTGATTTAAATGTTATATCCAGATTCAACCCTATCAATGTTTAAAAATACATGATGCTTTCTTATTTGCTAAACCATCTTTATTGAAACATGCTCAGTTAAAGTATGGCCATGGATCTCCATGCAATGCGATTATGATAATTATGGATAATTTATGTTTCAATCAATGTCTTTCCCCTACATGTTACCATTGGAATATAAATTTGTCAATGTCATTTTCACCAGACGATTTTCCAGATACATTAATTGGGTTACTTGTGCTAATTTCTTTCCATTTTGTGGTCGGAATGATAAGACGACAACATAAAATTTTTTGTAAATTAAATATCTTTTTAATGAAATAGCTATTGGATACATACAACAAAAAATTGTGACGCTATTGATTAATTTTTTCATACATTTATAATGCAAAACACCACAGTTGGTCATGTGCCATTACACAAAGATAGTCAGTTAATCATAATATTTTCCTACAACCATTATGATTAACTTTTACCTATGTGATTTACAAAACTAAAAAACTACACAACTCACTACCTTGATGATGTACAAAAGTTTTAAACGTTACTATTTCGCTTATTACATAGCAGCCACTGTATGTAATTTTTGTACTAGTATATTATAATCAAGTTTGTACATCAGTGTACCATTATCACTTTTTTCTCCAAACCTGAACTCAAGCATGAGGCAACGAAGGGGTCAATTCCAACTGATTCCAAAATAAAATCTTTTGGCCACATTACGGAACGCATAATAATCCTTTTCTTGGTCTACAGCGACGAGTAAATCAATAATGCCCTACACACCAAATTAAACAATAAGTTGCCCGGGACTTGACACATAGAAATAGGTGTGAAAAAGCAAGTGATTTAAATATTATATCCAGATTCAACCCTATCAATGTTTGAAAGCACATGATGCTTTCTTATTTGCTACACCATCTCTATTGAAACATGCGCAGTTAAAGTATGGCCATGAATCTGCACGCAGTGCGAACATGACATTTAAGTATAATTTATGTTTCAATCCATGTCTTTCCCTTACATGTTACCATTGTAATATAAATTTGTCGATGTAATTTTCACCAAGCGATTTTCCAGATACATAATTGGGTTACTTGTGCTAATGTCTTTCCATTTTGTGGTTCGAATGATAAGACGACAACATAAAAATTTTTGTAAATTAAATATCTTTTTAATGAAACAGCTATTTGATACATACAACAAAAAATTGTGATCCTATTTATTAATTTTCTCATACATTTATAATACAGAACACCACAGTTGGTCATGACCATTACACAAAGATAGTCAGTTAATCATAATATTTTCCTACAACCAATATGATTAACCTTTACCTATGTGGTCTACAAAACTAAAAAACTACACAACCCACTACCTTGATGATGTACAAAAGTTTTAAACGTAACTACTTCGCTTATTACATAGCAGCCACTATATGTAATTTTCGTACTAGTATATTCTAATCAAGTTTGTACATCAGTGTACGATGATCTCCCTTTTGTCCAAACCTTAACTCAAACATGACGCAACGAAGGGGTCAATTCCAACTGATTCCAAAATGAAATCTTTTGGTCACATTGCGAAACGCATAATTAGCGACGAGTAAAATCAACAATGCCCTACACACCAAATTAAACAATAAGTTGCCCGAGACTTGACACATAGAAATGGGTGTGAAAAAGTAAGTGATTTAAATGTTATATCCAGATTCAACCCTATCAATGTTTAAAAATACATTATGCTTTCTTATTTGCTAAACTATCTTTATTGAAATATGCTCAGTTAAAGTATGGCCATGGATCTCCATGCAATGCGATTATGATAATTATGGATAATTTATGTTTCAATCAATGTCTTTCCCCTACATGTTACCATTGGAATATAAATTTGTCAATGTCATTTTCACCAGACGATTTTCCAGATACATTAATATGGTTACTTGTGCTAATGTCTTTCCATTTTGTAGTCGGAATGATGAAGACGATAAAATAAAAATTTTTGTAAATTAAATATCTTTCTAATGAAACAACTATTGGATACAATCAACAAAAAATTATGATGCTGTTAGTTCATTTTCTCATACATTTATAATGCAGAGCACCACAGCTGGTCATGTGCCATTACACAAAGATAGTCAGTTAATCATAATATTTTCCTACAGCCGTTATGATTAATTTTCTCCTACGTGGTCCACAAAAATAATATATTACACGACTCACTACCTTGATAATGTACAAAAGTTTTAAACTTAACTACTTTGTTTATTACATAGCACCCACCTTATGTAACATTCGTACTAGTATATTCTAATTAAGCTTGTACATTAGTGTACGCTTATCACCTTTTTTCTCCGAACCTGAACTCAAGCATGAGGCAACGAAGGGGTTAATTCCAACTGATTCCAAAATGAAATCTTTTGGTCACATTGCGAAACGCATAATAATCCTTTTCTTGGTCTACAGCGACGACTATATCAACAATGTCCTACACACCAAATTAAACAATAAATTGCCCGGGACTTGACACATAGAAATGGGTGTGAAAATGTAAGTGATTTAAATATTATATCCACATTCAACCTTATCAATGTTTGAAAATACATGATGCTTTCTTCTTTGCTAAACCATCTTTATTGAAACATGCTCAGTTAAAGTGTGGCCATAGATCTCCATGCAATGCGATTATGACAATTATGGATAATTTATGTTTCAATCAATGTCTTTCCCTTAGATGTTACAATTGGAATATAAATTTGTCAATGTCATTTTCGCCAGATGATTTTCCGGATACATTAATTGGGTTACTTGTGCTAATGTCTTTCTATTTTGTAGTCGGAATGATGAAGACGACAAAATAAAAATTTTTGTAAATTCAATATCTTTCTAATGAAACAGCTATTGGATACAATCAACAAAAAATTATAATGCTGTTAATTCATTTTCTCATACATTTATAATGCATAACATCACAGTTGGTCATGTGTCAGTACACAAAGATAGTAAGTTAATCATAATATTTCCCTACAACCATTATGATTAACTTTCTCCTACGTGGTCTACAAAAGTAATATATTACACGACTTACTAGCTTGATGATGCACAAAAGTTTTAAACTTAAATACTTTTCTTATTACATAGCACCCACTATATGTAATATTCGTACTAGTATATTCTAATTAAGTTTGTACATAAGTGTACCATTATCAGCATTTTCTCCAAACCTGAATTCAAGCATGAGGCAACAAAGGGGTCAATTCTAACTTATTCCAAAATAAAATCTTTTAGTCACATTGCGAAACGAATAATAATCCTTTTCTTGGTCTGCAGCAACGAGTAAGTCAACAATGCCCTACACTCCAAATTAAACAATAAGTTGCCCGGGACTTGACACATAGAAATGGGTGTGAAAAAGTAAGTGATTTAAATATTATGTCCAGATTCAACCCTATCAATATTTGAAAGCACGTGATCTTTTCTTATTTGCTAAACCATCTTTATTGAAACATGCTCAGTTAAAGTATGGTCATGGATCTCCATGAAGTGCGATTATGACAATTATAGATAATTTATGTTTCAATCCATGTCTTTCCCTTACATGTTACCATTGGAATATAAATTTGTCAATATTGTTTTCACCAAGCAATTTTCCAGATACATTAATTGGGTTATTTATGCTAATGTCTTTCCATTTTGTGGTCGGAATGATGAAGACGACAAAATAAAAATTTTTATAAATTAAATATCTTTCTAATGAAACAGCATTTGGATACATATAACAAAAAATTGTGATGCTATTAATTCATTTTCTCATACATTTATAATGCAGCGCACCACAGTTGGTCATGTGCCATTACCCAAAGATAATCAGTTAATCATAATATTTCCCTACAACCATTATGATAAACTATTTCCTACGTGGTCTACAAAAGTAATATATTACATGACTCACTACCTTAATAATGTATAAAAGTTTTAAACTTAACTACTTCGCTTATTACATAGCACCCACCATATGTAACATTCGTACTAGTATATTCTAATTAAACTTGTATATTAGTGTACGCTTATCACCCTTTTCTCCAAACCTAAACTCAGGCATGAGGCAGTGAAGGGGTCAATTCCAACTAATTCCAAAATGAAATCTTTTGGTCGCAATGCGAAACGCATAATAATCTTTTTCTTGGTCTACAGCTACAAGTAAATCAACAATGCCCTATACACCAAATTAAGCATGTCACACGTGTTTATTGTTGGCATCACTAAAAAAATTTCGTCATTTACTGCATCATTCGAAGGGAAACTCTAATAGCCAAACTTAAAGTGAAGA